>CM057337.1:63158299-64438473 GCA_030015575.1 Agapanthus africanus | reverse complement strand
TTCGAAATTGTTCGAAAGGGCCTACTGTTCAAAATCTTTATGAAAAACACCTATATTGTATTTTATTAAAGCCTTGTATTCTATTTTAAATGCAATTACAAAAATACCCTTCTCTCCCTTTTGGTGGTGTTTACATATTACAAGCAATTGCTTAGATATTATATGGGGTGCTTAGATGATTCAAGCAAATGCTTAGATAATACAAGTGCTTAGATAATTCAAGCAAATGCTTAGATAATACAAAATATTACAAGCAACTACTTAGATATTACATGAAATTAGAAAAATATTTTAAAGGCTTTTGGTGGCGGGAAAGAAGTATATTTGACGGGAAATTAGATTTGTGATGGAAAAAAAATATATATTTGGAGGAAAAAATGAAAACAGAATAAATATCACATGCAGGTTTCTAAATATTATCGGCAACTCCTCTATACTATAACTGTCTTAGATCCGACTGTAAAGGACTGTCCGTCTACATGGATAAGGGGCATTTTGGGTTTATAGGAAAATACAAGTGGGGACTTGTACACCAAGGGTCTATTGGGCCTAGTGGCTTTTTAACTAGGCCGAAAAACCCAGGGGTTTTTACAGACGTCCTAGACAGGCCGGAGGCTTTTTGACAATTTACCCTATTTTAAAATTAGTTAGATTGTGCTTTATAAAAGTTTTCCCTAAAAATAATTATATGCATCTCCATGTCAAATCAATAGGCAAGTATACCAATAGCTTGTTACCTTTTTCCAAATAATTTATCAGAGGGTAGATGCATTTCCCATCAAATAAAACTGATATCAGATAAGGATTGAAACGTTATTCTTATACAATATTAGGGACTAAGTATGCATGAATTAGTATGTACTAATGAACATTCATGAATACAAATCAAGAGATGGATTACTACAATTATTTTAACATTATTTAGCATATATAAACAACTTAGGAATATAATCATGAGTTTATACAAATGCAATGAATGATTGATCAAATACAATGTTTTAATTACGGAGCATAACATGGAAAAATTGAATATTTATTGCCAATCATGTCTTTTTGATGGCCTATAAAAGAAAAATAAAAGGATCTATGGTATATGAGTGAAATGAAGAAGAATAAAAAACAACACCACAAAAAAAGATGAAGATCAAAATGGAGAATGGTGAGCAACCATATACTAAGTTGCTTCGTACAGCAATTTTGTGCCTGAAGACCCAGATTTGATTCCATTTATCTCCCGGAGTCGTCCTTGTTTAAATCGGAGGTATGCTTAATCAATTATCATTAAATTTGATCTGTTGATGATCTTTTCCTAATTATTTACGTAATTTTTTTCCATTGTAATTTTAAACAATGAAAGCTAAAGCACTAATGCGGTCAAGCAAGAGAGTTGTTAAGAACCCTCTTGCATCAAATCACAGCTTATTATTAAAAAAGAATAATAAAATTATATGACAAAAAATAAGCATGTATATGCCTCTTGTAATTAATGGTTCAATTTCAATATGAACAAGTTTATCTTTTGCTTTGCTTTTCATATTTAAAACATGGATTGATGCATCTTAATTTGGATCAAATAGATCTGCCAAAGTTGATAGAATGAAAAGCAAAGCTAAAGATAAACTTGTTCATATTGAAATTGAACCATTAATTACAAGAGGCATATACATGCTTATTTTTTGTCATATAATTTTATTATTCTTTTTTAATAATAAGCTGTGATTTGATGCAAGAGGGTTAGCAACAACTCTCTTGCTTGACTGCATTAGTGCTTTAGCTTTCATTGTTTAAAATTACAATGGAAAACAAATTAAGTAAATAATTAGGAAAGGACCATCAACAAATCAAATTTAATGATAATTGATTAAGCATACCTCCGATTTAAACAAGGACGACTCCGCGAGATAAATGGGATCGGATCTGGGTCTTTAGGCACAAAAATGCTCTACGAAGCAACTTAGTATATGGTTGCTCACCATTCTCCATTTTGATCTTCATCCTTTTTTTTGTGGTGTTGTTTTTTATTCTTCTTCATTTCACTCATATATCATAGATGCTTTTATTCTTCTTTTATAGGCTATCAAAAGATATGATTGGCAATAAATATTCAATTTTTTCCATGTTATGCTACATAATTAAAACATTGAATTTGATCAATCATTCATTGCATTTTTATAAACTCATAATTATATTCTTAAGATGTTTATATATGCTAAATAATGTTAAAATAATTATAGTAATGCATCTCTTGATTTGTATTCATGAATGTTCATTAGTACATACTAATTCATGCATACTTGGTCCCTAATATTGTATGAGGATAACGTTTCAATCCTTATCTGATATCAGTTTTATTTGATGGGAAATGCATCTCCCCACTGATAAATTATTTTAAAAAGGTAACAAGCTTTATTTAAAAAAAGGTAACAAGCTATTGGTACACTTGCTTATTAATTTGACATGGAGATGCATATAATTATTTTTAGGGAAAACTTTATAAAGCACAATCTAACTAATTTAAAAATAGGGTAAATTGTCAAAAAGCCTCCGTCTAACGACCGTGTATTCTAGATACATAATAAAAACGTTTTATAATTTTTCTCGAGATCAAACAATTATTTTACTGCTAATATTGGTAGAAAACACTCTAAAAATATTTTTCCATGATTAAAATGAATTAATATGATTTTTATGAATTTTTTGGATTTTAATGAATTTAAATAGATTTTTTTATCGAAGGGAAAGTTTTTAAAACTGACAAGAGGAGCTATTTTGAACCAAATTTGGTTGCAAAGAATAGAAAATATCAAAATACATTTTCTATAATTTTCCCAGATTTTTATAATATTTTAAAATAATTTTTAGAAGCAAAAAACAATTTTTAAAACATTTTTAAATATTAAAAACAAATTTTATTAATTTTTTAAGAGCGGGAATGAATCTGGACCGTCGGATCTAAAAACCAACGGCCTAGATTTTGTCGATAGTTTAATTAAAAGAAATATATATATACACACACAGACGTCTTTGATTTGGACCGTTGGATCGCATTTGATCTGGACCGTTGGATCAACGATCCAACGGTCAAGGATCGCCAACGCCAACCCGAGTCGGGGCCCATGTCAGCTCATGCGTGATAGGATGTGGGTCGTTAGATCTGGTCAAGCGACGGTCCGGATCTTGTCGGCTCGTGGGTCGGCTCTTGTAGCGGCTGGGGAAATTAATAGGGATTTTTAATCCTAGAAAATCCCTATAAATAGCCATGAGCTTCTAAAATCCCTAAAAAATATCTGTTCGACACAAAAATCTAAAAAATTTCCAAAGCTTTCTCATTGAGTCTTCTACAATCTGGACCAAGTCCCAAAGGCAAAACAATTCTCGGCTTCATGGTATACCTTTTCTTGTACAACCCGACGCTCACCGACTTTCATTTTACTAGCTCATTTTAGGTAGGATCTCTCAACACTTGACCCCCTGTTATCTTCATTATAAAATTATCTATCCGTGAAAAAAATTCTAGGACCTAATTATGATGTTTTAACCGCATTATCTATTTTACGGGTTTTGATGATTAAAATCGATATTAAACCCTAATAATATAACGAAGTTTTAGCGGTTATCCTTCACAATAAAATCACGGGGTAACGGACAACCCCAGATTCATGCTTGGACATATGTAACTAAGTCGTAAAGCGACTATCATGACCGGGACAACTTTTGTAGGAATAAATGTAATTATTCTACGATGTTAAATAAAGGTTATCGATAATTAGTTCCTTAATTATTAAAACATGGAAAATTATAGTAAATTTTTATATATTGGTTTTTCAAAAAAGAAAATTAATGGTAAACCTGTAAAACCATATTTTCGCTAATTTGAGTATTTTACAAAAATACCATCAACTCCTAAGAATTTATATTTTCATTAAAATACCACAAACTTTGGAAAAATAGTATTTTCATTAAAATACCCTAAACCTTTCCAAGTGATATTTTTATTGAAATACCATGATCTTTTCTGAATCATAATTTTTATGAAAATACCATGAAATTGGTAGAGTAATTGGTTTTATTAAAATATCTCGAACTTTTAAAAGCTAGGGTTTTCTTGAAAAAAATCAATAATAATCTTAAAACTAGAATTTTACTAAATGCCTTTAAGAAGTGAAACCTTACCAAAAATACCCCTAATTTCGAAAGTTAAGTTTTTAGAATTTCCCTAAAATACTCTTACCTTTTTATAAAGGAGGTTCTTTTATTAAAATACCACGACCTCTATAATAAAAGATAATTTACGTTAATGTACCATATAAATACCATTATTTTTATATAAACAACAATTACGATAAAATACCATAGTCCATTATAAACTAAGGTTTCTATAAAATACCATGTTTACCTTACAACTATAATGGAACGAGATATAACCCACGACTGTAGAAGTCCATATCAATTGAGATATCATCTACTTAAATCCAACTTTTGATACATCATATGACATGACCTACGATACGGTTAGGGTTAGATTGCGTGAACCTAGGTATGGAATTCTATTATATATGAAGATCCATACAAGCAAGGTGATGTAACATTTCAGAAAATATAAAATATTATTTTTGGAATTTAATATTAAAATAATATATTTCCCGAAAATTGTCCGATTTACGAAATTGGGGTTTTCGAAAAGAGGTATAAATATATACCAATATTTGTAAAATAATTGGAAATTAAAATGAATTATTCATTTAAAAATATATTTAAAGGATTTGGCATTTTTAAAATTTATTATATGCAGTTTTGATAAAAACCCGATTAGTGCACTGCTAATCGCGATTAGGCCAAATCCGTGTTTCTACAGTTTTCATGGTTAGTGCACCATGACATGTTACATGTTATTTCATTTGTGTTGTGTTGTGTTATGGTTTTATTGTGGTGAGAAGAGAAAAGAATGGAAAAATGTGTCATGATGACTTGAGGAGAGAGGGGGGGACATCATGATGAGAGTAAGTATGTTTGGAGAGAGAGTGTGAGAATAATTGAGAGAGGGGGGGGCTGCCTCATTATTATTCTCCACCATTTTCTTCTCCTTCTTCTTCCTCATCTCCCTCCACCTTCTACCCTCATGACCCATCTCCAATCTTTCATTAAAACCCCATACCCCCTTCCTAAAAGATGACCACCTCCTTACCCTCATCGCAATGAACCAAGTAAAGTGGGATTTTGATAACATTAGGACTTCTAGGGTTTTGCTTGGGTGTAACCATGAGGTATCTCTCTTTTCATTTAGTGTTGTTTTGTTTTTCCTAGCATTCTAGTTAGTTTAGAATGTGTTTATGGTGTGGGTTGTGAAATTGGAAAATTCAAGAGAGGGTTTGGTGACTTGTGGACTTGTGAGCTGTAGTAAGGGTGTATAAGACCCTGGAGATCAAATTCTGGACCTAGAACAGAGACCATAAACTTAGATTAGTTTCGTGTCGGTTTTGGTTGCTTTTTGTGAGCCTAAAGAGAATCTGGAGCAACCCGGAGAATATCTGAGTTTAGCAAACAACTCCAGGGACCAAATTTGACCAATAGAAGACCACCCTGACCAGACGAGCCCCAATGGAGACACAAGGGCCGAGGAGGCCAGATTTTAAGGCCATGTGGCCGACCAAATTGTTAGGGTTGCGTTCCAGGTTGTTCTAGTAGCTCAAATACCCCATATACTACACCCTATACTTGTTTGTTCATCCCAATTTGACCTGAGTCAAAATCTGGGAGCATTTTGGTGTGATTATGGCTATGTTTTCTGTATTTTGAAATGCTTATTTTTGATATTTGGATTCATATTTGGTTGTTAGATGTTTGTACATCAACAACAAGGGATGATAGGTTGGTTTTGCATGCGTAGGCTATAGGTTCAAACCTATGAGCGCACCGTGTGCCGTATCGGTTTTCCGGATTCGATTTTAATAGAGATTTTGATTGTGTATTATTGTAGATACCTTCGCGTGGTTTCCGAGGCGACGGAGCATGGCGTCATCGACTTCTGCAAGCAAGGAGCAAGGTGAGTAGATCTATATTTATGGGGGAAGTCGGGTGGATGGCGTATAACACCCCCGTAAAGTTTTGGTGGAATCCGATTTGTAGCATATGGCTAAGAAAACCTAGATTAGGAATCTAGGGTTAGAGTTAAAAGATTGTTAGTGAAACCATATTACAAACTAAAGGATAGTTAGAAGTGTTTTGATATGACTAATATGTAATGACGGAATTTGAGGATGACGTTTGACGATATTGCCGTTTAAGGTACTATAGGACTAGATAGCCGACGTAATTGTGTCATCCGAACCATACCTATTTCCAAACCGAAGAATAGTATGCATCTTTTAAACAGATACCTTGAGGGACGTTACGGATTTTCAAATGATATCTTTTCCTTAAAAACACCGTAGCCCCTACTTTCAAAACTACGATTCGCATCTTTCAAAAACTGTTTGTATGGTTCGGGTGTGTATGTTAGATTAGATACTTACGCTTATAGTAAAGGTAGAATGTATATGTAAAAATTGACCTTATGTGAGATATAATTATGATGAAAAGAGAATATGATTTGACATGTGATATGATGATATATTGGTATACGGATGCGAGTCGATTGAGGTGATTGATACCTTGCCGATCCCCTGATACGAGATTGTTATGGATGTGACCTGGGACATAGGTATATAGATATATATAGAATGTCGTGAATCATATGTGATATATCGTACAAGACGTTAGGTCCGTACCCCTCATTGTCGCACAGGTTGATAGGATCCCTGATAGCTTAATGTCGTCGTACGATGATTTTCCGTACGTGATGAGTTTGACTTGAGGTTTGATCCATATCCTTGACTAGAGGATGCCGTACGATGGATTATACCGTACGTGATGTTGTGTGGCTAGATGCCAATTGATAGATTCACTGACTCGGTCATGTTAGATACGTATACCCGTCAGCATTTGCATATGATTTACCTTATGCTGCATTCATGTTATCCTCATTGCATTATATATACTTGTGCTAGTTACACCATTATCGATGATGCGTATATTACACTTACACAGATTGGCCGGCTCACACACTTCATCATCGATAATTGCTATGTCACTACACAGTAGAACTGTTGCATCAGGATATAACTCCTTGCATGATATACTTGCTATAGCTACATATTGTACACTCATACTTGCGTATATACCACTTGTACATCCATACTTGCGCACATACATATTGTACACTCATACTTGCGTATAGACCACTTGTACATCCATACTTGTGCACATACATATTTTACACTCATATATGCGTATATACCACTTGTACATCCATACTTGCGCACATACATATTATACACCCATACTTGCGTATATACTACTTGTACATCCATACTTGCACACATACATATTGTACACCATACTTGCGTACATACATATTGTACACTATACTTGCGTACATACACATATGCACCATTATACGATGTTGTATTTGATTTTGGAGATTTGGGAACTGCATGATATATTTTAAAAACAGGATTCATTTAAAAGAGCGGTTTTCCCTCGATAGGTGCATATTACTGTTCCATGTTGCATGATATATGGATATACTTACATTCTGTTATATGTCACATACATCATGCTTTACGCTTTTACGCATTGAGATATGTTGTTTTCATGAGATTTCTGGATTTGAGAACCGTGGCTATTTTAAAAGAAAGCATGTACTGTTTTAAAAACCGGGTTTCTCTTGATATGATATTTCAGTGCGTCCACCATGTGTTTTCTCGGTTCCGAGAGTAGCATGTGAAACCCGATTCGATGAGCGGTAGGCACCGTCTGCGGGTACATGGTGGACCCGTTGAGGTACCCCGGGACAAGAAGACTCGTATTGTTAGACGGTGAGCCCGGAAAGGGAGCGCTACCTACCGGTGATAGTATTTGGACCCGTCGGTTATCCGGAAGATACCGACCGGAGTCATGAGATGGATATGAGGGCCGACCAGAGTACGTGGTGCCTGAGATGAGATATTTGAGGGCCGATCTGAGGATGTGGCGTCTGAGATATGAGGATTTATGTGTCGATGCTGGACACGGGTTTTTATGATATTTCGAGTGTCGATACTGGACACTCAGGTTCCATGATTTTGATATGTCGCGAGGGATACACGTTGATTTTATCCTCATACCTTCATGCATATGCTTTTATGATATTTACATGCATGATGTTGTATCATTGGTTGACACGTGGACGAGATCCACATGCATACATACATTGATTATATGGGTGGACAAGATCCACATGCATACATACATTGTTTATATGGGTGGACGAGATCCACATGCATGCATACATTGATTACATTGTTGGATGATATCCACACGCTATTAGGCATTGATTACCTTGCTGGCACATATGCAGACCGGTCATCCTAGATATCATAGTATAACCTTTATGATATAGTTTACCCAGGAGTCGTTGTTTATTCGATTTCTACTTATCGATGTTTTTCTATTCACGAGCTGGCAACTCACCCCCGTTGTGCCACAGTTCTTGCAGGTTGACCGCACGGATCAGTAGCCGCATCGCTGGCATATACCTACTTTTGGGTGGTTTGCTTGGTAGGTGGGACATTTGTATCGTACCCACTCATGTATTTTACTATTCCATATTGTATCTAGTCAACTCTATTAAATCAAATTTAGTAATTGTATAAGAAACGAGACATAGTGAGACCTGTGGTTGCGAGACTTAGAGCGAGGGGTTTTCCACTACTTGTGGTTTTGATGTCTTGCTTATTTCTTTATCTTTTGTGGTGAATTTCGCCGTTGGACGTTGTATACTCATTTTTATGCTTTGTGTGGTTGTGATCCGCCGGTTGCCGAAGAGCTAGCTCCTGCTTGGGGATGCCATTATTCTTGTTATGTATTTATGGTTTTGGATCAAAATATACAAAGGAGGTGCTGCCCAAATTTTTCAAAGACAAAACACGTTTTCAAACTAGCAATTTCACTTGCATTATCATGTTCCTTTTCTATGCATTAAGAAAACTTGATTTCATTAAACCTTTATTTCAAAACTTCATCTCCTTTATTTTCTTATAAAGGTTTAGATTTCTGGGTTACAGTTTACTTGAATTACGTTACGCCTTTAGACGTTGCGTGATTTAAGTGCTGGTCACGAGCTAATATTTCGGGTCGTGACAGGTGAACAGTCCCAACAAGGACAACTACTACGAATGAATTGAACAGTCCCAAAATGGACAAATGAAATTCCATGCTTAGATGATATACGCACTAACTTTAATTCGCAAAAGCTTCATACTGAATAAAACGGGACTGGGTAGTTTGATTTGACAAGATAGTATACGAATTCGGATTCCCCTATTACTCGATCAGAACCGAGAAAGTGGAACAGTACACACCTTCCCCAACTGTGTTCTATGGTTAGAACGGAATAATTTCAAGAACCTGCTATCCTTGTCTAACAAACTAAACGAACATATTACCTGTAGTTGCCGCACGCAGTATACCTTAATTTACCAAATACCTATAATACATCTATCGTACCTCTGCATACATATGACATCATATATTACACACACTTGTTCTCTTTACCATTACTTTCTGTTGAGAAAATCCTACCCGAGTGTAACTTGCTGACGGACTTCCTTTCCCTTTCTCGAACCTTGGAACGCCCGTTAGATGAGGACGAGATTACTGGAGAAGGAGACGATGGAATGGAGCCTACTAATGAAGACTACGCAGAGTTGACACAGGAGTATTAGGATAGCTTTTCTATTGCCCACCTGTTTAGGGCTTGCTTTCTTTTAATCAATGTAATCAAACTATTAAGTTTGCTTTCAGTACTTTGGGATGTAATAATTTTAGTTAATGGAAATAAATGCGTCTGCTTTTATTATCAGTTTTAGTACATTACCTGCATGATTTATTTATACGCTTAACGTAACTGTATCAAGAAAAGACCACCCTCGACACAGTTAGATTGCGGACCTTGACACGTCACTGTTTCCATACTTTTAGGAAGCGGGGCGTGTCAGGTTTTAGTGGTGGCCCATGCAGGTCCTCAATGTACTAAAATGAAACCATTAACTGACGTGATTATGTTTGTGAATCTTATCCACTTACACTGTCTTCATACATCTTCCATTGTTCTTTATATCTTCCTTCACATTCTGTATTCTGACCATGGCCTTTTTCTTTCAGGTCATGGCCAATCTAGGAGCTGTACCCCTTCCCGACAAGGACAACATGTCAGATATTACCTTCGAGGCTACATTTGGTTATTCAGACGACGAGGACGTAGGACCACCGACGGTTATCTCCGACAGTGACTCAGAGGAATCTACCGAGGAAGAGCCGGAAGAAGACGAATCCATCGAGGAAGAACCGGCAGAAGAGGAACCTATTGAAGAGGCCCCAGCTGAAGAGGAGGCTCCTGTTGGGGCGGAAGAACCGGAAGAATACGGTCCTCACATATGGTTTATTAGGAGATGCTCTATATTCGGGGGCATGCTTATCGATGCGTACGCCGCACTCCTCCATGCCTCTATCTCCGTGAAATACCAAACTCACTCTTCTACTATAGCTTTGTGAAGAAGGTCAACAACCGACGCGCTAGAGCTGAGCGGTTCCACCCGTTTGTTTGATGGACAGTGATCGAGATGATCAATATTAGTTTTAGTTTATACTATGTGGCCAAATAAAGTTATGTATAGCGTTAGGTCCACGTTTCTCTTCAGTTGTATCTCTTTTTAACTTTTATTAATGAAATCTTAGTTTCGAGCAAAACTCTTTTGTGTCTCATGCCTTTTCCTTTCTTAGTTTACTTCTTGCATTAATTGTTATTCTTTTGTGCAAGTTACTATCTGGTCTCATCCTCAAATCTGTGTGTAACCCAACCCACCTTCTTATTCAGTTAACGATGGTTGGCCATAACCATAACAGCAACAGGAGAGGAAATAGGATCCATGAGGCCCCGACTCAGCAAGCAGCCATGATGCAAGGGCTGTTAGACCAACAACAGCAACAGACCGTCGCCCTTCACCAAGAGCTGCAAGAAAGTAGGCAGCAACAGGCTGAGCTATTGGAGAAGGCATTAGCCCCAACTCCCCAAGGATTCACGGGAGTTAAACAATTCTGATCATTGCATCCGAAGACTTTTGCTGGGAAAAGGACTCAATTAGAAGCTGAGTAATGGCTTCGGGGAACTGTCAACGACCTTGGGGCTGCTCAGGTCCCAAAGGATGCGTGGGTAAGTATTGCCAAGCTGCAACTCACAGACAATGCCCGAATATGGTGGGAAGCTGAAGAAAGTAGACTGACGAAGCCTATCACTTAGGAAACCTTCAAGGTGTGTTTTGATACTCAGTACTTTCCAGTAGTAGCACATATGGATATGGAGCGGAAGTTCGTTCAGTTCCAACAGGGGTCTTGTGGGAGATGACTGTAGACCAATATACAGCGGAATATGCTATGCTTAGTCGTTTCGCTCTTCATCTTGTGGCCACCACTGAACTGTATGCTAAAAGATTCCGACAGGGGTTGGATCTTAGGACACAGCCAGCCATGTCTTGTACCGCTCTCCCCACTTATGATGCGATTCTGGAGGCAGCTCGTAATTACGAGGATATGGAGAAAAGGATCAAGAAGTGCGATCGTTCTTCTGGAATGAAACGATCGGCGAATCAAATTTTAGAAGGATCGTCTTCCAAATTCAATGGAAGACAACAATTCAAGAGGCCAGCAAGGCCAGTTATCCCAAGAAAGCCAACCGTCACATGCAACCACTGTGGCGGAGTCGGACATTACATGAGGGACTACCGTATTTTGAACAAACTCTGTATAATTTGTGGGTCTCCAAATCATGTTATAGGGAACTGTCCCTGTAGGGTGTTTTTTGTCACCCCATTGAGATGGGAATACGCTCGCGTTTGTTAGGCATACTACAGATTCCTCCTGCCTAGGATAGGCGGGGGTTTATTGATTGTGGGGATTCGAATCCCCGGCAACCACGGACTAAGCTGCCGTTAATTACCCCTTGCCTTTAAAGTGAGGGAATCTCCGATTGACGGGTAAAACCGGTCATGCGAACTCAATGCGATGTGTTAGTGTTTTTTTTGATAACAATTAAGACGTGTTCATTTTTTTTGTTCCTCTGTAAATAAATAAATAAAAAGGATATAAAAACAAAAATAAATAAGTAAATAAATAAATATTTAGAGAAACTTTTTTTAAAATATTATTTATAATTTATTTAATATTTTTTTAAATAAAAAAGATTAAAATAAATAAAAGAAGGAAGAAAGAAGAAAAAAAAATTAAAAAAAAAGAATGGGGCTTCCCCCACTCACGTGAGGGGAAGAGGGAAGGGAGCCTCCCCCACATGATGGAGGGCCAAAGGGCTCCCAATTAATGGGAGTCATCCCCCTCACGTGCTCTCACGTGAGGGGGGGAGGGGGCAAGGGCTCCTATTAAATGGGAGCCTTCCCCCTTATGTGACCTCACGTGAGGGGGAGGGGAAGGCTCCCATTTTGATGGGAGCCTCCCTCACACGTGGCCCCAAAATTAATTAAATAATAATTTTTTTCAATTTTTTTATATGGAGTTCAACTCCAATTTTTTTTTGTGGAGTTAAACTTCAAAAGAATTTTAAATGTGGAGTTCAACTCCAAAAAGAATTTAAATGAAGCTGGACTCCAAATTTTTTTTTATTGTAGAGTTAAACTCCAAAAAGAGTTTTAAATAGAGTTCAACTCCAAAAACATTTTTATTGTGGAGTTGAACTCCAAAAGAATTTTAAATGAAGTTAAACTCTTAAAAAAATTTAATGTGGAGTTAGACTCCCCAAAAAGAACTTTATTGTGGATTTAAACTCCAAAAGAATTTTTGTTGTGGAGTTAACTCCAAAAGAGTTTTAAATGGAGTTCAACTCCAAAAAAAGATTTTAAATGGAGTTCAACTCCAAAAAGATTTTTATTGCGGAGTTAAACTCCAAAAGAATTTTAAATGTGGAGTTAAACTCAAAAATTTTTTAAATGGAGTTCAACTCTAAAAAAAGGATTTTTAAATGGAGTTAAACTCCAAAATGATTTTTATAAAGGGGCTCCCAAAATAGGAGCCTCCCCCTCACATGAAAGGAAGAAAGAGGGCTTCCAAAATGGGAGCCTTCCCCTCACATGAGAGGGAGCCTCTCCTTCACATGAGAGGAAAAAAGGGCCTCCCAAAATGGGAGCCTCCTCTTCACATGAGAGAAAAAAAAGGGCTCCCAAAATGGAAGCCTCCCACTCACATGAGAGGGAGCCTCCCTCCACAAGAGAGGAAGAAAAAGGCTCCAAAAGATTTTTTAATTTTTTTTTAAAGAAGTTAGACTCCAAGAACATTTGTATGGAGTTAGACTCCAAAAGAATTTTTTATTTGTGGAGTTAAACTCCAAGAGAATTTAAATGGAGTTAAACTCCGAAAGAATTTTTATTGTGGAGTTAAACTCCGAATTTTTATTTTATTTTATTGTGGAGTTAAACTCCAAAAGAATTTTAAATGGAGTTAGACTCCAAAAGAATTTTAAATGGAGTTCAACTCCAAAAAGATTTTTATTATGAAGTTAAACTTCAAAAGAATTTTAAATGGAGTAAAACTCTAAAAAGTTTTTTATCATGGAGTTAAACTCCAAAAGAAATTTAAATAAAATTTCTAAAAAAAATTAATGTGGAGTTAAACTCCAAAATAATTTTAAATGGAATTCAACTCCCCAAAAAAAAATTAATGTGGAGTTAAACTCCAAAATAATTTCAAATGGAGTTCAACTCCAAAAATGTCTTTATTTGGTGTGGAGTTAAACTCCACTAAATGGAAAGCCTCCCCCTCACATGAGAGGGGAGAAAGCTCCCACTTGGTTGGAGTTCCCTCTTTCTCACGTGAGAGGGAGCAGGGGCTCCCAAAAGATCTTTTTTTTGTGTGATGGAGTCAAACTCCAAAAAAATTTATTTGGAGTTAAACTCCCAAAACAATTTTATTCGGAGTTAAACTCAAAAAAAAGGTTTTTATTATAGAGTTAAACTCCAAAAGAATTTTATTTGTGGAGTTAAACTCCAAAAGATTTTCTCCTTTCTCTTTTGCGAAGAAACCCAAAATGGGTTCTCTTAAAACTCCAAGATTTAGATCCTGGATGATAAAAAAAGAGGCCCTTTTTCTTCTCTTGATGGAGTCTTGGAAGGTGGGTTTATAGTAAAACTTTATTTAGTTTTTTGAAAAAAGAGAGCCAAGCACTTGATTTAATTAGAAAATGAAAATGAAGAGGAAGAACTTGGGAGAGAGAGGATGGAGGCACAAACCCTAGTTTTTTGGGAGAATGGGAAAGTTGTCATAGATATTTTTATCATGTTTGCCTTTATAGGCTACACACTTTACATATAGCCCCTTGGGCTATACCAAATGGCACTTATGTCACCCCATGCCTTATGTGCTTATCTCTTTTTGCACATAAGCCATGGGGTTTACAAAATTTTGGATTTTTGCTTATTTTACATACATTTATTTCTATACACACACACACACAGATATATATATATATATATATATATATATATATATATATATATATATATATAAGAATTACATCAAACCAATTTATGGCTTCATTCCTTTTGTTATGGGGCCGATCCCTTTGACCTGGGCTTGGGCCCACTTGCACTGGGCTTGGGCCCACCTGGTTTGGGGTTGACTTTGACTTGGTCAACCGGGGTATAATTTTTGACCCCAACAAAGTGCCTCCCATCAATAAATGCACACCGCATATGTGGGTCGTGTGCATGAAATTGATGGATCTTTTTTCACGTGGAGATCGATTTAATTTGGTTCCTGTTTTGACGACGTGGAGGTCGATACTGCCCTTTTTGCGACGTGGACGGTCGGTTTTACCATTTTAGCGACTTGGACGGTCAGTGTTGCCCTTTTTGTGACTTGGACGGTCGGTTCTACTCTTTTTGCGATTTGGACGGTCGGTGTTGCTCTTTTTGCGACTTGGATGGTCAGTGCTGCCCCCTTTTTTTTACGACTTGGACGGTTGGTGCTGCCCTTTTTGCGACGTGGACGGTCGGTTATGCCCTTTTTGCGACTTGGACGGTTGGTTCTGCCCTTATTGCGACTTGGACGGTCGGTGCTGCCCTTTTTGCTACTTGGATGGTCGGTTCTGCCCCTTTTGCGACGTGGACGGTCGGTTCTGCCCTTTTTGCGACGTGGACGGTCGGTTCTGCCCTTTTTGCGACTTGGACGGTCGGTTTTTCCCTTTCTGTGACTTGGACTGTCAGTGTTGCCCTTTTTGCGACTTGGACGGTCGGTGTTTGATTTGACTTACTCCGCTTCTTGCGGTGTCAGGGATGAAGTTAACTTGTTTCCGAGGTGGAGCTTGATTCTGCGAGGGAGGTCATTGGTTGTTTTGCTGATTTGATGTGATTTGGATTGACATCAGCACCACTACACTGGAATATGGTACCAGGAGCGAATCATCATCTGCCATGACAGGATTTAGGGATTTTGGTTTTGGTTTGGCATCAGCACCGTTGCACTGGAATATGGTACCAGGAGCGAATCATCATTTGTTGTGAGGGGATTTCCCTCGCTCCTAGCTTAACGACTTAGGGGTCATCTGTTCCCAGTTTAACGACTTAGGGGTCATCTGTTCCCAGTTTAAAGACTTAGGGGGTCTATTGGATTGGAGTTTGGAATTTTGGGGTTAGGGTAGGCATCAGCGTTGCTAACACTGAAGCACATGTGCCAGGAGCAATTCATCATTTGCCTTTTCCTGTTGGGGAGCAATGGCTTAGGAGACAGGTTTAGGTCCCTATCACCTAAGGCTTTTCAATTTTATAAGCCGTAAGGATCCCATAAAAGCATTTTCTCCCTACGAGTCGAAAGGATCTCGTAGGTGCGCTTTCTCTTTAGGAGCCGTGGGGACTCCCAAGTGTTTTTTTTCTTTATGAGTCATAAAGATCCCACGAAGGTGTTTTCTTACGAGTCGTGAGGATCCCGTAAGTTTTTTCTCCTCATGTATCGTGAGGACACATGAGTGGGTCTTCCCCAAATGGAGCATAATTCTAAGGGCGGAGACCAGCCACGTAACTGATGATTGCGGTGGGGCATGGGTATGGTGAGAATTATTTGAGCCCGTGGATTGTATACGGCAGTCAACTTGGGGACCAACTGTAGGGCTGGGAGAATTTTGGGAGATTGGATTTTAGTTGGCATCTGCATCGCTGCATTGGAATGTGATATCAGGAGTGACTCGTCATTCGCCGTTTGGAGACTTGGAATTTGGATCTTGTTTGGCATCAGCATTGCTGTACTGGAATAATGCCAGGAGCAACTCATCATTTGCCCCGGAAGGACTTGGGATTTGGGTTTTTGGTCGGCATCAATATCGCTAACACTGAAGCGAAATGACAGGAGCGACTCATCATTTGCTGTTGTCCGTTGGGGAGCGATGGCTCAGGAGACAGGTTTAGATCCCTATCACCTAAGGCTTTTCAATTTTATGAGCCGTAAAGGTCTCATAAAAGCATTTTCTCTCTACGAGTCGAGAAGATCGCAGGTGTATGTTCTCCATAGGAATCGTGAGGATTCCTAAGTGTGTCGCTCCTTTGTGAGTCGTAAGGATCTCACGCAGGGATTTTCTCCTCGCAAGGTCGAGAAGACTTTGCGAGTGTATTTTATCTCTTTTCACGAGTTTGCGCCCTTTCGGGTTTTCACAAACTCGCGGGCAGTCCTACTGGTTTTACTCATAGAGCCCTTTTGGGTTTTCATCCGTGCCCGTTTTTCTTGTGAACATACCGTTTTTTAGGCCGGTAGGACTTTGGGAGAGATAGGGGTCATTTATGCCCATGAATTGTATACGTTTTTGCAGGATGTATGATCCAGACTGTAGGGTGGGTGTGCTCAATTCGCCTGCGACTTGGAGTATTCACGCGTAGTATTTCTTGAGATATCGGCCATTGATGTGTGGCATGGGCCTTTCTCCCTCGGCACTTATTAGTTGGTAGGATCCTCCGTCGAACACTTTCTCGATGACGTATGGTCCTTCCCAGTTTGGCTCGAATTTTCGCTTAGCATGTCGATTGGGGATGATCGGTCTTTTGAGGACCAACACCAATTCGCCTTTCTTGAAAGCGCGGAGACGAGTCATCTTGTCATAGGCCCATGAAATTTGGGCTCGGTACAGCTCCAGATTTTGCTGTACTACAAGCCTCTTTTCTTCGAGGGCATCAAGCTCTTCAAGCCGAAAGAGCATGTTTTCCTCTTCAGTCAACTCGTGCTGAACGTTCATTCTTAAGCTTGGAACATCGACTTCGAGGGGGAGGATCACCTCCACTCCGAAGAGTAATGAGTATGGACTGGACTGAGTTGGAGTACGGTACGTGGTACGATATGCCCACAACGTCTCGTGAAGCTAGAGATTCCAGTCTTTCTTGTTGGATGAAGCATTTTTCTTCAGGAGCTTGCATACAGTCTTATTGAAGGCTTCGGCTAGCCCATTGGCTTTTGGCTTATAGATGGAGGAATATTTCCAGTCTATCTTGCGCTGAGTAGCGAACCTTGAGACTTTGAAGCTCTTAAAAGAAGGTCCGTTGTCAGAAATGATTCTTCTTGGTGTACCGAAGCGGTATAGAATATTATGCCGGAAGAACGTCATAATATCTTTTGTCTTAACTTCTTTTAGCGGGACAGCTTCAGCCCATCTGGAAAAGTAGTCTGTTGCAGCCAGTATGAACCGGTGGCGTTTGGATGATGGAGGATCAATTGGACCAACTATGTCGGTGCTCCAAACTTCGAAGAGCCATGACGCCACCGTAGGATGCAACGGATTGGGATGCTTGTGAATGAAGTCACCATGGATTTGGCAGATATGGCATTTCTTTTCATGCTCTTCGCAATCCCTTATCATGGTGGGCCAGTAATATCCAAGCCGTTTGATCTAAAGCTGTATTTTTGGGCCGGACTGGTGAGCCCCGCAGACTCCTGAGTGAACTTCTTTCATAACCTTTTGGGCTTCGGCCGATAACAAGCACCTGAGCCAGAGTTGGTCATATGATCTGCGGTATAGAGTATTATTTACAAACACGTATCGGAGAGCTCTCTTCTTCAGCTGAATTCTCGCAGATTTTTCTTCGGGCAGCTTGTCGTATCGGAGGTACTCTATGAAGGGTTCCCTCCAATCGGGCTCGTCTTGAATGATCGAAGCTTCTTCGGCAGGATTGTTCTCTTGTTCTACGCTTTCTTCTTCACGCAAAGAGACTGGAGGCAGAATTTTTCGGTTTCTGACTGTGATTAGAATTTTGTCCATGTCAGGATCAGCTAGCTCCTTAGTTAGGCGAGCAAGTATGTCGGCTTTTCCATTCAACGCTCTAGGGACTCTCATTAGTTCAATGTGAGTGAACCGTTTCATGAGTTCTACCGCTCTGCTTCTATATCGAGCTAACTCAGGTTTGTATATCTTATAGTCTCCGTTTACTTGGTTGACGACAAGCTGGGAATCATCGTAGACTCATAGCCGAAGGATTTCCATTTCTATGGCGGGCTCCAAACCAGCTATCAAAGCTTCATACTCAGCCTCATTGTTTGTGCGAGGCTCGGTGAGAGCAAAAGAACGTCGTAGGGTTCCCATCGATGGTGTGATGAACACCAATCCTATCCCTGCTTTTATCTGCGGGATGCTTGATTTGCCGGAGCTCCTCATTGATGAGGCTCCATCGAAGTAGAGCTCCCAACATGGCTCATCTTCCTCGAGGTGCAACACTTGTTCATCAGGTAACCCGCAATTGAGCGGTGACCCTTCTGATACGGGATGAGAAGTAAGGAAGTCTGCAAGAGCTTGCCCTTTTACTGCTTTCTGAGGAGTATAAACTATGTCAAACTCAAGTAGCATGACAGCCCATCTTGACATTCTACCGACTAGGCTTGCTTTGGTCATTAAGTGTTTGAGCGGGTCGACCTTAGAGATCAGCATAATCCAATGAGCGAGCGGATAGTGCCTCAGCTTCTTCACAGCGAACATCAGAGCCAGGCATTGCTTTTCGATCGGGGAATAGTTGTGTTTCGCCCCGACTAAAGTTCGACTGAAGTAGTAGAGGGTATTCTCTTTTCCCTCCCCGTTGTTCTGGGCAAGGAGTGCACCGAGTGACTCATCTAGCGCGGCAGTATAGAGAATCAATGGTTTATTTAGAATAGGGGCAGCAAGCAGTGGAGGGTGCAACAGGTACTGTTTGATGCTTTCGAACGCTTCTTGACATTTGGCATCCCAGACAAAAGAAGCTCCTTTCTTCATGAGCTTTGAGAAGGGCCTACATCTTCCCGATAAATTTGAGATAAACCTTCGTATATAAGCAAGCTTGCCGTGAAAAGATCTTAGCTGCGTCAGACTCTTTGGAGGGGGCATCTCTTTGATGGTCTTTATCTTTGATGGGTCAACTTCGATCCCTCGATGTCGGACTATGAAGCCCAGGAATTTTCCCGATGACAAGCCAAAAGCGCACTTTAGAGGATTCATCTTCAGATCGTATTCCTTCAGTATGGTGAGAACGGTCCTAAGATCTTGGATGCGGTTGGCCTTGGCTTTAGTCTTGACGACCAGATCATCAACATAGCATTCGACGACTTTATGGATTAGGTCATCAAAGATATTGGTCATTGCCCTTTGATATGTAGCACCTGCATTTTTCAGTCTGAACGGCATCACTTTGTAGCAGTATATTCCGATCGGGGTTCGAAATGCTGTGTGTTTCTGTCACGCCCCGCTTCCCGGTGTATGGCGAAAGGGGCGTGACTAGGCCGCTACGTATTTACTGTGAAGTAAATACGCTAAGCGTATCTAAGCAATATAAAAGTAAAATCATAAGAGACAAGATATAATAAAACAACAACTTTATTTATTCACATTCTTTCTGTACAATACATGGAAAGTAAATACAACTGAAATAAAGCAATGCCTAAACAATGGCAGAAATGAAAAGTACTGAAATGGAAAGTGTACAATGAACTAGAGCTTGGGGTCTTCACTGAATTGGTCCAAGTCTTCACTCGTGGGCTCGATCTCTGATGTGTCCAGATCACCTGACGACATTCAAAGAAGAAAGAAAGAGAATGTCGTCAGCGAACAGATCGCTGGGTAAGTCCCAAAGATAAGGGAGAAGTAGAATAGACAGAATAAGAAGGTAGCTTTTAAAGTTGTAGTATATTGTTATAATATTGTGTTAACGCTATTGTTTGTAGCTTGGTACAGAAGAATGCCAGTGTATACGAGAAGAGTCTCTATATGCTAGAGACCAGGGCAAACGGAATATAGAGTACAAGGCTCCGTTAGAAAGCCCGGAACAACGAAAATTGGATACAGTTAGGTGTCTTAAATCTTGCAGTCTCGTGCCATTTTTAACACCTTCCGTACCAGTCTACCCCTTAAACCCCGTGTTATCTTGATTGTATTGTTGTATTGTATTGCAACTTGAATTGTCTTGTAATATAGATTGCATAATTGGATGACTTGCCGAAACCATGATATCAGTAAACAGATATAACTGTATAACCATGTAAATGGATGTAACTGGAGAATCATATAAATGGAATGTATATCCATGGTTCGGTTCAGTCAAGTTGTATAGATTGATAGATGGATTCATGGATTCATGTTGAATTGTAATATTGTAGATTGTAGATTGTACTTGAAATATATTCAAGTCAGATTATAAAGAGACTCATCTGAGTCAGACAATTAGAAAAGTAAATTGAAGTCCTGATTGTTTTGATGTTATCGGTAACCGCTGCACATGGGCGGCAGGATTTGTGTCTTTTTCAAAGACAATTACTGTGTTGATAACACCGTTTGTTAAGTTGTCTACCTTATATAGGCAAGCACCCACTTCTCCGGCTCCCTGAGGCTCAAGAGATTGGTCCCGCTTAAACCTATGTTTACTAGGGTCCTTAGGGTAATTTATAGAATTTGAGGGGTTTTATGTAAAAATACTTTTGTATAGTTTTCAAAATACTCCCTAAGTATTTAGTTATCATTTTTAGAGTTGTAATAAATGTGGATTTTATACATATGCTATTTCTATTGAGAATAACCTATTTTTCATAATATATGGTATTAAAGTGTAATATTAAACTTGTATGGATTTCATGGTATTTTAATGTAAACTGATTCTTGTGATTTTTGAAAAGAGTTGTAATATTTATATTCTTACAAAATAGATCTTTTAATGTTACATATATATATATATATTTATATAAAAATAATTTTAATATATATATTATAATTCTAAAAATCTCATTTTCTTAAGATATCGTATTTTAAATCTTTCG
Organism: Agapanthus africanus; assembly: GCA_030015575.1. Lineage (NCBI taxonomy): Eukaryota > Viridiplantae > Streptophyta > Magnoliopsida > Asparagales > Amaryllidaceae > Agapanthus > Agapanthus africanus. The sequence continues at coordinate 64,417,089 of CM057337.1, read as the reverse complement.
AGACCGAATGCTCCTTGCGAAGGTCTGCATCTCGCACTACTAAGCCCGAGGATGTGCGATAATCCGCATCATCCCGAACGGGTTCCCCAAATGGGTTGTAGCGGCGCTTTGCAAAGATTTGTATAAATACTAAATCGTTTAGAAAATGGTTTTATTAGTAATGGTATTTATTTGTAAAGATGTCGTTTTCCCGTATTCTATGTTCCCGAGGGTATTGTGTTATGTTGCATATGAGTGTTGTGAGGAGGTAGGTCATTACCTCGTGATCTACTTAAACGTATAGCAAGGTTTTGATGGTTTAAATGTTGAAAAGAAACTATATGGTATTTTAATGAAAAAAATACGGTAAAATGGAAATAGCAATTACTTTTGATATAGAAATTGTTCAATATGATTAGTTAGTGTTTAATAGTCAATATGAATTGGTTTTAGCATAATTGTATTAAAGAAAAGTGATGTTTTGGGAAGAAACTGAATCGGAAATCGGATTTGTTCCGATTCCATTGGGTTTTGTAATTCCGTATTTTTTAGAAAAAGAATAGAGAAGAGAGATGTGGACTTACGAGTTTAGTTAACAGAGGAGAGAAAGGGGAGATGAGAGGAGTCAACGGTGCGTCGTTTCGTCGTCGGAAGTTCCTAGGACCGTCGTCGGAAGATGGCCGGAAAATTCGCCGGAGCTTCGCCTTTCGCTTCTTCCAAAGTACACTAGGGTTTCTAGGAATTTCTTGAGAGTTGGCTTAGAATTTTAGGGTGAGGGGGTAGTGTTTAGGGGTGGTATTTATAGGGTTAGGCTAGGGTTAGGGTAGATGAAAGGTTAAAATGAAAAATGTAATAAAATGTATTAAAAATGTATTAAAAGTTGGGAAATTATGGTTTTAAAAGAGCTCTGGAAATGTTCTGAGGAAATAAATTATATAGGTGTGTAGGGAATGTGAAAAGACACAATTTTCATGTTGGGGTTGTCGCCAGAATCGGTCGACTCGGCCGTGACTCGGTCGGAGGCCTGAGTCGGCCGAGTCGAGGCCGAGTTGGCCGATTTCCGACCGAGTCAGGCGGCCGGAATCCCCCCCGACGGTTCATCTATTCTATGTCAATGTTACATTTTTGGGTGTAGTGGGGTTTTTTTGTGAGATATGCACGTGTAAACCTTTTGTATTCTAAAGGTTAAAAAAATCAAAAATAAAACAATATTAAAAATAATGTGGGGTATGGGATTTGAACTCTTGTGGCTTGGTTCAACAGTGCAAGGTATTACCAATGAGCCACAATCTCCTTCTTGCTATTAATTAGCAAAACAAGTATTTAACTTGTGCTTAGGCAAAAGTACCCCTTTCTTTAAAATTTGAAAAATTTGCATAGAAAGTTGTACAAGAAATTTGGGGTTGTTACAGTTTCTCATCCTCAAGCGAAATATTGATCTGATTTTATCCAGACGAGCCATCCATAAAGGTAAACAGCTTGTAATTTGAGGTGTCATCGACCATCATTTCCATGACCGGTAGCGGGAAGTCATCTTTAGGATGCCTTGTTGAGGTCCCTGAAATCGACACAGACTCGGATCTGCCCATTTTTCTTCTTCACTGGGACTATGCATACGATCCAGTCCGCATATTTCTCTTCTCTGATGAAGCCGGCATCGATAAGTTTCTTTGTTTCCTCGATGACCTTTTCTTCCGGTTCCCTCCTCATTCTTCGAGGAGCTTGTTTGACTGGCTTAGCATCAGGAGATATAGCCAGCTTATGCACGACCACCTCAGGGGAAAGGCCAGGTATTTCTTTGTACGTCCACGCGAAGCAGTCGATGAACTCATGCAGCAGAGCGATTATCCGCTCTTTCATTTTCTCTGACAAGAGTGGGCTGATGTAGGTCGGCCTTGGATTATCGGGCATTCCTAAGTCAATCTCGGTTAGCTAGTCAAAGGTTGCTTGTCCGCCATCTTCGAGCTCTTGAGGAGCTTCTTCTGGCTCGGCTAGCTCATCATCATCATTTGACCTTTCGCTGGCTTCACCAACATGGATCATGTAGCATGCCTTGGAATTAGGCTGGATGAAACCTATGCCCCTTCTATCTGGAATTCTTCCATCGATAAGTGCTCGGACCTGAGGCGGATGCTATAGCCCTTCATAAAACTTTGCTTCGGACTCCGTTTGATATAACCGGCATCCGCACCTTTTGAAATATTCTCGCATCTTGGGCGCATAGTATCTGGGATTGAGGACGGCTCTTATGCCTCTCTCATAGGGAAGGCACACAAACAAATCATCCAGGTGCACATCAGGATTTGACCCATAAAATAGGATGTCCTTCTGTCCATTTTTCCTTCCGGGAACGTAGAAAGTTTTCAGCTGGTCCACGGTAGAGACTGACAATGCATCGAGCTCTTTACACATCTGCTCCGTCACCCTTGGGATAACTAGGGACCCTTCTGTAATTTCGAAGGTCTCTCGTAGTTTCTCTTGTTGCATGGGGGTCCAATCTGCACAGCTGTTGCAAGGCAAGTTCTCTTCCTTCGACTCTTCAGTGTCGCTGCCAAGATGAGGGCAGACTTTGCTTCTAGATGGGCTTTCAGTATCAGATTTGTCCGTATCGCTACCGAAACGAGGGCGAGTTTTACGGAAGGACGGACTTCCAGCGTCGGACTCATCAGTGTCACTACCGAAACGCGGGTGCACTTAGGGTTTTCTTCTTTCGAAGGTGACAGCCAGCTCGGATTTGCTTTTGGGTTTTGGGGCTGCTCTGTCCTCGGTCAGTTATGGCTTAGTATTTCGGTGGTTCATAAAGTACCGAGAATCCTTATATCGGACTTCATGCACACCGAACGGCTGGATGTCTCCATCAATGCGTCTTTCTTCGCCATTTTTAGTATACTTCATGCACTGGTGAAAAGTTGACGGAATGATGCCGTAATCGTGGAGCCACGGCCGTCCCAAGAGAATTTTATAAGACGTGTCAGCGTCGATCACGTATATCTTAGCTTCGGTCTGCAGATCCCTAAATTTGATTAGCAAAGATATGGATCCCAGAACTTGCTGGCAATTTTGATTGAAGCCTTGAATGACAATCCTTTCCTTTGACATGTGTCAGACGTCCATTGACAAACTCTTCAGAGTTCACAAGTTATGTTCACTGAGAACCCTGGATCAATCAATATGCGATTAATCCGCTCTCCGTCGCTGTACCCTGTCACGTAAAGCGGCCGATTATGCTCAGCCATTCCCAGTAGCAAGTCTTCGTCCTTAAACGTTACTGCGGCGGAATGCAGAGCATACTAGACTTCTTTCATATTAATTTCCGCAAAGCGAGCCTGATACCGCTCAGGGTTTTGTAGAGGTGGATGAGAACATCTCTAAGTTCCTTATATAGGACCAAGGCATCGTAGATGCTCAGGAGAGACGGAAGCTTCCGGAGATGAGCCAAGACATTATAGTTCACTGAGGAAGGACTGGTATTTTCATGAGTCGGCACTCTGCCATCTTCTTCATTAGTGACTTGTTTTTTCTTCCCTTTTGGGGCGTTGCCCTGACTTGACAGTAGAGCCCTGCCGCTCCTGATTTGGTTGGCCTTTGTGGCGAGCTCCTCGTCCTCTTCGGGAAAACAGAGCTCCTCCTCAGAGTCGCTGCCCAGATGGATGGCATAGCAGGTCACTATAGGGATCTCTTCATTGGAGTCTTCTTCTAGCTCCTCCAAAATCCCAGATGCTTCTACAGGGAAGAACTCTTTCAATTGAATTAGATTTCTTTCCTTCTATTCATAGTCTTCGAGGGAATCAATATATTTTTGAATGGTTGATCTCCCTACAGACTCTTTTTCGCGTCGAGCTACACTTTTCTTCTTTTTGAGCTTTTTGGATTTTGAGCCTGATGGAGCCGAATTGGCAGTTGGAATGGTAGGCTTCTTCTGCCCTTCCCATTCCGTTCTGGGCTCTTTCCGAAGTAGCTTTAGCATCTTCTTATTATTATTAGATATGTGCGTACTCCACGGAGACTGTGGTGAGTCAGTTTCATTTCTCGAGGCAGCGGGTTCAACTATCTGCTCCCAGATGGCTTCAGCTTCTGTACGTATGAAGTTGGTGGTTGCAAATTGATTGTTCACCAAACACTCTTGGACAGCTCGATCTCTCCATTCTTGTACTGCTTCTCGACCCAGTCTTTGAAAATATAGCAATCCTCAATCGCATGGCTCACTACTCTGTGATACGGGCAATACAGGGGATTGTTCCCCTCTGAATGGCGCGGCGGAGACGCGATAAACGTCTTGCCTAAAATTCGGGGCAGATGCTATTTGGTTTTATCCGTCCACCTCTCCGAGGATGCCAAGTTGATTTATGGCACCGTGTATCGGAGGTTTAGACGAATGCGGCCGATATAGCAGACTTCGTCAGATTCCTCCTCGTCTGAGGGGTTTTTGATTGTAGGGACGCTCTTCCCTGCAGGCGCAAGCCCCTGCAGTTAATTACGCTACCACATCGCGGTAACCACTTTCTCCTTCTTCAGAATTTCACTTCGTGTCGTGTGTGTTTGTTTTGTTTGTGGTTGCCCGTGGATTGTATACGGAGACTAAGTTATGCCGTCGCCCGTAGGACGTGGATTAGTCCAAATCCGTATTTATTTAGATTTGGGTTTGGTGTTTTAGTTTAAGGATACGTTAGCCATATTGAGGCTAAGATCAACTTAAACGGGATCGTTTAGATCCGACAAGAGAGCTATTGGCTCTATTGTTTAGTTTAATGACGTTACGGTCGATTTCCAGTTTAGGGACATGGTGGTCCATCATTCCCATTTGGGGACGAACATTAGTTTAAGGACATTTCGGTCCAACACTCCCATTTTGGGACGAATATTAGTTTAAGGACGTTTCGGTCCAACATTCCCATTTTGGGACGAATATTAGTTTAAGGACGTTTCGGTCCACGAGTTTAAGGACCCCGCAGTCCGTATCGATGTGTGGTTGTCGGGACCCGTCACCTCTCTGACGTCGTTGAAAGATTACAACGATAGGTGTCAGAGGAGTTCGGAGATGTACCCTTGAACCGGATGTAAATTGATTTAAGAGAGCAATCTTGCTCAGTCAATTTAATTTGAGGACTTACGGCCATGATTGGGCTAAGTCCAGTTGAGAATATTCAACGTTTTTATCTTTGGCCTATTAGGCCTGTGCTAGGGTTTTGCCCCTGTTTAATAATGCACTGCATTTTATTCTGGACTGCTAGGCCTTTTTGATTTGGGCTCTGTCCCTTTATTTATGATGCAGAGCATCTGTCATTGTTGGGGCTCTGCCCTTTTTAAAATAATGCATAGCATTTTATTAGGCCTATTAGGCCTTTTTAAATTGGGCTTGGCCCTTCTGTAAATAATGCAATGCATTAATTATCTGACAGTGGCTTGTCAGGCGCTTTGCGCCAATTATTGAGCGCAAGCGCTTGTGGTGGTGACACGTGTCACACTCCGGTGAGCGCAAGCGCAGTGCGCTGCGCTATTGCGCTGCTGAGTTGCGCCAATTTCAGAGAGCAATGCTCTATCTTAAAAGCGCACAGCGCAAGTTATTCTGGTGCTGACACGTGGCGCTCTCTGGTGGCTTGCGCTAACCCAGGAGCGCAACAGTGCAGTTTTTGCAAGTGCAAGACACTGTTTCAATAACTTGATCCAATTTTGGATTCAAGAAAAGAATCTTTAAGGTTCCAGAACCAATGGTTCATAAAAAAGTGCAAGACACTGTTATTATTTATTTTTTATTGAAGATCATTGATCTTGTTCTTAGATCAATGATCTATTTAGAAGAAGTTCTTCTTTTATAAAGGTTTTTACCTTTTTTCTCTTCTTGAGTTTTTTTCTCAAAATTCTTCAGAGTTCTCTCTATTTTCTGTGCTGTTGTTTTTGATCTTGATGTTGATGTTCTTTGAATTGAAGTCTAGGGGCCTTTATATAGTGCCCATTAATTTGTTAAATTTGTTAAAGAGATCATTCTCTGAGTGATTTGGGGAATTTTCCCCACCGTTGGATTTTTGATCCAAGGGCTTCTGTTTTACAGAAGACAATCTTCTTGTTTTAACAAGAACAGAAAGATCTTACTGGAATTTTAATTCTGTTTGGCGCAGATGCACAGCGCTTGACACGTGTCGCACAGCGCACCTGCGCAAGCGCAGCTGCGCTGCTGCGCAGACACTTGTCGTGCAGCGCACAGCGCAGCGCACCTGCGCTTGTGCCAGCACTTGCGCAACTGCGCTGACACGTGTCGCGCAGCGCAGTGCATGCGCAACTGAAGCGTTGCTTCCTTTAATTTTATTTTAAATAGAGCCTTGCTCTGATTGGGCGCGCTGCCTTGGGCGCCGCGCTGACGTATCAGTTTTTGACACGTGGCGCGTTGCGCGCAGCGCAAGGAATTTGAAGCGTTGCTTCATTTATTTTAACTTTAATTTTCACTTTAATTTCAAAACAGAGCTTTGCTCTGATTGGGGGAAACGAAGCGTTGCTTCGTTTCCTGTCTTGAAATTTGAACAGAGCATTGCTCTGATTGGGGTAAGAAAATGCCCCCCACCGTTGTGCTTACGTGGCCCCCAAACATGAGCGCAGCGGTGGCAGAATTCCAACCGTCGCGGCAACTCTTGGAAGTTGAAAGGGCATTTGATGCCTATAAATAGGACCTTTGGTCCCTCAACAGATGATTATCATTTTCAAAATTTTTACTTTCAGAATCTCAGAGCCCTGCTCTTTATTTTTAAGAACTCCAAGAGTTAAACTCTTAAAACTTTTAGGTAAAAACTTTAAATTAAATTAAATTAAATTAAATTAATTTTCATTGACAGAGCCTTGCTCTCAATAGATCCCTGATCTAAAGAAAACCCATTTAGGGTTTCACTTAGCAGAGCTTTGCTCTAAAGGGGTCCAAAGAGAACTAAGGAGAACCTTATTAGGGTTCCATTAATAGAGCTCTGCTCTCTAAAAGATTTTCCTTGTATTTTCTTAATTCATTAATGGAGCTTTGCTCCTTCCAAATCATATAGAAGAACTCTTAAGAATTCTTCATGGATCTTGGATGTTAAAGATGGAATTTTGTATTATTATTATTATTATTATTATTATTATATCATTTTTTCAGAGCAAAGCTCTCAATGTTCTTAGGGGATTTTCCTCAAATTCTCCTCATGACTGGTTTTGACAGGTGTCACTCCTGTCTGCAGAGCATTGCTCTCGAGGAGTTTTAACTCCCTGTCCTTTTTTTATTGCTAATTTTCCAATGATATTTCCTTCAGGCATTATGGTTGTTCATCTATACAGTCTGCACGAATTCATCACCTACGAGGATATTCGCATACAGGGCCGTCATCAAAACCAGGAGTTTACAGATGCCCAGTGTGCGGAGGTTATGGGTCACTTGAACGCACGCGTTGGTTGGCTGCTCCCTCGCCGTTCTGCTCTCTTGAAAGTCGTGCTGGGAGCAATTTGGAGAGCACTCCCGGGGTTCCACGAGGCCATGCCGCTTAATGCGCTGGATGATGCCGAAAACAAGGTGCATTCAGTGTACCTGTCGGGGCTGATCTCGATGAAACGGCGGGATAGCCTCATCGACATTCTGCATCAAATTTTCCAGCAGACGACGATAATCGCTGCTTATCGAAGGATGGGGGGCCTTGTCGAAGATCTTGATACACGTGAGCGTGAGAGGCTGCGCACGAGAATAATCAGAAAGGCCAGAAGAACTCTAGATGGCCTTACTTTTGAATTCCTTAATCCGTGCCCTGGATCTGAGGTTATACCGTTGTAATCATTTGATGATGTTCTTCGTTTATTGCTTTCATGATTGTAAGAATTTTTGGCAATATGAATGGAAAATTTTTATTCCAGCTTGTCTTATTTCTCGTTCTGAGTCTTTTGCCCATGCATGAATGAGTGTGTCTCGAATGCTTGATCAAATGCAAATCGGGTGTTCTTTCTGTCGCTTTCTTCTTTCTTTTATTGTCAGTATGCTTCCTTAGTAAACATGGTCGACAGATAGTAGAACGAGCATCCTGTCTTGGTTTCTTCAAGAGGTAGCGATGGTTTAGGCCGCAGGTTCAGATCTGCTGTCTAAGACTTTTCAACTCTATGAGCCGTGAGGGTCTCATAGAGACTTTTCTCCCTACGGATCGAGAGGATCCCGTAGGTGGACTTTCTCCTTAGGAATCGTAAGGATTTCTAAGTGCGTTTTCTCTTATAAGTCGTAAGGATCTTATAAGAGAATTTTCCCTCTTACGAGTCGAGAGGACTCGTAAGCGGTTGTTTCCCTCATTGTCGAGATTCGATTTTGGAGAGCGAAACCCGTGGATAGTATGCAAGAGACCGTTTTAGACCGACTTGCAGGATCCCAGTGCTTAGGAAACAAGTTTTTAAATCCCTGCCACCTAAGGCTTTATCTTCCAAGTCGAAACGAATCGGGGAGTCCTCATGAAGACACTAATTTTCTCACGGGTCGAGACGAATCGAGCAGTTCTCGTTAAGGACTCTAATTTCCCTGAGTTGAAGTATTTTGCCGAGAACGCTGGTTTCCTCGAGGTTGAAACGAGTCGGAGTATTCCTGCGGAGACACTGGTTTCTCTGCGGGCCAACGCGAATCAGGAGTCTCTCATTAAGGACGCTAGTTTTCCTGAATTGAGTTATTTGCCAAGGACACTGGTTTCCTTGGGGTTGAAACGAATCGATGTATTCCTGCAAAGACGCTAGTTTCTTTGCGGGTCGACGCGAATCAAGATGTTCTCGTCAAGGACACTGGTTTCCCTGAGTCGAAGGATTTTGCCGAAGATACTGGTTTCTTCGGGGTTGAAACGAATCGGAGTATTCCTGCGGAGACACTGGTTTCTCTGAGGGCTGATGCGAATCAGGAGGCTCTCATCAAGGACGCTAGTTTCCCTGAATTGAGGTATTTGCCAGGGACACTGGTTTCCCTGGGGTTGAAACGAATCGATGTATTCCTGCAAAGACGCTAGTTTCTCTGCGGGTCGACGCGAATCAGGATGTTCTCGTCAAGGACGCTAGTTTCCCTGAATTGAGGTGTTTGCCAGGGACACTGGTTTCCCTGGGGTTGAAACGAATCGATGTATTCCTCCAAATACGCTAGTTTCTCTGCGGGTCGACGCGAATCAGGATGTTCTCGTCAAGGACATTGGTTTCCCTGAGTCGAAGGATTTTGCCGAAGACACTGGTTTCTTCGGGGTTGAAACGAATCGAAGTATTCCTGCGGAGACACTGGTTTCTCTGAGTGTCGACGCGAATCGGGATGTTCTCGTCAAGGACACTGGTTTCCTTGAGTCGAAGTATTTTGCCGAAGACACTGGTTTCTTCGAGGTTGAAACGAATCGGGGTGTTCCTGCGGAGACACTGGTTTCTCTGCGGGCCGACGCGAATCAGGAGGCTCTCATCAAGGACGTTAGTTTCCCTGAATTGAGGTATTTTCCAGGGACACTGGTTTTCCTGGGGTTGAAACGAATCGATGTATTTCTGCAAAGACACTAGTTTCTCTGTGGGTCGATGCGAATCAGGATGTTCTCGTCAAGGACACTGGTTTCCTTGAGTCGAAGTATTTTGCCGAAGACACTGGTTTCTTCGGGGTTGAAACGAATCAGGGTGTTCCTGCGGAGACGCTGGTTTCTCTGCGGGCCGACGCGAATTAGGAGGCTCTCATCAAGGGCGCTAGTTTCCCTGAATTGAGGTATTTGCCAAGGACACTGGTTTCCCTGGGGTTTGAAATGAGCTCTGGTGGTATTTCAGGTTCCATATGAGTTATCGTCAAAACCGTGAAGCTAGGAATTTGATCTTCGCTGCGTCTGTTGTATCGAAACGAATGTCACAGTTGTTTCTAGGTTGTTGGTGAACCGTCGAGATTTGGCTTTGCTTTCTGGCGGAGCCTGTTGGGAAGGTATGGTTCCCTCTTTGTTTGTGCCCTTGGACTGTATACAGGGATCGATGTGATCTCAACTGTAGGGCAAAAGTTTCATCATTTTTTTTACTATTGCTTTATTTCCGCGATGCTCTATCATTTCAGCTTTTATATCGCGAAGGTCGCGATTGCCCAATCATTTCAGCTATTTTCCGCGGTGCCCAATCATTTCGGCTATTTATTTTATTTTTACTCGCTGCTTTTTATTGCGAGTTGCCCAATCATTTCGGCTGTTTTATATTCATACGTTTTTACTTGCTGCTTTTTATTGCAAGTTGCCCCATCATTTCGGCTATTTTGTATGCATGTGCGGCTTGCTGGCTTTTCGCCGTAAGCCTGGAATTAAACACCGGTTTTGGCATCGGCACCGCTACAACTGGGATATTGCCAGGAGCGAATCATCATTTGCCTCTGTCGATGTCGAACAAAGGTGGCTTAGCGAACAGGGTTAAGGTCCTGTCGACTAAGGCTTTTGACTTCATGAGCCGTAAGGGTCCCACAAAGGTATTTCTCCCTACAAGTCGTGAGGATCTTGTAGGTGTATTTTCTCCTTAAGAATCGTGAGGATTCCTAAGTGTATGTTCCTCTGTAAGTCGTAAGGATCCTACAAGAGGGTTTTCTCCTTGTTAATCGAGAGGACTTACAAGGGTCATTCACCATGCGAACATATCCCCAGTCACGGATGGGACTTGGTTAGGGAAATGTTTATACGCGCCCGTGGATTGTATACAAGGGTCAGTATTGAACCACTTGTAGGGCAGTATCGAAAGTTGTGGGGGTTGCTTAAGCACAGGTTTAGGTCTCTGTAACTTAAGACTTTCAAATCTTATGAGCCGTGAGGGTCCCATAAGAGAGTTCTCCTTACGAGTCGTGAGGATCTCGTAAGTGTATTTTCTCCTTAGGAATCGTGAGGATCCCTAAGTGTGTTGCTCCCTTGTGAGTCGTAAAGATCTCACGCGGGTGATTTCTACTTACAAGGTCGAGAGAACCCTATAAGTGTTCTTTAACGAGGTTGCGCCCTTTCGGGTTTTCACAAACACTCGCCGGTAGTCTTGCTGTTTTTACTCACGGAGCCCTTTCGGATTTTCATCCGTGTCCATTTTGCTTATGGACATACCGTTTATTATTATTTTTTTATCTTATTCTTTTTATTCTCCTTTTTTTTACGAGGTCGCGCCCTTTCGGGTTTTCACGAACACTCGCCGGTAGCCCTGTTGTTTTTACTTACGGAGCCCTTTCGGGTTTTCATCCGTGCCCATTTTGCTTATGGACATACCGTTTTTTTAATCTTTTTTTATATCTTTTTTTTATATCGGCTTTGTGATGTTTCAATCCACCGTAGTTTATCTACATCTCGATCAACAGCTAGTTTTAGGACGTAGTGGTCCGTCATTAGTTTAAAGACATTTCGGTCCGTCATTAGTTTAAGGACATTTCGGTCCGGCATTAGTTTAAAGACGTTTCGGTCCGTTATTAGTTTAAGGACGTTTTGGTCCGTCATTAGTTTAAGGACATTTCGGTCGTCATTAGTTTAAGGACGTTTCGGTCCGTTCAGGAGAAGGCTGGCTACTGCTTATAAAGTTTGAGCTTAGGAAGATAGCGAGCAGACATAGTCGTCGTCGTCTGTCAGTGACCTAGGCCGTGGCTCATTAAGCGTAGTATTTCTTTAGGAAGCGGCCGTTTATTGGCCTGAAAGGCCATTCGCCGTGCATATCCATGAGCAGATAGGCTCCACCCTGGTAAACCTTGTCTATGATGTACGGGCCTTCATAGTTCGGCTCGAATTTTCCCCACTTGGCTCGATTGGGGATCATAGGCCTTTTGACCACTAGCACGAGTTCACCTTGGCGGAATGCCCTCGGCCGGGTCAATCTTTCATATGAGCGCGTCATCTTTGCTTTATAAGCCTCCAGATTTTGTTGCGCTATGAGCCGTGTTTCATCAAGGGCATCAAGCTCCTCAAGCCGAAGGTGAGCATTTTCTTCGTCCGTCAGCTCGTAGTGGACCACCACTCGTAGAGAGGATAACTCTATCTCGAGGGGGAGTACTGCTTCGGTACCGAATACCAACGCGTATGGTGTTGTGTTCGTGGCCGTCTTGAATGTAGTTCGATATGCCCAGAGAGCTTCTTGTAATCTCTCGTGCCAGTCCTTCTTATTTCGGGACACCGTCTTCTTTACGATCTTCGTCAAGGTCTTTTTGAAAGCCTCAGCAAGACCGTTAGCTCGCGGGTTATAAACTGAGGAATATCTCCAGTCTATGTTATACTGTTGCGCAAAGCGACTGATCTTGTGGCTTCTGTAGGCTGGCCCGTTATCAGAGACGATCCGTCGTGGAGTTCCAAACCGATAAATGACGTGCATCTTGAAGAAATGGAGGATATTTTCCGTCTTCACTTCCCTTAACGGTACTGCTTCTGCCCATTTGGAGAAGTAGTCAGTCGTCGCCAGGATGAAACGATGTCCCCTGGACGATGCTGGTTCGATGGGGCCGACTATGTCAGTTCCCCACATCTCGAATGGCCAGCTAGCCACCGTTGGATGTAGAGGATTTGGGTGCTGATGGATGAAGTCCCCATGAATTTGGCATGAGTGGCATTGCTACGCATATTCGAGGCAGTCCTGAATCATCGCGGGCCAATAATAACCCATCCGTTTAATCTTCAACTTCATCTTCGGGCCTGCTTGGTGAGAACCACAGAGTCCGTCGTGAACTTCCTGAACAACTCTTTTTGCCTCTTCAGGTCCCAGACATCTCAACCACAGAGAATCAAACGACCTCTTGTACAGAGTATCTTTGACGAAGGCGAAAGACAGAGCTCGTTTCATAAGCTGATGTCTTGAGGACGCATCTTCAGGCGTTCGACGGTATTTGAAGTAGTCTATAAAGACTTCCCTCCAATCTTCGGCCTTTTCCCGGTCTTTTATTTGCAGGGTCGTCTGCTCAGTCGCTCCCTTTTCTTCGGATGATTCCGGAGATATTTCTGCTGGGGCAAGCACCCGACGGCTTTATACCAAGATTCTAACGTCATCGAGGTTCTCATCGGCCAATTCTTTAGCGAGCTTGGCCAACGCGCCCGCTTTGCTGTTTTCCGCGCGCGGTATGTTTTCCAGCACGTAGGAGGGAATTTGGGTCAACAGTTGTTGCACCTTTTCGCCGTACTTCACCAACTCTGGTTTGCACGTTCGGTAGTCGCCATTTACTTGACTAACGACCAGTTGGGAGTCTCCGTATATGAGGAGGTTTTCAATTCCCATTTCAATGGCGATAGCGAGGCCTGCTATCAGAGCTTCGTATTCGGCTTCATTGTTCGTCCTCGGTTCTGTTAAGGAGAAAGCAAAGCGCATTATCCCTCCTTGTGGAGTTACGAAGATGAGTCCTATCTCCGATTTGATTATAGAGGTACTTTGTTTGCGCTTCTTCATGGAGGATGCTCCATCGAAATAAAGCTCCCATCGGGTATCACCACCGTCGATCGCGTCAAACGCATGTTCGTCTGGCAGATCGCAATTCAGAAGAGAATCGGCAGGTATCGGATGTTCAGCGCGGAAGTAGGCGATGGCCTGGCCTTTCACTGTCTTGAGAGGTTGATATGTTATCGAGAACTCCATCAAGAGCAGGGCCCATTTAGCGAGTCGACCAGTCAGTATGGCCTTCGACATTAAATACTTAAGGGGGTCCACCTTCGAAATGAGACGGACTTCATGAGCCAACGCTGTTCCCCTCCGAAAGGCGGCCTAGACTTTGCGTCTCGCCTGAGATTCGGGGCAGATGCTATTTGGTTTTATCCGTCCACTTCTCCGAAGATGCCAAGTTGATTTATGGCACCGTGTATCGGAGGTTTAGACGGATGCGGCCGATGTAGCAGACTTCGTCAGATTCCCCCTCGCTTGAGGGGTTTTTTTATTGTGGGGACACTCTTCCCTGCAGGCGCAAGCCCCTGCAGTTAATTACGCTACCGCATCACGGTAACAACTTTCTCCTTCTCCAGAATTTCACTTCGTGTCGTGTGTGTTTGTTTTGTTTATGGTTGCCCGTGGATTGTATACGGAGACTGAGTAATGCCGTCGCCCGTAGGACGTGGATTAGTCCAAATCCGTATTTACTTAGATTTGGGTTTGGTGTCTTTAGTTTAAGGATGCATTAGTCGCGTTGCGGCTAAGATCAAATTAAATGTTCGTTAAGGATACGTTAGTCCTGTTTTGAGACTAAGATCAACTTAACGTGATAATCTATTTAATAGTTGGCCATCGGGACTCATCACCTCTCTAACGTCGTTGAAGGATTACAACGGCAGGTGTCAGAGGAGTTCAGAGATGTACCCTTGAACCAAAGTTGATTATGGAATATGTAGTCTGTTGACATGCTTAAGGATACGTTAGCCGTGTTTGGGGCTAAGATCAACTTAAACGGGACCGTTTAGATCCATCAAAAGAGCCTTTAGAAGCTCTATTGTTCCAGTTTAGGGACGTGGTGGTCCATGTTCCAGTTTAGGGACGTGGTGGTCCATGTTCCAGTTTAGAGACGTGGTGGTCCATCGCCAGTTTAGGGACGTGGTGATCCACCATTAGTTTAAGGACGTATCGGTCCGGTATTAGTTTAAGGACGTCTCGGTCCGGTATTAGTTTAAGGACGTCTCGGTATGTCTCGGTCCGGTATTAGTTTAAGGACGTCTCGGTCCGGTATTAGTTTAAGGACGTCTCGGTCCGGTATTAGTTTATGGTCGTCGGGACTCGTCACCTCTCTGACGACGTTGAATGATTACAACGACAGATGTCAGAGGAGTTCGGAGATGTACCCTCGAACCGAAGTGAATTGATTTAGGAGAGCAGCTGTGCTCAGTCAATTTAATTTAAGGACTTATGGCCAAAATCGGGTTAAGTCCAGTTTCAACATTTTTTGTCTTTGGCCTGTGCTAGGGCTTCACCCCTTTTTTTAGTAATACACTGCATTATTCTTGTTTTGGTTAGGCTTTGCCTTTTTATAAATGATGCAGAGCATCTATTTTTTTGTTTGGGCTTTGCCCCCCTTTAAAAATGCATAGCATTTTTTATTAGGCCTGTTAGGCCTTTTAATTGGGCTCTGTCCCTCTTCTTTAACAATGCAGAGCATTAGATACTCTGACAGTGCCCCACGTGGCTTGTCAGGCGCTTTGCGCTAAGTATTGAGCGCAAACTCGTATGGTGGTGACACGTGTCACGCTCTGGTGAGCGCAAGCGCACAGCGCAGTGCGCTGCGCTGTTGCGCTGCTGACACGTGGCGCGCTCTGGTGAGTTGCGCTAATTCCAGAGAGCAGAGCTCTGTTTCAAGAGCGCGTAGCGCAAGTGGTTCTATGGCTGACACGTGTCGCGCTTTGGTGAGCGCAAGCGTAATAGCGCAGTGCGCTGCGCTAGTGCGCTACTGACACGTGGAGCGCTCTGGTGAGCGCAAGCGCAATAGCGCAGTGCGCTGCGCTAGTGTGCTACTGACACGTGGCGCGCTCTGGTGAGTTGTGCCAATTCCAGAGAGCAAAGCTCTATTTTAAGAGCGCATAGCGCAAATTGTTCTGTAGCTGACACGTGGCACTCTCTCAAGAGCGCAACAGCGCAGTTTGCAAGTGCAAAGCACTATTTGATTTCTTGATCTAATTTAGATCAAAGAAAAATAAGTTTTTTCTTGTTTTTCTTATCTCAGAGAACCAAAGGTTCATGAAAAGTGCAAAGCACTATTTTATTTTATTTTATTTTTATTAAAGATCATTGATCTTGTTTTTAGATCTATGATCTGTTCATAAGAGAACTTTCTCTTTTTCTAAAGGTTTTTACCTTTTTTATTCTTGAGGAGTTTCTCAGAGTTCTCTCTCTCTCTTTTTTTTTTTAGAAAAATGTTGATGCCTTTGAATTGAGGCCTAGGGTCCTTTTTATAGTGCCCATAAATTAGTTAAATTTGTTAAAGAATTTTTTTTGAGTGATTTGGGGAATTTTCCCCACCGTTGGATCTTTGATCCAAGGGCTTCTGCTTTGCAGAAGAAAATCTTCTTGTTTTAATAAGAACAGAAAAGATTTCTTAGAAATTTAATTCTGTTTGGCGCAGATGCCCAAGCGCGTGACACGTGTCGCGCAGCGCACAGCGCAGCGCAACTGCGCTAGCGCATCTGCGCTGACACGTGTCGCGCAGCGCAACTGCGCTAGCGCATCTGCGCTGACACGTGTCGCGCAGCGCAAAGCGCAGCGCAACTGCGCTAGCGCATCTGCGCTGACACGTGTCGCGCAGCGCAGCACTCGCGCAACTGCGCTAGCGCATCTGCGCTGACACGTGTCGCGCAGCGCAGCACTAGCGCAACTGAAGCATTGTTTCCTTTAATAGAGCTTTGCTCTGATTGGGCGCGCCTTCTTGGGCGCTGCGCTGATGTATCAACGCCGGACACGTGGCGCGTTGCGCCCGGGATTTGAAGCGTTGCTTTAAAATTTGAATTTTGAATTTCCAGCAGAGCTTTGCTCTGATTGGGGGAAACAAATGCCCCCCCACCGTTGCGCTCACGTGGCGCGCACGTGAGTGCAGCGGTAGCAAGCCCCTGACCGTTGGATCAAGAGGTGAGCTGAAGGGGCGCAAGCGCCTTATAAATAGGACCTATGGCCCTTTAGAAAACTTCACCATTTTCTAGATTTTTGACTTCAGAGCTTTGCTCTTACTTAGAACTTCAGAGCTTTGCTCGTTTCCATAGTTAGAACACTTTTAGGTAAAATTAATTTAAATCAGATTAATTTAAATCAATCTTAACCAAAAGAGCTTTGCTCTTATAGATCTTTTGATCTAAAGAAATTCCCTTTGGGGTTTCACCAACAGAGCTTTGCTCTCATGAATCCATAGATCTATAGAGATCTTGTTCATGGGTTTTAACCCATGAGCAGAGCTTTGCTCATGGATCCAAAAATAGATCTTTTTGATCTAAAAACGAAGAACTTCTAATTGTCTTCAAAAGATTTTAATTTCTTTAAGAGTTTTAAATAAATTTTCTCATCATCATCATAGAGCTAGGCTCTTTTAAGGAATCTTATTCCCCTGAGACCAGAGTTTGACAAGTGTCACTCTGTGACAGAGCTTTGCTCTGAAAGAGGAGATTTTCTCTTTGTCTTTAGGGATTCTTTATTAATGGGAATGTTTTCCTGGGGACCAACTGACAATCTCATCCAATGATGAGGTTGTCCTATTAACTGACGTACTGTCATCCAGATTTTGTGGGTCCCCCTTTGGTCCCTTACTCACTGCACTGCTGTGTGGCGTAATTAATTAATTTTAATTTTAATTTAATTAATGAATTTTCTTCTTTAAACGCCAAACGTTCGAATTACAACACTAACGGCTAAATTGTTCTTTTTGCAGCGATCATGTCTCTAGACACTTCATTCCCGTTCGTCCGCTCGGAGGAGGGATTTCCCGAGGCGCCCTTAGACCGTGAAGTCTTGACCATGATTAGAGAATACGACCCGGAGTACAAGAATCTTCACCTTTGGGGGTCCTGGTATAACCAGATCATTATGGGTCGACGCAGCTTCACATGCGCAGTGCCGTCCGAGCCCATCATGGCGATTCATTATGCTACCCCACCCTCGGTGCAGTATGCCGTGGAGTTGGTGGATTGGACACCGAAAGGCTTTCTACATCCCGCTATAGATGCAATACCGGTTCAGCGTCCTATGGTTTTGGACATCCTAGGACGCCGTATTTGTCAAGGTGAAGCGCGACCCTGGGGGCAATCGTATAACCTTGGTCTGATCCCCCGCCACCCGATTGGCTATCTGCCATGGGCCCGGTACATCCTGTCGACGAAGAAGCCGCAGTTGATAAGCTTAGGACTGTACACCGCGGTCTACGTCTCTCTCTTTCAGTATCCCACGCTTCCCACCTGGTGGTTCAAAGCTTTCTTGGAGCAATGGAATATTCCTACCCACACTTTCCTTGCCATGGATCGGGAAGTGTCAATCTCCTTGGAGGAGTTTGCGGAGCTATCCGGTTTACCGGTGATGGGGGAACATTATGAGGAGCTGCTCCCAACAGATGTGTACGTCTTCGGTGCTAGGCCGATGGTAAGGGGGGTCATGCCAGAGAATGCTGTTCAGCACCAGTTCCCAAGCTTGATTAAAGTGTTGAACATATATGAGGCTCTCTTCGTCGAACATGGGAGTCGGGGAGTTAATTTTGAGGATTTCATTGCTCGGTTTCTCCACCCAAACGTCCTCTCTGCAGACACTGCCAAGTTTGCCACCCTTGAGGACCCTTTCGGTTTAGGTTTGGATAACCTGCCGGCGAATGAAGTAGGCCAAAAGGATTTTTTTCTTCCTAACTTTCCAATCATGTCTCTTGCAGAAGTTGCGGCCTCTGGAATGGATGAGGAGGCCTTTTTCTTAGGATTTCTCGGGCTATGGTTGAGTTGGTTCGCTATCCCAATGCACTCTCATCGGATGCGGCCCTCTGTCTTTTACCCAGCACACTGGATGGTCATCGGGGTAAAGGTGGCTGTTGGGATCGCTGGCTTGACGCACTTATACCATGGCCTCAGTCGAGCAGCGGATGCTAATGAGCCCGGGGTACTGCATGTGGTCTTCCCGATGCATTACTTTGCATCGTGGCTCGAGCTACACATAGCGGGTGTCTTCGGCATGCATAAAAGGCCCTCATTCTTTGACAAGTGTGGTTTTCCTCGCATTATACAGCTGATCGGTGCATCAATTGTAACCCCATCACCGCGGAACGCCAGGGGCTTACTCCTTCGCCCTAATACCGTTGGAGCCGGGATGTCCTTTGTCGATAAGGTATTGACCATTGGAAAGGTGTCTACCACTGTGACGCGGCCATTACAAGATATCTTTAAGGATGGGGCCTCGGTTTTAACGGCTCGGGAGACCCTTCACTTATATTCCATTAGACCGGGTTTCTTAGTTCTTAGGCAGAATGGTGTGGCAATTTTTATGAGGTATAACCCACATCGTTTTGCTCAACAACTGGGCTACGATCAAGGGGTCCCCTTGGAAGCCTTCTTGCTGGAACCCGCTGCCACTGAAGAAGGGACGGAGAACGCACTGCACCATTTCATGCGTCTGAATACGAGCTCTCATTTTTTTATCAACGCGCCGGCTTACGCTCCAAAACTCCTCAACGTGTACAAAGACTGGTACAATCATGCAACAGGAGCAGTTATAAAGGAGGAAAGGCGACAGTTGGTCGATCGTAAGGGTGTGCCTCCAGGTACCGATCGCAATGCTGCTTTGGTCCCTAGGACCCCAGTGGTCGCTCCTTTAAAAGATGCCGGGGGCAGACCATCACGTGCGCAAAGTCTTCCGTACGGATTGCCGCTTCCCGATATTACAGATGCAGCCCTAGCGCCCCGTGCTCCAGTGGAGACAGTGGTCGTGGCCTCGCCAGAGTCCGGTGTAGGTGCAGACATCGGGACCCGTCGTCCGAAAGTGGCTGCTAAGCGGAAGTCGATCCCACGTGAGCGTAGGGTTGGCGGGCAAAAGAAAAAAAATCGCTCTTTGCCACGGACGTCGTGTTCGGTCAGGAACCTCACGCCCCCTATGCCGAGGGTCTGATCGAATACGGGACTAACGAAGTGTAGGGTTCCTAGGCACTCTAATGAGGTCTCACAAGGCATCAACCATGCCAATTTCTAATCTTACGGTGCCGAAAAACCCTAATACGGATCGTTAACTAGAATTTTAGACGAAAGATACAACTAGTTAACAATTTAACTAAGTGAACGGAAATACAACCTTTGTAGATCCGGTCCTCCACCTCCATAGCTCCGTAATGAAGTCTCCTCGCTGTCCTAATCAGATCCCGGGCTCTAGCGTCGGCTTCATCGGAGAAATGGGCGGGCTAGGTCATCGACAACGATGCCGAAGATGATCTACGTCGAGACATCACAAGATCAAGCTCCCACTTCACCAAGTCATGAAACTTGTGAAGAAAACACCCTATACTACTTGGCAAGAGGTAGAGGATGAAGAAATAGGAGGTGGGTTCACTTTAGAATTAGATTTCTCACTCATTTTCAAGAGTTAGTTATATGTATGCCCTAGAGGCTATTACTGTACATAGGATGTATATTGTAGTGGATGCTGGGACATATATAGGGAGGACTTTCTTGCTCGACATGATAGTATGCTATCTGGTTACTCTTTACCTTAACGTGTACACTGATTGTCTCTCTGTTACATGTTGGTAAAGCCTTTAGGATGTGTACTTGACTACCTGGACTATGATGCGGATCATACTAGTGGGGACATGGTAGTCCATAAGTACATCCTTCAAAGTCCCTAGTCGTGGGTGTATCGAGACGGGGCATCGATATACCAGAGTAGACTAGCGTATACCTTCTCGACCCATACATATGGGCGATGGATGATCCCATATCCATTGGTGTTTGACATCAGAGATGGTATACGGGTGCTCAGTAGAGACTGGGTACACTGGACGGACTCGCCGAGAACTCCCAGATGGTATTATACCTTACGTCAGATGGCAGTTCTCTGGTGACACTGGTACAAAGTAGTCTGTTGACCCGAGATCGTCATAGAGTCTTGTGTGACTCCCACTGTGCTTTGATTTCCACCTTACCATGTCCAAGAGGGCGTGCAAAACGGTGGCTTTTGGGTACAGTCCCGAATCACATGGAGGCAATGAGCGATAGGAGGGGATTCGTCTCTCCCGGTATAGGGAGTTGATGTTGCACTGTGTTCGATTGGCTATAACCGGAAATCCCTGGCCAGGGTTGCTGAGATTTACTGGTAAGTGTTACCAGTAGTTTCTCGAACTGTTATAGACCTCATATCGACACGACTTATCGAGCTATTGGGGTCTGACGTTTACCACCCCTAGGCGAGATAGCGACATATCAGACGAACAGACCGGACTGTACGGTAAGTGTTACTGGTTGGATTCACAGGAGTGTGAGCGGGCTTGCTCGTCGATCTTCTGATCGCTCAATACCCGGGTGGCCGTTACGTTTAGCAGACCGCTTGCGGCTTGTGGGTGTTTGATATGTCATCACCTGCTGCCGGCATATTGACGAGTCTTTAGAGTCCTACACAGAGGTTTCCTGGCTCAAGCGAAACGAAATAGGAGCGCATATGAGATATGTGCAGGACCGAGAATAATGCGTGTATGTGATACCGTATTCCATTCTCGCGATGAATGTATCGATTGGTTATATGCGATATAACCTAGACATCGAATCAAGGGTTGATTCGATAAGCCGATACATAGGATACTAGTCGGTTATATGCGATATGACCGGATCATTAAATCAAATGTTGATTTAATGATTTAATGTATAATTATATATTTGATATATTACTTTGCATTAACTAGTATTGGTTCATTTTAAAAGGATTTTCTCACTTGATGTGCAAGTTGTATATGTGATATATTTTTATGCACATGTTTGTATCATGTTTGATGATACTTGCTCATTTGGTTAAGTGTAAAGAATTAAACCTTGGTTAAGTAAATGGTTAGGGTTTTTATTTATTCATTCATTTATCTTTTTAATTTGGATTAAAAAGAAATTGCAAAAGAAAACAAAATGGTTGCTTTCATTCTTGAAGCTTCATGAAGCTTTGACCAAAGTGACCATTTTGTCTTCATGCTTAACCCTAACCATTCATCTAACCTTAGTAAATTCTCTATACCTAACCATGGTTCATATTATGATAAGTATTCATTTTTTTTGCATTTTAAAAAAACACTTATCATATTCTTTCTTCATCTTCTTCTTCATGAGCAAGAAAGAAAAGCTTGCCTCCATCAATGGCAACTCTTGAAAATGAGTGAGAAATCCAATTCTAAAGTGAACTCACCTCCTATTTCTTCATCCTCTACCTCTTGCCAAGTAGCATAGGGTGTTTTCTTCACAAGTTTCATGACTTGGTGAAGTGGGAGCTTTATCTTGCGATGCCTCGACGTAGATCATCTTCGGCATCGTTGTCGATGACCTAGCCCGCCCATTTCTCCGATGAAGCCGACGCTAGAGCCCGGGATCTGATTAGGACAGCAAGGAGACTTCATTACGGAGCTATGGAGGTGGAGGACCGGATCTACAAAGGTTGTATTTCCGTTCACTTAGTTAAATTGTTAACTAGTTGCATCTTTCGCCTAAATTTCTAGTTAACGATCCATATTAGGGTTTCTCGGCACTTGTAAGATTAGAAATTGGCATGGTTGATGCCTTGCGAGACCTCATTAGAGTGCCCAGGAACCCTACACGAAGGACTAGTGATGCCGCCGCCGGACGATACAGACTTGGAGGCTGCTCTCAAAGCTTCAGCGTGGTTGGCGAGGCGTGACACGTGGCTGGCTAAACTAGCGCAATCAGGTAACTATTAGTCGCCTTTCCTTTATTGCAACATATCCTCTTCATTGCCTTTGACTAACACTTTTCTTTCCTTTCTTCCAACAGGCATCACTGATGAAGAAGCCATCGCCGCTTCTTTGAAGACTTTCCAGGAGGAGGAACGTCTTAGAGCGTCTATGGGCCTTAGTAAGTTTTAATCCATCAAGTCTTCATCTCCCTCGTGTTATGGTCGATCTAACCTCTCCCTTTTTATTGCAGAAACCTCAATGCCGTTCCCATCAAGCAACGCAAATGTTCCGCCAGCCGCCGATGTTCCTGCTTCCTTTGGGCCACCGCAGGAAGTTCGTCTTGAAGAGCCGATGAGAGATGCCTTAAAGGCTTTGGAGGCATCCCTGAACGAGGATGACGACGCCTTGAAGGAGGCGTCACAAAGGTCCATCGCGACAGCTCGGGAGGAACGGAAGCGATCGAGGCATGAGGCGAAGGCACGCAGGGCTGCCTTGGCTATGGGAGCGGGTCCAAGCACCGTCCCTCGGGCAGATACTCCTTCCGAAGAGGCCCCTGTCGCACTGTCCACTGCTCGCCGACAAGTGGCGCGCGCCGTTCGAAGCGCAAATGATAAGTCCACTTCAGGTAACATTTCTTTCAGAATTCTTATTGTGAGAGTTATAATGTCGACGGTTCTTATATCTATTATCTTGCAGGGCCAAGTCCGACCGAGGGTGAGGCGGAGACCGTTGAACCCAGGGGAACAGAGGAGGCGGTTCCTGCCGAACTTGAGCCGACAATGTGTAGGGTTTTCTTAACACCTCTATTAAGGTTTAGAAGCATCATACATGCTATAACAATAAAATTTTTGAGGTGCTAAGCAAACTATACAAAGAATCGAACTAGAATATATGAAGTAACAATTAATAGTATCAAGATTAAGAGTTAAGTTATACTAAGTGATGAGACCACAACCTTTGTAGACCTCTTTGGAAGACTCCTTGGCTTTGAAAAGGTTCACTTGATCAACTCCTCGTCCACGACGATCCACCCGAAGCACTTTGCTCTAAGCTTGATGCTTCCTTCGATCTTTGACAAACTTGAAGCACAACACCCTACACAAGATAGCTATGGTTGTGTAGGATGATGAAGTGGTTGCTATTCTTATTTATTACCTTTTCTTTTCTATTTCTAACTCCTTTTTAACATTTAAAAGAGAGCTAGGGTTTTTTGAGGAAGAAGATGGCTCTCATTTCTTTTGGAATGATAATATTGATAATGTAAAAGAAAATGAGAGAGAGAAAAAGATCTTATCATAACCACAACCATGGTTAAGATAATATCTAGATATTTCAACCAAGGTTAAAGGGCAAAAGGAAATGTAACCATGGTTGAGTCAAATTCAACCATGGAATTGTGTAGAAGAGTGTGGAAAAGAATGAGTCATTATCCTTTTTCTTTTGCCTTTTATCTTTATTGAAAATATCCATATATCATTTTATCTTCAATATGATTCTTATATTGCCATCCTCTTTGTATCATCAACCATGATACATTTCATGTATGTATGTATGCACATCATCATGTACATATACATGCATGTATCCATAAGAAGAAAAGGATTTAAATAAATAATATAAAAGCCAATATTAAATCAATACTTGATTTAATAAATTGGTCATATCTTATACGACCCGACTAATATTAAATGCCCGATTAAAATACAGTATCATATACTAGTATTTAATCGAGGCTCCGCGCATATCTCATATGTGCACCACTTCGTTTCGCCAGAGCCGAGAAACTTCTGTGTGGGACTCTAAGACTCGTCAATACGCCAGCAGTAGATGATGATCATATCAAACACCTACAAGCCGCAAGCGGTCAGCTAAACGTAACGGCCACCCGGGTATTGAGCGATCAGAATAAGAACAAGCGAACCTGTCAAAACTCCTGTCAATCCATCCGGCAACACTAACCGTACAGTCCGGTCTCTTCGTCAGATATGCTGCATATCGAGTCTAGGGATGGAATCGTCGACCCCAATAACTCAATAAGTCATGCCGGTATATGGTCTATAACAGATCGAAAAACTTACTGATAACACTTATCAGTAATATCTCAGCAGCCCTGGCCAGGGACTTCCCGTTATAGCCAATCGTGCACAGCACAGCATCAACCCCCAATACCGGGAGAGACGAAACCCCTCCTATCGCTCACTGCCTCCACATGCCTCGAGACTATACCCAAAATCCACCTGTTTGTACGACTCAGTAGAGCCGCAGTAGGGTGGAGATCAAAGTACAGTGGGAGGACACACAAGACTCTATGACGATCTCGGGTCTACAGACTAACCTGTACCAGTGTCACCTGAGAACTGCTATCCGATGTATGATATAATACCATATAGGAGTTCTCGGTAAGTCCGTTCAGTGTACCCATTCTCACTGAGCACCCGTATACTATCTTCGGTGTCAACACACCAGACGGATATGGGATCATCCATCGCCCATCATATGGAACAAGAATGGTATACGCTAGTCTAAGCTGGAATATCGATGCCCTGTCTCGATATACCTACGACTAGGAACATTTCAAGGATATACTTATAAACTACAGATGTCCCACTAGTATGATCCGCATCATAATTCCAGTAGTCAAGCCAATATCCTTAGGGCTTTATCAACATGCATCAAATGAATATAAACATGATCAAGTGAACATATGATAAAGTAAAAACTAGATAGCATACTATCATTTTGAGCAAGACTGTCCCCCGAATATATATATATATATATATACACATCAGTACATACACTATCTCATAATGGCCTCTAGGGCATACATATATCCAACAATCTCCCACTTGCACTAAGGCCAGTTATTGGCATATCTCATACCTAACATCTCAAAAAGTAGCTCATGCTGCGGCTGAAGGAGGGCCTTGGTGAATGGATCCGCAGCGTTGTTCTTTGTGTCTACTCTCTTAATCTCGATCTCGCGGCGATCAACTATCTCCCGGATCACATGATATCGCCTCAGGATGTGTCTGGACTTCTGATGGGACCTGGGCTCTTTGGCCAACGCCATAGCCCCATTATTGTCACAATACAGAGGTATTGGATCAATAATGGTTGGAACTACTCCTAGCTCCGTGATGAACTTTCTCATCCAGACGGCTTCCTTGGCAGCATCATTTGCAGCAATATATTCAGCTTCCATCGTTGAGTCTGCAACGGTATCCTGTTTGGAACTCTTCCAACTCACCGTCCCTCCATTGAGGGTAAATGCAAACCTTGAGATAGACTTGCTGTCATCCTTATCACTCTGGAAACTCGAATCGGTAAAGGCCTCCATTTGGAGATCTCTATTACCATACACTAAGAACAATTCTTTAGTCCTTCGCAAGTACTTAAGAATGTTCTTTACAGCAATCCAGTGATTCTCCCCTGGGTTAGATTGATACCTGCTTACTACACTAAGTGCATAAGCAACATCAGGGCGTGTACATAACATTGCGTACATTATTGATCCTACTGCTGAAGCATAGGGAATAATGCTCATGCGAGCTCTCTCTATGTCAGACTTTGGGCAATCGTCTTTTGAGAGAGTGACTCCATGGCAAGCGGGTAAGGCACCCCGCTTGGAGTCTTCCATACTAAATCTCTTTAGGATGGTGTTTATGTACTTGGTTTGGGACAATCCCAATAACCGTTTGGATCTATCCCTATAGATCCGTATACCCAATATGTATGTGGCATCTCCCAGGTCCTTCATGGAGAACCTTTGTGATAAGAATGATTTGACCGACTGTAGCATAGGAATGTCATTTCCTATCAGAAGTATGTCATCTACGTACAATACGAGGATTGCGACATTTCTTCCTACAGTCTTCTTATAAACACAAGGTTCATCTGGATTTTTGATGAAATCAAACTCTTTGATAACATCATCAAAACAGATGTTCCAACTCCGTGATGCCTGCTTTAATCCATAAATGGATTTAAGTAGCTTACATGCTTTACCGCTGCTCCCACTATCAATGAATCCCTCTGGTTGATCCATATAAACGCATTCCTATAAATCACCATTTAGGAATGCATTTTTAACGTCCATCTGCCAGATTTCATAGTCGTAGTGAGCAGCAATAGCAAGTAGGATCCGAATGGATTTAAGCATGGCTACCGGAGAGAAAGTCTCGTCATAGTCCAAACCTGGTCTTTGATGAAAACCTTTCGCTACCAACCTTGCCTTATAGGTCTCTACCTGTCCATCTATACCGATCTTTCTTTTAAAGATCCATTTGCATCCCATAGGTTTTATCCCGGAGGGTACATCTTCCAAAGTCCATACTTTGTTGGTGTACATGGACTCCATTTCGGATCTCATGGCATCCAGCCAATTCACAGAGTCACCACTCGTGATAGCCTGATGAAAACTGGAAGGATCATCATCATCCATGATGCAGTCTTCTCTATCACCATCAACGAGAAAACCGTAGTATCTCTCCGGTGGGCGAGAAATCCTGCCAGATCTTCGGAGTGGCTGAGGTTCATTAGATTCTGTTATAACTTCAGGTTCAGCCAAGTTGTCATTTGTAACTTGTGTTTCTAGAACTTCTTCTAGATTTACCACATTGCCATTTGTATTGTTTGAAAAAATCTCATCTTCTAAAAAGGTGGCATACTGAGAAACAAACACTTTTTGTTCCTCTTTGTGGTAAAAAAGATACCCAAACGAATGTTTAGGATATCCTATAAATATACATTTGACTGATCGTGTCTCGAGTTTGTCTGGATTCTGCTTTTTAACAAAAGCCGGACAACCCCAAATCTTAACTCTTTTAAGAGATGGTTTCTTCCCATGCCATATCTCATATGGAGTGGTAAACACGGTTTTGGTTGGAACTTTGTTTAACAGAAAAGCTGCTGTTTCCAATGCATGCCCCCAAAACGAGAGAGGTAACTCAGCATCACTCATCATGGATCGTACCATATCTAATAGGGTACGGTTCCTTCGTTCTGACACACCGTTGTGCTGTGGTGTGTAAGGTGGAGTGAGCTGAGAGAGAATCCCATTCTCTTTTAGGAAGTCTAAGAACTCAGTACTTAAGTACTCTCCACCTCGATCTGATCGAAGTATCTTGATACTCTTTCCCGTTTGGTTTTCTACTTCATGTTTATACTCCTTGAATTTCTCGAAAGCTTCAGATTTATATTTTATCAAATATACATGACCAAATCTTGAGAAATCATCAGTAAAAGTTATGAAGTATGAAAAACCGCCTCTTACATGTGTAGACATTGGTCCGCATACATCACTATGTATGAGGCCTAGGAGCTCAGTAGCTCTTTCTCCGTGTCCTATAAACGGGGTTTTGGTCATTTTACCTTTGATACAAGACTGGCAAGTTGCATAAGATTTATACTCAAATGAATTTAAATATCCATCTTTATGAAGCTTGTTTAGTCTTGTTTCATTAATATGACCAAGTCTACAATGCCAAAGAAAAGCTTCATTTATCTCTGAAAAT
This sequence comes from Agapanthus africanus, assembly GCA_030015575.1. Taxonomy (NCBI): domain Eukaryota; kingdom Viridiplantae; phylum Streptophyta; class Magnoliopsida; order Asparagales; family Amaryllidaceae; genus Agapanthus; species Agapanthus africanus. Next base: position 64,389,327 of record CM057337.1, on the reverse strand, counting down.
TTTCTTTTATTTTGTGTTGTACGTTGAAAACTGTGTGTTGATTAAGGACGTATATCCCGTTATTTAATGTACCACAACCAATCAACTCTTGATTCAGTCTAATGTTCATAACATTGTGTTGTACAGCAAAATGATACCCTTCATTGTCTAACAAGGAAACAGATATAATATTACAAAGCATACTTGGTACAAAATAACACGGGTTCAAAACCAATATACAACCCGAAGGCAAACCTAGATGATACTCTCCTACTGAAACTGCATTTACATTGGAACCATTTCCAACTTAGAGAGTATGATCACCTGTCTTCAGAACTCTGCTATTTCTCAACGCCTGCACATAATTGCAAATATGAGAACCCGAACCGGTATCCAATACCCAGGAAGCAGAATTAATAGAAAAACAGTTTTCAATTACGAACACACCTGAAGCTGAAGCATCATCATGCTTCTTCTTGAGTGCTAGGTACTCGATACAGTTCCTCTTCCAGTGTCCCGTCTTCTTGCAATGGAAACATTCACCTTTCTCTGTTGCCCCAACCTTGGACTTGCCTTTTCCCTTTACCTTTTTGACTCCACCCTTAGGTTTGGTGGGTTTCTTCTTCATCTTTCCCTTGGCCTTAGCCTTTGGGTAAGATGAAGAGGATTGCCCAACAGACATAACGGGAGTCTTCACTGACTTCAGTGTGCTCTCTGTACTCCTTAACATATTAAGGAGTTCAGGCAGTTCCTTCTCCATGTTGTGCATGTTGAAGTTAACGATGAACTGAGCAAAGGTGGAGGGGAGAGACTGTAGAATAATATCTGTATACTGTTCATTGTCCATTGTCCACCCAAGGTTCTCAAGCTCTTCTATGAGAGCTATCATTTTCAGAACATGGTCTCCTACTGCTGTGCCAGCGGTCATGCGCATCTGAAACAGTTTCTTAGACGCTTCGTATCGTAATACGCGGGATTGCTCTCCATACAACTCTTTTGTATGGAGGAATATGGCTTGTACGTCCATATTCTCGTGCTGCTTCTGATGTGTGTTATCCATCGATGCAAGCGCGAGGCATTTTGCCGTGGCACAGTCAGCGTCCCATGTCTTGTGGATTTCTATATCCGCAACTGAAGGTTTAGGACCTAGGGGGGACAAGGCTGGAGCTGTAAGGACATATGATACTTTATCATAAGTCAAGGCTATGTTTAAATTCCTCAGCCAGTCTTTATAGTTGGTCCCATTCAGCTTGTTTTTATCTAATAGAAGCTTAAGTCCTGTCATGGGTATCTGCCATTAAGAGAGAGAAAAGAATACACTTAGCGAATGCTCTTGCAAAGATCAGATTGGTTATTATCTTGTCTAATCGATGTCTCCCACTGTTTTTATCAAATTTTCTTTAAAACCTTTTAAAAAGAAAACTAGCCGGGATTAATTACATTCTACAACTTCGCCAACCTCTCAGCCAGGCTAGTGCCGGTACTTGAGGGAGGTTTCCCGTGCTTTCGCACGGACATAATTAAAGTAAACCTCGTCTTCCCAGAGGCGTAGCCCCGTTTAGCACCTTTCTAGACACCTACCGAGTCAGCTAATTGTAAAGTGCAAAATTCTCCCGGGAGCAACATTTGCTCGCAGTGGGATTGGGATCCTATTATCATATAGTAGGTATACAATCTCATTGTAATTTTCAACTCTTGAAATTCCTGATATGATTTTTACCCCTAGTACTTATGACCTTAACTAAAGTCAACATATCATAAGTACTAGTCAAGTTCTTCCCGTTATTTCGTGATTAACTAGACCCACTCATATGACCCTTAACTAAATTCAACATAATCATATGAATGTCCTAACTAATCTGCATCATATGCAGGGTAGGAAGACATCACTCAGCTACCGTTCACTGCGCCTTAACTAAAGTCAAAATACGCAGCACGAATACTAAGTACTCAGCTTCCTAAAATGACGGAGGGTGGCGGATAGTTTTTAAGAAAACTTTTGACGCTTTGAACTTGATATCATTGTAGAATCTAATGGGTTTAAAAAGGAGTGGCTTAAGCTCCGCATTTAGAAACTTGCTTTTTGTAAAAAAAAAGCCGAGTGTGTTTCAAATATTGATTCTACAATATCCTTTGAGGTTCATTTATCTTTTACATTAATCTAATTAATGTAGTCCCATCATTTAAATCCTAAGCCATTACAGAGAGAAACGAAAATATAACGTACACTTATGCCACTCGCATTCGTCACAGTGTCCTGATATGCACCGTTAGGTTACTTAACTAACGGCATACCGGGACGGGGCTAGTGCGGGTGTAAAACATAAGTAACGTTTAAAATATATCATATATAAAATTTCATTCGTCTCAGACATGTATTAAAAGATCACATCAGATAATGAAAACAGCAGAAGCACATAAAGGATATCTAGGAGGTCCGTATTTTATATTTAGCCAGCAATAAAAATACGGATTCCACGGTCGCAATAAATAGCCAAGCCCACACCCTTAGACCCCTACGAGAGCGGCAAGCGACCCTGCCAATTCTGGAGTTTAGGAGACCCGGTCTCGACTCCTCGAGATGGCCTCCCACTGAACCCAAGAACCCGGTCACTTGTGCCCTCCTCCTTGGGTCTGTCCTAATGCGGAAAAGTAAATAATATACAATACTGGTGACAACAACCTCACCCCGGAAGTGCCCCAAATAAAAGAATATTACATACAAATTAATATTACATGAATTGAAAGAATACTCTCATCTCACATAAAAAGAAAACCCCCGGCTATTCATTGCGACAATCCTGCATATCAAATCTCATCGACACAGAGAAATAAAATGGAAAAATACAACAATTGGAATCTTTAACCGCCTTTAGACAACACAAATCCGGAATATCACATATACAAGATTTCATGCCTAAATAATGTAAAGCTCGCATTTGGGTCTCATTCAAGAAAACACCTTTTCAAAACAAACCGGATAATTCAACAAGATTTCCGTTTATCCCGAGACCGAACTGCTAGATTTACACGTAACAAACAAATTTGTAGATTTCAATTATTGTATCATATACTATTAAACTAAGCGACGTTGGAACATCCGATCAAACAAATTAAACATCCACAAACTGCTCTGAAAGCTCAACACCTGGGCAGATTATAAAAATACCAGTAACAACAGAGAGCACAAACGGGGTAGCACAAGAAAATACGGCCCATGAATCAACTATATCGCCGCGGAACCGCCGCATAAAGCCTCTTGGGCCGCGGTTCCGCGGCCGTATGGTCGATTTATGGGATCGTTTTTCTGGTGAGCCCTTATATTTCCCTGCTTAATTTTTTACATATTTTTAATTTGAAAAAATCCAGGTTTTAAAAAAATTTCCAGAGAGCACCCCCCGGGTGTCGTTTTTCGTCCGTTCGATGTTTTCAACGTCGTCTAGGTTACCACAAAGCTCTAGCTTGGCTCTGATACCATGTAGGGTTTTCTTAACACCTCTATTAAGGTTTAGAAGTATCATACATGCTATAACAATAAAATTTTTGAGGTGCTAAGCAAACTATACAAAGAATCGAACTAGAATATATGAAGTAACAATTAATAGTATCAAGATTAAGAGTTAAGTTATACTAAGTGATGAGACTACAACCTTTGTAGACCTCTTTGGAAGACTCCTTGGCTTTGAAAAGGTTCACTTGATCAACTCCTCGTCCACGACGATCCACCCGAAGCACTTTGCTCTAAGCTTGATGCTTCCTTCGATCTTTGACAAACTTGAAGCACAACACCCTACACAAGATAGCTATGGTTGTGTAGGATGATGAAGTGGTTGCTATTCTTATTTATTACCTTTTCTTTTCTATTTCTAACTCCTTTTTAACATTTAAAAGAGAGCTAGGGTTTTTTGAGGAAGAAGATGGCTCTCATTTCTTTTGGAATGATAATATTGATAATGTAAAAGAAAATGAGAGAGAGAAAAAGATCTTATCATAACCACAACCATGGTTAAGATAATATCTAGATATTTCAACCAAGGTTAAAGGGCAAAAGGAAAAGTAACCATGGTTGAGTCAAATTCAACCATGGAATTGTGTAGAAGAGTGTGGAAAAGAATGAGTCATTATCCTTTTTCTTTTGCCTTTTATCTTTATTGAAAATATCCATATAACATTTTATCTTCAATATGATTCTTATATTGCCATCCTCTTTGTATCATCAACCATGATACATTTCATGTATGTATGTATGCACATCATCATGTACATATACATGCATGTATCCATAAGAAGAAAAGGATTTAAATAAATAATATAAAAGCCAATATTAAATCAATACTTGATTTAATAAATTGGTCATATCTTATACGACCCGACTAATATTAAATGCCCGATTAAAATACAGTATCATATACTAGTATTTAATCGAGGCTCCGCGCATATCTCATATGTGCACCACTTCGTTTCGCCAGAGCCGAGAAACTTCTATGTGGGACTCTAAGACTCGTCAATACGCCAGCAGTAGATGATGATCATATCAAACACCTACAAGCCGCAAGCGGTCAGCTAAACGTAACGGCCACCCGGGTATTGAGCGATCAGAATAAGAACAAGCGAACCTGTCAAAACTCCTGTCAATCCATCCGGCAACACTAACCGTACAGTCCGGTCTCTTCGTCAGATATGCTGCATATCGAGTCTAGGGATGGAATCATCGACCCCAATAACTCAATAAGTCATGCCGGTATATGGTCTATAACAGATCGAGAAACTTACTGATAACACTTATTAGTAATATCTCAGCAGCCCTGGCCAGGGACTTCCCGTTATAGCCAATCGTGCACAGCACAGCATCAACCCCCAATACCGGGAGAGACGAAACCCCTCCTATCGCTCACTGCCTCCACATGCCTCGAGACTATACCCAAAATCCACCTGTTTGTACGACTCAGTAGAGCCGCAGTAGGGTGGAGATCAAAGTACAGTGGGAGGACACACAAGACTCTATGAAGATCTCGGGTCTACAGACTAACCTGTACCAGTGTCACCTGAGAACTGCTATCCGACGTATGATATAATACCATATAGGAGTTCTCGGTGAGTCCGTTCAGTGTACCCAGTCTCACTGAGCACCCGTATACTATCTTCGGTGTCAACACACCAGACGGATATGGGATCATCCATCGCCCATCATATGGAACAAGAATGGTATACACTAGTCTAAGCTGGAATATCGATGCCCTGTCTCGATATACCTACGACTAGGAACATTTCAAGGATATGCTTATAAACTACAGATGTCCCACTAGTATGATCCGCATCATAATTCCAGTAGTCAAGCCAAGATCCTTAGGGCTTTATCAACATGCATCAAATGAATATAAACATGATCAAGTGAACATATGATAAAGTAAAAACCAGATAGCATACTATCATTTTGAGCAAGACTGTCCCTCGAATATATATATATACACATATCAGTACATACACTATCTCATAATGGCCTCTAGGGCATACATATATCCAACACAATGGGCAACATCGTTGAGGCCATGGAGCCTGGTGCGGAGGTTGAGGGTCCTATAGCTGAGAAGGTCGTTGATGTCGAGCCTGAAGTGGCGGCAGATGAAACGATCATTACAACTGAGTCCGGGGTGATGGCGGACGAGGCACTTGAGGCTGGCGACCTCGTGGTGACGGTAGATGAGCCAATGGAGACAGCGGAGCCCGAGGAAGTAGCGAGTAAGATGGGCATGACTCTTGGGGGAGAGTCAGCCGCTTCCTTCCAAGAGTCCGGCAACACTCCCATCATTGCCTTCCCCGTCTACGATCTTCTGCTGTCACTTGGTCGCGCGAGCACGACGACGGTCCCTATCGAGTCGGGTGATGAGGTTACGGGTGGTGGCCTCATGTCGATGGAGGAGGGAATTGCCTCAGTTTCGGCTGGCAGCTCGTCGGGTAAACTTCGAGTTACCATCCTTCCCTCTTTTTTTTACATATCTTGCGATCTTTTCTAATAATTCTGTCTTTGTTTTTAACACAGGCGCGGCCAACGCCGATGCTCCATTGCTCGAAGGAGCACCGTCAACTATTGCCTTGGCGGTGGTCACCTCCCAGCCTTCCCTTGTGCCATCACCGATGTTGGAAGGTATGGGTTTGCGACTCATTAGTTTATCTTTTAACCGCATAACTTATGTACTAACGCCGTACCACTGTGTTTTTTCAGGAGTGCTCTTTGATCATCTATATCAAGTGTTGCTTCCACACTTTTCCTTCCCATCCGAACTCGCTTCTCCCTCTAGTGGCGCCAGTGAGTATACTTTCACTCCGATGTGTTTATTTCCCCCCTCTTTTTTAGCAATGGGATGATTTCTGACTTTTCCTCTTTCTTATTGTAGTGCCACAAATCGAAGGAGGGGACGCCAGACCTGCCACGCCACTGGCCCTTCCGACTTTGCCATCTGTTGCAGCTGGTATAGTAAATTTCCTTTTTGACAACTCTTCAAAATCTCCCGAACTATCGTTTAACCATGTTTCGTTTTGCAGCTATCGTTCCGGCTCCGATCCCTCTTGAGTCTCGTGTCCTTTCACCGACATGCCCTTTCTTGAAACATCCATCTTCAAAGGGTGCCGTGATGAGTTTGGGCATGCTGAGCGGGTATATCGAAGAGCTTAACGCGGATGCTCTTCCCTCTGCTGCAGATTTCGCTGTCGAGGTTAACCCAATGTTGGCGGCGCTCGTAAACTTTCACAACGAAGGCGTCGTCGAATCTTGGGTTAACCACTGCAGAGAGATCGAGGCCTGCCTGCATCGGCTGGAGTCGATGCGTCCTTCTCCTGAAGTTTTGGCCATGAGCACCCAACGGACAGCTTGGCTCGAGCAAAGCGCTTCTTATCTCCGCCATTTAGAGCAGGAAGCAGCTTTACGGTTGAAGGAGCGTCAGGAATCTTCAAGCGCAACCGCTCGCCTGCGCGCTGAAGTTAGGACGAATGCTGCTGAGGTGAAAGCCGTCTTTGAAGGCCTTCTGGAGCGTATTTCTAATGGGTTAGCACTGAAGCGGAAGCTTGATGCCGCTGAGCGTGATGCCCGAGGTCAAGAAGCAGCTCAGCAGGTCGTTGGGGAACAGCTCGCATCCTTCATGCAGCAGCGGGCTCAAGTAGAGGCCGAACTGGCGGTGGCGGCTGATCAAGAGAAGGCGTGGAAGGAAGTACGCGAGCAATTGATAGAGCTGTTCAAGAATCTTCCTTCTCCCTGAATATTTTGTATCATTTACATACTTGTAACTTGTATATAGTATATATACATTCTCTGTTCTTTATACGATTCGCCTTGTATTTTGATTGAATTCATGAATAAAGATACACATTCCTTCTTGCAATATCTTGTACTATTTCTTTGCTTTCTCCCTTTTTATTATGATATTTTCGATGAACCTGATTGGCGGGTAACTTAATTTCTCCAAGAGATAGCGATGGCTTAGGCCGCAGGTTCAGATCTGTCGTCTAAGACTTTTCAACTCTATGAGCCGTGAGGGTCTCATAGAGACTTTTCTCCCTGCGGATCGAGAGGATCTCGTAGGTGGGTTTTTCTCCTTAAGAATCGTGAGGATTCCTAAGTGTGGTTTTCTCTTATAGGTCGTAAGGATCCCACAAGAGAATTTTTTCCTCTTACAAGTCGAGAGGACCCGTAAGCGGTTGTTTCCCTTCTTGTCGAAACTCGACTTTGGAGAATGAGACCCGTGAATAGTATGCAAAAGATCTTCTTAGATCGACTTGTAGGGTCCCCTTTTTTAGGAAGTAAGTTTTTCAGTCCCCACCGCCAGAGGTTTCATCTTGCAAACTGAGAAGCAAGCTAAATTTGTTAAAAAAAAAATCTCTCTCCGAGTGATTTGGGGAATTTCCCCCACCGTTGGATCTTTTGATCCAAGGGCTTCTGTTTTACGGAAGAATCTTCTTGTTTTAACAAGAATAGAAAAGATTTCTTTAGAACTTTAATTCTGTTTGGCGCAAATGCTTCAGAGCGTGGCACGTGTCACGCAGCGCACAGCGCAGCGCAACTGTGGTAGCGCAGATGCGCTGACACGTGTCGCGCAGCGCAAAGCGCAACGCAGCCGTGTGAGCGCATCTGCGCTGACACGTGGCGTGCAGCGCACGGCGCAGCGCAAATAATCTGAAGCGTTGCTTCATTTAATTTTGCTTGAAATAGAGCTTTGCTCTAATTGGGTGCGCTGCCTTGGGCGCTGCGCCGATGCGTCTGCGCCAGACACGTGGCGCGTTGCGCAGCGCAAATAATCTGAAGCGTTGTTTCATTTATTAAATTTTAAAATTTTCAAGGCAGAGCTTTGCTCTGACTGGGGGAAGATGAAGCGTTGCTTCATCTCTCGTCTCGAAATTTGAACCGTCGTGACAACTTTTGGAAGTTGAAGAGGCACTTGATGCCTATAAATATGACCTTTGGTCCCCCACAGATGCTTGTCATCTTTCAGGTTTTTATTTTCAAAAAACTTCAGAGCTTTGCTTTTGCCTTCAAGAACTCCAAAGCTTCGCTATCTTTTCCAACGTTCTTAGAAAAACTTCAGGTAAAATCGCTTCTTGGATTAAGTTAATTCTAATTAATCCTAACCAGCAGAGCTTTAGGAAAAGCTTGGCCCTCTGTGTATATTATTTTTCTTCTATCGCTAATCTTCCTGTAGTATTTCCTCCAGGCATAATGGCGGTGCATTTTTACAGTTTGCATGAGTTCATCACCTATGATGACATCCGCGCACAGGGTCGTCAACAAAACCAGGAGTTTACAGATGCTCAATGTGCAGAGGTCATGGATCGTCTGAACGCAAGTGGTGGCTGGCTGCTACCTCGTCGTTCGGTTTTTTTGAAAGTCGTGCTGGGGGCAATATGGAGAGCACTTCTAGGTCTTCACGAGGCCCTACCGCTCAATGCGCTGGATGATGCCGAAGACAAGGTGCATTCAGTGTACCTGACGGGGATGATTTCGAAGAAACGGCGAAACAATCTCATTGACATCCTACACCAAATCTTTCAGCAGATGACGATAGTTGCTGCTTTTCGAAGGCCGGAAGCACTTGCCGAGGATATCGACACAGAGGAACGCGAGAGGCTGCGCATAAGAATAATTAGAAAGGCCAGAAGAACTTTGGACAGCCTTACTTTTGAATTCCTCAATCCGTGCCCCGGATCTGAAGTTATTCCACTGTAATAATATTTTTCTTTTATTGCTTTTCATGATTGTAAGAATTTTTGGCAATATGAATGGAAACTTTTTATTTCAGCTTGTCTTATTTCTCGTCCTGAGTCTTCTGCCCACGCATGAACGAGTATGTCTCGAACGCTTGATCAAATGTAAATTGGATGTTCTTTCTGTAGCTTTCTTCTTTCTCTTATTATCGGTCTGCTATCTTAATAAACATAGTCGACGGATAATAGAGCATGCGTCTTGGCTTCCTTAAGAAATAGCGATGGCTCAGGCCGCAGGTTCAGATCTGCCACCTAAGACTTTTCAACTCTATGAGCGGTGAGGGTCTCATAGAGACTTTTCTCCCTACGGATCGAGAGGATCTCATAGGTGGATTTTCTCCTTAGGAATCATGAGGATTCCCAAGTGTGGTTTTCTCTTATAAGTCGTAAGGATCCTATAAGAGAATTTTCCCTCTTACGAGTCGAGAGGATTCGTAAGCGGTTGTTTCCCTCCTTGTCGAAAATCGACTTTGGAGAGTGAGACCCGTGAATAGTATGCAAGAGACCATTTTGGATTGACTTGCAGGGCCCCATTGTTCAGGAAGCAAGCTTTTCAATCCTTGCTGCCTGAGACTTCATCTTGCAAGTTGAGACGAACCGGGAATTCTCCCGCAGAGACAGTGGTGGCTCTGCGTGGGTCAAGAGGCTCTCGTCACGGAGTGTTTGTATCCGTGAGTCAAGGAGTTTGCTAGGGATTATTTGTTTCCCAAGCGCCAAGGATTATTTGTTTTCTTGGGGTTTGAAACGAGTCGAGGATTTCCCACAGAGGCACTGGTGGCTCTGCAGGTCGACGCGAATCAGGAAGCTTTCGTCAAAGAGTGTTTGTATCTGTGAGTCGAGGAGTTTTGCTAGGGATTATTTGTTTCCCAAGCGCCAAGGATTATTTGTTTCCTTGGGGTTTGAAACGAGTCGAGGACTTCCCACGGAGGCACTGGTGGCTCTGCAGGTCGACGCGGATCAGAAAGCTCTTGTCAAGGAGTGTTTGTATCCTTGAGTCGAGGAGTTTTGCTAGGGATTATTTGTTTCCCAAGCGCCAAGGGTTATTTGTTTCCTTGGGGTTTGAAACGAGTCGAGGATTTCCCACGGAGGCACTGGTGGCTCTGCAGGTCGACGCGGATCAGGAAGCTCTCGTCAAGGAGTGTTTGTATCCGTGAATCGAGGAGTTTTGCTAGGGATTATTTGTTTCCCAAGCGCCAAGGATTATTTGTTTCCTTAGGGTTTGAAACGAGTCGAGGACTTCCCACGGAGGCACTGGTGGCTCTGCAGGTCGACGCGGATTAGGAAGCTCTCGTCAAGGAGTGTTTGTATCCGTGAGTCGAGGAGTTTTGCTAGGGATCATTTGTTTCCCAAGCGCCAAGGATTATTTGTTTCCTTGGGGTTTGAAACGAGTCGAGGATTTCCCACGGAGGCACTGGTGGCTCTGCCGGTCGACGCGGATCAGGAAGCTCTCGTCAAGGAGTGTTTGTATCCGTGAGTTGAGGAGTTTTGCTAGGGATCATTTATTTCCCAAGCGCCAAGGATTATTTGTTTCCTTGGGGTTTGAAACAAGTTGAGGACTTCCCACGGAGGCACTGGTGGCTCTGCAGGTCGACGCGGATCAGGAAGCTCTCGTCAAGGAGTGTTTGTATCCGTGAGTCGAGGAGTTTTTCTAGGGATCATTTGTTTCCCAAGCGCCAAGGATTATTTGTTTCCTTGGGGTTTGAAACGAGTCGAGGATTTTGCCGAAGACACTGGTTTCTTCAGAGTTGGAATGAACCGTCGAGGTTTGGCTTTGTCTTCCAACGAAGTTTGTTGGGAAAATATGGTTCTCTCTTTGTTTACGCCCTTGGATTGTATACAGGAATAGATGTGATCTTAACTGTAGGGCCAAAGTTTTATCATTTCTTCTTTTTTTTTATTTTATTTCCGTGATGCTCTATCATTTCAGCTTTTATATCGCGAAGGTTGCGATTGCCCAATCATTTCGGCTATTTCTCGCGGTGCCCAATCATTTCGGCTATTTATTTTATTTTTACTCACTGCTTTTTATTGCGAGTTGCCCAATCATTTCGGCTATTTTCCATACATACATTTTCTTTACTTGCTGTTTTCTATTGCAAGTTGCCCTATCATTTCGGCTATTTCGTATGCATATGCGGCCTATTGGCTTTTTGCTGTAGACCAATTTCGGCATCAGCACCGCTACAGCTGGGATATTACAAGGAGCGAATCATCATCTGCCTTTGTCAATGTCGAACAAAGGTGGCTTAGCGACCAGGGTAAGGGTCCTGTCGACTAAGGTTTTTGACTTCATGAGCCGTAAGGGTCTCACGAAGTTATTTCTCCCTACAAGTCGTGAGGATCTTGTAGGTGTATTTTCTCCTTAAGAATCATAAGGATTCCTAAGTGTATGTTCCTCTGTAAGTCGTAAGGATCCTACAGTAGGGTTTTCTCCTTGTAATTCGAGAGGACCTACAAGGGTCATACGAACATATCCCTGATCACGGATGAGACTTGGTTAGGGAAACGTTTATTCGCGCCCGTGGATTGTATACAAGGGCCAATATAGGACCACTTGTAGGGCAGTATCGAAAGTTGTGGGGGTTGCTTAAGTACAGGTTTAGGTCTCTGTAACTTAAGACTTTCAAATCTTACGAGCCGTGAGGGTCCCATAAGGGAGTTCTCCTTACGAGTCGTGAGGATCTTGCAAGTGTATTTTCTCCTTAGGAATCGTGAGGATTCCCAAGTGTGTTGCTCCCTTGTGAGTCGTAAGGATCTCACGCGGGTGGTTTCTCCTTACAAGGTCGAAAGGACCCTATAAGTGTCTTTTAACGAGGTTGCGCCCTTTCGGGTTTTCACAAACACTCGCCGGTAGTCCTGCTGTTTTTACTCACGGAGCCCTTTCGGGTTTTCATCCGTGCCCATTTTGCTTATGGACATACCGTTTTTATTTTATATATATATATTTTTAATTTATTTTCTTCTTCTCTTTTTTTTACGAGGTCGCGCCCTTTCGAGTTTTCACGAACACTCGCCGGTAGCCCTGCTGTTTTTACTCACGGAGCCCTTTCGGGTTTTCATCCGTGCCCTTTTTGCTTATGGACATACCGTTTTTTTTAATTTTATTTTTATATGTTTTTTTTATATCTCGTCAGCCTAAAAGATGCTGCGGTAGTAGTTTAAAGACGTTTCGGTCTGCTATTAGTTTAAGGACATTCCGGTCCGTCGTTAGTTTAAGGACGTTTCGGTCCGTCATGGAGAAGGCCGGCTACTGCTTATAAAGCTTGAGCTTAGGAAGATAGCGAGCGGACATAGTCGTCGTCATCTATCATTGACCTAGGCCGTGGCTTATTAAGCGTAGTATCTCTTTAGGAAGCGACCGTTTATTGGCCTGAAAGGCCTTTCACCGTGCATGTCCATGAGTAGATAGGCCCCACCCTGGTAGACCTTATCTATGATGTACGGGCCTTCATAGTTTGGCTCGAATTTTCCTCGCTTGGCGCGATTGGGGATCATAGGCCTTTTGACCACTAGCACGAGTTCGCCTTGGCGAAATGTCCTCGGTCGGGTCAGTCTTTCATATGAGCGCGTGATCTTTGCTTTTTAGGCCTCCAGATTTTGTTGCGCTATGAGCCGGGTTTCATCAAGGGCGTCAAGCTCCTCAAGCCGAAGGTGAGCATTTTCTTCGTCCGTCAGCTCATAGTGGACTGCCACTCGTAGAGAGGGTAACTCTATCTCGAGGGGGAGTACTGCTTCCGTCCCAAATACCAACGCGTATGGCGTTGTGCTTGTGGCCGTCTTGAACGTAGTTCGATATGCCCAGAGAGCTTCTTGCAGCCTCTCGTGCCAGTCTCTCTTATTTCGGGACACCGTCTTTTTCATGATTTTCGTCAGGGTCTTGTTGAAGGCTTCAGCTAGACCATTAGCTCGCGGATTATAAACCGAGGAATATCTCCAGTCTATATTGTGCCATTGCGCAAAGCGACTGATCTTGTGGCTTCTGTAAGCTGGCCCGTTATCGGAGATGATCCGTCGCGGAGTTCCAAACCGATATATGACGTGCGTCTTGAAGAAGTGGAGGATATTCTCCGTCTTTACTTCCTTCAGCGGTACTGCTTCTGCCCATTTGGAGAAATAGTCAGTCGTTGCTAGGATGAAACGATGTCCCCTAGACGATGCTGGTTCGATAGGGCTGACTATGTCAGTCCCCCACATTTTGAATGGCCAGCTAGCCACCGTTGGATATAGTGGATTTGGGTGTTGGTGGATGAAGTCCCCATGGATTTGACACGAGTGACACTGCTTCGCATATTCGAGGCAGTCTTGAATCATCGTGGGCCAGTAGTAGCCCATCCGTTTTATCTTCAACTTCATCTTTGGGCCCGCTTGGTGAGAACCGCAGAGTCCGTCGTGAACTTCTTGGACGACCCTTTTCGCTTCGTCAGGTCCTAAGCATCTCAGCCACAGAGAATCAAATGACCTCTTGTACAGGGTATCATTGACGAAGGCGAAAGACAGAGCTCGTTTATGAGTTGATGTCTTGTGAATGCTTCTTCAGGCATTCGGTGGGACTTGAAGTAATCTATGAAGACTTCTCTCCAATCCTCGGCATTTTTCCAATCTTTTACTTGCAGGGTCGTCTGCTCGCTCGCTCCCTTTTCTTCGGATGATTCCGGAGATATTTTTGCTGGGGCAAGCACTCGACGGCTTTGTACCACGATTCTAACGTCATCGAGGTTCTCGTCAGCCAGTTCTTTAGCAAGTTTGGCCAACGCGTCTGCTTTGCTATTTTCCGCGCACGGTATGTTCTCCAAAGTATAGGAGGGAATTTGGGTCAACAGTTGTTGCACCTTTTCCCCGTACTTCACCAACTCCGGTTTGCACGTTTGGTAGTCGCCGTTTACTTGACTAACGACCAGTTGAGAATCTCCGTATATGAGGAGGTCTTCAATTCCCATGTCAATGGCGATCTCGAGGCCTGCTATCAGAGCTTCGTATTCGGCTTCATTGTTTGTCCTCGACTCCGTCAGGGAGAACGCATAGCGCATTATCCCTCCTTGTGGAGTTACAAAGATGAGTCCTACCCCCGATTTGATTATAGGGGTACACTGTTCGCGCTTCTTCACGGAAGATGCTCCGTCAAAATAAAGCTCCCATCGGGTATCATCACCGTCGATCGCATCAAATGCATGTTCGTCTGGAAGATCGCAATTCAGAGGAGAGTCGGCCGGTATCGAATGCTCAGCGAGGAAGTCGGCAATGGCCTGGTTTTTCACTGCCTTGAGAGGTTGATATGTTATCGAGAACTCCATCAAGAGCAGAGCCCATTTAGCGAGTCGTCCCGTCAATATGGCCTTCGACATCAAGTATTTAAGGGGGTCCACCTTTGAAATGAGACGGACTTCATGTGCCAACGCATAGTGTCTAAGCTTTGTTATCGCGAAGATCAACGCCAGGCAGTGTTTTTCAATGGGGGAGTAGTTGCTTTCTGCCCCCAGTAGAACTCGACTTAAGTTGTAGAGTGCTCTTTCTTTCCCTTGGTCGTTCTCTTGTGCCCATAATGCGCCTAAAGAACCTTCGAGGGCAGTTGTATAAAGAATGAGAGGCTTTCCCTTAACCGGAGCAGCCAACACCGGCGGGTTCTGCAGGTATTGCTTGATCTCATCCAGTGCGCTTTGGCACTTTTGATCCCAGACAAACGGGGTTCCCTTCTTCATCAGGTGACTGTAAAGACGGCACTTGCCTGAAAGATTGGCTATAAATCGCCGTATGTATGCGAGCTTCCCTTAGAGAGATCGCAACTGTTTGAGAGTTCTTGGCGGAGGCATTTCCATGATCGCTTTGATCTTTGACGGATCTATTTCAATACCTCGGTGTCGAACAATGAATCCCAGGAATTTGCCTGAGGAAACTCCGAATGCACACTTGAGCGGGTTTATCTTTAAGTTGTATTGCCGAAGGCGTTGAAATACGGTTTTCAGATGGTCGAGATGTTCCTCATATGATTTGCTTTTAACAATGAGGTCGTCGATATAGCATTCGACGATTTTGTGTATAAGGTCATCGAAGATCTTCATCATGGCCCTTTGATAAGTGGCACCGGCATTCTTTAAACCGAAGGGCATTACTTTATAACAAAATATCCCTAGGGGGGTCCTGAAGGCGGTGTGCTTCTGGTCTTCGGGATGCATCTTTATCTGGTTATACCCCGATGAGCCGTCCATGAAGGAGAAAACTTCATGAGTGGATGTATTGTCTATCATCAATTCGGTGACTGGCACTGGGAAATCATCCTTCGGGCAAGCTTTATTGAGATCCCGAAAGTCCACGCATATGCGCACCGTCCCATTTTTCTTCATCACCGGGACGATGTTGGCGATCCACTCCGGATATTGAACCTCCTGGATGAAGCCAGAGTCGATCAGCTTTTTGACTTCAGCATTGATACTCATTTCAAGCTCAAGCCGCATTCTCCTCGGCGCCTGTTTGACTGGCTTGATGTCCGGGGATATCGCCAATCTGTGTACAGCGATTTCTGGATCTAGTCCTGGCATTTCGGAATAGTTCCACGCGAAGCAATCTCTATGCTGTAGAAGCACGTCCTTTAACGCAGCTACCCTTTCTTTAGATAGTAACTCGCTGATGAATGTCGGTCGTGGATCGTTTGCCGTCCCCAACTCAATTTTCTTGAGGTTATCTGCAGTGGTATGGATTCCATCTTCCAGCTCTTTTGGCGCTGGTGGAAATTCTGAGATTATCTCGTCGTTGCTGTTTTTGAAGCACCAGGGAAGATCATCCATGTTCTCGGGCTCTTCTTTTGATATCATTATCGCGTGACAAGTACGGATTCGCTTCCAATCCCAATGCGGAACTGGTTCTTCTTTCATGGCCTTGGGCTCGTGCTTCTGTGGCGGCGCTACCCTCCAGTTGCCAGATAGAGCGAACTTGCCGAGCTGGTACTGATCTTCAATCCAATTTTTAAAGATGAAGCAATCTTCGAGAGGGTGTCCTATCACTTGGTGATAGGTGCAATAATTTGGGTCAGAGACTTCACCTGCTCGTTCGGGGTTTTTGGACTCCGGCAGTGTAAGCATTTGATGCTTTAGAGCAAGATCAAGTATCTTCTTCGTCTTGTCCCGAGGAAACGAGTACGCTCGGCCCATTTTCTTCATAAGGGATAGATCAATAGCACTTGACTCCCGTTAGCGTGGCTTCTTAGCCTTTCTTTGTTGCTGCTGAGTGCCTTTTCGGCCTTTCAACTTATTTCTGCTTTTGCGTCGAGCCTTGTTTATAACAGGTTGACGGGGAGCCGCCTTTTCATCTTTCGCGGCCTGTTGAAGAAGGCGTTGCGTCTTGGCTTTCTCATAGATGACCATTTCGCGGTTATGATCATCTTGGACTTTTTGACCCGCTTTCCTTATAAGCTTGTCCATTTGTTCTTCGAACGACGGACTGGGCACTTTTGCATCCGGCACTTTCATTGTTTCAGGATTAGCGTCCTCCCATTGAGCATCCGCTTCTTCATTGAAGTCATTCACGATATTGTAGCTGTTTAGTAGCTCCCATTTCTTTGACCGGACGTATCCAAGCCCAATTGATTCCATTCTCCCATTAGGCAGTTTACGTTGAGTCCCGGGAATATTCCAGACTTTATCATAGAACTTAGCTTTTCGAACGGTCTGCTTGAAGGATATCCCCTGGCGTTTCAGCAGCTTTTTCAAACCTTCCGTATAATATCTGGGGAGACGGATGGGCTGAAGCCTATTGAGCGTAGAATCCGCACCATGCCAAATTTCTTTTTCTACCTTGGTTTCTTCAGAGCGGTAGAATAAAATTGCTTTCTCGCTTTCTCGCCTGGGGGGGATATAGAATGTCCGCAACTCTTCTACATTGTAAATATTAAGTGCATCCAGTTCTTTATGGTGTTTAAGCGGCACCATGGCGACTTGTAGACTTTGTTCTTCATCAGCGGACGTTCGTATTGAAGGTCGAGCAGAGAATACAACATGGATTTCATCTTCCGAATCGCTACCAAAGATCAATGTCGGAGCCGATAGTCCCGGCTTGTTGTGTTTGGGCGGACCCGAATAAACTATCTCCTCTTCCTCCTCAGTATCACTGCCGAAGACAGGGATGGTAGCGTTAGTTTTATTCTCCGGCTTGTGACATTTCTCTGTGTCTTCGAAATCCGGTAAGAAGTATTTGGCGTCTTCATATTTGCGGACCTCGTTCACAGAGAATGGGTTCAGTTCTCCCGTCACGGTATACTCGAAACCATCCTTAAAATACTTTATACACTGATGTTGTGTAGAAGGGATGATGTTGTACTCGTGTAACCATGGTCGGCCGAGCAAAGCGTTGTAGCATGTCTTGGCGTCTATGACGTGGAACTTAATGTCCGTGACGAGTAGCCCGAAGCGTAGCGTCAGTATCACAGACTTAAGAGTTCTTGACGACTGGGAATCGAACCCGGAGATGGTGATCTTGTCACGAGGAAGGTGCTGGACGCTCATGCAGATTTCTTTTAACACCCGCACGTTAAGGAGATTAACGGAGGATCCATTGTCGATCAGGATTTTTCCTATCTTAATGTCGTAGCAGTATCCTGAGACATAGAGAGGGCGATTGTGTTCGCACGTCCCAAGGAGAAGGTCTTCATCGCCGAAAGTGACATCGGCCGTGTGCACTTCCTCCAACTCATCCTTCATCTTTTCCTCGGCCAGGCATGCTTGGAATTGTTCCGAATCCTGGAGTGCCTTAATCAACGAGTCTCTCGCCTCCTTTGATAACAAAAGGGCGTCAAGAATGCTGAGCTATGAGGGTAGCTTCCTCAGATGTGCTAAGACGTTGTAATCCACCTTATTCTTCTTCGGCGGGTTGTTGGCGCTTAGCTCTTCCAGAACTTGGTCATCTAAGACGATATCTTCAGAGACCTTTTCTTTCCCTTTATCTTTTCTGTTCAAGGGTCCGATGTTCTTTTCAGGCAGCGTCCGATTCCGCAGCCGTATATTTTTGCAGACCTTCAGCTCTTCTTCTTTTCCCGAAGTGGACTCTTTAAAGAGAGGGGCAAGTTCTAGCTCTTCATCAGAATCACTCCCAAATGTAGGCACTTGTGACCCGCTGGTGTTAACCACGCGACAATCGCCGGTAGTTCTTTTAATCCCTTCGGTCCTATTTCTTTGCTCCCAACGAGTTTTACGCTTTTCCCGTTTAAAGTGTTGTCGATGAGCCACATACCCTTACCACCATCTATCGAAAGCTTTGCACTCTTGAGTAGGGTGCGAAACCTTCTGATGATATAAGCAATAGGAGGGGTGCGTTTCCACTTCATCGGTGATGTTTCCTCCAGACGGTGGTAGCTTCATGCCCATTGATATGGCCTTAGCAAACCTTTTCTTTATCTTGAATTGGCTTTTGTCAGTAGCGGAGGTGTTTAGCTCCAGTGGGATTGTCTCAGCTCTTTCGTCAAGTCGCTGGCGGTCGGCCCTTTCAAATATAGCCATCTCGCGTTCTCGATCAGCTTTACTTTTCAGTCGAGCTTCGTTAAGGAACGCGCCGATCATTTTGACTGATAGCTCCGGAATTTTTGATTCGGTATCTGCCCCTAGCGTTTTAGTGCCAGAAGTCTCCTCATCGTTCGTGGTCGAATGGGAGATCATATGACAGCTTGCTACATATTCCTCGGATTCATCCGATGAACTTTCTCCCTCATCTTCTTCTTGAAAGACGTGATTGAGGAACTCTTGGAGCGTAATGGGAGTCCGTGCCTTTTGGTTGTATTCATCCAGCGCGTCAATTTGCTTTTGTAAGTCCGTGCGCTTGTCGCCGGGCTTCACGGGCTTCTTAGATTTCTTCTTCTTCTTTTTCGAAGATTTTGACGGCTGGTTGTGAGTGCTTGAGCCACCACCATCGGTCTTTGGAGTTGTACGTGGCTTCAACATCCCTTCAATGACCTACGGTTCCAACGGGTTCTTCCACTTGATCGCTGGACATGTCTGAAGATCGTTTAGCATCCTCTTTGTCTTGGCTGATAATACAACCTCCCAAGGAGCTTCTTCAATGACGGAGCATGTTGCCCCCGGCGTATTCGTCCCTTTAGAGGTGTGGGGCTGCGGGGGATTCACCTTCCATTTGTCAGATAATGCGAACTTGCCCTGTCGGTATTGGTTTTCAAGCCAATTCTTGAAAACGTAGCAATCTTCGATCGGATGGCCTAGTACTCGATGATAAGGACAGTAGTTGGGTTCGTTGACGTCACTTGGTTGTAACGGGCGTTTTGGATCCGGCAAATTTATGAGTCTGTTGCGCAACGCCAGCTCGAATAACCTTCTCGTTTTATCATGGGGAAAGGAATAAGGACGTCCCATCCTATCCTCAAGGGGTACGTACGGACGCATATTATTTTGACGAGCCACTGGCTTCGGGTCGCTCGGTTGTTGTTGAGCATTAGCGACGACGATCGCTTTTCCCTTCCCTTTGTCATTTCGGGAGTCCGGCCTTGGAAGAGGAGGTTTATGGCCCATCTGATCCATCTGTGCTAGTTTGTCGATCAAGGCCTGGAAGGTAGTCGGCTTGAAAAACATCATAAACTGCGAGATGGTTGTTTATGGATCGAGGGTTCCCACAAACATACCAACTGCGGGAGCTTCTTCAATGCGCTGCTCACACTTTGACCATAAATTCCGCCATCGTATAGCGTACTGAACCCATGTCTCGCCGGGTTTTACCCTAGCGTTAATCAGTGCCGTCATTGGGGTACGTTCACTGGCACTTGCAAAACGTTGAGTAAACAGCAGCTCCATCTCCGCGAAGGTTTTAATAGAGTCGTTTGGGAGCTCATAGTACAACTCGAACGCCGTATCCGATAAACTTCCAACAAACTGACGCAGTAAAAGCTTGTCATCACGGCCGGTATTGCCGCAGAGTGCCCTGAACTGGGGAACATGCTGGTGTGGATTGCCCGTCCCCTTGTAGACATGGAACTTGGGAATCGTATAACCTGGCGGGTACTTGATTTGATCGTACCAACTTGGATATGGCCGCCCCGTTTTTACGACCTGACCGGCCACTTCGGTCGCATGATGAACCCGTATTTGCTGGGCGATGTACTCATCCAAATCAGCTTTGGAGATTTATCCTCTTTAGCTGTCGATAGAGCTGGTGGAGGATTTGATGTCTCTCCCTTATCGTTTTCAAGGACGATCGGGGGCTCTTCAGCCGGAGGATCTTGTTGTATCATCATCCCTATCATGTCTTGGAAGAGGAGGCCTATACGCTGTATGTTGGCTGCTTGTTCAGCAGCTTCTTTGTCCTTCTTCTCCAATATCCGACGAAGGAATTCAGCGTCGGTTTCTTCCTCCTGGCGCTCATCTGAGGACGTTTCAGGATTTTCTTTTGGCCCTGTAAGTGCGGCCATAGCGTTCATCATTTCTTGAAGCTTTTGCTGTTGCTCCTGCGTCTTGGTCACTGATCGGGTAAGCGGTTGATGACCCGTAGATATGCGGCTATCTTCTTTTCTAGATGCCACATAGACGGTATGGACTATAATGCCCCCTGACTTAGGGCGTTTGAGTTCACCACCTCGGATATTTGTCGCCGGCACGGGGGTTTTCTCTGGCCTTCTTCTTTTGTGGGCCGTTGAAGTTGAAGGGGCCGTTGCAGTGGGCACCCTAGCGATCGTTGTCCCTTGCTGTTCAATAGGACGGTCTTTTCCTTTTTGTACCTTCGTCTTCTTTCGTTGACGAGAGTGATCTGGGTCAATCACGGAGTCTTGAACCCTCCGCCAAACTTTATAAATTTTTGAAGACAGCCGTTGAGGGGGCTGTTCTTGTTTTGTTTCCGGAACTCTCTCCGCAGGCGGAGGAGATCTTTTCAGTGTAGCGGTTGGATAATTCTTACGTACCCTCCTCAGCAGTTCAAAGTTGTTCCCAGTTGGGACAGCAGCGTTGACTTCCACCACTGGAGCCGGTGGAGTTAGTCCTGAGGGGGAGTTGCCCCCTGCCTTCCTCACTCATTGCCAATGGCGACGTCGAGCATGACGAGCCGTTGGGACTGGCTCGGAGATTGAGACATCTTCTTTTTGCCCCCTGTCTGAATGAGGCACTGCCGGTGTTAACCTCTTAAAGACTGAGGTTGTCTTCTGAGGTGTGATATCCAACCTATCGAAGACAGATCTTCGAGCAGGGACAGGAGCAGGAATCGTCAGTCTTGAAAAGACTGACTTTTTGACAGGGGAAGCCGCCTTGACGACTTCTGAAGCAGCAGTCATTGCCTTCCTTAGGACAGCCAGTTTAGAGTTCTGATTTAGCTTGGTGAAAACAGAGGCTGTTGGTTCGGCAGTGGGCGACCCGTTGACAGGGGCCGTCGTAGCGGTGAGCCGGTCGAAGACCGACTTTTTGTTCACTTCCGGTGCAGGTATTGGCGCAGAGAAGCTTGTAGGTGGGATCATGGTCCCGAAGAACAGGCCAGTGGTGGCTTGGGTCACCTGGTCTACCGGCAGAGCGAGGAAGGAAGCCGCTTGGAGCCCATATGCTACACCTCCGGGGGAGGTGGAGCGTCCGTTGTAGTGGCACTTCGAGCAGTTGGTGCAGTTAGAGGCCATTGATGTTTGAGTTCTGCGCCAGGCAAAAGACCAAATCTTACTAACTTGAAATCCGAAGACAACCATTTAACAAACCGCGATTGGTTCGTGAGGACGACACACGAAGTGTTGAGTGGAAAGAGGAAAAGGTCCCACCGGGCGTGCCAGAATCTGTTCCCCTCCGAAAGGCGGCCTAGACTTTGCGTCTCGCCTGAGATTCAGGGCAGATGCTGAAAGGTTCCTAGGCACCCTAATGAGGTCTCACAAGGCATCAACCATGCCGATTTAAAAATTAACGGTGCCGAGAAACCCTAGAACGGATCGTCGGCTAGATTATTAGGCGAAAATGAAACTAGTTAACATCTTAACTAAAAGGAAACGGAAATACAACCTTTGTAGATCCGGTGCTCCACCTCCATAGCTCCGCAACGAAGTCCCCTCGCTGTCCTAGTGAATTCCCGGGCTCTAGAGTCAGCTCCATCGGAGAATAGGCGAGCTAGGTCGTCGATGTCCATGCCGAAGATGATCTACGTCGAGGCATCGCTAGATCAAGCTCCACCTTCACTAAGCCATGAAAACTTGTGAAGGAAACACACTCTACTACTTGGCAAGAGGTAGAGGATGAAGAAATAGGAAGTGGGTAGACTTTAGTTTTGGATTTCTCACTAGTTTTCATCACTTGCCATTGGAGTAGCAAGCTTTCTTCCATGAGGAAATGAAGAAGAAGAAGAGGATATTATGATAAGTGTTAATTAAAAAAGAAAAGAAAATGAAAACTTATCATAATGTAAACCATGGTCAAGTGTAGAGATTAAACCAAGGTTAGTTGGAATGGTTAGGGTTAAGGATGAGATAAGAATGGTTGACTTGATCAAAGCTTCAAGAAGCTTCAACATAAAACAAAATAAGCCACCATCCTTAAATAATTTCCAAAATGAATATATAAATAAATGAATGAATAAATAATCATAACCCTAGCCATTCATATAACCATGGTTCAATCTTCACACAAACACAAGTAAACATGTATCATCAAACATGATACAATCTAGTGTACAAAAGTATATCACATATACAATGTGCACATCAAGTGAGAAAATCCATTTAAAGTGAACCATATTAGTTAATGTAAATTAATATATCAAATATATAATTATGCATTAAATCATTAAATCAACACTTGATTTAACGATTCGGTCATATCGCATATAACCGACTAATATCCAATGTCTCGATTTATCGAATCAATCTTCCATTCGATAACTAGGTTATATCGCATACAACCATTCGACACATTCATCGCGAGAATAGAATACGGTATCACATACACGCATTATTCTCGGTCCCGCACATATCTCATATGCGCTCCTATTTCGTTTCGCTTGAGTCAGGAAACCTCTGTGTAGGACTCTAAAGACTCGTCAATACGCCGGCAGCAGGTGATGATCATATCAAACACCCACAAGCCGCAAGCGGTCTGCTAAACGTAACGGCCACCCGGGTATTGAGCGATCAAAAGAACGACGAGCAAGCCCACTCACACTCCAGTGAATCCAACCAGTAACACTACCGTACAGTCCGGTCTGATCGTCTGATATGTCGCATATCTCGCCTAGGGGTGGTAAACGTCAGACCCCAATAGCTCGATAAGTCGTGTCGATATGAGGTCTATAACAATTCGAGAAACTACTGGTAACACTTACCAGTAAATCTCAGCAACCCTGGCCAGGGATTTCCTGTTATAGCCAATCGAACACAGCGCAACATCAACCCCCTATACCGGGAGAGACGAATCCCCTCCTATCGCTCATTGCCTCCATATGACTCGGGACTGTACCCAAAAACCACCATTTTGCACGCCCTCTTGGACGTGGTAAGATGGAAATCAAAGCACAGTGGGAACCACACAAGACTCTATGACGATCTCGGGTCAACAGACTACTCTGTACCAGTGTCACCAGAGAACTGCCATCTGACGTAAGGTATAATACCATCTGGGAGTTCTCGGCGAGTCCGTCCAGTGTACCCAGTCTCTACTGAGCACCCGTATATCATCTCTGATGTCAAACACCAATGGATATGGGATCATCCATCGCCCATCTGTATGGGTCGAGAAGGTACACGCTAGTCTACTCTGGTATATCGATGCCCCGTCTCGATACACCCATGACTAGGGACTTTGAAGGATGTACTTATGGACTACCATGTCCCCACTAGTATGATCCGCATCATAGTCCAGGTAGTCAAGCACACATCCTAAGGGCTTTACCAACATGTAACAGAGAGACAATCAGTGTACACGTTAAGGTAAAGTGCAACCAGATAGCATACTATCATGTCGAGCAAGAAAGTCCTCCCTATATATGTCCCAGCATCCACTACAATATACATCCAATGTACAGTAATGGCCTCTAGGGCATACATATAACTAACAGATGCTATTTGGTTTTATCCGTCAACTTCTCCGAAGATGCCAAGTTGATTTATGGCACCGTGTATCGGAGGTTTAGACGGATGCGGCCGATGTAGCAGACTTCGTCAGATTCCCCCTCGCTTGAGGGGTTTTTGATTGTGGGGACACTCTTCCCTGCAGGCGCAAGCCCCTGCAGTTAATTACGCTACCGCATCACGGTAACAACTTTCTCCTTCTCCAGAATTTCACTTCGTGTCGTGTGTGTTTGTTTTGTTTGTGGTTGCCCGTGGATTGTATACGGAGACTGAGTAATGCCATCGCCCCTAGGACGTGGATTAGTCCAAATCCGTATTTACTTAGATTTGGGTTTGGTGTCTTTAGTTTAAGGATGCATTAGTCGCGTTGCGGCTAAGATCAACTTAAACGTTCTATAAGGATACGTTAGTCCTGTTTTGAGACTAAGATCAACTTAACGTGATAATCTATTTAATATTTGGCCATCGGGACTCATCACCTCTCTAACGTCGTTGAAGGATTACAACGGCAGGTGTCAGAGGAGTTCAGAGATGTACCCTTGAACCAAAGTTGATTATGGAATATGTAGTCTGTTGACATGCTTAAGGATACGTTAGCCGTGTTTGGGGCTAAGATCAACTTAAACGGGACCGTTTAGATCCGTCAAAAGAGCCTTTAGAAGCTCTATTGTTCCAGTTTAGGGATGTGGTGGTCCATGTTCCAGTTTAGGGACGTGGTGGTCCATGTTCCAGTTTAGAGACGTGGTGGTCCATCGCCAGTTTAGGGACGTGGTGGTCCATCATTAGTTTAAGGACGTCTCGGTCCGGTATTAGTTTAAGGACGTCTCGGTCCGGTATTAGTTTAAGGACGTCTCGGTCCGGTATTAGTTTATGGTCGTCGGGACTCGTCACCTCTCTGACGACGTTGAATGATTACAACGACAGATGTCAGAGGAGTTCGGAGATGTACCCTCGAACCGAAGTGAATTGATTTAGGAGAGCAGCTGTGCTCAGTCAATTTAATTTAAGGACTTATGGCCAAAATCGGGCTAAGTCCAGTTTCAACATTTTTTGTCTTTGGCATGTGCTAGGGCTTCACCCCTTTTTTAGTAATGCACTGCATTATTCTTGTTTTGGTTAGGCTTTTCCTTTTTATAAATGATGCAGAGCATCTATTTTTTTGTTTGGGCTTTGCCCCCCTTTTAAAATGCATAGCATTTTTTATTAGGCCTGTTAGGCCTTTTAATTGGGCTATGTCCCTCTTCTTTAACAATGCAGAGTATTAGATACTCTGACAGTGCCCCACGTGGCTTGTCAGGCGCTTTGCGCTAAGTATTGAGCGCAAACTCGTATGGTGGTGACACGTGTCACGCTCTGGTGAGCGCAAGCGCACTAGCGCAGTGCGCTGCGCTGTTGCGCTGCTGACACGTGGCGCGCTCTGGTGAATTGCGCTAATTCCAGAGAGCAGAGCTCTGTTTCAAGAGCGCGTAGCGCAAGTGGTTCTATGGCTGACACGTGTCGCGCTCTGGTGAGCGCAAGCGCAATAGCGCAGTGCGCTGCGCTAGTGCGCTACTGACACGTGGCGCGCTCTGGTGAGCGCAAGCGCAATAGCGCAGTGCGCTGCGCTAGTGCGCTGTGCTGTTGCACTACTGACACGTGGCGTGCTCTGGTGAGTTGCGCCAATTCCAGAGAGCAAAGCTCTATTTTAAGAGCGCATAGCGCAAATTGTTCTGTAGCTGACACGTGGCGCTCTCTCAAGAGCGCAACAGCGCAGTTTGCAAGTGCAAAGCACTATTTGATTTCTTGATCTAATTTAGATCAAAGAAAAATAAGTTTTTTCTTGTTTTTCTTATCTCAGAGAACCAAAGGTTCATGAAAAGTGCAAAGCACCATTTTATTTTATTTTATTTTTATTAAAGATCATTGATCTTGTTTTTAGATCTATGATCTGTTCATAAGAGAACTTTCCCTTTTTCTAAAGGTTTTTACCTTTCTTATTCTTGAGGAGTTTCTCAGAGTTCTTTCTCTCTCTTTTTTTTAGAAAAATATTGATGCCTTTGAATTGAGGCCTAGGGTCCTTTTTATAGTGCCCATAAATTAGTTAAATTTGTTAAAGAAATTTTTTTTGAGTGATTTGGGGAATTTTCCCCACCGTTGGATCTTTGATCCAAGGACTTCTGTTTTGCAGAAGAAAATCTTCTTGTTTTAATAAGAACAGAAAAGATTTCTTAGAAATTTAATTCTGTTTGGCGCAGATGCCCCAGCGCTGACACGTGTCGCGCAGCGCGCAGCACAGCGCAACTGCGCTAGCAAATCTGCGCTGACACGTGTCGCGCAGCGCGCAGCGCAGCGCAACTGCGCTAGCGCATCTGCGCTGACACGTGTCGCGCAGCGCAAAACGCAGCGCAACTGCGCTGACACGTGTCGCGCAGTGCAGCACTAGCGCAACTGAAGCGTTGCTTCCTTTAATAGAGCTTTGCTCTGATTGGGCGCGTCTTCTTGGGCGCTGCGCTGACGTATCAGCGCCGGACACGTGGCGCGTTGCGCCCGGGATTTGAAGCGTTGCTTCAAAATTTGAATTTTGAATTTCCAGCAGAGCTTTGCTCTGATTGGGGGAAACAAACGCGTAGTGCCTTGGCTTTGTTATCGCGAAGATCAACGCCAGGCAGTGTTTTTCGATGGGGGAGTAATTGCTTTCTGCCCCCAGGAGAACTCGACTTAAGTAATAGAGTGCTCTTTCTTTCCCTTGTTCGTTCTTTTGCGCCCATAATGCGCCTAAGGAACCTTCGAGGGCGGTTGTATAAAGAATGAGAGGCTTTCCCTTGACCGGAGTAGCCAACACTGGCGGATTCTGGAGATACTGCTTGATTTCATCCAGCACGTCCTGGCATTTATGATCCCAGACGAACGGGGTTCCCTTCTTCATCAGGTGGCTGTAAGTACGGCACTTGCCTGAAAGGTTGGCTATAAATCGTCGTATATACGCGAGCTTCCCTCGGAGAGACCGCAGCTGTTTGAGAGTTCTTGGCGGGGGCATTTCCATGATCGCCTTAATCTTTGACGGATCTATCTCAATACCTCGGTGTTGGACGATGAATCCCAGGAATTTGCCCGAGGAAACTCCGCATGCACACTTGAGAAGGTTCATCTTCAAGTTGTATTGTCGAAAGCGTTGAAATACGGTCTTCAGATGCTCGAGATGTTCTTCGTATGATCTACTTTTCACCACGAGGTCGTCGATATAGCACTCGACGATTTCATGTATGAGGTCATCGAAGATCTTCGTCATGGCCCTCTGATAGGTGGATCCAGCGTTCTTTAGACCGAAGGGCATCACCTTGTAGCAGAATATACCTAGCGGAGTCCTGAAGGCGGTGTGCTTCTGGTCTTCGGGATGCATTTTTATCTGATTATACCCTGATGAGCCATCCATGAAGGAGAAAACTTCGTGAGTGGACGTATTGTCTATCATCAGTTCGGTGACTGGCACTGGGAAATCGTCCTTCGGGCAAGCTTTATTGAGATCCCGGAAGTCCACGCATATGCGCACTGTCCCATTTTTCTTCATCACCGGGACGATGTTGGCGATCCATTCAGGATATCGAACCTCCTGGATAAAGCCAGAGTCGATTAGCTTCTTGACCTCGGCATTGATACTCATCTTAAACTCGAGCCGCATTATTCTTAGCGCCTGTTTAACTGGCTTGACGTCCGGGGATATCGCCAATTTGTGCACAGCAATTTCTGGATCTAGTCCCGGCATTTCGGAATAGTTCCATACGAAGCAATCTCTATGCTGCATAAGCACGTCTTTTAACGCAGCCACCCTTTCTTCAGATAGCAGCTCGCTGACGAATGTCGGTCGCGGGTCATTCGCCGTCCCCAACTCAATTTTCTTGAGGTTATCTGCGGTAGTATGTATTCCATCCTACAGCTCTTTCTGAGCTGGTGGAAATTCTGAGATCACCTCATCGTTGCTGTTTTCGAAGCACCAAGGAAGGTCATCCATGTTCTCGGTCTCTTCCTTTGATATCGTTATCATGTGACAAGTATGAATTCTCTTCCAAGACCAATGTGGAGCTGGTTCTGCTCTCGTGGCTTCAGGTTCGTGCCTCTGTGGCGGCATTGAAAGGTTCCTAGGCACCCTATAGAGGTCTTACAAGGCATCAACCATGCCAATTTCAAAAAATTATGGGTGCCGAGAAACCCTAACACAGATCGTCGGCTAGAATTCTAGGCGAAACAGAAATCTAGTTAATGTTTTAACTAAAGGAGAGAGGCTACAACCTTTGTAGATCCGGTTCTCCATTTCCTTAGCTCCACGTAGGTGTCCTCTCGCTGTCCATCTCGAATCCTAGACTCAATCGTCGGCTTCATCGGGAAAACGAGCGGGCAATGTCGTCGGCTTCGTGCCGAAGATGATCTACGTCGAGGTTGCACAAGTTCAAGCTCCAACTTCACCAAGTTGTGAAACTTGTGAAGAAAACACCCAAAATAACTCGGCAAGAGGTAGAGGGTGAAGAAATAGGAGGTGGGTTCACTTTAGAATTGGATTTCTCACTTTAGAACTCAAGATACCATTGATGGCATCAAGCTTTCTCTCTTGAAGATGAAGAAGAAGAAGTAGATAGATTATGATAAGTCCTTTTAAAATGAATAATAATCCAATACTTATCATAAGCTAACTAAGGTTAAGTGTAGAGAATAGACCATGGTTACTTGGATGGGTTAGGGTTAAGCATGATGACAAGAATGGTTACAAAAATCAAAGCTTCATGAAGCTTCAACTTAAAACAAAGAAAGCCACCATTCTCATCATAATCCTTTTCAAATAAATAAATAAATAAATAAATAAATAAATAAATGAAAATGCAAAACCCTAATCAACACTTAACCATGGTTTAATTCTTTATACTTAACAAAAAGATCAAGTATCATCAAACATGATACAAATATGTGCACAAAAGTATATCACATATACTTCTTGCACATCAAGTGAGAAAATCCATATAAAGTGAACCAATACTAGTTAATGCAATGTAGTATATCAAATATATAATTATACATTAAATCATTAAATCAACATTTGATTTAACGATCCGGTCATATCGCATATAACCGACTAGTATCCAATGTATCGGCTTATCGAATCAATCCTTGATTCGATATCTAGGTTATATCGAATATAACCATTTGATACATCCATCGCGAGAATGAAATACGGTATCACATACACGCATTATTCTCGGTCCCGCACATATCTCATATGCGCTCCTATTTCGTTTCGCTTGAGCCAGGAAACCTCTGTGTAGGACTCTAAAGACTCGTCAATACGCCGGTAGCAGATGATGATCATATCTGTTAGTTATATGTATGCCCTAGAGGCTATTACTGTACATAGGATGTATATTGTAGTGGATGCTGGGACGTATATAGGGAGGACTTTCTTGCTCGACATGATAGTATGCTATCTGGTTGAACTTTACCTTAACGTGTATACTGATTGTCTCTCTGTTACATGTTGGTAAAGCCCTTAGGATCTGTACTTGACTACCTGGACTATGATGCGGATCATACTAGTGGGGACATGGTAGTCCATAAGTACATCCTTCAATGTCCCTAGTCGTGGGTGTATCGAGACGGGGCATCGATATACCAGAGTAGACTAGCGTATACCTTCTCGACCCATACAGATGGGCGATGGATGATCCCATATCCATCGGTGTTTGACATCAGAGATGATATACGGGTGCTCAGTAGAGACTGGGTACACTGGACGGACTCGCCGAGAACTCCCAGATGGTATTATACCTCACGTCAGATGGCAGTTCTCTGGTGACACTGGTACAGAGTAGTCTGTTGACCCGAGATCGTCATAGAGTCTCGTGTGGTTCCCACTGTGCTTTGATTTCCATCTTACCACGTCCAAGAGGGCGTGCAAAACGGTGGTTTTTGGGTACAGTCCCGAGTCACATGGAGGCAATGAGCGATAGGAGGGGATTCGTCTCTCCCGGTATAGGGGGTTGATGTTACACTGTGTTCGATTGGCTATAACAGGAAATCCCTGGCCAGGGTTGCTGAGATTTACTGGTAAGTGTTACCAGTAGTTTCTCGAACAGTTATAGACCTCATATCGACACGACTTATCGAGCTATTGGGGTCTGACGTATACCACCCCTAGGCAAGATATGCGACATATCAGATGATCAGACCGGACTGTACGGTAGTGTTACTGGTTGGATTCACTGGAGTGTGAGCGGGCTTGCTCGTCGATCTTCAGATCGCTCAATACCCGGGTGGCCGTTACGTTTAGCAGACCGCTTGCGGCTTGTGGGTGTTTGATATGATCATCATCTGCTGCCGGCGTATTGACGAGTCTTTAGAGTCCTACACAGAGGTTTCCTGGCTCAAGCGAAACGAAATAGGAGCGCATATGAGATATGTGCGGGACCGAGAATAATGCGTGTATGTGATACCGTATTCCATTCTCGCGATGAATGTGTCGAATGGTTGTATGCGATATAACCTAGTTATTGAATCAAGGATTGATTCGATAAATCGATACATTGGATATTAGCCGGTTATATGCGATATGACCGGATCGTTAAATCAAGTGATGATTTAATGATTTAATGTATAATTATATATTTGATATATTACTTTGCATTAACTAATATTGGTTCACTTTAGATGGATTTTCTCACTCGGATGTGCGCATTATATATGTGATATGATTTTGTGCACTTGCTTGTATCATGTTTGATGATACATGCTTTTGGTTAAGTGTAAAGTATTAAACCTTGGTTAATGAAATGGTTAGGGTTTATTATTTGTTATTCATTTATTTTATTTAGTTATCCATTTATTTTTGATAAATGAATAAAAGAAAATGAGAAAAGAATGATGGCTTCTTTTGTTGTGTAGTTGAAGATTCATGAACCTTTGACTTTGTCCACCATTCTTATCTCATGCTTAACCTAACCATTTGATTTAACCCTAGTTCAATCTCTACACTTGACCATGGTTTAGTCATGATAAGTTTTGATTATTCTTTTCTTTTTCTAATTAACTTATCATAACTATTTCCTTCATCTTCTTCATTCTTCAAGTGAAGAAAACCAAGCTCCATCAATGGTGATTGTTGGAAAAGAGTGAGAAATCCAAAACTAAAGTCTACCCACTTCCTATTTCTTCATCCTCTACCTCTTGCCAAGTAGTAGAGTGTGTTTACTTCACAAGTTTCTTGACTTGGTGAAGTAGTGAGCTTGATCTAGCGATGCCTCGACGTAGATCATCTTCGGCATGGACATCGACGACTTAGCTCGCCCATTCTCCGACGAAGCCGACTCTAGAGCCCGGATTTGATTTGGACAGCGGAGACGACCTCGTTGCGGAGCCGTGGAGGTGGAGGACCGGATCTACAAAGGTTGTATTTCCGTTAAACTTTTAGTTAAGTGTTAACTAGTTAGTTTTTCGC
Source organism: Agapanthus africanus (assembly GCA_030015575.1). Lineage (NCBI taxonomy): Eukaryota > Viridiplantae > Streptophyta > Magnoliopsida > Asparagales > Amaryllidaceae > Agapanthus > Agapanthus africanus. The sequence continues at coordinate 64,357,633 of CM057337.1, read as the reverse complement.
CTAGACATCTAGCCGACGATCCGTAGTTTAGGGTTTGTAGGCACCGTAAAATTTTAAATTGGCATGGTGGATGCCTTGTGAGACCTCTCTTCTGTGCCTAGGAACCCTACAGTGGTATCAGAGCCTAGCTAGAGCCTTAGGCGAAGTCCAGACGGAATTTGAAGTCCGAACAAACCCGAAAACCCAAACCTAACATGCTCTCTGTCCAGATTTTAAAATCGTGGATTTTTCCATATTAAAAATGTTCAGAAAAATCAGCAGGCAATCCTAAGAATAACTGTGCAACACGAGTACCTAAATCCATCATTCAGCCGCGGTTCCGCGGCACGAGCTTGGCTCGTGCGGCGGATCCGAGGCATATTTGTCGTTTTGTGCGTATCATTCTGCACAGTAATTCTTAGTTTCGTATGCTGGTTTTCCTGGGTATTTTTAATATTTTTTCAAGAGTTGAATTTTTCTGAGTTGATTTGGGGATTCGGTATTTCGATCGGGGTATCAAATTTTGTCTGTGTGGCTTTCCGGATAAATTTTAGAATATGTTAAAAAGTTCGACCGGATATAAATACCCAATTTTTCCCCTGTCGGGAAATTTCCAAGTGTTGGATTTTTCCGAAGTTTAACGACGTTCTAAGTAGTGCAAGTAACGCGATGGTCCCTCTAGAAGACAACAAACCTTAACTCGATTATGTGACCGTCTTGAACTGCCCTTTGAACCTTCGGGTTTGGGGCAGTACGGCGTGCCACATGTGAGGCGTTGGCTTGACCCTTCTACGGCTGGACCGTCGGTACTGAGGCACGAACTGAATGTTGTTAGACTTATTTCATGTGTTGATCTGTATCGGGAAAACTTGGGTGTTCGATTATTCGATCGGAAAGTTTAACATTTTCTGTTTATCTGGAATAGGATACAATAATTGGAATTCACAATAGTTATGAGATAACTGAATGAATGTTATAAATCTAGCGGTTTAGTCTCACTTGATCGGTTGCCACGGAATTTTGATGTGATCAAAAGTCCGTCGCAATCACGTAGCGTACGCGGATACTCGCCGGGTAAACTTAATAGACAGCTTCACTCCATAGCCCCGACCAAGTGACTGTAGGAGAACCCCGTCGCCGAAAGCATCCGTTCGGATGCTCGCGGCAACGGTGTTCCGCTTTGGTGCACTTCGTCGACGGTATCGGGGGTGCGGCCGTCTACTGAAGTTTGCGACGAGCATTCGATCAGGATGTCGGGAATCTTGTTGAATTACCCGACTTGATATTGAAAAGTGTTTTCGATTTTGAGACTAAAATGCGGGGTTTATAATTGTTAGGCATGCGATGTCTAAGTAATTCATTTGGTCAGGCATGCGATGTCTGAGGAGGTTGCGGATTCCAACTGTTGTAGTTTTACATTTTCTTTTCTGTGACCGTAAGTGTAATATGTGATATCGCCGGTTTCGTTGCTATATGTCAACGACAATGGGGATGCGCATATTTACTTACGTTGATGACATGTGATGTTATGTGTTGCTGGATATGTTATATTGGATCGTCGTGTTTGAATAGCCGGGTTTTTTTTATGTGAGATGAGTGTTTTTCATTTTCATTCATGTAAAAACTTGTATGTAATATTCTTTTATTGGGGCGCTTCCAGGTTGCGGAAGTAGTCACCGGTTGTATATTATTTACTTTTCCGCACTAGGATAGACCCAAGGAGGGGAGCACAAGTAACCGGGTTCTGGAGTCCAGTGGGAGACCAACTCGAGGAGTCGAGTCCGGGCCTCCTAACTCTAGAATTGGCAGGGTTGCTTGCCGCTCTCGTAGGGGTCTAGGGGTGTGGGTTTGGCTATTCATCACGACCGTGGAATCCGTGTTTTATACTGGCTCGTATTGAAAACACGGACGTCCTAGTATATCCAATATTTCATATGTTTCTTCTGCTGCGATATCTGTGATGTGATCATGTGATGTTCTGTGATAGATACAGTATATAGTATATATGATATATTATATAGGCGTTACTTATGTTTTACACCCGTGCTAGCCCTGCCCCGCTCTGTCGTTAGTTACCTAACCTAACGGTGCACGAGGGGACAGCGAGGCGAATGCGGATGGCATAAGTGTACGTCGTATTTATCTGTGATGTTTAGGTACTTAAATGATGGGACTTCATTAATGAGATTAATGAAATAAAAGAAACCTAAGATGTTGTAGAATCGAATTTCAAAATAAAACAGGTAGCTACAGTTCTTGCTTTGCACAGCGGTATATGCGATATATCCTGCACCTTATTCGATAAGGAAAGGACCGAGATCCCTTCACCGGGAGTGACTCCTTTAGCAATAACTGGCAGATGCTACACACTCGGTTTGTCTTTTGATTGCTTTTAACAGTTCTGCTTTGCAAAGTGATATATGTGATATATCCCGCACCTCATTCGACGAGGAAAGGACCGACGATCCCTTCACCGGGAGTGACTCCTTTAGCAAAACTAGAAAAGCCTCAAAAGCGCTCCATTTTAAAATCATTTGATTCTACAACGATATCAAGTTCATTACGCAATAGGTTTTCAGAAAAACCTGTCGTAGCCCTCCGTCATTTCAGATAAGTAGTAGTTAGTATTCGTGCTACGTTTGTTGGCCTGCGTCAAGGCGTAGTGTGCGGTAGCTAACTATTATTTATCTACTTATGCATATGATGCAGATTGGATTAGGGTAGTCGTGCGACTTTGTTGGCCTGCGTCAAGGGTCGTGCGGGTGGGTTTAATTCAATCAGGAAATGACGGGTTGAACTTGATTAGCGCACTATGGTTTGTTGGCCTGCGTCAAGGTCATAGGACGCTAGGGGCAAAATTTTATCGGGAATTTCAAGTGTTGAAATTTGCAATAAGATTGCATACCTTCTATGAGATAGTTGGATCCCGATACCCGCTGCGAGTAATTGTTACTCCTGGGAGAGTTTTATACATTACAATTAGCCGATCAAGTAGGTGTCTAGAAAGGTGTCAACGGGGTTACGCCTCTGGGAAAACGAGGTTTACAGTAATTAGGTTCGTGCGAAAGCACGGGGGACCTCCCTCAAAGTACCGACACTGGCCTGGCTGAAAGATTGGCGAACTTGTAGTGTGTAATTAATCCCGGCTAGTCTTTCCTTTTAGGGTTTGAAGGAAGATTTGAAAAAAAGCAGTGGGAGCCATCCTGATTAGATAAAATAATAACCAATCTATTCTTGACAGAGCGCACGCTGAGTGTTTTCTTCTCTCTCTCTCCAGGTAGCGACCATATCACGCCTTAATCAAGATAATAATACGGAATATTGACCGAACCCGCTTGTTATACTAAGCTGGGGAACGTTGGTCCCGCTCCAACTTATAATTGTTATAAGACAGAGCAGGAAATAGGGGATTACCAGAATTCCCGTGCCGCCCAAACGAAGAGAGTGCATGCTGATGCATCATCTTCGGGTGTGTTCGTTACAAAGAACTGTTTCTCAGTATCCTTTACGTCCTGGGCATGTGATACCAGATCAGGATCCCAGATATGTAATCTGTTACATAGGGCTACAGATAGGTAGAGAACTGAGAACGGGTGATAAGTTTTATGAGACAGAAAACAGGGCAAGTGTTGCAGCCAAGTCTGTTGGTCACTGTCACCCTGTATTACCAATACATTGATTCTGAACGAATGTTGTTAGATACCGAACCTGATATACAAAATCATATCAGTCTCTTTATAAGTAAAGAAATGATAAAATTTTGTATTGTTGGATAATGTTTTGAACATTTCCTATATCAAAAGTTGATCGGTTCAGGCACGTTATCTAAAAGCATTAATGTTCTAAATCAAACTACAGTTCTTAGTAAATGGAACACACACAAGAGGAAGAGTTCAGAAATGAACGAATCCTTCTTGAGGTATTGTAGACTAGGTCAGATCAATGCGACCCGACTGGCTAGAGTTACATAAAGATGCATATTTAAATTAGTTTGAACTTACATCTTGTGAAACTCGCCAGTCATGTCACAAAGATAAGATGACCATAACTCCGTTTATTGGAAACAGAGAAAGAGTTAGTGAACTCTTGGGATGATACATGTTGATGTATGTAGGTCCCCTGTCTACACATGCCAGGACTGGTTCTTTATACTTCATTATATTCTCTGATAATCTCTCAAGATTCAGACATATGTTCCTGTTGAAACACAAGTCCGAACCTTTTGAGATATTCACGGAATATAAGTTAGAAGTAGAGAACCAATACGGGTATAAGTATTATGTCCTGTGATGAGATCAAGGAGGAGAATACTTGAGCACGGAATTCCTGGACTATTCTAAAGGAGAATGAGATTCTCTCTCAGCATTACTCCTCCGTATACACCATAGCACGATGGTATATCGGGGCGGAGCAGATACACCCTATATGATATGGTGTGCTCTATGATGAGTACTGCTGAGTTACCTATTTCCTTTTGGGAGTTATGCACTTGAGAAGTTGCATACCTATTGAATATGGTTCAAATCAAATCAGTTGCCTACCACTTCATATGTGATATGGAAGGGGAAGAGCCCATTTCTTAAGTTAGTTAAGATTTGGGGTTGTCCGGCCTATGTCTAAAAGCAAAATCCGAACAAGCTCGAGGCAAGGTCTGTTATGTACAACTGGAAATGTTCCAGCTATACAAACTGCAGCTGATGATTTGAAAGAACCAAAGGATTCAATAGTTACCAACAAACCTCAGCCTCTCCGCCGATCTAGTAGGGTTCCTCACCCACCTGAGAGATACTTCTGTTTCTCTATGACAGTGGGAGCGAGGATTGCATCATGAGATGATGACCCAACTAGTTTCGAGCTGGCCATCAGGAGTGGGACTCTGTAAGAATGGCTGGATGCTTAGTGATCTGAGATGGAATCCTTATACACGAACAAAGTATGGACTTTAGTTGCTATATCTGAAGGGTTAAATCCCCATCAGGAGCAAGTATATCTTGAGAAGATTACTTGGTGTACATGGAAGAGTTGAGACTTTCAAAGCTAGACTTGTTAAAGGTCTACATCATTGACCAGGTATGGATGATGATGAAACCTTTTCTAAGTAGCTATGCTTAAGTCCATCCAGATCCTACTTGCCACGGCTACATACCATAACTACGATATCTGGCGGTTGGGTGCCATGACTGCTTTTCTAAATGATGTTTTAGAAGAGTGTGTCTATAAGTACACAGCCAGAGGGCCTCGTAGACAGTGGGAGCAGCGGAAACGTGTGCAAGATGTTTTATATGATAAAGCAGGCATCGCGGAGTTGGAACATCTGTTTTTGATGAATTAGTCAAAGAGTTTGGCATCATCAAAATGGTAGATGAACCTTGTATAAACAAAAAGGTAGTAGGGAGTATGGTGACGATCCTCGTAGAGTACGTGGATGACATACTTTTGATAGGAAAAGATTTTCCTATGCTACGCTCGATCAATCTCCGCTTATCACAAAGATTCTCCATATAGGATTAAAGTGATACCTACTAAATCCTGGATTTTGGATTTATGAGATAGATCTAAATGGATGTTAGGATACTCACTAGCTGTAGTGAGACGGTATCAACCGATCCTGGGGAGAATCACTGGAAGTGTTCCAGGGTGATAAAGACGACTGAGTGTCAGTCACAGGCATTGTCTTTACCCTCAGTAAAGGGACGGTATGGTGGAAGGGTTCCAAGCTAGATACCGTGACATACTAGACGATGAAGGCAGGATACATCGCTACTTAAGATGCTACCAAAGAGGATGTTTGGGTGTATATTAGTTCATGAGATGAACTACGTTCCTACCATTGTGAGACAATGGAGTTGTGGCTCATGCCGAGGAACGCAGGTCCCATCAGTGATCCAGACTTATTCTAAGGCAGCATCGCCTGATCATGGAGATAGTTGATCTCCAGGGTGATCGAGGTTAGGAGAGTAGACTCAGAGGACAACACAGCGGATCCACTCACAAAGGCCTGTTCCCAGAGAGAGACTTTCATGGGATGGTTGAGTATGAGATACTACAACCACTGCTATCAGATGGCCCTAGTGCAAGTGGGAGATTGTTAGTTATATGTATGCCCTAGAGGCCATTACTGTACATAGGATGTATATTGTAGTGGATGCTGGGACGTATATAGGGAGGACTTTCTTGCTCGACATGATAGTATGCTATCTGGTTGAACTTTACCTTAACGTGTATACTGATTGTCTCTCTGTTACATGTTGGTAAAGCCCTTAGGATCTGTACTTGACTACCTGGACTATGATGCGGATCATACTAGTGGGGACATGGTAGTCCATAAGTACATCCTTCAATGTCCCTAGTCGTGGGTGTATCGAGACGGGGCATCGATATACCAGAGTAGACTAGCGTATACCTTCTCGACCCATACAGATGGGCGATGGATGATCCCATATCCATCGGTGTTTGACATCAGAGATGATATACGGGTGCTCAGTAGAGACTGGGTACACTGGACGGACTCACCGAGAACTCCCAGATGGTATTATACCTCACGTCAGATGGCAGTTCTCTGGTGACACTGGTACAGAGTAGTCTGTTGACCCGAGATCGTCATAGAGTCTCGTGTGGTTCCCACTGTGCTTTGATTTCCATCTTACCACGTCCAAGAGGGCGTGCAAAACGGTGGTTTTTGGGTACAGTCCCGAGTCACATGGAGGCAATGAGCGATAGGAGGGGATTCGTCTCTCCCGGTATAGGGGGTTGATGTTGCACTGTGTTCGATTGGCTATAACAGGAAATCCCTGGCCAGGGTTGCTGAGATTTACTGGTAAGTGTTACCAGTAGTTTCTCGAACAGTTATAGACCTCATATCGACACGACTTATCGAGCTATTGGGGTCTGACGTATACCACCCCTAGGCAAGATATGCGACATATCAGACGATCAGACCGGACTGTACGGTAGTGTTACTGGTTGGATTCACTGGAGTGTGAGCGGGCTTGCTCGTCGATCTTCAGATCGCTCAATACCCGGGTGGCCGTTACGTTTAGCAGACCGCTTGCGGCTTGTGGGTGTTTGATATGATCATCATCTGCTGCCGGCGTATTGACGAGTCTTTAGAGTCCTACACAGAGGTTTCCTGGCTCAAGCGAAACGAAATAGGAGCGCATATGAGATATGTGCGGGACCGAGAATAATGCGTGTATGTGATACCGTATTCCATTCTCGCGATGAATGTGTCGAATGGTTGTATGCGATATAACCTAGTTATTGAATCAAGGATTGATTCGATAAATCGATACATTGGATATTAGCCGGTTATATGCGATATGACCGGATCGTTAAATCAAGTGATGATTTAATGATTTAATGTATAATTATATATTTGATATATTACTTTGCATTAACTAATATTGGTTCACTTTAGATGGATTTTCTCACTCGGATGTGCGCATTATATATGTGATATGATTTTGTGCACTTGCTTGTATCATGTTTGATGATACATGCTTTTGGTTAAGTGTAAAGTATTAAACCTTGGTTAATGAAATGGTTAGGGTTTATTATTTGTTATTCATTTATTTTATTTAGTTATCCATTTATTTTTGATAAATGAATAAAAGAAAATGAGAAAAGAATGATGGCTTCTTTTGTTGTGTAGTTGAAGATTCATGAACCTTTGACTTTGTCCACCATTCTTATCTCATGCTTAACCTAACCATTTGATTTAACCCTAGTTCAATCTCTACACTTGACCATGGTTTAGTCATGATAAGTTTTGATTATTCTTTTCTTTTTCTAATTAACTTATCATAACTATTTCCTTCATCTTCTTCATTCTTCAAGTGAAGAAAACCAAGCTCCATCAATGGTGATTGTTGGAAAAGAGTGAGAAATCCAAAACTAAAGTCTACTCACTTCCTATTTCTTCATCCTCTACCTCTTGCCAAGTAGTAGAGTGTGTTTACTTCACAAGTTTCTTGACTTGGTGAAGTAGTGAGCTTGATCTAGCGATGCCTCGACGTAGATCATCTTCGGCATGGACATCGACGACCTAGCTTGCCCATTCTCCGACGAAGCCGACTCTAGAGCCCGGATTTGATTTGGACAGCGGAGACGACCTCGTTGCGGAGCCGTGGAGGTGGAGGACCGGATCTACAAAGGTTGTATTTCCGTTAAACTTTTAGTTAAGTGTTAACTAGTTAGTTTTTCGCCTAGACATCTAGCCGACGATCCGTAGTTTAGGGTTTGTAGGCACCGTAAAATTTTAAATTGGCATGGTGGATGCCTTGTGAGACCTCTCTTCTGTGCCTAGGAACCCTACAATATCAACCATCCACAAGCCGCAAGCGGTCTGCTAAACGTAACGGCCATCCGGGTATTGAGCGATCAGAAGATCGACGAGCTAGCCCGCTCATACTCCTGTGAATCCAACCAGTAACACTTACCGTACAGTCCGGTCTGTTCGTCTGATACGTCGCATATTAAGTCTAGGGGTGGTAAACGTCAGACCCCAATAACCGATAAGTCATGCCGATGTGAGGCTCATAACGGGTCGAGAAACTACTGGTAACACTTACCAGCAAATCTCTGATCAGCCCTGGCCAGGGACTTCCCTGTTACGGCCAATCGAGCACAGCGCAACATCAACCCCCAATACCGGGAGAGACGAAACCCTTCCTATCGCTCATTGCCTCCATGTGACTCGGGACTGTACCCAAAGACCACCGTTTTGCACGCCCTCATGGACGTGGTAAGGTGGAGATCAAAGCACAGTGGGAATCACACAAGACTCTATGACGATCTCGGGTCTACAGACTAACCTGCACAAGTGTCACCTGAGAACTGCCATCTGACGTGAGGTATAATACCATCTGGGAGTTCTCGGCGAGTCCGTCCAGTGTACCCAGTCTCCACTGAGCACCCGTATACCATCTCTGATGTCAAACACCAATGGATATGGGATCATCCATCGCCCATCCCATGGGTCGAGAAGCGTATACGCTAGTCTACTCTGGTATATCGATGCCCCGTCTCGATACACCCACAACTAAGGACCTTGAAGGATGTACTTATGGACTACCATGTCCCCACTAGTATGATCTGCATCATAGTCTAAGTAGTCAAGTACGCATCCTAAGGGCTTTACCAACATGTAACCATAAGACAGTTTAAAGAGACTAGTGTACATGTTAAGATAAAGAGTAACCAGATAGCATACTATCATATCGAGCAAGAAAGTCATCTCTATATATGTCCAAGCATCCAATATAATATACATCATGTGTACAATACTGGCCTCTAGGGAATACATACAACTAACAATCTCCCACTTGCACTAGGGCCAGCTGCTGTAGTATCGCATACCGAGCATCCCGAAGAGTCTCTCAAACTGTATCTGGGGAATGGCCTTCGTGAGTGGATCCGCCGTGTTGTTCTTCGTGTCAACCCTCCTGACCTCGATCTCCCGACGATCAACTATCTCCCGGATCAGGTGATACCGCCTCAGAATATGCCTGGATCGCTGATGGGACCTGGGTTCCTTGGCCAAAGCCACCGCTCCATTGTTATCACAATACAAAGGTATTGGATGCTCAATGGATGGAACCACTCCAAGTTCAGTAATGAACTTCTTGATCCAGACAGCCTCTTTGGCAGCATCGTTGGCAGCGATGTATTCAGCCTCCATCGTCGAGTCTGCTACGGTTTTCTGCTTGGAACTCTTCCAGCTAACCGCCCCTCCGTAAAGGGTAAAGACAAAGCCCGACTGCGACTTAGAGTCGTCCTTATCACTCTGGAAGCTCGAATCGGTAAAGGACTCCACTTGGAGCTCTCCGTTACCATACACCAAGAACATATCTCTAGTCCTTCGTAAGTACTTGAGAATGCTCTTCACAGCTGTCCAGTGACTCTCTCCTGGATCAGCTTGATACCTGCTCACTACACTTAGTGAGTATGCTACATCGGGTCTGGTACATAGCATCGCATACATGATAGAGCCTACTGCCGAAGCATAGGGTATCCCTTGCATGCGAGCTCTCTCCAAATCAGTCTTGGGAGACATCTCTTTGGAGAGAGTGACTCCAGAGATCGTGGGTAAGTTCCCACGCTTGGACTCTTCCATACTAAACCTCTTTAGTATGGTGTCAATGTACCTGGATTGGGACAATCCCAATATCCTTTTGGATCTATCTCTATAGATCCTGATTCCCAATATGCAGGAGGCATCACCAAGATCTTTCATTGAGAATCTTTGTGATAAGAAGAGCTTGACCGATTGCAGCATAGGAATATCATTTCCTATCAAGAGTATGTCGTCCACGTACAATATGAGGAAGACAACCTTACTCTCTGCTACCTTCTTGTAGATACAAGGTTCATCTGGATTTTTGACGAAATCAAACTCTTTGATAACGACGTCAAAGCAGATGTTCCAACTCCGCGATGCTTGCTTTAATCCATAAATGGATTTAAGCAGCTTGCACACCTTTCCGCTGCTCCCACTGTCTACGAAGCCCTCTGGCTGAGTCATGTACACGCACTCTTCTAAATCACCGTTTAGAAAGGCGGTCTTAACATCCATTTGCCAGATTTCGTAATCATGATATGCAGTGATGGCAAGCATGATCCGGATGGATTTAAGCATAGCCACTGGAGAAAAGGTCTCGTCATAGTCCACACCTGGTCTTTGACGAAAACCCTTCGCAACAAGTCTAGCTTTGAAAGTCTCCACTTTCCCATCTACACCAAGTTTCTTCTTGAAGATCCACTTGCTCCCAATGGGTTTTACCCCTTCAGGAGCAACGTCCAAAGTCCATACTTTGTTGGTGTACATGGATTCCATCTCGGACCGCATAGCATCCAGCCATTTCACTGAGTCCCCACTCGTGATGGCCTGCTCGAAGCTAGTTGGGTCATCATCCTCCATGATGCAATCCTCGCTCCCACCATCCATGAGAAAACCGTAGTATCTGTCAGGTGGGCGAGGAACCCTACTAGATCGGCGGAGAGGCTGAGGTTCATCGGAAGCTACTGAATGCTCTGGTTCCACTAAATCTTCTGTTGTGTTTTGTTCAGCTGGAACCTCTTCCAGTTCTACCTCAGAGCCACTAATTTCTTTTGCAAGAAATTCCTTTTCTAAAAAGGTGGCATGTTGAGCAACAAATACTCTTTGTTCCTCACTGTGGTAGAAGATATACCCTCGCGAATGTTTGGGATATCCAACAAATTTACACAAAACAGATCTTGCCTCGAGTTTGTCCGGTTTTTGTCTTTTGACATAGGCCGGGCAACCCCATATCTTTATAAAATTAAGATATGGTCTCTTCCCTTCCCATATCTCATATGGTGTGGTAGGCACAGATTTGGTGGGAACCCTGTTCAGTAGGTATGCTGCTGTTTCCAGTGCATATCCCCAGAAGGAAACAGGTAACTCGGCTACACTCATCATAGAGCGCACAATATCTAATAGGGTGCGGTTTCTCCGCTCCGATACACCGTTGTGCTGTGGTGTATATGGAGGAGTTAGCTGAGAGAGAATCCCATTCTCTTTTAGGAAGTCCAGGAATTCAATGCTCAAGTATTCTCCTCCTCGATCAGATCGTAGGATTTTAATACTTTTTCCGGTTTGGTTCTCAACTTCTTATTTATATTCTCTAAATTTCTCAAAAGGTTCTGATTTTTGTTTCATCAGGAACACATATCCGAATCTAGAGAGATCGTCAGTGAATGTAATGAAGTACGAAGAACCATCCCTGACATGTATAGACATGGGACCGCATACATCACTATGTATCAGTCCCAAGAGTTCGGTAACTCTTTCTCCGTGTCCCGTAAACGGAGTTTTGGTCATCTTGCCTTTGAGACATGACTGGCAAGTGTCATAAGATGAAAATTCAAACGGATTTAAATATCCATCTTTATGCAACTTAGCTAGTCGTGTCGCATTGATGTGACCCAGTCTACAATGCCACAAGAATGATTCGTTCAGTTCTGAACTCTTCCTCTTGTGTGTGTTTGTTATGCTCAGAACTGTTGATTGATTTAGAACATAAATGCCATTGCACAACGTGCCTGATCCAACCAACTTTTGGTTACGGAAAATGTTCATAACATTGTCCTGTAATACAAAATTATATCCCTCTTTACTCAACAAAGAAACTGATATAATGTTGCATATCAGGTTCGGCATGTAATAGCATTCGTTCAGAACCAATGTATTACCAGTTGGTAATACAAGGTGATATTCTCCGACAGTCTTAGCTGCAACAATTGCACCATTTCCAACTCTAATGTCTTTATCACCTTCTCCAAGTTCTCTTCCTTTTCTAAGCCCATGTAACTGATTACATATATGGGATCCTGACCCGGTATCTAATACCCAGGACGTAGAGCAAATAGAGAAACAGTTCTCAGTAACGAACACACCCGAAGAAAATGCATCAACATGTACTTTCTTCATTCGGGTGGCATGGGAATCCTGGTATTCCCCTATATCCTGTTCATTCCTATAACTCTTATAAGAAAGAACGGAACCAACGTTCCCCAGCACAGAATAACATGCGGGTTCGGTCAATACATCCATATTATTATCTTCATTAGGGCATGAAATGGTCGCTACCTGGAGAGAGAGGGAAGAAAACACTTTAGCGTATGCTCGTGCAAGATCAGATTGGTTATTATCTTATCTAATCAGGATGGCTCCCACTGGTTTTTATCAAATCTTCCTTCAAACCCTAAAAGGAAAGACTAGCCGGGATTAATTACACACTACAAGTTCGCCAATCTTTCAGCCAGGCCAGTGTCGGTACTTTGAGGGAGGTCCCCCGTGCTTTCGCACGAACCTAATTAATGTAAACCTCGTTTTCCCAGAGGCGTAACCCCGTTGACACCTTTCTAGACACCTACTTGATCAGCTAATTGCAATGTGTAAATCTCTCCCAGGAGTAACTCTTACTCGCAGTGGGTATCGGGATCCAACTATCTCATAGAAGGTATACAATCTCATTGCAAATTTCAACACTTGAAATTCCCGATAATATTTTGCCCCAAGCATCCTATGACCTTGACGGAGGTCAACAAACCACAGGGTGCAAGTCAAGTTCAACCCGTCATTTCTTGATTGAATCAAACCCACCCGCACGACCCTTGACGGAGGTCAACAAGGTCGTACGACTACCCTAATCCAATCTGCATCACATGCATAAGCAGACAAATACTAGTTAGCTACCGCACACTACGCCTTGACGGAGGTCAACAAACGTAGCACGAATACTGAGTAGGATTTATCTGAAATGACGGAGGGCTACGTCAGGTTTTTCTGAAAACCTATTGCGTAATGAACTTGATATCGTTGTAGAATCAAATGAAGTTTTAAAAATGGAGTGATTTTGAGGCTTTTCTAGTTTTACTAAAGGGGTCACTCCCGGTGAAGGGATCGTCGGCCCTTTCCTCGTCGAATGAGGTGCGGGATATATCATATATATCACTGTGCAAAGCATAAACTATAGAAGCAATCAAAAGCAAACCGAGTGTGTAGCATCTGCCAGTTATTGCTAAAGGAGTCACTCCCGGTGAAGGGATCTCGGTCCTTTCCTCATCGAATAAGGTGCAGGATATATCACATATACCGCTGTGCAAAGCAAGAACTGTAGCTACCTGTTTTATTTAAAATTTGATTCTACAATATCTTAGGTTTCTTTCCATTCATTAATCACATTAATGAAGTCCCATCATTTAAATACCTAAACATCACAGATAAATATGACGTACACTTATGCCATCCGCATTCGCCTCGATGTCCCCTCGTGCACCGTTAGGTTAGGTAACTAACGACAGAGCAGGGCAGGGCTAGTGCGGGTGCAAAACATAAGTAACGTCTATATAATATATCATATATACTATATACTGTATCTATCACAGAACATCACATGATCGCATCACAGATATCGCAGCAGAAGAAATATATGAAACATTGGATATACTAGGACGTCCGTGTTTTCAATACGAGCCAGTATAAAACACGGATTCCACGGTCGTGATGAATAGCCAATCCCACACCCCTAGACCCCTACGAGAGCGGCAAGCAACCCTGCCAATTCTAGGGTTAGGAGACCCGGACTCGACTCCTCGAGATGGTCTCCCACTGGACCCCAGAACCGGTTACTTGTGCTCCCCTCCTTGGGTCTATCCTAATGCGGAAAAGTAAATAATATACAAAAGGTGACAACTTCCGCTACCTGGAAGTGCCCCAAATAAAAGAATATTACATACAAGTTTTTACATGAATGAAAATGAAAAACACGCATCTCACATAAAAAAACCCGGCTATTCGAACACGACGATCCAATATAACATATCCAGCAACACATAACATCACATGTCATCAACGTAAGTAAGTATGCATACCCCAATTGTCGTTGACGTATAACAACGAAACCGGCGATATGAACATACTACACTTACGGTCACAGAAAAGAAAGTGTAAAACTACAACAGTTGGAATCCGCAACCTCTTTAGACATCACATGCCTAATAGTTATAAACCCCGCATTTTAGTCTCATTATCGAAAACTCTTTTCAATATCAAGTGAAACTAAACCGCTAGATTTATAACATTCATTCAGTTATCTCATAACTGTTTGTGAATTCCAATTATTGTATCACATTCCAGATAAACAGAAAATGTTAAACTTTTCGATCGAACAGTCGAATACCCAAGTTTTCCCGATACAGCTCAACACATGAAATAAGTCTAACAACATTCAGTTCGTGCCTCAGTACCAACGGTCCAGCCGTAGAAGGGTCAAGCCAACGCCTCACATGTGGCACGCCGTACTCCCCCAAACCCGAAGGTTCAAAGGGCAGTTCAAGACGGTCACATAATCGAGTTAAGGTTTGTTGTCTTCTAGAGGGTCCATCGCGTTACTTGCAGTACTTAGAACGTCGTTAAACTACGGAAAAATCCAACACTTGGAAATTTCCCGACAGGGGAAAAATTGGGTATTTATATCCAGTCGAACTTTTTAACATATTCTAAAAATTATCCGGAAATACACAAAGACGAAATTTGATACCCCGATCGAAACACCGAATCCCCAAAGCAACCCCAGAAAATTCAACTCTTGAATAATTATTAAAAATACTCAGGAAAATCACCACTGGAAACTAAGAATTACTGTGTAAAATTCTTTATATATTGAGGCCGTACGGCCGCGGAACCGCCGCATGAGCCATGCTCATACCGCGGATCCGCGGCGACTTAGTGGAATTAGGCTGTCGAATTTCACAGAAACTCTTATATTTTCCTGATGGTTTTTCTGCATATTTTTAATCTGGAAAAATCCCAGATTTTAGAAAAAGTCCAGAGAGCACTTGGGTTTTAGGGTTTCGGGTTCGTTCGGACTTCAAACGTCGTCTGGACTTCGCCTAAGGCTCTAGCTAGGCTCTGATACCAGTGAAAGGTTCCTAGGCACCCTATAGAGGTCTCACAAGGCATCAACCATGCCAATTTCAAAAATTATGGGTGCCGAGAAACCCTAACACGGATCGTCGGCTAGAATTCTAGGCGAAACAGAAATCTAGCTAATGTTTTAACTAAAGGAGAGAGGCTACAACCTTTGTAGATCCGGTTCTCCATTTCCTTAGCTCCACGTAGGTGTCCTCTCGCTGTCCATCTCGAATCCTAGACTCAATCGTCGGCTTCATCGGGAAAACGAGCGGGCAATGTCGTCGGCTTCGTGCCGAAGATGATCTACGTCGAGGTTGCACAAGTTCAAGCTCCAACTTCACCAAGTTGTGAAACTTGTGAAGAAAACACCCAAAACAACTTGGCAAGAGGTAGAGGGTGAAGAAATAGGAGGTGGGTTCACTTTAGAATTGGATTTCTCACTTTAGAACTCAAGATACCATTGATGGCATCAAGCTTTCTCTCTTGAAGATGAAGAAGAAGTAGATAGATTATGATAAGTCCTTTTAAAATGAATAATAATCCAATACTTATCATAAGCTAACTAAGGTTAAGTGTAGAGAATAGACCATGGTTACTTGGATGGGTTAGGGTTAAGCATGATGACAAGAATGGTTACAAAAGTCAAAGCTTCATGAAGCTTCAACTTAAAACAAAGAAAGCCACCATTCTCATCATAATCCTTTTCAAATAAATAAATAAATAAAAATGCAAAACCCTAATCAACACTTAACCATGGTTTAATTCTTTATACTTAACAAAAAGATCAAGTATCATCAAACATGATACAAATATGTGCACAAAAGTATATCACATATACTTCTTGCACATCAAGTGAGAAAATCCATATAAAGTGAACCAATACTAGTTAATGCAATGTAGTATATCAAATATATAATTATACATTAAATCATTAAATCAACATTTGATTTAACGATCCGGTCATATCGCATATAACCGACTAGTATCCAATGTATCGGCTTATCGAATCAATCCTTGATTCGATATCTAGGTTATATCGAATATAACCATTTGATACATCCATCGCGAGAATGAAATACGGTATCACATACACGCATTATTCTCGGTCCCGCACATATCTCATATGCGCTCCTATTTCGTTTCGCTTGAGCCAGGAAACCTCTGTGTAGGACTCTAAAGACTCGTCAATACGCCGGTAGCAGAGCATCCACAAGCCGCAAGCGGTCTGCTAAACGTAACGGCCATCCGGGTATTGAGCGATCAGAAGATCGACGGGTTAGCCCGCTCATACTCCTGTGAATCCAACCAGTAACACTTACCGTAGAGTCCGGTCTGTTCGTCTGATACGTCGCATATCAAGTGTAGGGGTGGTAAACGTCAGACCCCAATAACCGATAAGTCGTGCCGATGTGAGGCTCATAACGGGTCGAGAAACTACTGGTAACACTTACCAGCAAATCTCTGATCAGCCTGGCCAGGGACTTCCCTGTTACGGCCAATCGAGCACAGCGCAACATCAACCCCCAATACCGGGAGAGACGAAACCCCTCCTATCGCTCATTGCCTCCATGTAACTCGGGACTGTACCCAAAGACCACCGTTTTGCACGCCCTTATGGACGTGGTAAGGTGGAGATCAAAGCACAGTGGGAATCACACAAGACTCTATGACGATCTCGGGTCTACAGACTAACCTGCACAAGTGTCACCTGAGAACTGCCATCTGACGTGAGGTATAATACCATCTGGGAGTTCTCGGCGAGTCCGTCCAGTGTACCCAGTCTCCACTGAGCACCCGTATACCATCTCTGATGTCAAACACCAATAGATATGGGATCATCCATCGCCCATCCCATGGGTCGAGAAGCGTATATGCTAGTCTACTCTGGTATATCGATGCCCCGTCTCGATACACCCACGACTAGGGACCTTGAAGGATGTACTTATGGACTACCATGTCCCCACTAGTATGATCTGCATCATAGTCCAGGTAGTCAAGGACACATCCTAAGGGCTTTACCAACATGTAACCATAAAACAGTTTAAAGAGACTAGTGTACATGTTAAGATAAAGAGTAACCAGATAGCATACTATCATATCGAGCAAGAAATTCATCTCTATATATGTCCAAGCATCCAATATAATATACATCATGTGTACAATACTGGCCTCTAGGGCATACATACAACTAACAGGCGTTACCCTCCAGTTGTCAGACAGAGCGAACTTGCCGAGCTGATACTAATCTTCGACCCAGTTCTTGAAGGTGAAGCAGTCTTCGAGAGGGTGCCCTATTACTCGGTGATAAGAGCAATAGTTCGGGTGTGAGACTTCGCCTGCTTGTTCGGGGTGTTTAGACTCCGGCAGTGTAAGCATCTGGTATTTTATAGCTCGGTCAAGTATCTTCTTCGTCTTGTCTCGAGGAATAGAGTATGCTCGACTCATTTTCTTTATAAGGGATAGATCAGGACCGCTTGATTCCCGCTTGCGTGGCTTATTAGTCCCACTTTGTTGCTGTCGAGCGCCTCTTCCACTTCTTGACTTGTTTCTGCATTTGCGTCGAGCCTTTTTTATAACAGGTTGACATGGAGTGGCATTTTCATCTTTCACGGCCTGTTGGAGGAGGCGTTGCGTTTTGGCTTTCTCATAGATGGTCATTTCGCGGTTGTGGTCGTCTCTGACTTTTTGGCCAGCTTCCCTTATAAGCTTGTCCATTTGTTCTTCGAACGACGAACTGGGCGTTTTTACGTCGGGGGCTTTTTCTGGTTCAGTATTAACGTCCTCCCATTGAGCATCCGCTTCTTCATTGAAGTCATATACGACGTAACAGTCGCGGAGCAGCACTCGTTTCTTGGACCGATTGTATCCGAGCCCGATTGTTTCCATCCTCCCATTAGGCAGCTTGCGCTGAGTTCCGGGGACGTTCCAGACCCTGTCATAGAATTTGGCTTTTCGAGCGGTCTGTTTGAAAGGTATCCCTTGGCGCTTTAGCAGCCTCTTCAAGCCTTCTGTATAATATCTGGGTAAACGGATGGGCTGAAGCCTGTCGAGCGTAGGTTCCGCACCGTGCCAGATTTCTTTCTCCACTTTGGTCTCTTCAGAGTGGTAGAATAGAATTTCCTTTTCGCCCTCTCGCCTAGGAGGGACATAGAACATCCGCAGCTCCTCTACACTGTAGATATCAAGTGTATCCAGTTCTTTATGGTGTTTAGGTGGCACCATGGCGACTTGTAGACTTTGCTCTTCATCAGCGGATGTTTGTATTGAAGGTCGAGCGGAAAATACAGCATGGACCTCATCTTCCGAGTCGCTACCAAAGATCAACATAGGAACGGATGGTCCTGGCTTGTTGTATTGGGGCGGCCCCGAATAAACTATCCCCTCTTCCTCCTCGGTATCACTGCCGAAGACAGGGATGGTGGCGTTAACTTTGTTCTCCGGCTTGTGACACCTCTCCGTGTCTTTGAAATTCGGTAAGAAGTATTTGGCATCTTCATATTTGCGGACTTCGTTCACAGAGAACGGGTTCAGTTCTCCCGTCACGGTATACTCGAGACCATCCTTAAAATATTTCATACACTGATGCTGTGTAGAAGGGATGATATTATACTCGTGTAACCATGGTCGGCCGAGCAGAGTATTGTAGCATGTCTTGGCGTCTATGACGTGAAATTTAATATCCGTGACGAGCAGCCCAAAGCGTAGCGTTAGTATCACAGATCCAAGAGTTCGTGATGATTGAGAATCGAACCCAGAGATGGTGATCTTATCCCGAGCCAGGTGCTGGACGCTCATGCAAATTTCCTTTAACACCTGCACGTTAAGGAGATTAACGGAAGATCTATTGTCGACCAGGATTTTGCCTTTCTTTATATCATGGCAGTATCCTGAGACATAGAGGGGGCGATTGTGTTCGCACGTCCCAAGGAGAAGGTCTTCATCGCCAAAAGTGACATCGGCCGTGTGCACTTCTTCCAATTCATCCTTCATCTTTTCCTCGGCAAGGAAAGCTTGGAATTGTTCCGGCTCCTGTAGTGCCTTGATTAACGAATCTCTCACCTCTTTTGATAGTAAAAGGACGTCAAGAATGCTGAGCCGCGAGTGTAGCTTCCTCAAGTGTGCCAGAACGTTGTAGTCCACCTTATTTCTCTTTGGAGGGTCCTTGGCAATTAGCTCTTCCACAACTTGGTCATCCAGGGTGATCTCCTCGGAGACCTTCTCTTTTCCCTTATCTTTTTTATTTGCGGGTCCAAGATTCTTTTCGGGTAACGTGCGATTACGCAGCCGGATATTTTCGCAGGCCTTCGGCTCTTCCTCTTTTCCCGAGGTAGACTCTTTAAAGAGAGGGCCAAGCTTCAGCTCCTCATCAGAATCACTCCCGAATGTTAGCACTTGTGATCCCCCGGCGTTAACCATGCGACAATTGCCGGTAGTTCTGTTAAGCCCCTCAGTCGTACTTTTTCACTCCCGACGAGTTTTGCATTTTTCCCGCTTAAAATGTTGCCGGTGAGCGACATATCCCTGCCACCATTTATTGAAAGCTTTGCACTCTTCGGTGGGGGTGCGAAACCTTCCGATGATATAATCAATAGAAATGGTGCATTCCGCTTTGCCGGCAATGTTTCCTTCAGAGGGTGGCAGCTTCATCCCCATCGACATGGCTTTAGAAAACCTCTTCCTCGTCTTGAATTTGATTTTTTCCGCAATGGATGTACTTTGATTTAACGGGAGTGTCTCGACCTTCTCGTCTAATCGCGGGCGCTTGGCCTTTTCAAATAGGAGCGTCTCACGTTCCCGATCAGCCTTACTTTTCAACAGAGCTTCATTGAGGAATGCGTCAATTGTTTCATCTGATGGCCCCAGAAGTTCCGGTTTAGGATCTGCCCCCAGCTTTTCAGTGCAAGGAGTTTCCTCATCGTCTGTAAACGAATGGGAAATCATATGACATCTCGCCACGTATTCCTCAGATTCATCCGACGAACTCTCCCCCTCATCTTCCTCTTGAAAGACGTGGTTGAGGAACTCTTGGAGTATGATGGGAGTCCATGCTTTCTGGTTATATTCCTCCAGTGCGTCAATCTGTCTTTGTAAGTCTGTGCGCTTGTCGCCAGGCTTCATAGGCTTCTTGGATTTCTTCTTCTTCTTCTTCGAAGATTTTGACGGCTGGTTGTGAGTGCTTGGGCCACCACCATCGGTCTTTGGAGTTGGACGCGGTTTCAACATCCCTTCAATGACCTGCGGTTCCAACGGGTTTTTCCACCTAATCGCTGAGCATGTTTGAAGCTCGTTTAGCATCCTCTTTGTCTTGGCTGATAGCACAACCTCCCACGGAGCTTCTTCAATGAGGGAGCATGTTGCCCCCGGCGTATTCATCTTTTTAGGGGTGTGAGGCTGCGGCGGATTCACCTTCCATCTGTCGGACAACGCGAACTTGCCCTGTTGGTACTGGTCCTCAATCCAATTTTTAAAGACGTAGCAATCTTCGATCGGATGACCCAGTACTCGATGATAAGGACAGTAGTTGGGATCGTTGACATCATTTGGCTGCAACGGACGTCTTGGATCCGGCAGATTTATGAGTCGGTTGCGCAAGGCCAGCTCGAACAATCTCCTCGTTTTATCTCGCGGAAATGAGTAAGGACGTCCCAGCCTCTCCTCGAGGGACAGGTGTGGACGCATATTATTTTGACGGACAGCCGGTTTCAAGTTGCTCGGCTGTTGTTGAGCATTGGCAACGACGATCGCTTTTCCCTTCCCCTTCTCGTTTCGAGAGTCCGGCTTTGGAGGAGGCGGTCTATGGCCCATCTGATCCATTTGCGCTAGCTTGTCGATCAGGGCCTGGAAGGTAGTCGGTTTGAAGAACATCATGAATTGCGAGATGGTCGCTTGCGGATCGAGGGTTCCCACAAACATGCCTACCGCAGGAGCCTCTTCGATGCGTTGTTCGCATTTTAACCATAAGTTCCGCCACCGTATCGCGTATTGGACCCATGTCTTGCCTGGCTTCACCCTGGCATTAATCAATGACGTCATCGGGGTGCGTTCGTTGGCGCTTACGAAATGCTGGGTAAACAACAGTTCCATCTCCGCAAATGTCTTGATAGAGTTGTTTGGGAGCTCAGAGTACCACTCGAACGCTGTATCTGACAAGCTGCCGACGAACTGGCGAAGCAACAATTTATCATCACCGCCGGTGTTGCCGCAAAGTGCTTTGAACTGGGCAACATGCTGGTGGGGATTGCCCGTCCCTTTATAGACATGGAATTTCGGTATCGTATAGCCGGCGGGTACTTGATCTGATCGTACCAGCTCAGATATGGTCGTCCTGTTTTTACGACCTGACCGGCTGCCTCAGTCGCATAATGAACCCGTATCCGTTGGGCTATATATTCGTCCAAGCCAGCTTTGGAGATTGTCTCCTCCTTGGCTGTTGACAGAGCCGGTGGAGAATTTGACGTTTCTCCTCTATCGTGTTCAAAGACGATCGGAGGATCTTCAGCAGGAGGATCTTGTTGGATTATCATTCCCACCATGTCCTGGAACAGGAGGGTCATTCGCTTTATATTGGCTGCTTGTTCCGCAGCCTCTTTATCCTTCTTCTCCAATATTCTACGAAGGAATTCAGCGTCAGTTTTTTGCTCCTGGCGTTGATCCGAGGACGCTTCGGGACTTTCTTTTGGCCCAGTGAGTGCGGCCATCGCATTCATCTATATTGTCCACTTGTTCCGCAGCCTCTTTGTCCTTCTTCTTCTGCTGTTGCTCCTGAGCTTTGGTCATTGACCGTGTAAGCGGTCTGTGACCTGTAGATACACGGCTGTCCTCTTTCCCCGACGCCATGTATACAGTATGGACTACAATGCCCCCAGACTTAAGGCGTTTAGGCTCGCCGCCTTTGACATTTGCCGCGGGCGTAGGAATTTTCTCCGGCCTCCTTCTCTTGTGGGCCGTTGAAGTTAAGGGGGCCGTTGCAGCGGGCACCCTGGTGGTGGTCGTTCTTTGCTGTTTGTCCGGAAGGTTCTTTTCTTTTTGCACTTTTGCCCTTTTCTGTTGGCGAGAGTGATCTTGGTCGATTACCGAGTCTTGAACTCTCCGCCAGACTTTATAAATCTTGGAGGACAGCCGTTGAGGGGGTTGCTCCAGCTTAGTTTCTGTAACTCTCTCCGCAGGTGGAGGAGATCTTTTTAGCATAGCAGTCGGAGAGTTCTTGCATACCTTCCTTAGCGGTTCAAAGCTGTTCCCGGTTGGAACAGCGGCATTAACTTTCACCACTGGAGCGGGTGGAGTTAGCCCTGAGGGGGAGTTGCCCCCGGCCTTCCTTACTCGGCGCCAGTGGCGACGTCGAGCGTGACGAGCCGTTGGGACTGGCTCGGCGATAGAGACAGCTTCTTCTTGCCCCCTGTCGGAATGAGGTGCTGCTGGTGTCAGACTCTTAAAGACGGATGTTGTCCTTTGAGTGGAGATGTTCAATCTGTTAAAGACAGATCCTCGAGCAGGAGCAGGAGCCGGAATAGTCAGCCTTGAAAAGACTGACTCTTTAACAGGAGAAGTCGCCTTGACGACTTCTGGAGCAGGGGTGGCTGTCTTTCTCGGGACGTCTATTTCAGGGTTCATAGGCTTCCTGGCGGGCCCATCAGGGTTCTGGCTCAGCCTGGCAAAGACAGAGGCTGTCGGTTTGATATTGGACGACCCGTTGAAAGGGGCCGTTGTAGCAGTGAGTCGATCGAAAACCGACTTCTTGTTCGCTTCTGGTGCGAGCACTGGCATGGTGAAGCTTGCAAGCTGGAGCATGGTCCTGAAAAATAGACCGGTGGTGGCCTGGGTCACCTGGTCTACCGGCATGGCAAGGATGGAGGCCGCTTGAGGCCCATAGGCTACACCTCCAGGTGAGGCGGAGCGTTGGTTGCACTGGCACTTTGAGCAGCTCGAGTAGTTGGAGGCCATTGATGCTTGTTTTCTGCGCCAGGCAAAAGACCAAATCTTAGTAACTTGAAACCCAAAGGCAACCACTAACAAACCGCGATTCGTTCGCGAAGACGACACACGAAGTGTGGAGTGGAAAAAGGAAAAGGTCCCACCAGGCGTGCCAGAATCCGTTCCCCTCCGAATGGCGCGGCGGAGACGCGATAAACGTCTTGCCTGAAATTCGGGGCATATGCTATTTGGTTTTATCCGTCCACCTCTCCGAGGATGCCAAGTTGATTTATAGCACCGTGTATCGAAGGTTTAGACGGATGCGGTCGATGTAGTAGACTTCGTCAGATTCCCCCTAGTCTGAGGGGTTTTTGATTGTGGGGACGCTCTTCCCTGCAGGCGCAAGCCCCTGTAGTTAATTACGCTACCGCATCGCGGTAACCACTTTCTCCTTCTCCAGAATTTCACTTCGTGTCGTGTGTGTATGTTTTGTTTGTGGTTGCCCATGGATTGTATACGGAGACTAAGTTATGCCGTCGCCCGTAGGACATGGATTAGTCCAAATACGTATTTACTTAGATTTGGGTTTGGTGTTTTAGTTTAAGGATGCGTTAGCCATATTGAGGCTAAGATCAACTTAAACGGGATCGTTTAGATCCGACAAGAGAGCTATTGGCTCTATTGTTTAGTTTAATGACGTTACGGTCGATTTCCAGTTTAGGGACATAGTGGTCCATCATTCCCATTTGGGGACGAACATTAGTTTAAGGACATTTCGGTCCAACATTCCCATTTTGGGACGAATATTAGTTTAAGGACGTTTCGGTCCAACATTCCCATTTTGGGACGAATATTAGTTTAAGGACGTTTCGGTCCACGAGTTTAAGGACCCCGCAGTCCGTATCGATGTGTGGTTGTTGGGACCCGTCACCTCTCTGACGTCGTTGAAGGATTACAACGATAGGTGTCAGAGGAGTTCGGAGATGTACCCTTGAACCGGATATAAATTGATTTAAGAGAGCAATCTTGCTCAGTCAATTTAATTTGAAGACTTACGGCCATGATTGGGCTAAGTCCAGTTGAGAATATTCAACGTTTTTATCTTTGGCCTATTAGGCCTGTGCTAGGGCTTTGCCCATGTTTAATAATGCACTGCATTTTATTCTGGCCCGCTAGGCCTTTTTGATTTGGGCTATGTCCCTTTATTTATGATGCAGAGCATCTGTCATTGTTGGGGCTCTGCCCTTTTTAAAATAATGCATAGCATTTTATTAGGCCTGTTAGGCCTTTTTTAATTGGGCTTGGCCCTTCTGTAAATAATGCAATGCATTAATTATCTGATAGTGGCTTGTCAGGCGCTTTGCGCCAATTATTGAGCGCAAGCGCTTGTGGTGGTGATACGTGTCACACTCCGGTGAGCGCAAGCGCAGTGCGCCGCGCCAGTGCGCTACTGACACGTGGCGCGCTCTGGTGAGTTGCGCCAATTTCAGAGAGCAATGCTCTATCTTAAAAGCGCATAGCGCAAGTTATTCTGGTGCTGACACGTGGCGCTCTCTGGTGGCTTGCGCCAACCCAGGAGCGCAACAGTACAGTTTTTGCAAGTGCAAGACACTGTTTCAATAACTTGATCCAATTTTGGATTCAAAAAAAGAATCTTTAAGGTTCCAGAACCAATGGTTCATAAAAAAGTGCAAGGCACTGTTATTATTTATTTTTTATTGAAGATCATTGATCTTGTTCTGAGATCAATGATCTATTCAGAAGAAGTTCTTCTTTTATAAAGGTTTTTACCTTTTTTTCTGTTCTTGAGTTTTTTTCTCAAAATTCTTCAGAGTTCTCTCTATTCTCTGTGCTGTTGTTTTTGATCTTGATGTTGATGTTCTTTGAATTGGGGTCTAGGGGCCTTTATATAGTGTCCATTAATTTGTTAAATTTGTTAAAGAGATCATTCTCTGAGTGATTTGGGGAATTTTCCCCACCGTTGGATCTTTGATCCAAGGGCTTCTGTTTTACAGAAGACAATCTTCTTGTTTTAACAAGAACAGAAAGGTCTTACCGGAATTTTAATTCTGTTTGGCGCAGATGCACCAGCGCTTAACACGTATCGCACAGCGAAGAGCGCAGCGCAACTGCGCAAGCGCAGCTGCGCTGCCACGTGTCGCGCAGTTGCGCTGACACGTGTCGCGCAGCACACAGTGCAGCACCACTGCGCTTGCGGCACTGCGCTGACACTGGTCGCGTAGCGCAGTGCTTGCACAACTGCGCTGACACGTGTCGCGCAGCGCAGTGCTTGCGCAACTGAAGCGTTGCTTTCTTTAATTTTGTTTTAAATAGAGCCTTGCTCTGATTGGGCGCGCTGCCTTGGGCGCTGCACTGACATATCAGCTTTTGACACGTGGCGCGTTGCGCGCAGCGTAAGGAATTTGAAGCGTTGCTTCATTTATTTTAACTTTAATTTTCACTTCAATTTCAAAATAGAGCTTTGCTCTGATTGGGGGATACGAAGCGTTGCTTCGTTTCCCGTCTTGGAATTTGAATAGAGCATTGCTCTAATTGGGGTAAACAGGGATTGTCGGTCATTTTTTCTTCATGGGGTCTCTTCGACTCCGGCAATAGTGGACCATTGTTCAAGGTATTTTTGAATATCTTGCGGACCTTGTCCTTTCTGAAAGAGTAAACCTTGTTCTTTTTCTCCTCTAGGGAAGGCCCTTCTCCTCCCAGCATTAGCTTTCGAGACCGGTTGGTTTTAGATTCGCTCGCCTTTCGCTGGTCTTCATTTTCGGAGGCATTGAAGAAATTGGTATTGTTGGAATTCCTGCTTCTACGGTTGTCGTCCCTTTTGCTCTACCAAGTCTTGTCTATCTGAGAGTCCGGAGTAGGCTCTTGCTTCGAGCGTTCCAGCATTTGGACTAGCTCCTGAAACGTCTTAAGGCCTGCTGTACACAAGAATGAGACTATCCAATTGCTGAGGTTCCCAATGAGGAGGCTGACAGACTGGTCCTGCTCTAGCGGCGGTTCGCACTTGACAGTGAGGTTGCGCCACCGGGCAATAAAGTCCGTGTTGCTTTCATTATTCCCCGGCTTGGTCCTCACAAGGTCAGCAATGGAGATTTTGTCACTAACACTCATGAATCTTTGCCAAAATAGAGACTCCATTTGGGCAAAGGTAATGATGGACCCGTCTGGTATGCTCCGGTACCAGTCGAAGGCGACACCGGTCAGGATGTTGATGAATTGACGAAGAAGAAGTGCGTCGTTTCCCCCTGTATTTCCGCATGACTCTTTAAAGTGGGCGACGTGCTGATTCGTGTTTCCCGTCCCGTCAAATCTTCCGAACTTAGGAATGACGTAGCCGCTGGGGAATTCAATCAGATCGTACTGTGCGGGATATGGCCGCCCACTACTGCCAATTTCTTTCTGAGCTTCGGCTTCGGCCACCAATTTTAAACCTTGCTGGTGACCAAATCCATTATCCGATCTTGTGTTAGCGGGATGGTGCTATCTGGGGCCAAGGCATCCCTAGAAGCAGAATGTAGCCGGCTTTTGTTCGGCTCGCCCAATCTTCGACCCAAGGGGACATGCATCGGTTGCTTCGGGTTGTCATCACCCGGCTCATGAGTAGAGAATTATACTTGATTGGGAGGTTTCCGGGCGATTTGAGCCGTGAGTTGCATCACAAAATTCGTCAGGTCGTCGCTTTTGGAGTAAAGCCTGGCCATTTCTTTATCTTTGCTCCTGAGCTGTTTTTGAAGCTCTTGAAGCAGCTCTTGCTCTACGGTCCTGGGGCGGAAAGTCGGCACTTCCTCTCTGTCTGAGCTTGACTTTACATGGACTGAGGGGTCTTTTTGCCTATCGGCTTCATCGAGAGGGTTTTACTCATCCGGTGGAAGCGGCTGATCTTAGGAAGCGGCAACTACATTCAAGCCAGATTGGGCTTGGGATGTGGTAGCCCCATCCTTGCTCTTGCTGCGCAAGTTGTCGCTGGGACGCGCACCCACCATATAGACCCTGTGGATAACATATCCATCCATTTTTTTATTACTGGCAGCCGATTTCATGGATCGCTGTCGTGGCTCTCCTGTTTCGGTAACGGGCAATCGACTGAAAGCGGTTGGCCTGACCGGGTTCTTGAATGGTGCTTGCGCTTCTTTTCTGGATTTACCCCGCTGCTTTCGCACGGCATAGAGTACCTAATAGACACTTGAAGAGACGGTGTCATGATTTCTCTGACGGGGCTGGGACACGTCTCTTTGCAACATCGTTCGGACCGCCGTCTTCTTATTTCTGGCGATCATGGCGTTTTTCTGAATCCACTTCAGAGGTTCGAAAGAATTGCTGACTTTTACGGTCAACTCATCCGTTGTCGCAGGATGACTCTGCTCTTGGAATCTCACAAGATTCCACTTGGCCGGAGCCCTGGCCCTCTAGTTGGCTCGATACCTGAGCCGCTTCTTTCTCAGCCTTTCTGTTTTGAGCACTTGGCTGGTTACGGCTCTTCGGGAAGCCACCGTAGATCGGGCGATGGAGGACTTTGGAGATACGCTTGATTGTGCATTTATTGGAGTCATCGCCTGAGCTCGTCCGCAATGTTTGATGTTGCCCTTTGTACCGGAAGTCTTGCCCCCAGCTGGAGCACCAGAGAGTCGTTCAGACACCATCTTAAGTTTTGGTCGTGGTGCCTTAGCGATCACAACATTCGGCCTCTTGCCCCTTGAGTCTGGCTTGGCCACCTGTTTTGCCGGGATTTCTGCTAGATGAACGCTTCCGGCAGGGTAGATGATGACAGAACCAAACTGGCGGGGCAGTTCCTCCCACTGTCGAATGAGGTTTGCGGGGAGAACCACACGAGCATTGATCTTGACCATATACGGAATCGGGGTCGCATCAGAAGCTAGATCCATCTTAGGAGACATTGTTGTTGAAAGTTGATTGCTGCACGTAAAAACATTATTTCAGTACAAACATCGGCCTATATGTTAAATGAGTTCGCATGAACACTTGACCCGAGATATGGAAGAAGAGAAAGGTCCCACCGGGCGTGTCAGAATCTGTAGGGTGTTTTTCGTCACCTCATTGAGATGGGAATATGCGCGCGCTTGTCAGGCGTACTACAGATTCCACCTGCCTAGGATAGGCGGGGGTTTATTGATTGGGGGTGTTCCCCGCCGAAACACAGAGACGAGACCGCGTAGGTTCGTCTTGCTTGGATTTGAGGGCAGATGCTAATTGCTGCTATCCGTCCACCTCTCCGAAGATGCTAAGTTGATTTATGACACCATGTATCGAAGGTTTAAACGGATGCGGCCGATGTAGCAGACTTCGTCAGATTCCCCCTCGTTGAGGGGTTTTTAATTGTGGAGACGCTCTTCCCTGCAGGCGCAAGCCCCTCCAGTTAATTACACTACCGCATCGCGGTAACCACTTTCTCCTTCTCCAGATGGTCACTTCATGTCGTGTGTGTTTGTTTTGTTTTTGGTTGCCCGTGGATTGTATACGGAGACTAATTTATGTTGTCGCCCGTAGGGCGTGGATTAGTCAAAATCCGTATTTTCTTAGATTTGGGTTTGGGGTTAGGTTTAAGGACGTGTTAGTCTCATTTGAGACTAAGATCAACTTAAACGTATGTTAAGGATACATTAGTCTAATTTTAGACTAAGATCAAATTAACAGTTTGTTAAGGACACGTTAGTCTAATTTTAAACTAAGGTCAATTTAACCATTTGTTAAGGATACGTTGGTCTAATTTTAGACTAAGATCTACTTAACTGGATCATTTAGATCCAACAAAAGAGCATTTGGTCTCTATTGTTCTAGTTTAGGGACTTTGCGGTCAATTACCAGTTTAAGGATATGGTGGTCCAATATTAGTTTAAGAACATCTCGGTCCAATGTTAGTTTAAAGACATCACGGTCGAGGTTAAGGACATCATAGTCCGTGAGTTTAAAGACCTCACAGTCAAGGTTAAGGACGTCATAGTCCGTGAGTTTAAAGACCTCACAGTCAAGATTAAGGACGTCATAGTCCGTGAGTTTAAAGACTTCACAGTCAAGGTTAAGGACATCATAGTCCGTAGGTTTTAAAGGACCCCGCAGTCTGTGGAATGTTTGGTTGTCGGGACCCGTCGCTTTTCTGAAGACGTTGAAGGATTACAACGACAAATATTAGAGGAGTAAAGAGATGTACTCTCGAACCGACGTGAGTTGGTTGAAAGATCTGTAGTCCAATTTGGGGCTAAGATCTGTTGACATATTTATGAGCAGATGGGCTTAATTAATATGAGTTGAGGACTTATGGCCAATGTTGGGCTAAGTCCAATAAATGTTTAACATTTTATTTTGGGTTGTTGAGCCTTTATTTAGGCATGGCCCTTTTAACAATGCTGAGCATTGATTTATATCTTGACAATGTTTTTGTCTTTTATTGAATGCAGAGCATTCATCAGAGCTCTGGGCTTATTAAAGAACAATTTATGTTCTGTCAGTGCAATACGTGGCACGCTAGGCGCTTTGCGCCAGTCAAAGAGCGCAGTGCGTTTCTGCCACGTGGCGCACATATAAGGGACATGTGTCGCGCTTGGCGCTAGGCGCCAGATGATGAGCGCATGATGCCAGTTTATGAGCGCTGAGCGCTAATCCATGAGCGCGTTGCGATTTCAGTTTTGTGGCACACACGTGAGTGACACGTGGTGCGCTTGGCGCTGAGCGCCAGCACATGAGCGCAGTGCGCTATTTCAGAAGCGCAAGGCGCAAGTTGTTAATTGGCGCATACGTGATTGACACGTGGCGCATTTGGCGCTGAGCGCCAGTCCAGAGAGCGCAGAAGCGCAGTTCAAGAGCGCAAAGCGCATCTGATCAGTTTTATGATCTGGGAAACAAATTTATGTTCTTTTAAAAGAGACTTTGTCTCAAGATCTAAGAACAACAGTTCTTATTTTTGCAGGAGATATTTCCAATCTCTTATGTTGATGAAATGCTTTGCCTTTATAGATCCATGATCTGTAAGAAGAATTATGTTCTTCTTCTATTTTATGATGAGATCTTTTGATCTCTCTTTTTTTTGTGAAAGAATTTTTGTCTTTGTAGATCTATAATCTTTTTAAAGAAATGAATTCTTCTTTTTATGAGAAGATTTCATCTCTATGTTCATCATCATCATTTTTACCTTGAAGAAAGCTCTTCTTGCAAGAGCTTGCTCTTTGAATTTTCTCAAAGTTTTTTGGGGAGGTTCCTCTTTTTTTGTATCTCTATTTCTGAGACTTGAAATCTAGGAGTCTTTTTATAGGATAGGCTGATTTGTTGAATCAGTTAAAGAGATCTTTCTCTGATTGATTTGGGGATGTTTCCCCACCATTGGATTTTTGATCCTAGGGTTTCTGTTTTACAGAAGGCAATCTTCTTATTTTTAACAAGATTGGAAAATCTTTCCATACAGAATTTATTCTGTCTTTTGGTAATTTTTATTTACTATTGGATCATTGATCCAACGGTGCTCTGATTTACAGAGTACGATCTTGTTATTTGGAAAGATTTTGAGGAATCTTTCCTTAACAGAATTTAATTATGATTTATTAATGATTTATCATTATTATTAGATTTTTGATCTAACGGTAGGGAGCTTTTAGCTCCAGCGCTACCCGTGCTTTGCACGTGGTGCGCTGCTTAAAAGGCAGCGCACATTGCGCTAGTGCACCCGTGTTTGAGACGTGGTGTGCTGCTCGGAGCGCAGCGCGTCCCGCGTTAGCACACCCGTGTTTGACACGTGGTGCGCTGCTCGGAACGCAGCGCACCTAGCGCTAGCGCACACATGGTACGCTGCTTAAGGCGTAGCACACTTGGCGCTGCATCTGAAGCGTTGCTTCATTTCAAAATTTGAATTTTTGAACAGAGATTTGCTCTGATTGGGAGAAACAAATGCCCCCCACCGTTGCGCTCACGTGGCCCACACGTGAGTGCAGCGGTGGCAGCATCTGCGCTCTCGGATCAACTGAGAAGTTGAAACGGCACACAGTGCCTATAAATAGGACCTTTGGTCCTCTGGGATGACCATTGCTCATCGTCTTCCTTGTTTTTTTTTCCTAAGAATTTTCATTCTCTCACAGAGCATAGCTCTCCATCTTAAGAATTCTCTTAAGGACAAAAACTTTGTCAAAATTTAGATAAAGATTAAATCTTTTAATAATCTAGGGTTTTACCCATTAACAGAGCCTTGCTCTTCATAGATCTCTGATCTAAAGAAAACCCTTTTGGGTTTTCTTTAGATCAGAGCTTTTGCTCTCTTCAAATCATGAAGAACTCTTAAGAATTTTTTCATGGATCTTGAAGATCTCAGAATTTTTTTAAATTCATAAAAATTGATTTCAATTTTTCTGGTGGATTATTTCATCATCATTTTTTCAGAGCCAGGCTCTTGAGGAATTTTTATTCCTTCATGATCAAAGTTTGACAAGTGTCACTCTGTCACAGAGCATTGCTCTCAAAGGGAGATTTACTCCTCTGCCCGAGAGATCTCTCATTTAATGAGAATTTATTTTGAGGATTTCCTCACTTAATGACAGCCTCATCAAATGATGAGGCTGTTTTATTACTGATGAACTGTCATCTAGATTTTATGGTCCCCCCTTTGGTCCCTCTCCACTGCATTGCAGTGTGGTACAAATTCTAAAGTACCAAGTGTCAGAATTTAAATTAAATTATCGTACTGACAGTTGACTTTTGTCACTTTTTGCATAGGCGACATGTCTTTCGATCCCTTTTTCCCGTTTGTTCATTCAGAGGGAGGATTCCCTGGAGCGCCTGTGGACCGGGAAGTCCTAGCATTGATCAAAGATCATGACCCGGAACATAGGAATCTTCACCTCTGTAGAACATGATATAATCAGATTATAAGGGTTGGCAGAGCTTTTCGTGCGCGGTACCCTCAGTGCCCATCATGGCGATCCATTACGCCGACCCACCCCCGGTGAACTATACCATGGAAGAAGTCAACTGGACTTTGGGAGGTCTTCTTCAGCCTGCTATGGCTTTGATACCCATTCAGCCTCCAATGGCTTTGGATACCCTGGGGTGACGTATTTGTCAAGGCGAGGCGCGACCGTGGGGACAACCATATATGATCTGTCTAATTCCTCGTCATCCAGCTGGCTATCTGCAATGGGCCCGCTACATTCTGTCAGCGAAGAAGTCATAGTTGTTGAGACTTGGGTTAATCACTGCAGGAAAATTGAGGCCTGTCTGCATGAGCTCGAATTCAGACGTCCTGCTCCTGAGGTCCTAGCTGTAAACTCTCAACGGGCTGCGTGGGTTGAGCAGAGCACTCTCTACTTCCTCCATCTTGAACAAGAAGCGGCCTTAAAGCGTAAGGAATGTGAAGAGATTTCAAACGACTCTGCTCGACTGCATGCTCAGGTTGATGTCAACGCTGTGCAGTTGAAGGCTATCTTTGAGGGCCTTCTACGATGTATTTCCGACGGGCTAACGCTTAGGCAGAAGCTCGACTTCATCAATCGAAATGCATAGAATCGTGGGGCAGCTCAACAGGCCGTCGAAGAGCAACTTTCGTCCTACTTGCAGCAACGAGCCCAGGTCGAAGCAGAGTTGGCCGCGGCAGCTGACCAAGACAAGGGGGCGAGGGAAGTGCGTGAGCGGCTGATTGGTCTATTGAAAACGCTTCCCTCTCAATAATTGTTTTTGTACCATTTGTAATTTTGAATAAAATGTATCCTTTTTTATTCTTTCATAAGATGTATTTTGTACCCAATTGAATTTATGAATAAAAGATACATTTCTTTCGTAATGTCTTGTGTCATCTCTTTGCTTTCTTCTTTTCTTCGTTATCAGCATGTCACTTTAGTAAGCATAGCCTGCCGATGATAGAGAGAGCATTCCGTTTTGAATTCTTCGAGAGGTAGTGATGGCTTAGAAAGCAGGTTCAGATCTGCTGCCTAAGACTTTTCAATTTCATGAGCCGTGAGGGTCTCATAAAGACTTTTCTCCCTACGAGTCAAGAGGATCTCGTAGATGTATTTTCTCCTTAGGAATCGTGAGGATTCCTAAGCACGTCTTCTCTTGTAAGTCGTAAGGATCTTATAAAAGAGTTTTCTTCCTTACGGGTCGAGAGGACCTGTAAGTGATTGATGGTGTTTCCATTATCCGCACTTCGCGGAGTCAGGAGTTGCTCTGGGCATTTCCCACGGGGTCAAAATTGACTTTAACCGTGTTCCACGGGACCAGGATTTGCTCTGGATGCTTCCCACGGGGTCATAGCCGTGTTCTGCGAGGACCAGGATCCGCTCTGGATGTTTCCCACGGGGTCGGGATTGACATAGGCCGTGTTCCATATGACCAGGAATTTGCTCTGGATGCTTTTTACGGGATCATAGCCGTGTTCTGCGAGGACCAGGCTCTGCTTTGGATGTTTCCCACGGGGTCAGGATTGACATAAGCCGCATTCCACATGACCAGGAATTTGCTCTGGATGCTTCCCACGGGGTCATAGCCATGTTCTGCGAGGACCAGGCTCCGCTCTGGATGATTCCCACGGGGTCATAGCCGTGTTCTACGAGGACCAGGATCCGCTCTGGACGTTTCCCACGGGGTCGGGATTGACATAGGCCGTATTCCACGTGACCAGGAATTTGCTCTGGATGTTTCCCACGGGGTCATAGCCGTGTTCTGCGAGGAACAGGCTCCACTATAAATGCTTCCTATGGGGTCATAGCCGTGTTCTACGAGGACCAGGATCCACTCTGAACGTTTCCCACGAGGTCGGGATTGACATAGGCCGTGTTCCACGTGACCAGGAATTTGCTCTGGATGCTTCCCACGGGGTCATAGCCGTGTTCTGCGAGGACCAGGTTCCTCTCTGGACGTTTCCCACGGGGTCAGGATTGACATAAGCCGCGTTCCACGTGACCAGGAATTTGCTCTGGATGCTTCCCACGGGGTCATAGCCGTGTTTTGTGAGGACTAGGCTCCGCTCTGGATGCTTCCCACAGGGTCATAGCCGTGTTCTGCGAGGACCAAGATCCGCTCTGGACGTTTCCTACGGGGTCAGGATTGACATAAGCCGCGTTCCACGTGACCAGGAATTTTTCTCTGGATGCTTCCCACGGGGTCATAGCCGTGTTCTGCGAGGACCAGACTCCGCTCTGGACGTTTCCCACGGGGTCAGGATTGACATAAGCCGTGTTCCACGTAACCAGGAATTTGCTCTGGATGCTTCCCACGGGGTCATAGCCGTGTTCTGCGAGGACCAGGCTCCGCTCTGGATGTTTCCCACGGGGTCAGGATTGACATAAGCCGCGTTCCACGTAACCAGGAATTTGCTCTGGATGCTTCCCACGGGGTCATAGCCATGTTCTGCGAGGACCAAGCTCCGCTCTGGATGCTTCCCACGGGTTCATAGCTGTGTTCTGCGGGGACCAGGATCCGCTCTGGACGTTTCCCACGGGGTCAGGATTGACATAAGCCGCGTTCCACGTAACCAGGAAATGTTGACTCTCGGTTGTTTGTGCATCGTTGAGTCATGGAACTGGGAATTTTGCCACAGCTCCGATTTGTTGATGTCATGTCTGTTGAAATGAGACGGATATTGAGATGATCTCCAGGCTGTCTGTGAACCATTGAGATTTGGCTTCTTCTTCTGATGGAGCCTGGGGAGGGAAAGTGTGATTACTTCTTCGTTTGCGCCCCTGGATTGTATACAGGGATTAATGTGATATCACCTGTAGGGCATGAATTTCATTTTTTTTTATTTCTTTCCGCGATGCTCTATCATTTCAGCTTCTATATTGCGAAGGTCGCGATTGCCCAATCATTTCGGCTATTTTTCGCGGTGCCCAATCATTTCGGCTATTTTGTATTATTTTTACTCCCTGCTTTTTATTGTGAGTTGCCCAATCATTTCGGCTATTTTGCATACATACATTTTTACTTGCTGATTTTGTTTGCAAGTTGCCCCATCATTTCGGCTATTTCGTATGCATGTATGGCTTGCTGGCTCTTTGCTGCAAGCTTGGAATTAGACACCGATTTCGGTATCAGCGCCACTACAACTGGGATATTGCCAGGAGCAAATCATCATTTTCCTCTGTCGATGTCGAACAAAGGTGGCTTAGCGAACAGGGTTAGGATCCTGTCGACTAAGGCTTTTGACTTCATGAGACGTAAGGGTCTCATAAAGGTATTTCTCCCTGCGAGTCGTGAGGACCTCGTAGGTGCATTTTCTCCTTAGGAATCGTGAGGACTCCTAAGTGTATGGCTTCTCGTAATTCGTAAGGATCTTACAAGAGTATTTTCTCCTTCTAAGTCGAGAGGACTTACAAGGGCTGTTCACTGTGCAAACATATCTCTAGTCACGGATGGGACTTTGTTAGGGAAATGTTTATTCACGCCCGTGGATTGTATACAAGGGTCAGCATTGAGCCGCTTGTAGGACAACATTGGAGGTTGTGGTGGCCGCTTAAGAACATGTTCAGATCCCTGTAGCTTAAGACTTTTGAATCTCATGAGCCGTGAGGGTCTCATAAAAGGGTTCTCCTTACGAGTCGTGAGGATCTCGTAAGTATAATTTCTCCTTAGGAATCGTGGGGATTCCTAAGTGTGTTGCTCCCTTGTGAGTCGTAAGGATCTCACGCAGGTGGTTTCTCCTCACAACGTCGAGATGACCTTGCAAGTGTCTTTTAACGAGGTTGCGCCCTTTCGGGTTTTCACAAAAACTCATCGGTAGCCCTGCTGTTTTTACTCACGGAGCTCTTACGGGTTTTCATCCGTGCCCATTTGCTTATGGACATACCGTTTTCTTTTTTCTTTTTTATTCTTTCTCTTTTTTAGCATTGGGATGCTGCAATCCACAGTAGTTTATCGACGTCTTGATCAACAGCTAGTTTTAGGACATAGTGGTCCATCGTTAGTTTAAGGACGTTTCGATCCGACGCCAGTTTTAGGACATAGTGGTCCATCATTAGTTTAAGGACGTTTCGGTCCGACGCCATTTTTAGGACATAGTAGTCCATCGTTAGTTTAAGAACGTTTCGGTCCGATGCCAGTTTTAGGACATAATGGTCCATCGTTAGTTTAAGGACGTTTCGGTCTGTTGTTAGTTTAAGGACGTTTCGGTCCATTGTTAGTTTAAGGACGTTTCGGTCCGTTAAACAGCTACTACTTATAGAGTTTGGGTTTAGGAAGATAGCGAGCGGACATAGGCGGCGCCATCTATCGTTGACCTAGGCCGTGACTCGTCAGGCGTAGTATTTCTTTAGGAAGCGACCGTTTATTGGCCTGAAATGTCTTTCACCATGCATGTCCATGAGTAGATAGGCTCCACCCTGGTAAACTTTGTCTATGATATACGGGCCTTCATAATTCGGCTCAAATTTCCCCCGCTTGGCGCGATTGGGGATCATAGGTCTTTTAACTACTAGCACGAGTTCGCCTTGGCGGAATGTTCTCGGCCTACTCAGTCTCTCATATGAGCGCGTCATCTTTGCTTTATAAGCCTCCAGATTTTGTTGCGCCATGAGCTGAGTTTTATCAAGGGCATCGAGCACCTCAAGCCGAAGGTGAGCATTTTCTTCATCTGTCAGCTCGTTGTGAAACGCCACTCGTAGAGAGGGTAACTCTATCTCAAAGGGGAGTACCGCTTCTTTGCCGAATACCAATGCATACGGCATTGTGGTCGTGGTCGTTTTGAACATAGTTCGATATGCCCAGAGAGCTTCATGCGGTCTCTCATGCCAGTCCTTCTTATTTTGAGACACTGTCTTTTTCACGATTTTCGTCAAGGTCTTGTTGAAAGTCTCGGCTAGACCGTTAGCTCGGGGATTATAGACCGAAGAGTATTTCCAGTCTATTTTATGCTGTTGTGAGAAGCGGCTGATCTTGTGGCTTCTGTAGGCTAGCCCATTATCGGAGATGATCCATCGCGGAGTTCCAAACCGATAAATGACGTGCGTCTTGAAGAAATGGAGAATATTCTCCATCTTCACTTCCCTCAGCGATACTGCTTCTGCCCACTTGGAGAAGTAATCATTTGTCGCCAAAATGAACCGATGTCCTCTAGACGATGCTGGCTCGATAGGGCCAATTATGTCAGTTCCCCACATTTCGAACGGCCGGCTAGCCACCATTGGATGTAGTGGATTTGGATGCTGATGGATAAAGTCCCTGTGAATCTGGCACGAGTGGCATTGCTTCGCGTATTCGAGGCAGTCCTGGATCATCGTGGGCCAATAGTAGCCCATCCTTTTGATCTTCAGCTTCATCTTCGGGCCGGCTTGGTGAGAACCTCAATGTCCATCGTGAGTTTCTTGGACGACTCTTTTTGCTTCTTCAGGTCCCAGGCATCTTAACCACAGAGAATCAAATGACCTCTTGTACAGAGTATCATTGACAAAGGCAAAAGAAAGAGCTCGTTTCGTGAGCCGATGTCTCGAGGATGCATCTTCGGGTGTTCGACGAGATTTGAAGTAGTCTATAAAGACTTCTCTCCAATCCTCAGCCTTTTCCTGGTCTTTTATTTGCAAAGCTATTTGCTCGGTCGCTCCCTTTTCTTCGGACGACTCCAGAGATATTTCCGCCGGTGCAAGAACCCAACGGCTCTGCACAATGATCCTCACGTCATCGAGATTTTCGTCAACCAGTTCTTTAGCGAGTTTGGCTAATGCATCCGCTTTGCTATTTTCCGCACGCGGTATGCTTTCCAAGGTGTAGGAAGGAATTTGAGTCAGCAGTTGCTGTAATTTCTCGCTGTACTTCACCAACTCTGGCTTGCACGTTTGATAGTCGCCGTTTACTTGACTAACGACCAGTTGGGAGTCTCCGTATATAAGGAGGTTTTCAATTCCCATGTCGATAGTGATCTCGAGACCTGCTATCAAAGCTTCATATTCGGCTTCATTGTTCGTCCTCGGCTCTGTTAAGGAGAAGGCAAAGCGCATTATCCCTCCTTGTGGAGTCATGAAGATGAGGCCTACCCCTGATTTGATTATAGGGGTGCTTTGTTTGCGCTTCTTCATGGAAGATGCTCCGTTAAAATAGAGTTCCCACCGGGTATCATTCCCTCTTCTTTCCCTATCAATCGTGCCAAATGCGTATTCGTCTGGTAATTCGCAGTTCAAGGGAGAGTCGGCAGGTATCGGATGCTCAGCGAGGAACTCGGCGATGGCCTGGCCTTTCACTGCCTTAAGAAGCCGATAAGTTATCAAGAACTCCATTAAGAGCATGGCCCATTTAGCAAGCCGCCCCGTCAATATGGCCTTTGACATCAAATACTTGAGAGGATCTACCTTTGATACGAGATGGACCTCATGTGCCCATGCATAGTGTCTGAGCTTCGTTATCGCGAAGATCAACGCCAGGCAGTGTTTTTCAATGGGAGAGTAATTGCTTTCTGCCCCCAGGAGAACTCGACTCAGATAATAAAGGGCTCTTTCTTTCCCTTAGTCATTCTCTTGTGCCCACAGCGCGCCTAAGGAACCTTCGAGGGCGGTCGTATACAAGACGAGAGGTTTTCCTTTAACGGGAGCAGCCAATACAGGCGGATTCTGCAGATATTGCTTGATTTCATCCAGTGCGCTTTGGCATTTGCGATCCCAGACGAATGGGGTTCCCTTCTTCATTAGGTGACTGTAAGGACGACACTTGCCTGAGAGATTGGCTATAAATCGCCGGATATACGCGAGCTTTCCTTGGAGAGACCGCGGCTGTTTGAGAGTTCTTGGCGGGGGCATTTCCATAATTGCCTTGATCTTCGACGGGTCTATCTCGATGCCTTGATGTCACACGATGAATCCTAGGAATTTTCCCGAGGAAACTTCGAACACGCATTTGAGAGGGTTCATCTTCAAGTTGTATTTCCGAAGGCGCTGAAACACGATCTTCAGATGCTCTAAATATTCCTCGTATGATTTGCTTTTAACCACGAGGTCGTCGATATAGCATTCGACGATTTCATGTATGAGGTCATCGAAAATCTTCGTCATGGCCCTCTGATAGGTGGCACCGGCGTTCTTTAAACCAAAAGGCATCACCTTGTAGCAAAATATGCCCAAAGGAGTCCGAAAAGCGGTATGCTTCTGGTCTTCGGGATGCATCTTTATCTGATTGTATCCTGATGAGCCGTCCATGAAGGAGAAAACTTCGTGAGTGGACGTATTATCTATCATCAGCTCAGTGACCGGTACTGGGAAGTCGTCCTTCGGGCAGGCTTTATTGAGATCCTGAAAGTCCACACATATGCGCACCGTCCCATTTTTCTTCATGACCGGGACGATGTTGGCGATCCAGTCAGGATACTGAACTTCCTGGATGAAGCCGGAGTCGATTAGCTTCTTGACCTCGG
Organism: Agapanthus africanus; assembly: GCA_030015575.1. Taxonomy (NCBI): domain Eukaryota; kingdom Viridiplantae; phylum Streptophyta; class Magnoliopsida; order Asparagales; family Amaryllidaceae; genus Agapanthus; species Agapanthus africanus. Next base: position 64,317,965 of record CM057337.1, on the reverse strand, counting down.
CATTGATGCTCATCTCAAGCTCGAGCTGCATTATTTTCGGTGTTTGTTTGATCGGCTTGATGTCCGGGGATATTGCCAACTTGTGTACAGCAATCTCCGGATTTAGTCCTGGCATCTCAGAATAGTTCCATGCGAAGCAATCTTTATGCTGTATGAGCATGTCTTTAAGCGTAGGAACCCTTTCTTCAGACAACAGCTCACTGACGAATGTCGGTCGGGGGTCACTTACCGTCCCCAAATCAATTTTCTTGAGGTTATCTGCAGAAGTATGTATTCCATCTTCCAGCTCTTTCAGCGCCGGTGGAAACTCTGAGATCACTTCATCATCGTTTTCGAAGCACCAGGGGAGGTCATCCGTATTCTCGGGTTCTTCTTCTAAAAACATTATCATATGACAAGTACGAGATCGCTTCCAAGACCGATGTTGATCTAGTTCTACTCTCGCTACATACGTGGCTTTCAGTTCATGCTTCTATGGTGGGGTTACCTTCCAACTGCTGGATAAAGCGAACATGCCTTGCTGATACTGGTCTTCTACCCAGTCTTTGAAGGTGAAGCAGTCTTCGAGAGGATATCCTATTGCTCGGTGATAGGAGCAATAGTCTGGGTGAGAGACCTTGTCTGCTTGCTCGGGGTGCTTGGACTCCGGGAGTGTCATCATCTGATGTTTTATGACAAGATTGAATATCTTCTTTGCTTATCTTGGGGAAAAGAATATGCTCGACCCATTTTCTTTATAAGAGACGGATTCCGGCTGCTTGGTTCTCGATCGCGTGGCTTCTCAGACCCGCTACGCTGTTGTCGAACGTTTTTCCTATTCTTTGGTTTATTTTTGCCTCTGTGCCGGGTCTTTTGTATGACGGTTTGACAAGGAAGAGAATTTTCATTTTTCGCAACCTGCTGAAGGAGGCGCTGCGTTCTGGCTTTCTCATAGATGGCCATTTCGCGATTATGATCGTCTCGAGCCTTTTGACCCGCTTCCCTTATAAGCTTGTCCATCTTTTCTTCAAATGACGGACTTGGCATTTTCACGGTGGGAGCTCGTTCTGGTTCAGGGTTAGCATCTTCCCACAGAGCATCTCCTTCTTCATCAAAGTCATGTATGACGTAGCAGTCGCGGAATAGCTTCCATTTCTTGGATCGAACATATCCAAGCCCGATCGTTTCCATTCTTCCGTTGGGCAACTTTCGTTGAGTTCCGGGATGCTCCAGATCCTGTTATAGAACCGTGCTTGTCGAGTAGTTTGCTTAAGGGGTACACCCTGGCGTCTCAAGAGCCTCTTTAGTCCGTCTGTGTAATATTTAGGTAAACGGATGGGCTGGAGCCTGTCAAGTGTAGAATCCGCACCATGCCAAATTTCTTTCTCCACTTTGGTTTCCTGGGATCGGTAGAATAAGATCGCCTTTTCAACTTTTCACCTGGGAGGGACATAGAATGCTTGCAGTTCTTCCACACTGTAGGTATCAAGCGCGTCTAGCTCTTTATGATGCTTAGGCGGGACTATGGCAACTTGCAAATTTTGATCTTCATCGGCGACGGCTTGTATCGATGGCCGAGCAGAGAATACGGCATTGACCTCATCTTCCGAGTCGCTGCCAAAGATCAACATAAGAGTGGACGGTCCCGGCTTGTTGCACTGGGGCGGACCTGAATAAACTATTTCTTCTTCCTCCTCGGTATCACTCCCGAAGACCGGAATAGTAGTGATAGCTTTGTTCTTATCTTCCGATTTACGACATCTTTCTGTGTCTTCGAAATCTGGCAGGAAGTATTTTGCATCCTCATATTTTCAAACTTCGTTTACGTAGAACGGGTTAAGTTCGCCTGTTACGGTGTATTCGAGACCATCCTTGAAATATTTCATACACTGATGTTGTGTAGAGGGGATGATGTTGTACTCGTGTAACCAAGGCCGGCCTAGCAAAGCGTTGTAGCAAGTCTTGGCGTCAATGACGTGAAATTTAATATCCGTAACGAGCAGCCCAAAGCGCAGCGTCAATATTACAGACTTGAGCGTCTGTGACGACTGGGAGTCAAACCCGGAGATAGTGATCTTATCCCGAGCGAGGTGTTGAACGCTCATGCAGATTTCTTTCAACACTCTCACATTGAGGAGATTGACGGAGGACCCATTATCAACCAGGATTTTGCCTATCTTGATGTCATGACAGTATCCGGAAACATAAAGGGGACGGTTATGCTCGCATGTCCCAAGGAGAAGATCTTCATCGCCGAAGGTGATATCGGCTGTGTGCACTTCTTCCAACTCGTCCTTCATCTTTTCTTCGGCGAGGAAAGCTTGGAATTGTTCTGGCTCTTGTAATGCCTTGATCAGCAAATTTCTCGCCTCTTTGGATAGCAAAAGGGCGTCGAGAATGCTTGGCTGTGAAGGTAGCTTTCTCAAGTGTGCCAGAACGTTGTAGTCCACCTTATTTTTCTTTGGCGGGTCCTTGGCTGTCAGCACTTTGATGGCTTGGTCATCAAGGATGATATCCTCAAGGACTTTTTCTTTTCCCTTATCTTTTCTATTTGACCCACTGTTCGAGGGCCCAAGATTCATTTCGGGCAGCGTGCGATTACCCAGCTGAATGTTCTCGCAGTTCTTCGGTTCTTCCTCTTTTCCCGACGTGGATTCTTTGAAGAGAGGACCAAGAGTCATTTCTTCGTCAGAGTCTCTCTCGAAGGTGAGAACCAGCGGTCCCCCAGCGTCGACCATGTGACAGTTGCCGGTAGTTCCTTTACGCTCCTCGGTCGTATTTCTTTGCTCCCGACGAGTTTTGCGTTTCATTTGCTTAAAATGTTGCCGGTGAGCAACATATCCCTGCCACCATCTTTTAAAAGCGTTGCACTCTTCAGTGGGGTGCGCAATCTTTCGATGATATAAGCAGTAGCTAGGATGTGTTTTCGCTTCACCGAGAATGTTTCATTCGGAGGGTGGCAGCTTCATTCCCATCGATATGGCTTTGGCGAATCTCTTTCTCGTTTTGAACATGCTTTTATTTACGGCGGATGTACTTTGATCTGGCGGGAGTGTTTCAACCCTTTTGTCCAGTTGCCGGCGTTTGGCTTTTTCAAATATGGCCATCTCGCGCTCTCGATCAGCTTTGCTTTTACGAAGAGTTTCGTTCAGGAATGCATCAATCATTTCGTCTGATGGCCCTAGAAGTTCCGATTCAGAAGTTGCCCTCAGTTTCTTTGTGTAAGGAGCTTCTTCATCGTCTATCTACGAGTGAGAGATCACATGGCAACTTGCCACATAACCTTCAAATTCGTACGACGAGTCTTCTTCATTGTCATCATCTCCGTTCTCAAGGACATGGCTGAGAAATTCTTGGAGTGTGACTGGAGTCCGCGCTTTTTGATTATATTCTTCCAACGCGTCAATCTGTTTTTGCAGGTCCATGCGCCTGTCACCAGGCTTCAGGGCTTTTTGGTCTTCTCCTTCTTCTTCGAAGACTTTGACGGCTAGGTGTGAGTGCTCTGGCTATCACCACCAATCTTCGGAGTTGGGCGCGGTTTCAGCATTCCCTTGATGATCTCGGGTTCCGGTGGATTTTTCCACCTGATCGCCGGGCATGTTTGGAGATCCTTCAGCATTCTTTTCGTCTTGGATGAAAGAGCGACCTCCCATGGAGCTTCTTCTATGAAAGAGCATGATGCCCCCGGTATATCCTTCTTCTTGGGGGGGTGGCTGCGGCGGGTTCACCTTCCAATTCTCGGACGGGGCAAATTTGCCCTGTTGGTATTGATCTTCAATCCATCCTTTAAAGACGAAGCAATTTTCAATTGGATGGATTACTATTTGATGGTAAGGGCAATAATTGGGACTATTAGCCTCGCCGGGTTGCAACGGTTGTTTTGGATTCGGCAGATTGATGAGCCTGTTGCGCACCGCTAGTTCGAACAATCTCTTCGTTTTGTCTCGAGGGAACGAATAAGGATGCTTCATCTTCTCATTATAGTATCGTATCGCCGTATTTCCTCTAGGCGATCCGTTAATTTTGGACCACTGGGCTGCTGTTGAGTATTCGCAACGAATGTCGCCTTCCCTTTACCCTTTTCGTTTCGCGGCTCTAGCTTTGGAGGAGACGGTCTATGACCCATCTGATCTATTTGGGCTAGCTTGTCGATCAAGGCCTGGAACGTGGTCGGCTTGAAGAACATCATGAATTGGGAAATAGTTGCGTGAGGGTCCAGAGTGCCCATGAACATGCCCACTTCCGGCGCTTCTTCAATGCGCTGCTCACATTTCGACCACAAATTCCGCTATCGTATTGCGTATTGTACCCAAGTTTCGTCTGGCTTCACCCTGGCATTGATCAATGGCGTTATTGGGGCGCGTTCACTAGCACTCGCGAAACGCTGGGTGAATAGTAGCTCCATCTCTACAAAAGTTTTGACAGAATCATTTGGAAGCTCCGAATACCACTCGAACGCCGTTTCCGACAAGCTACCAACAAACTGACGGAGCAGGAGTTTATCATCACCCCCGGTGTTGCCGCATAAGGCTCTGAATTGAGAGACATGCTGAGGTGGATTCCCCGTCCCTTTATATATATGAAATTTAGGGATCGTATATCCCGGCGGGTACTTTATTTGGTCATACCAGCCTGGATATGGTCGCCCAGTTTTAACAATTTGGCCGGCCGCTTCATTCGCCTGGTGAGCTCGTATTTGCTGAGCAATGTAGTCATCCAGAGCGGCCTTAGAGATGGTTTCCTCTTTGGCTGCTGAAAGAGCCGGAGGAGAGTTTGATGTCTCCCCACTGTCCTCTTCAATGATGATCGGGGGGTCTTCAGCTGGAGGTTCCGGCTGTAACATCATCCCAGCCATGTCTTGGAACAAGAGAGCCATTCGTTTTATGTTGGCTGCCTGTTCTGCAGCCTCCTTTTCTTTCCTCTCGAGCATTCTTCGAAGGAACTCGGTATCAGTTTCCTGCTCACGGCGCTGCTCCGAGGATGTCTCTGGGATTGCTTTCGGTCCTGTGAGTGCGGCCATAGCTATTAACATCTCTTGGAGCTTCTGCTGCTGTTGTTCCTGAGCCTTCGTTATCGATCGGGTAAGCAGTCGATGACCCGTAGAAGCACGGCTTTCTTTTTTTACGGAAGCCATATGAACGGTATGTATTACCATGCCCCCAGACTTAGGGCGTTTAGATTCATCACTTTTGCGGTTCGCCGCGGTCACAAGGGCTTTCTCTGGCCTCCTTCTCTTTTGAGCGGTTGACATTGAGGGAGCCGTTGCAGCGGGCACCCAGACGGCTGTCGCCTTTGGTGGCTTGACATGATGGTTTTCTCCTTGTCGAGCTTTAAGCTTCTTTGGCTGGCGAGAGTAGTCCTGGTCAATCACCGATTCCTGAACCTGTAGCCAGACTTTATAAATTTTGGAGAACAGCCGCTGAGGGGGTTGCTCCAACTTCTTTTCTGTAGTAATCTCCATGGGTGGAGGAGATCTCTTCAGCACGGCAGTCAGAGAGTTCTTGCGAACCCTTCCAAGCGGTTCAAAGCTGTTCCCAGTTGGAACGGCAGCATTGATTTCTACCATGGGAGTTGGTGGAGTCAGTCCGTAAGGGGAATTGCCCCCGTCCTTCCTTACTCGGCGCCAGTGGCGACGTCGAGCGTGTCGTGCGGTTGGGATTGTCTCAGTTGTAGGGGTGACTTCCTTATGCCCCCTGTTTTGGCGAAGGGTTGTCGCCGGCATCAGCCTCTTAAAGACCGGTGTCCGTTGAGAAGTAATATCCAACCTGTCAAAGATAGACCTCTGGACAGGGGAAACAGCTTTGAGGACTTCGCCTGGAGCAGGAGACGGAACAGTCGGCCTTGTGAAGACCAACCCTTTAGCAGGAGAAGATGCCTTGACGACTTTATGAGCAACTATCCACTTAGGGATCACTCTTTCCGGTATCGCGGGCTTCTTCATAGGCCCAACTGAGCTTTGGTCCAGTCTGTTAAAGACTGAGGCGTTAGAGCTGGACGACCCGTTGAGAGGGGCCGCAGTAGTTGTAAGCCGATCAAAGACCGACTTCTTCTGAGCTTCTTGTGATGGTACAGGAGCGCTGAAGCTCGTTGGCGGGAGCATGGTCCCAAAAAAAAATCCAGTGGTGGACTGAGTGACCCGTTCCACCGGCATAGCGAAGATGGAGGCCGCTTGGGGCCCGTAAGTCACTCCGGACGGGACGGAGCGAGAGTTGCAGTTGCAGTTAGTGCAGGTTGAAGCCATTGATCTTCTGTTTTCTGCACGGAGTAAGACACCAAATCTTAGTACCTCGAATCCACAGGCAACCTTAGCAAACCGCGTTTCGTTCGCGAACACGACACACGAAGTGTGGAGTGGAAAGAGGAAGAGGTCCCACTGGGCGTGCCAGAATCTGTTCCCCGCCGAAAACGCGGAGACGAGACCGCGTAGGTTCGTCTTGCCTAGATTTGGGGGCAGATGCTAATTGGTGTTATCCGTCCACCTCTCCGAAGATGCCAAGTTGATTTATGACACTATGTATCGAAGGTTTAAACGGATGCGGCCGATGTAGCAGACTTCGTCAGATTCCCCCTCGTTGAGGGGTTTTTGATTGTGGGGACGCTCTTCCTTGCAGGCGCAAGCCCCTGCAGTTAATTACGCTACCGCATCGCGGTAACCACTTTCTCCTTCTCCAGATGGTCACTTCGTGTCGTGTGTGTTTGTTTTGTTTTTGGTTGCCCGTAGATTGTATACGGAGACTAATTTATGTTGTCGTCCGTAGGGCGTGGATTAGTCCAAATCCGTATTTTCTTAGATTTGGGTTTGGGGTTGGGTTTAAGGATGCGTTAGTCTCATTTGAGACTAAGATCAACTTAAACGCATGTTAAGGATACGTTAGTCTAATTTTAGACTAAGATCAACTTAACAGTTTGTTAAGGACACATTAGTCTAATTTTAAACTAAGGTCAACTTAACCATTTGCTAAGAATACATTTGTCTAATTTTAGACTAAGATCTACTTAACGGGATCATTTAGATCCAACAAAAGAGCATTTGGGCTCTATTGTTCTAGTTTAGGGACTTTGCGGTCAATTACCAGTTTAAGGACATGGTGGTCCAATGTTAGTTTAAGGACATCTCGGTCCAATGTTAGTTTAAAGACATCGCGGTCGAGGTTAAGGACATCATAGTCCGTGAGTTTAAAGACCTCACAGTCAAGGTTAAGGACATCATAGTCCGTGAGTTTAAAGACCTCACAGTCAAGGTTAAGGACGTCATAGTCCGTGAGTTTAAAGACCTCACAGTCAAGGTTAAGGACATCATAGTCCGTGAGTTTAAAGACTTCACAGTCAAGGTTAAGGACATCATAGTCCGTGGGTTTTAAAGGACCCCACAGTCCGTGGAATGTTTGGTTGTCGGGACCCGTCACCTCTCTGAAGACGTTGAAGGATTACAACGACAAATATCAGAGGAGTAAAGAGATGTACTCTCGAACTGACGTGAGTTGGTTGAAAGATCTGTAGTCCAATTTGGGGTAAGATCTGTTAACATATTTATGAGCAGATGGGCTCAATTAATATGAGTTGAGAACTTATGGCCAATCTTGGGCTAAGTCCAATAAATGTTTAACATTTTATTTTGGGCTGTTGAGCCTTTATTTGGGCTTGGCCCTTTTAACAATGCTGAGCATTGATTTATATCTTGACAATGTTTTTGTCTTTTATTGAATACAGAGCATTCATCAGAGCTCTGGGCTTATTAAAGAACAATTTATATTCTGTCAGCGCAACACGTGGCACTCTAGGCGCTTTGCGCCAGTCAAAGAGCACAGTGCGCTTCTGCCACCTGGCGCACATGTAAGGGACACGTGTCGCGCTTGGCGCTAGGCGCCAGATGATGAGCACATGATGCCAGTTTATGAGCGCTGAGCGCTAATCCATGAGCGCGTTGCGCTTTCAGTTTTGTGGCGCACACGTGAGTGACACGTGGTGTGCTTGGCGCTGAGCGCCAACGCATGAGCGCAGTGCGCTATTTCAGAAGCGCAAAGCGCAAGTTGTTAATTGGCCCATACGTGATTGACACGTGGCGCATTTGGCGCTAAGCGCCAGTCCAGAGAGCGCAGAAGCGCAGTTCAAAGCGCATCTGATCAGTTTTATGATCTGGGAAACAAATTTATGTTCTTTTAAAAGAGACTTTGTATCAAGATCTAAGAACAACAGTTCTTATTTTTGCAGGAGATTTTTCTAATCTCTTATGTTGATGAAAGGCTTTGCCTTTATAGACCCATGATTTGTGAGAAGAATTATGTTCTTCTTCTATTTTATGATGAGATCTTTTGATCTCTCTTTTTTTGTGAAAGAAATTTTGTCTTTGTAGATCTATGTTCTTTTTAAAGAAATGAATTCTTCTTTTTATAAGATGATTTCATCTCTATGTTCATCATCATCATTTTTACCTTGAAGAAAGCTCTTCTTGCAAGAGCTTGCTCTTTGAATTTTCTCAAAGTTTTTTGGGGAGGTTCCTCTCTCTCTTTTTTTGTATCTCTATTTCTGTGACTTGAAATCTAGGGGCCTTTTTATATAGTAGGCTGATTTGTTGAATCAGTTAAAGAGATTTTTCTCTGATTGATTTGGGGATGTTTCCCCACCATTGGATCTTTGATCCTAGGGCTTCTGTTTTACAGAAGGCAATCTTCTTGTTTTTAACAAGATTGGAAAATCTTTCCATACAGAATTTATTCTGTCTTTTTGTAATTTTTATTTACCATTGGATCATTGATCCAACGGTACTCTGATTTACAGAGCACGATCTTGTTATTTGGAAAGATTTTGAGGAATGTTTCCTTAACAGAATTTAATTCTGATTTATCAATGATTTATCATTATTATTAGATTTTTGATCTAACGGTGGGGAGCTTTTAGCTCCAGCGCTAGCGCGCCCGTGCTTTGCACGTGGTGCGCTGCTTTAAAGGCATCGCACATTGCGCTAGCGTACCCGTGTTTGACACGTGATGCGCTGCTCGGAGCGCAGCGTGCCCTGCACTAGCGCACCCGTGTTTGATACGTGGTGCACTGCTTGGAGCGCAGCACACCTAGCGCTAGTGCACACATGGTGCGCTGCTTAGGGCGCAGCGCATTTGGCGCTGCATCTGAAGCGTTGCTTCATTTCAAAATTTGAATTTTTGAACAGAGATTTGCTCTGATTGGGAGAAACAGTGGGGATCCGAATCTCCGGCAGCCGCGGACTAAACTGCCGTTAATTACCCCTTGCCTTTAGAGTGAGGGAATTTCCGATTAACGAGTAAAACCGGTCATGCGAACTCAATGCTATGTATTGGTGTGTGTTTTTATATAACAATTAAGACGTGTTCATTTTTTCCGTTCCTCTGTAAATAAATTAAAAAAAAGGATATAAAAACACAAATAAATAAGTAAATAAATATTTAGAAAAATATTATTTATAATTTATTTTTATTTATTTAATATTTTTTTAAATAAAAAAGATTAAAATAAAGAAAAGAAAGAAGGGAAAAAATTAAAAAAAAGAATGGGGGCTTCCCCCACTCACGTGAGAGGAAAGGGGAAGAGGCTCCCAATTAATGGGAGCCTCCCCCATGTTAGGGGGGGCCAAAGGGCTCCCAATTAATGGGAGCCCCCCCTCACGTGCTCTCATGTGAGGGGGGCCGAGGGCTCCCATTAAATGGGAGCCCTCCCTCTCTCGTGACCTCACGTAAGGGGGAAGGGAAGGCTCCCATTTGATGGGAGCCTCCCCCATACTTGGGCCCCAAAATTAATTAAGTAATGATTTATTGTTTTTATATTTTTTTTACATGTAGTTCAACTCCAATTTTTTTTTGTGGAGTTAAACTCCAAAAGAATTTTAAATGTGGAGTTCAACTCCAAAAATTTTTTAAATGGAGTTTGACTCCAAAAAAGAAGTGGAGTTAAACTCCAAAAAGAGTTTTAAATAGAGTTCAACTCCAAAAAGAGTTTTATTGTGGAGTTGAACTCCAAAAGAATTTTAAATGAAATTAAACTCCTAAAAATATTTAATGTGGAGTTAGACTCCCCAAAAAGAACTTTATTGTGGAGTTAAACTCTAACAGAATTTTTGTTGTGGAGTTAAACTCCAAAAGATTTTTAAATGGAGTTCAACTCCAAAAAAAATTTTATTGTGGAGTTAAACTCCAAAAGAATTTTAAATGTGGAGTTAAACTCTAAAAGAATTTTAAATGAAGTTCAACTCCAAAAAAAGGAATTTTAAATGGAGTTCAACTCCAAAAAGAATTTTATAAAGGGGCTCCCAAAATGAGAGCCCCCCTCACATGAGAGGAAGAAAGGGGCTCCCAAAATGGGAGCCTCCCCCTCCCATGAGAGGGAATAAAGGGTCTCCCAAAATGGAAGCCTCCCCCTCCCATGAAAGGAAAAAATGGGCTCCCAAAAGGGGTGCCTCCCACTCACATGAGAGGGAGCCTTTCCCTCACATGAAAGGAAGAAAGGGGCTCCAAAAGATTTTTTATTTTTATTTTTTAAGCAGTTAGACTCCAAGAATATTTGTATGGAGTTAGACTTCAGTAGAATTTTTTATTTGTGGAGTTAAACTCCGAAAGAATTTTTATTGTGGAGTTAAACTCCGGAAAAAAATTCTTTATTTTAAATGGAGTTAGACTCCAAAAGAATTTTAAATGGAGTTCAACTCCAAAAAGATTTTTATCATGGAGTTAAACTCCAAAAGAATTTTAAATGGAGTAAAACTCCAAAAATATTTTTATCATGGAGTTAAATTCCAAAAGAATTTTAAATGGAGTAAAACTCCTAAAAAAAATTAATGTGGAGTTAAACTCCAAAATAATTTTAAATGGAGTTCAACTCCAAAAAAAAAATTAATGTGGAGTTAAACTCCAAAATAATTTCAAATGGAGTTCAACTACAAAAATGTCTTTATTTGATGTGGAGTTAAACTCCACTAAATGGGGAGTTTCCCCCTCGCGTGAAAAGGGAGAAAGCTCCCACTTGGTGGGAGTTCCCTCTTCCTCATGTGAGAGGGAGCAGAGGCTCCGAAAAGATCTTTTTTTTTGTGATGGAGTTAAACTCCAAAAAAAATTATTTGGAATTAAACCCCCAAACAATTTTATTCTGAGTTAAACTCCAAAAAAAAGGTTTTTATTATAGTGTTGAACCCCAAAAGAATTTTATTTTTGACGTTAAACTCCAAAATATTTTCTCCTTTCTCTTTTGAGAAGAAACCCAAATTGGGTTCTCTAGAAACTCCAAGATTTAGATCTTGGATGATAAAAAAAGAGGTCATTTTTCTTTTCTTGATGGAGTCTTTGGAGGTGGGTTTATGGTAAAACTTTATTTAGTTTTTAAAAAAAAAAGAGAGCCAAGCTCTTGATTTAATTGGAAAATGAAAAGGAAGAGGAAGAACTTGGGGGAGAGAGGATGGAGGCACAAACCCTAGTTTTTTGGGAGAATGGGAAAGTTGTCATAGATATTTTCATCATGTTTGCCTTTATAGACTACACACTTTACATATAGCCCTTTGGGCTTTGCCAAATGGCACTTATGCCACCTCATGTCTTTTGTGTTTATCTATTTTTGCACATAAGCCATGGGGTTTACAAAATTTTGGCTTTTTGCTTATTTTACATACATTTATTTCTATACATACATACATATATATATATATAAAGAATTACATTAAACCAATTTATGGCTTCATTATTTTTGTCATGGGGCCGATCCCTTTGATCTGGGCTTGGGCCCACTTGCACTGGGCTTGGGCCCATCTGGTTTGGGGTTGACTTTGATTTTGACTTGGTCAACCGGGGTGTAATTTTTGACCCCAACAGTCCCCAGAGAAGAGGACCACTAGGCCTTGTCAACAAGCCAGTCAATAATGGGGCACTACAATAGAGGAATCGACCACTTCCTGCTGCTAAGCCGACCGGACAAGGTGCGCAGCTAGAGGACCACCCTTGTCTTCGCAAAAGCATGTTTTTTAGCAAGCTCAGCGAAATGGTCCCAAGCGCTAGCCTATATTATGACAGCCGAGGAGGTTGAGGCCACGGGGAAGTCATTACAGGTATCTATTCCTTTCCCGTCTATTTTTTTTCTTCCAATATCACTGCTATTTTCGTTATCCACGTATAGTTAGGCTCATTCATACCCTTACTTTTAAAACATAGGTGTCCTTCTAGTATCCTCTACACATGCACTTACACTTTTTGATTCCGGCGCGTCACACTGCTCTATGGCACAAAAGTTTGCGACAACCAACTCCATTCTAGTGGCACCCCTCGTTACTGAATGGAATGTTAACACATGAAACGGTGTGATCAAGTCCACTACGGGGTACGACCTATGTCCCGTGGTGATCCGTTGTCGAGGTTTCTACGCCAACTTCATGGTGATAGATATGCCTAATTTCGACATAGTCTTGGGCATGGACTGATTGAGTACTTTTTACGCTACCATCGACTGCCGTCAAAGAAAGGTAGTGTTCGAGATTCCTGACCATCCAATGTTCGTATTCAAGAGCGGGAGTCGATCCTTAGATCCATCAACTTATAAAGCTGTTCCGAGGAAGGAGGAGAGGTTATATACCTTATACGAGAAGGAAGATATGTGGATGGTGGTTCGAGAGTTCAAAGATGTGTTCGCCAAGGTGTCTGGGTTACCACCAGATCGAGCGATTGAATTCGCAATAGACTTGATGTCAGGCACACAACCAATCTTACGAGCACCGTATCGAATTGGGCCAGCAGAATTGACTGAGCTTCGAATGCAAATTGAGGACCACCTTAACAAGGGATTTATTAGATCGAGCACATCACTTTGGGGTGCTCCGGTTCTTTTGGTACCTAAGAAGGATGGAACTAAGCGGATGTGTATAGATTATCGGGAGGTAAATAAGGCCACTATCAAGAACAAGTATCCTCTGTCGAGGATAGACGATCTGTTCGATCAGTTGGAAGGGTCTCGACTGTTCTTGAAGTTGGATTTGCGGACGGGTTATCATCAACTCAAAGTCAAGACATCTAACTTTCCTAAGACGGCTTTCCGGACTAAGTATGGGCACTATGAATTTCTAGAGATGCCTTTTAGAGTGACCATGCTCCGACGGTATTCATGAATCTGATGAACCAAGTGTTTTATGAATACTTGGACAAGTTTGTCGTCATCTTCATCGACGATATCCTTGTGTATTCAAAGGATCAAATGGAACATGTGGATCATCTGCGCATTGTGCTTGAAACTTTGCGTCAACATCAACTGTACGCAAAGCACAGCAAATGCAAGTTTTGGTTGGAGCGAATAGCTTTCCTGGGACACATTGTGTCGGGCGATGGAATTTCAGTAGATCCGGCCAAAATTACCGCTATACAAAAATGGCCGACTTCTCCAGGATTGCGGAACCGATGACTTGTTGGATTCGGAAGGATGTGCCGTATATATGGACCGAGGCTTATGAGAAAGTATTCTCGGAGTTGAAGATTCGTCTAACCACATCGCCCATTCTTACTATTCCCGACAGAACTGGAGGTTTCGACGTTCATTGCTACGCATCGGGAAAGGGATTGGGATGTGTGTTACACCAACACGGTAAGGTAGTGGTCTATGCATCGAGACAGCTGAAAATTCACGAACGAACTATCCAACCCATGATTTGGAGCTTGCTGCGGTTATCTTCACACTTAAAATCTGGAGGCATTATTTATTGGGTGAGTAGGTGAAGATTTATACCGATCACAAGAGTTTGAAGCATATCTTTACTCAGAAAGAGCTCAATATGAGGCAAAGGAGGTGGCTAGAACTAATGACATATTTTGATATAAACCTGCAATATCATCCAGGGAAGGTAGATGTGGTCCCTGACGCTCTGAGTCTCCAGCCGATGGCGTTAAGTCTTGCTACTCACTGGAGAAATCTACAAGACCTCAACGAGTTAGAGACGGAGGTAATCATACCTGGGATAACCTCGTCACTTATGAATATGCAAATTCAGTCCACATTGGTGGATCGGATCAAAGAAGCTCAAGCTGGAAATACAAGATTACAAAAGATTCGAGAGCAGGTGAAAAAAAACTTGCGAACTGACATCATCATCCATGAAGACGGGTCACTAAGATATGGAAGTAGGATTTGTGTGCCTACCGGAGAAATCAGAGAGGAATTGATGAAAGAGGCGCACAGTTCTCCATACTCCGTTCATCCTGGAAGGACGAAGATATACAAGGACCTCCGCCAAAACTATTGGTGACATGGTATGAAGCGGGAGATAGCAAAGAGTGTATCCCAGTGCCTGATTTGTCAACAGGTGAAGGCTGAACACCACCGAATTGCCGGTCTATTATAGCCCTTAACGATACCCGAATGGAAGTGGCAGAACGTCACCATGGATTTCGTGACTGCACTCCCTCGCGGTACTGAGGGCAACGATGCAGTATGTGAAAGTTGACCTTAACACCACCATGAGGTTCTTAAGGCATCAAGCATGCCAAATTTTAATTTTATTAGGTGATAAGTTAGACTAACAAGATCTTTACTAGATTATTAGGGTTTGCCTTTGTGATGTGATGAACTAAAGTGAAGAAAAGAGCATACAACCTTTATAGTTTGAGTCCTTCTCTTCAATAGCTCCGGGTTGAAGTCCACGCGACTCTACTAGCCTCCTCTTCAAGTTGAACGAACTTCCTTCGTGATCTTCGCACTAAAGACGATCCACCCGAAGTCCACAAGCTCAAGCTAACCCTTCACTAATCTCATTAGTGAAGGCAACACTCCACATCAAATTGCCAATCTAATGCGTGATGTTGAAGTAGGGGTTTAATTTGCTCACTAGGATTTTCACAAGTTCAATGATTCACATCACATGTGAGGGTTTGAACTTGGAAGTGAGGTGAAGAAAATTGTAGAGAGCAAGAGAGAGCTAGAGCTCAAGAAATGGCTAAGGCATGAAGAATGAAAATGATGAGAGTAAACTCAAAATGGCTCTCTCTTTCCTCACTTATTCAAGCATGGAATAAAATTGCAATTCTAAATTGCAACCATACTTGAATAGTGAATCAAGACTAATATACAAATAATAAAACCTATGCATTGCCCATTCCATAAATATCTCCACAATTTACACCTCATTTTTCTATTTTCTAAAAATAGGAAAACATGCCATGTTTCATATAATAATATATATATTTATATATATCAAATATACATTAATATATGAGAATAATGCAGAAAAGAGGCCATAGGAGGAAATTTCCTCCTATGGCGTGGAAAAAATACAACCTCCACCAATTTTTTCGACGATCGGCCCCCATCATCTTCATCGTTATCATCTAAGATGTGGGTACACCAAATTTCATGTGATTCTACAACTTTTTCACCGTTGATTTAGCAATGTTAAAAGTTCTATTGTCGGTAAACCGTTAATTTTGAACCCACTAAATCAGCGGTTAAAAAGTTGTGGAATCACATGAAATTTGGTGTACACACATCTTAGATGATAACGATGATGATGATGGGTGCCGATCGTCGGAAAAAATGATGGAGGTTGTATTTTTTCTACGCCATAGGAGGAAATCCCCTCCTATGGCCTCTTTCCTCCATTAATCTCTTTATATATATATATATATATATATATATATATATATATATAAAGCAATGAGTGAGCTAATGATATTAGTTAAGATATAATTATATCACATATAATAAATATCACATTATTAAATCAATACTTGATCTAATAATCCGGTCATATCACATATAACCGACTAATTTCATTAATCTGAATATCACATTATCAAACTAACACTTGATTCGATAATCCGGTTATATCACATATAACCTGACCGATATCAGATAACTGCCAGATTATAATACGGTATCACATACTCATATTTAATCAGGCCCACGCACATATCAACATATGTACCCTACTTCGTTTCGCTCGAACCAGGAAACTTCTGTGTGGGACTCTAAAGACTCGTCAATACGCTAGCAGTAGGTGATGATCACATCAATCACCTACAAGCCGTCAGCGGTACTAACTGGACGTAACAGCTACCCGGGTATTGAGCAATATGAAGATCAACAAGCAAGCTCGTCCATACTCTCCATGAAGCCTATCGGTAATACTACTGTACAGTCCGGTCTCTTCGTTTGATATGTCGCATATCATGTCTAGGGGCGGTAAACGTCAAGCCCCAGTAACGTGATAAGTCATGCCGATGTCTGGCCTATAACGGTTTGAGAAACTACTGATAACTCTTATCACTAAATCTCAGCAGCAGCCCTGGTCAGGGACTTCTAGTTTTAGCCAATCGAGCATAGTGCAACATCAACCCCCAATACCGGGAGAGATGAAACCCCTCCTATCGCTCATTGCCTCCATGTGACTCGAGACTGTACCCAAAATCCACCTATTTGCACGACTCCTTTGATCCGTGGTAGGGAGGAAATCAAAACACAGTGGGAGCCACACAAGACTCTATGACGATCTCGAGTCTACAGACTAACCTGTATCAGTGTCACTAGAGGACTGCTATCTGAAGATATGTATACTACCACATAGGAGTTCTCGGCGAGTCCTGTTCGGTGTACCCATTCTCCAATGAGCACAGGTGTACAATCTTTGATGTCACACACCAATGGTTGTGGGATCCACCATCGCCCTCTAAGGGACAAGAAACGTACACACTAGTCTACACTGGAATATCGATGCCTTGGTCTCGATATTTTCACGACTAGGAACTGATTAAAGGATGTACTTATGGACCACCCTGGCCCCACTAGTATGATCTCATCATAATCCTGGCAGTCAAGTACATATCCTAAGGGCTTTATCAACATGTGAGAGTAAGACGGTAAAGAATACTAGTCAACATGTTAAGATAAAGAGTAACCAGATAGCATACTATCATGCCGAGTAAGAAAGTCAACTATATATATGTCCAGGCATCCACTATAATATACATCATATGTACAATAATAGCCTCTAGAGCATACATATTCCTAACAGTATAGGTAATCATGGACCGGCTTACCAAGTCTGTGCATTTTATTCCTTTTCGCGTCGGCCAGTCAACCAACAGCCTAGCGAAGAAGTATATGGAGGAGATTGTCCGATTACATGGAGTACATGTATGCATCGTTTCTGATCGAGACACACGTTTCCAATCTCATTTCTTGCAAAGTCTACAGGAGAGTCTTGGCACAAACCTGAGTTTCAGTACAGCCTATAACTCCCAAACTGATGGCCAATCCGAAAGAGTTATTCAGATTCTCGAAGATATGCTCCAAGCCTGTATGTTGGATTTTAAGGGATCTTGGGAGGACCACTTGCACTTAGTAGAGTTCATGTAAAACAACAGCTACCAAGCAAGTATCGGTGTGGCACCTTTCGCGACATTATATGGGAAGAAGTGCAGGTCTCCATTGAGCTGGGATGACGTTGGAGATCGAGAACTTCTAGAACCAGAGTTAATTGTCGAGACCGTGGGAGTGGTGAGAATCATAAGGGAACAACTACGTATAGCTCAGGATCGACAAAAACACTGGGTAGATGCAAAAAGAAGGCACCTAGAATTTCAACCAGGTGAACATATGTTCCTGAATATCTCACCGAATCGCGGAGTGATACGTTTCGGGAAGCGGGGAAAGCTCAGTCCGTGATTCATCGGCCCATTTGACATCCTTGAATGAGTTGGGGAGGTTGTGTATCGCCTAGCCTCACAACCTTCTTTGGAGGGCGTGCACAACGTTTTTCATATCTCGCAGTTAAGGAGGTATATCGCTGACCCCAGTCACGTTTTGGATCATTCCAAAATCACAGTAGGGGCTGACCTAACCTACGAACAGCAACTGATCGAGATTCTAGATTGGAGGGAGAAGACATTGAGGGACAAGACAATTCAGCTGGTTAGAGTTATGTGGAGGAAGGACTTTCTGGGCAAATCCACATGGGAGAGAGAGGATGAGATGAGGGAACGTTATCCTCATTTATTTGTAACTTCTTCTATGTAACTACTCTTTCGCTTACCTCCAGAATTTCGAGGACGAAATTATTTCAAGGAGGATAGATTGTAACGACCGTGTATTCTAGATACGTAATAAAAACGTTTTATAATTTTTCTCGAGATCAAACAATTATTTTACTGCATCTATTGGCAGAAAACACTTTAAAAATATTTTTCCATGATTAAAATGAACTAATATGATTTTTAGGAATTTTTATGAATTTTTGGGGTTTTTAAGAATTTAAATGGATTTTTTTATCGAAGGGAAAAGTTTTTAAAGCTGACAAGGGAGCTATTTTGGACCAAATTTGGTTGCAAAAGATAGAAAATATCAAAATACATTTTCTATAATTTTCCCAGATTTTTATAATATTTTTAACTATTTTAAAATAATTTTTATAAGCCAAAAACAATTTTTAAATATTAAAAACAAATTTTATTAATTTTTTAAGAGCGGGAATGAATCTGGACCGTCAAACCTAAAAACCAATAGCCCAGATTTTGCCGACAGTTTAATTAAAACTGTAACAACCCTAATTTTCATATACACTTTTCTGTATAAATTTTTAAATTTTTTTTTTTAAAATCCATAAAGGAGTATTTTAATCTGAGCACAAGATATATATAATTAATTAATTTGTTTTTAAATAATTTCGTTTTTAGTATACATAAAATTGTTTTAAAATTAAAGTGTACTTGGGGTATTTAATGTTGCTGATAACACTTTAAGTATCTATTTCCCTATAATAATTACAAGAAGGAGCTTGTAGCTTATTGGTAATACCTTGTACTGCTGAACCAAGCCACCAGAGTTCGAATCCCATGCCCCACATATTTTTTTATATCTTTTTGTTTTAATTTTTTGGGAAGGTCAACAGTCAAACAGCCATAACTCTCAAAATTAATACTGCACGTAAAAAGTTAAGTATACCAAAAATCCCCCCATGGAATTACCCACCCAACGGTGTCCCGACTCGGCCCGACTCGGCCGAGTCGGCCAGCGGACCGGCCGAGTCGTCAACACGGATTTTCTCCGTGTTGACTTGGTCAACCCCCCTGTATACACTAAATTTTCAGATCAGTTATCAATTTCCCATTAAATCTCTTTTATTCAAAAATTTAATGAATTTTAATGTTTTTCTTATTTATTTATATATATATTTTTAATTAAAACCCTAACCCTAGCCTAGCCCTATATAAACACCCCTACCCTCTACCATTGCACCCTACAATTCTAAGTCCACTCTCTAAAATTCTCAAGAGAACTCGGTACGTTAGAAAAAGAGCGAAAAGCGAAGCGCTGCCGAAACCGACGACGAATTCCGGCGATCGCGCTAGAACCCTTCGCGACGTTTCGACGCACCGACAACCCACTACTTTCTTAGCCTCCCTAGCTTGTCCAAACTTGTAAGTCCCACTATTTTATCTCTCTTTTCTTTTAAGAAAAATACGACTTTTTAGAACCCGACGGAAATCGGAACAAACCGATTTCCGATTCGGGTTTTCTACAAAATCTCACTTGTCACCAATTCCTTAATACCTAAACATATTCATGATGACTATTAATCACATAAAAATCATTTTAAACAAAGTTTCTCACATGAAATGATAACTTTCTTGTAATATCGTATTCTTTTCACAATAATACCATAAAGTTTATTTTTCTTCTTCTAATCAATTCCCTCATTCCTAAACATGTTCATCTTGATCACTAAACTTGTAAAAATCAATTTGAATGAGTTTTCACACATGAAATGATAACTTTTACAAATACCGTATTCTTACACTTAAATACCCTCATGTTTCATTTATCATATTTAACCTCTAAACTTCACTAAACCTTAAAATAAGTCACGAGGTAATGACCTACCTCTACACACACACAAATATAACCCTAGTTGATAACGTCAAAACATAGAATACGAAAATACAAGACTTTTCACTAAAATACCATTTTCTTTATAAACCGTTCTTGGAAGCTTCAAATTGTACACAATTCTAAATAAAATCTTTTAAAATGAAAGTACGATTTGTCATGGACATCGATCGTTTATCTAAATCTGACTTTGTGGTGTCTGGGAAAGTGTGTCAAGGCTAGTGGTTTTTAATTAGGCCCACTATTGTGGTTCCTTCCCACTTACCTGGTACTTACCTGGTCACAATTGGGGGTGAAGAGGCGATTTGAGGCTTCTAATGACTTATCGTTTAGACCTTAGAAATATGCTAGTTGGCTTAGCAAACCCTAGAAACTAAAATACGGAAATTTACAAATAAATACCTTATAATTATAAAACCGTTTTTCTAAATGAATAGTATTTATTAAACCTATGCAAAGCGCCACTACAACCCACCCTTGGGGAACCCGTTAGGGATAGTACGGTTCATCGTGCACCCGCGGGCTAGTAGTGCGAGATTCAGACCTCCGCAAGGAGCATTCGGTCTCGAAAGGTTTAAAATACGACATTTAAGAAAAATGAGATTTTGGAAAATAAAATATTTATTTAAAATTATTCTTGTATTAACATATGTATAATTATCATTTAAATGCCTATTTTGTTATAAGATAAAGTTTCCACTTTTTTCTAAAATTACAAGATTAAAAGTTACATTAAAATACCATGAATTTCAAATAAATCAATTAATACTTTTATTAGGATATATTCACTAGAATAACGCAAATAAAATTTACACTCGTTATAACTATAAAGACGAATAATAAATACTTGAGGTGTATCTTGAAAACTATACAATAGTACTTTTTACATAAAACCCCCTCAAGTTTTATAAATTACAATAAGAACCCTAACAAATATAGAACTTCAAATTACCTTTCTTTTAGTCTGACTTGAATATGATTCAAGTCAATCTATATTCTTTAATATTCCAACTCAATATGAACACAGGAATCCCAGAATCCAGTTAACAATCTATATAACTTGACTGAACCGAACCATGGATATATTTCTTTTACATGTTTCCCAGTATTCCATTACATGACTCTACGGTTATAACCGTTTCCTGATATCATGGTTTCGGTCAGTCAGTCAGTCAATCATGCAACCAATACAATTTTATAAGATAACAATACAAACAAGACATCGCAGGGTTTAAGGGGTAGATTGGTACGGAATGTGTTAAAGGTGGCACGAGACGGTAAGATTAAGACACCTAACATGAATCCAATTGCCGTTGTTCCGGATTGTATAACGGAGCCTTGTACTTCCATTTGCCCTGATCTCTAGCATACTGAGACCCCTCTCGTATACACTGGCATCCTTCTGTACCAAGCTACAACAACAGCATTAATACCATACTACAATAATATAACAATATAATACAACTGTAAAATCCACCCTCTCCCTCTCTCTCTTACTCTCTGTCTATTCTATTTCTTCTTTTATCTTTGGGACTTACCGAGCGACCTGTTCGCTGACGACATTCTGCTTCTCTCTTCTTTGAATGTCGTCAGGTGGTTTGGACCCGGCGGAGATCGAGCAATCTCAAGAAGACTTAGAGCAATTTGCCGAAGACCCTGCAGTATAATTTCATTGTACACTTTTCTTTTCAGTACCTTCCATTTCCTGTTATGCCACTGTTTAGGCATCTTTATTTCAGTTGTATTTTTCCTTTCCATGTATTGTACAAAGAATGTTAATAAATAAAAGTTGTTGTTCTTTTTATACTCTTGTCTCTTGTGTATTTATTTTATATTGCTTAGCTACGCTTAGCGTATGTACTTCTGAGTACATACGTAGCGGACCTCGCCGCGTCCCCTTCGCCGTACACTGGGAAGCGGGGCGTGACAGGTTTTGTTGGTGGCCCATACAGGTCAGAGCTGTATGAATCCCTATCATGCAGTTCTGGTCTGCGTGAACAACCTAAGCAATATAACACAAGAACCAGCAACTAAAATATTCTTTACAATTCATGTTCCTTGAATCTTGCAAATTTCTATTCCTTGAATCTTATCATTTCATGTATTTGAATCTGTCCTAACCCAAATTTTTCTTCAGGGTTATGGATTCCCCGAACAACACCAGCACCAACGTCAACAACACTCCTTCAGCACTACCTTTCACACCAGCTGTTCCTGCACCACCCACTGAGCAAACGATGCTATTTGAGGCGATCCGCGGTCTTCTCGAGGGACAGCAACAACTTCTGAACCGTCCCGAGACCGATGCACCGGGAGTAAAGCAATTCAGGACTTTACATCCCAAGCAATTCTCTGGTAAATGAAGCCCTCTTGAAGCGGAAGAATGGGCACAAGGCATCGAGGATGATCTGGCGGCAGCACAAGTGCCAGACATCGCTTGGGTCCGTGTGGCAAAACTACAGCTCATGGACAATGCTCGCAACTGGAAGGCGGAAGAAAGCCGTCTGGTACAGCCGATTGAATGGAAGACTTTTCGCGAGAAGTTCGACGCAAAATACTTTCCAGCGACTGCCAGGTTTGCAATGGAGCAGCAGTTCATTCATTTACAACAAGGTTCGATGTGGGACAAATCAGTAGATGAATACGATGCTGAATTCACCATGTTAAGCCGATTCGCGGCACACTTGATACCGACGGACAAGATCAGAGCCCGTCGCTTTCAACAAGGTTTGGACACAGAGATTAAGGCTGCTCTAGCCACAGGAAAGTTTTTGACACATGAGGAAGCTCTAGAAGCTGCCCGCAGTTATGAGGCAGTGATAAAAGAGAGGGGCAGACCTCAGTCTGCAGGAGTCAAGCGCCCTGCCAACCAGATGGCAGGTGAAGCCTCTTCCAGGACATCGTTTGAACCCAGGAGGACTGAAGAAATTTGCCATTACTGCCATAGAAAGGGACATTTGTGGAAGGACTGTAGGCGCGTAAAAGGCCTGTGCCTAATTTGTGGCGCATCCAACCACGGAATTGGGAACTGTTCTTACAACAGCAACTCATCTCACACACACACCAACCAACCGCAGCGGCCAACCATCCAGGCTCCTGCAACTCGTTCTGCACTACCTGCTCCACCACCTGCACAGCCTACTCGCCAATTCCAACAGGCAATGAGGGACATGCCTAGAGGGCAGAGAAATAGGCCTCAAAGGCAGAATGTGCCTCCAGCTAGAAGGAATATACCACGGCAACAGACCTTCACATTAGAAGCCGTAGAAGCCGAGATTGTAGGTCAAGGTAACACCGGTAAGCCTTTTTCACCATCGTATCACTTTTATTCGCCAAACTTCCTAGCACTGTTACACCTCCCTTTTACAAATTTCGAGGACGAAATTTTTATAAGGAGGGTAGAATGTAACAACCCTAATTTTCATATACACTTTTCTGTACAAATTTAATTTTTTTTTTAAAAATCCATAAAGGAGTATTTTAATCTGAGCACAAGATATATATAATTAATTATTTTGTTTTTAAATAATTTCATTTTTAGTGTACATAAAATTGTTTTAAAATTAAAGTGTACTTGGGGTATTTAATGTTGCTGATAACACTTTAAGTATCTATTTCCCTACAATAATTACAAGAAGGAGCTTGTAGCTCATTGGTAATACCTTGCACTACTGAACCAAGCCACCAGAGTTCGAATCCCATGCCCCACATATTTTTTATATCTTTTTGTTTTAATTTTTTGGGAAGGTCAAAAGCCAAACAGCCATAACTCTCAAAATTAATACTGCACGTAAAAAGTTAAGTATACCAAAAATCCCCCCATGGAATTACCCACCCAACGGTGTCCCGACTCGGCCGAGTCGTCAACACGGATTTTCTCCGTGTTGACTTGGTCAACCCCCCTGTATACACTAAATTTTCAGATCAGTTATCAATTTCCCATTAAATCTCTTTTATTCCAAAATTTAATGAATTTTAATGTTTTTCTTATTTATTTTTATATATTTTTTTAATTAAAACCCTAACCTAGCCCTATATAAACACCCCTACCCTCTACCATTGCACCCTACAATTTTAAGTTCACTCTCTAAAATTCTCAAGAGAACTCGGTACGTTAGAAAAAGAGCGAAAAGCGAAGCACTGCCGAAACCGACGACGAATTCCGGCGATCGTGCTAGAACCCTTCGCGACGTTTCGATGCACCGACAACCCACTATTTTCTTAGCCTCCCTAGCTTGTCCAAACTTGTAAGTCCCACTTTTTCTATCTCTCTTTTCTTTTAAGAAAAATACGACTTTTTAGAACCCGACGGAAATCGGAACAAATCGATTTCCGATTCGGTTTTTCTACAAAATCTCACTTGTCACCAATTTCTTAATACCTAAACATATTCATGATGACTATTAATCACATTAAAATCATTTTAGACAAAGTTTCTCACATGAAATGATAACTTTCTTGTAATATCGTATTCTTTTCACAATAATACCATAAAGTTTATTTTTCTTCTTCTAATCAATTCCCTCATTCCTAAACATGTTCATCTTGATCACTAAACTTGTAAAAATCAATTTGAATGAGTTTTCACACATGAAATGATAACTTTTACAAATACCGTATTCTTACACTTAAATACCCTCATGTTTCATTTATCATATTTAACCTCTAAACTTCACTAAATCTTAAAATAAGTCATGAGGTAATGACCTACCTCTACACACACACAAATATAACCCTAGTTGATAACGTCAAAACATAGAATACGAAAATACAAGACTTTTCACTAAAATACCATTTTCTTTATAAACCGTTCTTGGAAGCTTTAAATTGTACACAATTCTAAATAAAATCTTTTAAAATGAAAGTACGATTTGTCATGGACATCGATCGTTTATCTAAATCTGACTTTGTGGTGTCTAGGAAAGTGTGTCAAGGCTAGTGGTTTTTAATTAGGCCCACTATTTTGGTTCCTTCCCACTTACCTGGTACTTACCTGGCCACAATTGGCGATGAAGAGGCGATTTGAGGCTTCTAATGACTTATCGTTTAGACCTTAGAAATAGGCTAGTTGGTTTAGGAAACCCTAGAAACTAAAATACGGAAATTTACAAATAAATACCTTATAATTATAAAACCGTTTTTCTAAATGAATGGTATTTATTAAACCTATGCAAAGCGCCACTACAACCCACCCTTGGGGAACCCGTTAGGGATAGTACGGTTCATCGTGCACCCGCGGGCTAGTAGTGCGAGATTCAGACCTCCGCAAGGAGCATTCGGTCTCGAAAGGTTTAAAATACGACATTTAAGAAAAATGAGATTTTGGAAAATAAAATATTTATTTAAAATTATTCTTGTATTAACATATGTATAATTATCATTTAAACGTCTATTTTGTTATAAGATAAAGTTTCCACTTTTTTCTAAAATTACAAGATTAAAAGTTACATTAAAATACTATGAATTTCAAATAAATCAATTAATACTTTTATTAGGATATATTCACTAGAATAACACAAATAAAATTTACACTCGTTATAACTATAAAGACGAATAATAAATACTTGAGGTGTGTCTTGAAAACTATACAATAGTACTTTTTACATAAAACCCCCTCAAGTTTTATAAATTACAATAAGAACCCTAACAAATATAGAACTTCAAATTACCTTTCTTTTAGTCTGACTTGAATATGATTCAAGTCAATCTATATTCTTTAATATTCCAACTCAATATGAACACAGGAATCCCAGAATCCAGTTAACAATCTATATAACTTGACTGAACCGAACCATGGATATATTTTTTTTTACATGTTTCCCAGTATTCCATTTACATGACTCTACGGTTATAACCGTTTCCTGATATCATGGTTTCGGTCAGTCAGTCAGTCAATCATGCAATCAATACAATTTTACAAGATAACAATACAAACAAGACATCGCGGGGTTTAAGAGGTAGATTGGTACGGAAGGTGTTAAAGGTAGCACGAGACGGTAAGATTAAGACACCTAACATGAATCCAATTGCCGTTGTTCCGGGTTGTATAACGGAGCCTTGTACTTCCATTTGCCCTGGTCTCTAGCATACTGAGACCCCTCTCGTATACACTGGCATCTTTCTGTACCAAGCTACAACAACAGCGTTAACACCATACTACAATAATATAACAATATAATACAACTGTAAAATCCACCCTCTCCCTTTCTCTCTTACTCTCTGTCTATTCTATTTCTCCTTTTATCTTTGGGACTTACCGAGCGACCTGTTCGCTGACGACATTCTGCTTCTCTCTTCTTTGAATGTCGTCGGGTGGTTTGGACCCGGCGGAGATCGAGCCATCTCAAGAAGACTTGGAGCAATTTGCCGAAGACCCTACAGTATAATTTCATTGTACACTTTTCTTTTCAGTACCTTCCATTTCCTGTTATGCCACTGTTTAGGCATCTTTATTTCAGTTGTATTTTTCCTTTCCATATATTGTACAAAGAATGTTAATAAATAAAAGTTGCTGTTCTTTTTATACTCTTGTCTCCTGTGTATTTATTTTATATTGCTTAGCTACGCTTAGCGTATGTACTTCTGAGTACATACGTAGCGGATCTCGCCGCGTCCCCTTCGCCGTACACTGGAAAGCGGGGCGTGACAAAAAGAAAAAAGAAAAAAATATACATATAGAGACGCCTTTGATTTGAACCGTTGGATCAAACGATCCAACGGTCAAGGATCGCCAGCGCCAACCCAAACCGGGGCCCATGCCAGCTCACATGCGATAGGATGTGGGTCGTTGGATTTGGTTGAGCGACGGTCCGGATCTTGTCGGCTCCGGTAGCGGCTGGGGAAATTAATAGGGATTTTTAATCCCAGAAAATCCCTATAAATAGCCTGACCTTCTAAAATCCCCCAAAAAATATATGTTCGACACAAAAATCTAAAAATATTTCCATAACTTTATCGTTGAGTCTTCTACACTTTGGACATAGTCCCAAAGGCAAAATAGTTTTTGGCTTCAAGATATACCTTTTCTCGTACAACCCAATGCTCATCGACTTTCATTTTCCTAGCTCATTTCAGGTAGGATCTCTCAACAATTGACCCCCTGTTATCTTCATTATGAAAATAACTATTTGTGAAAAAAATTCCAGGATCTAATTATGATACTTTAACTGCATTATCTATTTTACGGGTTTTGACGATTAAAAACGATATTAAACCCTAATAATATAACGAACTTTTAGCGGTTATCCTTCAGGATAAAATCATGGGGTAACGGACAACCCCAGATTCATGCTTAGACATATGGAATAAGTATGAACGGGACAATTTTTGCAGGAATAAATGTAATTATTCTACGGTGTTAAATAAAGGTTATCGATAATTAGTTATTTAATTATTAAAATATGGAAAAATTATAGTAAATTTTTATATATTGGTTTTTTAAAAATAAAATTAATCATAAACCTGTAAAACCATATTTCACTAATTTGGATATTTCACAAAAATACCATCAACTCCTAAGAATTTATATTTTCATTAAAATACCACGAACTTTGGAAAAATAGTATTTTCCTTAAAATACCCTAAACCTTTCCAAGTGATATTTTTATTGAAATACCATGATATTTTCTGAATCATAATTTTTACGAAAATACCATGAACTTGGTAAAGTAATTAGTTTTATTAAAATATCCCAAACTTTTAAAAGCTAAGGTTTTCTTGAAAAAAATCAATAATAATTTTTAAACTAGATTTTTACTAAATGCCTTTAAGAAGTGAAAGCTTACCAAAAATACCTATAATTTCGAAAGTTAAGTTTTTAGAATTTCCCTAAAATACTCTTACCTTTTATAAAGAAGGTTCTTTTATTAAAATACCACGACCTCTATAATAAAAGATAATTTACATTAATATACCATATAAATACCATTGTTTTTATATAAACAATAATTACGATAAAATACCATAGTCCATTATAAACTAAGGTTTCTATAAAACACCATGTTTACCTTACAACTATAATGGAACGAGATATAACCCACAACTGTGGAAGTCCATATCGACTGAGATATCATCTACTTAAATTCAACTTTTGATACATCACATGACATGACCTACGATACGGTTAGGCTTAGATTGCGTGAATCTAGGTATGGAATACTATTATATATGAAGACCTCTGCAGGCAGGATGAACAGTCCCAACATGGACGACTACTACGAATGAATTGAACTGTCCCAAAATGGACAAATTGCATTCCACACTTTGATGATATACGCACTAACTCTAATTCGCAAAAGCTTCACACTGAATAAAATGGGGATGTGTAGTTTGATTTGACAAGGTAGTATACGGACTCGGATTCCCCTATTACTTGATCAGATCCGGGAAAGTGGAACAGTACATTTCACCTTTCCCAACCGTGTTCCGTGGTTAGAACAGAATAATCTCAAGAACCCGCTACTCTTGTCTGACAAACTAAACGAACATTTTACATGTAGTTGCCGCACGCAGTATACCTTAATTTACCAAATACCTACAATACATCCATCGCACCTCTGCATACATATGCCATCATATATTACACACACTTATTCTCTTTACCATTACTTTCTGTTGAGAAAATACTACCCGAATGTAACTCGCTGACGGACTTCCTTTTCCTTTCTTTATCCTTGGAACGTCCGTTAGACGAGGACGGGGTTAAAGGAGACGATGGAATGGAGCCCACTAATGAAGACTACGCAGAGTTGACACAGGAGTATTAGGATAGCTCTTTTATTGCCCACATGTTCATGACCTTCTTTCTTTTAATCAATGTAATCAAGCTATTAAGTTTGCTTTCAGTATTTTGGGATGTAATAATTTTAGTTAATGGAAATAAATGCGTCTGCTTTTATTATCAGTTTTGGTACATTGCCTGCATGATTTATTTATATGCTTAACATAATTGTATCGAGAAAAAACCACTTTCGACACAGTTAGGTTGCGGACCTTGGCACGTTACTGTTTCCATACTTTTGGAAAGCGGGGCGTGTCACTCCGGCCTGCTTAGGACATATGTAAAAACCCTTGGGTTTTTTGGCCTTGTTAAAAAACCATTAGGCCCAATAGACCTCTGGTATACAAGTCCCCACTTGTATTTTCCTATAAACCCAAAATACCCCTTATCCATGTAGACAGATAGTCTTTTATAGTTGAATTTAAGAAAGTTATAGTATATGGGAGTTGCTGGTAATATTTAAAAACTTGCCTGTAATATCTATTTTGTTTTTATTTTTTCCTCCAAATATGTATTTTTCCCACCAAAAATCTAATTTCCCGTCAAATATACTTCTTTCCCGCCAAAAGCCTTCAAAATATTTTTCCGCTTTCATGTATCATCTGAGCATTTGCTTGTATTATCTAAGCACTACATGTAATATCTAAGCAGTTGCTAATAATATCTAAACAGTACCGCCCAAAGGGAGGAAGGGGTATTTCTGTAATTGCATTTAAAATAGAATATAAGATCTATATGAAATACAACCCAAAGGTTATTTCATAAAGATTTTAATAGCCCCTTCACAAAAATTTTGAACATATTAGAGGTTTTAAGACAACCCCTCGAGCAGGCCGGGGGCTTTTTGGCTACTTGCCCTTTACCATGAACCTTTCTTGGAGCATATATTTGTCAAAATACTGAGAGTTAGTCTTGTAAATGAATACCGTCTTCAATTCATTTTGAAGATTTTAGTCTAATATACAAGGTCACCTTAGAGTTATTGGGTTCATCCTGGATTTCAAATTTTGGCTAGAGTTTGCTACGTTTATCAATGGACCACACTTGAGCGAGCTCTTAACAAACCAAACCTGAGTCAAACCCAATCTGGCTCGGTTCCTTTAGCACCCTTTTCCTGATATTCTTCTTGAAAGGTCAAATTTCATCAAATCCACTTTTTTCCTCTCATCACCATCTCCCCTCTCATCTTCATCAAAACTTTATCAATTTCAAATCGCATTAAATGAGATTTGAAGATGATGG
Organism: Agapanthus africanus; assembly: GCA_030015575.1. Taxonomy (NCBI): domain Eukaryota; kingdom Viridiplantae; phylum Streptophyta; class Magnoliopsida; order Asparagales; family Amaryllidaceae; genus Agapanthus; species Agapanthus africanus. The sequence continues at coordinate 64,288,093 of CM057337.1, read as the reverse complement.
GGTTCTCATATACTTGTAGGAAGAAGAAGAAGAAGAAGAAGAAGAAGAAGAAGAGAGCAAGAGATTAGAGGGTCTGAAGACTAGAAACTCGAGTATTAACAAGTACATAACCAAATTTTTAAGGATTCAGGGTGTCTGCTATTTTCAAGCTCTCTGCAATCACTGCTATCCAATCCAAAGGTTGGAAACAAGGTAAAACAGGGGTCCGCGGTATTTTTTTTGTTTCTTTTGTGCAACAACCCGTAAGCATTTTGGGGGGAGGGGATGAACCTCTAGGTTTGTTGAAAATTGCTTCATATATTTGGTCGAAAATTCTCTCTTGCCGCTATATGTAGCGGATTCAAATCTAGGTCCTCCCAGCCTGTGGTGGGATATTTTTTCCGCTCAAGCTAAGTCTTTTTGGCAATTTGGTATTTCTTAATCTGTGATGTAAGGCCGGGATTGCGAAATTGCATGAAAACAGCTGAGTCCCCGAAGGTAAAACCTATTTGTCTTGTGATCTAGGTCCATAAACCCATTTTGCCAAAAGAAAAATAAATAAATTATGAACTATAAAGTTTTGATACTAATAAACCAAATGACATAAAATTTCCAAACTTCCTATTTCCAGCCCACCAGTACTTAACCTAACATCTTGAACTCATACACTCCCCTGTTCAAGAGACAACCATCATGAGCCCATGCATGCTGTTATTATATGGGCTTCACCCTTGTATCTCTCTCTCTAGATAGGAAAATATAAGAATTCAAATTAGTCAGGTAAAGTATTGCTCTTTTCGGCCTCACTGCGTGTGCATCCAAACCGTAAGCCATAACCATAAGGCGACCCTCTTCCATCCGAACCCACAAGGGACCCGTTAATCTTTCGGGTTAAAACCCGACCAGCAAGCAGTGCCCTTTTCTCCTCGTTAGGGGTTTTCGCTGTTATCCCCAGCCGTTCCGCTTCGTCTCTTCGAGCTCTCAAATCTCTGCCTCCGTCGCCGATCGAAGAGTTTGATAGCGATGGGATACAAAAAGGATCAGCTGCTCGATCGCTTCAAGGTCAGCTAACCCTTCTTCTGATCTCAATTCGATCCTTCTTTCAATCATAATTTTGCATCTAAACTTCTATTGTAAGGGAAAAAGTTTCGATTTTTAGGTATAACTACTGCTTAATTGAATCTAAAATTTAGCAGCAGTATTCAAGTTTAAAGTTCGCTCAACAATAAAAAAAAATATCCTGAATTTTAGTTTTTATGTGTAGGTGCTTCAAATTGATTTTGTTTGCTATGAACATCCTGTGGTGCTGACTGTTGAAGCTCAGGTTAGTAGGTGAGTATTCTCTCTCTCTCTATTCTTCTTGAATTAACAATTTAAGTGGTTAGTGAATTCGCCGGCTTATCTTTGTTAGGCAAAGCATGTTGGGCATTTGGGAACCCTCGTTCCGACATGCCCTCCTGTTGGATGTAATCGAAACCCTCGTTCCGACATAATTTGCTGCAAGTCATGTTCAAAGTGCACAATATCAAAATAAAATGCCGGCGGTCATTCTAATTTACTTGTACTCTCTTCCCTTACCTTCTAAATAATCACCAAATCTTAATTAGCCTACCAAAATTTGTAATTAAAGATTTGTTTTTATGAAGGCTAATTTTGTTTTAACTCACTAGCATAACAAATAGTGTAACTTAAACTCTGACTATGAATTTGATCTTAATTACTTGCACTCCTATAATTTGTAGATTTGAAATGAATATATATATATATATATATATATATATATATATATATATATATATATATATATATATATTTCCCCTTAGATTATGTTTAAATAAGCAGTTGATAAATTGCTCTCTAGCTCATTCATTTCTCATATTCTTTTGATTGCTTAAAAGCATTTAACTTTCTCTAAATTTGAACATTTATGTTGAGTTGTTAAAAATGTTCTTAGAAAGCTTTATATATCATCATGTTGGGATTTAAATTATCAACTTCGGTTGATATATAATCTATTTGATCCAAAGATGCATCAATCCATGTTTTAACTAAATATGAAAAGCAAAGATAAAGATAAACTTATTCCTATTGAAATTGAACCATTAAAGGGGCCATATACATGCAAATTTTTGTCATATAATTTTATTATTCTTTTAATAATAAGTTGTGATTTGATGCAAGCAGGGTTTTGAAACCTCCTGCTTAAACGATGCTTTAGTGCTTTAACACTAGCCTATGGCGACATTTGCGTACATTTCATATTTTAAAACAAAGAAATTATAATGGAAAACAAATTAAGTGAATAATTAGAAAAGAACACTAATAGCAAACCAAAATTAATGATGATTAATTAAGCATACCTCCGATCTAAAAAAGGACCATCTCTAGGGTTATATGGGATCAAATCTTGGTCTTCAAGCCCAAAATTGCTCTATGAAGCAACTTAGTATATGGTTGCTCGCCATTCTTCATTTTGATCTTCATCCTCTCTTTGTTTTTTAACTCTTCTTCATTTCACTCATACATTATTACATATGCTTTTGTTCTTCTTTTATAGGCCATCAAATGACATTGGCAACGAATACTAAATTTTTTCCATGTTTAACCATGTAATTAGAACATAGAATTTGATCAATCGTTCATTGTATTTGGATAAATTGATCATGATAAGATTTTTTACAACATTTATATATGCTCAATAATGTAAAAATAACTAAAGTAATGCATATGCTGATTTGTATTCATGAATGTTCATTAAATAGAGGTACTAATTCATGCACACTGGGTCCCAAATAATGTGTAAGAATAATGTTTTACTCCTATATGATATCAATTTTATTTGGTGGGAAATGCATATTCTTTCTGATAAATTATTGGGAAATTTGTTTCTAAACCCAAAGTTGGAAATTTTGCCCGTTTTTTCGAACTTGTTCCGTCGGAAATAACCCGGCGAAATAAATACCCGACGAAATAAAATAAGTACCCAACGAAATAACCTTTATTTCATCGTTATTTATTCCGTTGGACATCCTCCGACAAAATAAGGTTATTTCACCCGACGAAATAAAGGGGTTATTCTTGTAGTGATGGACTTTAGCATTTTTTTTGTTATACCCTACAAAAAAAAATTTGATGATGATTACTCTTTTAGTATTTAAGATTTTTTCTCAGTTTTTCCGTCGCTTTTCATCTGCAAACCGAGTCGCTTTTCATCTGCAAACCGAGCGTGTCATGTGTTCCCCTAATTTTCCAGTTACATAATAAAGATGTTTCCACTTGTTGTTGTACAAGTTGTGCATTAACATAACCAGGGGGGTTTGTTCAAAACTATATTTTTTTTGAACTGGCATACTGCTTTGCCTCTACTAGTTCAATGAGTTCATGGTATATCTTAGAAATCAAATATATAGAATTATCAATCAAAGATTGAGAAACACTGTAAATAAAAACTGAGGCTCAATGCCCGCAGCCTTGCATCATCTAAACTTACTCGTTCAAGCACAATGGCCATAACCCTTTATCCCAAAAGTTTTATAGTCGATTATATGAATCATTTTTTCAATTCTACTCTGGTACTCGTTCAACCAGTAGATAAAATATCAGCCAAAAAATAAAAAGAAAAGGAAAAAGAAAAAGAGGAGAAAAAATAAAAATAAGATGAACTTTAAGATCTACAAGAACTGAAACAAGTGATAGATAGTTGTGAAGTTTTCATTCATTACAGACCACCAAAAAATATAAAAGAAATAAATTATGGGAGGGAGGGAGGGAGGGGGGATTTTGTGTGTGTGTGTGTGAGAGAGAGAGAGAGAGAGGGGTGGAAGGATCTGCTATGTGAGAGAGAGGATGGATCTGCAAGAAGAGAGAGGGAGATGGAGAGAGATGCGATCTAGAGGGAAATTTAGCGAGAGAGAGAGGAAAAAAATAACGGACAATTTTCATAACGAGGCCGAAAAAAGAAGAGGCAACGTAAACTTTCCCAAACTCTACTATTTTTAGAGTTTAGAAAAATGGGGTTTCCAGCCTTAGAAACCTTTTGAACCGCGGTTTGGAAAGCGAGCGATAGTTACAAATTTTGGCTCGTAACCCCATGAAATCTTGGTTTCGGAAACCGTAATCGTGCTGCCAAACTAAGCCTTAATCTCTCTCTTTTCTTATTTCTATGAGTATATGAGAACTCCATCTTCAAAACCCATTTAATTAGTTTGAAATTGATATTTTTTATGAAGATGAGAGAGGAGAAGAATATGAGAGTAAAAAAGTGGATTCGATGGATTTGGCCTTTTCAAGAATAATATCAGGAATAAGGTTGCTAAAGGAACCTAACTAGTTGGGGTTTGACTCATGTTCGGCTTGTTAAGAGCTCGTTCAAGTTTGGCCCGTTGATAAACGAACCGGTACTTGAGCCGAAAACTCAAGAATGAACAGAATAACCCTAAGGTGGCCTTGTATATTAGACTAAATATCCTAAAATGAATTGAATACGTTCATTTACAAAACTATCTATCAATATTTTGACAAAATTACGCATCAGGAAGGTTTGGGTTCATGGTATTTTAAAAGTTCGATGGTGCTTTATAAAGTTTATCCTAAATTAATGCTCCCTCCGTTCCCTTTTAAATTTCCAATTTTGGTCTCATTTTTGTTTCATTATAAGTATCCATTTACAATATCAATGTTACCTTTTATATTATCAATACAAATTAAATTTTTGATCTCTATACTAACTCACATTAATATTGATACATAAAGAAAAAAGATGAGATAGATATAAATGCACACTTAATGAGATAAACTTTGAATGAGGGTAATATAGTAATTTAGCATCAAAGATGTCATAAGTTTAAATGATATAGTAGTTTTTCAAAAAAATTCTTAAAGAGAGTGCACAACCAAAATTGGACATTTGAAAGGAAATGGTGGGAGTAATATACATCTTTATGTCAAATTAATAGGCAAGGATACTAGTTAATAGCTTGTTACCTTTTTCTAAATAATTTATCAGAGTGAAGATGCATTTCCCATCAAATAAAACTAATATCAGATTAGCTTTCTAAATTTCTCTTCCATGATTGTAACCAAGGTTCTCACAAATCGCCTAAAAGCTATTGTATGAGAACTGGTTAGCCAATCACAAACCGAATTCATTTGTGGAAGTATCATCATGGACAGGATTGCAACCACGCAGGAAGTTATTCAGGACGCCAAAAGACGATGGCGGGATGGGTATCTCCTTAAATTAGACTTTGCGAAAGTATATAATACTGTGGACTGGTTATGTGTGGCTGAAACTCTTCAGCTCAAAGTGTTCGGCCAGAAATGAATTGCGTGGATTAAAACATGGTTTTCGTCTGCCTTAATGGTCTCAGTTAATGGCAATATGTCCAATGAATTTAGGGGACTAAGACAGGGAGACCCACTATCCCCCTTATCTTTGACTTGTTGGCTGATGGCTTGTCTAATATGATACGAAGATGCAAGTCACAGGGGCGCTTATATGGACTAGGACCTGAAGAAGAGATATTCGTCATAAATTTACAATATGCGGATGATACAATTATTTTCGGATGAAGTAATTTACAGGTACTCATAATCAAGTGGATCTTATACACCTTCGAGTTGTAGTCTGGACTAAGAATCAACTATGATAAGAGTACGCCGACATTTTGGAATGGGCAGCAGGAAATGAACAGGATTATTATGAGGATCATGAACTGCAAGATTCAAGACATCCCCATCAAATATCTCGGTCTACCAATCCGGCCAGTGACACTCAAGAAGGAAGACTGGATGCCCTTGATTGAATGCTTTCAAAAAAGGCTAGAAGGGTGGAAAGCAACTTACCTTTCTTTAGGTGGTCGATTAACTCAACTAAACTCAGTACTATCGGCCCTACCGACTTACTACATGCCTTTCTATCGACTATGAAGTTGGGCAGTACAGAGAATCAACAAAATTAGGAGGTCGTTCCTTTGGAAAGGAAACTATGCACAAAGGAAAGGTTACCATTTGATTAAGTGGAGGTCTGTGTGCCGTCCAAACCAGGAAGGAGGCCTTGGCATAAAGGATATTACTATTATGAATAAAGCATTACTTGCAAAGTGGCGGTGGCGGCTATTGGAAGGAAAGAAAACTGGATGGGTAAGTATTATAAATGTGGCCTACAGACGAAAATTTGAATACGGCCTCGGGCTTTTGGAAAGGGATCACGACAGCTGAGGATTTGTTCGTCAAAGGGACTTCCTTCACGTTGGGCAACGGAGGAGCCATCAACTTCTGGCAGGATTATTGGTGCGGAAACACCTCATTACAAGAACTATTCCCTGGCCTCTTTAGTCTGGAAAAAAATTGTGATACGTCGGTGGATAGTCAATGAAAAAGAGGAAAATGGTGGCCAACTTTCACCAGAAGACTATTGACAAGAGCTTCAGGAGAGGAAAAGATTGCGTGAGCATCTAGAGAACTGGAAGCCAATGGCTGATGTCAAAGATGACCCGATATGGAAATGGTCATCGACACATAAATTCACAGCCCGATCGACGTAGGATTTTAAACAATGGAGGCGTGGAAGATAACTGCCGAAACTCGGTTTGGCATGTTCATATTCCACATAAAATAAATTTTTTTAGCTGGTTGGTACTTAGAATTTCGATTCTCATAAAAGATAACTTACTAAGGCGTAAGTGGGTTGGTCCAATGGAATACGGGCTTTGTAGTGAGCATGTAGAAATGGTTGAACACCTGCTTCTCACATGTAAGGTTACTTCACAAATTTTGACAAATTTTTAGTTCGATCATAAGAACGTGTAATGCCTTCATCCATTTAGGATCTATGAGGACCTTGGAGGCTTAGGAACTTTGGGAGACTGGTACTCCCAGCTTGGAACATCATAGTTAGCGCTATTTGTTAGGTAGTTTGGATGGAACACAATAACATGATATTCAATGCAAAAATAAAATCAATAGCGAGCATGAGGTGTAGCACTGATATACCCATTATTATGGATAGGGATCGCGGTAGGAGCTGCAAGAGAGCCAGATTGACTACCAGAGGGGATGCCAGTTATGAAGAAGAAGCGGCGCAAGGACGACACGCATCATTTATTGCACGGGAGCTGGTGGAGGGAGGACAGATACAGACATCGACGACATAGCTGACATTGCTGGGCTAGGACATGTCCGTGACTTACACATCATCATCAAGAGTATATACATGTTTTGGTATTTTGTTTTCGGTTAGCACGTAGATGGTTTGGTTTCTTTTGGCATGGGATTTGTTTCCCTATTGTTGATTTTGGCATGTATGGGACCTGATCCCTGGACTATACTGTACTTTTTTGCTGTTGCTTTCATTCTCCTGCGGTTTATTTTGTTGTTTCGTTAAAATATTTTTAATGACACGTGGGAGCTTCCGAGCTTTCGTTTTAACTAAAAAAAACTGATATTAGATTGAAAAAAACATTATTCTTATACTATAATTGGGACTAAGTATGCATGCATTAATATCTCCTATTTAATGAACATTCATGAATACAATTCAGCAGCTGCATTACTATAGTTTTTTTTTACATTATCGAGTATATATAAACGTTGTAAAAAATCTAATCAAGAATTTATCCAAATACAATGAATGATTGATCAAAATAGATGTTCTAATTATATGGTTAAACATGAAAAAATTGAATATTTGTTGCCAATTATGTGATTTGATGGTCTATAAAAGAAGAACAAAAGCATGTGTAATGGTACATAACTATGAGTGAAATGGAAAAGAATAAAAAACAAAAAGGGGATGAAAAAATGAAGAATGGTGAGCAATCATATACTAAGTTGCTTCTTAAAGCAATTTTGAGCCTGTTGACCAAGATTTGATCCCATATAGGCAGTCCGTTCTTAAATCGGAGGTACGCTTTATTAATCATCATTAATTTTGATTTGCTAGTGGTGTTCTTTTCTAATTATTCAATTAATTTGTTTTCCATTATAATTATTCACTTAATTTGTTTTCTCAACTATGTAAATATTTTCTCATCAATCATAAAATAATTAAATTTAGGCCCTCCCAAATTGTTTAGGTTAATGATTGTTTATTATCTAATCCATGAAAAACAATTCTAAAGAATTAACCTTTATTTAAGTAGGAAACAATGCTGCTCTAATATAAACAATTATTTTTTCTCATCAGTCATTAACCTCATATTCCTTCTTTTGAGCCTGATTCTTTTCTTCAAGGTTAATGCAGCTAATATAGGTTTTCTCTTTTCAATTTATTGTTGAATCTTTTTGACCTTGCTAGTCATAACATAGTTGAGAGCATGCATGATTCGTCTGCATCATCAGGAAAATTAAAATTGTTTTGTAAATTAGATTGACAAGTGACATTTTATTTTGATATTGTGGAACATGACCTGCAGCAAATTATGTCGGAACGAGGGTTCCGATTGCATCCAACATGATCCTAAGACGACGAGTGGGGATAGCAGTGTTGGCAAGATGTTGGAGTTTTTGGAATCACATACCAAGTTTGTAAAAGAAAGTGTAGTCTTCCAATCCAAGAACCAACTATTTGATTACTTCTTCTTTTTTTTGGTTTTTGTTTTTTTTAATTTTTTTTATACATTTCTTGTATTTAAGTTTAGTTATATATATCTCCAATATTATTGTACGATGTAAGTTTACATGGATACTTAAAGCATATTTAAATTTACCATTTCGTACTGTTCTTTTCTTAAAATTTGTATCCCAAACACACACACACACTCTCTCTCTATTTAAACACTCTCTCTATTTAAGTAGCGAGTCTATAAATTCAGCCATGTTTTGAATTTATTAAATATGTTGATGCTTTGGTGCCATTTCTTAGTCTAATTAATTTTCTAGGTTATTTTTGATATCGTATCATTTATTGATATCTTTATCATTAATGATTTCCTCGTTATTCTTAAAACGTTAAGTAAAATGGAACATTTTTTTCTCTCGAAAATAACAAGTAAAAAGGGATGGAGGGAGTGATTGACAATAAATATTCAATTTTTTTCCATGTTATACCACATAATTAAAACATTGAATTTGATCAATCATTCATTGCATTTGTATAAATTCATTATTAGATTCTTACCATGTTTATATATGCTCAATAATTATAAAATAACTATATAGTAATGCATCCGTGATTTGTATTCATGAATGTTCATCATTTGTATTCATAAATGTTCATCAGGAGATACTAATTCATGCATACTTAGTCCCTAATATTGTATAAGAATAACATTTCAATCCTTATCTGATATCAGTTTTATTTGATGGGTGGGAAATGCATCTAGGCTTGGATAAATTATAAATTATTTAGAGAAAGGTAACAAGGTATTAGTATACTTGCCTATTAATTTGACTGCATATAATTATTTTTAGGGAAAACGCACCATCTAACTTTTAAATAGGGCAAATTGTCAAAAAGCCTCTGGCCTGCTCAGAACGTGTAAAATCCCCTGGGATTTTAGGCCTTGTTATAAAGCCGCTAGGCCCAATAAACCCCCGGTATATCCCTAAATGTATTTTTGATAAACCCAAAATGCTCCTTATCCATATGGGCAGATAGTCTTTTACAGCTGAATTTAAGACAGTTAAGTATAGAGGAGTTGCCGGTAATATTTAGAAACTTGTCTGTAATATCTATTTTGTTTTCATTTCTTCCTCCAAATATATTTTTTTCCACAAAAGATCTAATTTCCCGTCAAATATACTTTTTTCCCACCAAAAGCCTATAAAATATTTTTCCACTTTCATAATATCTTTCATGTAATATCTAACTAGTTGCTTGTAATATCAAAGCAGTTGCTTGTATTATCTAAGCACTTGCTTGTATTATCTAAACAATACTGCCTAATGGGAGAGCGGGGTATTTTTGTAATTGCATTTAAAATATAATACAAGGCCTAAATGAAATACAACCCAAGAGTTTTTCATAAAGATTTTGAACAGTCGGCCCTTCCCAAAATTTTCTAAAAAACTAGAGGTTTTTAGACAACCCCCAAGCAGACCGGGGGCTTTTTGACTACTTGCCCTTACCATGAACCCTCCCTGAGGCGTATATTTGTCAAAATATTGATAGTTAGTCTTGTAAATGAAACCATCTTCAATTCATTTTGAAGATATTAGTCTAATATACAAGGTCGTTTTAGGGTTATTCGGTTCATTCTTTATTTCAAGTTTTGGCTCAAGTTTGGTACGTTTTGTAACAAACCAAATTTGAACGAGCTCTTAACAAGCCAAACTTGAGTCAAACCCAAGCTGGCTCGGTTCCCTCAGCACTCTATTCCTGATATTATGCTTGAAAAGTCAAAATTCATCAAACCCACTTTTTTCCTCGCATCACCATCTCTCTCATATTCATCAAAACTTCATCAATTTGAAGATGATGGAGTTATCATATACCTGTAGAAAGAAGAAGAGAGAAAGAGATTAAGAGATCAGAGTTTACCGTGAAAATTGATGGGGGGGGGGGGATGCATGTTTTTAAAAGACACAAATTCCAAGCAGAAGCATTGTATAGTGTGGGGTCTAAAGACTAGACACTTGAGTATCAAAGAGTATAATTTTTTTTGGGACCAAATTTTCAAGGATTCTGGATTTCTGCAATTTTCAAGCTCTCTGCTACCCCTGCTATCCAGTCAAAAGGTTGGAAACATGACAAAACAGAGGCCCGCGGAATTTTTTTTTTTAATTTTGTGCAACAACACCTATGCATTTTGGGGGAGGGGAATGAAAATTGCTTCATATATTTGGCCGAAAATTCTCTCTTGCCACTATAAGTAGGGGATTCAAATCTAGGACCTCCCAGCTAGTGGGGGAGTGTTTTTGCCGCTCGAGCTAACTCTCTTTGGCAATTTGATATTTCTTGATCTGTGATATATGGCTAGGATTGCGAAATAGCATGAAAATAGCCGAGTTCCCAAATCCAAGGTAAAACCTATTTGTCTTGTGATCTAGGTCCATAAATCCATTTTGCCAAAAGGAAAAGATAAATAAATTATGAACTATTAAGTTTTGGTACTAATAAATCGTAATGACATAAAAGGTTTTTTTTTGAAATAATATTATTTAAAAATTATATTATTAAAATAGGGTAGAAAAAATTAAAATTAGTAATATATGATGGTTTGCATCCCATCCCATCCCCCACCCCCAGAATAGGGGACGGGTTCTGGGAACCCGCCCCCTATACAAATGTATAGGGGGCGGGTTCCCAGAACCCGCCCTCTATAGTTTTGTATAGAGGGCGGGTTCTGGGAACCCGCCCCCTATACATTTGTATAGGGGGCGGGTTCTGGGAACCCGCCCCCTATACATTTGTATAGGGGGCGGGTTCCCAGAACCCGCCCCATTTATTTTTTTTAATTATTTAAATAATTAATTATAATTATTAATTATATAATTATCATATTATTATTATTATAATTATAATTATAATTATAATTATAATTCTTAATTATAAAATAAAAGTAAATAGACGAAAAAATATTTAAATTAAATAATAAAATTTCACTATATCAATATTTTTTACATAATGAATCCGTCAAAATTTATAATGCCAAAAATTCCTATCCGATTTCTATCTCGACGGTCAAATTTATAATATCAAAATGAATCCGTCAAATTTCCAATGTGAAAAAATCATATCTGTTTGTAAAATTTAAATACTATTTTTTTCCTTTTCCTTTTCCCTTATGAAATCCGAGAAGGCTTGACATAAGCCTATGCCTCCTGGGATGACTGGAGGAACCACCTGTTTCTTGGATAGATGGCGGTGTCGGCGTCTGCTCTGCTGCTTCGGGTTTGGGTTCTGCTTCTGCTTCAGCTTCATCTTCAGCAGCGTCTTGGACAGGCTGTTGATCCACAAATCCTGAACCTGAATGTGGGACAGGTGTCGGATATGTGTTGCTTCCCAACAAATTTGCGTAGGACGCTAAATCCGTGTCCCAACTGGGCAGTTGTAGGGAAGAACCTGTCCCGGTTTCATGCGGCTGATGTTGCACAAAACCTTGGCCCCATGGTTGCGCAAATCCTGACCCCCAAGGGTGCTGTTGTTGCACAAAACCTAACCCCCAAGACGGCTGTTCTGCAAAACCTGATCCCCAAGACTGGTATTGTTGCGCCTGTCCGGTATGCCAGGGCTGCTGCTGACGGTATGGTGATCCAAACCACCGATCCTGCTGCGCTGGATCTCCTTGATGCTGCGTCTCTGGTGCCGGGTCATACTGCGGCTGCGGTGCCGGTTCATACTGCGGCTCCGGTGCCGGCTGATACTGCGGCTCCGGTGCCGGCGATAAATGTTGAGAAATACCATATGAACCAAATACATCACCAATTAATTGGTCAACATTTGAAAATCGAGCCTGAGATGCCGGACCAGCATCAGTCGGGTATGGTTCCTGCACCATTGTTTGTACGAGATGCAACCCACGAGCCTGTCGTTATATTAGAAATAAGAAATAAGTATTGACTCATACCGCCGGATGTTAAAAAGTAATATGATATAAAGAATTCAACTTACCAAATCTCGTTCCATGTGGCCTCTAGGCTCGTACCGCGAGATGTTTGGGAAGTTTTTGGGAGGAGCAGAAAGATATCTTATGGTGACACGCTTATACCACTGTAGATATACTTTGGTAGCGTCGGTGGCTGTGTGGTCACCTATTTGCTGTAAGGCAATACTACGCTGCCTATCCTCCCATCTCAGCAAATACTGATGATGATGCTCTCTCCAATCACGCTCCGTATTTCCTCCTCACATGTCTCCCTCTACTGTCATAGGCGAAGGCGGCGGGACAGGAATATGATGCAATCTATCAAACTGTCGCAATACCCTATCCGGGAGATGCATAACAACGACATTAATGCAGAGGAGTGGGCATCGAGCCCGCCAAACCGGCTCTCCTTCGAGACAGATGCCGGGTAAGTGTTGTAGACGATCTGCTGTATAAGGCGTCCACAGAAACTGCGCAAATAACATAGTAAAAAAATTGTGATTAAGGTATTTCAAAATTGTAAAACAAATTTAATTACCTAAATTATGATTACCTGAGCCGCCTCCATGCGATCCAACTCATCTTTATAGTACCTAAGCACTCGACGAGGAGTCTTATACGCTTTCTTCCCATTCCACCAGCAGCCGAGCGGCTTTCCGGGGATATCCAAGCCAGTTATTTTAATATTCTCTGGTCTTCCTATATACATATGCTCCCACGATCAGATCTATAAATAAAGTTTCAGATTATAAGAGAGAAAACCAATATTGCAAAATTCTAGCCGTGAAAATAAAGAATTTACCTGAAGTAGTGTAATGCATCCACAAATTTTATTCTTCGTAGGAGCACATGCTTTATTGAGTTCCTTATAAAGAAAGGCCAGGACCCCTGCTCCCCAAGCATATTGGCCACTGACATCAAAATCCGTTAGGAAGCCAAGGTATAATGGATGGACATGCGTTGCTGATTGGTCCGGCATCAACCAAGAACCGATCATGTACAGAATGTAGGCACGTGCATGTCTATCCAAAACTTCATCGGTGGCTTCATCAGGGATATTACTAAATGTATCTCTTAACCAGTTTAAATTGATTTTATACCCCTTACTGTGGCCTCCTGGTGCCTGATATTAGTATTTTTTTAAATATTAAAGCTAGAAATAATGTAAAATATAAAATAGGTACACTAACTAGGGAAATCAGAATGAAATTGTTTACCTGTCCGAGAGCAGACTCGGCATATGTCTCCCAGTATGGGTGGTCGGTATCTGGACCAACAATTTTTTCTCCGACCAACCCAAGCCCATTGACCCGTAAACCGAGTGAGAGGCCAATATCCTGGAGTGTGATTGTGGCCTCACCCCATCTTAGATGAAAGGTGTGGGTCTCTTTTCTCCAACGCTCGACCAGAGAGGTGACGAGGGCGTGGTCGATTTGGGTATGACGAATCAACGACGCTTCATAAAATCCGGCCCGTCTAAGCCGATGGTTTATTCGTTGGTCGCTAACTATCCATTTGTCTGAGCTATGCGTGACGACGGTGAGATTATCTCCATCCTGCAAAATTAAATAATGTTATTTTCAACTATTAGAATTAAATGAAAGGTGTAATTAAAAAAAATTAACTAAGTTTAGAATATTTCCTCCCCGTGTAATATATTGAACGATCTGTGTTCGTTTTGATGCACAAGCAGAGATTTGTCGAGTGGTTGATTCTCCATTGAAATGTACTTGAGCAGAAATTTGTCGAGAGTTTTATCAAGTAGAGATTAGAAGTAAAGATTAGAAAGTGTGGTTGATGCTCGGGTTTTATAGAGGGTGAACGGGTTCCAGAAACCCGCTACAGTCTTTGTTCTCAAAGAGGGCGGGTTCCAGGAACCCGCCCTCTTCAATAATTACCAGAGAGCTGTCAAATCAGTTACTATTCACAAAGAAGAGGAACCCGCCCTCTTCATTAATTAGTCAAATCAGTACTATTTGCACTCTTCAGTAATGTCAGTACTATTTGCACTCTTTAGTAATGTCATTAATTGAGATGTCAAATCAATTTACTAGTCAAATCAGTACTATTTACGTAATGTCAGTACTATTTGCACTCTTCAGTACTATTTGCACTCTTCAGAAAGTAAGAGGGCGGGTTCCTGGAACCCGCCCTCTTCATTAATTTTGTTTTTTTTATATTGTCTTGTCAAATCGATTTATTTTAATATATTTATTTATTAAAATTATGTGTAAGTGTTCAGAACATCATATTGAAGAGGGCGGGTTCTTGGAACCCGCCCTCTTCATTAATTTTGTTTTCTCTTGTCAAATCACTTTACATCATATTGAAGAGGGCGGGTTATTAAAACCCGCCCTCTTCAATAATTATTTGTACCAGTATGCCAGAGGCGGTCAGGTCAATTAAGAGGGCGGGTTGTTAGAACCCGCCCTCTTCAATATCTTGCCGCCCTCATATCCTATAAATATGTCTCCGCTATACATTTCACTACCCATTTCATCTCTGTCAAATTTTCATCCTACACTGGTCATTATCCATTTACTTCGATCAATTCTTCTCCGCTATCAATTTTGTGTAAGTGTGGAGTTTTAGAAGAAGGTCAAGTTCAGTACCATAGTCTGCGAGTAAGCAATCTTCGAGCAGTAGAACAGTTCATAAAGTATTGGAAGTAAGCAATCTTCGAGTTTGAAAGTTTTTTGCAATTTCAACACAACATAAAAAATATAACTGTTTTTTGTGCAGGATTATGGCCTCCCCAAGTATATTTATTGTATGTAAATACGATGGCCAGGTTATCACAAGTGCATAAGGTCCCGAGTATATGGGCGGGTCTGCACGAATCATGCGATTGGAAGCATCAACGACTTAAGATGAACTAGAGACTAAAGTGTTCAAAATTACGAAATACGATCCCCGTGAAAGTAGGGTTAAGTTAAGTTGTATATGGCCTATGTTCAGTGGAAATGCATTGGTTGAAATTATAGACGATGCATCAATATCTTCGATGATAGATTTCGGTCTCTCAAGCACCCAACATTCTTTTGAACTTTTGGTTCAGAAGGAGCAATTGGAAGTATCGGATGCCCCTCCAACGGGTAATTTTGATGGTAATGCTGGAGATAGTTCCTGGGGGTACGGTCACATGGTCAACGATGATACCGTCAGTGCCGGTGGATATGACTATACACAACATTATTCAAACCTTCAAACTCATGGGTAAATATTTTATAAACCCATATTTAAACATTTTAGTAATACCTATATACTAATATTCAAACATTTAATAAAATCCATAAATCCAGGTTCTTCCAGTCGACTGCTGCAGTTACATGCACCCCAGAAGAACAGCAAGAATTACCATACACAGCCTTCCACAGGTAAATAAATTTGAAATAAGTGATGATTTAGTTACGAAAATATTAAAGAATAATATTATAATAACAATTTATATACTAAACGCAGATTTCCCCACACCTCCGCATCATTCCAACACGATCCAAGCAGCGCATTCCAAGCATGTCCGTCCACATCTTTCCGGTCTTCTCACCCCGAACCATCCACATTACACCGACCACAACCATCATATATTGCACCCGAGCCTTATGTTGCTACGGGTGATATTGATATGTGTGGCAGTGATGATGATGAAATCGGTGAAGGTCATCAGGGGGAGGATAGCGTGGAATATACTGCTGGATTGAATGAGGTAGCATTCTTTGATGGTATGGTTGCGAATAACGATTTTGTCGAACTAGAAGATCCCGGCCTCGATCCTCTGGAAGATGATGGTTGGGTAGACTTAGCCGTGGCAGAAGTAAATACGGCACCCTATTTGGACGCGACTGCAGCAAGTGAAGATTGCATCAGCGTCGGGGATTTGTTTCAGGAAAAAGGAGATCTTATTTGTAAGCTGAAGTCGTGGTCCATTTAGCAAAACGTTACATTTAAAACCGAAGAGTCAAATAAGACGTACTATACTGTGGTATGTACGAAAGCTCCTGAATGTCAGTGGAGATTGCATGCATGTTGTTCCAAAAGAGCCAAGGCTTGGAAGGTCACGAAATACAACCAAGAACACACTTGCATCAATTCTATTATGTTACAGGATCACCGGAATTGCACTTCATCTTACATTTGATCGCTAATCATGCCCCTGATCCGTACAGATGTGGCGATGACTCCCCGAGAGATACGGCTCTTGGTTAGCGGAGAGCATAAAATTCAGATTTCGTATGTGAAGGCATGGGATGCTCGTAGAAAGGCTTTGTGCAAGATATTCGGGGACTGGGAAAGCTCGTACAACTCACCAGTCTCTTTTATGGAAGCCATGAAAGCATCAAATCAGGGGACCGTATACCGGTTAAAAACCACAGAAACAGACGTCGAGGGCTCTGTTAGGTTTCAAAGAATTTTCTGGTGCTTTGGTCCATGTGCGGCTGGTTTCACACACTGTCGGCCGGTATTGTGCGTTGATGGTACGTATCTATACGGTAAGTACAGAGGCTGCATGTTAATTGCTACAGGTGTTGATGCTAATAACGGTATATTTCCGTTGGGATTTTCTATTGTCGAGAGTGAAAATACATCATCCTGGTCATGGTTTTTCCGTAACCTCAAAAATATCCCATATGTTCTTCATAGAACGGATTTATGCATCATATCTGATAGACATCCGGGAATACTAGCTGCAATGAGATCTGTATTTCCGACGACCCCACATAGGTTTTGCCTACGACACTTCAGGCAAAATTTTGATCGAAAATTTAAAAATTCGGATCTACATAAACTTATGTACAGAGCCGGTGAAACGCCTGACCCTAATGTTCACGACATATACATGACGAAAATTAGGGAGATGAGTCAAGCCGCGAAAGCGTGGTTAGATGAGTATCCAGTACGCATGTGGTCACAAGCACATGATGATGGGTACAGATATCTCCTAATGACGACTAATATGTTTGAAAGCTTCAACGGGGTCCTTAAAGGGGTTAGAGGCTTACCGATACAGGGGTTGATTATTCGAACATTTTTCCGGATGAATACTTATTTTGTGCACAGAAGAGAAAAGTTCTTGGCGATGGACACTCCGCTCACCGCGTATTACGAAGATATCTTTCGGAAAAGAGAGCGCAGAGCACAATACTACAGATCCGAAAGGTTTGACACGGCGGAGTTTCAGGTAACGGGTGGTAATGGGAATCAATATACCGTGAACTTTAGAGATGAAGGGCTCTCTTCATATACATGCGGTCTTTTCCAGCAACAACATTTACCTTGTGCCCACGCAATTGCTGCTGCGAGCAGTATGCATACCTCACATTACAATTTTGCTTCCCATTACTATACAGTTTCTAATTACCAAGGTGCATACGATCCAAAATTTCATCCTATACCGGACAGTCGCTATTGGCACTATTATACTGCCAACAGACAAACACCGACTGTATTACCGCCGGAAAAAAATATAAGGCCCGGAAGACCTAAGGTGCGTCGAGATCGAATGACAATGGATGCCGATCCTCAGCAAAGGCAATCCAGATGTAGCCTATGCAAACAACCAGGCCATTATAGGACCAGATGTCCAGGATATGCATCAGGGGCGGGACCTTCAGGATCGTGACAAGTGCACTCAGATTTTTTTGTATTATAAATTTGACGGATTCATTTTGTTATTATAAATTTGACCGTCGATATAGTATTTACATTTTACAAATAGATAGGATTTTTTGGCATTATAAATTTTGACGGATTCATTCTATAAAAAACATTGATATAGTGAAATTTTATTATTTAATTTAAATGTTTTTTTCGTCATTTTACTTTTATTCTATTTTTAAGAATTATAATTATAATTATAATTATAATAATAATAATATTATAATTATATAATTAAGAATTATAATTATAATAATAATAATAATAATAATAATAATATGATAATTATATAATTAATAATTATAATTAATTATTTAAATAATTTTAAAAAAAAACAAATGGGGCGGGTTCTGGGAACCCGCCCCCTATACAAATGTATAGGGGGCGGGTTCCCAGAACCCGCCCTCTATACAAAAGTATAGAGGGCGGGTTCTGGGAACCCGCCCCCTATACATTTGTATAGGGGCGGAATCCCAGAACCCGCCCCCTATTCTAGGGGTGGGGTGGGCCAGCGGGGGTGGGGTGCAAACCACCCTATATTGCTAATTTTAATTTTTCCTATCCTATTTTAATAATATAATTTTAAAATAATATTATTTCAAAAAAAAACCCACATAAAAACTCTAAATTTCCTATTTCCACCCGCTAATACTTAATCCAGCCATTTTGAACTCATACACTCTCCTGTTCAACAAGAGATAACCATCACGAGCCCATGCATGCTATTATTATGTGAGCTTCACCCTTGAATTCAAAATAGTCACGTAACGTATTGCTCTTTTCCGCCTCGCTGCGTGTGCATCCAAACCGTAAGCCATAACCATTGTTAGATATGGTGCCCTCAAGGTAATTATTGTTATTGCAAGTTGGCGATTATGATAATTGAAGGAGGACCTATACAGATAGAACAATCTTACTCGACATGATAGTATACTATCCGGTTTGTTTTAATCATTGATGAAACCCATAGGATTCTTGCTTGACTACCAACATTATGATGGCGATCATATACGTGGGAGCTGGGTTGTCCATAAGCACATCCTTAAATGTCCATAATCGTGAGAGTATCGAGAATGAGCATCGATATTCCGGAGTAGACTAGTGTATACGTTTCTAGACCCCGACGAGGGGCGGTGTCCGGTCTTACAAGCCATTGGTGTTGTGTCATCTAAGATAGTATACAGGTGCTCACTGGAGTGAGTACACTGAAAGGACTCGCTGAGAAATTTTAGATAATATTATATCTATCGTCAGATGGAAGTTCTCAGGTGGCATGAGTACATGTTAGTCCTTTGACCTGAGATCGTCATTTGTCTCGTGTGAGTTTCCACTGTACTTTGATTACTACCCTACCACGGCTCAAAGGAGTCGTGCAAACATGTTTTAGTTGGGTACAGTCCCGAGCCACATGGAGGCAGTGGTCGATTGTCAGGGATTCATCTCTCCTGGTATTAGGAGTCGATGTCACAATGTGTTTAGTTGGCTATCAACCTAAATCCGTAACCACGGTGGATGGGATTTATTAATAGTTGATCAGTAGTATCTCTGTTGGTATGAGCTTGACTCAGATACAACTTATCAGGTTAGTAGGGGTCTGACGTTATCCAACCTCTAGACCCGATATGCGATACTCTTTGACGAAAAGACCGGACTGTACGGAGATTGTCACATTCAGGCTCAGTAGGGTAAGGACGCACTTGATTTTCGACCCCCCTTTCGGCAAGTATCTAGCTAGCCGTTACGTACAGTTAGTGCCGCTGATGTGCTTGTGGTTAAACCCACTGTCAGCATATTGTCGAGTCTTTAGACTCCCACACAGAGAGTTTTTTCCGGTTCAGGCAACAGATGTAGGAGCCGTATGTTGGTACGTGTAAATGTCCGATTAAATACATGTACGGGATACACGGACGGTTGATAATATTGGCCGACTTAGAATTAAGCCGGATTATTAAATCAAGTTTTGATTTAATAATAATAATTAATATATATATATATATATATATATATATATATATATATATGCATTTTAGTATTATTGTTCACTATTCATTTTCTCTCTTTGGTGCTATCAGTATTTTTATATGAATATGTGTATATATAGCGATACGTATGCCGGGTGAAGTATTCCGTATTTATACGGGAATACTTCTAAAGAAGGATACCTCATATTTGTTTTTCTATTTAGAAAAATAAAGGGAAATGAGGTGGAAAGTGAGGTGGCAAGAAGCATGGTTATGCATGTAGAAGGATATGGCTTTGGTGTTTAATGTTGATATGATTTGGTTCACTATTGATCCTTGGATGCAAATAGAAACCATTCACTTCTACATTGTTGTTGGATTCTTTTCTTCACTTGCTTCAAGTTATGCTTCATAGTTGAGACACTTAGCAATTTTTCCTTACCCCCTTCTCCTTCTTCTTCTTGCTCTCTCTTGAGCATGGTTTTGAGAGAAAATAATAAGTGGAAAAATTCCTGCATCACCCACAATCTATCCTTAGCAAGTTTGGAGCGTCGGTCGGAGCCTTTTCCGGTTTCTCTCGGGTGGATCTTTTTCGGCGAGAGTGATCTACTTTCAAGCGCATTCTCGGCGTTTACAAGCTTGGAGGTGTCTTCCACAATTATGTGGACACGCGTCGAAAATTGTATTTTCATACCCATGCATTTTGGGGGAGGGGAATGAAAATTGCTTCATATATTTGGCCGAAAATTCCCTCTTGCTACTATAAGTAGGGGATTCAAATCTAGGACCTCCCAGCTAGTGGGAGAGTGTTTTTGCCGCTCGAGCTAAGTCTCTTTGGCAATTTGATATTTCTTGATCTGTGATATATGGCTAGGATTGCGAAATAGCATGAAAATAGCCGAGTTCCCAAATCCAAAAGGTAAAACCTATTTGTCTTGTGATCTAGGTCCATAAATCCATTTTGCCAAAAGGAAAAGATAAATAAATTATGAACTATTAAGTTTTGGTACTAATAAACGTAATGACATAAAAACTCCAAATTTCCTATTTCCACCCACTAATACTTAACCCAGCCATTTTGAACTCATACACTCTCCTGTTCAACAAGAGATAACCATCACGAGCCCATGCATGCTATTATTATGTGAGCTTCACCCTTGAATTCAAAATAGTCACGTAAAGTATTGCTCTTTTCCGCCTCGCTGCGTATGCATCCAAACCGTAAGCCATAACCATTGTTAGATATGGTGCCCTCAAGGTAATTATTGTTATTGCAAATTGGCGATTATGATAATTGAAGGAGAACCTATACAGATAGAACAATCTTACTCGACATGATAGTATACTATCCGGTTTGTTTTCATCATTGATGAAACCCATAGGATTCTTGCTTGACTACCAACATTATGATGGCGATCATATACGTGGGAGCTGGGTTGTCCATAAGCACATCCTTAAATGTCCATAATCGTGAGAGTATCGAGAATGAGCATCGATATTCCGGAGTAGACTAGTGTATACGTTTTTAGACCCCGACGAGGGGCGGTGTCCGGTCTTACAAGCCATTGGTGTTGTGTCACCTAAGATAGTATACAGGTGCTCACTGGAGTGAGTACACTGAAAGGACTCGCTGAGAAATTTTAGATAATATTATATCTATCGTCAGATGGAAGTTCTCAGGTGGCATGAGTACATGTTAGTCCTTTGACCTGAGATCGTCATTTGTCTCGTGTGAGTTTCCACTGTACTTTGATTACTACCCTACCACGGCTCAAAGGAGTCGTGCAAACATGTTTTAGTTGGGTACAGTCCCGAGCCACATGGAGGCAGTGGTCGATTGTCAGGGATTCATCTCTCCTGGTATTAGGAGTCGATGTCACGATGTGTTTAGTTGGCTATCAACCTAAATCCGTGACCATGGTGGATGGGATTTATTAATAGTTGATCAGTAGTATCTCTGTTGGTGATGAGCTTGACTCAGATACAACTTATCAGGTTAGTAGGGGTCTGACGTTATCCACCCTCTAGACCCGATATGCGATACTCTTTGACGAAAAGACCGGACTGTACGGAGATTATCACATTCAGGCTCAGTAGGGTAAGGACGCACTTGATTGTCGACCCCCCTTTCGGCAAGTACCTAGGTAGCCGTTACGTACAGTTAGTGCCGCTGATGTGCTTGTGGTTAAACCCACTGTCAGCATATTGTCGAGTCTTTAGAGTCCCACACAGAGGGTTTTTTCCGGTTCAGGCAACAGATGTAGGAGCCGTATGTTGGTACGTGTAAATGTCCGATTAAATACATGTACGGGATACACGGACGGTTGATAATACTGGCCGACTTAGAATTAAGCCGGATTATTAAATCAAGTTTTGATTTAATAATAATAATTAATATATATATATATATATATATATATGTATTTTAGTATTATTGTTCACTATTCATTTTCTCTCTTTGGTGCTATCCGTATTTGTATATGAATATGTGTATATATAGCGATACGTATGCTGGGTGAAGTATTCCGTATTTATACGGGAATACTTCTAAAGAAGGATACCTCATATTTGTTTTTATATTTAGAAAAATAAAGGGAAATGAGGTGGAAAGTGGGGTGGCAAGAAGCATGGTTATGCATGTAGAAGGATATGGCTTTGGTGTTTAATGTTGATATGATTTGGTTCACTATTGATCCTTGGATGCAAATAGAAACCATTCACTTCTATATTGTTGTTGGATTCTTTTCTTCACTTGCTTCAAGTTATGCTTCATAGTTGAGACACTTAGCCATTTTTCCTTACCCCCTTCTCCTTCTTCTTCTTGCTCTCTCTTGAGCATGGTTTTGAGAGAAAATAATAAGTGGAAAAATTCCTACATCACCCACAATCTATCCTTAGCAAGTTTGGAGCGTCGGTCGGAGCCTTTTCCGGTTTCTCTCGGATGGATCTTTTTCGGCGAGAGTGGTATACTTTCAAGCGCATTCCTGGCGTTTATGAGTTTGGAGGTGTCTTCCACAATTATGTGGACACGCGTCGAAAATTGTATTTTCATATCCTTGCCTGTTATAGTTTGCTAATTTAGGTGTTTGGATCGATTTCTTGGATTAGTGTATTTTGTGCTCGCATAAATTTTTTTATCGCTTCCGTCTTGGCCCCGGCTTCCGTGGAGCGAGCATCTAACATCAACATGGTATCAAACCCACCAAAACACCTTAAACCAGTAGTATACGATACTTTAGTTTCAAAACCGAAAAACTCCGATTTTCAAAACCTAGTTTCTGTTCGAAATTTTTTTGGTCTTTGAAAATTTTTTTAAACAAGTGCAAACGCTTACTCTAGACATGATAGAGATACATAATGAAAATGAGGAGATTCTTCCAAGATAAAACCGTCAGTTTTCTTGATTTTCCCGCTATGGGCGGTTTTCCTGTAGCATGTAGTCCTCATTTACATCCAGTGTCTTGGGTTTTCGAAATTGGTATTTTTGGTATTGTTTGTTTTGCCCCAGATTTCATTTAGTGTTATCTTAGCTTTGGGGCAACTCGGGAGTTTTAGAACTCAAAACTTTTGCATCGTTGATCTCTGTGATGTGGTATATGTGTTGTTGAATGTCGTCTAATTACTATATGTTCATTTAGATGGGGTTGCACACATTGTGGTGTTACTTGTTTCTATAGGTATATATATCTGGTTATGGTTCAGTCGGATTGTCGTGTAGGATAGCCCCTAGTGCAATATTGCTTGTATAGTTTTGATTCAGTTTGTATATTCATTATTGCGGGGCGAGCGTTCGACTTGTGGACTGCCGTTTCTGCCAGTTATGTCTATATTTTATTAGGGCTCGACCAGATTGCGGTCGTTGTCACCCTTGTATATATTTCATTTTTATACTAGGATTACCCTGTGGAGGAGTGCTCGAATAGCCGGGTTCTAGAGGGCAATGGGCCCTCATCTTATGGCATTGAGACCGAGGGGGCTGTTCATATCATAATTTTGCATTATTATATTCCCCATTCTTATTCATTTTACAAATAAACAGGTGTTTTTGATCCATGTCTGCTATATAGTTGCAGGTTATAGGTTCTCGGAACAAAACAGTGAAAATGATGAAAAGACGATACAAAAGTGAGACTACGACCAACAAATGGAAGAATCTTGAACATGCCTACAGTTCGAAGAATAAACGAAGATCAATGGACAAGTTCACAAAGCATAAAGGCAGCGCAAGGTTCAAGACTTCGAAACGAAGCAAACGGTAAAAGTCCACGACATTATGCACTGTGGAAAACTGGAAGAAAACTAGAAGATAATCTGAGAAACCAAGTGAAGAAACAATTAGGAAAATGCAACAGGAAGAAAACCAGTCAAATTCAGCCAATGACCTCTCTACATGGCCGCGGAACCGCGGCCAAACATAGCTCTTGGCCGCGGTTCCGTAGCCATGATGAGCACGTATCGGTGCGTCGTTTGATGGTTTGGCGGTGCGTTGACTAGACTTCTTAGGGGCAAGTTTGTAAATGCAGATATGTATCGAATGTAACCTAGGGTTTCTATGATCTATAAATAGAAACCCTAAACTTCTTTTTAAGGTATGCATCTTCTTGTGCCTCATTGTATTTATCAAAATTCATAATTCAATTCCTGTAAATGTTTGAAGAGAGCATCAAATAAAAATTAGAGTAAGTTTTCTTTTTATTGCCCTAGTTAATTTTCTTTCTGCCATAGTATAACTTTTATTATCTGCCATAGTATAACTTTTATTATCTGCCCTAGTTAATTAGTTTAGAACATGTTTATCAATTCCCTAATGAGTGAGTAGTTCCTCACTTGTTAAGGTTAGGAATAGGGAATGTTTGAGAGATGAGAATCTCTCACCCCTTTTTTGCCCATCACATATTTTTATAGGACTCCATGCATACATACACATACCGCTCCCTACGGCACCCTATCCCACGAGGTAGCGGTGATACCGTAGTTTAAAACACCGGTTGTGCATGTTTTCCATGGAGCTTAGGGTAAGAATTAAGAAAGGAAGGACAAGAACCTAGAGGAAGAACCCTAGTTTCTACCCGATGGTACCAATCCACTTTATTAATTGTTACCATAACACCTTATAGATCTTAATTAGGGCATAGAAAGCGGTGAGGAATATTGACTTTCCAAACTTAACCTAAACCTAACCTAGCAAGATTTTAATCCTAGTCTAGATCAATCTTAGTTTTTAGTGATAATCAATCCAACACCGTTTGGAATTAACTCGTTAGAACAAATTGAGAATACACGAAATCTCTGTGGACCGACCCGTACTCACCGGCTAGCTACCAAGCGACGCCGTTCTTGATTGCGGTTAACAATTCTTTGACACAAAATCTCACATTTCAATCAAATGGCGCCGTTGCCGGGGATGACGTAGTTATTTTCTTTTTGCAATTTCGGGTTAATATAAAATCATAAAATTCATAAAAACTGAAAAATAAAAAAATTATAAATTTTTTTATCATCTTGTTTTTGTTTGAAGGGTGTTTCGTTTGAATTTTACAGGATCGACGAACAATTTCGGATCTGGAAAAATCCAGAGAGTAAAACAGAAAACCCTAGATCTGAACAAGTTAGAAAAATTAGACCAGAGGAGCAGAAGAAGTCTCGGGAACTGAACCACATATAAAACCGCGGAACCGCCGCCGAATACCCCCTTGTGCCGCGGATCCGCCGCGGGTTGCTGATGTCAGCAACCCGAAATCCCTCTGTAAGCTCCCTTTCTCCTTCTCTGCAACCCCCTGATATCTCCTCTGTAAAAATTTCCTACAGGATTCTTTACGCAAAAACTTCTCCCCCTTCTCAATAACTTGATCTTGTGCAGGATTCTTTGCGCCACGCTAAAAAAAATTGTTTACAAGTGATTGTGTTTACTGCTTTGCATATTTAAATTGACTTTAAGGGGCTTGAACACCAATCCAGATTGGGTGGGGATTTCATCACCCTTCCCAGGACCCCAAAAATCACATAAAGTATATTGCATTGACTATCAAGTTAGTTAAAAAAGACTAGACTCAGCCCTAAGGACTTCGCGCTCAATAGGACAAAGGAATAGTTGTAGGCATCGACTGTTGATCCTAACCTGACTTTATGGTGCCTAGGCTAGACAGGTAGGAAAATGTAACTTTAAAAGGCCCGTCTCACGGTGATTAGTGAGCGGATCCCTCCTTTCTCTATTTGTGCTTACCTGGCCACAATTGGCGGTGAAGAGACGATTTGAGGTCCTTACTTCTTGCCTTTTGGAACAGTTAGGAGCAGTCTAGCTGACCTAGGTTACCCTAAATTTAGGCTTGATTGTGCATTTGTGATTAATTGAACGTGTGTCTAAGCCTTTTATCGAGAATCTTTTTGCAAAAAGCTTCTTATAAAAAAAAACACAAAACGAATTTTTTTTTTTATAAAAACTTGCCACTTGTCGCTAAGAAATCCATTGCACCCCACTTGCACCCACATTCTTTTTCTTCTCCTTCTTATATCATGGGTACCCCACCTCACAAAACTCTTACCGAACTTTGGTACTCTCATCCAAACATTGCTTCCTACGCGAGTTGTTTTGGTCGAATTACGGACGGCCCCTCCATGCCCAAAATTTCTTTGAAAGATCGAATAGAAGCGTCTAGGAGAAACAGTTGGACTCCGCAATCCACTTTGTATCAACCATTTCAACCTTCACCACCTTCTTACATTGATACTCCTTTTTCGAGTTTTGTTGTAACTCCGAAACCCATGTCTATTGCTGAACATATTGAACAATCTCGTAACCGATCTTTCACTCCTTTCAACACTTCCAGTTCTTGGGATCAACAAGTCCATTCACCTTTTTTTCCAAATGTTGATCCTACTTCTGTCCAACCATTCAATTCCTACCAGTCCTACCCGACTTTCGCACCTTCCCTAGACATTGCTTCTACACAACCATTTGGGAGTTTCACGTATCCAAACAACTTTGAATCTTTTACTGAAACCCCTTCACAACCCATGTCTAGTCTGGAAAAGTCGTTGGAAGCTTATATTGTAGCGACAAACCAACAGATGAGGAATTTGGATGCGTCCATTGCCGCTCTTATGCAACCTAGTGACCCGGTAGCTAGTTTCCAACTAGCTCCAAAAATTTCAATGTATGATGAGGCGGTTGGACATATTGAGAATTTGAGTGGAGAGAGTGAGCTGTGCACCCTTCCAAATAAAACTTACCCATCACCAATTGAATCCCACAACTTCGGTTTTGAATGTCTATCAAGTGTCCCAAAGGATTCACCAGTTGAAAATAAAACGTTTAATGAGTTGTGCGACTTTGTAGTGCTTGATTTGCCAGATTGTGAAGGGTCCCTTTCGAGTGAAACCATCACCAATCCTTTCGACCTCTACACCTCCAATCTAGAACCTGAATTGATAAATATCCATGCTTTTGATGAGGTGTCCGAAAAAATTGATTTTCACTTGATTGAGGATATTGACGCAGGGAATATTTTGGATGATGAACTGTTCACACCATAATATTGCATTTTATATTCCCCATTCTAACTGTTTCCTTTCGGGTCTTCAGGGCACCCGCCCTAGTCAGCTATTCTTTTCAAGAATAGCCTTTCAGGTCTTCGGAGTTCTCCTGCCTTTTGCATTTTACAATGAAAATAGGTGCTTTTGACGCATGTCTGCTACATAGTACAGGTTACAGGTTCTTGGAGCGAAAACAGTGAAAAAGACAAAAAACGACACAAAAAGAGGCTTTTGACCAACAAATAGAAGGATCCTAGTCAAGCCTAGACGAAGAACAGTTCAAAATCAACAAGGCAGTGCAAGGTTCAAAATGTCAAGGCAAACGGTTAAAAGACTGCTACAAGTTTTTCACTGAAAGATCTGGAGAAGAATAAGAAGCCAAACAGAGAAACGAACCAAAGAATATATAAGCCCAGGAAGCCACAGACAAGCACACAAAATCTCAGCATCCAAGCTCATCAAAGGGCCGCGGAACCGCGGCCCAATGCCTACCCATGCCGCGGTTCCGCGGCCGTCTAGTGCCCGTGCGCGGAGAAAATTTTACCAAAATTCTTTTGCGGCGCTGAAAAGATTTCCAGAGGGTATATTTGTAATTGTAGACATGCGTATCAACTGTAGCCCTAGGATTTCTATGTCCTATAAATAGAACCCAAACCCTTGTATTTTCTCATGCCTCCTTTTAATAATAAAATTCTGTTTTCTTTGAAGTTTGGAGTGCATCAATCGTAAGTAGGTATTTTTCTTGCCCTAGTTCTAGTTTTTATATCTGCCCTAGGTAAATTCTCTACTTGCCCTAGTTTAATTTAGTTTAGAATTCTATTAACATGCAATAGATGTTTCTTCTCTTTAATAAAAAGCAAACAAAAATTATGTCTTTCTTAATTCCCTCAATGAGCGAGTAGTTTCCTCGCTTGTTGGGGTTAGGAATAGGGAAGGGTTTGAGAGATGAAGATCTCTCATCTCTTTTCTTTGCCAATCTATAATGAACATTAGGACTCCATGCATACTCTCATCTTCCGCTCCCTACGGCACTCTACCCTCGAGGTAACGGTGATCCGTAGTATAAAAGACCGGAGTTGTGAGTTTTTCATGGAGGTTAGGGTAAAGGTTAATAAAGGAAGGACAAGGATCTAGAGGAAGAACATCTTCCCAATCATCCTAATCCCCTCTATTAAAATTTACCATAACCCCTAACATCAAATCTAAATTAAGGCATTGAAAAGAGGTGAAGATTTTTGTTTACCAAACTTTCCCTAAACCTAATCCTAGCAAGTTTCTAATCCTAGTAGAACACAACTTCGTTTTAGATCTAATTAAAAGACCAAACACCATTTGGAATTAGCTCGTAAGAACTTAAAGGAAATTTACAAAATCCCTGTGGACCGACCCGTATTCACCGGCTAGCTTCATGCGACGCCGTTCTTGATTGCGGTAAATATTTTTGATCGACAAAACATCTCTTAATCAAATGGCACCGTTGCCGGGGATGGCGTAAAATTTCCTTTTAGTAATTTCGGGTTAATATAAAATATAAAAAACCATAAAAATTTGAAAAAATAAAAAATAAAAAAATTCTACCATCTTTTATTGTTTGAAGGGTTTCTCGTGTGAATCTTTGCAGGATTAACGGATCTGGAAATATTCTGAGGGCGAAACAGAAAAAGGTACATCAGAACAGCATAAGATTGGAACAGAGGAGTTACAGAATTTTTTTCAGGACCTGATTCCTCTTGACCACCGCGAAACCGCGGTCTTGACGCGCATTAAACCGCGGAACCGCAGTCTTCTAGAGTCCTCTCTGCACGAAATTTGCACTGTTTGTTTCCTAATTCTTCTTTCTACAAATCCCCATATATCTTCTGTCAAATTTTCTGCAGGATTCTTTGCGCTAAAAATCTTCTTCCCCCTTCCAATAATTGATTTTCTGCAGGATTCTTTGCGCCGCGCTAAATAGCAAATTGATTGCAAGTGATTTACTGCTTTGCATACTTTAATCTGACTTTAAGGGGCTATTGACCAATTCAGATTGGGTGGGGATTTCATTACCCTTCCCAGGATCCCAGAAATCACTTAAAGCATTTGCATTGACCACTCTTAATTAAAAAATATTAGACTCAGCCCTAAGGACGTCGCGCTCAATAGGACAGAGGACTAGTATAGGCATCGGCCGTTTATCCTAACCTGTCTTTGCGGTGCCTAGGCAAGTGTGCCAAGACTAGTGGTTTATAATTAGGCCCACAGTGTGGTTCTTTCCCACTTACCTGGCACTTACCTGGCCGCAATTGAAGGTGAAGAGGCGGTTTGAGGTTCTATCTCTAGCCCTTTAGAACAGTTAGGAGCTGTCTAGCTGACCTAGGTGACCCTAGACCTAGGCCTGATTATGCATTTGTGGTTAATTGCATTTGTGTCAAAAGTCTGTTCAAAAATCTTTTTGCAAAAGCTCACATAAAAAAGAGAAAAAGGAAGAATCTTTTCAAAACTTGTAAGTTTTCGCTAAAGAAATCTTTGCACTCACTTCTTCTCATTGACGTTTTCTTACTTCCACATTCTGTCTTTCATCTTTCGACTACACTAACCCTCTTAGTGTATGTCCGGTTGGACTAGGGACCCTAGCTTTCGATTAGTCCGTGTTTCGTTGGTACCGATCGACGAACCTTTCGACTTCGAAATCGAAATCCTGTCCACTTCTTCACTTTCACCATCACATTCTTCTTCCGAAGGTATGTTGGGATACAATCATAACAACACCTTACCAACGGGAATGATTCCACCTCCAGGTGCGAATAACCCGAATCTCCCGCCTGTTGAAGCGCCCGCACGAGTCGCGCTCCAGGATCTTTTCTACCCCGTCCGCACCGCCCTTCCTACTTGTCTTTCCCTCCCATCGGCTAATGGGGACAATTTTGAGATCAAACCCCACTTCATCAATATGCTGCCTAAGTTTCATGGTTTGGAATCCGAAGATGCATATATCTTTATCAACAAATTCCAAAACGTTTGCGCCATGATGAAAAATACCCAATTAAGTGATGACGCTATAAGGCTAAGGGTCATTCCTTTTACCTTATGCGACTTAGCCGAGAAGTGGCTATACAGCACAGCATCACATTCAATTAGAAATTGGGACGAGTTTGTGAAAGCTTTTCTTAAAAAGTTCTATCCTCATCACAAAACTGCTAGAATCCGTAACGAGATTATACAATTTTCTCAGCTTCCTCCGGAACCATTTTGGAAGTGTTTTTAAAGATTCAAAGACCTACTCGTTCAATGCCCTCATCATGGGATCGGAAGTTGGCAACTCTGCCAAACATTATACAAGAGATTGAACCCGGCAACGAAGCAGTTGCTAGAAACCATCTGTCAAGGTCACTTTCTAACCAAATCAAGTGAGGAAGCGTGACAGTTTCTTGAGGACCTTAGTGAACAAACAATTCAATGGGAGAGCACCAAGACCACATCATCTTCTTCTAGTGGTCAATCTAGGGCAGTCATACATCAATTAGATATATCGATTGCTATGAAGGCCGAGATGGCCGCTCTTACGAAAAAGCTAGAAGCGCTTGAGACCAAAATCTCATCGCCTTCTCCTACCCCCGTTGCACCTCCACGAACTATTTGTGCTTGTTGTTCGGATCCATCACATCTCACCGAAGAGTGTCCTTGTTCCACTCCGAAAGACGGCGACGACATGAGGACGTCTAGCCTGAGATTCGGGGCAGATGCTATATGGTTTTATCCGTCTACCTCTCCAAAGATGCCAAGTTGATTTATGGCACTGTGTATCGGAGGTTTAGACGGATGCGGCCGATGTAGCAGACTTCGTCAGATTCCCCCTCACTTGAGGGGTTTTTGATTGTGGGAACGCTCTTCCTTGCAGGCGCAAGCCCCTGCAGTTAATTACGCTACCGCATCACGGAAACAACTTTCTCCTTCTCCAGAATTTCATTTCGTGTCGTGGGTGTTTGTTTTGTTTGTGGTTGCCCGTGGATTGTATACGGAGACTGAGTAATGCCGTCGTCCGTAGGACGTGGATTAGTCCAAATCCGTATTTACTTAGATTTGGGTTTGGTGTTTTTAGTTTAAGGATACGTTAGCCGCATTTGAGACTAAGATCAACTTAAACGTTCGTTAAGGATACGTTAGTCTGATTTGAGACTAAGATCAACTTAACGGGATCGTCTAGATCCATTTCCAGTTTAAGGACGTAGTGGTCCATTTAATATATGGCCGTCGGGACCCGTCACCTCTCTGACGACGTTGAAGGATTACAACGACATGTGTCAGAGGAGTTCGGAGATGTACCCTTGAACCGGATGTAAATTGATTTAAGAGAGCAATCTTGCTCAGTCAATTTATTTTGAGGACTTACGGCCATTATTGGGCTAAGTCCAGTTGAAAAAGTTCAACATTTTATTTGCTTTTGCGTTACATTTATTTTTATTTTTATTTGGGCTCTGCCTAGAAAGGATGCAGAGCATCAATTTGTTTTGGGCTCTGCTCCTTTATAAATGATGCAGAGCATCAATTTTACTTGGGCTCTGCCCTTTTTATTGCTTTGCAATTTATTTTGGCCTGCTAGTTTTTTTTTTGACTTGGGCTTGGCCCTTTAGCAAAAGAAATGCATTGCATTTGTCAGGCGCTTTGCGCCAATCAAAGAGCGCAAGCGCTTGTGGTGATGACACGTGTCATGCAAGCGCAGTGCGCTGCGCCAGTGTGCAGCGCTTGCGCTGCTGACACGTGGCGCGCTGTAGTGAGTTGCGCTAGTTTCAGAGAGCAAGGCTCTATTTATAAAGCGCATAGCGCAAATGGTTCAGATACTGACACGTGGTGCTCTCTGGTGGCTTGCGCCAACCCAAGAGCGCAACAGTGCAGATTTACAAGTGCAAAGCACTATTAATTTGAGAATCTTTTAGATTCAAGAACCAATGGTTCATAAAAGAAGTGTAAAGCACTATTTGATTTCTTGATCTAATTTAGATCAAAGAAAAACAAGTTTTTTCTTATTTCAGGAACCAGAGTGTAACGTTTTGAAAATCGTTTCGGTGAAATTTCAGAAAAATCGGTAAAATAAAGGGGTTTTCTGTAAAAAGTCAAAATACAAATATCTTTATTATAAAATTAAATATACATATTCTAGTTATGAAATTGCTAGTATTTGGTGTTTATTGAGCCTCTGGTAAAATTTCTAATTTTCTGAAATTTTTTCCGAAATTAATTATTTTAATATTATTTTAAGCCGTCACTAATACATTTAATTAGGGAAGATTACAAATTGGAATGGGTTGAAACAAATTTTGTACATCATAACACATTAAACAAAATTTTAAAATATTATTTCTGAAATGAAATGAAATTTGTCAAATTGGTTTAGAAAATGTAAAAGAAAAAGGCTAAAATTGTGAATTTGATTAAAGTAATTGTGGTATGGGGGTATTTCCTTCACTTGGAACTTGTTACACACACACCCACACTCACACCCCCACATTTTTCCTCCCCATTTGTGGCTGAAATTCAGCAGCCCTCCCACCATATCCCCACACAAACTAGAACAAGGAAAAGAAAACATTGAAATTAAAGGAAAAGAATAAACATATAAGTATGCCTTTGACTTTCAACACCTCATTCTCTTTCTCCCATCTCCCACCCACTTGGCCGAAACCCCCTCTTCCCCCAAATTCAGCAGCAGCCCCCTCCATTTCATCTCTCTTTTCTCTTCAAAAAATTTATCAAAAATGCATCAAAATCCCTACAAATTCAAAGCAAACATAAAATCCAACTCTTACCCATTTTTCCTTGGCCATTCAAGCATTGATCTTGGAGCTTGGAAGCAAGTTTTGGAGGTCATGTTGCATGCTAGATCTCTTGATTTGTGAGGTATAAATCTTAACCTATGTTTTGATTGTGGCTTAATTACTCCAATTAGTTAAATTTTGGTGTTTAATTTTGGTTCTAGTCGCTAACTTGAAAATTTAAGTTTAGGGTTGGATCTAGTTAGGGTTTTGATCATTTATTTGTGGTGGTGAGTTATAGTTTAACATGTTAAATCATGTAAAAGATAAGCTAGTTGCTAGGTTGCTAATTGTTAAATTAAAATTTTGCTAAATATGCTATTTTTGCTAACTAGGTTTTTGAAATTAAATTACAATGTGTGATTAAAATCTAGTTAGGGTTTTTAGCGCATCATCAAGGTTTCCATGAGTGGTTTAACAATTTAAAATATGCAAAACTTAGTTTAGTTGATGAATTGTGGAGTGTTACCTTGAAAATTGTTAAAATTGGTTATGTTGTAAACTAGATTTATTTCTAGATTTATAATAGGAGGTAAGTTTAAAACTAATTTATATTGGTATGACATAATTAAGATGTTTAATGAACATTATAGCCACTAGAATCGTTAAAATAATTAGATTGGTTAAAACATCAAGTTTGAAACCGAAATGGGAATTTGTGCTAACTAGGTTTTTGGAAATAAAACGATTTGTTTAAATTCATGATTTTGATGAATTAAACCCTATTTCTTATATAATTAGTGAGTTTTGAAATCACGATTGGTGTGTTTGGGTTTTTCTCGATGGTTTGACGTTTGTACATCGACATCGAGGGTTGGTTTGGCTATTCTTGCATGCGTAGGCGATAGGTTTTGACCTATGCGTGATACGCGTGCCGATTTGATTTTCGTATGCCGTTTCGATTTTGAATTTGGTTTTAATGCGATATGGTGCGTTATGATATGTAGGTACCCCATGTGGACTTCGAGACGACAAGCAAGCGCGTGGTGACGTCGGCACCGGCGAGCGAGGACCAGGTGAGTAGATTTATATCTACGGGGAGAAGTCGGGTGGATGGCGTATAGCACCCCCGCAGTCCGTAGTATAGTTTATATATATGTTTATATAGGTGTTTTATGATACGAGAATATTTATTCATGATATGATTATGTGTTCATGGATTAGTTTTGGGTTAGTTGCGAAACCCTAGAGTAGTTGTTATACCCACATACGCACACACAGACTTGCATACATTACTTTCTTGTGCGTAGATGGGGATGTGTATATATGTATATACGCGTGGGTATGGGACTATGCATATATACATTCATATACATACGCATGGATGATGAGAATAGTACTTGGGATTTGACATGAGTCGATGAGATTTGATTTGAGGTCGTGAGATCGGTGATGTGGCAGGGTTCGTATTTGAGATACAACATGTCGTTGTAGCGGGTCCTTGACGTAGTGTTTCACACACGTGCATGCATACTTAGGCGGTATCAGTATTGTACTAGACGTAGATCAGTACCCCGATCATGATATTTGATAAAGAGGATACCAGATGAATAGTGTGATGAATGTGATATTGACCCGTACCCAGATTTGGGATGCCGTACGACAGATTTACGTACGAGCTATATATTGATGATTGATCCGCACTCTTGACTTGGGATGTCTGATTATAGATATGGTATCGGATATGATATTATTGAGGCGGGATCACCGACTATACATATACAGGTATGTATATGTATCGACTCAGATGATAGGCGGTTTCCTTACCTGTAGTTCAGCTGTTAGTTCAACCGTATAGTTTTGTGTAGTTGTTAGATTAGATTAGACTCCTACTTATTTCAAAACTAGCGGATCGTGGGTATTTAAAAGATAGGTCAAGGGATCTACGGATATTTCAAAAGACGTATCCTTTCTTAAAACCACCGTAGCCCTTATTTTCAAAACCCCACGATTCGTGTTATCTCAAATGGCATCATTGTTTAATATTTAGCTCCCGCTCATTATGGTTGCTCGCTCCGCATCGCATACTTACATTGTTATTTCATATTGCATTGTTGATATTATGCTGTTAGGACACCAGCACCATTACCGATGATGCGTATGTACCACGTACACTTACTTGCCGGCTCACATACATCTTCATGGGTAATTGCCATGTCACGTACACCTTAGAAAATATTATTGCTTAACTTAGCTTGGTAGCTAGTAGTTTGACATGATATTAGTGTTCTTACCTTATATGCCAGCTTAGATATTGTAGTTATTACTTGTCACTTCATGCATACTGTTATTCATTGTTATGCCGTATTCATGGATTCTCATGCCTATATTCATGGTTTTACATGCTATTGATGATTTGGATTCGGATTTCCATGAGATTTTCTGGATTTGGGGGAAAACCGCAAAACTTGTATAAGCTTCTTTCCTATCTTTTAAATAAAAAAGTGCGGTTTTCCCATGATGTATGAGTCGTCCACCATGAGTTTGCTGATGGATTTCGAGACCCGATTCGAGGAGATGGATGACCGTTTCGGGTACATGGTGGGCCCGGTGCGGTACCCCGGGGCAAGAAGATCGTGTTGTTGACGTTGAGCCTGTGCAGGGGAGCACGACCGACCGGTGATTTTACCCGACGCGTCGGATATCCGGAGGATACCGTCGTTGTCTTGAGATGGATGGTAGGGTCCGGTCTGGACTGACGGTGCCCTAGATATTGTGATTGAGATATTGAGGTACAGAGATTGTGATACAGAGATATCGAGATATTTGGACACTTATTTTATGTCGATGCTGGGCACTGTTTTATGCTGATTTCATTTATGGTACCTCATTTTTAAAATACAGAAATCTCACTGATTTATGAAAGCAGTTTTCTGCAGTACATGCATTCTGTTTCATGCATTCATACATCATCCATATGATACATTGCTACCTGAGGCACTGACACGGGCACATAGGATTACACTTGGGTTAGATATTTGCCCTAGCCATGGTTATGGGTTGCTGGTTATATATTTGAGGATTTCATATTATGATCGTATGACCTAGGATTGCGTCATACATGCGATTTCTATTCGTAGATGTTTTCTACTCACGAGTTGGCAACTCACCCCCGTTGTGCCACAGTTTCTTGCAGGTTTTGCCATACAGGTTTCATTACGGCTTTGCTGGCACTGCTTCTTTTTCGGGTGACGTGCTTGTAGGTGGGTTTACTTGTATCGTACCCATCATTATACTTTGTATATTATTATTCTGTTGTATCTAGAAGTTCCATCAACCAAATATGTATTTATTTCAGAGATAGAGACCAGTGATGTTTATTCTTTCGACTTTAGATTCGCGCGTTGTATTTCTATGGATTTATTGCTGTTTTGAGTTTCCTTTTGAGTTTTCATCCTCGCCCTTGGCGTTGAATATTATATTGCTTGTGTGGTTGTGACCGTCGATTGACGATGGGCTAGCTCCCGCTTGGGGATGCCTTTTTATTGATTTCGTATACTATTCATGTTGTATCCCATTTAGGGGCCAATATTTACAAAAGGAGACTCTGCCGAAATTTTCAGAAAATACTTGATGTTTTTAAAACGCATAATTCGGCTTATGCTATTAAAACTACTTGTTTTAAGTTGGTTTTTCCTTCACTCTACTGCTTCTTTGGTTTTGATTTCTGGGTTTTGGCTTACTTAGATTACGTACGCCTCGAGACGTTTCGTAATTTAAGTGCCGGTCATGTTCCGTACCTTTCGGGTTGTGACAAAGTTGGTATCAAAGCGTTAGGTTTTACCTTCGGAGTGTAGGATGACCCTTGGTTGATGGAGTAGGTGACTAAAGTAGAGTGACGTTCCGTGCGTATGTTCCGCGGCATACTTACGATACGCTACTCCGCTTAAGGAGCCTTAGGATGTAAATTTCCTTGCACAGTATTATATTCCTTTCTATGATCTAGCCTCATCGGTACCAGTTATGGTTTTGTTACCACGGTTACACAGGCGTGGAGAGCTACGACTAGAGTTGCGGTCAGCACGAGCTCTTCACGAACGAGGACTGACCAGGGCGTAATTCCGGCGACACACGGTTGCAGAGATGTGTCTTTTTATTGTGTTTTGCGCCACGAGCGTTGGATGGATCGCTGTATGAGGTTACTCGGATGTGCTGATCGGCACCAGAGGATAGGGCCACTGCAAGAGGCCAGCCAGAATGTGATGACCGTCGATGCACCGACTATTCTTGATGATTGAATCACTGTTCAGCGTGCGGACGAATGAGCCAGTTGTTGCAGCGAACGACGAGATATCGCCCCAGATGCTGGAGCTATTGTAGTACGAGTTGTACTAAGAGATGATAGAAGGTCGCTAGTCACCGAGGGTGAATGACTAGGACATGTAGTTCGTTCGCTACCCGGATGCGAGGTCATCGGATAGATTGATTCCAGCTAGAGACGACTTCACGCGGAGACGTTGAGAGTCGACAGAGACGATCGAATGTCAGAAACCTATTATTCTAAGTTTAAAGTATTCGGAAGGACATGCAGGCAATTCTATAGACCCTCTAGAAGAATGAAACCCTAACTCGACTTAATGACCGTGTGAAAGCCTTTGAACCTTGGGGTTTGCGGCAGTTCCGCGGCGCCATTAGTGAGGCTTGGGTTTGCCCTTCTACGGCTGGACCATCGATGCTGTGGTACGTACTCGATGATGTTAAACTGTACCCAAGATGTTGAGTTCTTGGGGATTATGAGGTTTTGACAAATCGATCGGATGGTTCGACTTCATTCGGATGCCAGGTGGTGAGATGCATTTCTTAGGAGACTCCAAACACGAGGATAGCCGTAGGAGCTCAGTCCATGCAGCCATGACGAGACGAGTCCGAAGCAGTCGACATTAGAGAAAGTGGAGTAAGAGGTTCGTACGAGATCCTGATGAGATGGCGTTCCACTCCGCTGACATCAGAGATGCGATACGCATGCCGAGGCATTGTACTTGGATATACCTTCCAAAAGGAGTCGTGATGAGTATGCAGCCATTCCGGAACGAGAACAGATCTAGTAAGAGACGATGACTTCCGGACAGTTCGGCAGAGACGAGATTTGGGAGAGATTTCAACAGGACCTTTCTGGAATAAATTACGAGAAGACTTGGACCCAGGAGTGGTCATGTTATGCACACCGACAGGCCAGAGTTCAGGATCGTCGATGACACATGCTATGAGTGACCACGACAGTTGTCCAGAGGTTCTTAGAGGAAGTGCTTAAGCGGGGACTATTCCGCCATATTTGATTTCGGTATTTTGGGCGATCTATTCGCATGATTGATTTTGGTGATTGAGTTTCATGATATTTGTTTTCATGCGCCATGGTTGCACCTACTGAGTATTTACGATTTTTGCACAGTTGTTGCACTTGAGATAGTTTTCGTGCCTTGGTTTCTCATGTTTGTGATTATATGGATTTCATACAGTTGAGTTGATTTGTGCGTATATACGCATACGATTTGGTTTTTGCACTCGGTATAGTTCACATATCCTTGCAGTGCAGTGATACGTATTTTGTGCACTTAGATGCACTAGAGTTCGATTTCGATTGTGATACTCGATATTTGTTTTGTGCACCTTGTGCACCTGATTTGATTTTGCGCATGTTCGGCGCTTGATATTGGATTTCATGATTTCGTGCATAATGGATTCACCTGGTTTTGATTTTCGTGCATGTTGAGCGCATGTTTTGAGAAGAGATTTCGGAGCACACCAGATGCACTAAATCGAGATTCTTCGTGCGTGTCAGACGCACCTGTCCTTGCTGTCAGGCGCACACGTTACCTATGACTAATGTTGTGTGCACACCCGATGCACTTAGATGTTGTTTCTGTGCGCATATATGGCACATATATGGATTTTGATTTCCGTGCGCACCAGACGCACGTAGTATTCATATGCGTATTTTGGGATTGATTTCTTATAGAGCAGTACGTTTTTATGATATTTGCTATGTGTTTTCGTACTGAGAAGGACTAGTCAGAGGACAGTACCTGAATGTATTTTGTATGCATTGATAGCTATCGAAGGGAATTCCAAAAAGCGAGCTATAGTCTTAGTATTTACCTACGTTTCTGATATGACGCGAAACGTTTAAAACAAGGAAACCCTTCTAAATTGTTTCCCAAAACGGCGGAACGTACATTTCAAACAAAAGGTATATATGTATATGGTTATTTTCTTATGATAGACGTCCGCCACTGTGCAGTGTTATACGTATTGCACAGCGACTTTAAGAGATTTGGCATGCATTTCCTTCAGATAATTACATATATAGATTTGATATTAACGTGTATAGTTTCGAGTTATATCATATTGGTTTTATATTGGGTTTGACATTTGTGTATTTACCATGACTCCGATGATTGCGAGATGCTTGACGGAGTTTTGATTTTGAGTTATATGCTCATTTTTCATGCGTATGCGCTGCGCTACGATTTGTTTTATATATTTACGATTTCGGAGCCCCGACGACTTGATGGTTTTGGCTTAGATGTTTTAGTATTTGGGGGGAGTTTTAATTTAAATTCGGGGACCGAATTTCTTTAAGGAGGGAAGATTGTAACGTTTTGAAAATCGTTTCGGTGAAATTTCTAGAAAAATTGGTAAAATAAAGGGATTTTCTGTAAAAAGTCAAAATACAAATATCTTTATTATAAAATTAAATATACATATTCTAGTTATGAAATTGCTAGTATTTGGTGTTTATTGAGCCTCTGGTAAAATTTCTAATTTTCTGAAATTTTTTCCGAAATTAATTATTTTAATATTATTTTAAGCCGTCACTAATACATTTAATTAGGGAAAATTACAAATTGGAATGGGTTGAAACAAATTTTGTGCATCATAATACATTAAACAAAATTTTAAAATATTGTTTCTGAATTGAAATGAAATTTTTCAAATTGGTTTAGAAAATGTAAAAGAAAAAGGCTAAAATTGTGAATTTGATTAAAGTAATTGTGGTATGGGGGTATTTCCTTCACTTGGAACTTATTACACACACACCCACACTCACACCTCCACATTTTTCCTCCCCTTTTGTGGCTGAAATTCAGCAGCCCTCCCCCCATTTCCCCACACAAATTAGAACAAGGAAAAGAAAACATTGAAATTAAAGGAAAAGAATAAACATATAAGTATGCCTTTGACTTTCAACACCTCATTCTCTCTCTCCCATCTCCCACCCACTTGGCCGAAACCCCCTCTTCCCCCAAATTCAGCAGCAGCCCCCTCCATTTCATCTCTCTTTTCTCTTCAAAAAATTTATCAAAAATGCATCAA
Organism: Agapanthus africanus; assembly: GCA_030015575.1. Classification (NCBI taxonomy): domain Eukaryota; kingdom Viridiplantae; phylum Streptophyta; class Magnoliopsida; order Asparagales; family Amaryllidaceae; genus Agapanthus; species Agapanthus africanus. The sequence continues at coordinate 64,247,335 of CM057337.1, read as the reverse complement.
AATCCCTACAAATTCAAAGCAAACATAAAATCCAACTCTTACCCATTTTTCCTTGGCCATTCAAGCATTGATCTTGGAGCTTGGAAGCAAGTTTTGGAGGTCATGTTGCATGCTAGATCTCTTGATTTGTGAGGTATAAACCTTAACCTATGTTTTGATTGTGGCTTAATTACTCCAATTTAGTTAAATTTTGGTTCTAGTTGCTAACTTGAAAATTTAAGTTTAGGGTTGGATCTAGTTAGGGTTTTAATCATTTATTTGTGGTGGTGAGTTGTAGTTTAATATGTTAAATCATGTAAAAGATAAACTAGTTGCTAGGTTGCTAATTGTTAAATTAAAATTTTGCTAAATATGCTATTTTTGCTAACTAGGTTTTTGAAATTAAATTACAATGTGTGATTAAAATCTAGTTAGGGTTTTTAGCGCATCATTAAGGTTTCCATGAGTGGTTTAACAATTTAAAATATGCAAAACTTAGTTTAGTTGATGAATTGTGGAGTGTTACCTTGAAAATTGTTAAAATTGGTTATGTTGTAAACTAGATTTATTTCTAGATTTATAATAGGAGGTAAGCTTAAAACTAATTAACATTGGTATGACTTAATTAAGATGTTTAATGAACATTATAGCCACTAGAATCGTTAAAATAATTAGATTGGTTAAAACATCAAGTTTGAAACCGAAATGGGAATTTGTGCTAACTAGGTTTTTGGAAATAAAACGATTTGTTTAAATTCATGGTTTTGATGAATTAAACCCTATTTCTTATGTAATTAGTGAGTTTTGAAAACTCGATTGGTGTTTTTGGGTTTTTCTCGATGGTTTGACGTTTGTACATCGACATCGAGGGTTGGTTTGGCTATTCTTGCATGCGTAGGCGATAGGTTTTGACCTATGCGTGATACGCGTGCCGATTTGATTTTCGTATGCCGTTTCGATTTTGAATTTGGTTTTAATGCGATACGGTGCGTTATGATATGTAGGTACCCCATGTGGACTTCGAGACGACAAGCAAGCGCGTGGCGATGTCGGCACCGGCGAGCGAGGACCAGGTGAGTAGATTTATATCTACGGGGAGAAGTCGGGTGGATGGCGTATAGCACCCCCGCAGTCCGTAGTATAGTTTATATATATGTTTATATAGGTGTTTTATGATACGAGAATATTTATTCATGATATGATTATGTGTTCATGGATTAGCTTTGGGTTAGTTGCGAAACCCTAGAGTAGTTTTTATACCCACATACGCACACACAGACTTGCATACATTACTTTCTTGTGCGTAGATGGGGATGTGTATATATGTATATACGCGTGGGTATGGGACTATGCATATATACATTCATATACACACGCATGGATGATGAGGATAGTACTTGGGATTTGACATGAGTCGATGAGATTTGATTTGAGGCCGTGAGATCGGTGATATGGCAGGGTTCGTATTTGAGATACGACATGTCGTTGTAGCGGGTCCTTGACGTAGTGTTTCACACACGTCCATGCATACTTAGGCGGTATCAGTATTGTACTAGACATAGATCAGTACCCCGATCATGATATTTGATAAAGAGGATACCAGATGAATAGTGTGATGAATGTGATATTGACCCGTACCCAGATTTGGGATGCCGTACGACGGATTTACGTACGAGCTATATATTGATGATTGATCCGCACTCTTGACTTAAGATGTCTGATTATAGATATTGTATCGGATATGATATTATTGAGGCGGGATCACCGACTATACATATACAGGTATGTATATGTATCGACTCAGATGATAGGCGGTTTCCTTACCTGTAGTTCAGCTGTTAGTTCAATCGTATAGTTTTGTGTAGTTGTTAGATTAGACTAGACTCCTACCTATTTCAAAACTAGCGGATCGTGGGTATTTAAAAGACAGGTCAAGGGATCTACGGATATTTCAAAAGACGTATCCTTTCTTAAAACCACCGTAGCCCTTATTTTCAAAACCCCACGATTCGTGTTATCTCAAATGGCACCATTGTTTAATATTTAGCTCCCGCTTATTATGGTTGCTCGCTTCGCATCGCATACTTACATTGTTATTTCATATTGCATTGTTGATATTATGCTGTTAGGACACCAGCACCATTACCGATGATGCGTATGTACCACGTACACTTGCCGGCTCACACACATCTTCATGGGTAATTGCCATGTCACTTACACCTTAGAAAATATTATTGCTTAACTTAGCTTGATAGCTAGTAGTTTGACATGATATTAGTGTTCTTACCTTATATGCCAGTTTAGATATTGTAGTTATTACTTGTCACTTCATGCATACTGTTATTCATTGTTATGCCGTATTCATGGATTCTCATGCCTATATTCATGGTTTTACATGCTATTGAAGATTTGGATTCGGATTTCCATGAGATTTTCTGGATTTGGGGGAAAACCGCAAAACTTGTATAAGCTTCTTTCCTCTCTTTTAAATAAAAAAGTGCGGTTTTCCCATGATGTATGAGTCGTCCACCATGAGTTTGCTGATGGATTTCGAGACCCGATTCGAGGAGATGGATGAACCGTTTCGGGTACATGGTGGGCCCGGTGCGGTACCCCGGGGCAAGAAGATCGTGTTGTTGACGTTGAGCCTGTGCAGGGGAGCACGACTGACCGGTGATTTTACCCGACGCGTCGGATATCCGGAGGATACCGTCGTGGTCTTGAGATGGATGGTAGGGTCCGGTCTGGACTGACGGTGCCCTAGATATTGTGATTGAGATATTGAGGTGCAGAGATTGTGATACAGAGATATCGAGATATTTGGACACTTGTTTTGTGTCGATGCTGGGTACTGTTTTATGCTGATTTCATTTATGGTACCTCATTTTTAAAATACAGAAATCTCACTGATTTATGAAAGCAGTTTTCTGCAGTACATGCATTCTGTTTCATGCATTCATACATCATCCATATGATACATTGCTACCTGAGGCACTGACACGGGCACATAGGATTACACTTGGGTTAGATATTTGCCCTAGCCATGGTTATGGGTTGCTGGTTATATATTTGAGGATTTCATATTATGATCGTATGACCTAGGATTGCGTCATACATGCGATTTCTATTCGTAGATGTTTTCTACTCACGAGTTGGCAACTCACCCCCGTTGTGCCACAGTTTCTTGCAGGTTTTGCCATACAGGTTTCATTACGGCTTTGCTGGCACTGCTTCTTTTTCGGATGACTTGCTAGTAGGTGGGTTTACTTGTATCGTACCCATCATTATACCTTGTATATTATTATTCTGTTGTATCTAGAAGTTGCATCAACCAAACATGTATTTATTTCAGAGATAGAGACCAGTGATGTTTATTCTTTCGACCTTAGAGTCGCGCGTTGTATTTCTATGGATTTCTTGCTGTTTTGAGTTTCCTTTTGAGTTTTGATCCTCACCCTTGGCGTTGTATATTATATTGCTTGTGTGGTTGTGACCGTCGATTGACGAAGAGCTAGCTCCCGCTTGGGGATTCCTTTTTATTGATTTCGTATACTATTCATGTTGTATCCCGTTTGGGGGCCAGTATTTACAAAGGAGACTCTGCCGAAATTTTTAGAAAATACTTGATGTTTTTAAAACGCATAATTCTGCTTATGCTATTAAAACTACTTGTTTTAAGTTGGTTTTTCCTTCACTCTACTGCTTCTTTGGTTTTGATTTCTGGGTTTTGGCTTACTTAGATTACGTACGCCTCGAGACGTTTCGTAATTTAAGTGCCGGTCATATTACGTACCTTTCGGGTCATGACACAGAGGTTCATAAAAAATGCAAAGCACTGTTTTTATTTTGTTTTTTTATTAAAGATCATTGATCTTGTTTTTAGATCAATGATCTATCAGAAGAAATTCTTCTATCTAAAAGGTCTTTTACCTTTCTTTTTTTTGGAATTTCTTCAGAGTTCTCTCTGCTTGAAATTCTTGACTTTTTTCAAGAAAATGTTCATGCTTTTGAATTGAGGTCTAGGGTCCTTTTTATAGTGCCCATAAATTAGTTAAAGAGATCTTTCTCTGAGTGATTTGGGGAATTTTCACCACCGTTGGATCTTTGATCCAAAGACTTCTGTTTTACAGAAGAAAATCTTTTTGTTTTAACAAGAACAGAAAGATTTTTTTAGAATCTTAATTCTGTTTGGCGCAAATGCCCCACCGCGTGACATGTGTCGCGCAGCGCACAGTGCAGCGCAACTGCGCTGACACGTGTCGCCCAGCGCAACTGCGCTGACATGTGTCGCGCAGCGCACAGCGCAACGCAACTGCGCTAGCGCATCTGCGCTGACACGTGTCGCGCAGCTCAGTGCTTGCGCAACTGAAGCGTTGTATCCTTTAATTTTACTTAAAATAGAGCTTTGCTCTGATTGGGTGCGCTGCTTCGGGCGCTGCGCTGATGTGTCTGCGCTTGACACGTGGCGCGTTGCGCCCGGGATTTGAAGCGTTGCTTCAAAATTTGAATTTTGAATTTCCAGCAGAGGTTTGCTCTGATTGGGGGAAACAAATGCCCCCCCACCGTTGCGCTCACGTGGCGCGCACGTGAGTGCAGCGGTGGCAAGCCCCTGACCGTTGGATCAAGGGGTGAGCTGAAGGGCGCAAGTGCCTTATAAATAGGACCTATGGCCTTTTAGAAAACTTCACCATTTTTTAGATTTTGATTCCAGAGCTTTGCTCTTGCTTAGAACTTCAGAGCTTTGCTCTCGTTTCCAGAACTTTAGAGCTTTGCTCTAATTTTCCAAGTTAGAAAACTTTAGGTAAAATTAATCTTGAGTTAAATTAATTTTAATTAACCAATAGAGCTTTGCTCTCATAGATCTTTTGATCTAAAGGGATCCCCATTGGGGTTTCACCAACAGAGCTTTGCTCTCATGAATCCATAGATCTGGAGAGATCTTGTTCATGGGTTTTAACCCATGAGCAGAGCTTTGCTCATGGATCCAAAAATAGATCTTTTTTAATCTAACCTTAAAAAACGAAGAACTTCTAAGAGTCTTCAAAATGTTTTAATTTCTTTAGGAGTTTTAAATAAATTTTCTCACCATCACCACAGAGCTCAGCTCTTTTAAGGAATCTTATTTCCCTGAGACTAGAGTTTGACAAGTGTCACTCTGTGACAGAGCTTTGCTCTGAAAGAGGAGATTTTCTCCTTGTCTCTAGGGATTCTTTATTATTATTATTAGTGGGAATGTTTTTCTGGGGACCAACTGACAATCTCATCCAATGATGACGTTGTCTTATTAACTGACGTATTGTCATCCAGATTTTGTGGGTCCCCATTTGGTCCCCTACCCACTGCACTGCAGTGTAATTAATTTTAATCTAATTAATTTTTAAATTCATTTAATTGAAGATTTTTAAACGCCAAGCGTTGGAATTGTAGCACTGACGGCTATATTGTTCTTTTGCAGCGATCATGTCTCTCGACACCTCGTTTCCGTTCGTCCGCTCGGAGGAAGGGTTTCCTGAAGCACCCTTGGACTGTGATGTTTTGGCTATGATCAAAGAATACGACCCAGAATATAAGAGTCTCCACCTTTGGGGGTCGTGGTACAATCAGATCATCATGGGCCGACGGAGCTTCACATGCGCGGTGCCGTCAGAACCCATAACGGCGATTCATTACGCCAGCCCACCCCCGGTGCAGTACGCTGTGGAGATGGTTGATTGGACATCGAAAGGCTTTCTACATCCCGCCATAGATGCGATTCCGGTTCAGCGTCCTATGGTTTTGGATATCCTGGGACGCCGCATCTGTCAAGGCGAGGGGCGACCTTGGGGGCAATCATATAATATCGGTTTGATCCCCCGCCACCCAATCAGCTATCTGCCGTGGGTCCGGTATATCCTGTGACGAAGAAGTCGCAGTTGACAAGATTAGGATTGTATACCGCAGTCTACGTCTCCCTCTTCCAGTATCCCACGCTTCCCACCTGGTGGTTCAAGGCCTTCCTGGAGCAGTGGAACATTCCTACCCACACTTTCCTCGCCATGGATCGGGAAGTGTCAATCTCTTTGGAAGAGTTTACGGAGGTATCCGGTCTACCTGTCATGGGGGAACATTATGAGGAGTTGCTCCCGATGGATGAGTACGTCTTTGGTGCTAAGCCGGTGATAAGGGGGCTCACGCCGGAAAACACTGTTCAACACCAATTTCCAAGTCTGATCAAGGTGTTGAACATCTACGAGGCCCTTTTCATTGAGCGTGAGAGCCGCGGAGTTAGTTTTGAGGATTTCATTGCTCGGTTCCTTCACCCTAACGTCCTCTCGGCAGAAGCTGCCAAGTTTGCCACCCTTGAGGACCCTTTCGGTTTAGGTTTGGATAACCTGCCGGCGAAGGAAATAGACCAAAAGGACTTTTTTCTTCCTAACTCCCCAACCATGTCTTTTGCAGAAGTCGCAGCCCCCGAGATAGACGAGGAGGCCTTCTTTTTAGGATTTCTTGGGCTTTGGCTGAGTTGGTTTGCGCTCCCAATGCACTTTCACCGCATGCGGCCTTCCGTCTTTTACCCAGCCCACCGGATGACCATCGGGGTAAAGATGGCCGTTGGGATCGCTGGCTTGGCGCACCTATATCATGGCCTCAGCCGAGCAGCGGATGCTAACGAGCCCGGGGTATTGCACGTGGTCTTCCCGATGCACTACTTTATGTCGTGGCTCGAGCTATATATGGCGGGTGTCTTCGGCATGCATAAAAGGCCCTCGTTCTACGAAAGGTGCAGTTTTCCTCGCATTCTACAGCTGATCGGCGCATCAATTGTAAATCCATCGCCACGAAATGCCAGGGGTTTACTCCTTCGCTCCTACACCGTTGGAGCCGGTGTGTCTTTCATTGACAAGGTGTTGACTATTGGAAAAACGTCCACCACTGCAGTGCGGCCATTGCAAGACACTTTCAAGGATGGAGCTTCAGTTTTAACGGCCCGGGAGACTCTTCACTTATATTTCATAAGACCGGGCTTCTTGGTGTTTAGGCAGGACAGGGCAACGATCTTCATGAGATATAACCCGCATCGTTTCGCCCAACAGCTGAGTTATAATCAAGGGTACCGCTGGAGGCTTTTTTATCGGAACCTACCGTGACCGAAGAAGGGATGGAGAGAGCGCTGCATCATTTCATGCGTCTAAATACGGGCTTTCACTTCTTTATCAGTGAGCCAGCTTGCGCCCCACGACTTCTTTGGGTATATACAGAATGGTACAGTCATTCGACGGGAGCGGTCATAAAGGAGGAAAGGCGGTTGCTGATCGACCGTAAGGGTGCACCTCCAGGTAGCAATCGTAACGCTCCTTTGGTGCCAAGGACCCCGGTAATCCCCCCTTTAAAAGATGCCAAAGCCGGACCCTCGTGTGCGCAGAGTCCGCCACGTGGATTGCCGCTCCCTGATATTGCGGATGCACCACCAGTGCCCTGTGCTCCAGTGGAGACAGTGGTTATAGCCTCACCGGAGTCTGGTATGGGTGCGGACATCGGGACCCGCCGTCCCAAGGTGGCTGCTAAACGGAAGTCGATCCCACGTGCACCTCGGGTCGGAGGGCAGAAGAAAAAGAAGTCGCTCTTCGCTGCAGACGTCGTGTTCGGTCAGGAACCCCATGCTCCCTATGCCGAGGGCCTGATCGAATACGGGACTGACGAAGGATTAGTGATGCCGCCGCCGGACGATACAGACTTGGAGGCTGCTGTCGAAGCTTCAGCATGGTTGGCGAGGCGTGACGCGTGGCTAGCTAAGCTTGCGCAATCAGGTAACTACTAGTCGCATTTTCTTTATTGCAACATATCCTCTTCATTACCTTTGACTAACGCTTTTCTTTCTTTTCTTCCAACAAGCATCACTGATGAAGAAGCCATTGCCGCTTCTCTAAAGACTTTCCAGGAGGAGGAACGTCTTAGAGCATCCATGGGCTTTAGTAAGTTTCGATTCATCAAGTTTTCATTTCCCTTGTGTTATGGTCGATCTAACCTTTCCCTTTTAATCACAGGAACCTCAATGCCGCTCCCTCCAAGTGACGCAGAGGTTCTACCAATTGCCGATGTTCCTGCTTCCTCAGGGTTACTGTAGGAGGTTCGTCTTAAAGAGCCGATGAGAGACGCCTTAAAGGCTCTGGAGGCATCTCTGAACGAGGACGACGACGCCCTGAAGGAAGCGTCACAGAGGTCCATCGCGACAGCCCGGGAGGAAAGGAAGCGGTCGAGGCGCGAAGCAAAGGCACGCAGGGCTGCCTTGGCTATGGGAGCGGGCCCCAGCACCGTCCCTCATGCTGATACTCCTTCCCAAGAGGCCCCTGTCGCCTTCCTATCCACTGCTCGGAGACAAGTGGCGCACGCAGTTCGGAGCGCAAATGATAAATCCACTTCAGGTAATATTTCTCCCAAGATTTTGTTGTAAGAGTTATAATGCCATCGATTCTTATATATTTTATCTTATAGGGCCAAGTCCGACCGAGGGGGAGGCGGAGACCGTTGAACCCAAGAAAGCAGAGGAGGCGGTACCTGCCGAACTCGAGGCGATGGTGGGCAACGTTGGTGAGGCTTTGGAGTCTGAGGTGGAGGTTGAGGGGGATGCAGCCGAGAAGGTCATTGATGCCGAACCTGAAGTGGTGGCAGATGAAATGATCATTATAACTGAGCCCAGGGTGTTGGCAGACGAGGTGCTTGAGGCCGGCGACCTCGTGGTGACGGTGGACGAGACAACCGCGACTACTGAACCTGAGGGAGTAGCGGGTGAGGTGGCCATGACTCCCGAGGACGAGCCAACCTCTCCTTCTCTAGAATCTGGGAATGCTCCAGTTATAGCCTCCCCGTCTATGGTCCTCCGCCGTCTCCAGGTCTCGCGAGCACAACAACGGTTCCCATTGAGTCGGGTGATGAGGCCACGGGCGGTGGCCTCATGTCGATGGAGGAGGGAGCCGCCTCCGTTTCGGCTGGCAGCTCACCAGGTAAATCCCAAGTTACTGTCCTCTTTATCTTACAATCCTTTCTGACAAGTTCACATTTTTTCATAACGCAGGTGCAGCCAGTGCCGATGCCCCATTGCTCGAGAGAGCGCCTTCAACTACTGCCCTGGCGGTGGTCTCCTCTCAGCCCTCTCTTATACCGTCAAAGATGTTGGAAGGTATGAGTTTGCAACTTATTAATCTTATTTTTCAGACGTATAATTTGTGTACTAAAGTCATACTGTTATGTCTTTCAGGAGTGCTTTTTGACCATCTTTATCAGATGTTGCTCCCACACTTCTCCTTCCCATCCGAACTCGCTTCTTCCTCTGGTGGCGTTGGTGAGTATGATTTCCATTGATATCCTTTTTTTTCATTGATGGAATTACTTCTAACCCCCTTTTTTCTCATCTCGACTGCAGTGCTACAGATTGAAGGAGGGGATAAAAGATCGGCTGCGCCACCGGTCCTTCCGGCTTTGCCACCTGTCTCAGCTGGTACGGCGACTATCACATCGATAACTCCCCCCTTTTTATTATTTTTTTTACTGTTATATGATCACATCCTGTTTCTTTTCAGCTGTTGTTCCGGTCTCGGCGCCTTTCGAGCCTCGCACTACAATGCCGGCGGGTCCTTATCTGAGACGTCCGTCTTCGAAAGGCGCCGCGAATAGTCTGCGCATGTTGAGTGACTACGTCGAGGAACTCGACGTTGAAACTCCTACATCTGCCGCAGACTTCGCGACGGCGGTTAACCCGATGCTGGTGATACTCGTGAACTTTCATGATGAGGGTATCATCGCATCTTGGGTTAACCATTGCAGGGAGATCGAGGCCCGTCTGCATCAGTTGGAGTCGCTGCGTTCCGCTCCCGAGACCTTGGCCGCCAGCAATCAAAGAGTAGCATGGATTGAGCAGAGCGCTTCTTACTTCTACCATCTCGAACAAGAAGTCATTTCAAGGCGTAAGGAGCGCGGTGAGACTTTGAGCAAGTCTGCCTAACTGCATGCTCGGGTGGAGGCCAATACTGCACGGCTGAAGGTTATCTTTGAGGGTCTTCTGCAATGTCTTTCCGAAGGGTTATCCTTGAGGCAACAGCTTAATGTTGTCGAGCGGGATGTACCCAGCCAAGAAGCAGCCCAGAAGGAGGCCGAGGAGCAACTTTCATCCTTTTTACAGCAACGGGCCCAGGTGGAAGCGGAGGTGGCCGCGGCAGCCACTCAGGAGGAGGCGCTGAAGGAAGTGCGAGAGCAGCTTGTGGATTTACTAAAGACACTTCCTCCTCAGTAGTTATCCCTCTTTGTATCGTTTGTACTTGTAGATAAAAAAGAATGTGTATATATATATGTTTTTTTTCTTTAACACAATGTATCCTGTACTCAATCAAGTTTATGAATAAAAGATACACATTTTCTGTAATGTCTTGTGTCATTTCTCCGCCTTTTCTTTCTTTTATTCTCAACATGCCACCTTAGTAAACATGGTTGACGGATGATTAGAGCAAGCATCTTGACTTCCTCAAGAAATAGCGATGGCTTAGGCCGCAGGTTCAGATTTGCTGCCTAAGACTTTTCAACTCTATGAGCCGTGACGGTCTCGTAGAGATTTTTCTCCCTACGCATCGAGAGGATCTCGTAGGTGGGTTTTTCTCCTTAGGATTCGTGAGGATCCCTAAGTTTTTTTCTCTTATAGGTCGTAAGGATCCTGTAAGAGAATTTTTCCCTCTTATGAGTCGAGAGGACTCATAAGCGGTTGTTTCCCTCCTTGTCGAGATTCGACTTTGGAGAGTGAGACCCGTGAATAGTATGCAAGAGATCTTTTTGGATCGACTTGCAGGGTCCCATTGTTCAGGAAGAAAGTTTTTTAGTCCCTGCTGCCTGAGGCTTCATCTTGCAAGTTGAGACGAATCGGGAATTTTCCCGCGGAGACACTGGTTTCTCTGCGAGCCGACGCGAATCAGGAGGCTCTCGTCAAGGATTTTTTGTTTCCTTCGAGTTGAAATGAGTCGAGAATTTCCCACGGAGGCACTGGTTGCTCTGCGAGTCGACGCGGATCAGGAGGCCCTCGTCAAGGAGTGTTTGTATCCGTGAGTTGAGGTGTTTGCTAGGGATTATTTGTTTCCCTAGCACCAAGGATTATTTGTTTCCTTGGGGTTGAAACGAGTCGAGGATTTCCCACGGAGGCACTGGTTGCTCTGCGAGTCGACGTGGATCAGGAGGCTCTTGTCAAGGAGTGTTTGTATCCGTGAGTCAAGGAATTTGCTAAGGATTATTTGTTTCCCCAGCGCCAAGGATTATTTGTTTCCTTGGGGTTTGAAACGAGTCGAGAATTTCCCACGGAGGCACTGGTGGCTCTGCAAGTCGACGCGGATCAGGATGCTCTCGTCAAGGAGTGTTTGTATCCATGAGTCGAGGAATTTGCTAAGGATTATTTGTTTCCCTAGCGCCAAGGATTATTTGTTTCCTCGGGGTTTGAAACGAGTCGAGAATTTCCCACGGAGGCACTGGTGGCTCTGCGAGTCGACGCGGATCAGGAGGCTCTCGTCAAGGAGTGTTTGTATCCGTGAGTCAAGGAATTTGCTAAGGATTATTTGTTTCCCTAGCGCCAAGGATTATTTGTTTCCTCGGGGTTTGAAACGAGTCGAGAATTTCCCACGGAGGCATTGGTGGCTCTGCGAGTCGACGCGGATCAGGAGGCTCTCGTCAAGGAGTGTTTGTATCCGTGAGTCGAGGAATTTGCTAAGGATTATTTGTTTCCCTAGCACCAATGATTATTTGTTTCCTCGGGGTTTGAAACGAGTCGAGAATTTCCCACGGAGGCACTGGTGGCTCTGCGAGTCGACGCGGATCAGGAGGCTCTCGTCAAGGAGTGTTTGTATCCGTGAGTCGAGGAATTTGCTAAGGATTATTTGTTTCCCTAGCGCCAAGGATTATTTGTTTCCTCGGGATTTTAAACGAGTCGAGAATTTCCCACGGAGGCACTGGTTGCTCTGCGAGTCGACGCTAATCGGGAGGCTCTCGTCAAGGATTGTTTGTTTCCCTGAGTTGAGGTATCTGCTGAAGACACTGGTTTCTTCGGAGTTGGACTGAACCGTCGAGATTTGGCTTCTTCTTCTGGCGGAGCCTGTTGGGAAAGTATGGTTCCCTCTTTGTTTACGCCCTTGGATTGTATACAGGGATCGATGCGATCTTAACTGTAGGGCCAAAGTTTTATCATCACTTTTTTTTTGTTTTATCTCCGCGATGCTCTATCATTTCAGCTTTTATATCGCGAAGGTCACGATTGCCCAATCATTTCGGCTATTTTTCGCGGTGTCCAATCATTTCGGCTATTTATTTTATTTTTACTCGCTGCTTTTTATTGCGAGTTGCCCAATCATTTCGGCTATTTATTTTATTCTTACTCGCTGCTTTTTATTGCGAGTTGCCCAATCATTTCGGCTATTTATTTTATTCTTACTCGATTCTTTTTATTATGAGTTGCCCAATCATTTCGGCTATTTTGTATGCGTACGTTTTTACTTGCTGCTTTTTATTGCAAGTTGCCCTATCATTTTGGCTATTTCGTATGCATGTGCGGCCTATTGGCTTTTCGCCGTAAACCTGAAATTAGACGTCGATTTCGGCATCAGCACCGCTACAACTGGGATATTGTCAGGAGCGAATCATCATTTGCCTCTGTCGGTGTCGAACAAAGGTGGCTTAGCGAACAGGGTTAAGGTCCCACCGACTAAGGCTTTTGACTTCATGAGCCGTAAGGGTCTCACAAAGGTATTTCTCCTTACAAGTCGTGAGGATCTTATAGGTGCATTTTTTCTTTAGGAATCGTGAGAATTCCTAAGTGTTTGTTTCTCTGTAAGTCGTAAGGATCCTACAGGAGGGTTTTCTCCTTGTAAATCGAGAGGACTTACAAGGGTTATGCGAACATATCCCCAGTCACGGATGGATCTTGGTTAGGGAAATGTTTATTCGCGCCCATGGATTGTATACAAGAGTCAGTATTGAGCCACTTGTAGGGCAATATCGGAAGTTGTGGGGGTTGCTTAAGCACAGGTTTAGGTCTCTGTAACTTAAGACTTTCAACTCTTATGAGCCGTGAGGGTCACATAAGAGATTTCTCCTTACGAGTCATGAGGATCTCGCAAGTGTATTTTCTCCTTAGGAATCGTGGGGATCCCTAAGTGTGTTGCTCCCTTGTGAGTCGTAAGGATCTCACGCGGGTGGTTTCTCCTTACAAGGTCGAGAAGACCCTATAAGTGTCCTTTAACGAGGTTGCGCCCTTTCAGGTTTTCTCAAACACTCACCGGTAGCCCTGCTGTTTTTACTCACGGAGCCCTTTCGGGTTTTCATCCGTGCCCATTTTGCTTATGGACATACCGTTTTTTTAATTCTTTTTATATACTTTTTTACGAGGTCGCGCCCTTTCGGGTTTTCATGAACACTCGCCGGTAGCCCTGCTGTTTTTACTCACGGAGCCCTTTCGGGTTTTCATCCGTGCCCTTTTTGCTTATGGACATACCGTTTTTATTTTATTTTATTTTTATATGTTTTTTTTATATCTCGTCAGCCTAAAGATGCCGCGGTAGTAGTTTAAAGACGTTTCGGTTTGCTATTAGTTTAAGGACATTTCGGTCCGACATTGAGAAGGCTGGCTACTGCTAATAGAGTTTGAGCTTAGGAAGATAGCGAGCGGACATAGTCGTCGTCATCTACCATTGACCTAGGCTGTGGCTCATTAAGCATAGTATCTCTTTAGGAAGCGACCGTTTATTGGCCTGAAAGGCCTTTCACCGTGCATGTCCATGAGTAGATAGGCCCCACCCTGGTAGACCTTATTTATGATGTACGGGCCTTCATAGTTTGGCTCGAATTTTCCCCGCTTGGCGCGATTGGGAATCATAGGCCTTTTGACCACTAGCACAAGTTCGCCTTGGCGGAATGTCTTCGGTCGGGTCAATCTTTCATATGAGCGCGTCATCTTTGCTTATAGGCCTCCAGATTTTGCTGCGCTATAAGCCGGGTCTCATCGAGAGCATCAAGCTCCTCAAGCCGAAGGTGAGCATTTTCTTCGTCCGTCAGCTCGTAGTGGACTGCCATACGTAGAGAGGGTAACTCTATCTCAAGGGGGAGTACTGCTTCCATCCCAAATACCAACGCGTACGGCGTTGTGTTCGTGGCCGTCTTGAACGTAGTTCGATACACCCAAAGAGCCTCTTGCAGTCTCTCGTGCCAGTCTCTCTTATTTCGGGACACCGTCTTTTTCATGATTTTCGTTAGGGTCTTGTTGAAGGCTTCAGCTAGACCATTAGCTCGCGGATTGTAAACTGAAGAGTATCTCCAGTCTATATTATGCTGCTGTGCGAAGCGACTGATCTTGTGGCTTCTGTAGGTTGGCTCGTTATCGGAGATTATCCGTCTTGGCGTTCCAAACCGATATATGACGTGCGTCTTGAAGAAGTGGAGGATATTCTCCGTCTTCACTTCCCTCAGTGGTACCCTTCTGCCCATTTGGAGAAGTAGTCAGTCGTCGCCAGGATGAAACGATGTCCCATAGACGACGCTGGTTCGATGGGGCCGACTATGTCAGTTCCCCACATCTCGAACGGCCAGCTAGCCACCGTTAGATGGAGTGGATTTGGATGCTGGTGGATGAAGTCCCCATGAATTTGGTATGAGTGGCATTGCTTCTCATATTCGAGGCAGTCCTGAATCATCGTGGGCCTGTAGTAGCCCATCCGCTTGATCTTCAACTTCATCTTTGGGCCTGCTTGATGAGAACCACAGATTCCGTCATGAACTTCCTGAACGACCCTTTCCGCTTCGTCAGGCCCTAGGCATCTCAGCCACAGAGAATCAAACGGCCTCTTGTACAGAGTATCGTTGACGAAGGCAAAAGATAGAGCCCGTTTCATGAGCTCATGTCTTGTGGACGCATCTTCGGGCATTCGATGGGACTTAAAGTAGTCTTTGAAGACTTCCCTCCAGTCCTCAGCCTTTTCTCGTTCTTTTATTTGTAAATTCGTCTGCTTAGTCACTCCCTTTTCTTCGGATGATTCCGGAGATATTTCTGCTGGGGCAAGCACCCGACGGCTTTGTACTATGATTCTAACGTTATCGAGGTTCTCGTCAGCCAGTTCTTTAGCAAGTTTGTCCAACGCGTCTGCTTTGCTTTTTTCCGCGCGCGGTATGTTCTCCAAAGTATAGGAGGGAATTTGGGTTAACAGTTGTTGCACTTTTTCGCCGTACTTTACCAACTCCGGTTTGCACGTTTGGTAGTCGCCGTTTACTTGACTAACGACCAGTTGGGAGTCTCCATATATGAGGAGGTTTTCAATCCCCATGTCGATGGCGATCTCGAGGCCTGCTATCAGAGCTTCGTATTCGGCTTCGTTGTTTGTCCTCGGCTCCGTCAGGGAGAACGCGTAGCGCATTATCCCTCCTTATGGAGTTACAAAGATAAGTCCTACCCCCGATTTGATTATAGGGGTACTTTGTTTGCGCTTCTTCACGGAAGATGCTCCGTCGAAATAAAGCTCCCATCGGGTATTATCACCGTCGATTGCATCAAACGCATGTTCGTCTGGAAGATCGCAGTTTAAAGGAGAGTCGGTCGGTATCGGATGCTCAGCGAGGAAGTCAGCGATGGCCTGGCCTTTCACTGCCTTGAGAGGTTGATATGTTATCGAGAACTCCATCAAGAGCAGGGTCCATTTAGCAAGTCGTCCCGTCAATATGGCCTTCGACATTAAATATTTAAGGGGGTCCACCTTCGAAATGAGACGGACTTCATGTGCCAACGCATAGTGTCTGAGCTTTGTTATCGCAAAGATCAACGCCAGGCAGTGTTTTTCAATGGGGGAGTAGTTGCTTTCTGCCCCCAGTAGAACTCGACTTAAGTAGTAGAGTGCTCTTTCTTTCCCTCGATCGTTCTCTTGTGCCTATATGCGCCTAAGGAACCTTCGAGGGCGGTTGTATAAAGAATGAGGGGCTTTCCCTTGACTGGAGCAGCCAACACCGGCGGGTTCTGCAGGTATTGTTTGATCTCGTCTAGCGTGCTTTGGCATTTTTGGTCCCAGACGAACGGGGTTCCCTTCTTCATCAGGTGGCTGTAAGGACGGCACTTTCCTGAAAGGTTGGCTATAAATCGCCGTATATACGCGAGCTTCCCTTGGAGAGACCGCAGCTGTTTGAGAGTCCTTGGCGGAGGCATCTCCATGATCGCTTTGATCTTTGACGGATTTATTTCGATACCCCAGTGTCAGACGATGAATCCCAGGAATTTGCCCTAGGAAACTCCGAATGCACACTTGAGAGGGTTCATCTTCAAGTTGTATTGCCGAAGACGTTGAAATACGGTCTTCAGATGCTCGAGATGTTCCTCGTACGATTTGCTTTTAACCACGAGATTGTCAATATAGCATTCGACGATTTCGTGTATAAGGTCATCGAAGATCTTCGTCATGGCCCTTTGGTAGGTGGCACCGGCATTCTTTAAACCGAAGGGCATCACTTTGTAACAAAATATTCCTAAAGGAGTCCTGAAGGCGGTGTGCTTCTGGTCTTTGGGATGCATTTTTATCTGATTATATCCTGATGAGCCGTCCATGAAGGAGAAAACCTCATGAGTGGACGTATTGTCTATCATCAGTTCGGTGACTGGCACTGGAAAATCGTCTTTCGGGCAGGCTTTATTGAGATCCCGGAAGTCTACGCATATGTGCACTGTCCCATTTTTCTTCATCACCGGGATGATGTTGGCGATCCATTCAGGGTATTGAACTTCCTGGATAAAGCCAGAGTCGATTAACTTTTTGACCTCGGCGTTGATGCTCATCTCAAGCTCGAGCCGCATTCTTCTCGGCGCTTGTTTGACTGGCTTGACGTCCGGAGATATCGCCAATCTGTGCACAGCAATTTCTGGATCTAATCCCGGCATTTCGGAGTAGTTCCATGTGAAACAATCTTTATGCTGTAGGAGCACGTCCTTTAACGCGGATACCCTTTCTTCAGATAGTAGCTCGCTGATGAATGTCGGTCGTGGATCGTTTGCCGTCCCCAACTCAATTTTCTTGAGGTTATCTGCAGTGGTATGGATTCCATCTTCCAGCTTTTTTGGCGCAGGCGGGAACTCTGAGATCACTTCATCGTTGTTGTTTTCAAAGCATCGGGGAAGGCCATCCATGTCCTCGGGCTCTTCTTTTGATATTGTTATCACGTGGCAAGTACGAATTCGCTTCCAATCCCAATATGGAACTGGTTCTTCTTTCGTGGCCTTGGGCTCGTGCTTTTGTAGTGGCGCTACCCTCCAGTTGTCGGACAGAGCGAACTTGCCAAGCTGATACTGATCTTCAACCCAATTCTTGAAGGTGAAGCAGTCCTCAAGAGGGTGCCCTACCACTCGGTGATAAAAGCAATAGTCTGGGTGTGAGACCTCGCCTGATTGTTCGGGGTGTTTAGACTCCGGCAGTGTAAGCATCTGATGTTTTAAAGCGAGGTCAAGTATTTTCTTCGTCTTGTCCCAGGGAAATGAGTACGCTCGACCCATTTTCTTCACGAGGGATAGATCAATAACATTCGACTCCCGTTTGCGTGGCTTCTTAGCCCTGCTTTGTTGCTGTTGAGCGCCTTTTTGGCCTTTCGACTTATTTCTGCTTTTGCGTCGAGCCTTCTTTATAACAGGTTGACGAGGAGCGGTATTTTCATCTTTCACGGCCTGTTGGAGAAGGCATTGCGTTTTGGCTTTCTCGTAGATGACCATTTCGTGGTTATGGCCGTCTCAGACTTTTTGACCCGTTTCCCTTATAAGCTTGTCCATTTGTTCTTCGAACGACGGACTGGGCTCTTTTGCATCTGGAACTTTTACTGGCTCAGGATTAGTGTCCTCCCATTGAGCACCCGCCTCTTCATCGAAGTCATACACGACGTAGCAGCCGTGTAGTAGCTCTCGTTTCTTTGACCGGACGTATCCAAGCCCAATTGTTTCCATTCTCCCATTAGGCAGTTTGCGTTGAGTCCCGGGAACGTTCCAGATTTTGTCATAGAACTTGGCTTTTCGAATGGTCTGCTTGAAGGATATCCCCTGACGTTTCAGCAGCTTTTTCAAACCCTCTGTATAATATCTGAGAAGACGGATAGGCTGAAGCCTGTCGAGCGTAGGATCCGCGCCATGCCAGATTTCTTTTTCCACCTTGGTTTCTTCAGAGCGGTAGAATAGAATTGCTTTTTCGCTTTCTCGCCTGGGAGGGATATAGAACGTTTGCAGCTCCTCTACGCTGTAGATATCAAGTGCATCTAGTTCTTTATGGTGTTTAAGCGGCACCATGGCGACTTGCAGACTTTGCTCTTCATCAGCGAACATTTGTATTGAAGGCCGAGCAGAGAATATAGCATGGACCTCATCTTTCGAGTCACTACCAAAGATCAACGTAGGAGCGGACGGTCCTGGCTTGTTGTGTTGGGATGGACCCGAATAAACTATCTCCTCTTCCTCCTCGGTATCACTGCCGAAGACAGGGATGGTGGCATTAGCTTTATTCTCCGGCTTGTGACACTTCTCCATATCTTCGAAATCCGGTAAGAAATATTTGGCATCTTCATATTTGCGGACCTCGTTCACAGAGAACGGGTTTAGTTCTCCCGTCACGGTATATTCGAAACCATCCTTAAATTACTTCATACACTGATGTTGTGTAGAAGAGATGATGTTGTACTCGTGTAACCATGGTCAGCCGAGCAAAGCGTTGTAGCATGTCTTGGTGTCTATGACGTGGAACTTAATGTCCGTGACGAGTAGCCCGAAGCGTAGCGTCAGTATCACAGACCCAAGAGTTCTTGATGACTGGGAGTCGAACCCGGAGATGGTGATCTTGTCGCGAGCAAGGTGCTGGACGCTCATGCAGATTTCTTTTAACACCCGCACGTTGAGGAGATTAACGGAGGATCCATTGTCGATCAGGATTTTGCCTATCTTAATATCGTGGCAGTATCCCGAGACATAAAGGGGGAGATTGTGTTCGCACGTCCCAAGGAGAAGGTCTTCATCACCAAAAGCGACATCGGCAGTGTGCACTCCCTCCAATTCATCCTTCATCTTTTCTTCAGCCAGGAAAGCTTGGAATTGTCCCGGATCTTGTAATGCCTTGATTAACGAATTTCTCGCCTCCTTTGATAGCAAAAGGGCATCGAGAATGCTAAGTTGCAAGGGTAGTTTCCTCAGATGCGCTAAGACGTTGTAATCCACCTTATTTTTCTTAGGCGGGTCCTTGGCGCTTAGCTCCTCCACCACTTGGTCATCCAAGACGATATCTTCAGAGAACTTTTCTTTCCCTTTATCTTTTTTATTTGAGGGCCCGAGATTCTTTTCGGGGAGCGTGCGATTACGTAGCCGGATATTTTCGCAGACCTTCGGCTCTTCTTTTTTTCCCGAAGTGGACTCTTTAAAGAGAGGGGCAAGTTCTAGCTCCTCATCAGAATCACTCCCGAATGTAGGCATTTGTGACCCGCCGGTGTTAACCATGCAACAATCGCCAGTAGTTCTTTTAAGCCCTTCGGTCGTATTTCTTCGCTCCCGACGAGTTTTGCGCTTTTCCCGCTTGAAGCGTTGTCTATGAGCAACGTATCCTTGCCACCATTTAGCGAAAGCTTTGCACTCTTGAGTGGGGTGCGAAACCTTCTGATGATATAAGCAATAGGAGGGGTGCCTTTCTATTTCACCGGTGATGTTTACTACGGAGTATGGTAGCTTCATGCCCATTGATATGGCCTTAGCAAACCTTTTTCTCATCTTGAATTGGCTTTTGTTGGTAGTGGAGGTGTTTTGCTCCAGCGGGATCGTCTCAGCTCTTTCATCAAGTCGCTGGCGCTTGGCTCTTTCAAATATAGCCGTCTCGCGTTCTTGATCAGATTTACTTTTTAATCGAGCTTCGTTGAGGAATGCGTCAATTACCTCATCTGATGGCCCCAGAATTTTTGATTCAGGGTCTGCCCCCAGCTTTTCAGTGCAAGGAGTCTCCTCATCGTCCATGAACGAATGGGAAATTACATGACAGCTCGCCACGCATTCTTCAGATTCACCAGATGAACTTTCTCCCTCATCTTCCTCTTGAAAGACATGATCAAGGAACTCTTGGAATGTAATGGGAGTCCGTGCCTTCTGGTTGTATTCCTCCAGCGCGTCAATTTGTTTTTGCAAGTCCGAGCGCTTGTCGCCAGGCTTCACGGGCTTCTTTGATTTTTTTTTCTTTTTCTTCGAAGATTTTGACGGCCGGTTGCGAGTGCTTGAGCCACCTCCATCGGTCTTTGGAGTTGGACGTGGCTTCAACATCCCCTCAATGACCTGCGGTTCCAACGGGTTCTTCCACCTAATCGCTGGACATGTCTGAAGATCGTTTAACATCCTCTTTGTCTTGGATGATAATACAACCTCCCAAGGAGCTTCTTCAACGACGGAGCATGTTGCCCCCGGCGTATTCGTCCCCTTAGATGTGTGGGGCTGCGGGGGATTCACCTTCCTTTTGTCAGATAACGCGAATTTGCCATGTCGGTACTGGTTTTCAAGCCAATTTTTGAAAACGTAGCAATCTTCGATCGGATGGCCCAGTTCTCGATGATAAGGACAGTAGTTGGGCTCATTGACATCACTTGGTTATAAGGACGTTTTGGATCCGGCAGATTTATGAGTTGGTTGCGTAACGCCAGCTCGAATAACCTCCTCGTTTTATCGCGGGGAAAGGAGTAAGAACGTCCTAGCCTCTCCTCAAGGGCCACGTACGGACGCATATTATTTTGACGAGCAACCGGCTTCGAGTCGCTCGGTTGTTGTTGAGCATTAGCGACAACGACCGCTTTTCCCTTCCCTTTGTCATTTCGGGAGTTCGGCTTTGGAAGAGGGGGTTTATGGCCCATCTGATCCATTTGCGCTAGCTTGTCAATCAAGGCCTGGAAGGTAGTTGGCTTGAAAAATATCATAAATTGTGAGATGGTTGCTTGCGGATCAAGGGTTCCCACAAACATACCCACCGCGGGAGCTTCTTCAATGCGCTGCTCGCACTTCGACCATAAGTTTCTCCACCGTATAGCATATTGGACCCATGTCTCGCCTGGCTTTACTCTGGCGTTAATCAGTGCCGTCATTAGGGTACGTTCACTGGCGCTTGCAAGACGCTGAGTAAATAACAGCTCCATCTCCGCGAAGGTTTTGATAGAGTCGTTCGGGAGCTCAGAGTACCACTCGAACGCCGTATCTGATAAACTTCCAACAAACTGGCGAAGCAACAGCTTATCATCACCACCAGTGTTACCGCAGAGTGCCCTGAACTGGGCAACATGCTGGTGAGGATTGCCCG
Source organism: Agapanthus africanus (assembly GCA_030015575.1). Lineage (NCBI taxonomy): Eukaryota > Viridiplantae > Streptophyta > Magnoliopsida > Asparagales > Amaryllidaceae > Agapanthus > Agapanthus africanus. Next base: position 64,226,036 of record CM057337.1, on the reverse strand, counting down.
TCCCCTTATAGACGTGGAACTTGGGAATTGTGTAATCGGGCGGGTACTTGATTTGGTCGTACCAACTTGGATATGGCCGCCCCTTTTTTACGACCTGGCCAGCTGCTTTAGTCGCATGATGAACCCATATTTGTTGGGCTATGTACTCGTCTAAGTCAGCTTTGGAGATTGTCTCCTCATTAGCTGTTGACAGAGCTGGCGGAGGATTTGACGTCTCTCCCCTATCGTCTTCAAGGACGATCGGGGGATCTTCGGCCGGAGGATCTTGTTGGATCATCATCCCCACCATGTCTTGGAACAGGAGGCCCATACGCTTTATGTTGGCTGCTTGTTCAGCAGCCTCTTTATCCTTCTTCTCCAATATTCGTCGAAGGAATTCGGCGTCAGTTTCTTGCTCCTGGCGTTCATCCGAGGACGTTTCGGGGCTTTCTTTTGGCCCAGTAAGTGCGGCCATAGCGTTCATCATCTCTTGGAGCTTCTGTTGCTGCTCCTGCGCTTTGGTCACTGATCGCGTAAGCGGTCGATGACCCGTAGATATGCGACTGTCCTCCTTACCAGACACCACATAGATGGTATGAACTACAATGCCCCCTGTCTTAAGGCGTTTGGGTTCATCACCTTTGATATTCGCCGTGGGCGCAGGGGTTTTCTCCGGCCTTCTTCTTTTGTGGGCCGTTGAAATTGAAGGGGCCGTTGAAGTGGGCACCCTAGCGATTGTTGTCCTCTGCTGTTTAATAGAACGGTCTTTTTCTTTTTGCACCTTCATCTTCTTTCGTTGACGAGAGTGATCTGGGTCGATCACGGAGTCTTGAACCCTTCGCCAAACCTTGTATATTTTTGAGGACAGTCGTTGAGGGGGCTGTTCTTGCTTTGTTTCCGGAACTCTCTCCACGGGCGGAGGAGATCTTTTCAATATAGCGGTTGGAGAATTCTTACGTACCCTCCTCAGCAGTTCAAAGCTGTTCACAGTTGTAACAGCAGCGTTGAATTCCACTACTAGAGCCGGTAGAGTTAGCCCTGAGGGGGAGTTGCCCCCTGCCTTCCTCACTCGTCGCCAATGGCGACGTCGAGCATGAAGAGCCGTTGGGACTGGCTCGGAGATTGAGACAGCTTCTTTTTGCCCCCTGTCTGAATGAGGCGCCGTTGGTGTTAACCTCTTAAAGACTGAAGTTGTCTTTTGAGGGATGCCATTCAACCTGTCGAAGACAGATCCTCGAGCAGGGGCAGGAGCAGGAATCGTCAGTCTTGAAAAGACTGACTCTTTGACAGGGGAAGCTGCCTTGACGACTTTTGGAGCAACAGTTATTGCCTTCCTTGGGACAGCCAATTTAGAGTTCTGATCCAGCTTGGTGAAAACCTAGGCTGTTGGTTTGGCAGTGGGCGACCCGTTGACAGGGGTCGTCGTAGCAGTGAGCCGGTCGAAGACCGACTTCTTGTTCACTTCCGGTGCAGGTATTGGCATAGAGAAGCTTATAGGTGGGATCATGGTCCCGAAAAACAGGCCGGTGGTGGCCTGGGTCACCTGTTCTACCGGCAGAGCGAGGAAGGAGGCTGCTTGGGGCCCATATGCTATACCTCCAGGGGAGGTGGAGCGTCCGTTGCAGTGACACTTCGAGCAGTTGGTGCAGTTAGAGGCCATTGATGCTTGAGTTCTGCGCCAGGGAAAAGACCAAATCTTAGTAACTTGCAACCCAAAGGCAACCATTAAAAAACCGCGATTCGTTCGCGAAGACGACACACGAAGTGTGGAGTGGAAAGAGGAAAAGGTCCCACCGGGCGTGTCAGAATCTGTTCCCCTCCGAAAGACGGCCAAGACATGGTTCGTCTTGCCTGAGATTCGGGGCAGATGCTAATTGGTGCTATCCGTCCACCTCTCCGCAGATGTCAAATTGATTTATGACACCGTGTATCAAAGGTTTAAACGGATGCGGCCGATGTAGCAGACTTCGTCAGATTCCCCCTCGTTTGAGGGGTTTTTGATTGTGGGGACACTCTTCCCTGTAGGCGCAAGCCCCTGCAGTTAATTACGCTACCGCATCGCGGTAACAACTTTCTCCTTCTCCAGCTGGTCACTTCGTGTCGTGGGTGTTTGGTTGCCCGTGGATTGTATACGGAGACTAATTTATGTCGTCGCCTGTAGGACGTGGATTAGTCCAAATCCGTGTTTACTTAGATTTGGGTTTGTGGTTTTGGTTTGAGGATACGTTAGCCGTATTTGAGGCTATGATAAACTCAAACGTTTGTTAAGGATACGTTAGTCCAGTTTGAGACTAAGATCAACTTAACGGGATCGTTTAGATCCGACAAAAGAGCGTTTGGGCTCTGTTGTTCCAGTTTAGGGACATAGTGCTCCTTGTTTAATGTATGGCCGTCGGGACCCGTCACCTCTCCGACGACGTTGAGGAATTACAACGACAAGTGTCAGAGGAGTTCAAAGATGTACCCTTGAACCAAAGTTGATTGGGGGATCTATAGTCCAATTTGGGACTAAAGTCTGTTTGAAGGTTTAAGGATACGTTAGCCGTATTTGAGGCCAAGATCAACTTAAACAGGATCGTTTAGATCCGACAAAAGAGCATTTGGGGCTCTATTGTTCCAGTTTAGGGACGTAGTGGTCCATTGCCAGTTTAGGGACATAGGGGTCTAATACCAGTTTAAGGACATAGTGGTCCATTGCCAGTTTAGGGACATGGTGGTCCAATACCAGTTTAAGGACATAGTGGTCCATTGCCAGTTTAAGGACATGGTGGTCCAATACCAGTTTAAGGACATAGTGGTCCAATAACAGTTTAAGGACATAGTGGTCCATTGCCAGTTTAGGGACATGGTGGTCCATCGTTAGTTTAACGATGTTTCGGTCTGTCGTTAGTTTAACGACATTTCGGTCTATCGTTCCCATATTTGAGGTGAGTTTCTAGTTTACTGACTTTTCGGTCCATGGGGCTTTCTCTATGAAAGAGCACGATGCCTCGGGCATGTCCATCTTTTTCGGAGCATGTGGTTGTGGTGGGTTCACTTTCCATTTTTCGGGCAGCGCGAACTTTCCCTGTTGGTATTCATCCTCAATCCAGCCTTTAAAGACATAGCAATTTTTGAGTGGGTGGCCCATTACTCTGTGGTAGGGACAATAGTTAGGATTGTCAACGTCACCTGGCTGCAACGGACGTTTTGGATCCGGCAGAGTGATGAGCCCGCTGCGCACCGCTAGCTCGAACAGTCTCTTTGTTTTATCTCTGGGAAACGCGTAAGGATGTTTCAACTTCTCATTGAGGTATCGCGGCTTGTTGTTTTGACGACCAAACGGTTTCGGGTCACTCGGCTGTTGTTGAGCATTGGCGACGGAGGTCGCTTTTCCATTCCCCTTATCCATTTTGTTCGATCCTTTGTTTGCGGGTCCGAGATTCTTTTCGGGTAGCGTGCGATTGCGCAGCTGAACGTTCTCGCAGCTCTTCTTTTCTTCCTCTTTTCCTGAGGTGGATTCTTTGAAGAGAGGGCTGAGAGTCATTTCTTCTTCAGAGTTGCTCCCGAAGGTGAGATCTTGTGATCTTCTGCCGTCAACCATGTAACCGTTGCCGGCCGTTTTCATATGCTCATTTGTCGTGCTCTGTTTCCGACGAGCTTCGCGATTCAATCGCTGAACGTGCTGCCGGTGAGCAACGTATCCCTGCCACCAGTTTTTAAAGGCATTGCATTCTTCAGTAGGGTGTGCAATCTTCTGATGATATAAGCAGAAGTTAAGATTGCATTTCCGCTTCATCAAGATATATATCGGGGGGAGAATTTCCACTGAAAGAGGGGAGCTTCATTCCCATCGATATGGCTTTGGTGAACCTTTTCCTTATCTTGAACCTGCTTTTATTTGCGGCGGATGTACTTTGATCCGGTGGGAGTGTTTCAACCCTTTCATCTAGTCGCCGGCATTTGGCTTTCTCGAATATGGCCATCTCGCGCTCTCGATCAGCTTTGCTTTTAAGACGGGCTTCGTTCAGGAATGCATCAATCATTTCGTCTAATGGTCCTAGAAGTTCTGGCTCAGGATCTGCCCCCGCTTCTCTGTGTAAGGAGCTCCTTCGTCGTTTATCAATGAGTGAGAGATCACATGGCAGCTTGCCACATAATCTTCAGATTCGTCCGACGAGTCTTCTCCATTGTCATCATCTCCGTCCTTAATGACATGGCTGAGAAATTCTTGGCGTATGATTGGAGTCCGAGTTTTTTGATTGTATTCTTCCAATGCGTCAATCTTCTTTTGCATGTCCGTCCACTTGTCACTAGGCTTCACAGGCTTTTTGGTCTTCTTTTTCGACGACTTTGACGGCCGGGTGTGAGCGCTTTGGCTATCATCATCGATCTTTGGAATTGGGCGCGGTTTCAGCATCCCCTTGATGATTTGAGGTTCGAGCGGGTTCTTCCATCTGACCGCCGGGCGCGTATGAAGATCACTCAGCATCCTTTTGGTTTTGGATGAAAGCACGACCTCCCATGGGGCTTCTTCAACAAAAGAACAAGTTGCCTCCGGTGTGTCCGTCTTCTTAGGAGTGTGCGGTTGTGGTGGGTTTACTTTCCACTTCTCAGACAGCGCAAACTTGCCTTGTAGGTACTGATCCTTGATCCATCCCTTAAAAACGAAGCAATCCTCGATCGGGTGGCTTACCGTTTGGTGGTAAGGGCAATAATTGGGATTGTTGACATCGCCTGGCTGCAACGGCCGTTTTGGATCCGGCAGATTGAAGAGTCTGTTGCGCACTGCCAGTTCGAACAGTTTCCTCGTTTTATACTGGGGAAACGAGTAAGGACGTCCTGGTCTCTCCTCGAGGGATGGGCGTGGATGCACGTTGTTTTGGCGAACAACCGGCTTTAAGTTGCTCGGTTGTTGTTGAGCGTTGGCGATGAAGGTTGCTTTCCCTTTGCCCTTTTCATTCCAAGGCTCCGTTTTTAAAGAGGAAGGCCTATGGCCCATCTGGTCTATTTGGGCCAGCTTGTCAATCAAGGCCAGGAAGCTGGTCGGCTTGAAGAACATCATGAACTGTGAATGGTCGCTTGCGGATCAAGGGTACCCACAAACATGCCTACTGCAAGAGCCTCTTCTATGCGTTGTTCGCATTTCGACCATAGGTTCCGCCATCGTGTTGCGTATTGGACCCACGTTTCGCCTGGCCTTATCCTGGCATTAATCAGTGCTGTTATCGGGGTGCGTCCACTAGCACTCGCGAATCTCTGTGTAAGCAGCAGCTCCATCTCCGTAAATGTCTTGATAGAGTCATTTAGGAGTTCAGAGTACCACTCAAATACCGTTTCCGACAGGCTGCCAACAAACTGGCGGAGCAATAATTTATCATCACCTCCAGTGTTTCCGCACATGGCTCTAAATTGAGCGACGTGCTGATGCGGATTTCCCATCCCCTTATATACGTGGAACTTAGGGATCGTATATCCCGGCGGGTAACTAATTTGGTCATACCAGCCCGGGTAGGGTCATCCGGTTCTAGCAATTTGCCTAGCCGCTTCATTTGCCTGGTGAGCTCGTATTTGCTGAGCTATATGGTCATCCAGTGCGGCCTTGGAAATGGTTTCTTCCTTGGCTGCTGAAAGAGCCGGAGGAGGATTCGATGTCTCTCCTTTGTCATCTTCAAGGACAATCGGAGGATCTTCAGCAGGAGGATCTTGCTGGATCATCATCCTTACCATATCTTGGAAGAGAAGCGCCATTTGTTTTATGTTAGCCGCTTGCTCTGCGGCTTCTTTGTCCTTCTTTTCGAGGACTCTGCGTAGGTAGTCAGCGTCAGTTTCTTGTTCATGACGCTGCTCTGATGATGCCTCCGAGCTTTCTTTTGGCCCGGTAAGTGCGGCCATTGCAGTCATCATCTCCTGAAGCTTCTGTTGCTGCTCCTGGGCTTTCGTTACGGATCGGGTGAGCAGTCGGTGACCCGTCGAAGCACGGCTTTCCTCCTTTCCAAAAGCCATATAAACAGTGTGCACCACCATTCCCCCAGACTTGGGGTGTTTGTGCTCAGCGCGTTTACGGTTCGCCATGTTCACAGGGGCTTTTTGCGGCCTCCTTTTCTTTTGAGTGGTTGAAGTTGAGGGGGCCGTTGTAGTGGGAGCCCAAGTAGCCGTTGCTTTTTGTGGCTTGACGGAGTAATCCTTCCCCTGCCGAACCTTCATCATTTTCTGTCGGCGGAGATAGTCTTGATCAATCACCGATTCCTGGATCTGTCGCCAGACCTTGTAAATTTTAGAGGTTAGCCGTTGAGGGGGCTGCTCCAGCTTTTTCTCTGGAGTATCCTCCATAGGTGAAGGAGTTCTCTTCAGCATCGCAGTAGGAGAGTTTCTGCACACCGTGTTCAGCAATTCAAAGCTGTTCCCGGTTGGAACAGCAGTATCGATCCCCACCGTTGGAGTTGGCGGAGTTATCCTAGATGGGGAGTTACCCCCAGCCTTCCTTACTCGGCGCCAGTGGCGACGTCGAGCGTGTCGTGTAGATGGAGTTGTCTCAGCCGTATGGGTGACCTCTTCATGCCCCCTCTGGGTAGAGGAAGCAGGTTTGAGGACCTCGCCTGGAGCAGAAGCCGGAATAGCTATCCTTGTAAAAACTGACTTTTTGGAAGGAGAAGCCTTTCCAAAGATTTCGTCCGCTTGAGCCGGGATGGCAACTTCGGGTATCGCGGGCTTGTAGACGCTCTGGCCTAATCTGTTGAAAACTGAGGTATTGAAGTTGGGCGACCCGTTAAGAGGGGTCGCGGAAGTGGTAAGCCGATCAAAGACCGACTTCTTTGGGGATTCTTGCAACGTCATTGTGGCATTGAAGCTCAACGGTGGGAGCATGGTCCCGAAGAATAATCCAGTGGTGGCCTGAGTTACCTGCTCCACTGGCATCTTGAAAAGGGAGGCCGCTTGGAGCCCATAAGTCACTCCTCCAGCAAGGACCGAGCGAGAGTTGCAGTTATAGGCAGTGCAGTTTGAAGCCATTGATCTTCTGTTTTCTGCACGGAGCAAGACACTAAATCTTAGTACCTCGAATCCACAGGCAAACACAGTAAACCGCGATTCGTTCGCGAACACGACACACGAAGTGTGGAGTGGAAAGAGGAAAAGGTCCCACCGGGCGTGCCAGAATCTGTTCCCCTTCGAAAGACGGCGACGACGTGAGGACGTCTAGCCTGAGATTCAGGGCAGATGCTATATGGTTTTATCTGTCTACCTCTCCGAAGATGCCAAGTTGATTTATGGCACCGTGTATCGGAGGTTTAGACGGATGCGGCCGATGTAGCAGACTTCGTCAGATTCCCCCTCGCTTGAGGGGTTTTTGATTGTGGGGACGCTCTTCTCTGCAGGCGCAAGCCCCTGCAGTTAATTACGCTACCGCATCGCGGTAACAACTTTCTCCTTCTCCAGAATTTCATTTCGTGTCGTGGGTGTTTGTTTTGTTTGTGGTTGCCCGTGGATTGTATACGGAGACTGAGTAATGCCGTCGCCCGTAGGACGTGGATTAGTCCAAATCCGTATTTACTAAGATTTGGGTTTGGTGTTTTTAGTTTAAGAATATATTAGCCGTATTTGAGACTAAGATCAACTTAAACGTTTGTTAAGGATACGTTAGTCTGATTTGAGACTAAGATCAACTTAACGGGATCGTCTAGATCCATTTCCAGTTTAAGGACGTAGTGATCCATTTAATATATGGCCGTCGGGACCCGTCACCTCTCTGACGACGTTGAAGGATTACAACGACATGTGTCAGAGGAGTTCGGAGATGTACCCTTGAACCGGATGTAAATTGATTTAAGAGAGCAATCTTGCTCAGTCAATTTATTTTGAGGACTTACGGCCATTATTGGGCTAAGTCCAGTTGAAAAAGTTCAACATTTTATTTGCTTTTGTGTTACATTTATTTTTATTTTTATTTGGGCTCTGCCCAGAAAGGATGCAGAGCATCAATTTTTTTTGGGCTCTGCTCCTTTATAAATGATGCAGAGCATCAATTTTACTTGGGCTCTGCCCTTTTTATTGCTTTGCAATTTATTTTGGCCTGCTAGTTTTTTTTTTTACTTGGGCCTGGCCCTTTAGCAAAAGAAATGCATTGCATTTGTCAGGCGCTTTGCGCCAATCAAAGAGCGCAAGCGCATGTGGTGATGACACGTGTCATGCAAGCGCAGTGCGCTGCGCCAGTGTGCTGCGCTTGCGCTGCTGACACGTGGCGCGCTGTAGTGAGTTGCGCTAGTTTCAGAGAGCAAGGCTCTATTTCAAAAGCGCATATCGCAAATGGTTCAGATACTGACACGTGGCGCTCTCTGGTGGCTTGCGCCTACCCAAGAGCGCAACAGTGTAGATTTACAAGTGCAAAGCACTATTAATTTGAGAATCTTTTAGATTCAAGAACCAATGGTTCATAAAAGAAGTGCAAAACACTATTTGATTTCTTGATCTAATTTAGATCAAAGAAAAACAAGTTTTTTCTTATTTCAGGAACCAGAGGTTCATAAAAAATGCAAAGCACTGTTTTTATTTTGTATTTTATTAAAGATCATTGATCTTGTTTTTAGATCAATGATCTATCAGAAGAAATTCTTCTATCTAAAAGGTCTTCTACCTTTATTTTGTATTTTGTATTCTTGACTTTTTTCAAGAAAATGTTCATGCTTTTGAATTGAGGTCTAGGGTCCTTTTTATAGTGCCCATAAATTAGTTAAAGAGATCTTTCTCGGAGTGATTTGGGGAATTTTCCCCACCGTTGGATCTTTGATCAAAAGGCTTCTGTTTTATAGAAGAAAATCTTCTTGTTTTAACAAGAACAGAAAGATTTCTTTAGAATCTTAATTCTGTTTGGCGCAAATGCCCCAGCGTGTGACACGTGTCAAGCAGCGCACAGCGCAGCGCAACTGCGCTGACACGTGTCGCGCAGCGCACAGCGCAGCGTAACTGCGCTAGCGCATCTGCGCTGACACGTGTCGCGCAGCGCAGTGCTTGCGCAACTGAAGCGTTACTTCCTTTAATTTTACTTAAAATAGAGCTTTGCTCTGATTGGGTGCGCTGCTTCGGGCGCTGCGCTGATGTGTCTGCGCTTGACACGTGGCGCGTTGCCCCCGGGATTTGAAGCGTTGCTTCAAAATTTGAATTTTGAATTTCCAGCAGAGCTTTGCTCTGATTGGGGGAAACAGTCCTCACACAGCTTCTACTCAAGGACAAGATCAAGTCAATGCTGCCTTTCAGCAATGACAAAGAAATGGTCCATACTCTTCGACATACAATCCGGGTTGGAAGAGTCACCCAAATTTCGCTTGGAACCAAAATCAACAATCCCAAGGAAACAAAAATTTTCAAAGGGCTCCTCCTCCACAACAACAAGCACCTCCACAAACTCAATTTCAGCAACCTCTCCAACAGCAACCTTACCTTAATCAAATGAACAATTTTGTACCCTACAATTTTGTCCCCCCCTCAAAATGCTGTTAGCTCGCTCGAAAGAAGTCTAGAAGCGTTCCTAAAGCAATCTGCACAGTCCACAGCTAGGATAGAGACTTCTGTTCAATCTTTGGTGCAAAACAGTGCCTCACACGATCAAAGCATCAAAGCTATTGAGGCACAAATTGCACAACTCAATGCAGCATTGAAAGAGCGAGAGAAAGGAAAGCTTCCGTCTCAACCACTCCCAAATCCAGGTCACGCACATGTTGCACATGAACAGCAGAATCATAACGTAAATGCTGTGACCACGTTGAGATCCGGAAAAGTGCTGCAAAACAATGTGGGTATTAACCATGACACCCCTGCCGGTGGTTCTTCACCTTCTTCACCTTCTTCTTCTTCGTTAGAGCCTATTCTCCATCCTTCACATAGCTCTACTTCTTCTAGCTCGAACGGACCCACTTCTCACAACACGAACACATCTACATAGGGTTCCGTTCCAACTCAACAATCTGATCCGCAAAAATTGGACTCAACAACTTTTCAAAATGTTCCTTTTCCAAATCGGTTGAGATCCAATAAACCAACTCCACAGATGGAGAAGATTGTAGAGTTGTTCAAACAGGTTAGCATAAATATCCCTCTTTTCGATGCAATCCAACAAATTCCTTCATATGCAAAAATCTTAAAGGACTTATGCACCAAAAAGAGGAAGTCACAAGTACCAAAGAAAGTTTTCGTGGCTAGTGCTGTTAGTGATGCTCTTGTCAATTCTTTACCCCCAAAGCACAAGGACCCCGGTTGTCCTACTATTTCGATCACAATTGGGAACAAGACCATCAATAGAGCACTATTAGATCTTGGTGCGAGTGTTAATTTGCTAACTTATTCGGTGTACGAACAATTAGGCGTTGGAGAGCTTAAGCCCACTCATTGTACTCTCCAAATGGCCGACCGATCAATCACCCATCCTAGGGGAGAGTTGGAGGATGTGTTAATTAGAGTAGGGGATTTCATTTTCCCCGTTGATTTTATTGTTATGGATACACAATCTGTCGCTAACCCCCGTAATCAAATTCCGGTGATTCTTGGTCGACCATTCCTCGCGACTTCTAACGCGGTAATCAACTGTCGTAATGGTTCAATGAATCTATCTTTTGGCAATATGACAGTTGAACTCAACATTTTCAAGTTAGGAAGTCAGCCTTGCGAGCCTAATTCTAGCGTACTTGATATTTGCTCGATCAATGAGATCGCGGAGGAGGACTGTGAGTTCGAAAATTTTATGTTTGATCACAGCAATGATGACGCCACTAGTGCGTTCCTCCTAGAATCCGACACAGCTTTCACGACGGACAAAGATTATGTGTTTCACCTTTGTTGACGATCTTGAAGACTCTCCACCCAAGTTTGAGTCTTTTGCTTTTCTGGATGAGTTAGTTGAACCATCCGAGTCGATAGCGTACACTCATCTTGAACCTCTGATGGAATCCTTCGAGTTTGAAACAGTTACTCCATTGTTACCATCTATTGTTTTACCACCTAAACTCGAACTAAAGCTTTTGCCGTCGCACCAAAAATATGCTTATCTAGGTGAGAATGAGACCTTACCCGTTATCATATCTGCCTCTCCAGCTCTCGAGCAAGAGAAGGCTCTTTTAATGGTCTTACACAAATGGGAGGATGACGTCATCATCTTGCCGCGGAACCGCCGCAGAATCCAGGCTTCGGCCGCGGTTCCGCCGCGGTTTGGACTGTTCATGAGTTAAATTTTGCACCGTAATTCTTATAATTCCCTGCTAAAATTTTTAAGCATTTTTAATGTGGAAAAATCCCAGTTTTTAGAAAAAGTCCAGAGAGCATGAAAAAGTTAGGGTTTCGGGTTCGATCGGGTTTCAAACATCGTCTAAGTATCGCCTAAGGCTCTAGCTAGGCTCTGATACCACTGAAGGTCAGGCAGCCACCCTATCCAATGGGGTCGCCGTGGCACCAACGGGTCCCTCAGCCGCTACTTTTTACGCATTCCCCATCGCGAGGACTACAACCCGCCGGAACACCTTCCGGTCTCGGGACACCCTGGGGGTAAGAGCCTATGCTTCGCCACACTGTCACACAGTGAGAACCCCCCATAGGTCGACATCCAATGCCTAGTAGCTCTGATACCACTGAAGGATTCCTAGGCACACACTAGAGGTCTCACAAGGCATCAACCATGCCAATTTCAAATTTTACGGGTGCCGAGAAACCCTAATACGGATCGTTAACTAGAATTTTAGGCGAACACATGCAACTAGTTAACAATATAACTAAAAGAACGGAAATACAACCTTTGTAGATCCGGTCCTCCACCTCCATAGCTCCGCAATGAAGTCTCCTCGCTGTCCAAATGGAATCCCGGGCTCTAGCGTCGACTTCATCGGAGAAATGGGCGGGCAAGGTCGTCGGCTTCGTGCCGAAGATGATCTACGTCAAGGCATTACAAGATCAAGCTCCCACTTCACCAAGTCATGAAACTTGTGAAGAAAACACCCTATACTACTTGGCAAGTGGTAGAGGATGAAGAAATAGGAAGTAGGTTCACTTTAGAATTGGATTTCTCACTCATTTTCTCAAGTTGCCATTGATGGAGGCAAGCTTCTTCATGTGAAGAAGAAGAAGAAGAAGATGATGATGATATGATAAGTCTTTGTCCAAAAAGAAAATAAAATAAATACTTATCATAATCCAACCATGGTCAAGTGTAGAGAATAGACTAGGGTTAAGTGGAATGGTTAGGGTTAAGCATGAGACAAAATGGTGACTTAGTCAAAGCTTCATGAAGCTTCAACATGCATCCAAAGAAAGCAACCATTTTTCTTTATGCTTATTATTTTCCAAAAAGAATAAATAGATAAATAAATGAATAAGAAAACAAAACCCTAACCATTCATATAACCATGGTTTAATCTTTACACAAACCCAAGTTAGCATGCATCATCAAACATGATACAAACTTGTGCACAAAAATATATCACATATACAATATGCACAAACAAGTGAGAAAAACCATTTAAAGTGAACCAATACTAGTTAATGCAAAGTAATATATCAAATATATAATTATGCATTAAATCATTAAATCAACACTTGATTCAATGATCCGGTCATGTCGCACACAGCCGACTAGTATCCAATGTATCGGCTTATCGAATCAATCCTTGATTCGATAACTAGGTTATATCGCATACAACCAATCGATACATTCATCGTGAGAATAGAATACGGTATCACATACACGCATTATTCTCGGTCCCGCACATATCTCATATGCGCTCCTATTTCGTTTCGCTTGAGCCAGGAAACCTCTGTGTAGGACTCTAAAGACTCGTCAATACGCCGGCAGCAGGTGATGATCATATCAAACACCCACAAGCCGCAAGCGGTCTGCTAAACGTAACGGCCACCCGGGTATTGAGCGATCAGAAGATCGACGAGCAAGCCCGCTCACACTCCTGTGAATCCAACCAGTAACACTTACCGTACAGTCCGGTCTCGTCGTCTGATATGTCGCATATCTCGCCTAGGGGTGGTAAACGTCAGACCCCAATAGCTCGATAAGTCGTGTCGATATGAGGTCTATAATAGTTCGAGAAACTACTGGTAACACTTACCTGTAAATCTCAGCAACCCTGGCCAGGGATTTCCGGTTATAGCCAATCGAACACAGCGCAACATCAACTCCCTATACCGGGAGAGACGAATCCCCTCCTATCGCTCATTGCCTCCATGTGACTTGGGACTGTACCCAAAAACCACCGTTTTGCACGCCCTCTTGGACGTGGTAAGGTGGAAATCAAAGCACAGTGGGAACCACACAAGACTCTATGACGATCTCGGGTCAACAGACTACTCTGTACCAGTGTCACTTGAGAACTGCCATCTGACGTAAGGTATAATACCATCTGGGAGTTCTCGGCGAGTCCGTCCAGTGTACCCAGTCTCTACTGAGCACCCGTATATCATCTCTGATGTTAAACATGAATGGATATGGGATCATCCATCGCCTATCTGTATGGGTCGAGAAGGTATACGCTAGTCTAGTCTGGTATATCGATGCCCCGTCTCGATACACCCACGACTAGGGACCTTGAAGGATGTACTTATAGACTATCATGTCCCCACTAGTATGATCCGCATCATAGTCTAGGTAGTCAAGTACACATCCTAAGGGCTTTACCAACATGTAACAGAGGGACAATCGGTATACACGTTAAGGTAAAGGGTAACTAGATAGCATACTACATGTCGAGCAAGAAATTCCTCCCTATATATGTCCCAGCATCCACTACAATATACATCCTATGTATAGTAATGGCCTCTAGGGCATACATATAACTAACAATCTCCCACTTGCACTAGGGCCATCTGTAGCAGTGGTTGTAGTATCTCATACTCAACCATCCCATAAAAGTCTCTCTCTGGGAATAGGCCTTCGTGAGTGGATCCGCCGTGTTGTCCTCTGAGTCTGCTCTCGTAACCTCGATCACCCTGGAGATCAATCATCTCCATGATCAGGTGATACTACCATAGAATATGTCTGGATCACTGATGGGACGGTCGTTCCTTGGCAAAAGCCACAACTCCATTGTCACACAATGGGAGGAACTAAGTTCATCTCATGAACATCTATACACCCAGACTTCCTCTTTGGCAGCGTCTTAAGTAGCGATGTATCCAGCCTTTATCGTCTAGTATGCCACGGTATTTAGCTTGGAACTCTTCCAACATACCGTCCCTTTACTGAGGGTAAAGACAATGCCTGTGACTGACTTTCAGTCGTCCTTATCACCTTGGAACCTTTCCAGTGATTCTCCCCAGGATCGATTGATACCATCTCACTACAACTAGTGAGTATACTAACACCCAAATAACATCTATCTCATAGATGAAAGCTCAGGATGGAGGAGGTATCACTTTGATCCTATCTGGAGAATCCTTATGATAAGCGGAGATTGACCGAGCGTAGTATAGGAAACTGCTTTCTTATCAAGAGTATGTCATCCACGTACTCTACGAGGATCACCACCATACTCCCTACTACCTTTTTGTATATACAAGGTTCATCTATCATTTTGATGATGTCAAACTCTTTGACTAACACATCAAAACAGACGTTCCAACTCCGCGATGCCTGCTTTATCACATAAAACATCTTGCATACGTTTCCGCTGCTCCCACTGTCTACGAAGCCTCTGGCTGTGTACTTATAGACGTTCTCTTCCAAAACATCATTTTAGAAGAGCTGTCATGACACCCAACCACCAGATATCGTAGTCATGGTATGTAGCCATGGCAAGTAGGATCTGGATGGACTTAAGCATAGATCATTAGAAAAGGTTTCAACATAATCCATACCTGGTCAATGATGCAAACCTTTAACAAGTCTAGCTTTGAAAGTCTCAACTTTTTCATGTACACCAAGTAATCTTCTCAAGATATACTTGCTCCTGATGGGGATTTAACCCTTCAGATATAGCAACTAAAGTCCATACTTTGTTGGTGTATAAGGATTCCATCTCAGATCGCTAAACATCCAGCCATCCTTACAGAGTCTCACTCCTGATGGCCAGCTCGAAACTAATTGGGTCATCATCTCATGATGCAATCCTCGCTCCCACTGTCATAGAGAAACAGAAGTATCTCTCAGGTGGGTGAGGAACCCTACTAGATCGGCGGAGAGGCTGAGGTTCGTTGGAATCTACTGAATCCTTTGGTTCTGTCAAATCATCAGCTGCAGTTTGTATAGATGGAACATTTCCAGTTCTACATAACTGACCTTGCCTCGAGCTTGTCCGGATTTTGCTTTTAGACATAGGCCGGACAACCCTAAATCTTAACTGACTTAAGATATGGGCTCTTCCCTTTCCATATCACATATGAAGCGGTAGGCTACTGATTTGATTGGAACCCTATTCAATAGGTATGCAGCTTCTCAAGTGCATAACTCCCAATAGGAAAAAAAAGGTAACTCAGTAGTACTCATCATAGAGCACACCATATCATATAGGGTGTGATTGCTCCGCCCCGATATACCATCGTGCTATGGTGTATACGGAGGAGTAATTCTGAGAGAGAATCTCATTCTCCTTTAGAATATTCCAGGATTTCCGTGCTCAAGTATTCTCCTCCTCGATCACATCGAAGGACATAATACTTATACCCGTATTTTGGTTCTCTACTTCTAACTTATATTCTGTGAATATCTCAAAAGATTCGGACTTGTGTTTCAACAGGAACATATGTCTGAATCTTGAGAGATTATCAGAGAATGTAATGAAGTATAAATGACCGGTCTTGGCATGTGTAGACTGGGGACCTACATACATCAACATGTATCATCCCAAGAGTTCATCAACTCTTTCTCTGTTTCCAATAAACAGAGCTAGTGTCATTATATCTTTGTGACATGACTGGCAAGTTTCACAAGATGTAAATTCAAACTAATTTAAATATGCATATACATGTAACTTCAGCTAGTCGGGTCGCATTGATATGACCTAGTCTACAATGCCTCAAGAAGGATTCGTTCATTTCTGAACTCTTCCTCTTGTGTGTGTTCTATATACTAAGAACTGTAGTTTGATTTAGAACATCAATGCTTTTAGATAACGTGCCTGAACCGATCAACTTTTGATATAGGAAATGTTCAAAACATTATCCATCAATACAAAATTTTATCATTTCTTTACTAATAAAGAGACTGATATGATTTTGTATATCAGGTTCGGTATCTAATAACATTTGTTCAGAATCAATGTATTGGTAATACAGGGTGACAGTGACCAACAGACTTGGCTGCAACACTTGCCCCGTTTTCTGCCTCATGAAACTTATCACCCGTTCTTAGTTCTTTACCATTCTGTAGCCCTATGTAACAGATTACATATCTGCGATCCTGATCTGGTATCATATACCCAGGACGTAAAGAATATTGAGAAACAGTTCTGTGTAACGAACACACCCGAAGATGATGCATCATATGCACTTTCCTCGTTTGGGCGGCACGGGAAATCTGGTATTCCCCAATTTCCTGCTCTGTCTTATAACAATTATAAGTTGGAGCGGGACCAACGTTCCCCAGCTCAGTGTAACAAGCGGATTCAGTCAATAATTCATATTATTATCTTGATTAAGGCGTGATATGGTCGCTACCAGGAGAGAGAGAGAAGAAAACACTCAGCGTGCGCTCTTGCAAGAATAGATTGGTTATTATTTTATCTAATCAGGATGGCTCCCACTGTTTTTATCAAATCTTCCTTCAAACCCTAAAAGGAAAGACTAGCCGGGATTAATTACACACTACAAGTTCGCCAATCTTTCAGCCAGGCCAGTGTCGGTACTTTGAGGGAGGTTCCCCGTGCTTTCGCACGAACCTAATTAATGTAAATCTCGTTTTCCCAGAGGCGTAACCCCGTTGACACCTTTCTAGACACCTACTTGATCAGCTAATTGTAATGTGCAAAACTCTCCCAGGAGTAACAATTACTCGCAGCGGGTGTCGGGATCCAACTATCTCATAGAAGGTATGCAATCTCATTGCAAATTTCAACACTTGAAATTCCCGATAATTTTGCCCCTAGCGTCCTATGACCTTGACGGAGGTCAACAAACCATAGGCTACTAGTCAAGTTCAACCCGTCATTTCTTGATCGAATTAAACCCACCCGCACGACCCTTGACGGAGGTCAACAAGGCCGCACGACTATCCTAATCCAATCTGCATCATATGCATAAGCAGATAAATACTAGTTAGCTACCGCACACTACGCCTTGACGGAGGTCAACAAACGTAGCACGAATACTAACTACCACTTATCTGAAATGACGGAGGGCTACGCCAGGTTTTTTTTCTGAAAACCTATTGCGTAAAGAACTTGATATCGTTGTAGGATCGAATGAATTTTGAAATGGAGTGTCTTTGAGGCTTTTCTTGTTTTGCTAAAGGAGTCACTCCCGGTGAAGGGATCGTCGGTCCTTTCCTCGTCGAATGAGGTGCGGGATATATCATATATATCACTGTGCAAAGCAGAAACTATAGAATCAATCAAAAGACAAACCGAGTGTGTAGCATCTGCCAGTTATTGCTAAAGGAGTCACTCCCGGTGAAGGGATCTCGGTCCTTTCCTTATCGAATAAGGTGCAGGATGTTCTACAAGGAACACCGCGATGCAAAGCAAGAACTGTAGCTACCTGTTTTATTTTGAAATTCGATTCTACAACATCTTTAGGTTTCTTTTATTTCATTAATCACATTAATGAAGTCCCATTATTTAAGTACCTAAACATCACAGATAAATACGACGTACACTTATGCCATCCGCATTCGCCTCGATGTCCCCTCGTGCACCGTTAGGTTAGGTAACTAACGGCAGAGCAGGGCAGGGCTAGCGCGGGTGTAAAACATAAGTAACGCCTATATAATATATCATATATACTATATACAGTATCCATCACAGAACATCACATGATCACATCACAGATATCGTAGCAGAAGAATCATATGAAATATTGGATATAATAGGACGTCCGTGTTTTCAATACGAGCCAGTATAAAATACGGATTCCACGGTCGTGATGAATAGCCAAACCCACACCCCTAGACCCCTACGAGAGCGGCAAGCAACCCTACCAATTCTAGAGTTAGGAGACCCGGACTCGACTCCTCGAGTTGGTCTCCCACTGGACTCCAGAACCCGGTTACTTGTGCTCCCCTCCTTGGGTCTATCCTAGTGTGGAAAAGTAAATAATATACAACGGTGACATCTTCCGCAACCTGGAAGTACCCCAATAAAATAATATTACATACAAGTTTTTACATGAATGAAAATGAAAAACACTCATCTCACATAAAAACCCCCGGCTATTCAAACACGACGATCCAATATAACATATGCAGCAACACATAACAACACATGTCATCAACGTAAGTAAATATGAACATCCCAATTGTCGTTGACATATAGCAACGAAACCGGCGATATCACATATTACACTTACGGTCACAGAAAAGAAAGTGTAAAACTACAACAGTTGGAATCCGCAACTTCTTTAGACATCGCATGCCTAATCAAATGAAATAATTAGACATCACATGCCTAACAATTATAAACCCCGCATTTTAGTCTCAAAATCGAAAACACTTTTCAATATCAAGTTGGGCAATTCAACAGGATTCCCGACATCCTGATCGAATGCTCGTCGCAAACTTTAGTAGACGGCCGCACCCCCGATACCGTCGACGAAGTGCACCAAGGCGGAACACCGCTACCGCGAGCACCCGGACGGATGCTTTCGGCGACGGGGTTCTTCTACAGTCACTTGGTCGTGGCTAAGAGATGTAGCTGTCTATTAAGTTTATCCGGCGAGTATCCGCGTACGCTACGTGATTGCGACGGATTTTTGTTCACATCAAAATTCCGTGGCAACCGATCAAGTGAGACTAAACTGCTATGTTTATAACATTCATTTAGTTATCTCATAACTTATTGTGAATTCTAATTATTGTATCACATTCCGGATAAGATAGAAAATGTTAAACTTTCCGATTGAACAATCGAACACCCAAGTTTTCCCGAAATCGATCAACACTTGAAATAAGTTTAAAAACATTCACTTCGTGCCTCAGTACCAACGGTCCAGCCGTAGAAGGGTCAAGCCAACGCCTCACATGTGGCACGCCGTACTGCCCCAAACCCGAAGGTTCAAAGGGCAGTTCAAGACGGTCACATAATCGAGTTAAGGTTTGTTGTCTTCTAGAGGGACCACCGCGTTACTTGCACTACTTAGAACGTCATTAAACTACGGAAAGATCCAACACTTGGAAATTTCCCGACAGGGGAAAAGGTGGGTATTTATATCCGGTCGAACTTTTTAACATATTCTAAAATTATCCGGAAAACCGCACAGACAAAATTTGATAATCCGATCGAATCAGCGATTCCCAAAGCAACCCCAGAATACTCAACTCTTGAGTCAAATTAAAAAAATCCCAGAAAACTCAGCATCATTAAATAGGAATTACTGTGCAAAAAGGGGAGGATGACGTCATCATCTTGCCGCGGAACCGCCGCAGAATCCAGGCTTCTGTCGCGGTTCTGCCGCGGTTTGGACTGTTCATGAGTTAAATTTTGCACCGTAATTCTTATAATTCCCTGCTGAAATTTTTAAGCATTTTTAATGTGGAAAAATCCCAGTTTTTAGAAAAAGTCCAGAGAGCATGAAAAAGTTAGGGTTTCGGGTTCGATCGGGTTTCAAACATCGTCTAAGCATCGCCTAAGGCTCTAGCTAGGCTCTGATACCACTGAAGGTCAGGCAGCCATCCCATCCAATGGGGTCGCCGTGGCACCAACGGGTCTCTCAGCCGCTACTTTTTACGCATGCCCTATCGCGAGGACTACAACCCGCCGGAACACCTTCCGGTCTCGGGACACCCTGGGGGTAAGAGCCTATGCTTCGCCACATTGTCACACAGTGAGAACCCCCCATAGGTCGACATCCAATGCCTAGTAGCTCAGATACCACTGAAGGGTTCCTAAGCACACATTAGAGGTCTCACAAGGCATCAACCATGCCAATTTCAAATTTTACGGGTGCCGAGAAACCCTAATACGGATCGTTAACTAGAATTTTAGGCGAACACATGCAACTAGTTAACAATATAACTAAAAGAACGGAAATACAACCTTTGTAGATCCGGTCCTCCACCTCCATAGCTCCGCAATGAAGTCTCCTCGCTGTCCAAATGGAATCCCGGGCTCTAGCGTCGGCTTCATCGGAGAAATGGGCGGGCAAGGTCGTCGGCTTCGTGCCGAAGATGATCTACGTCGAGGCATCACAAGATCAAGCTCCCACTTCACCAAGTCATGAAACTTGTGAAGAAAACACCCTATACTACTTGGCAAGTGGTAGAGGATGAAGAAATAGGAAGTGGGTTCACTTTAGAATTGGATTTCTCACTCATTTTCTCAAGTTGCCATTGATGGAGGCAAGCTTCTTCATGTGAAGAAGAAGAAGAAGATGATGATGATATGATAAGTCTTTGTCCAAAAAGAAAATAAAATAAATACTTATCATAATCCAACCATGGTCAAGTGTAGAGAATAGACTAGGGTTAAGTGGAATGGTTAGGGTTAAGCATGAGACAAAATGGTGACTTAGTCAAAGCTTCATGAAGCTTCAACATGCATCCAAAGAAAGCCACCATTTTTCTTTATGCTTATTATTTTCCAAAAAGAATAAATAGATAAATAAATGAATAAGAAAACAAAACCCTAACCATTCATATAACCATGGTTTAATCTTTACACAAACCCAAGTTAGCATGCATCATCAAACATGATACAAACTTGTGCACAAAAATATATCACATATACAATGTGCACAAACAAGTGAGAAAAACCATTTAAAGTGAACCAATACTAGTTAATGCAAAGTAATATATCAAATATATAATTATGCATTAAATCATTAAATCAACACTTGATTCAATGATCCGGTCATGTCGCACACAGCCGACTAGTATCCAATGTATCGGCTTATCGAATCAATCCTTGATTCGATAACTAGGTTATATCGCATACAACCAATCGATACATTCATCGCGAGAATAGAATACGGTATCACATACACGCATTATTCTCGGTCCCGCACATATCTCATATGCGCTCCTATTTCGTTTCGCTTGAGCCAGGAAACCTCTGTGTAGGACTCTAAAGACTCGTCAATACGCCGGCAGCAGGTGATGATCATATCAAACACCCACAAGCCGCAAGCGGTCTGCTAAACGTAACGGCCACCCGGGTATTGAGCGATCAGAAGATCGACGAGCAAGCCCGCTCACACTCCTGTGAATCCAACCAGTAACACTTACCGTACAGTCCGGTCTCGTCGTCTGATATGTCGCATATCTCGCCTAGGGGTGGTAAACGTCAGACCCCAATAGCTCGATAAGTCGTGTCGATATGAGGTCTATAATAGTTCGAGAAACTACTGGTAACACTTACCTGTAAATCTCAGCAACCCTGGCCAGGGATTTCCGGTTATAGCCAATCGAACACAGCGCAACATCAACTCCCTATACCGGGAGAGATGAATCCCCTCCTATCGCTCATTGCCTCCATGTGACTTGGGACTGTACCCAAAAACCACCGTTTTGCACGCCCTCTTGGACGTGGTAAGGTGGAAATCAAAGCACAGTGGGAACCACACAAGACTCTATGACGATCTCGGGTCAACAGACTACTCTGTACCAGTGTCACTTGAGAACTGCCATCTGACGTAAGGTATAATACCATCTGAGAGTTCTCGGCGAGTCCGTCCAGTGTACCCAGTCTCTACTGAGCACCCGTATATCATCTCTGATGTCAAACACCAATGGATATGGGATCATCCATCGCCCATCTGTATGGGTCGAGAAGGTATACGCTAGTCTAGTCTGGTATATCGATGCCCCGTCTCGATACACCCACGACTAGGGACCTTGAAGGATGTACTTATAGACTATCATGTCCCCACTAGTATGATCCGCATCATAGTCCAGGTAGTCATGTACACATCCTAAGGGCTTTACCAACATGTAACAGAGAGACAATCAGTATACACGTTAAGGTAAAGGGTAACCAGATAGCATACTATCATGTCGAGCAAGAAAGTCCTCCCTATATATGTCCCAGCATCCACTACAATATACATCCTATGTATAGTTGTTGGTGTATATGCCCTAGAGGCCATTACTGTATCATACTAGTATGTATATTACTTGATGGAAGCTTGGGATATTCACAGTTGTACAGACAATCTTGCTCAATATAGTAGTATGCTACTTGGTTTGTCTCTGCTTTAATGTGTACATGTGTGTTTATTTATTATATCACCTATACGCATTAGTAGAGCCCTTAGGATCTTTGCTTGATTACCGGCGTTGTGATGGCGATCACACTCGTGGGGGCTGGGTAATCTACAAGCACATCCTTATACACGTCCCTAGTCGTGGGAATATCGAGATAGGGCATCAATACTCCGGAGTAGACTAGCGTATGCGCTTCTCATCCCAGCTCGGGAGACGGTCTGTCCCACAGCCGTCAGTACGTCGTACTTGAGATAGTATGCGGGTGCTCGTTAGGTTACGAGTACACTGGACAGGACTCGTCGGGAACTGATGGTTGGTATTATACCTATCGTCAGTTATCAGTTCCCAGGTGACATGAGTACAGCTTAGTCCGCTGACTTGACACTGTCATTTCGCCTCGAGTGTGTTCCCACTGTTCTTTGATTGCTACCCTACCACGGCTCTACTGAGTCGTGCAAACAGGTAGTAGTTGGGAGCAGTCCCGAAGCACTTGGAGGCAGTGACGGTTAGACAGGATTCGTCTCTCCCGGTATTGGGGGTTGACATCGCGCTGTGTCTAGGAGAGCCATTACACGAGTAGTCCCTGGCCAGGGCAAGCGAGATATACTGGTAGGTTTCCAGTGTTATCTCAGGGTGTATTGGGCTTCACTCCGACACGACTTGTACCGCTATTAGGGGACTGACGTTTACCGCCCCCCTAGGCCCGCCATGCGATGTATCAGACGAACAGACCGGACTGTACGGAGACTGTCACATACAGGCTCAGTAGGAGTGCAGATGGGGTTCACCTCGTCAGTCTTCTTATCGACATCTACCTGGGGACCGTTACGTACAGCTAGTGCCGCTTGCGGTCTGTGGTTAAACCCACTGCCAGCGTAGTGTCGAGTCTTTAGAGTCCCACACAGAGAGCTATTCGCCTTTAGGCAAAACGAGTAGAGGTCGCATGGTTTTGCGACAGGGTTCGTTCGCATCCGCGCACTTGTGCACGTTTGCTGTCCGGACAGTTTATACTAGCGGGCTTTGGTTTAAGCCGGATCCTAGTATATGATTTGAGATTGGTTTTTCTCATTGTGTTCGTGTTCCTCGGATCACGAATGCGGGTGCGTATGCACAGTTGCTTGAGATTGGGGGAGAGGACCTTGTTTAGGGTTAATGGCTTTTGTCATTTCATTAACCCTATTGATTTTGTGTGGATTATTGTTAATTGATAATTAGCTTAATTATTGTGCATGGTTGTTGTTGACAATTTGACTTCATTGACTTGTTGACCATGTTGACAACTTGACCATAATCATTTCATTTGGAAGATGCTCTTTGATCTTTGCAAAAATTGAAATGATAATGGTCAAGTCATGATTTATCATGACAATTTTCAAGCTAATTATCTAATTAGAATTATCCTCACATATTAGTGAGAATGGCTCTTTTATTTTTCATTCTCTCATTCTATTTCTCTTTCTTGCTCATCCTCTCCCTCAAGCTCTCTCCCTCTCATGTGTTGAGAAACAAAAAGCTTGAGAAAAACCCTCTCTTGATCTTCTCTACTCACTTCTAGGGTTCAAGTCTTAGCATTTCTTGCACTCTAGTTACTCCTAGCTTGGAGTTGAAGCTAAAGGTGGTGGCTTTCAAGTGGATCTTTCTTTGACGGATGAAGACAAGCAAGGTGAACTCTTTCTACCATTCCGACGAGCAAGGAGAGAAGGAGTTCGAGCTCAAGGTATAACCTTTCTACAACTTACTTAGTTGTTAGATTACTTTAGCTAGTTTTCGTTTAGCAAAGATCCTCACAAGCAAGGTCCATGTTGCCTAAGTCTTTAAAAATCCGTTTTTTTTTATTATGTTTTCCGCCTCCCCGTAAGCACCGGGGTGGGCAACGTGGACCTAACAGTGGTATCAGAGCCTAACTAAACATAAACTAGCTTGGTAGTAAAGTGTATCGAAGTTCGAAACGGAAAAATCGAAAAAACCAAGTTATAAAAATCTGAGTTTCTGTTAAAACTTTTTCTGGTCAAAACAAAATTTGTTATATCCCAAAAATCATCTCAGGCTTTTTAGAAGAAACCCACCAAAAACGACACAGCAACTCACCAGATCGGCCGCGCTTCCGCGGCAATAGCTTGCTATTGCCGCGGAAGCGCCGCACTCTGGTGGAGTTGCTGTCTCGTTTTTGGTGCAGTTTGTTTCTTACATGGTTTTAGGATTTTTCTGATATATTATATGTGCCCAGATTTTCCAGAACACAAATTTGTTTTTGGGGGCCTATAATTCCGTATTTTTTTTTTTTCGAACTTCAATATACTTTGACTATAAAGGTTATATCTGTGATGTTCTTATGTATTGAACGTCGGCTAATCGCTATATGTCGATTAGTCGGGGTTATACATATCTGTGATCTGTGATGGTTGTTTTCTGCAATGGTAGGATTTAAATGATGGGACGCATTAAAAGAACTAATGCAAGAAAATAAACCTAAAAAGACGTTGTTGGAACAAGTTTTTCAAAAAGCTGTTATTACAAGGACGTTCATCTTTTTGTTTTGCATCGCGGTATTCGGTTATGAATGCCCAGCACCTCAGTCGACGAGGCAAGGGCCGAGATCCCTTCACCGGGAGTGACCCCTTGGACAAAACTTTGCGTCAGGGTAATAACTTCACTACAGTCGATTATTCTTGCTTTGCATCGAGGTATTCATCTTACGAATGCCCAGCACCTCACTCGACGAGGAAAGAGCCGAGATCCCTTCACAGGGAGTGACCTCTTTAGCAAAAGTTTTCGCCACTGTATTTTTCCAAAAAGTGCAATCGGGTTCCTTCAATGATATCAAGTTCATTACGTTAACGGGTTTTTCGCCAAAAACCCAGCCGTAGCCCTCCGTCGTTTCGGATAATTAATACTTAGTATTCGTGCTGCGTTTGTTGATTATTCGTCAAGACACAGTGAACGGTAGCTAAGTAATAATTCTCTGTTGCACTGATTGATGCGATTGGTTAGGACGGTCGCATGATTTTGTTGATTATTCGTCAAGGATCATGCGGGCGGGTCTAATGCAATCCTGGATAACGACGGGTTGAACTTGACTAGGACCTTTTGATTTGTTGATTATTCGTCAAGGTCACTTGGGTCCTAGGGGCAAAAACCACATCGGGAGTTTCAAAAGTACTGAAACTTGCAGATTTAGCATACCTTCTGGAGTGTGGTGACTAGAGTGGATTCCATCTAGGTCTTCACACAATGATGGTTGGATCCCGATCCCACTGATGAGTTGGATTACTCTCGGGAGATTATTTCACTTAACGATCAATGCTATAAACCTAGTAGGTGTCTAGAAAGGTGTTAGCGGGGTTACGCCCCCAGGGAAAAGAGGTTCTTTAATTAAGGAACTTCGCGAAAGCGTTGGAAAACCTCCCTCGAAGTACCGACACTGGCCTGGCTGAAAGGTTAAGCAAGTATTGTGACGTGAATTAAAACCCGACTAGTTCTTCTTTTAAAAGGTTTTAAGAAGAATTTGAGTAAACAGTGGGAGACATCCTGGTTAGATAAATTAATAAACCAATCTAATCTTGCAAGAGCATACGCTGAGTGTTTCTTTTCTCTCTCTCCAGGCAGCAACCTTTTCACGCCCTAATCAAGATAATAAAATGTATCGCTTGACCGATCCGAATTCTTATTCGGGACTGGGGAAAGTTGGTTCAGCTCTAACTTGTGACAACAGTCATGAGTATGAGAATGGGAAAGAGGAAAGTATGGATTTCCAGGATACCCAGTTGAAGAAGAAGCATGGTTTTGCATCTACTTCAGGTGTTCTTGTAATTGAGAACTGTTTTACGGTCAGCCCTACCTCCTGGGTACTTGATACCGGATCAGGATCTCATATCTGTAATTTATTGCAGGGACTGAGAAAAAGTAGGATAGTTGCACCGGGTGATATGTCGCTCAGAGTAGCGAACGGAGCACAAGTTAATGCGGCAGCCGTCGGTGAATATCACCTAGTATTGCCTAATGGCAAGACTATGATTTTGAACGATTGCTACTATGTACCCTCCATGGTTTGCAACATCATATCAGTTTCTTTACTCGATAAAGATGGATATGACTTTGTTCTTGAAAAGAATATCATGAACATTTACCTTCATAAGGTACTGGTTGCAGAGGGTACACTGTGTAATGGTATCTACGTTCTAAATCAGAATACAGTTCTTAATATACAAAACACACGCAAGAGGAAGAATTCAGATACGAATGAATCCTACTTGTGGCATTGTAGGCTTGGTCATATCGGAGAGAAAAGACTGAGTAAGTTGCATAAAGATGGACTCTTGAATACGTTCGAGTTTTCATCTTATGAAACTTGTCAGTCTTGCCTCAAAGGGAAGATGACCAAATCTCCGTTCACCGGACATGGAGAAAGAGCAAGAGAGCTCTTGGGACTCATACACAGTGATGTGTGTGGTCCGATGTCTATACATGCAAGGGGTGGGTTCTCGTACTTCATCACATTCACTGACGATCTCTCTAGGTTCGGATATGTGTATCTGATGAAACACAAATCTGAAGCTTTTGAGAAATTCAAGGAATTCAGAAAGGAAGTAGAGAACCAGATTGGCAAAAGTATCAAGATCCTCCGGTCTGACAGGGGAGGGGAGTACTTAAGCACGGAATTCCTAGACTACTTAAAAGAGAATGGTATTCTCTCTCAGCTTACTCCTCCTTATACACCACAGCACAACGGTGTTTCGGAGCGGAGGAATCGTACCCTATTGGATATGGTTCGGTCCATGATGAGTAGTGCTGAGTTGCCTCTTTCATTCTGGGGACATGCGCTTCAGACAGCGGCATACCTTTTGAATCAAGTTCCGTCCAAATCAGTGCCTAAAACTCCGTATGAAATATGGAGCAGTAAGAAACCATGTCTTAAGTTTATTAAGATATGGGGTTGTCCGGCCTATATGAAAACACAGAAACCGGACAAGTTAGAGGCACGGTCAGTTCTCTGTAAATTTGTGGGATATCCTAAAGACTCACTAGGATATCTGTTCTACCACACTGAGGAACAGAAGGTGTTTGTATCTCGCCACGCTACCTTTTTGGAAAGGGAGTTTCTTGCAAAAGAAACTAGTGGGAGTTCGGTAGAACTGGAAGAAATTCAGCGACCACAAAATGTAACTGAAAATTTGGAGGAACCGCTAGATTCAATAACCCCAAACGAACCTCCGCCACTCCGCAGATCTGGTAGGATTTCTCATCCGCCCGAGAGATACTACGGTTTTCTCATAGACGGGGATCGAGAGGATTGCATCTTGGAAGAAGATGACCCTACCAGTTTCAGGCAGGCCATTATCAGTAGGGACTCTGATAAGTGGCAGGAAGCAATGCAATCCGAAATGGAGTCCATGTACGCCAATAAAGTGTGGACCTTGGATATTGCTCCGGCTGGGGTAAAACCCGTTGGATGCAAATGGATCTACAAAAGGAAACTTGGTGTAGATGGGCAGGTGGAAACCTATAAAGCTAGGCTCGTTGCAAAAGGTTTCCGTCAAAGACCTGGTTTGGACTATGACGAAACTTTTTCTCCGGTGGCTATGCTCAAATCCATTCGGATCCTACTTGCCATTGCTGCCTTCCATGACTATGAGATCTGGCAGATGGATGTTAAAACGGCTTTCCTAAACGGTTGTTTGGAAGAGTGCGTTTACATGGATCAACCAGAAGGTTTCGTAGACAGTGGGAGCAGCGGAAAGGTGTGCAAGTTGCTTAAATCCATTTATGGATTAAAGCAGGCATCGCGGAGCTGGAACATCTGTTTTGATGAGGCAATCAAAGAATTTGATTTCATCAAGAACGAAGATGAACCCTGTGTTTATAAGAAGATTGTAGGACGAACTGTCGTATTCCTAGTCTTGTACGTGGACGACATTCTTCTGATAGGAAATGACATTCCTATGCTACAATCGGTCAAGCTGTTTTTGTCACAAAGGTTCTCCATGAAGGACCTGGGTGATGCCTCGTACATTCTGGGGATCAAGATCTATAGAGATAGATCCAAGAAACTGTTGGGACTTTCGCAGTCCAGGTACATAGAGACCGTACTAAAGAGATTTAGTATGGAGGATTCCAAGCGCGGTAACATACCCGCATTGCACGGAATTACCCTCTCCAAGAAGATGTCTCCTAAGACTGACGAGGAGAGGGTTCGCATGAGCACTATACCCTACGCTTCGGCGGTAGGATCTATAATGTATGCGATGCTATGTACAAGACCAGATGTAGCTTACGCGTTGAGCACGGTAAGCCGGTATCAGTCGGACCCAGGGGAGGACCACTGGACAGCAGTGAAGAACATTCTCAAGTACCTGAGAAGGACTAAGGAGATGTTCCTGGTTTACGGTAATGGAGACCTCAGGGTCGAGTCCTTTACCGATTCAAGCTTCCAGAGTGACAAAGATGATAGCAAGTCCGTCTCGGGTTTTGTGTTTACCCTCAACGGAGGGGCGGTATGTTGGAGGAGT
The DNA here is from genome assembly GCA_030015575.1 of Agapanthus africanus. Classification (NCBI taxonomy): domain Eukaryota; kingdom Viridiplantae; phylum Streptophyta; class Magnoliopsida; order Asparagales; family Amaryllidaceae; genus Agapanthus; species Agapanthus africanus. The sequence continues at coordinate 64,197,239 of CM057337.1, read as the reverse complement.
TCCAAGCAGGATACCGTCGCAGACTCGACGATGGAGGCTGAATACATTGCTGCAAGCGATGCCGCAAAAGAGGCGGTCTGGATTAAGAAGTTCATTAGTGAACTTCAGGTGGTTCCGTCCATTGTTGACCCAATACCTTTGTATTGCGATAACAATGGGGCTATAGCTTTAGCGAAGGAACCAAGGTCCCATCAGAAATCCAGGCACATCTTAAGGCGGTATCACCTGATCAGGGAGATCATTGATCGACAGGAGATCGAGGTGCGGAGAGTGGACACAAAGGACAACACTGCGGACCCATTCACGAAGGCTTTACCCCAGACTCAGTTCGAGCGGCTGATCGAGATGATAGGTCTTCGATACGCCAGTACATGGCCTTAGTGCAAGTGGGAGATTGTTGGTGTATATGCCCTAGAGGCCATTACTGTATCATACTAGTATGTATATTACTTGATGGAAGCTTGGGATATTCACAGTTGTACAGACAATCTTGCTCAATATAGTAGTATGCTACTTGGTTTGTCTCTGCTTTAATGTGTACATGTGTGTTTATTTATTATATCACCTATACGCATTAGTAGAGCCCTTAGGATCTTTGCTTGATTACCGGCGTTGTGATGGCGATCACACTCGTGGGGGCTGGGTAATCTACAAGCACATCCTTATACACGTCCCTAGTCGTGGGAATATCGAGATAGGGCATCGATACTCCGGAGTAGACTAGCGTATGCGCTTCTCATCCCAGCTCGGGAGACGGTCTGTCCCACAGCCGTCAGTACGTCGTACTTGAGATAGTATGCGGGTGCTCGTTAGGTTACGAGTACACTGGACAGGACTCGTCGGGAACTGATGGTTGGTATTATACCTATCGTCAGTTATCAGTTCCCAGGTGACATGAGTACAGCTTAGTCCGCTGACTTGACACTGTCATTTCGCCTCGAGTGTGTTCCCACTGTTCTTTGATTGCTACCCTACCACGGCTCTACTGAGTCGTGCAAACAGGTAGTAGTTGGGAGCAGTCCCGAAGCACTTAGAGGCAGTGACGGTTAGACATGATTCGTCTCTCCCGGTATTGGGGGTTGACATCGCGCTGTGTCTAGGAGAGCCATTACACGAGTAGTCCCTGGCCAGGGCAAGCGAGATATACTGGTAGGTTTCCAGTGTTATCTCAGGGTGTATTGGGCTTCACTCCGACACGACTTGTACCGCTATTAGGGGACTGACGTTTACCGCCCCCCTAGGCCCGCCATGCGATGTATCAGACGAACAGACCGGACTGTACGGAGACTGTCACATACAGGCTCAGTAGGAGTGCAGATGGGGTTCACCTCGTCAGTCTTCTTATCGACATCTACCTGGGGACCGTTACGTACAGCTAGTGCCGCTTGCGGTCTGTGGTTAAACCCACTGCCAGCGTAGTGTCGAGTCTTTAGAGTCCCACACAGAGAGCTATTCGCCTTTAGGCAAAACGAGTAGAGGTCGCATGGTTTTGCGACAGGGTTCGTTCGCATCCGCGCACTTGTGCACGTTTGCTGTCCGGACAGTTTATACTAGCGGGCTTTGGTTTAAGCCGGATCCTAGTATATGATTTGAGATTGGTTTTTCTCATTGTGTTCGTGTTCCTCGGATCACGAATGCGGGTGCGTATGCACAGTTGCTTGAGATTGGGGGAGAGGACCTTGTTTAGGGTTAATGGCTTTTGTCATTTCATTAACCCTATTGATTTTGTGTGGATTATTGTTAATTGATAATTAGCTTAATTATTGTGCATGGTTGTTGTTGACAATTTGACTTCATTGACTTGTTGACCATGTTGACAACTTGACCATAATCATTTCATTTGGAAGATGCTCTTTGATCTTTGCAAAAATTGAAATGATAATGGTCAAGTCATGATTTATCATGACAATTTTCAAGCTAATTATCTAATTAGAATTATCCTCACATATTAGTGAGAATGGCTCTTTTATTTTTCATTCTCTCATTCTATTTCTCTTTCTTGCTCATCCTCTCCCTCAAGCTCTCTCCCTCTCATGTGTTGAGAAACAAAAAGCTTGAGAAAAACCCTCTCTTGATCTTCTCTACTCACTTCTAGGGTTTAAGTCTTAGCATTTCTTGCACTCTAGTTACTCCTAGCTTGGAGTTGAAGCTAAAGGTGGTGGCTTTCAAGTGGATATTTCTTTGACGGATGAAGACAAGCAAGGTGAACTCTTTCTACCATTCCGACGAGCAAGGAGAGAAGGAGTTCGAGCTCAAGGTATAACCTTTCTACAACTTACTTAGTTGTTAGATTACTTTAGCTAGTTTTCGTTTAGCAAAGATCCTCACAAGCAAGGTCCATGTTTCCTAAGTCTTTAAAAATCCGTTTTTTTTTTATTATGTTTTCCGCCTCCCCGTAAGCACCGGGGTGGGCAACGTGGACCTAACAATAGTAATGGCCTCTAGGGCATACATATAACTAACAGGATGTGTAAGCGAAATTCAACAATTAATAAGTGCTTTGGACAATGGACGAGAGTACGATTGCTTGATTTGAATTTCCAAGTGTAGGGGTGAAATTTACACACACGTGGGGTTATGTGATTAGAGTTTAGATAAGAGAAAGGAATGAAGAATAGAACTTTTATCTTTAGTAAAGTTGATAGAAATTCCCAAGTGGAGATGGAACTTTAGAAGGAAAGCTTAGGAAATGCCGAAAGCTAAGTAAGTCTATAGAACATATATAATCTTAAGTTAAATAATGAGGAAGTGTGAAGAATATGGGTGGATAATTTACGGGTTGAAGATAATAGAATTCCTTGTTAGAAAACCTAATTGGAAAACAAAAGTCGAAAAGCCAAATTGATAGGATTTTGTGGGTAGTATCCGCTGAAAACCCTCAGGAGACAACACTCCTCCTACTAGGGACACCTAGAGGTTTAACGACTTGTTGCACGAGCTCAGTGCAATCGCGTTTCCCTGCGAAAGTGCGGCTAGGTTAGATTTTTATCGAGAATAAAAAAATAAGTTTGCTCGAGGAAGAGCAAAAGATAAGTTTGGGGGTATTTGTTCACACCATAATATTGCATTTTATATTCCCCATTCTTATGTATTTTACAATGAAAACAGGTGCTTTTGACGCATGTCTGCTACATAGTATAGGTTACAGGTTCTTGGAGCGAAAACAGTGAAAAAGACAAAAGACGACACAAAAAGGGGCTTTTGACCAACAAATAGAAGGATCCTAGTCAAGCCTAGACGAAGAACAGTTCAAAATCAACAAGGCAGTGCAAGGTCCAAAATGTCAAGGCAAACAGTTAAAAGACTGCTACAAGTTTTTCACTGAAAGATCTAGAGAAGAATAAGAAGCCAAACAGAAAAATGAACCAAAGAATATATAAGCCCAGGAAGCCACAGACAAGCACACAAAATCTCAGCATCCAAGCTCATCCCAATGCCTACCCATGCCGCGGTTCCGCGGCCGTCTAGTGCCCGTGCGCGGAGAAAATTTTACCAAAATTCTTTTGCGGCGCTGAAAAGATTTCCTGAGGGTATATTTGTTATTGTAGACATGCGTATCAACTGTAGCCCTAGGGTTTCTATGTCCTATAAATAGAACCCAAACCCTTGTATTTTCTCATGCCTCCTTTTAATAATAAAATTCTGTTTTCTTTGAAGTTTGGAGTGCATCAATCGTAAGTAGCTATTTTTCTTGCCCTAGTTCTAGTTTTTATATCTGCCCTAGGTAAATTCTCTACTTGCCCTAGTTTAATTTAGTTTAGAATTCTATTAACTTGCAATAGATGTTTCTTCTCTTTAATAAAAAGCAAACAAAAATTAGGTCTTTCTTAATTCCCTCAATGAGCGAGTAGTTTCCTCGCTTGTTGGGGTTAGGAATAGGGAAGGGTTTGAGAGATGAAGATCTCTCATCTCTTTTCATTGCCAATCTATAATGAACATTAGGACTCCATGCATACTCTCATCTTCCGCTCCCTACGGCACTCTACCCTCGAGGCAACGGTGATCCGTAGTATAAAAGACCGGAGTTGTGAGTTTTCCATGGAGGTTAGGGTAAAGGTTAATTGTCAGGACCCGGTTCTTGCTCACGGAGCAAAGTGCGACACGGAACAAAGTGCCACGCCAAGTGTCGTGTTAAGTGGGCGGGGGCCACCTTTTGAATCCGTGGGGGCCACCTCTTGAGTCTGTGGGACCCACTGTAGAACAATGTGGACTCTTCGGAATACATTCCGAAAGGGGGCAGATCTGTACTATAAATGGAATGATACCACTCTTCAATACAGAGGCGCCTTTTAAGTGAACCGGCACTACAGGAGCTTGAGAACTCCGTAGTTAAGCGTGCTCGAGCCAGGGAAGTTCTGGGATGGGTGACCTCCTGGGAAGTGGCCCCTGGTCGGGTCCGGTTCGCTCTAAAGGGAAAAACCGTGCGGTTTCGGCCAAAACGGACAATACTCTCTGTAGCGGGGTGGGGCGTGACAGAATGGTATCAGAGCTGGTCCCTCAATAGTAGGTCTGTGGTTCGAGGACAAACCATTGTTCAAAGGTGGGGAGAATGTCGGGACCCGGTTCTTGCTCACGGAGCAAAGTGCGACACGGAACAAAGTGCCACGCCAAGTGTAGTGTTAAGAGGGCGGGGGCCACCTCTTGAATCCGTGGGGGCTACCTCTTGAGTCCGTGGGACCCACTGTAGAACAATGGGGACTCTTCGGAATACATTCCGAAAGGGGGCAGATCTGTACTATAAATGGAATGATACCACTCTTCAATACAGAGGCGCCTTTTAAGTGAACCGGCACTACAGGAGCTTGAGAACTCCGTAGTTAAGCGTGCTCGAGCCAGGGAAGTTCTGGGATGGGTGACCTCCTGGGAAGTGGCCCCTGGTCGGGTCCGGTTCGCTCTAAAGGGAAAAACCGTGCGGTTTCGGCCAAAGCGGACAATACTCTCTGTATTGGGAGTGGGGCGTGACATTAATAAAGGAAGGACAAGGATCTAAAGGAAGAACATCTTCCCAATCATCCTAATCCCCTCTATTAAAATTTACCATAACCCCTAACATCAAATCTAAATTAAGGCATTGAAAAGAGGTGAAGATTTTTGTTTACCACACTTTCCCTAAAGCTAATCCTAGCAAGTTTCTAATCCTAGCAGAACACAACTTCGTTTTAGATCTAATTAAAAGACCAAACACCATTTGGAATTAGCTCGTAAGAACTTAAAGGAAATTTACAAAATCCCTGTGGACCAACCCGTATTCACCGGCTAGCTTCATGCGACGCCGTTCTTGATTGCGGTAAATATTTTTGATCGACAAAACATCTCTTAATCATGAACCTGCAGATTTGACTGAATTTTTCTCTCCAATTCATCATCCCGAGTCATTAAATGTTTCTCCCGAACTTCATATGCGTCTTGATTTCGATGATAATGGCATGGATGATATAACTTTTGAGGAGAATTATGAAGATAGTATTAAGGAGAGTATTGAGAATAGTATTGAGGATGACTAGTTTTGTTTGATGAGTCGGATTTTCCAATTCATCCTCCTGAACTTTTAATTGTTATACTTCCTAAATCACCCCCCTCATCCTTTCCATCGTTCCGACCACGCAAGAAATCATGCAGGATGACCGTGATCTTGAAAAATTTCTGTTCGATCACAGCAGTTTTGACGCCACTAGTGCCTTCCTCTTTGAATCTGACACAGTTTGCACAACCGATAATGATTACGAGTGTTTCATTTTTTCGAACGATTTTGAAGACTCATTACCCGAGTTTGAGTCATTTGAATTTTCGGATGAGTCAGTTGAACCATCCGAATCAGTTGCTTACAGTGATTTCGAACCATTGATGGAATCTTTCGAGTTCGAGACAGTTTCACCAATTTTACCTTCAATTGTTTCACCTCTGAAACTTGAACTCAAGCCAAGTCATTTCGAACCATTGATGGAATCCATCGTTTCGACCGTGCAAGAATCCATCACGCTTCCATTTTCAATAGATGGTTTACCAAGTTCAACGTACCCATGTTTTCTCACGAATCTTGAGGGATTTGACCCTATTTCTCGACGGGTTGATAGATTAGCGCAATCGCTTTTAACACATCGGTCATCACAATTTGTGCTAATTTATTCACTCAATTTACACTCTCAAGTTCGTACTACACTTCTTTCTCTCTTCCGCCATTCTTCTCCTAATATACCGAGACCATATTCCACCTTTCTTCCCACACGGTCTCGTGTGCTTCTCATTTCTTTCTTCTACACTCCATTCTTTCACCAACTACACCATTATAACGATAAAATTTTTGAATGGTTGGTGCTAACTTTTGGCCTGTGTAAGGCTTTGTATAGCTTGATACTGTGTTTTTCTCCTCCCTAACTCGGAACTTTAATGCTTCAACAGTGGAAACACTGTTTCACTTAAGTTTGGGGGGACCTTTTTGTATATATGTTTTGTTTTGTTTTTCTGTTAACAATAAAAAAATAATATAAAAAAAATAAACAGGGGAATACCGACCATTTTGACCCTCTTGATGTAGCCTGACAGTGAGGACACTGTCAAGTTTAAGTTTAGGGGTATGCTCGGTAAGCTTTCTTCCTTTACATTCATATGTATATTTTTGCATTTGCATACTTATTTTAAAACCCATAAAAATTGAAAATTTTTAAAAATTATAAAAATTGAAAAATTCAATTTTGGCCGTAATTGACTTGAGTTTGACAAAAAGGTTAACTAGCTAGGAACAACTAGATCTTAAACTTAGTAAATTAAAATCTCTAAAAATAACCTTTCTTAAAATTTAACGGTAGAAAATATATGCCTTTGTATTTTACTTAGAAAGAGGCAAATTTTGAGTTCACTTCTTGGGCTAAGTCAAAATAAGGGAAGAGTATTGATATTTTTATTAAAGTATAAGTCTGAAAAATAATCGCTAAGCTTAAGTCTAAATTCTGAAAATATATACCCTACAAATTACACAAATACAAACCTTGAAACTTGGAATAGTAGAAGAGATCTTGAAATGCTCTTGACTAAAAATCCTTAGTATGAAAGAAAATAAAATAAAAATAACAAGTGTGAATAAAGAGATAAAAAAAATGAACACTGGTTTTTGTAATTACTTAAGGCTGTATAAATAGAAAAAATATTTAGCGAGGGTGCTTTATCACCTAGTGCCTTAGACCAACTGGTTTGGGAGTCACTGCTAAAGCCTTAGGTGTTACAAGACTAGGAATTACGCCTTAATGTGCAAACACATTTTGTAATCGGTCGTTGGTACCTCAAGAAGTATTAACGGTCGCATGAAGAATGTGTAAGCAATTTCATCTTAAAATTCACCAATTGAAAAGTACTTTGGACGATAGACAAGAGTATAATAGCTTGATTTGAATTTCCAAGTGTAGGGGTGATATATACACTCACGTAGGGGTATGTGATTGGGGTTTAGATGAGAGATAGGAATGAAAAATAGGACTTATATCTTTAATAGAGATGATAAAAATTCCTAAGTTGAGATAGAACCCTAGAAGGAAAACTTAAAAGATGCTAAAAACTAAGTAAATTTACAAGAACATATATAATCTTAAGTTACATAATAAGGAAGCGTGAAAAATATGGGTGGATAATTTCTGAGTAAAAAATAATAGAGTTTCTTGTTAGAAAACCTAATTGGAGAATAAAAGTCAATAGGCCGAATTGATAGGATTTTGTGAGTATCCGCTGAAAACTCTCTGGAGACAATACTCCTCCTACTAGGGACACCTAGAGCTTTAACGGCTTGTTGCACGAGCTCAGTGCAATCGCGTTTCCCTATGAAAGTGAGGCTAGGTCTTTTTCGAGAATAAAACTAGTTTTGCTCGAGGACGAGCAAAAGATAAGTTTGGGGGTATTTGTTCATATCATAATTTTGCATTATTATATTCCCCATTCTTATTCATTTTACAAATAAACAGGTGCTTTTGATCCATGTCTGTTACATAGTTGCAGGTCACAGGTTCTCGGAACAAAATAGTGAAAATGATGAAAAGACGATACAAAAGTGAGACTATGACCAAAAAATGGAAGAATCTTGAACATGCCTACAGTTCGAAGAATAAACGAAGATCAATGGACAAGTTCATAAAGCACAAAGGCAGCGCAAGGTTCAAGGCTTCGACACGAAGCAAACGGTAAAAGTCCATGACATTATGCACTGTGGAAAACTGGAAGAAAACTAGAAGACAATCTGAGAAACCAAGTGAAGAAACAAGTACGAAAATGCAACAGGAAGAAAACCAGTCAAATTCAGCCAATGACCTCTCTATATGGCCGCGGAACCGCGGCCAAACATGGCTCTTGGCCGCGATTCCGCGGCCATGATGAGTACGTGTCGGTTCGTTGACTAGGCTTCTTAGGGGCAGGTTTGTAAATGCAGATATGTATCGAATGTAACCTAGGGTTTCTATGATCTATCAATAGAAACCCTAAATCTCTTTTTGAGGTATGCCTCTTCTTATGTCTCATTGTATTTATCAAAATTCAGAATTCAATTCCTGTAAATGTTTGAAGAGAGCATCAAATAAAAATTAGAGTAAGTTTTCTTTTTATTGCCCTAGTTAATTTTCTTTCTGCCCTACTATAACTTTTATTATCTGCCATAGTATAACTTTTATTATCTGCCCTAGTTAATTAGTTTAGAATATATTTATCAATTCCCTAATGAGTGAGTAGTTCCTCACTTGTTAGGGTTAGGAATAGGAAAGGTTTGAGAGATGAGAATCTCTCACCCCTTTTTTGCCCATCACATATTTTTATAGGACTCCATCCATACATACACACACCGCTCACTACGGCACCCTATCCCACGAGGTAGCGGTGATACCGTAGTTTAAAAGACCGGTTGTGCATGTTTTCCATGGAGCTTAGGGTGAGAATTAAGAAAGGAAGGACAAGAACCTAGATGAAGAACCCTAGTTTCTACCCGATGGTACTAATCCACTTTATTAATTGTTACCATAACACCTCATAGATCTTAATTAGGGCATAGAAAGCGGTGAGGAATATTGACTTTCCAAACTTAACCTAAACCTAACCCTAGCAAGATTTTAATCCTAGTCTAGATCAACCTTAGTTTTTAGTGATAATCAATCCAATACCGTTTGGAATTAACTCGTTAGAACAAATTGAGAATACACGAAATCCCTGTGGACCGACCCGTACTCACTGGCTAGCTACCAAGCGATGCCGTTCTTGATTGCGGTTAACAATTCTTTGATCACAAAATCTCACATTTCAATCAGGGGCCTTACTCTAGAATTGGCGGGCTATTCGCTGCACTCGTAAAGGATATAGGATCGACCCGCGGAGAGGTGCACAAGTTACCGGATTCTAGAAAGCGATGGGTGACCGACTCACTTCATTGAGGGCGTGCTACCCAGTTTCTAGAATTGGCAGGTGGCTTGCCGCACTCGTAGGGGTCAAGGATCGACTTTGTATAGGCTATCCATACGACCGGGGAACATCGCATTTTATTTACGGCTCAAATGAAACGCGGGGCTCCTAATTTATCCGCTGTTCCATATTGTTGTTCACATGCCCATGATGATTATTATCTGCCTGCGATATTGATATATATATATATATATTATATTTATTAGATGCTTCTATATGTTTTGCATCCGCGCTGAACCTGCCCCGCTCTACCGTTAGTTAAGCAACCTAACGGTTCATGATGGGGCCCCGTGGTGAATGTATAACAACTCCAATTTCAATGTACAAAAAATTTATTTAAAAGTTAATATACAAATGGAGTATTTGCAATCCTGTGTACAATATAAGTATTTGAATTGCTTTTGAACAGCAAGAAAGCACTTGTAGCTCATTGGTAAAGTCTTACACTGCTATGACGTAGCCCCTGTGATCGAGTCCCCCCAGCCACATTATCTTTTTATTAATTTTTCTTTTAATATTTTAGAAGCCCAAAGGTTTACACGTGCACTACACGTAAAATGAAGAGTCACAAAGAAATCAAACATGTGCAATAGGCTAGTCGAAGTGACGAAGACACGTGGCGAAGATCCAAAGCACATCTCACCGGTTTGGATCGGCGAGATTAAGCTATGGACCGGCACCGCCGGGCCCACCGTAGGGGATGGTCCCTAATTTTTTCCCCAGGCACCCCTTCGTCTACCCCACTACCCCCATGTTATTTGTTTACTCTGCAATTATCCAGAGAGTGTAATTTCACTCTTTAATTCTAATTTTAATGTATATTTTTAATGCATTCTTTAACCCTCAAAACCCTAATTTTTCCTATAAATACCACACATTCGATCTCAGTCATTCCGTTTTGTTTATCAGAGGTGCTCACGTGGGAACACGTGAGCCTTTGTTATATAGCATTAAACGCTAATGAATCACCAGTCTGTTTTTTATATGCACAAAGATTTTAATCTGAGTTTTTAGAATTTTTAGGTCCCTTGTTTTATAAGAATTAAATTCTTTTACAGTGTTAAACCCTAGTTTTTGTAAGTGCACGGCGGCGCCCCGGCCGTCAATTCCGACGCCAAAATGCGGAAGCGAAAAACTTTAATTTTGCAAACTAGCAAACCGGCACCATCGTGCACTAAACACCCGGATCGGGCCATTAAACTAGTCCTAGCTAACTACAAGACGGGTTAGAGATATACCGAGTGATCCGAGTCCTCCGGTCTTCTCGTCGTCGTCCCGATTTCCCGCGGAATGTCCGGTTTCCATCTCGTCGCCGGAAGGGCACCACATCGCCTGCATCTTTTACGGGCTCCCGCCTCTATACCGAGGCAACTCGGGCGCGAAGTTGGCTAGCCGACGCGTCCAAGATATGCTGTAGATAAGTGTAGAATTTGTCTCTTGGGGTTTTGTTGCCATGGAGGATGGAGGAAGAGTTTGAGGAAAATTGGTGCTTTCAATTTTTAGCAAGGAAATGAGATGATCAAATCTACACAAAAATGAACCTCTCTCATTTTTCTCTCCCTCTCAAAAAATGTGGCCGGCCCCCTATGTTGAGAATGTTGGAGGGAAAAACATAATACATGAGGGAGGTGAGTATAGTAAAAGGTGGAGGGTGACCACATCCAAAGCAATGATAACCATGTCACACTAAATCAAATCCATTTCAAATCTCAATTAATGCAAGTGAGTGATGTAAAGAGAATCAAATGATGGTGGAAATGAATGGAATATAAAAGATGCTCTCATAATCAATCCATATGCAAGAAACCCCCTCCATAAATGTTATTTGCAAACTTGCAAATAACCCCCCTCCAACGAAAAGTCCGGCCGCGAAAGAACAAAGGAAAACCGGCCGGAACGGAATGCAAACTGGCAACTCCAGAAAACTGGTCCCGTAATAAATTACAGGAAAACCCCGCTACTGCATATACATGCCCGCATTTGTATTCCCACTGAACACAAATCCAAGGAGACAAAACTACACTGTACTATACTAGGATCCGGCTTAAACCAAAGCCGGCTAGTAATATCCGTTCGATCCTGATCCGTGCAATACCGCACGTATCCGATCGAACCTTGCCATATATCTATACGGCCTCTAGTACTAACCGTCCGATCCTGATCCGTGCAATACCGCACGTATCTGATCGGACCTTGCCATATCTCCATACGGCCTCTACAGCGTTTCGCCCGAAAGCTTGAGTAACTGTAAGTGTGGTGGACTCTAAAGACTCGTCAATACTATGGCTGTGGATTTAACCACTAGCACGTCAGAGGTATAAGCCAATACATGACGGGCCACCAGCTATTGACCAAATGGGACGTCGATGAGCGAACTCATCTTGACACCCTACTGAGCCTGTCTGTGACAATATCCGTACAGTCCGGTCCGTTCGTCTAGGAGCATCGCATGGCGGGCCTAGCGGGTTGGTAAAAGTCAGACCCCCAAAAGCGGTACAAGTCGTGTAGGAGTGTAGCCCAGAACACCATGAGATACTACTGGAATACCTACCAGTAAATCTCCTGCCTTGGCCAAGGACTTCATGTAATGGCTCTCCTAGACACAGCGCGAACTCACCTCCAATACCGGGAGAGACGAACCCCTGAAGATCCGCTCACTGCCTCCATGTGGCTCGGGACTGTACCCAACTAAAACCTGTTTGCACGTCTCCTTTGAGCCTGGTAGGGTAGTAATCAAAGTACAGTGGGAACTCACACAAGACAAATGACGATCCCCAGGTCGATGAACTAACCTGTACACATGTCACCAGGGAACTGCTATCTGACGTCAAGTATAAGACCAACTAGCATGTTCTCGACGAGTCCTGTCCGGTGTACTCATAACCCAATGAGCACCTGTATACATCTTAGGTGATCCAACTGACACCAATGGCTTGTGAGACCGGCCACCGCCCCTCGTCGGGGTCTCGACTGTATACACTAGTCTACTCTGGAGTATCGATGCCCTGTCTCGAAACTCCCACGGCTAGGGACCTTTTAAGGATGTGCTTATAGACAGCCAGCTCTCACGTATATGATCGCCCTCATACTGCTGGCAGTCAAGCAAGAATCCTAGGGGATCTATCAACGTGTAATAGCGACCTGTAAGGTCACCTAAAGCAGTACACGATGATAAAGGTAAACCAGATAGCATACTATCATCTCGAGTAAGACTGTCCTACCGGGATAGGTCCTCCCTCAATCATTGCAATCACATGCCTGTGATCCAATAATTGACTCTGAGGGCACTATCTCCAACAATCTCCCACTTGCACTCAAGGCTAATTATTGCGATGTCGCATACTCACAGCCCGTGTGATACCGAACACCCAACTCCTCTACTAGTCAGTCTCACAAAGCTCGTTTGCGAAACTATTGCGTTCGAGGAATAGCCTCAGTGAGTGGATCCGCCTTGAAGTTTCTTTCTGTGTCTCTCTATATCTCATGTTCGCGGAGAAAGCCATCTCCCAAAATGAGCAATACCTGTCTAAGAATGTGTATGGATGTCTGATGGGACCTAGTTCATAAATGAACTCCAAATCCAAACTTCTTAGACTGTATCAATTAACTGAACTTAATCAGTATCCTGCGCCATGCCTCCCTCAGTATCTTCCTGGATCACTTGTCCAAAATACTGCCCCTCGTCAGAGGGAAAACTATAACTCTGACGATCATCCTGTCGTCCATGTCACCTTGGAAGCCTGGAATGATAACTGTCTCCTGAATGATGCTGTCGTTATCATATCCCTTGAACATCCACTTATGTTCTAAAACTGCTTCCGACTGTTTCTCTAGGATAGGATCAATATCGACTTATTGCATCTACTGCAAGAACAACATCTGGCGTGGTACTTTACATCTCATGATTGACTCAATTGCCTAAGCAAGTGATCTGCCAATCATGCACATCCCTCTCCCCTTTAGTCTGTAAGACACCTTTAAAGAGGGTGACTCCATCACCTGCAGGTACACTACTGTGCCAGGAGTCGTCCATTCTAAATACTCTTAGAATTCTGTCAAAGTACCCTTATTGGGAAAACACCCAAATCTAGATCTAAAACCACAGATCTAGTAACCAGAATGTCTGATATAATATCCAAGTCTTATGTGGAGAAACCACTGTGTGACAACCAAAGAATAGCCGATCGTAGTATAGGAATATCCTTTCCTACTTTGTGTATGTCATCAAATACCATGACATGACACCCTACTACCTTCTTAACAGATCCATCCCCTATTCTGACGAAGTCAAACCTATGACTGTCACATCAGAAATAGATGATCTGTCTCCGCAACTCTGCTTTAGTCTATAAATAGACATAAGCCACCTGTCCACCAATGCTTCCGCTGCTCCCACTGACTACGACAACCCTCTGGCAGAGTCATATATACGTGCACTTCTAAAACCAGTTTAGAACGACGCTATACTCATCCTCCCGCCGGGTCTCGCAGCCTGGAACAATAGCAATGGCAAGTGTGGGTAAACAAGAACTTCCCTGTCACCGTCATTGAGGTTACCGGAGTACCTCTCGGGTGCCTGAAGTTACCCACCTTATCTGCGGAGTGGCCAATGGAATGTCAAACCAGATTGAATCTTTTGGTTCTTGTCAAATCTTCAGTAATCGTTTGCGGTTCTGGAATCACTTCCAGTTCTACCATACTCCCACTACTGTTTTCTGAAAAAATCTATTTTTATTAAAACTGTGGCGAGTCAAGATCAATATCACTATTGATCTTTCTTATGGTAGAAAGTCAACCCTCGTCATAGCCTGGGTCAACCCACAAACAGCCATTACAGAAACATGCCTTGAGTTATCCAGAGTCTGGTTTTAAGCATAAGCCGGACAACTCCCCGTACCTTAACATCGTTAAGATACGAACTGTTCTATATCCAATACAGAAACAGAGGCACTGATTTAGTTGAACCAGATTCAAATCATGCAGTTGTCTCTAGTGCATGTCAACTAAATGGAAGGAGGCCGATCAGCGTTACTCAACTTAGGAGTACTTCCAATTATGAGTAACCTGTAAGAGAAGCAAGTTCTCTTAATCATTACTATCAACTGAATACCATTCACAAGTATCTACATCTTCGATCAGCTTGAAGAATCCCGATACTTGCAACACCTGGTTCTCTACTTTATCCATATACCTATAACTTCTCAAAATTCGGACCCTGTGTTTCTACGAAACACCTGTCTAAAAACTAGAGAAGTCATAAGTAAACCGAATATAGTACGAGGACCAACCCCTCTGTCCTGATGGACCCTGGACAACATACAATACTCTGTATAAGTCCCTTGAGTCCGATAACTCATTTACTGTGTGTCGTAGGTTGAAAACTGTACTTATGATTAAGAAGAATTACACCGCTGTTTAATGCTCCTTACCTAACCATCACTGATATAGGTAAATGTCATAGACATAATTTCGAAAAGGTATATCTCACTCTATGAAAATAGACGTACAGATATATCGATTTGAAATTGGTGCATAACAGCGGATATTCAAAACCAAATATTTGCTGACCGGCAAACAGCACAGGTGACTTCCTCAAATATTATCGATTACAACGAATCCCAATATAATGAGGATGATCACCCAATTCACAATAACTTACTCCCACTCATCATCTGTAAAACCATACAGATGTGAGAATCATACCTGGTAAATACATACCCTGGAGCAAGTGTCTAATCGGGAAATCAGTTTTCTATTAACAGTACACAGTGAAACTGAAACATTGAAACGTTTCGATGGGGTATCCTGGTATTCCTAGTAATGCCTCTTCCATTATCCAGATTCACAACTGTAACCGTATATCTCTTTGCTATCTCTCCAAATCCCTTTATATGCCTTTAGTCAATACCTTCTGTACAGCCCTTTAGGCCAAATGGTTTTCTTCCTTCCCTACCGTTCGGCACCAGCCTATGGTTTGGAAGAAGACTATCCAATAAGCATAATGGGTGTACTGTCCTAATCTTAGAAGCACTCGCAACACGAGAGAAGGTGAAGATAAAAGACACCTGAATGAACTTTATTCCTATTTCTCCTGGACCAGGATCCATCCCCGAACTGGAACAAGTTCCTTTCGAGTTCGTATATAACCATACGATAGATTATCCAACGATCTGGGATCTTCGTAGTGATACGGAGTGTCCTGGAGAAATACAAAGGTGATTTAGGATTGGCGAAGAATACTTGGTTTGGTCGTGAATATTAGTCACATTTTACATTGCCCTCTTATTAATCCCTTGCTTTGTCTGAACTTAATACCTTCTGTACACCGTTTAGGCTAATTGGTTTTCTTCATTCCCTACCGGTCGGCACCAGCCTAAGGTTTGGAAGAAGACTATCCAATTTGCGTAATAGGTGTACTATCTCCTAAACCACGGAGTACTCACAATCTGAGAGAGAAGGTAAAAGGAAAAGACAACTGAATAGTCCTATTCGTTTTCTCCAGAACCGGAAACCATCCTCGAATTCCTTCGAGTTCGTATATAACCATACGATGGTTTTGTCCAATGGAAGTGGGCGTTCGTAGTAATACGGGGTGTCCCGGAGAAAAGGGTAAAAGTAGGAGTGGTAATGAGGTTTGCAACTCTGACAATCCAAAAGCCAGTGTTAAGAAAGTTCGGTCAACTTGGTCACAGAGTCATAGTCTAGGGTCGGGTCAATGGTCGCTGCCAAAGAGAGAGAGAAAAGAAATACTCAGCGTGCACTCTAACCTAGATCAGAATGGTTATCCCTTTATCTAATCTGGAAACCTCCCACTATAACCTCAAATTCTCCTTCAAACCTGAAAGAAGAATTAGTCGGGATAACCTGAGGAGTAAACTAACTCATCAGTGGGAATCGGGATCCAACTATCATCGCATGATAACGTGACGGAATCCGCTTACGGTGTCACACTCCAGAAGGTATGCGTATATCTGGTAAGTTTCAGTTTCTTTAGAAACTCCCGATGTGATTTTTACCCCATGCTCTTATGACCTTGGCGTGAGGTCAAAATATCATAAGTCACATGTCAAGTTCTACCCATCATTGTCCAGGTTAATTTGAACCCACCCGTACATACCCTTGACGTAGGCCAAAATAGTAGTACGACTGTCCCAAACCAACGCATCTATCTATGCAACAGATAAATACCCGGCAGCTACCAAACGCTATGCCTTGGCGTGAGGTCAAAATACATAGCTTGAATACTACCGAATATTTAACTGAAATGATGGAGGGCTACGAATGGTTTCTGGAGAAAACCTTTAACGCAATGAACTTGATATCGTTGAAGGAACGTATAGCTTTTTAGAAAAATATAGTAACGAAAACCTTCGCTAAAGAGGTCACTCCCGGTGAAGGGATCTCGGCTCTTTCCCCGTAGGATGGGGTGCAGGATATTCCAGCTGAATACCACGATGCAAAGAAAAAGTAATCGGCTATAGTGAAGTTAATGCCCTGACGCAAACTTCTGTCCAGGGGGTCACTCCCGGTGAAGGGATCTCGGCCCTTGCCTCGTCGACCGAGGTGCTGGATATTCATGACCGAATATCACTGTGCAAAACAAAAGAGAATGCCTTTGCAATAACAGCTTTTTGAAAAGTGTTCCAACAACATCAAAATAGGTTTGTTTATCTTGCATTGATCTGAATCAACGCAGTCCCATCAATTGATCACACCACAAAAGAACGAAAATAATGATGTACGTATATGCCATCCGCATTCGCCACTGGGTCCCGTCATTACCCGTTAGGTTAGCTAACTAACGACAGAGCGGGGACTGGACTAGCGCGGATGCAAAACATATACAACATCTACTAATATATATACCAATATATTATATTCGCTCAAGGCGTGATAAAATGCAACATCACAGAAATGTACAACATCACAGAACAATACAGATATCTGGGATCCCCGGGTTTCATAGAGCCGCTACTGAAACCCGACGTTCCCCTGGTCGTGTGGATAGCCTGTGCAATGAAATCCTAGACCCCTTCGGGCGCGGCAAGTTACCCGCCAAAACCTGAAGCGAGGCAGCCCCCTTCAGCACCGTGAATGGACCACCCAGCACTTCACGGAATTCGGTAACTTGGGCACCCCTCCTGGGTCAACATGTACCCCCTACGAGTGCGGCGAATAGCCTGCCAATTCTAGAGTGAAGCCCCCTCCGTCTCAATGCCATGAGATGCAGGCCCGTTGCCATCTAGAATCCGGCTATCCGTGCACCCCTCCGCGGGGTAATCCTAGTACAGAAAGCAAAATATACATACAACGGGTACACCGACCTCAACCTGGTCGTGCCCCAAAATAATAATACAAACAGGCAGTGACGGCAGTCCACATGTCGGACGCTCGCCCCGCAATATCAAATGTACATATAAAACAAAAGTGTACTAGCATTGCATCCAGGCTATCCCCACGACCGATCCGCAACATCACAACAATACATAGAACATCAACGTGAAAGTCACGTTCGCAAATCCGTCTAAAAGGGCTATAGCAGATAGACTGGATTTACCGATCGAGTGACATTCACGGTCGCAGATATAATGTGAATACTGTGAAATAATGTGTTTAAAATATCCGATCGATCAAATTTTAACAAGTGGGCCCCCAAGTACTACTGTAGCACATCAAGAAATTCTGGGCCCAAACAAAGTATACCAAAACCCCTATTTCAAGCCCACAAGCCCACTGCAAAAAAATGATGACGTGAATCCACATTCCTGCGGCGGAACCGCGGCCAAAAAGGGGTTATGGCCGCGGTTCCGCGGTCATACGGAAGGATCAGGGTACCAAATGTTTCCAGTGTTCTTAGGACTTTCAGTACATCACTTTTCTACAACCTGAAAAATTTTTGGACTTCAAAAAATTTCGACAGAAACTGATGTGAAGAAAAACGCGGGTTTTTGGAATTTTGGTCGATTGGAAATGTAAACACATTAAACAAAGCTAGACTAGGTTAATGGCGAGGCTCTGATACCACTGTAAGTGCACGGCGGCGTCTCGGCCGTCAATTCCGACGCCAAAATGCGGAAGCGAAAAACTTTAATTTTGCAAACTAGCAAACCGGCACCACCGCGCACTAAACACCTGGATCGGGCCATTAAACTAGTCTTAGCTAACTACAAGACGGGTTAGAGATATACCGAGTGATCCGAGTCCTCCGGTCTTCTCGTCGTCGTCCCGATTTCCCGCGGAATGTCCGGTTTCCACCTCGTCGCCGGAAGGGCACCACATCGCCTGCATCTTTTACGGGCTCCCGCCTCTATACCGAGGCAACTCGGGCGCGAAGTTGGCTAGCCGACGCGTCCAAGATATGCTGTAGATAAGTGTAGAATTTGTCTTTTGGGGTTTTGTTGCCATGGAGGATGGAGGAAGAGTTTGAGGAAAAAAGGTGCTTTCAATTTTTAGCAAGGAAACGAGATGATCAAATCTACACAAAAATGAACCTCTCTCATTTTTCTCTCCCTCTCAAAAAATGTGGCCGGCCCCCTATGTTGAGAATGGTGGAGGGAAAAACATAATACATGAGGGAGGTGAGTGTAGTAAAAGGTGGAGGGTGACCACATCCAAAGCAATGATAACCATGTCACACTAAATCAAATCCATTTCAAATCTCAATTAATGCAAGTGAGTGATGTAAAGAGAATCAAATGATGGTGGAAAAGAATGGAATATAAAAGATGCTCTCATAATCAATCCATATGCAAGAAACCCCCTCCATAAATGTTATTTGCAAACTTGCAAATAACCCCCCTCCAACGAAAAGTCCGGCCGCGAAAGAACAAAGGAAAACCGGCCGGAACGGAATGCAAACTGGCAACTCCAGAAAACTGGTCCCGTAATAAATTACAAAAAAACCCCGCTACTGCATATACATGCCCGCATTTATATTCCCACTGAACACAAATGCAAGGAGACAAAACTACACTGTACTATACTAGGATCCGGCTTAAACTAAAGCCGGCTAGTAATATCCGTTCGATCCTGATCCGTGCAATACCGCACGTATCCGATCGAACCTTGCCATATATCTATACGGCCTCTAGTACTAATCGTCCGATCCTGATACGTGCAATACCACACGTATCTTATCGGACCCTGCCATATCTCCATACGGCCTCTACAGCGTTTCGCCCGAAAGCTTGAGTAACTGTAAGTGTGGTGGACTCTAAAGACTCGTCAATACTATGGCTGTGGATTTAACCACTAGCACGTCAGAGGTATAAGCCAATACGTGACGGGCCACCAGCTATTGACCAAAAGGGACGTCGATGACGAACTCATCCTGACACCCTACTGAGCCTGTCTGTGACAATATCCGTACAGTCCGGTCCGTTCGTCTAGGAGCATTGCATGGCGGGCCTAGGGGTTGGTAAAAGTCAGACCCCCAAAAGCAGTACAAGTCGTGTCGGAGTGTAGCCCAGAACACCATGAGATACTACTGGAATACCTACCAGTAAATCTCCTGCCTTGGCCAAGGACTTCGTGTAATGGCTCTCCTAGACACAGCACGAACTCACCCCCAATACAGGGAGAGACGAACCCCTGAAGATCCGCTCACTGCCTCCATGTGGCTCGGGACTGTACCCAACTAAAACCTGTTTGCACGTCTCCTTTGAGCGTGGTAGGGTAGTAATCAAAGTACAGTGGGAACTCACACGAGACAAATGACGATCCCCAGGTCGATGAACTAACCTGTACACATGTCACCAGGGAACTGCTATCTGACGTCAAGTATAAGACCAGCTAGCATGTTCCCGGCGAGTCCTGTCCGGTGTACTCATAACCCAATGAGCACCTGTATACATCTTAGGTGATCCAACTGACACCAATGGCTTGTGAGACCGGCCACCGCCCCTCGTCGGGGTCTCGATTGTATACACTAGTCTACTCTGGAGTATCGATGCCCTGTCTCGAAACTCCCACGACTAGGGACCTTTTAAGGATGTGCTTATAGACTGCCAGCTCTCACGTATATGATCGCCCTCATACTGCTGGCAGTCAAGAAAGAATTCTAGGGGCTCTATCAACGTGTAATAGCGACCTGTAAGGTCACCTAAAGCAGTACACGATGATAAAGGTAAACCAGATAGCATACTATCATCTCGAGTAAGACTGTCCTACCGGGATAGGTCCTCCCTCAATCATTGCAATCACATGCCTGTGATCCAATAATTGACTCTGAGGGCACTATCTCCAACAGTTTTACCAGAGGAATTAAATTCCTATATACTTTTGGAAGAATTAAATTCTTTGGACTTAGTTCTTTCCCCTAAGTTTTGAATCTGCATAACAGAATCTCCCTGATGAGAATTAAATTCTCAACTTGTGGGGTGATTTGCTTCTGCAGACCTCAACCAGAGGGAGAACTAAGTTCTTTTTTTTGAAGGGTTAAACCCTTAAAGAAGAGATAAGATAATCTCTGTACTTTCTTCTTATCTAGGATTTTTGCTTTAAAAGGGAATTTTCTTCCTCTAGAGAATTGAATTATCTTTTTCTCTTTTTTTTTTCCTCAAAGCTTAGGGGGTCTCTCTCTCTCCCTGTGTTCAAGACTTGAAGTCTCGGGTCCTTTATATAGTAGAAGCAAGTTTGTTGATTTAGTTAAAGAAATTTCTTATTGAGAGATCTTAATTGATTTTGGGGATTTTATCCACCATTGGATCTTTGATCCAAGAACTTCTGTTTTATAGAAGATATTTTTCTTGTTTTTAACAAGATTAGGGAAATATTTTCCCATACAGAATTTTTTCTGTAGATAAGTGATTTTTAATCACCATTGGATTTTTTAATCCAACGGTACTCTATTTTACAGAGAGTAATATTTCTTGTTTAGAAAGATTTAAGGAAATATTTTCCAAAAAGGGTTTTGATCTTTTTATTTAGAATTTAATTCTATCAGCTTGGAAGGTGTTTAGGACTATTCACGTGTCGCACGTGACCCCCACTGAATTAAACCTGTCTGCTTATATGCAACAGCCTAACAAAGGGCATCACGTGTTAACACGTGATCTTCTCTGGCCTACTATTTGTTTTAATATGGCACCTATATACTTTGTATATAGATGTTCACGTGCTTGCACGTGAGGCTCAATTTCATCCGGTCAATTGTTAAGCGCGGCGCCTATAATTTTTGTTCGTAGGCGTTCACGTGTGGGCACGTGATGCTCTATTAGTGGGAAATTTTCCCATCGCTTTTTCTCTCTTCTTTTTTTTATAAGGGAACAAATGCCCCCACAGCGTTGTTCTCACGTGGCCTGCACGTGAGTGCAACACTGTCACCCTTTCAGCGGTTGGATTGCCTAGGGGAATAGGAAGATGAACTTCTGCCCATCACGTCTTATAAATGCAAGGGTCTTGTCTTTAGGAAACCACTGTTATTTCATCTTCTTCTTTCCTTGTCTTCCTTGAGAATTTAGTTCTCTTCCTTAGAGCTTAGTTCTCTGCCCATTGAAATTTCAGAGTTAAACTCTGTCAGAAAGAACCTTTTTAGGTAAAGATCTTGAACGACGAAGAAACCCTTTTCTTTAATTCTCTTATTTTTTCTCTGGATTTTAAATCCACTATCAGGGCTTTGCACTCTTCTGAAACCCATCTCTTAGAGATCCAAAAGACGTAATCTTTGAGCAGTAAACCCCAATGTCTTCGAAGATTGAGCATTTCTCCTCCGATCTTTGAGGATTCAATGCATTTTAATTATATTTTTCATTTCCCCATCATGGGGATTTCTGGAATTTAATTCCACTACTTAAAAGGAATTTAATTCCTCATCAAAGAGCTTAGCACTGAAAGATCAAGAGGTCCCTTCGGGGATTTCATTTCCTGGTGTTCTTGAGAATATTTTCATAGGGTTTTACCCTTATTTGCCCAAATTTAAATTTGTTGGGTATTTTAACAGAATTCGTTTTTTCTATGAGGATATCAAGAGTTGTTTAAACTCCAGTGTCTGCTTAATGAGAATCTTTTCTGATTCTCACAATGATTATCCTGTCTCATCATTGGTGAGCCGCCATATTGATTTTGTAGGGTCCATTAGTTTTGCAATCAGTGGTCCCATGGAACAAACTTCCTGTCATTTCCTTCTGTCATTATATATATATATATATATATATATGTTTCATTAATGGGTTTGCTTTCCTTTATTTCAGGAACAATGGCTTCTCTTCCTTACTTTCCCTTTACTCGCTCAGACGCCGCTTTTCCGCAATCGCCGTTGGATGAGGAAGCTATGGCGATGATCATGGCACATGACAGAGATCGTACTAGTCTACTTTTATGGGGAGTTTGGTATGGTCATATCATCCGGGCCGCCGCAGCTTTACTTATGAGGTGTCAACAGAGCCTCTCCGCCCAATATCGCTAATGGAGCACCCGTAGACCGCTTATGCGGTGGAGGCGGCTAATTAGACTCCTACAGGCCGGCTTGAGCTATCAAAAACCGGGATACCCAACCAGCCCTTGCCGGCTATAGATATCTTGGGGCGCCGCATCTGTCAAGGTAAAGCCCAATCCTGGGGATAAGTTTATAAGGTAGGGCTTACCCCTCGCCACCCAGTAGGTTATCTTCCCTGGGCTCGATATGTTCGTTCCGCCCACCGTGCACGGTTGCAGAAGGTTGGGATATATCAAGCGGTGTACGCGTCTCTTTTTCATTACTAGGCCCCTCACATCTGGTGGATTAAAGCTTTTCTGAACCAATGGAATCTTCCTACCGACACCTTGTTACTAGGGGATCGCGATGTCTTTATTTCACTGGAAGAGTTTCGCGAGATCTCTGAACTGCCAATCAGGGGAGAGCATTATGAAGAGTTGCCGCCTCTCGACGAGTATGTGTTCGCGACCATGCCGGCTATGCTTGACGGCCTGACGACTGAAAACGCCGCTGCCATAAGTACCCCAGTCTAATTAAGGCTCTGGGTATTTTTGAGAAACTGTTCACGAAGTCAGAGGGGCAGGGCATCACCTTTGAGAGCTTCATCGCCTGCTTTATTCGTGAAGACGCTTTATCCAAAGAGGCTCAAAAGTTTGCGAACATTGACGATCCTTTTGGGTTTGGGCTGAATAAACTGCCGGCCAAAAAGGAAGACTTGCCGCAGTTTTATATTCAGATCTCATCGGCCGTGTCCTTCAATGTGATTGCGGCCCATGACATGGACGAAGAGACCTTCTTCGTCAGCTTCATTAGCCTTTGGCTCAGTTGGTTCACCATTCCGACGCATCGACACTTCATGAGAACTTCTGTCTTCTACCCCGCTCATCGCATAGCTGAAGGGGCACGATTGGTCGTTGGTATTGCGGGACTGTCGCACCTATATCATGGATTAAGCATTGTGGCCAATACTTCGACCCCAGGTGCGGATGTTATGAATTTCTCCCTCCACTACTTCACGTTGTGGATCGAGATGCATGTACTGGGAGCATTTGCAGCATATCGGTGGCCAGATTTCTATGACTTCTATACCTTCCTACAGGTTATGAGGTTGGTGGATGCTTCTGCTCCCGATCCAACTCAGCTAGGGTCCCTCTGCGTGTTGCTCAACCCATATTCAAACGAGGGCGGGATGGTGTTTAGTGACCGAGTCCTCTCTGCTCCTGCGGGGCCCGTTCAACAGCTTTTTGATCTATCAAAAGGGGGAGCGCCATCTTTAAAGCCTAAAGAAATTATGTACCTGTACTCGATTAGGCCGGGCTACTTGGTATTTCGTCAGAATAACATGGCTCTTTTTATACGGTATAATCCGCACCGCTTTGCCCAACAATTGGGCTATAACCAGGGTGTCCCTTTCGAAGCGTTCTTAGTTGATCCCACTCCGTCTTTGGAAGTCACTCGTGACGTCATCCATCATTTTATGCGGCTGAACACCAGCTCCCGTTTCATGATCCCTGAACCCGACTACCTTCCAAGGTGTGTGGGGTCTTTTACGGGTTGGTATCGTCATCGAGTCGGTCCTGTCATTGCCGAGGAGAAGCGGGTACTCTTCGAATGAAGAGCTTCAGCTCCGATCCAAGCCACCGGCGTTCCGTTGCGGCCGCGGACAGTGATTCACCCTCCATTGAGGGATAGCGGCGTGGTACTTATCCCCAAGGCCGCAGAAATATAATCGACTCCTCGCACTGCTGGTATGCCATTGCGCATTAGAGCCCAAGCAAAGGCCTCCAATGAAGCACTGGCGGTAGTGTCATTAGTGACAGCGTCATCAATGGCGGTGTCATCAGCGGTGGTATCGCCAAAGGGGGATACCGGAAGCGAAGTTGTTCAACGTCGCGTCAAAGCGCCAAGGGAAAGGAAGCGTTCTTCGGTTAGTGCTAGCACATGTTCTAAGAGGAGGATGAGATCGGTTGCCGGCTTACTTGACACCTTGCTTGAGTCCGAGCCATTCATTCAGGACGAACCGATAGCTATAGAGGAATCGGACGCCGGTCTTATTTATCCTGGCTCATCCGTCGAGGAAGCCGCGCAATTGGCTGAGGCTTTAAGGCGCTCACAAGATGAGACCGAGAACATGCACATCCCGAAAAAGCCCTACCCTCCGGTTATCTTTTATGACGTTGTTCCATCATTACGGCGGGTACATATGGGTCCTTTGCTAATGGAAGAAGAATGGGCCCTCAAACAGCCCATAACGATCGCCTCTGAAGACGAGCTTTCATTAAAGACAGGCAGTCATTCATCTGCACTTGAACCCCGGCGAGCGCACTTAGCAAGAAAGGAAAAACATCTCGAGAAAGCGATACTTCAAGCTCCTTGGCGTATTGGTATGCGTCTTTCTCGTGTCCTTCTTTTAGCGAACAGTCTGTGTTATTTATAGGCCTTCTCATTTTTGTGAAAACTTTGCAGGGACTTCGGCGGCGAAAAAGGATTTGATTCCAGATTGGACCGTAACTGTGGACTCTACAAATGTCTCTCATGATGCACCGACAGGTGTACAGGAGATCATTACAGCCGCTATTCCTGCCATGGAGCTTCCGGTGGTAGCTTCTGTTCCTTCGGTATCTATTCCTCCAGCAGAGGTGACCGTACTGGTTACGAACCCTATGGACATCTCTAGTGACGCACTAAAGGGTGTAGAAGAGATTGTCGAAGCCGTTAGTCTTATCTTGGAGCTCCCGGTGGTGACTTCCGTCCCTTTAGCATCTTTACTTTCCGCAGAGGTGACCTTACCGGTCGTAGATCCAGTAGATCTCTCTGGTGGCGTCCTGGAGATTGTAGAAAGGATCACCGAGACCGTTGTTTCCTCCTCAGAGCCTGAAGTGGCGGCTGTTGTTTCTGAATTGGAAGTCGCTATGCCGGCAAATGTCTTTGAGGGTGTGGAGGAGGCTGCCAAGGCTGCTATCCCCCCAGTTCAAGGCGGGCGGAGCATCGAAGGTAATCTCTTACATTTCGTTTTAATGATCTCTCCATTATCTGAACCCTTTTTTCTTTCAGAATTGCGGGAACTGGTGGCTTCTATCGTGGATCTATCTCCCAGAAAGTCCTTCCAGCGATTACTCTCTATGGCTGCCCTACAGGTGATATCCCCGCAAAGCATAGTCCTTTCTTTCGGGCAAGGTCGACATTCTTTGACCCTTTTGTTTTTTTTATAACGATGCTAATATGCCCTCTGCAGTTCTGGAAGCTGATGACGAAGTTGAGATCCTCGATGGGCCTGGGGATCTTTCAAACCCCCCTTGCATGACTATGGCTAAGTAAGGTTTTCTCCTTGGCGTTATTTTGTCTATTCTGTGCTTGCAAGTCACGCCGACTATTCATAAATCTTGACAGCTTTGCCAGCCCTGACCCCATTAGAGTCTCGAATCACTATGCCACCAGGCCCTTATGCCCGACGTGCGTCTGAAAGGATGGCGAAACAAAGCATTCACTCATTGTCGGCTCTTATTGAAGATCTTCGCGCCGGTACTCCTGTCACGGCCGAAGAATTTTCCGCCGAAGCTAACATTTCCTTTCTTTTTCTTGCCATCTTTCATGATGAAAGATTGGTGCATGTTTTGGTTGAGTATTGTCGCCGAGTGGAAGTCTGCTTACACGGGCTTGAATGCATCCGCCTTCCCTCCGACATCTTAACCGTAAAATCGAATCTGCGAGGATTGCTTGAACGGTGCGCAGCCAATCTGTAGTCGTGTGAGAAGAGGCTCAACCGGAAGTTCTCGGAGAGGGAGTTAGCTTCGAATGCTTTGGGAGAGCTTCAGGCTCAGCTTACCGCCATGACTACCCGCGTGTATGAAATTTGGCGGGTGCTTCAAGAGGCTATTACGGAGGCGGTGGCTCTTGATAAAGCCGTTATCTTTACTCGTGAGATGGTTGAAGCACATAAAGTCGCCGAAAGGGAACTTGAGAGTCGGTTTGCTTCATATCAGACTCAGCAGACTCAGGCGGGGGCCGTCTTGCAGCAATAATGGAGCTTGAAGTCGAGGTTCAGCGGAAGACTGACGAACTCACTAGCCTACTGCACCGTCCACCGGCTTAAGCATTTTTTGTCGTTGTATACTCTTTTTTTGTATCCATTCATGAATAAGAGTATCTTGTATTCATTTTGATTCATGAATAAAAGACATATTTTTCTTCATTTCAGTGGTATGTAATTTTGGCAAATATGGTCCGTAGATAGTCCATCCTGACCTCCTTGTAGGGCAACGATGGCTTAGGAAACAGGTTCAGGTCTGCCGCCTAAGACTTTTCAACTTTATGAGCCGTGATGGTCTCATAAAGACTTTTCTCCCTACGAGTCGAGAGGATCCCGTAGGTGTATTTTCTCCTTATGAGTCGTGAGGATTCCTAAGTGTGTTTTCTCTTGAGAGTCGTAAGGATCTCACAAGAGAATTTTCCCCTTTACAAGTCGAGAGGACTCGTAAGTGGTTTTTTCCTATCTTGTCGATATTCGACTTTGGAGAGTGTGACCCGTGGATAGTATACAATAGTTCATCTTGGACCTACTTGTAGGGCCCCAGTGCTTAGGAAACAGGTTGATATCCCCGTTGCCTAAGGCTTTTTCCCTACGAGTCAAGAAGTTCTCACAGGAACATTATTTTCCCTACGAGTCGAGACGAATCGAGAAGTTCTCGCAAGAATGTCCCAACGTCACAGTTAACCTTTGCTGATAGAAGTCCGTTAGGGTCTGTGGTACTAGGGTTTTTGTCCGTCGTACCGTCGCGTTGGCTGATGCATTCTCCGATACATAATCTTGCCGTTCGAGTAGCCCCACGACTGTCGTGTTTCTGATCCCTTCGGGGGATGGACAAGACGTCTTCAAGTAATCTTCCAGGTGATATTACTGTCGGAAGGGCAAGCGTTAGGGATATTCCATGCCGCTTTTTACTTGAGGTTAGGCTCAGTTTGGGGAGCCCCGATGAGTCATAATCACTCCGCGCTGGTGTGGGATGATCTCCGATAGTCTTTCAGGTTTTATTTGAGTTGCCGTCAAGAACCTGAAGCTAGGGATCTTCCTTTGCTTCATTTGTTGACATCGTGTCTGCTATATTATGACGAATGTCGAGGTTGTCTCTAGGTTGTCTGTGAACCGTCGATGCTTGGAACTAGGGACTTTGCCATGGATTCGTTGTTTTGACCCTGGGGTCGGTTGTTGACGTTGCGTCTGCATCCTGCTGGAGTGAAAAGGAACGCAATTGTGGATCTCTAGGCTGTCTGTGAACCATCGGATTTTGAACTAGGGACTTTGCCATGGATCCGTTTTGTTGACGTTGCGTCTGCATCCTGCTGGAGTAAGAAGGAACGCCGTTGTGGATCTCTAGGCTGTAGATTTTGCCGTCGAGATTTAGAACTAAGGACTTTGCCATGGTTCCGATTTGTTGACGTCGCGTCTGCATCCTGTTGGAGTGGAGAAGAAACGTCGTTGTTGATATCTAGGTTGTAGATGTTGCCGTCGAGACTTGGCTCTCTTTCTGATGGTGCCTGGTGGGAAAATGTGGTTCCCTTTTTCATTTGTGCCCATGGATTGTATACAGGGGTTGATGTGGACTCACCTGCAGGGAAAAAGTTTCATTTCATTTCATTTCTTTCCGCGACGCTCTATCATTTCAGCTTTTTATATTGCGAAAGTCGCGATTGCCCAATCATTTCGGCTGTTTATCGCGGTGCCCAATCATTTCGGCTATTTTTTCTTTTTTACTCGCTGCTTTTTATTGCGAGTTGCTCAAACATTTCAGCTATTTTTTTTGCTCCCTGATTTTTGTTGCGAGTATGGAACTTGAAATCTGATACCATTCTTAGCATCCGCATCGCTGCGACTGGAATATGGCCAGGAGTGAATTATCATTTGCCTTAAAAGGACTTGGAATTTGATACCGATTTAGACATCAGTATCGCTACAACTGGGAGATTGCCAGGAGCGAATCATCATTTTTTTTGTCGATTTGAACAAAGGTGGCTTAGCAAACAGGGTTAGGATCCTGTTGACTAAGGTTTTTTGACTTTACGAGCCGTAAGGGTCTCATAAAGGTATTTCTCCCTACGAGTCGTGAGGATCTCGTAGGTGTATTTTCTTCTTAGGAATCATGGGGATCCCCAAGTGTGTGTTCTATTATAAGTCGTAAGGATTTCATAAGAGTATTTTCTCTTTATAAGTCGAGAGTACTTACAAGTTTCGTTCACCTTATTAGGACATTCCTCGTCATTGTTGGTACTTGGTGAGGGCACGTTTATTTTTGCCCGTGGATTGTATACAAGGGCCGATATTGGACCGCCTGTAGGGCAACTTGGGGAGTGTGACGGCTTAAGAACAGGTTCAGATCCCTGTAGCTTAAGCCTTTTGAATCTTATGAGCCATGAGGGTCTCATAAAAGGAATTCTCTTTACGAGTCGTGAGGATCGCGTAAGTGTAATTTCTCCTTAGGAACTATGGGGATCCCTAAGTGTATTGCTCCCTTGTGAGTCGTAAGGATCTCACGTAGGTGTTTTCTTTTTACAAGGTCGAGAGGACCTTGTAGGTGTCTTTATTTTAAAGAGATTGCGCCCTTTCGGGTTTTCACAAACTCGCCGATAGCCCTGCTGTTTTTACTCACGGCCCCCTTTCGGGTTTTCATCCGTGCCCATTTCGCTTGTGGACTTACCTTTTTTTAACGAGATTGCGCCCTTTCAGGTTTTCACAAGCTCGCCGGTAGCCCTGCTGTTTTTACTCACGGCGCCCTTTCGGGTGTTCATCCGTGCCCATTTCGCTTGTGGACCTGCTTTTTTTTTACTACCCCTCTGTTCGCCAATGGAACTTATGGGAGACTTCGCCACCGGGGCAGCTACGCGGCCATCGGGACTTAAGTTGCAGTCCTTGCCGCTAGGACTTGTGGACTTGAATTTCACCATCGCCGTGTTTGAGGCGATGTATTTAGTTTAAGGACATCTCGGTCCATTGTTAGTTTAGGGACATCTCGGTCCAGGGCACGCTTCGAGGCGAAGTTTTGCCGGATACTACTTATAGAGTCTTGACTCGGGAAGACAGCGAGTGGACACGAGCGTCGTCATCTATCATTAACCTGAGTTGTGACTTGTCAAACGTAGTATTTCTTAAGGAACCGGCCGTTTATTGGTCGGAAGGGTCTTTCGCCATGCATGTCCATAAGCAATTAGGCCCTACCTTGATAGACCTTGTCTATGATATATGGGCCCTCATAGTTCGGCTCGAATTTCCCCCATTTGGCACGATTGAGGATCATAGGTCTTTTTATGACTAGCATGAGTTTGCCTTGGCGGAATGTTCTTGGCCTGGTCAGTCGTTCGTATGAGCGCGTCATCCTTGCTTTGTAAGCTTTCAGGTTTTGCTGCGCCATGAGACGAGTTTCATCAAGGGTATCGAGCTCCTCAAGCCGAAGATGGGCATTTTCTTCATCCGTCAGCTCGTATCGAACTGCTACTCATAGAGAGGGTAGCTCTATCTCCAAGGGAAGTACCGCTTCCGTGCCGAATACCAATGCGAATGGTGTTGTATTTGTGGCCGTTTTGAACGTAGTTCGGTACGCCCAGAGAGCTTCATGCAATCTCTCGTGCTAGTCCTTTTTGTTTCTGGAAACTGTTTTCTTTATGATTTTCGTCAAGGACTTATTGAAAGCCTCAGCTAGACAGTTAGCTCGGGGATTATAGACTGAAGAGTATCTCTAATCTATATTATGTTACCGCGCGAAGCGGCTGATCTTATGGCTTCTGTAGGCTGGCCCGTTATCGGAGATAATCCGTTGTGGAGTGCCGAACCGATAAATGACGTGAGTTCTGAAGAAATGGAGGATGTTCTCCGTCTTCACCTCTCTTAGCGGTATCTCTTTTGCCCATTTAGAGAAGTAATCGGTTGTTGCCAATATGATCTGATATCCTTTAGATGATGCTGGTTCAATAGGTCCGATTATATCAGTTCCCCACATTTCGAATGGCCAGCTAGCCAGTGTTGGGTGTAGCGGATTCGGATGCCGGTGGATGAAGTCCCCATGAATTTGGCACGAGTGACACTGCTTTGTATATTCGAGTCAGTCCTTAATCATTTTGGGCCAATAGTAACCCATTCTTTTAATCTTCAGCTTCATCTTTGGCCCGGCCTGATGAGAACCACAGAGTCCGTCGTGAGTTTCTTGGACGACCCTTTTTTCTTCTTCTGGTCTCAGGCATCTCAGCCACAGGCAGTCGAATGATCTCTTATAAAGAGTATCATTGACGAAGGCGAAAGACAGGGCTTTCCTCAGGAGCTGATCTCTTGACGGCGCGTCTTCGGGTGTTCGATGGGATTTGAAATAGTCTATGAAGACTTATCTCCAATCCGTAGCCTTTTCTTCGTCTTCTATTTGGAAGGCCGTTTGTTTGGTCACTTCCTCTTCTTCAGACGTCTCCGGAGATATCTTTGCCGGCGTGAGAATCCGGCGGCTTTGCATAATGATCCTTACGTCATTGAGGTTTTCGTCGGCCAGTTCTTTAGCAAGCTTAGCTAACGCATCCGCTTTGCTATTTTCCGCACGTGGTATGCTTTCTAGGATGTAGGAAGGGATTTTTGTCAGCAATTGTTGCACTCTCTCGCCATATTTTACCAACATTTACACGTCTGATAGTCGCCATTTACTTGGTTAACGACCAGCTGTGAGTCTCCATATATGAGGAGGTTTTCGGTCTCCATGTCGACAGCGATCTGAAGACCCTTTATCAACGCTTCATATTCTGCTTCGTTGTTTTTTCTTGGTTCCGTTAAGGAAAGGGCAAACCACATTATTCCTCCTTGTGGAGTCACAAAGATAAGGTCTACCCCAGCTTTGATTATGAGGGTGTTTTGCTTTTGCTTCTTCGTGGACGATGCACTGTCGAAGTAGAGTTCCCATTGGACATTATTTTCCTCCCTCTTCCCTTCGATTGTGTCGAACGCGTGTTCATCTGGTAATTCGTAATTTAAGGGAGAATCGGCTGGTATCGGATGCTCAGCGAGAAAGTCGGCGATGACCTGGCCTTTTACTGCCTTGAGGGGTCGATATATTATCGAGAACTCCATCAAGAGGAGGACCCATTTAGCGAGCCTTCCTGTTAATATAGCTCTTGACATCAAATACTTGAGAGGATCCACCTTTGATATGAGATGTACTTCATGTGCTAGGGCATAATGCCTGAGCTTCGTTATCGCGAAGATCAGTGCCAGGCAGTGCTTTTCAATGGGGGAGTTGTTGTTTTCTGCCCCCAGGAGAACTCGACTCAAATAATAGAGAGCTCTCTCCTTCCTCTGGTCATTCTCATGTGTCCATAGTGCGCCTAAAGAACCTTCGAGGGCTGTTGTATACAGGATGAGGGATTTTCACTTGACCGGAGCGGTCAGTACTGGCGGGTTCTGCGGATATTGCTTGATTTTATCCAGTGCATTTTAGCATTTATGATCCCAAGTGAATGGGGTCCCCTTCTTCATTAGATGGCTGTAGGGATGGCATTTTCCGGAAAGGTTAGTTATGAACCGCCGGATATACGCGAGCTTCCCTTGGAGAAACCGCAGTTGTTTGATAGTTCTTGGCGAGGGCATTTTCATAACCGCCTTGATCTTTGATGGGTCAACTTCGATGCCTCGGTGTCGTACGATAAATCCTAGGAATTTTCCTGAGGAAACTCCAAACGCGTATTTCAGAGGGTTCATCTTCAGATTATATTTCCGAAGGCGCTGGAACACTATTTTCAAATTCTCCCAGTTCTCCTCGTACGATTTGCTTTTCACCACGAGGTCGTCGATATAGAATTCAATGATCTTATGGATGAGGTCATCAAAGATCTTTGTCATGGCCCTCTGGTATTTAGCGCCAGCGTTCTTCAGACCGAAGGGCATCACTTTATAGCAGAATATGCCCAGCAGGGTCCGAAAGGCAGTATGCTTTTAGTCTTCGGGATGAATTTTTATTTGATTATAGCCTGAAGATCCATACATAAAGGAGAAGGCTTCATAGGTGGATATGTTATCAATCATCAGCTCGGTAACAGGCATTGGGAAGTCATCCTTCAGGCAAGCCTTGTTGAGGTCCCGGAAGTCCACGCAGATGCGCACTGTCCCATTTTTCTTCATCACTGGGACAATGTTGGCGATCTAGTCAGGATATTGAGCTTCTTGGATGAAGCCGGAGTCGATTAGTTTCTTGACTTCGGCATTGATGCTCATATCGAGTTCGAACCGCATTCTTCTTGGCGCTTTCTTGACTGGCTTAACGTTCGGCGATATAGCCAGTTTATGCACCGCTATTTCTGGATCTAGTCCCGGCATCTCAGAATAGTTCCATGCAAAACAGTCTTTATAATGCATAAGCACGTCCTTTAGCGTGGCCACCTGCTTTTCAGACAGCAGCTCACTGACGAACGTTGGCCTCGACTCATTTTCTGTCCCCAAGTCGATTTTTCTCAGGTTGTCCACTGTGGTGTGTATCCCATCTTCCAACTCTTTTGGCGCCGGTGGAAATTCTAAAATTACCTCATCCTCATCCTCGTCTGCGAACCAGTGGGAAAGGCCGTCCATATTCTCGTGCTCCTCTTCCTTTGAGAATGTTATCACGTGACAGGTACGAGTTTGTTTCTAAGCCTGATGTTGATCTGGACTTTCCCTCGCAGTGTAGCTTGCTCTTGGCTCATGCTTTCGTGGTTGGGCTACTCTCCAATTGTCGGACAGAGCTAACCTGCCTTGCTGATACTGGTCTTCGACCCAGTCTTTGAGGTGAAGCAATCTTCAAGAGGATGTCTATTACTCGGTGGTAGAAGCAATAATCCGGGTGATGGACCTCGTTTATCTGTTCGGGATACCGAGACTCCGGGAGTGTCATCATTTGATGCTTCATGACAAGGTTGAATATTTTCCTTGTCTTGTCTTGAGGGAATGAGTATTCCCGACCCATCTTTTTCATAAAAGACGGATTCCAGCTGACTTTTTCTCGACCGCGTGGCTTCTTGGATCTGCTTTGCTGTTTTTGAACGTCAATCCCCTTCTTCAACTTATGTTGCCTCTGCGTCAGGCTCTTTTCTTGCCACGAGAGCGCACAATGGGTTGAGGGTGAAGGGTATCGCCGTCTTTTCTTTCCGTAGCCTGCTGAATGCTACGTTGCGTCCTGGCTTTCTCGTAAATGGCTATTTCATGGCTGTGATCATCCCAAACTTTTTGACCCGCCTCCCTTATTAGCTTGTCAATCTGTTCTTCGAATGAAGGACTTGGTATTCTTACAGCGGGATTTCACTCTGGTTCAATACCAGTGCTATCTGGAAGAGCATTCCCTTCTCCACCGGAATCGTTAATAACATGGAATCCATGGAATCGCTCCCGTTTCTTAGACCGAACGTATCCAAGTCCCGTCGTCTCTATCCTCCCGTTGGGCATTTTTCGCTGAGTCCCGGGAATGTCCCAAATCTTGTTGTAGAACTGGGCTTGTCGAGCGGTTTGTTTGAAAGGTACGCCTTGGCATCTTAATAGCCTTTTCAATCACTCTGCGTAATTTCTGGGCAGACGGATTGGTTGGAGCCTATCGAGCGCAAAATCGGCACCATGCCAGACTTCTTTTCCCACTTTAGTGTAACATTTCAAAAAAATAAAATATTATTTTTGGGGAATTTTTAAAATTAAATAATATAATATTGAATATTTTAATAAAGCGGTATAATTAAATACTGATGAATGGGGAAAAATTTGAAAAAATTATAGAAATTACTAAAAGAGGGTGTTTTATGTGAATTATGCAAATTTTAAATTTTTATGATTAGTTTGACACTAATTTGGTGCTAATCGCGATTAAAAATCGCTAATCGCGCTTTAAGCGTATTTTGTGCCAAACGTTGTACCGTATCATTTTTACACTTGTTATATATTTTTCAATGGCTTTTCTTCATGTTTTAAGCATGGTTGTTGATTTATTGGGAAAATAAAGAAAAGGAAAAGAATAGAATATGGAGGTATGATTATAGAGAGAGAGAGAGAGGCTGAGGGGTCAACCCTTTGTCATGAGCCATCCCTCATCATTTCATCCTCTCATTTCTCCCCTCTCCTCCTTTTGTTACTGCTGCTGCTGCACACCCCCCTCCTCCTCCATCTTTAATCCTCCAATACACCATGAAAATCAACTCAAAACCCAAATCCCATTTCACAAAAAAGGATGCACAAGCTCACTAGCTACCTCATGGACCAAGAAAGAGAAGATTTTGAGGACCTTGAGCAACTCAAGAAAATTCTTGAGTTGCCAAAGGAGGTAATTTCTGCACTATTACTGTAGGGTTTTAATTCTTTATGCATCCATACTTGTTTCATGTCGATATCGAGTGGTTTTGAGGACTTAGGAAAACCCTAGTTAGGGTTAATGGAAATTGAGAGTGGTGATGGGTAATTAAGCTCAGTAGAGGCCACACAAACCCCCTAGTGCTAGAATCCAGGCCTAAAACAGAGACTAGAACACCGGAATATGGTTTTGGAAAAGCCAATATCGGGAAATTGTGGAATCTGTGAGGGTAAAATGAAATCTGCTATCACCTCGAGACTCTGAAAATTATTTTGCAAGGACAGTGATACATGCAGGTGATTTAGAACATACCCTAAAAACCCTAGCCCCTAACTCCCCAACTCGGTCGCAGATTTAATCCTTCTGGCCGCAAATTGCGGCCAGACCTGGGCCATTTGGTCTCGTTCTTGTTCTGGGGTCCCCTCATCAGTAAAATAGATCCTTGGTATATGTAAAATTGTCTGATTTGACCTAGGGTAAAATATGGGACCCTTTTCTCTAGTTACTGTTTTGATTCGTGTTTTCGTTTTGCATATTTTAAATTCTGGATTTGCGTATTTGTGTTTTACCTCGATCACTTGACGTTTTCACGATGACATCGAGGGTTGTTTGAATGGTTTTGAAGGCGTAGTCCATAGGTTCTAACCTATAGGCCTTAGCGTGTCGTTTTGGTTTTACGATGTGATTTTAATGTGCATTTGCGATTGTGTTATCTTGTAGGTACCTTCTCGAGGGCTTCATACGATGAAGAAGATGAAGGCGACATCGACACCGACACGTAGGATGCAGGTGAATAGATTATATCTATGGGGGAAGTCGGGTGGATGGCGTATAGCACCCCCGCAGTTCGATGTTTAGTATAGCATATATATACTATATATGATATCTTATTGTGTGTCGTGGATATTTAAGATGAGATTAGGTGTACTATGGTTGGATTAGGGCGTAGAGGTAAACTAGTATAGTTCCTAGTTGCGAACCCTAGAAAAGGTTTACACCCACACACATACACCTGCTTATTTGATATACATATACCTAGATGATGAGGATAATGGATGAGATTTGGAGATGAGTCGATGATATTGGGCATAGTGCCAGGAGATCGGTGATATGATGTGATTCTTATTTGGGATACGACATGTGATTTCAGCGGGCCTTTGGGCGTGTGTTTCACACACGCATTTATATTTATATAGATGGTATCGATTTGTACTAGACTTAGATCAGTACCCCAGATCATGTGATATGATGATAATGATACCTGATAATTGATGAGATGAATGTGATATTGACCCGTACCCAGCTTTTGGGATGCCGTATGATGATTTGCCGTACGAGCTTTTTATTGATGATAGATCCGCACTCATGACTCGAGGATGTCATATAATATTATATCGTACGCGGTACCTTTGAGGCAGGATCACCGACTATTATATATATATATATATATATATATATATATATATATCGACTCAGATTTAGGTGGTTTCCATACCCCTCCTGATTGACTTGTTAGTTAGAGCCGTAGTCTTGCTAGTAGAGGTTAGGCTAGGCTGATGTCATACTTATTTCAAAAACTAAAGAATCGGGAGTATTTTAAAGACAGACAAGGAATCCTACGGATATTTTCAAAAGACGCATCTTTTCTTAAAAACACCGTAGCCCTTATTTTTCTAAAAACCCCGATTCGTCTTCTTTCAAATGGCAAAACAGTATGACATGGATACACTGATGTAGATTCTACACTATTGTGTTATTATTCATTTGCCGCATATTCTTACTGTTGCATTCAGGATATGATCCCTTGTATATTCATACTTGCGCACATGCACACTGTATATTCATACCAGTGCACACATATATTGATATCTTCATACTTGCGCACATGCACACTGTATATTCATACCAGTGCACACATATATTGATATCTTCATACTTGCGCACATGCACACTGTATATTCATACCAGTGCACACATATATTGATATCTTCCTACTTGCGCACATGCACACTGTATATTTGTACCAGTGTACACATATATTGATATCTTCATACTTGCGCACATGCACACTGTACACTCATACTTATGCACACATATATTGTACATTCATACTCGTGTACTTACATATCTTACACTCGTACTTGTGCACACATATATTGTACATTTGTACTCGTGTACTTACATATGGTACACTCATACTTGTACACATACATATTTGCACATACATAGACGATTCTGGTTTGACTGGGAGATCTGGGAACCGCAAGATACTTTCTAAAACTGATTCATTTTAAAGAGGCGGTCTTCCCTAAATATGTGCATATTACTATTCCATGTTGCATGATACGCTGATATGCTTACATCTCTTTTATATGTCGCATACGTCATGCTTTCTGATTATACGCATTGAGATATGTTGTTTCCATAATATTTCTGGATTTGGGAACCGTGGGTATTTTAAAAGAAAGTAGATATTGTTTGAAAAACCCGGTTACCCTTGATATGATATTTCAGTGCGTCCACCATGTGTTTTCTCGGTTCTGTGAGTGGCATGTGAAACCCGATTCGAGGAGCGGTAGGCACCGTCTGTGGGTACATGGTGGATTCGGTGAGGTACCCCGGGGCAAGAAGACTCGTATATGTTAGACGGTAAGCCTAACAGGAGAGTACTACCTACCGGTGATTGTGTTGAGCTCGGCGGATATCTGGGGGATACCGACCGAAGGTGAGAGATGAGATGGGACGATCCGGACTGACGGAGCCCCATATATATGAGGATTTACGTGACGATGCTAGGCACAGGTTTCATGATGTTTTCGAATGTCGATGCTTGATACTCAGGTTCCATGATTTTGATATGTCACGAGCGATACATGTTGATTTACATCCTCATACTTCTATGCATATGTTTATGATATTTACATGCATGATGCTTATTGTCATTGGGTGACACGTGGACGATTTCCACCTACATATATTGACATTGATGATATTGATCACACAGTTGGATGATATCCACATATTCATAGATTTCATGATATAGTCGACATTGATCATACCTCATATTTATGAAATGCTATTACCTGAGGCACTGGCACGGGCACTTGGCACTACACTCATGTATAGATGTTACATTGCCACCTTATCTTGCTTCAGACTTATTCATTTGAGCTTTATATATATCTGATCGTATTGACCTAGGATTGTGTCATACATACGATTTCTGCTCTGTGATATTTTCTATTCACGAGTTGGCAACTCACCCCCGTTGTGCCACAGTTTCTTGCAGGTTTTGCCGTACAGGTTTCATTGCGGCTTTTCTGGCACACTGCTTTCCTTACGGGTGACTTGCTTTGGTAGGTGGATTCTTTTGCATCGAACCACCATTGTGTTGTATTATTCAGTTGTATCTAGAAATTCCATCAACCAAACTTGTATATTGTTTCAGACTTAGAAAACCAGTTGTGTATTATTTCGACCTTAGAGTCGCGCGTTGTAGTATTATGGTTTTCAAGCTGATTTGAGTTTTCCTTTGAGTTTTGATCCTCGCCCTTTGGCATTGTATATTATACTGCTTGTGTGGTTGTGACCGTCGATTGACGAAGAGCTAGCTCCCGCTTGGGGATGCCTTTTATCATTGTATATGATGAGAGGTGGAGACTGAAATTCTTTTTTATTATTCATGTTGTACCCCGTTTGGGGCTAGTATTTATAAAGGAAACTCTGCCGAAATTTTCAGAAAAGACTAGAGATTTTAAAAACGCATATTCGGCTTACTTATTTAATAACCTTGTTTTAAAACATGTTTTCTTCACTTCTTAAAACTAGTTTTCCTTATTTACTCCTTAAAAATGGTTTTAGATTTCTGGGTTTTTGGCTTACTTGAATTAGATGGGGTCCTATAGACTTCATATGATTCAAGGCCAGTTACGTGCTTTTTCGGGTCGTGACATTTAGTCTCGTAGATTGGTAGAAGAGGATCGCCTTTTCACCTTTTTGTCTAGGAGGAACGTAGAAGGTCTGCAGCTTTTACACGCCGTATGTATTGAGCGCATCAAGTTCTCTGTAATGCTGCTGCGGAACCATGATGACTTGTAAACTCTGATCAGCTCCAGTGACGATTTGTATTGATGGACGAACATAGAACACTGCGTTGACCTCGTCTTCAGAGTCGCTGCCAAAGACCAAAATAGGAGTAGATGGTCCTGGCCTGCTGCCTTGGGGTTGCCCCGAGAAGACTATCTCTTCATCCTCTTCGGTATCGCTCCTAAAGATCGGGATGGTGGCGATGACTTTTTGTTTATTCTCCGGTTTATGACGTATTTCCATGTCTTCGAAGTCTGGTAGGAAGTACTTAGCGTCTTCATACTTGCGGACTTCATTTACGGAGAATGGGTTTAGCTCCCCTGTAACTGTGTACTCGAGGCCGTCTTTGAAGTACTGCATACACCGATGTTGTATAGAAGGGAAAATGTTGTACTCGTGTAACCAAGGCCTGCCGAGCAAAGCGTTGTAGCAAGTCTTGGCCTCGATGACATGAAACTTGATGTCAGTGACGAGAATCCCGAAGCGTAATGTCAGTATTATAGACCCGAGCGTTCGTGATGACTGTGAGTCGAACCCAGAGATAGTAATTTTGTCCCGAGCCAGGTGTTGAACGTTCATGAAAATTTTCTTCAGCACCTTCACGTTGAGAAAGTTAACGGAGGACCCGTTGTCGACCAGGATCTTGCTTATCTTGATGTCGTGGCAGTACCTGGTGACATATAGAGGACGGTTGTGCTCGCACGTTCCGAGAAGGAGATCTTCATCGCCGAATGTGATGTCAGCTGTATGAATCTCTGCCAGCTCATCCTTCATCTTTTCTTCCGCAAAGAAAGCTTGGAACTGATCAGCTCTTGCATTGCCTTGATTAGAGAATCTCGTGCCTCTTTGGACAGGAGGAGAGAATCCAGTAAGCTCAGTTGCGAGGGTATCTTTCTCAGATGTGCCAGGACATTATAATCCACCTTATTTTTCTTAGGCGGGTCTTTGGCAGCAAGCTCTTTGACGACTCCATCATCGAGGGAAATTTCCTCAGGGACTTTTTCCTTCCCCTTGTATCTTTTGTTCGAACCTTTGTTTGTAGGCCCGAGGTTCTTCTCAGGCAGCGTGCGGTTACGCAGCTGAATATTCTCGCATTTCTTCACTTCTTCTTTTCCAGAGGTGGATTCTTTGAAGAGAGGGCCGATGGTTATTTCTTCCTCAGAATCGCTCCCGAATGTAAGAACTTGGGTTTTCCTTTTTGTCGAACTGGTATCAACCATATAATAGCTGCCAGTAGTATTTCCGCGCTCATCTGTCACATTTTTCGCTATCGATGAGCTTCACGCTTCATCCTCTTGAAATGTTGTCGATGTGCCATGTATCCCTGCCACCACTTCTTGAAGGCGCTGCATTCTTCGGTGGGATGTGTAACCCTCCGATGGTATAAGTAGTAGTTCGGATGTACATCCGCTTCGTCGAGGTACGTATTCCCGGGAGTATTTCTTTTGAAAGGTGGCAGCTTCATTCCCATTGACAGGGCTTTGTCGAACCGTTTCCCCATCTTAAACCTGCTTTTGTCTGCCGCGGGTGTGCTTCGATCTGGTTGGAGTACTTGGTGACTCTTCCTCGCCGCAGTTTCTTCGTCCTGACGCCGATGCTTGAACTTTTCGTATATGGCCGTTTCACGCTCTCGGTCAGCTTTGCTCTTTTGAAGGGCTTCGTTCAGCAGTTTATCGATCAGGTCATCTGACGGTTCCAGGGATTTTGATGCCGGTCCTGCCCCCAGTTCCTCTGCGTTGCTTTCCGACGCCGAGGGAGCTTCTTCATATTTTAACGACAGGTGAGAGACCATGTGGCAACTCGCTACATAATTCTCGGGTTCTTCTGAAGAGCCATTTCCCTCATCAATGTCACCGTCTCCGTTCTCAAGAATATGCTTGAGGAACTCTTCAAGTATGACTGGGGTTCGTGCCTTTTGGTTGTATTCCTCCAGTGTGTCGATATATTTTTGCAGATCCGTACGATTGTCGTCGAGCTGCACGGACTTCTTGGTCTTCTTCTTTTTCTTCGAAGACTTTGAAGGCTTGACCTGGGTGTTTTGCCCATCGCTACCAACTTTCGGTATTGGGCGTGGTTTCAGCATCACGTCAATGATCTCGGGCTCCAGTGGGCTTTTCCACCTGATTGCCGGGCATGCTTGAAGATCCTTCAGCATTCTTTTAGTTTTAGCGGAAAGGACAACTTCTCACAGAGCGTCCTCTACGAATGAGCACGATGCCCCCGGCGTATCCACCTTTTTAAGAGCGTGCTGCTGTGGCGGGTTTACCTTCCAGTTTTCAGACAGCATGAACTTGCCTTGTTGGTACAGGTCCTCAACCCAGTTTTTGAAGACATAGCAATCTTCAATTGGGTGGCCTATTACTCTGTGGTAGGGGCAGTAGTTGGGACCGTTGACGTCACTAGGCTACAGTGGGCGTCTCGGATCCGGCAGAGTGATGAGCCTGTTGCGCACTGCTAGTTCAAACAGTCTCCTCGTTTTATCCCGGGGAAATGAGTAAGGACGTCTCAACTTCTTTTCGAGGGATCGGCTTGTGTTGCTTTGGCGAGCAACCGGTTTCGGGTCAATCGGTGGTTGTTGAGCATTGGCAACGAAGGTCGCTTTCCCTTTTCCCTTTTCATTCCGGAGATCCGTTTTTGAAGAGGACGGTCTATGACCCATCTGGTCCATTTGGGCCAGCTTGTCAATCAAGGCCTGGAAGGTGGTCGGCTTGAAGAAAATTATAAATTGGGATATAGTTACCTGAGGATCAAGGGTCCCTACGAACATACCCACGGCAGGAGCTTCTTCTATGCGTTGTTCGCATTATGACCATAGGTTCCGCCACCAAATTGCATATTGAACCCAGGTTTCTCCCGGCTTCACCCTGGCATTGATTAATGTGGTGATCGGGGTGTGCTCTCTTGCGCTTGCAAAACGCTACGTGAACAGTAGCTCCATTTATGTAAATGTTTTGATGGAGTCATTCGGAAGCTCCGAGTACCATTCAAATGCTATCTCCGCCAAGCTGCCGACGAACTGGCGAAGCAGCAGTTTGTCGTCGCCTCCAGTATTGCCGCATAGAGCTCTGAACTAAGCGACGTGCTGATGGGGATTGCATATCCCCTTATACACGTGGAATTTAGGGATCGTATATCCCGGTGGGTACTTGATTTGATCATACCATCCTGGATACGGTCGTCCAGTCCTGATGACTTGGCCTGCTGCTTCACTTGCTTGATGAGCTCGTATTTGTTGAGCTATGTAGTCATCAAGGGCAGCCTTAGAGATCGTTTCTTCCTTGGCTACTGAGAAAGCCAGAGGAGGATTTGGCGTTTCCCCTCTGTCGTCTTCGATGATTATCGGAGGGTCTTCGGCTGGAGG
The DNA here is from genome assembly GCA_030015575.1 of Agapanthus africanus. Taxonomy (NCBI): domain Eukaryota; kingdom Viridiplantae; phylum Streptophyta; class Magnoliopsida; order Asparagales; family Amaryllidaceae; genus Agapanthus; species Agapanthus africanus. The sequence goes on along the minus strand of CM057337.1, from coordinate 64,154,629 downwards.
TTCCGGCTGGATCATCATCCCAAACATGTCTTGGAACAGAAGCGCCGTCTGCTTTATATTAGTGGCCTGTTCTGCGGCCTCCTTATTCTTTCTTTCTAGCACCCTCCGCAGGAACTCGGTGTCGGTCTCTTGTTCCTGGCGCTGCTCAGACGTTGCTTCCGGGCTTTCTTTCCGCCCAGTGTGTGCGGCCATCTTTGTCAGCATCTCCTGGAGCTTTTGTTGTTGCTCCTAAGCTTTTGTCACAAACCGTGTGAGTGGTCGATGACCTATGGAAGTACAGCTTTCCTCTTTCCTGGAAGCCATGTACACCGTGTGTACTACCATGCCCCCAGACTTGGGGCGTTTGGGTTCATTGCCTTTAAAATTTACCGCAGGCATGAGGATCTTCTCCGGCCTTCTCCTTTTGTGAGAGGTCTAAGTTGAGGGGACCGTTGCAGCAGGAACCCATACAGAAGATACCTTCCGTGGTACGACGGAGGGATGGTCCTTCTCTTGCCGAGCCTTTGTTTTCTTCAGCCGGCTTGTTAATTACAGAGTCTTAGACTCTCCACCAGACCCTGTAGATTTTGGAGGACAGCCGCTGAGGAGGCTGTTTCGGTTTTGCCTGCGTTGTGTTTTCAACAAGCGGAGGATACTTCTTTAATACAGCGGTTAGAAAGTTCTTGCGCACCCTCCTAAGCAGCTCGAACCTGTTCCCAGTTAGAACAACAGCGTCAATTTCCACCACTGGAGCTGGTGGGGTAAGTCCAGAGGGGGAGTTGCCCCCAGCTCTTCTCACTCGGTGCCAGTGGCAACGTTGAGCATGTCGTGCAGACGGGACTAACTTTGTCGTTGGGACGGCATCGTCATGTCCCCTGCTTTGATGAGAGGCTGCTGTTGGTGTCAGCCTGTCGAAGACTGACGTCCGCTGAGAGGGGATGGTCAATCTTTCGAAGGCCGACATTTTGGAAGTAATCTTGGTGACTTCGCCGGAATCAGGAGTTGGAACGGCCAATCTTGTGAAGACCGATCCTTTAGCAGGAGAAGCCCTCTTGACAACTTCATCTGCCGGAGCTGGAATGGCTATCCGCTTCGGGATAACCCCTTCAGGCATCGCGAGCCTCTTTGCAGGCCCACTGGAGCTTTGGCTCAGTCTGTTAAAGACTGAGGTTGCAGACTTGGACGACCCGTAGAAAGGGGCCATGGAGATTGCAAGTCGATCGAAGACCGACTTCTTGGGAGCTTCTTGTGATGGCACTGGGGCACTGAAGCTTGCCGGCGGGATCATGGTCCCAAAAACAGTCCAGTGGTGGCCTGGGTCACCTGTTGCACTGGCATTGAGAAGATGCAGGCCGCATTTGGCCCGTACGTCACTCCTCCAGCGGGGACGGAGTGGGAGTTGCTGTTGCAGTTGGTGCAGCTGGAAGCCATTGATCTTCTTTTCTCTACAAGAGCAAGAAACCAAATCTTAGTACCTCGAATCCATGGGCAACCATAGTAAACCGCGATCTTATTCGCGAACACCACACACGAAGTGTGGAGTGAAAAAAGAAAAAGGTCCCACCGGGCGTGCCAGAATCTGTTCACCGCAGAAAATGGAGACGGATCCGAGATAGATCGTCTTGCCTGAATTTGGGGGCAGATGCTATTTGGATTTATCTGTCCACCTCTCCGAAGATACCAAGTTGATTTATGGCACCGTGTATCGGAGGTTTGGATGGATGCGGTCGTTGCAGCAGACTTCGTCAGATTCCCCTTCGTTTGCGAGGGGTTTTTGATTATGGGGACGCTCTTCTCTGCAGGTGCAAGACCCTACAGTTAATTACGTTACTGCGTAGCGATAATCACTTTCTCCTGCTCCAAAAGGTCACTTCATGTCGTGTGTGTTTGTTTTATTTTTTAGTTGCCCGTGGATTATATACGGAGACTAATTTATGTTGTCGCCCGTAGGGCGTGGATTAGTCCAAATCCGTATATTCTTAGATTTGGATTTGGATTGTTTAAGGATCGTTAATCTCTTTTGAGATTAAGATCAACTTAAATGTTTGTTGAGGATATGTTAGTCTAATTTTAGACTAAGATCTACTCAACATGATTTTGGGATCATTCAGACCCAACAAAAGAGCATTTGGGCTCCATTGTTTTAGTTTAAGGACGTTACGGTCCGTTGTTAGTTTAAGGAAATTTCGGTCCATAGCTAGTTTAAGGACGTTGCGGTCCGTATTAGGATGTGCTCATCGGTTTGGGAGTGCACCAAAGAGTTGTTAGTTGTCGGGACCCTTCACCTCTCTGAAGACGTTGAAGAATTACAACGACATGTATTGGAGGTGTGGAGAGATGTACCCTTGAACCAAATTCCAGATTGAGTGGAGAGATCATGGTGGACCGTCTAAGAATCATTAATCATTTTTAGGAGATTAAGATTAACTTAGGAGATGTGTGATGGACATCGTTTTGGTCAATTAGTTTGGGAAGTCATGAGCATAGAGGCTCAGTCTATTTGGAGATCCAAGACGTTTTAATCTCAAGAAGATTTAGCCAATTTGGGGCTGAAGTTGGCTTCTTACAGTGTTAAACACTAATATATGCTCGGTGCTCACGTGTTCCTACGTGAGACTCTAAAGCAGTGTTAAGCACTGAATTTTAGGGCGCTCACGTGTGGCACGTGAGGCGCTTGAAAGTTGGTGCTGTACCCTTGGGTTCAAATCCCCGTCTATGCATAAGTGTTAAACACTTAACTCTTACGGCTCTCACATGTTGGCACGTGAGGTGCCCCAAAGTTGGGCACTGCCTATTTGGATTTATTCCTTCTTTCTTTTATAAGTGCTAAGTACTATTTGGCGGGTCACGTGGGAACACGTGAGGCGTCCTAAAATGGGAACCGTCTTTGGGTTTATTCCCTTTTTCCATTTTAAGTGCTAAGCACTCGTTTTAAGGGGTCATACGGGAACACGTGATTCTATCTCAGTTATTCCCTTTTGTTCATCAGAGGTGCTCACGTGGGAACACGTGAGCCTTTGTTATATAGCGTTAAACGCTAATGAATCACCAGTCTGTTCTTTTATATGCACAGAGATTTAATCTGAATTTTGAGAATTTTTAGGTCCCTTGTTTTATAAGAATTAAATTCTTTTACAGGGTTAAACCCTAGTTTTACCAGAGGAATTAATTCCTATATAATTTTGGAAGAATTAAATTCTTTGGACTTAGTTCTTTCCCCTAAGTTTTGAATCTACATAACAGAATCTCCCCTGAGAATTAAATTCTCAACTTGTGGGGAGATCTGCTTCTGCAGTCCTTAACCAGAGGGAGAACTAAGTTCTTTTTTTGAAGGGTTAAACCCTTAAAGAAGAGATAAGATAATCTATGTACTTTCTTCTTATCTAGGATTTTTGCTTAAGAAGGGGATTTTCTTCTTTTAGAGAATTGAATTCTCTTTTTCTCTTTTTCTTTTTTTTCTCAAAGATTATGAGGGGGGGTCTCTCTCTCTGTGTGTCCAAGACTTGAAGTCTCGGGTCTTTTATATAGTAGAAGCAAGTTTGTTGATTTAGTTAAAGAAATCTTTCATTGAGAGATCTTAATTGATTTTGGGGATTTTATCCACCGTTGGATCTTTGATCCAAGGACTTCTGTTTTACAGAAAATATTTTTCTTGTTTTTAACAAGATTAGGGAAATATTTTCACCATTGGATTTTTTAATCCAACAGTACTTTGTTTTACAGAGAGTAATCTTTCTTGTTTAGAAAGATTTAAGGAAATATTTTCCAAATAGGGTTTTGATCCTTTTATTTAGAATTTAATTCTATGAGCTTGGAAGGTGTTTAGGACCACTCACATGTAGCACGTGACCCCCACTGAGTTAAACCTGTCTGCCTATATGCAACAGCCTAACAAAGGGCATCACGTGTTAATACGTGATCTACTCTGGCCTGCTATTTGTTTTAATATGGCGCCTATATACTTTGTATATAGATGCTCACGTGCTTGCACGTGAGGCTCAATTTCAGCCTGTCAATTGTTAAGCGCAGCGCCTGTAATCTTTGTTTGTAGGCGTTCACGTGTGGGCACGTGATGCTCTATTAGTGGGAAATTTTCTTATAGCTTTTTTCTCTTCTTTTTTTTTATAAGGGAACAACTGCCGGCGTGCAAATCGCATTTTCTTAGTCTGCGGCTCAGTCACTCATGACATTGGGTCTTGTCCTTGTAGATACAACCCAAATGCTGCACCTGGACCAGCAATTACTTACCAGCAGCGCCCAACCATCCAGGCACCTGCTCCACGACTCGCTCTCCCTGCTCCACCTCCTCGTGGACCGACTGCACCTCCTCCTCGTTAGTTCCATCAAGCTCAAAGGAATGTACCTCAAGGACAACGGAACGGACAGAGGAATGCTCCTCCAGCAAGGAGGAATGTAGCAAGGCGACAGGCTTTCACAATGACTGTGGAAGAAGCTGAAGCCACCGGCCAACTCATCACTGGTAACAATTTCCTTTCAAGCTTTCTTTCAGTCTATATACATACCTATATATCTTTTCCTTATACCTAAAACTTATCCCACATAATTAGGTACAATCTTAGTAGCCTCACTTCCTGCACTAGCACTCTTCGATACTGGAGCATCACATTGCTTTATGTCGCAACGGCTCGTCCGAACTCATGCGATTCCAGTCAAACCTCTCGTATCCAGCTAGAATGTCAGTTTAGGAACGGCATTCAAAAGGCAATAATGGGATACGAACTGTGTCCAGTGGTCGTCTACAGCAGAGAATTCTATGCCGACTTCAAGGTGCTGGACATACCGAATTTTGATGTCGTTTTGGGTATGGATTGGCTCGGAACTTTTTACGCTACTATCGACTGTCGTTAAAGGAGGGTAGTGTTCGAGATTCCAGACCATCCGGTCTTTTATTTCAAAAGTGGAGACCGTACCCTGGAACTAAGCATATACAAGGCAAAACCGAAGAAGGCAGTGATTGCAGCACTTCAAGCGGAGGAAGGATCGAAGCCAGAGATAGTTCGAGAGTTCGACGATGTATTTCCTGAAGACATATCAGGTTTGCCTCCCGATTGAGCTCTTGAATTCAGCATTGATTTATTACCTGGAGCACAACCGGTGATCAAAACACTATATCGGTTATGCCCTGAGGGTTTAAAGGAGGTCCGTACTCAGTTGGACGAATTATTAACGAAAGGATGGATTCGTCCCAGCACTTCAAGTTGGGGATCGCCAGTTTTACTTGTGAAGAAGAAGAAAGGTTCATATCGAATATGCATTGATTATAGAGCTCTGAATGAAGTAACTATAAAGAACAAGTATCCACTTCCGCGCATCGACGACCTGTTCGATCAGCTGAGTGGGTCTTGCATTTTCTCTAAGTTAGATCTTCGTTCGGTTTATCATCAGGTGAAGGTCAAAGAATCTGATATCCATAAAACGGCATTCAGAACTTGCTATGGACATTACGAATTTTTTGTGATGCCATTTGGAGTGACCAACACACCAGCTATATTCATGAACCTAATGAATCAAGTTTTCCAAGAGTATCTAGACATGTTTGTTGTCATTTTCATCGACGACATCCTGGTATATTCTAAGAGTCGGAAAGAACATGCCGAACATCTACGAATTGTCCTGGAGACTTTACGACAGCATCAACTCTATGCCAAGTATAGCAAGTGCGAGTTTTAGCTAAATCAAGTCGGTTTTCTCGGACATATTGTATCAGGCGATGGAATCTCTATAGATCCAGCTAAAGTATCAGCAGTAAGCGAATGGACGACACCGAAGTCAGTGAAGGACATTCGAAGTTTCTTGGGTCTAGAAGGATATTATAGAAGGTTTATTGAAGGATTTTTGAAGATTGCAACACCCCTGACCAAGTTCACACATAAAGATGAAGAATTCGTGTGGTCAGAAGCATGCGAACAAGCTTTCTTAGAACTCAAGTCAAGATTGATATCAGCACCTATTCTCGTAATACCGGACCAATCTAGAGGTTTTGAACTGCATTGCGATACATCCGGTAAGGGATTATGATGTATTCTACATCAGCACGGTAAAGTTGTAGCTTATGCATCAAGATAGCTGAAAATTCATGAGCGCAATTATCCGACACATGATTTGGAGTTGGCGGCCGTAATCTTTTCTCTCAAAATTTGGCGCCATTATCTTCTTGGTGAACGAGTGGACATATACACAGATCACAAGAGTCTGAAATATGTGTTTACTCAGAAAAAGTTGAATATGCGGCAGAGAAGATGGTTAGAACTCATGGCGGACTTCGACATCAACTTATAATACCATCCAGGGAAGGTGAATGTAGTACCTGATGCACTTAGTCGCCAACCATTAGTATTGAATCTCACCGCACAGTGGAAGCTTCAACAAGTAACGCTTCAAGTTTGATGAACTTATAAGTTTAATCTACCATTGTCAATCAGATCAAAGCAACTCAAGCGAGTGATGCTAAGTTGTAAAAGATAAGAGAACAACTAGAAAGTGGACCTAGAACAGACTTCATCATCCATGAAGACGGATCTTTGAGATACGGCAGTAGATTGTGTGTACCAAAAGGTTCTGTGCGAGAAGAGTTGATGAAAGAAGCTCATAACTCTCCTTATTCAGTACACCCCGGAGGCACAAAAATGTACAAGGATCTATGTCAAAATTACTGGTGGCATGAAATGAAGTGTGAAGTAGCCAGAAGCGTCATTAAATACTTGGTGTGTCAGGAAGTAAAAGCTGAACATCACAGGACTGCTGGTTTACTTCAACCGTTACCTATTCCAGAATGGAAGTGGCAACACGTCACTATGGACTTCGTGACTGCACCTCCTCGCAGAACGAAAGGTAACGATGCGGTATGGGTTATTGTGGATCGACTCACAAAGTCGGCTTACTTCATCCCATTTCGAGTTGGCCAATCTACTGAGACACTAGCAAAGAAGTACATGGAGGTAAGAATCTAAGTAAGATTTAAACTCTTCAATGTGTACTAGTTCTGATACCCATGAACTCACGCAGGAAATCGTGAGATTAAATAGAGTACCGGTTTGCATTGTCTCCGATCGTGACACCAGATTCCGATCGCAATTTTGGCAGAGTTTGCAAGATAGCTTGGGAACAAGTCTGAACTTCAGCATAGCGTATCATCCATAAATAGATGGTCAGTCTGAGCGAACTATTCAGATACTTGAAGATATGCTAAGAGCGTGTATGCTAGACTTCGGAGGATCATGGGAAGATCACCTACATCTTGTGGAGTTTTCATACAACAATAGCTACCAAGCAAGTATCGGAATGGCACCGTTTGCAGTGCTCTATGGAAGGATGTGTCGATTGCCATTAAGTTGGGATGACATCGGAGATAGAGAACTCCTTGGATCTGAGATGATAGTAGCAACTGTAGATGTGGTCCGCACTATCAGAGAAAGAATGCGCATAGCCCAAGATCGACATAACCACTAGGCTGATGCAAAGTACCGTCACTTGGAGTTCCAACCGGGAGAACATGTATTTTTGAAGATATCTCCGAACCGTGGAGTGATTCATTTTAGAAGACGAGGTAAGCTCAGTCCGAGGTATATTGGACCGTTTGACATACTCGAATGAGTCGGAGAAGTGGCTTATCGCTTGGCACATCCACCTTCATTGGAAGGAGTGCACAATGTATTCCACATATCCCAAATCAGAAGGTATGTGAGTGACCCCAGCCATATTCTTGATCACTCCGAGCTCACTGTACATCCAGATTTATCCGGTAAGCAACAACCTGTTGAAATCCTGGATAGAAAGGTGAAGTCACTTCGGAACAAGGAAGTAAACTTGGTTCGAGTGATGTGGAGAAAAGATTCACCAGGAGAATCAACATGGGAACGTGAGGACGGCATGCGTGCAAGATACCCTCATTTGTTTGTAAACTAGTCCTTAAAATAATAGTAAATTTCGATGACGGAATTTTTATAAGGAGGGTAGAATGTAATAACTCCAATTTCAATGTACAGAAAATTTATTTAAAATTTAATGTACAAATGGAATATTTGCAATCCTATGTACACTATAAGTATTTGAATTGCTTTTGAACAGCAAGAAAGTACTTGTAGTTCATTGATAAAGTCTTGCACCACTATGACGTAGCCCTTGTGATCGAATCCCCCCAGCCACATGTTTCCTGATTTAAAATCAGGAAAGCCTACGGAGGAGGCATCACGTGCTACCACGTGACCAGCAGTCACGTGTTGGCACGTGACAATTAAAAGCAGCGGCAAAGGCAGATTCAGCTCCTTGATTAAATCAACGAAAAGGCTCTAGAAAAGGTCACGTGCTCACACGTGTCCAGGGGCCACGTGTTGGCACATAACGGTTGAACAGCGGCTAGAAGATAGAGCGCAGAAAGAAGAAGAAAGCTTCTTCCAGGGGGTGAAGTGCCTACACGTGACCAAGGGTCACGTGGCCACACGTGACCGGCTTTCAAAGCCTATCTATTTAACAGAATTAAATTCTGAACAGCATTCAAATCTTTCCAAAGGAGAATGATTATTTGGAACCGATTGGATTAAAGATTTAAATGTGATTAAATATCACCTATCTATGGAAAAATCTTGAACTTGGAAAGATTTCCCCTTAAAATCTAACCGAAATAACAAAGGAATATCTTTGGATTTAAAATCCAATGGTGAATAAAATTCACCTAATAATCCAAAGGTCCAGATGAATGATGAATGCAAATCAAATCTCTCAATGAATGATTCACTAAGATTGATTGATTCTCTTCCTTCTCCTATAAATAGGAGCCAGAAAAGAGAGGAAAAGATACAGAGAGAGACATATACAGAGATCTATATACAGAGACAGAGAGAGAAAAAGAAATAGAGCCTTGAGACTTTGGAAGAATTTGATCTGCTGCAGAAGAAAACCTTGGGTAAGAAAGGGAAGGCCTTTAAAAAAGAGAATTTAATTCTCAAAAGAGTTTAACTCTTATATTAAAAAGAAGAACTTAGTTCTCTCTTTAGTAGAGGATCTGCAAAGTGCACATCTCCCCATGAATTGAGAATTTAATTCTCATTGGGTTGAGATCCTGCCATGCAGATCCAAAGCATAGAGAGGGAATGGAAGTTTGAGAATTTAATTCTCACGGAACTATAGGAATTTAATTCTTTTGAAATAAAATTAGGGTTTAACCCTATGTTATAGGAATTTAATTCCTTTGAAATGAACAGAACCAGTTAAGAAATTAATTTGTCAAAATAACAGGAATTTAATTCCCTTAAGAAAGAAGAAATTAGGGTTTCACCCTATGACAGAACCTAATTCCTTACATATATGGGAATTCAATTCCTCAGAATATAAATTAAGGGTTTAACTCTATCTAAGAGTAATTCTCTAAGAGAAAGTGGGAATTTAATTTCTCTAAAGTTATTATTAGGGTTGAACCCTATGATAGAATCCAGTTCTTCACATATATGAGGAATTTAATTCCTACAGAAAAGAATTTAGAGTTCAACTCTATCTAAGAATATAATTCTTCAAGAAAATGGGGATTTAATGAAGAATTTAAGTCTTAAACAAAAATGCAAAGGAGCAGGGTCACGTGCTACCACGTGACCCCTGAAAAACTCCGCAGGGGAGGGCGCCCTCACGTGCTACCACGTGACCCCTCCTGCCTTAGTGTTTAACACTAAATTGGAACCTCTGAATCCAGTGTTCAACACTGATTTACCTTAGTGTTCAACACTAATTGAAGAACTTTATTTGCAGTGTTTAACACTGAATTTCTTAGTGTTAACATTAAATTAAACCTCTGTTAACAGGGTTTAATATTCATTTTCTTAGTGTTCAACACTAAATTAAAATCTCTGTCACCAGTGTTCAACACTGATTACTTTAGTGTCTAACACTAATTTGAGATCTCTGTTGCCAGTGTTTAACACTGATTTGTTTTAGTGTTTAACACTAATTTGAAAGCCCTGTTGCTGGCGTTTAACACCAACTATCTTTTAGTGTTAAACACTAACTTGTCAATCTCATTCCCAGTGTTCAACACTGATTGGTCTTTAGCGTTTAACACTAACTTCAGCCCAATTGGCTAAGTTCTAGAGGCAAAGCCTCTCCTTCAATGGACCAACAGAAAGCCAATATTCCAAACATGATTGGACTTAGCCCAAGATGGCCATAATTCCTCAATCCAAACTTAACTGGGCCAATGGGCTCATAACATAATCGATTGGTCTTGGTCCCAACTTGGGTTAAAGACTATTTAATCTACCTTGGTTCAAGGATACATCTCTTCACTCCTTTGATACTTGGCGTTGTAATTCCTCAACGTCTTCAAAGAGGTGACGGGTCCCGATGACCACACATTGATACGGACTGTGGGGTCCTTAAACCCATGGACTATGACGTCCTTAACCTTGACCGGGATGTCTTAAAACTAACATCGGACTATGGGGTCTTTAAACCCATAGACTATGACGTCCTTAACCTTGACCGGAATGTCTTAAAACTAACAACGGACTATGACGTCCTTAACCTTGACCATGATGTCTTAAAACTAATATCGGACTGTGGAGTCCTTAAATCCATGGACTACGACGTCCTTAACCTTGACCGCAACGTCTTAAAACTAACATTGGACCGTAATGTCCTTAAACTATCTATGGACCGCAATGTCCTTAAACTACCTACTGACCGTGATGTCATTAAACTAAACAACAGAGCTCCCTTAATTGCTCTATTGTTGGATCTAAACGATCCCGTTTAAGTCGATCTTAGTATAAAAACTAGGCTAACGTATCCTTAACAAACGTTTAAGTCGATCTTAGTCTCCAATGAGGCTAACGTATCCTTAAAACCAAACCCCCAAACCCAAATCTAAGATAATACAGATTTGGACTAGTCCACGCCCTACGGGCGACGACATACGTCAGTCTCCGTATACAATCCCCGGGAAACTAAACAAAAAATAAACACACACGACACGAAGTGACCATCTGGAGAAGGAGAAAGTGGTTACCGCAGTGCGGTAGCGTAATTAACTGCAGAGGCTTGCGCCTGCAGGGAAGAGCATCCCCACAATCAAAAACCCCTCAAGCGAGGGGGAATCTGACGAAGTCTGCTACATCGGACACATCCGTTTAAACCTTCGATATACGGTGCCATAAACCAACTTGGCATCTTCAGAGAGGTAGATGGATAGCACCAATTAGCATCTGCCCCGAATCTCAGGCGAGACGTCCATGTCTTGGCCGCCATTCGGAGGGAAACAGATTCTGGCATGCCCGGTGGGACCTTTTCCTCTTTCCACTCCAAACTTCGTGTGTCGTGTTCGCGAACCAAACACGGTTCGCTAATGGTTTCCCTTAGGTTTCAAGGTACTAAGACTTGGCGTCTTGCTTATTGCAGAAAGCAAAGAATCAATGGCTTCCACTTGTGCGAAATGCTCCAACTGCAACTGCAACCGGCGCTCTGCCTCGCCAGGAGGTGTAGCCTACGGACCCCAAGCTACTTCGCTATCACAATACCCATGGAACAGGTCACTCGAGCCACCACAGGGTTGTTTTTTGGGACCATGCTCCCGCCAACGAGCTTCACCGCTCCTACGCTGACAACGGAAGCTCCCAAGAAGTCGGTCTTTGATCGGCTTACACCTACCGCGGCTCCTTTCAATGGGTCGCCCAACACCAGCGCCTCGGTCTTCTCCAGATTGGGCCAGAGCTCCTGTGGGACCCGCGATGGGGCCTACAATCCCAGAGAAGGCTGCTCCTAAGAAAGTAACCAGTCCTGCTCCTGAAGTCGTCAAGGCGGCTTCCCCTGCCAAAAAGTCGGTCTTTACAAGATTGACGGCTCCAGCTCCCGCTCCTGCTACCCAAAGGACATCGGTCTTTGACAGGCTGACACCAGCAGCGACCCCCCATCTACACAGGGGGCAAGACGAGACTATCGCCCTCACCAAGCCGGTTCCATCAGCACGACGCGCTCGACGTCGTTACTGGCGCCGAGTGAGCAAGGCCGGAGGAAACTCCCCTCGTGGGCTAACTCCTCCAGCCCCGATGGCAGAAGTTAATGCTGCTGTTCCAACTGGGAACAGCTTTGAGATGCTAAATAAGGTGCGTAGGAATTCTCCTACCGCGGTGCTAAAGAGGTCTCCCCTCTGCTGAAAAAGGCTGTAGAAGTAAAGCCAGAACAACCCCAATCTCCTCAACGGCTGTCCTCCCAAATCTATAAAGTCTGGCGGCAGACCCGAGACTCGGTGATCGATCCAAATTTCTCCCGCCAGCACAAGAAGCTGAAAATCCAATAGGAAGTCAGTCACCAGGCTAAGCCACAAAAAGCTTGTCTGGGTGCCCACTTCAACGGCCCCCTCAACTTCCACTGCTCATAAAAAGAAGTGGCCAGAGAAGATCCCCGGGCCTGCAATGAAAGCTAAAAGCGCTGAGCCCAGACGCCCTATGGCTGGGGGCAGGATGGTCCATACTGTATACATGGCGTAGGGGAAGGAAGATAGCCGTGCGTCTACAGGGCATAGACCGCTTACCCGGTCGATGACCAAAGCTCAGGAGCAACAGCAGAAGCTCCAAGAAATGATGACCGCGATGGCCGCACTTACTGGGCCGAAAGAAAGCCCCGAGGCATCCTCGGATCAGCAACAAGAACAGGAAACCGACGCCGAGTTCCTCCGGAGGATACTGGAAAAGAAAGATAAAGAGGCTGCGGAACAAGCGGCCAATATAAAGCAAATAGCTCACTTATTCCAGGACATGGTGGGAATGATGATCCAACAAGACCCACCTGCTGAGGATCCTCCGATCGTCCTTGAAGACGACAGGGGAGAAACGTCAAATCCACCACCGGCTCTCTCAACGGCCAAGGAGGAGACAATCTCTAAGGCTGACTTGGACGACTATATAGCCCAGCAAATCCGGGTTCATCATGTGACTGAGGCAGCTGGTCAAGTCGTAAAAACGGGGCGACCATATCCGAGCTGGTACGACCAAATCAAATATCCGCCGGGTTATACAATACCAAAATTCCACGTGTATAAGGGGATCGGCAATCCCCACCAACATGTTGCCCAGTTCAGGGCCCTTTGCGGTAACACCAACGGTGACGATAAACTGTTGCTTCGCCAGTTCGTGGGCAGCTTATCAGAAACAGCGTTCGAATGGTATTCAGAACTCCCGAATGATTCCATCAAGACGTTTGCTGAAATGGAATTGCTATTCACTCAGCGATTCACAAGCGCCAGCGAACGCACTCCGATAACAACATTAATTAATGCCAGGGTGAAACCAGGCGAAACGTGGGTCCAGTACGCTATACGCTGGCGAAATTTTTAGTCGAAATGCGAACAACGCATTGAGGAAGCGCTCGCGGTGGGCATGTTCGTGGGAACCCTAGACCCTCATGCCACTATCTCCCGGTTTATGATGTTATTTAAGCCGACCACGTTTCAGGCTTTGATCGACAAGTTGGCCTAGATGGACCAGATGGGTCACAGACCGTCCCTCCCGAAGCCGGAGCCTCGCAGTGACAAGGGTAAAGGGAAGGCAACCTTCGTCGCGAATGCTCAGCAGCAACCCAGTGCCTCAAAGCTGGCAGATCAGTTAGAAGAAAGACAGCGGTATTATAATGAAAAGATGAAGCGTCCCTACTCGTTCCCGCGGGACAAGACGAAACGGTTATTCGAGCTGGCAGTACGCAACAGACTTATAAACTTGCCAAATCGAAGGCGACCGCCACAACCCACTGAGGTGAATAACCCCAACTATTGCCCTTACCATCAAACGGTAAGCCATCCGATTGAGGATTGCTTCGTTTTCAAAGGATGGATTGAAGATCAATACCTCCAGGGGAAGTTTGCACTATCCGAAAAGTAGAAGGTGAACCCGTCACAGCCGCATACTCCTAAGAAAGCAGATACACCGGGGGCAACCTGTTCCTTTATTGAAGAAGCTCCATGGGAGGTCGTGCTGTCAACTAAAACCAAAAGATTGCTGAGTGACCTTCATGCGTGCCCAGCGGTAGAATGGAAGAACCCGCTTGAACCTCAAATCATCGAAGGGATGTTGAAGCCGCGCCCAACTACAAAGATTCGTGGTGACGGCCCAAGTACTCACACCCAACCGTCAAAATCTTCGAAGAAAAAGAAGAAAAGATCCAAAAAGCCCATGAAGCCTGGAGACAAGCGCACGGATTTGCAGAAACAGATTGACGCGCCGGAGGAGTACAATTAAAAGGCGCGGACTCCCGTCATGCTACAAGAGTTCCTCAACCACGTCTTTCAGGAGGAAGATGATGGAGAGAGCTCATCGGATGAATCCGAGTGATATGTGGTGAGTTGTCATCTGATTTCCCACTCGGAAGATGAGAAAACTCCTGGCACTGAGAAACTGGGGGCACAGCCTGAGCCAGAACTTGTATGGTCAACAGATGAAATGATCGATGCTTTTCTAGACGAGATTCGTTTGAAGAGTAAAGTCGATCAGGAGCGTGAGATGGCTGCATCGGAAGGAGCCAAGAAATGGCGACTAAACGAAAAAGTCGAAGCACTCCCGCCAGATCAAAAGACATCCGATGCGAATAAAAACAAGTACAAGACGAGGAAGAGGTTCGCCAAAGCCATGTCAGTGGGGATGAAGCTACCACCCTCGGAAAAGAACGCGTTCGATGGGGCGGAGAGGCACCCTAATTATTGCTCATATCATCGGAAAATTTCACACCCTACGGAGGAGTGCGACGCTTTTAAGATATGGTGGCAGGGATATGTTGCTCACCAGCAACATTTTAAGCGCATGAAACACAGAACTCGTCGGGAGCAAAGAAGTACAACCGACAGGCACAAAAGAACTACCGGCAGCTGTTACATGGTCGACGCCGGAGGATCACAAGTTCTTACCTTTGGGAGCGACTCTGATGAGGAAATGGCTTTGGGCCCTCTCTTTAAAGAGTCCGTCTTAGAGAAAGAGGAAGAACCAGAGGCCTGCGAGAACATTCAGCTGCGCAATCGCACGCTCCCGGAAAAGAATCTCGGGCTCGCAAATAGAAAAGATAAGGGAAAGGAAAAGGTCACTGGGGATATCGCCTTAGATGACCAAGTCATGAAAGAGCTGACTGCCAAGGACCCTCCCAGGAAGGGTAAGGTGGACTACAACATCCTAGCGCACCTAAGGAAGCTACCTTCTCAGCTCAGCATTCTCGATGCCCTCCTATTATCAAAAGAAGCGCGAGATTCATTAATCAAGACGTTACAAGAACCCGAGCAATTCCAAGCCTTCCTCGCCGCAGAAAGGATGAAGGATGAACTGGAAGAAGTGCACTCGGCCGACATCACTTTCGGTGATGAAGACCTTCTCCTCGGGACGTGCGACCACAACCGTCCCCTATATGTCTTTGGATACTGCCATGATATCAAGATAGGTAAGATTCTGGTGGATAATGGATCCTCCGTCAATCTCCTTAATGTTCGGGTGTTGAAGGAAATCTGCATGAGCATATAGCACCTCGCTCGTGACAAAATTACCATCTCCGGTTTCGACTCCCAGTCATCACGGACTCTCGGATCTGTAATACTAACATTACGCTTTGGACTGCTCGTCACGGACATCAAGTTTCATGTCATTGATGCCAAGACCTGCTACAACGCCTTGCTCGGTCGTCCTTGGTTACACGAGTACAACATCATCCCTTCTACACAGCATCAGTGTATGAAGTACTTTAAGGATGGTTTCGAGTATACCGTAACTGGTGAGCTGAACCCATTCTCCGTGAACGAAGTCCACGAGTACGAAGATGCAAAGTACTTTTTGCCAGACTTCGAGGATACAGAAAAGTGTCGCAAGCCGGAAAACAAAGCCGCCGCCACTATCCCTATTTTCGGGAGCGATACCGAAGAAGAAGAAGAGATAGTTTACGCTGGGCCGTCCCGATGCAACAACCCGGGACCGTCCGCCCCCATGTTGATCTTCGGAAGTGACTCGGAAGATGAGGTTAATGCCGTGTTCTCCAGTCGGCCGTCAATACAAGCATCCCCTAGCGATGATCAGAGTTTGCAAATCACCATAGTGCCGCAGGAACACTACAAGATCTCGACGCACTTCAAGCTTACAATGTGCAGGACCTGCAGACGTTTTACGTCCCTCCCAGGAGAAAGGGTGAAAAGGTGATCCTATTCTACCAATCCACAGAAACGAGAGTGGAGAAAGAGATATGGCATGGCGCGGATGCTACACTCGACAGGCTCCAACCCATCCGTTTGCCCAGATATTACACAAATGGACTAAAAAGAGGCTATTGAAGCAGGCAAGAAGTACCCTTAAAACAGACTGTTCGACAAGCTCGATTCTACAACAGGATTTGGGAGGTCCCTGGTACTCAGCGCAAATTGCCCAACGAGAGAATGGAAATGCTCGGCCTTGGATATGTGAGATCCGAGAAACGGGAGCGAGTCCACTGTAGCTACACCGTATATAACTTCGATGAGGAGGAAAACGCCCTGTCCCGCAATGCCAACCCCTCATCAAAACTAGATCCCGCAATCGAAATGCCGAGTCCGTCGTTTGAAGAACGAATGGACAAGCTTATCAGGAAATTGGGTCAAAAAGCTCGGGAAGACCATAATCACGAGATGGCCATCGAAGAAAAGGCCAGGACGCAACGTCTGTTACAACAGGCTGCAAAAGATGAAGATGCTCCTCCTTGTCAACCCGTTGTACAAAAGGCCCGATGCAGAGGCAGAAGTAAGTCAAGAAGCGGAAAAAGGAGCCGACAACAACGACGCAGGATTAGAGAGTCATGTGATCGGGCATTCCGCGGTCCGGATTTGTCCCTCATAAAGAAGATGAGTCGAGCGTATTCCTTCCCCCGAGACAAGACGAAGAAGTTACTCGAGCTCGCTATAAAACATCAAATGATCGCACTTCCGGAGTCTAAGCACCCTGAGCAAGCTAACAAAGTTTCTCATCCGGGCTATTGCTCTTATCACCGAGCCATAGGACACCGTATCGAAGACTGCTTCACCTTCAAGAACTGGGTCGAAGACCAGTACCAGCAAGGCAGATTTTCTTTATCCAGCAGCTGGAGGGTAACGCCACCACAAAAGTACGAACCCAAAACCGCAAGAGCAGAATCGGATCCACATCGATCTTGGAAGCGGATTCGCACCTGTTACATGATTACAATATTAAAAGAAGAGCCCGAGGACATAGATGAGCTCTCTTGGTACTTCGAAAACAATGACAATGAGATAATCTCATAATTTCCACCGGCTCCGAAAGAACTGGAAGATGGCATACATACTACTGCAGATAACCTCAAGAAGATTGAGTTGGGATCGGCAGACGATCCACGACCGACATTTGTCAGCGAGCTGCTATCTGAAGAAAGGGTGGCTGCGTTAAAGGACGTGCTTCTACAGCATAGAGATTGCTTCGCGTGGAACTATTCCGAGATGTCGGGATTAGATCCAGAGATTGCAGTGCATAAATTAGCAATATCCCCGGATATCAAGCCAGTCAAGCAGGCGCCGAGAAAGATGCGGCTTGAGCTTGAGATGAGCATTAACGCCGAAGTCAAGAAGCTGATCGATTCTGGGTTTATCCAGGAGGTACAGTACCCTGACTGGGTCGCCAACATCGTCCCTGTGATGAAGAAAAATGGGACAGTGCGCATATGCGTGGACTTCCGAGATCTCAATAAAGCCTGCCCGAAGGACGATTTCCCAGTGCCGGTCACCGAACTGATGATAGACAATACATCCACTCATGAGGTTTTCTCCTTCATGGACGGTTCATCAGGGTACAATCAGATAAAGATGCATCCCGACGACCAGATGCACATCGCTTTCCGGACTCCTTTAGGTATATTCTGCTACAAAGTCATGCCCTTCGGATTAAAAAATGCCGGTGCCACCTATCAGAGGGCCATGACAAAGATCTTTGATGATCTCATACATGAAATCGTCGAGTGCTATATCGACGACCTCGTAGTAAAGAGCATGTCATATGAAGAGCATTTAGAGCATTTGAAGACCGTATTTTGACGCCTTCGGCAATATAATTTGAAGATGAATCCCCTCAAATGCGCGTTCGGAGTCTCCTCGGGTAAATTCCTGGGATTCATCATCCGACACCGAGGTATCGAAATAGATCCATCTAAGATCAAGGCGATCATGGAAATGCCACCGCCAAGGACTCTCAAACAGCTGCGGTCTCTCCAAGGGAAACTCGCGTACATCCGGTGGTTTATCGCCAACCTGTCAGGCAAGTGCCTTCCTTACAGTCACCTGATGAAGAAGGGAACTCCGTTCGTCTGGGACCAAAAATGCCAGAGCGCGCTAGATGAAATCAAGCAATACCTGCAGAACCCACCGGTGCTGGCTGCTCCGGTCAAGGGAAAGCCTCTTATCTTATATACAACAGCCCTCGAAAGTTCTTTAGGCGCATTATGGGCGCAAGAAAATGACCAAAGGAAGGAGAGAGCGCTCTACTATTTAAGCCGAGTTCTTCTGGGGGCAGAAAGCAATTACTCCCCTATCGACAAACACTGCCTGGCGTTAATCTTTGCGATAACAAAACTCCGGCACTATGCATTGGCACATGAAGTCCGTCTTATATCAAAGGTAGACCCCCTAAAATATCTAATGTCAAAGGCCATATTGACAGGGAGACTCGCTAAATGGGCCCTGCTCCTGATGGAGTTTTCAATAACCTATCAGCCTCTTAAGGCAGTGAAAGGCCAAGCCATCGCCGACTTCCTTGCTGAGCATCCAGTACCTGCCGGTTCTCCTCTGAATTGCGATTTGCCAAACGAACATGCGTTTGACGCGATCGACGGTGGTGATACCCGATGGGAGCTTTATTTCGATGGAGCGTCCTTCGTAAAGAAGTGCAAACAAAGTACCCCAATGATCAAATCGGGGGTAGGCCTCATCTTCGTAACTCCTCAAGGAGGGATGATGCGCTTCACTTTCTCCTTAACAGAACTGAGGACGAACAATGAAGCCGAATAAGAAGCTTTGATAGCAGGCCTCGAGATCGGCATCGGCATGGGAATTGAAAACCTCCTCATATACGGGGATTCTCAACTGGTCGTTAGTCAAGTAAACGGTGATTACCAAACGTGCAAACCGGAGTTGGTGAAGTATGGTGAAAAGGTGCGACAACTGTTGACCCAAATTCCCTCCTATACTCTGGAAAGCATACCACGCGCAGAAAACAGCAAAGCAGACACGTTGGCCAAGCTCGCTAAAGAACTGGCTGACGAGAACCTTTATGACGTTAAAATCGTGGTGCAAAGCCGTCGGGTGCTTGCCCCAGCAGAAATATCTCCGGAATCATCCGAAGGGAAGGGAGTGACTGAGCAGACGATCCTACAAATAAAAGACCGTGAGAAGGCTGAGGACTGGAGGGAGGTCTTCATAGACTACTTTAAGTCCCACCGAATGCCCGAAGAAGCGTCCTCAAGACATCAGCTCATGAAACGAGCTCTGTTTTTCACCTTCGTCAATGATACTCTGTATAAAAGGTCGTTCGATTCTTTATGGTTGAGATGCATGGGACCTGTCGAAGCGAAAAGGGTCATTCAGGAAGTTCACGATGGACTCTGCGGTTCTCACCAAGCAGGCCCAAAGATGAAATTGAAGATCAAACGAATGGGTTATTATTAGCCCACAATGATCCAGGACTGCCTCGAGTATGCGAAGCAATGCCACTTCTGCCAGATTAATCGGGACTTTAATCCACCAACATCCAAATCCACTACATCCAACGGTATCTAGCTGGCCATTCGAAATGTGGGGAATGACATAATCGGCCCCATCGAACCAGCGTCATCCAGGGGACATCGTTTTATCCTGGCGACGACTGATTACTTCTCTAAATGGGCAGAAGCAGTACCGTTAAGGGAAGTGAAGGCAGAAAATATTCTCCATTTCTTCAAGACACACGTCATTTATCGGTTTTGGAACTCCGCGGCGGATTATTTCTGATAACGGGCCAGCCTACAGAAGTCACAAGATCAGTCGCTTTATGCAACAACATAATATAGACTGGAGGTATTCCTCGGTTTATAATCCGCGAGCTAACGGTCTCGCCGAGGCCTTCAACAAGACCTTGACGAAAATCATAAAGAAAACGGTGTCCCGAAATAAGAAGGACTGGCACGAGAAACTGCAGGAAGCTCTCTGGGCATACCGAACTACGTTCAAAACGGCCACGAACACAACGCCGTACGCATTGGTATTTGGTACAGAAGCAATACTTCCCCTCGAGATAGAGTCACCCTCTCTACGAGTGGCGGTCCACTACGAGCTGACGGACGAAGAAAATGCTCACCTTCGGCTTGAGGAGCTTGATGCCCTTGATGAGACCCGGCTCATAGCGCAACAAAATCTGGAGGCTTACAAAGCAAAGATGACGCGCTCATACGAAAGATTGACCAGGCCGAGGACGTTCCGCCAAGGCGAACTTGTGCTAATTGTCAGAAGACCTATGATCCCCAATCGCGCCAAGCGGGGAAAATTCGAGCCAAACTATGAAGGCCCGTACATCATAGACAAGGTCTACCAGGGTGGAGCTTATCTACTCATGGATATGCACGGTGAAAGGCCTTTCAGGCCAGTGAACGGCCGCTTCGTGAAGAAATACTATGCTTAACGGGTCAAGGTTTAGGTCAATGATAGATGACGACGGTTATGTCCGCTCGCTATCTTCCTAAGCCCGAACTCTAGGTAGTAACCAGCATCCTTAATGGCGGACTGAAACGTTCTTAAACTAACGGCGGACCGAAACGTCCTTAAACTAACGGCGGACCGAAACGTCCTTAAACTAACATCGGACCGAAACGTCCTTAAACTAACGGCGGACCGAAACGTCCTTAAACTAAAAATGGACCACTATGTCCTAAAACTAGCCGTTGACCGAGACGTCGATAAACTACGGTGGATTGCAATACCTCAAAGCCGATATATACAAATAAAAAAAATATAAAAAAAACGATATGTCCATAAGCAAAAAGGGCACGGATGAAAACCCGAAAGGGCTCCTTGAGTAACCCCTCTAGTCGGTGATATCTTCAAGAATACCAAATCACCCACAGTGAACTCTAGAGGTCTTCTTGACGTATTTGCCCAACTCTTCTGTTGGTCCTGTGCTGCCTTCATATGATTTCTGATAGGGTTAACCTTCTCAACTGTCTGCACAACCAAATCTGGTCCCAATAATCTTCGTTCACCGACATCGTCCCAACAAACAGGTGAACGGCATTTACGACCATACAAAGCTTCAAATGGAGCCATCTGAATAGTTGCCTGAAAACTGTTGTTGTAAGACAACTCCACCAAAAGTAGATGATCCTCCCAAGACCCCTTGAAGTCCAACATGCATGCTCTCAACATATCCTCAAGAGTTTGGATCGTTCTCTCCGACTGACCATCAGTTTGAGGATGATAAGCTGTGCTAAACTTCAATCGAGTCCCCAAACTTTCCTGTAAACTCCTCCAGAAGTGTGATAAAAACCGAGTGTCCCGATCGGACACGATGCTCACCGGTACTCCATGCAATCTTACAATCTCCTGCATGTACCGCTCTGCCAAAGTCTCTGTTGATTGACCAACCCGAAAAGGAATAAAGTGAGCTGCCTTGGTCAATCGGTCAACAATTACCCATACTGCATTGTTGCCTTTTGGACTCCGCGGTAAAGCCGTCACGAAATCCATGGTTATATGTTCCCACTTCTACTGAGGAATCGGAAGTGGTTGCAATAAACCAGCAACCCTTTGATGTTCAGCCTTAACTTGCTGACACACCAAGCACTTTGCCACAAAGCGAGCAATCTCCCGCTTCATGCCCTCCCACCAGAAATGCTGTCGAATATCTCGGTATATCTTTGTGCCTCCTGGATGTACAGAATAAGCTGAACTGTGTGCCTCCTTCATAAGCTCTTCACGAACATCACCCTTTGGCACACACAAACGGCTACCATACTTCAACGAACCATCTTCGTGGATCAATAAATCTGTTCGTATCCCGGCTTCAACCTGCTCTCGAAACTTTTGCAGTCTAGGATCCTGCGATTGAGCTGCTTTAATATTCTCGATCAAAGACGAATGTACTTGCAGCTGCAACAACTGTCCCGTAGAACGCGGTAACACAACCTCCAAGTCAAATCTTCAAAAATCTGCGACGATCTCCTTCTGCGTAGTTAACACCTGAATTACTGGTAACCGACTAAGCGCATCCGGCACAACATTAACCTTCTCTGGATGGTACTTAAGATCAAGATCGTAGTCAGCCATCAGCTCCAACCATCTACGCTGCCTCATGTTAATCTCCTTCTGTGTGAACACATACTTCAACCTCTTATGATCTGTAAAAACTTCGACTCTTTCGCCCAAAAGGTAGTGTCTCCAAATCTTCAAAGCGAAAATCACAGCCGCAAGCTCCAAGTCATGAGTTGGATAATTCTTCTCATGGGTCTTCAACTGTCTCGATGCGTATGCTACAACCTTCCCATGCTGCATCAAAACACATCCCAATCCTTTCCCAGATGCGTCGCTGTGAATCACCAATCCTCCGGAATTGTCTGGCACGGTCAGAATAGGGGCGGTTATCAACTTCTGCTTCAACGTCTCGAAACCTAACACACACTTATCCGCCCATACAAAAGGTACCTCCTTGCACGTAAGCTTGGTCAACGGCTCTGCCAGACGAGCAAAGTTCTCCACAAATCTCCTGTAGTATTCGGCTAATCCAAGAAAACTTCTTATCTCAGCAACATTCTTTGGAATAGGCCAATCTCGTACTGCTGCAATCTTTTCTTGATTGACGGCAATGCCATCGCCAGACACAACATGCCCCAAAAACCTTACTTCCTCCAGCTAAAACTCGCACTTACTCATCTTCGCATACAATTTCTCCTGTCTCAACGTCTGCAGTGTGATCTTCAAATGCTCAGCATGCTCTTCAAAACTCTTCGAGTAAACCAGAATATCGTCAATGAATACCACAATGAACTGATCCAAGAACGGTGAAAAGATTCGGTTCATCAAGTCCATGAATACTGCCGGCGCATTCGTTACTCCGAAGGGCATCACTAAGTACTCGTAATGTCCATACCGAGTTCGGAACGCCGTCTTGCAAATATCTTCTGTTTTCACTCGGACCTGATGATATCCGGATCGTAAATCCAATTTCGAGAATACCCTCGCGCCACTAAGCTGCTCAAAAAGTTCTCCAATGCGAGCGATTGGGCACTTGTTCTTGATAGCCACCCAGTTTAATTCTCGATAGTCGATGCACATCCTTCTTGTGCCATCCTTCTTCTTTACTAGAAGAACTGGAGCTCCCCAAGGCGAGTTACTGTTTTGAATCCAACCCGTTTCAAGCAATTCAGCAACCTGTTTCTTTACTTCTTCCAACTCTACTGGCACCATTGGATAATATGCTTTAGATACTGGCGCTGCACCAGGAATAAGATCAATTGCGAACTCCACGTCTCTCCTCGACGGTAAACCCGATATATCTTCAAACACGTCCATAGAATCACGAACAACAGCCGGCTCTTTACTTTCATCACTTCCATTGATGCAAGAATATTGTTTGTCGGCCTAGCCCTAAACTCGACCGGCCCGACCGAACTGCTTCCTTAACGCAACTGCTGTCTGCTGCAAACTCCCTTTCATCCCAGATAAACTCTGCTGCTCTTGGCTGCTGCAAGTATTTGTGAGAAAGTGATCAAACCCAGGGAGACAATCTGCCTCTGGATGTCCACGTCCAGTCTGCGCATGAACCTCCGTGCCCTGTCTGCATCGTTGGCAACTAAAGGTCCAGCGAAACTACTGAGTCTCGTCCATTCTGCTACATGCACATCTACGGGTGCTCCCTTCTGCTTTAGTCCGATGAACTTCTCTTCCATTTCCTCCCGTGCAGTTCGTGGGAAGAACTTCTCCAGGAAACTCTTAGAAAAATCCGTCCACTTGATCGGCTTGGGCAAGCGGGTCTCCTCAACAAGCCACCATTCTCGGGCGTAGTCCACTAGCTGAATGCGTACCACAACAACTTTTTTGTCATCTGGAATTTGTGCCGCAAAAAGCAAGTTCTCTGTGTCAACTAGCCACTGCTCCACTGGCAACGGCTCCTTTAAACCAGTAAATGTAGACGGACCCAACCGCCTAAAATCTGCTACGGTCCCTACTCGGTCAACTGGTTTAGCTCCAACATTGTTCACAGATTGCTGAACGATCTGCAAACCTTCCCGAAATGAGTCCGCTTGCTGCTGGATCAGCTCGGTCTGTTTCTTTGATTCTCCAGCATTCCTCTTATCACTCCAAGTATGGCGGCTTCGTCCACACGCCTCTGGTTTGTCTTTAATTTCTTACCGGCCATAATCCTGAACTCAAAATACCCAACATTAGCATGATGATAGATTTTGAATATAGATCAAGGCTAGAACTCCAACATACTTAAATAGAGTACCGCATTGTAACTATGCCGCGATATCATAGCCACAATTACATAACTCCATCCAAGTTGCCTAAGTCCTAGAGATAACAAGGAATCAGGTTTTCGAATCGATATGCAAAGGAAGTTTGCACATCGTAAAAGATATAATCAGAAAGAATGTGATTCAAGAATGGTAAAACGGTCAAGGTGGCAGGACATGTTTCCTAAACACGGGTATTCTGATTCGTGTATTGGGTACAATACCCAACTACAAAAGAATCAACCCGTCTATCCTATGTCTCTGATACCAAAAGAACCATGTCACGCCCCGCTTCCCAGAGTACGCTAGATTAGGCATGTGACATAGCCAACCATGCTACCTGTTGGTAGGAAGTATCCATCCACAGTCACATTATGGCTGTAGAGATATCAAGAACAAGATAAAACTATCTAAAACATGTCCATAATCCAGAATAACAGGAGTCAATAATAAATAAATGCGGAAGCAAATGATCCAATACAAATAACTGAAAGGTGTGTCCCATAATGCGGGCTCACATCAGGAAATAATTGCAGGAAATAAAACTAACTACTACTGAACTCACAGCTCAGCCTGCTGGCTGAAGTACTCCTGCTCGGACTGCAACAGCGGTACGGAATCTGGGCCATGCAAAACCCAGACGTCAGCGCGTCATGTCATCAAATAATATAATATGAACAGTGTAGCAGGCAATGTAATATAAACATGAATACAGCAAGAATAACAATAATATGAATCATACCAGTACAGGGTAGCGTGCAGTAGGTAAACTAAACTATTCTATCAGGTTTTCTATTCTAAAGTCTTTGAAATCAATTGATGAATTATCGATGTAACTCAATAGTATCCCGTGCATGCCCGGGACCACGGTCAAGACCCTCGGGGCTGAATCCGAGACGTGCCGCTAGGCAGTAACAGGTAGCAGGATGGGCGAGTGATGTCAGCATCATCACTCCGGGGCTGGCCTAGCCCGTAAGACTGATCAGAACAGGTATCTAACTGTTGAGTTACAAGTCAGGTTTCACCTTTGATTTCCCCATACCCCCAAGTTATGTATGTCAAGTCAGGTATTCAGTAGTCAAGAACTAATGCCAACACAGGATCAAGTAAAAGCAGGTTTGTCTGGATAGACAACAGGAACGGTCCATGAGGACTACATGTCATGTTTATTGGCATTAGACACAAGATCAGGTAACAGGTAAAGCCATGGTACATCAGGTCAAGCCAGGTAATGTATAAAGGTGTCATGTCATGTCAAGAGTGTACGGTACCATGTCATGTCAAGTAGGAAGTGTAACAGGTCATGTCAGGAAGCGCAAGATGTCATGTGGGTGCTCATAATCAAACTAACATAAGCTTGTGTATAAATAAACAAGCATGGGTACTATCAGAACAATAAACTGGAACATGTAATATGATATGCAAATAGATATAATTTCAAGGATATGGATGCACAGTTATCGATTAAGGTTACATTTATAGTTCCAATATTAATTAGGATGCAATTTATTAAACATGGAGTGTTAATATCACATTATTATATAGTAATGTGATCTATGGATACAATTATATGTATCTTAAATGCGATGGATGCAAACGGGTATCCGAAAAGTTATAAAATTATAAAATGGTAATGTGGGATGTACAACTAAGCAATATGTGATATAGATATTGATATAATAATATTAATATGGATAGTATATTCAAAGCGATTAATAACTATAAAAGTGGTATTGATTAACCATGCACAAGAAAGTTCCGTTCAGAAATTCAGCGTCGCCCTGATTTGTAAAATAGCTTAAAAATAACAAACGTTCTCCAAAAGGGACGTGTCTTATACCAAAACAAAGATAATTCAATGAGGTTTTCAGTTTTATAAGTATAAGCATCTCAGGTTGTCCCTACAAAAAGTTATGAACATTCAAAATTGAAAGTTTGCTGCTGGAATTTCCCTGGACAGCAGTTTGGAGACACTTTCATTTGCATTTTACGTTATATAAAAAATTTATTTTGCAAGTAAATATTTCATAGAGTTATAGTATTCTGAGTTATCTTCGTAACGAACTAAAGAACGTATACTAATGATTTTTCTATGATTTATAATGAATTTTATACGGTAAGGTGTACAGTAAATTTCAGATTTGTCGTATCCGCTTTTTCAACGACGTTTCATGTGTAAACTATAATATTTTAAATATATAATATCATAAAATGCAGATTATAAACTAATTAAAGATAATAATAAGAAATATTACGACGATGTATATTTTAATTGATATGGATGCAGTATAATGTAATCTAGTATGTCACAAGATAAGTTTTCATGATCTAGATTTAATATGATATAAACGGATGCAAACGGAATATCGAAACGTTATAAAATTAAACATGGGGCACTAGATTTAAACTATAGGTATGGTATTTATTTAAATAGGTATAAAATGAATTATATAGCATGTAGCAAGATTAACTTGCCTCGATGGGTCGCTAATCGGGAAAACGGAACGTTAACCGTCGGCGGGGAAAACTCGTGACGGGCGCACGGTTCACGGAATGAACCCAAACGATGAACAAAGGAACCACACGGGTCAGGGTAGCTCGCTGGAACGTCAAGAAGCGTCACCGGCACGACAGAATTCTGGCAACAAAAGAACAGTTAAAAAAATTGAGAAACGGGACATGAAGAAAGAAGAGAAAGAATGATAAAGAGAAGTACGAGAGAATATATGAGAGATAGAGAGAAAAAGTGGAGAGAGAGAGAGAGAGCGAGAGGGAGAGAAGAGGGAGAGATAGAGAGAGAGAGAGCTGCAGGTGGGGGCCCACGGAATTAAAAGGAACGCAATTGGCTAAAGGGGAATCGTTAGTTAGGGATAAATATTAATTAAAGATTCAAAACATTTTAAGGAACAGTAGGATATATATAGGTTAATTTAAAGATTTAAAAGATAGGTAATGAACAGTAAGATATCAGGTTAGTTAGAAAAATATACACGATGGTTTTAATAATATTAAAATTTGGGATTTTGGCGCCAAATAAAACATTTCCAAATCGCGCCCGGGTCGAGTCCAAAAATTTGAAATTGAAATAATAGGATTTTAAGCGGGATCCAAATTTTAAAATTAAGTGTTTTATGATTAAAAAGCATACCCCTAAAACGGACACATGTACGCGCGCGTAACCGTCCAAACTCACCTGTTTCACTTAACGGGACGAGAACACAATGCACAGACGCTACCACGAGGCTAGGGGTGTCAAGTAGGACAAGATGAATATTTTCAATTTTATTTTAGATGCCAAAATTTGTTATATGTAGAAATGACTTTGCCGGGTAAATTTTACAGTAAGCAACAAACAAGCAAGTTAAATGAAATGAGTACCACATTATGCTCAAACAGTAACTGAAAATATTAGCATTGGGCTCGGGTGTTACAGTTTCTCGAAGATTGCAACACTCCTGACCAAGCTCACACGTAAGGATGAAGCTTTCAAGTGGTCAGAAGCATGTGAACAAGTTTTTGTAGAACTCAAATCAAGACTAACATCTGCTCATATTCTCATAATACCGGATCAATGTGGAGAATTTGTTGTGCATTGCGATACGTCCGGTAAGGGATTAGGATGTGTTCTACACCAGCATGAAAGGTTGTAGCTTTTGCATCAAGACAGCTGAAAGTTCATGAGCGCAACTATCCAACACATGATCTGGAGTTGGCAGCCGTTATCTTTGCACTTAATATTTGGCGCCATTTTCTTCTTAAAGAACGAGTAAATATATACACGGACCACAAAAGTCTGAAGTTTGTATTTACTCAGAAGGAATTGAACATGCGGCAGAGAAGATAGCTAGAACTCATGGCGGACTTCGACATCAGCCTACAATATCATCCAGGGAAGGTGAATGTAGTTCCTGATGCACTTAGCCATCAGCCATTATCAATGAATCTCAGTGGAAGCTTCAATAGGAATTGCACGGGTTGGAGATCGAGGTAGTTATGCCAGGTAATACTTCAGAGTTGATGAACTTACAAGTTCGGTCTACTATTGTCAATCAGATCAAAGCAGCTCAAGCAGGTGATGCCATGCTGAAAAAGATCCTAGAACAGTAGAAAGTGGACTTTGAACAGATTTCATCATCCACGAAAACGGATCCTTGAGATATGAAAGTAGATTGTGTGTACCACAAGGTCTTGTTCGAGAAGAGATGATGAAAGAAGCTCACAACACTCCTTGCTCAGTACACCCCGGTAGTACCAAAATGTATAAGGATCTACGGCAACACTATTAGTGGCATGGAATGAAGCATGAAGTAGCCAGAAGCGTATCTAAGTGTTTAGTGTGTCAGTAAGTGAAGGCTGAATATCACAGAACTGCTGGTCTACTTCAGCTTTTTCCAATCCCAGAATGGAAATAGCATCACATTACCATGAATTTTGTGGCTGCTCTTCCTAACAAAATGAAGGGTAACGACGCAGTATGGGTTATTGTGGATTGACTCACTAAGTCGGCTCACTTTATTCCCTTTCGATTTGGCCAATCTACCGAGACATTAGCAAAGAAGTATATGGAGGTAAGCATGAATCTAAAGAAAGATTTAACCTCAAAGTGTACTGTTTTTGATACCCATGAATTCATGCAGGAGATTGTGAGATTACATAAAGTACCAGTTTGCATCGTCTTCGATTATGATACCAGATTCCGATCACAGTTTTGGCAGAGTCTACAAGCTAGCCTGGAAACGAGTCTGAACTTCAGCACGGCTTATCATCCACAAACGGACGAACAGTTTGAGCGAACAATTCAGATTCTAGAAGACATGCTAAGAGCTTGTATGTTAGACTTCAGAGGATCGTGGGAAGATCACCTACACCTTGTGGGGTTTTCATACAACAACAGTTATCAGGCGAGCATTGGAATGGCACATTTTGCAGCACTTTATGGAAGGAAGTGTCGTTCACCACTAAGTTGGGACGACATCGGAGATCGTGAACTCCTAGGATCAGAGATGATCGTGGCAACTGTGGATGTATTTCACACGAT
Source organism: Agapanthus africanus (assembly GCA_030015575.1). Lineage (NCBI taxonomy): Eukaryota > Viridiplantae > Streptophyta > Magnoliopsida > Asparagales > Amaryllidaceae > Agapanthus > Agapanthus africanus. Next base: position 64,125,135 of record CM057337.1, on the reverse strand, counting down.
CAGGGAAAGAATGCGCATAGCCAAAGACCGACAGAAGCACTGGCCATATGCAAAGCGCCGACATCTGGAGTTCCAACCTGGAATCATGTTTTCTTAAAGATCTTTCCAAATCGAGGAGTAATCTATTTTGGCAAGAGGGGTAAGCTCAGTCCGAGTTATGTAGGACCGTTCGACATACTCGAACAAGTCGGAGAAGTGGCATACCGTTTGGCACTTCCACCCTCATTGGAAGAAGTGCGCAACGTGTTCCACATATCCCAGCTTCGAAGATATATGAGCGACCCCATTCATATCCTTGATCACTCCGAGCTCACTGTACAGATGGACCTACCTTGTGAGCAATAACCCGTTGAGATCCTGGATAGAAAGATGAAGATACTGCGGAACAAGGAAGTAAAGTTGATCCGAGTGATGTGGAGAAAAGATTCGCCAGGAGAATTAACGTGGGAAAGAGAAGATGACATGCGTGCAAGATATCCTCACTTATTTGTAAATTAGTCCTCATGCAATTATAAATTTCGAGGACAAAATTTTTATAAAGAGGGTAGAATGCAACGACTCTGAAATTGTTGTACGGAAATTTTTAATTTAATTTACAGAAAGGAGTTTACAAGCCTGAGTACACTTTAAAAGTTAATTTTTGTTAAGAACAGCAAGAAACAACTTGTAACTCACTGATAAAGCCCTTGCACTGCTGTGACGTATCCCTTGTGTTCGAATCCCCTCAGTCACATTATATTTTTTCTGATTTTTCTTTTAAACTTTTTGGAAGACCAAAAGTTTACACGTGCACTGCACAGAAAAATGAAAAGTCTGAGAAAACAAATATATGCAAAATGATAAAAACATAAAAGAGTACACGTGGCGAGAATCCACCGGCTTCCCCCCAACATTTGGCCGGCGAGATTTAGTGTAGGGCCGGCGGGGATGGGCCTTCCGTGGGTAAAGGTCTCCGGGCATTGCACAAGTGTCATTTCCCCTACCCCCATTACCCCTGCATTGTTTGATTACTCTGCAATCAAACAGAGACCCCTTATTGCCATAATTTATCACCATTTTAATGCATTTTAATTCACTTTTTTAATCCCAAAACCCTAATTCCACACTATAAATACTATCCCCATGTCCTAGCCCTTCCTCATTCTGAAAATTCTAGCCAAAACCCTTAAATTTTCTCAAGTACAAGTGGAGTAGAAGTGGAGTTAGCCAACGACCAACTTCCGGCGAGGAATCGAGGCTATTCTGGCGACCTTGCAACGCCGCGATGACCAAGCCATCTTCTTCTACTTTCCTTTAACCTAGGTCACTAGTAAGTCCCTCCCTATCTCTCTCTCTCTCTCTCTCTCTTTCTTGAAAAACGTCTTTTTTTTCAAAACATGTCGATAAGTGGAGTTAACACCGACTTTTGATTTTAAAACCTTGAAATCACACTTTCCCTTAATTATTTCTCATCCCTATTCTTACCCTATGTTTATAATTATATAACTAATGTTTAGAACCAACTTTCATTCCAAAACACCATGCTAAATAACTTTAATCCAACCTTTACATGAAAATACCATAAACTTTATATATGTTATCTTTCAATACTTTGTTTGAACATACCTTTAGAAAACCTCACGGGATAATGACCTACCCCTCACATACACATATGTTTCCATAACACGATATCCTTAAACATACTTTTGTTACCATATTACATTAAAATACCATGTACTATAAAAACAGTTTTCTTTTAAATTGTATTTCAAAATCCTTTGCAAATAAGCCTTTACAACTCTTTTTAGGGGATCCGCTATTGGATGATGTGGATTATCGCACATCTTTGAGGTAGTAGATCGAGATGCAGACATCCTCACGGAGCATTTGGTCTCAAAAGGTTTTTAATACGATTTTAAAGAAAAATTATATTTTCTACTTAATAATTATATAAATATTATAAATCCATATATTTTCAAAATATAATAACTTATATTTTTTTCAAACAAAAGAATTACAAGTTTCATCAAATACCATCAACATATCAATACAAGACAATTTTACAGTAAAATACCATGAACTATTAAAGTTAAGGTAATTATCCCTAAAATACTTCAAATCTTTAAAATTCACATCTAAGAAACCCTAAATAGGATAAATAAATTCTCAAGGTTTATTTTAAAATTTTATTAAAAATATTTTTCATAAAACCCCCTTAAGCTATATAAAACACTGTTAAGGACTTTAGTAAATATGGATTTAAGCGGGATCAATTCTCTTGAGCCTCAGGGAGCCGAAGAAAGTGAGTGCTTGCCTATTTAAGGTAGAAAAACTTAACGGTGTTATCAATGGTAATTGTCTTGGAAAAAGACACAAATCCTGCCGTCCATGTGTAGCAGTTACCGATAAAGCCCGAATCTAAATCAGGATCCAAATCTGTTCTAAGTATCTGACTCAAGTCTGAGTCTAAATCAAACTTGAATTCAATCCAAACCAGAATCCAATTCAAACATGAATCCAAACTCTAACATGTATACTTGAACCTGAACCTGAATACCAGAACAATATCGACATGCAAACATGACTTGACTTGACCGAACCATTGCTATAACTTGACTTGATTAGATGACTACTTGTTTACATCCTGACCTGATTACATGAACAACTTGTATCCATGGTCTCGGCAAGTCTGATAATTATAATCTATATAATACATTATGGGGTTAACGGGGTAGATTGGTACGGAATGTATTAAAAGTGGCACGATGATGGATACTAAAAGACACCTACATGAACTCTCATGCTGTTGTCCCATGGGTTTTGACGGGACCTTGTACTTACATTTTACCATAGTCCATAGGATAGTTGGACTCCTCTCGTATACACTGATATCTTCTATACCAAGGTACAAACAACTACGTTAGAATAATAAACCGATACCTATATAACTTAACAGTTTCTTTCCACGTTACTTATACTATTTCTTTCTCTTTTTTGGGACTTACCGAGCTAGTTCACTGACGATATTCATTTCTATCTCTTTCCTTGAAATGTTCGTCAGGAGGACCGGACCTTCAGGAGACCGAACCCACCCAGGAGTACTTGGAGAAGATTGAGGAACAACCAGACTACTAGTATACTTGTACTTACTTTTCAATTTCATATGCCACTGTTTAAGCATTGCTTTTATCATTGTACTTTCCTTTTCAAAGCAATGTATTGTAATGATGAATGTTAATAAAAATTGTTGATTGCCTTATACCTCTTGTCATTTCTTATGCTTTTCATATATTGCCTATTTACACTTAAAGTATTTATTTCTGAGTAAATACATCACGTGCCTGCCACGTCTCTATCTCCGTATACTGGGAAGCGGGGCGTGACAAGAACCTGTGGCCATCCTCAACTGAAGTAATTTCTTTGAGTTCGTATGTAACTATACGATGGCCGTTCTGAGCAATATGAATCATCGTAGTGATATGAAGTGTTCTGAAGAAATACAATGGGTAAAGTAGGAGTGGCAGGGATATGTACGACTTTGTCGTGAATCAAGACAAACCAAAATCCATGGGTGTAAGAATGTTCGGTTAACTTGGTTCATGAGTTTTAGTTTAAGGTAAGTCATGGGTCGATGTACCAGAAAGAGAGAGAAAAGAAAACACTTAGCGTGCACTCTATTAAGATTAGATTGGTTATCATTTTATCTAATCGGGGTGTGTCACGCCCCGCTTCCCGGTGTACAGGGAGTGAGCGCGGCGAGTCCCGCTATGTATTTACTCCGAAGTAAACAAGCTAAGTGTATCTAAGCAATATAAAGTAAATGTACACAAGAAAAATGACAATGGATGAAATTGAATAGCAACTTTTATTTATTAACAATTCTTTACAAGTACAACTGGAAATGTAAATACATGAATAGAAAGCAATGCCTAAACAATGGCATAACTGAAATGAAAAAGGTATGTACAAGTAAAGTCAATGCTCAGGATCTTCTGTGAACTACTCCAAGTGCTCCTGGCTGGTCTCAAGCTCCTCAGAGTCGGGTCCTCCTGACAACATTTCAAAGAAGAAGAGAAATAGGAATGTCGTCAATGAACAATCGCTCGGTAAGTCCTAAAGAAAGGGAGAAGTAGAACAGACAGAAAGAGAGTATAACTAGTAATGTTTAATTATAATCTTAACGCAGTTCTTTGTAGCTTGGTGCAGAATATGCCAGTGTATACGAGAGGAGTCCAACTTACACCGTGGACTTTGGTAATCTGTAGTACAAGGCTCCGTCGAAAATACCACAGAACAACGGCATGGATGGAATTACGTCTTAAGTGACCACCTTGTGCCACCTTTAACATGTTCTGTACTAGTCTTCCACTTTATAAACCCCGTAATATCTTATATATTAATTATATTGATTGTACTGATGGTATTGTATTGTCTTGTAATAAATGGAAGACTTACCGAAACCATGATATCAGTAAATGGAATGGATATAAATGGATAGTCATGTAAACGGAGTATATCCATGGTTCGGTTCGGTCAATATCGATTGATATAGATTGAATTATGGTATAGACAGATTCACGTTGTAAATGGAGTTATATTTGAATCATATTCAAGTCATATTGATTGTATATTTGCCCGTGACTCGAACTGAGTCAGACTTTTAAAAAGAATTGAAGTCCTGATTGTTTTGGAGTTATCGGTAACTGCGGCACATGGACGGCAGGATTTGTGTCTTTTTCCAAGACAATTACCGTGTTGATGACACCGTTGTTAGATTGTCTACCTTAGATAGGCAAGCACCCACTTTCTCCGGCTCACCGAGGCTCAAGAGAATTGGTCCCGTTTAAACCTATGTTTACTGGGGTTCTTATTGTAAATTAGTATAACTTGAGGGGGTTTTATGTAAAAATAGTTTTGATATATTTTCAAAACACCTCAAGTACTTAATTATCGTCTTTAGGGTTTTCATCGATGTATATTTTATAAAGGTGAACTTTCTAGTGAGTAGAACCTAGTTTTCATTGTATATGGTATTTTAATAAAATATTGGAATTTTGTATTGAATTGAAATGGTATTTTCCTGTAATGGTGATTCCTTTGATTTAGAAAACTTGGAATATTCGTATAATATATTTAAAATAGATCTTTTGATAATACTCATATATATATTTATATATTTAATAAGAATAAATTTTATTTATTTTCTAGAAATCTCATTTTCTTAAAAATAACATTAAAAATTCCATCGAGATCGAATACTCCTTGCTGAGGTCTGCATCTCGCTCTACTAGGCCCGAGGATGTGTGATAACCCGCACCATCCCGATCGGGGTTCCCCAAAATTGGTTGTAGAGGCGTAATTGCAAGGAATTAGATAATACTTTTTTTTAAAGAAAACGATTTTGTAATAGTTTAGGGTATTTTATTGTAACTCGTGATATTTCCACAAATATTGTCAAAAGGTAAATTATACTATGTCCAATATGTGTGTGGTGATGAGGTAGGTCCTTACCTCATGATTTTTCTAAAGGTAATACAAGGAAATATGTGAATTATGTCGAAATGTAAAGTATATGGTATTTTACCGTATAAATGCGATAAAAGTTGCATAAAAGATTCTTTTGAGATGAAACTTATTCTAATACGTTTATTTATGTTTGTTAAACATTATATGAGAGTATGGTATTTTAGGGTTTAAGAAAAATAGAATTTTTTTAAAGAAAAATGAAATGGAAGTCTGATTAACTCCGCTTCCGTAGGGTTTTACAAATGAAAGTTTTTAGAATAGAAAAAAGAGAAGAGGAGAAGGGACTTACAAGCTACAAGGATTGAGGGGAGAAGGGGGAAGCTAGGGAAAGTGTCGGGGCATCGTTTCGTCTTCGGAATCTCCTCGGGACTTCGTCGGAACTTCGCCCTTTGCTAACTCCACTTGCATAACTTCAGACTTGAGAATTTTTTAGAGTTTTTGTAATGAAATTCTGAGTGAGGAGGGGTGAAATGGAGTGTAGTATTTATAGAAAAAATTAGGGTTTAGAGGGTTAAAGAATGTATTAAAAATTGGATTAAAGGTGATTTAATGTTCTCTGGAAAATGTGCAGAGTAAATAAACAACATGAGAGAAGTGAGGTAGGCCAAGGGGTGCTCAGGTGAAAAAATGGGGATCATCCCCTACGGGAGGGGGAGGCGGGGCGGCGGTGCCGGTCTCCTACTCATGCGTCGTCGGTTGATCCCCGGTGAGAGGGCTCCAGATTTTTTCCATGTGTCCCCTATCGTCTCATATACCCTCATGCACATGTTTGTTTATTCTGTAACTCAGCATCCTACGTGTAGTGCATGTGTAAACCCTTAGGCTTCTAAAAGATTTAAAAGAAAAATTAATAAAAAGATAATGTGGCTGGGGGGATTCGATCACAGGGGCTACGTCATAGCAGTGCAAGACTTTACCAATGAGCTACAAGTGCTTTCTTGCTGTTCAAAAACAAATCAAATTTATAACTTGTGCTCCGTCTTAGGTACTCATTTCTGTATTTTTGAAAAAAATTATGTACAGAAATTCTAGGGATGTTACATTCTACCCTCCTTATAAAAATTTCATCTTCGAGATTTGTAGAAGGAAAAATGTAACAGATTCAAGAAAGGTTTGGTGATAGAACTATTGATAGTGTGAAAATATTCTGAAGAACGAAAGAATGCGAAAGTTTTGGTAAGATTGAAAAAGATGTGAGGGAATTACTAGGGTTACCTTGGTCCACAGTCTCGGCTTCTTCGGCTGCTAAAAGGAAAGCCTGACGCCGTGGTACATTCCTCCTAGCTGGAGGCACATTCCTCTGTCCTTGGGGCACGTTTCTCTGCCCTCGAGGCATGTTCCTTAGTGCCTGATGGAATTGGCGATTAGGCTGTGCGGGAGGTCCACGTGGAGGTGGAGCTGGGAGTGCAAGAAGAGGTGCAGGAGCCTGGATAGCTGGCCGCTGCGGATAAGTGTTATGGGTTGAAACTGTGTTGCGTCTATAAGGACATGTTCCAATTCCATGATTATATGCGTCATAAACTAAGCACGGGCCTTTTGCGCGCCTACAATCCTTTCACAAGTGTCCATCCCTCTTGCAATATAAGCAAAAATCTGGACTTGGCTGGTTATTGGTTTCTTCCGGTCTCCTGGGTTCAACAGTTGACCTTGAAGAGGCTCCTCCTGCAATCTGAGTGGTAGGGTGCTTCACTCCGGCAGATTAAGGTCCGCTCTTCCTCTTCACTACTGCCCCGTATCTTCGGGCAGCCTTCAAAGCCAAATCATGGTTTGGGAAATTCCCTGTAGCTAAGGCAGCTTGGATTTCCGAATCTAACCATTGCTGAAATCTTCTGGATCCGATCTCAGCAGTTGGTATCAAATGTGCCGCGAACCTATTAAGGTCTTGTGTTAGCTGTGTAGTATGTGATATTTGACAATCGAACATGGAGATATATCTTTCCTACCGAGCATGGTAAAATTAACATCATACTCATCCATGGATTTGGTCCATATAGAACCCTGTTGTATGTGAATGAACTGCTGCTCCATGTCAAATCAGGCAGTCTCTGGTAAGTATTTCACGTCGAACATGTCGCGAAAAGTCCTCCATTCAATAGGTTGGTCAAGACAGCTTTCTTCCGCCTTCCACCATACTCAGGCATTGTCAGTGAGTTGCAGCTTTGCAACTCGAACCCAATCGATCTCTGGAACTTGTGCCGCTGCCTGGTCATTCTCAATGCTTTGAGCCCATTCTTCGGCTTCCAGAGGGCTCTCTTTTCCAGAAAATTGTTTTGGGTGCAATGCCTGGAATTGCTTCACTCCGGGTGCTTCCGCTTCTAGACAGTTCATTAATATAGCAGTTTGTTGCTGCTGTCCTTCCAAAAGGGTTCGGATTGCCTCAAGCAGTACCATCTGCTCATTGATCAGAGCAGCGACGGTAGACGTAAGTGGCAGAGGTGGTGGTATGTTGTTGAAGTTGGTGCTGGTGTTGTTTGGAGAATCCATAACCTTGAATGAAAATTTTGGGTTAGGACAGATTCAAAGTATATGAAATTGTAAGATTCAAGGAATATGAACTGTAAAGAATATTTTTAGTTGCTGATTCTTGTGTTATATTGCTTAGGAATTCATGCAGAATTGACCTGCATGTCTAAGCAGAACTGACCTGCATGGTAGGGTTCCATGCAGCACTTACCTGCATGGGCCGCCAACAAAACCTGTCATGCCCAGCTTCCCGGTGTACGGGTAGGGGGCGCGGCGAGGCCCGCTGCGTATTTACTCCGAAGTAAACACGCTAAGCGTATCTAAGCAATATAAAGTAAATGTACACAAGAAAAATAACAATGGATGAAATTAAACATCAACTTTTATTTATTAACAATTCCTTACAAGTACAACTGGAAATGTAAATACATGATTAAAAAGCAATGCCTAAACAATGGCATAACTAAAATGAAAAAGTATGTACAAGTAAAGTCAATGCTTAGGATATTCTGTGAACTACTCCAAGTCCTCCTGGCTGGTCTCGAGCTCCTCAGAGCCGGGTCCTCCTGACAACATTCCAAAGAAGAAGAGAAATAGGAATGTCGTCAGTGAACAATCGCTCGGTAAGTCCCAAAGAAAGGGAGAAGCAGAACAGACAGAAAGAGAGTATAACTAGTAATGTTTAATTATAATGTTAACGCAGTTCTTTGTAGCTTGGTACAGAATATGCTAGTGTATACGAGAGGAGTCCAACTTACACCGTGGACTTTGGTAATCCGTAGTACAAGGCTCCGTCGAAAATACTACGGAACAACGGCATGGATGTAATTACGTCTTAAGTGACCACCTCATGACACCTTTAACATGTTCTGTACCAGTCTACCTATTTATAAACCCCGTAATGTCTTATATATTGATTATATTGATTGTACTGATGGTATTGTATTGTCTTGTAATAAATGGAAGACTTGCCGAAACAATGATATCAGTAAATGGAATGGATATAAATGGATAGTCATATAAACGGAGTATATCCATGGTTCGGTTCGGTCAATATCGATTGATATAGATTGAATTCTGGTATAGACAGATTCATGTTGTAAATGGAGTTATACTTGAATCATATTCAAGTCAGATTGATTGTATATTTGCCCGTGACTCGAGCTGAGTCAGACTTTTAAAAAGAATTGAAGTCCTGATTGTTTTGGAGTTATCGGTAACTGCGGCATATGGACGGTAGGATTTGTGTCTTTTTCCAAGATAATTACTGTGTTGATGACACCGTTATTAGATTTTCTACCTTAGATAGGCAAGCACCCACTTTCTCCGTCTCCCTAAGGCTCAAGAGAATTGGTCCCGCTTAAACCTATGTTTACTAAGGTCCTTATTGTAAATTAGTATAACTTGAGGAGGTTTTATGTAAAAATAGTTTTGATATATTTTCAAAACACCTCAAGTATTTAATTATCGTCTTTAGGGTTTTCATAGATGTATATTTTATAAAGGTGAATTTTCTAGTGAGTAGAACCTAGTTTTCATTGTATATGGTATTTTAATGAAATATTGGAATTTTGCATTGAATTGAAATGGTATTTTCCTGTTATGGTAATTCCTTTGATTTAGGAAACTTGGAATATTCGTATATTATATTTAAAATAGATCTTTTGATAATACTCATATATATATTTATATATTTAATAAGAATAAATTTTATTTATTTTCTAGAAATCTCATTTTCTTAAAAAAAATATTAAAAATTCCATCGAGATCGAATGCTCCTTGTGGAGGTCTACATCTCGCTCTACTAGGCCCGATGACATGTGATAACCCTCACTATGCCGATCGGGGTTCCCCAAAATGGGTTGTAGAGATGTAATTGCAAGGAATTAGATAATACTTTTTTTAAAGAAAACGATTTTGTAATATTTTAGAGTATTTTATTGTAACTCGTGATATTCCCACAAATATTGTCAAAAAGTAAATCGTGTTATGTCCAATATGTGTGTGGTGATGAGGTAGGTCCTTATCTCGTGAGTTTTCTAAAGGTAATACAAGGAAATATGTGAATTATGTCGAAATTTAAAGTATATTGTATTTTACCGTATAAATGCGATAAAAGTTGTATAAAAGATTATTTTGAGATGAAACTTATTCTAATGTGTTTATTTATATTTGTTAAACATTATATAAGAGTATGGTATTTTAGGGTTTAAGAAAAATAGAACTTTTTTAAAAGAAAAACGAAACGGAAATCGGATTAACTCTGCTTCCATCGAGTTTTAAAAATGGAAGTTTTTAGAATAGAAAAAGAGGGGGAGAGGGGACTTACAAACTACAAGGATTGAGGGGAGAAGGGGAAGCTAGGGAAAGTGTCGGGGCGTCGTTTCATCGCCGGAATCTCCTCGGGATTTCGTTGGAACTTCGCCCTTTGCTAACTCCACTTGCACAACTTGAGACTTGAGAAGTTTTGAGAGTTTTTGTAATGAAATTCTGAGTGAGGAGGGGTGAAATTGAGTATGGTATTTATAGAAAAAATTATGCTTTTGAGGGTTAAAGAATGCATTAAAAATTGGATTAAAGGTGATTTAATGTTCTCTGGAATATGTGCAGAGAAAATAAACATGAGAGAAGTGGGGTAGACCAAGGGGTGCTCAGGTGAAAAGATGAGGAGCATCCTCTACGGGGGACCCGGCGGTGCCGGTCTCCTACTCCTGCATCGCCGGTCGATCCCCGGTGAGAGGGCTCCAGATTTGTGCCATGTGTCCCTGTCGTCTCACATACCTTCGTGCACATATTTTTTTATTCTGTAACTCATCATCCTGCGTGTAGTGCACGTGTAAACCCTTGGGCTTCTAAAATATTTAAAAGAAAAATTAATACAAAGAGAATGTGGCTGGGGGATTCGATCACAGGGGCTACGTCACAGCAGTGCAAGGCTTTACCAATGAGCTACAAGTGCTTTCTTGCTGTTCAAAAGAAAATCAAATTTATAAATTGTGCCCCAGCTTAGGTACTCCTTTCTGTATTTTTGAAAAAAAATTATGTACAGAAAGTCTAGGGATGTTACAGGATGGCTCCCATCGTTTCCTCAAATTCTCCTTCAAACCCTACAAGGAGAACTAGTCAGGATTATTTACACTTTTTAAGTTCGCTAACCGTTCAGCCCTGCCGGTGTTGGTACTCCGAGAGAGGTCTCCCGTGCTTTCGCACGGTCCCAATTAACAACCCCATTTCTGCAGAGGCGTAAACTCGTTAACACTTTCTAGATACCTAATAGGTTAGCTAATTGTGAAGTGAAAAATCTCCCGAGGTGTAATACCTACTCATCAGTGGGAATCGGGACCCAACTATCATTGTGTGATAACTTTGATGGAAGATGACCAAAATTACCACACTCCAGAAGGTATGCGCAAACTTGGCATGTTTCCCGTATGTTTGAAACTCCCGATATGGTTTTTGCCCCTAGGACCCAAGGACCTTGACGAATAATCAACAAATCAAGGGTCCTAGTCATGTTCAACCCATCATTATCTTGATTGTGTTAAACCCGCCTGCACGACCCTTGACAAATAATCAACAAAGTCGTATGACTGTTCTAACCAATCCGCATATCTTTGTGAAAGAAAAGTATTATAGAGCTACCGCACTGTTCACCGCCGAAAGACCGGACCGAGACGTTGGGACGTCTTGCATGAATTTGGGGGCATATGCTATTTGGACTTATCTACACACCTCCTTGAAGATACCAAGTTGATTTATGGCACCGTATATTGGAGGTTTGGATTGATACGACCGTTGTAGCAGACTTTATCAGATTCCCCCCATTATGGGGTGGGTTTGATTTTGGGGACGCTCTTCTCTGCAGTCGCAAGCCCCTACAGTTAATTACGATATCGCGTTGTGATAACAACTTTCTCTTGCTCCAGCAGTTCACTTCGTATCGTGTTTTTTTTTTTTGTTTTTTTTGGTTGCCCGTGGACTGTATACGGAGATTAATTTATGTCGTTGCCCGTAGGGCGCGGATTATTCCAAATCCGTATATATTAGATTTGGGTTTGGGTCAAGGATTTGCTTGACGGGGTTTACGTTGGTATCTTGGTTTGCCAACGGGAGTGAACTTAGGACGCAGATCTTATATAAATAAGATCCATCAGTTCATGGGATATTTGGGTTTGATCTAAGAATCGTTAGTCATATTTAAGACTAAGATCAACTTAGATACAAATAAGCATATAGGCTCAATTATTTTAGTTTAGGGACATCACGGTCCAGCAATCCTGTTCGGGACGAATGTTAGTTTAAGGACATTTCGGTCCATTATCATCATATTTAAGACAAATATTGGTTTAAGGATATTTCAGTCCATTATTCATCTTGCACGCACATGTATTTCTTACGTGGCGGAGTGAATGATGGTGACATAGAATGCGCCCAATTTGGGATGCGATCCGATTTGAGGTATGCACGTCAATTTGGAAATGCATCAATATGGGATGTATCATTCCCTGTCTTGATGAAATTTTACATCAAGTTGGGACTAGAAAGGAGTTGTTGGTTTTCGGGACCCGCCACCTCTCTGGAGACGTTGAGAAATTACAACGACATATATCAGAGATGTGGAAGGATGTATCCTTGAACCAAATCGCGTATTTGAGGGACATGATCATGGAGGATCATCTATGAATCGTTAGTTATATTTGAGACTAAGATTACCTTAGGAGGTATAGGATGAAGATTGATTTGGATATCATAAATATAAGCTTAGCCAATTTGGGCTAAGATTGGGTTTTGGGATTTGAACTTAGATTATATGTTCTTTTAGTTCAAAAATGTTTTGTTTGGTTTAAGGACCGTTAATCTAATTTGAGATTAAGATCAACATAAACATATGAGCGTTTGGGCTCAATTTATTTTTAACTAAGGGTACGTTAATCTTATTTGAGACTAAGATCAATTTAGTAACATTTAAGGATCATCAAGTTTTAGTTGAGATCCAACAACAGGGCATTTAGGCTCAGTTGCAATTGACTCCAGAGAGACTTAACCGATTTGGGCTTGGTCTGCTCAGTATTCTTTTTATTGCAAAAGTGTTGAGCACTTGTTTGGAGCTCTGGCGCTCACATGTGTATCACGTGAGGTACTCAGATATGGGCGCTACTCAATAAGTGCTAAGCACTTAGCCGTTTTGGATGTATATAAAGTGCTAAGAACTTTTGTATGGCGCCCATATGAGGAGCACGTGAGGCGCTAGGCACTGCTTTGGACGCCCATATGAGGAGCACGTGAGGCGCTGGGCGCTGTTGGGGAAGGATCTTTTGGGCTCTCACGTGTTTTTCACGTGAGGCGCTATGTAACTTAGCCTTGAGTGCTCACATGCTTTTCACGTGAGGCGTTACAACAGTGCTAAGTACTAATTTTCTTTGGCGCTCATGTGTATTTCACGTGAGGCGCTATACTTTTGGAGATTTAACGATCACCAAGATCACTATTTTGAAGATCTTGGATTGGGTTTTTTAAGAACTAAGATTTGAAGGAACTAATATCCCGGAGTATTATGAACTCCATCTTTTTCATGTTCTTGTATCCATGTTCTCCCCTGAATTTTTGATTTTCAAGAACAAAATCTTCTCGATGAGAATTAAATTCTCAACTTGTGAAAGACTTGTCTTGTGGATCTCAGATCCAGAGAAAAAACTAAGTTTTTTGAGAAGGGTTAAACCCTTAAATATGGTATTTTAGGTAAATGAGATATTTTGATTTTTTCTTTTTTCTTTTCCTAGGATTTTTAGGAGGGAGATCTGCTTCTTTGAGAGAATTAAATTCTCTGTTGTTTTGAGAGCCTTCTGTATTTTTACAGAAACTTATGAGGGGTTTCCTCTCTTTTTTTCCTCCTCCTTTCTTTTCATCTTTTTGCTTCTATTTATAAGAGAAGAAAAAGAATCAATTTGTTAATAAAATCTCTCATTGAGATCATGATTGATTTCATAACAATCAATTGATCTTTTAGATCAACCGGTGAGTTTTATTCACCGTTGGATTTTTAATCCAAAAGGTTCTCTCTTTAACAGAGCAGATTTCTTATTTGTTTTACAAGATTAGGAAATATTTTCCTAAAATAGAATTTTATTCTATCATATGAATATCTTATTAGTTTAATAAGATTAGAATTTTATTCTATCATATGAATATCTTGTTAGTTTAACAAAATTAGAATTTTATTCTATCATATGAATACCTTGTTAGTTTAAAAATTTTAGAATTTTATATTATTATATGAATATCCTGTTAGTTTAACAAGATTAGGAAGATATTTTTCTAACATAGAATTTTATTCTATCGTATGAATATCTTGTTAGCTTAACAAGATTAGGAAGATATTTTCCTAACATAGAATTTTAATTCTATCACATAGAATTTAATTCTATCAGATGATTTAATGGGTGGTTTTTTTTATCATCATTGGATTTTAAATCCAAGATTCTCTGTTAGAGAAAGATCTTTCCATATTAGAAATATCAGGGAAAATATTTCCCAAATAGAATTTAATTATATCACATAGAATTTAATTCTTTCATATGGGAGCATTTTAAATTGCGGAGGGGGGCTCGCATGCTTTGGATGTGAGCGCTGCCAAAGAATGCGGCAAGAGAACTTACGTGTTTAACACGTGACCCCTAGTGTGGGTTTTAGCCAATTTATTTTTAGCACTCATATACTTTGCATATGAGAGCTCACGTGTTTAATACGTGAAGCCTTTTGGCCTTTGGTTATTTGTGTTCAGCGCTCATATGCTATACATATGAGCGCTGACGTGTTTAACACGTGAGGCCAGTTTGGCCTTTAGGTTTATTTTATTCAGCGCTCATATGCTTTGCATATGAGCACCCACGTGTTTAACACGTGAGGCCAGTTTAGCCCTTACTTATTTGTTTTCGGCGCTTATATGCTTTGCATATAAACGCCCATGTGCTTAACACGTGATGCTAAACTATGATGATTCTTTTCTCTTTTTTTCTCTCCCCTTTTTTATAAGGGAACAAATAGCTCTTAGCCAAAAAAATTTGGTGGGAACAAATACTCCCCACTACTTTGCCCACGTAAGTATGTACGTGGGTGAAGTAGTGCAAAGTTATGCTTGGCCAAAGAATTGATGGCTTAAGAGACAAGTTTAGGATCTTTGTAGTCTAAAGCTTTTTTCATCTTCATGAGCCGTAAGGGTCTCAAGAAGGTTTTTCTCCCTATGAGTCTTAAGGATCTCACAGGTGCATATTCTTCTTGGGAATCGTAAGGATTCCTAAGTGTCTTTCATCTTCGTGAGTCATAAGGATCTCACGCAGGTATTTTCTCTTTACGGGTCGAGAGGACCCGTAAGTGCTATCTTCACTTCATCGATAAATGTCACCCGTGAATAGTATACAAGAATCAGTTTGGACCTCCTTGCAGGGTAGCGATGGCATAGAAAATAGGTTTAGATCTGTCGCCTAAGGCTTTTCCACTTTATGAGCCGTGAGGGTCTCATAAAGTCGTTTCTCCCTAAGAGTCGAGATGATCACGTAGGTGTATTTTCTCCTTAGAAGTCATGAGGACTCCTAAGTGCGTTTTCTCTTGAGAGTCGTAAGGATCTCAAAAGAGAATTTTCCCCTTACGAGTTGAGAGGACTCCTAAGTGGGTTTTTCTTCTCATCGGTATGCGATTTTGGAGTATGTGACCCATGGATAGTATACAAGAGTCTATCTTGACATTCTTGTAGGGCAACGATAACATAGAAAACGGGTTAAATCTGGCGCCTAAGACTTTTCAACTTTATAAGCCGTGAGGGTCTCATAAGATGTTTCTCCCTACGAGTCGAGAGGATCTTATAGGTGTGTTTTCTCTTTAGAAGTCGTGAGGACTCCTAGGTATGTTTTCTCTTGAGAGTCGTAAGGATCTCACAAGAGAATTTCCCTTTACTAGTCGAGAGGATCTCGCAGGGGTATCCTAACATGAATATAGATAACCCCTATTTTGATAGAGGTCCGTTAGGTTTGTGGTACTAGGGTTTTAGTCTGTGGTACCATCATGTTGGCTGATGTATTTCCTGATATGCAGTCTTTAAGCCGCTATTCGAGTAGCCCTACGACTGTCGTGTCTCTGATCTCTTCGGGGGCTGGACAAGACGTCTTCAAGTAATCTCCTTAGGTCATATTACAGTTGGAAGAGCAAGCGTTAAGAATTTGCCATGACGCTTTTTACTTGAAGTTAGACTCAATTTGGAGCTCCGATGAGTCATAACCGCACCTTTCTGGGGTGGGATGATCTTCAATGGTCTTTTAGGCTTTATATGAGTTGCCGTCAAGACCTGAAGCTAGGAATATGCCGTCACTTCATTTTTTTGCTTTGACGATGTCGCGCTGATTCTTTGCTGAAGTCGGGAAAATATCTGTGTGATCTCTATACTGTATGTATTGCAATAGAGATTTGGACCTAGGGATATGCCATTGCTCCAATTTCATTTGATAGTCGCGTCCGCATCCTTCTGAAATGAGGGGGAACGCCGAGATAGTCTCTAGGTTTTATATAAACCGTCAAGACTTGGAGCTATGATTTTTCCATTACTCCATTTTTATTTGACCCTTGGGTCCTTGTTGATATTGCATCTGTATCCTGCTGGCATGAGAAGCACGTCGAGCTAGAGTTGGGATTTTTCCATTACTCATTTTTGATTTGACCCTTAGGTCTTTGATGACGTCAAGTCTGTGTTGAGAAGGAACGTCGAGCTGAAGATAGGATTTTCCATTACTCAATTTTTGCTTTGACCCTTGGGTCCATTTTTTTTTACGATGACGTTGTGTCTGCATCCTACTGGAATGAGAAGGAACGCCGGGATAGTCTTTAGGTTGTATATGTACCGTCGAGACTTGGAGCTCCTTTCGACGAAGCGTGATGGGAAAATATGGTTTCATTTCTTTTATTTGTGCCCATGGATCGTATACAAGAGTCAATATGGACATACTTGCAGGATAGAAAAGTTTCATTTTCATTTTTTTATTTTTCTGCGACGCTCTATCATTTTAGCTTTTTATATCGCGATTGTCCAATCATTTGGGCTATTTTTTGCGGTGCCTAATTATTTCAGCTATTTTTTTTTATATTTTTACTCTTTGCATTTTTATTACGTGTTGCCCAAACATTTCGGTTATTTTTCTTTTCTTTTCTTTTCTTTTTTGCTCGCTGATTTTGTTGCGAGTCGAGGACTTGGATCATGATACCAATTTTGGCATCAACATCGCTACAACTGGAATATTTCCATGAGCGAATCATCATTTGCCTTTGTCGATTTGAACAAAGGTGGCTTAGCTAACAGGGTTAAGATCTTGTCGACTAAGGCATTTTGACTTTATGAGCCGTAAGGGTCTTATAAAGGTATTTCTCCTTACGAGTCGAGAGGATCTCGTAAGCGTATTTTCTCCTCAGAAATCATGTGGATTTCTGAGTGTGTTATTCCTTTGTGAGTCGTAACGATCTCACGCGGATGTTTTCTCCCTACAAAGTCGTGTGGACTTTGCAAATGTCGTTCACCATATGAAGATATTTCTTGCCATTGATGAAACTCGGTTGGAACATATTTTGTTTGTTCCCGTGGATTGTATATAAGAGTCGATATCAGACTACTTGTAGGGAAACTTGGGAAATATGATGGCTTAAGAACAGGTTTAGATCCATGTGACCTGTTCTCCGCCGAACACAGAGACCGGGATGTTGGGACGTTTGGCCTGAATTTTGTGGGTAGATGCTATTTGGTTTTATCCTTCCACCTCTCCGAAGATGCCAAGTTGATTTATGGCACCGTGTATCAGAGGTTTAGACGAATGCGGCCGTTGTAGCAGACTTCGTCAGATTCCCCCTCATTTGAGGGTTTTTTTAATTCTGGGGACGCTCTTCCCTGCAGGCGCAAGCCCCTGCAGTTAATTACACTACCGCATAGCGGTAACAACTTTCTCCTTCTCCAGATGGTCACTTCGTGTCGTGTGTGTTTGTTTTCTTTTTTGGTTGCCCGTGGATTGTATACAGAGACTAATTTATGTTGTCACCCGTAGGGCGTGGATTAGTCCAAGTCCGTATTTTCTTAGATTTGGGTTTTGGGTTGGGTTTAAGGATGCATTAGTATCATTTGAGATTAAAATCAATTTAAATGTTTGTTAAGGATACGTTAGTCTAATTTTAGACTAACTTAAACATTTGTTAAGGATACATTAGTCTAATTTTAGACTAAGATCAACTTAACAGGATCATTTAGATCCAACAAAAGAGCATTCGGGCTCTATTGTTTAGTTTAGGGACTTTGCGGTCCATTGTTAGTTTAAGGACATTACGGTCCAATGTTAGTTTAAGGACATCTCGGTCCATTTTAAAGACATCATAGTCTGTAAAGGTTAAGAACATCATAGTCCATGGGTTTAAGGACCCCACAGTCCGAGGCTAAGGACATCATAGTCCATGGGTTTAAGGACCCCACAGCCCGAGGTTAAGGACATTTGTTCCCCTCCGAACGGCGGCCGAGACGTGAGGACGTCTTGCCTGAGATTCGGGGAAGATGCTATATGGTTTTATCTGTCCACCTCTCCGAAGATGCCAAGTTGATTTATGGCACCGTGTATCGGAGGTTTAGATGGATGCGGCCGATATAGCAGACTTCGTCAGATTCCCCCTCGCTTGAGGGGTTTTTGATTGTGGGGACACTTTTCCCTGCAGGCGCAAGCCCCTGCAGTTAATTACGCTACCGCATTGCGGTAACAACTTTCTCCTTCTCCAGAATTTCACTTCGTGTCGTGTGTGTTTGTTTTGTTTGTGATTGCCCGTGGATTGTATACGGAGACTAAGTGATGCCGTCGCCCGTAGGACGTGGATTAGTCCAAATCCGTATTTACTTAGATTTGGATTTGGTATTTTAGTTTAAGGATACGTTAGCCATATTTAGGCTAAGATCAACTTAAACGTTCGTTAAGGATACGTTAGTCTGATTTGAGACTAAGATCAACTTAACGGGATCGTTTGGATCTGACAAGAGAGAGCAATTGGCTCTATTGTTTAGTTTAATGACATTGCGATCGATAGGTAGTTTAAGGACGTTGCGGTCCATATTCCAGTTTACATGGTGGTCCATATTCCAGTTTAGGGACATAGAGGTCCATGTTTAGTTTAAGGACGCATAAGTCCTTGGATTTAAGGACCCCACAGTCCGTGTTTTAGTTTAAGGACGCATGATTGGTACGAAAAAGTGTGTTTGTAGTTAACCGCAATCAGAACGGTGTCGCGTGTAGCTAGACCGAGGTGAGTACGGGTCGTCCTCAGGGAAATGTGGAACATTTTACTCTTACTTTAGATGTGTTGAAAAAGAGGGGAGGAATAAAGAATTTTGTGAAAAGTTTCTAGATCTACGTTAAGCAAGAATGCAAAAATATAGATCTAGATTATTTTAGAGATTTAGATAATATAATAAGAAGGCTTGTAGGGTTCGTTAGGATTTAGTAGTCATGGACGATTAATTAAAAGTTACCCTTTTTATCCATTAATAGATTTATAACTAGAACGACGGTGATGCGTGTAGATTAGGGTTTCTGGAGGGAAAAGGAATCCCACTCTTAACCCTTATCTCGACACGGAACTCCGTTCAAATCTAGCCTTTACCAAAACAATCATTAATCTAATTTCTAATCGCGGTCGGAACTAGCAAAGAATTGCTAGCGCGCCCGATTAGGATGTTAATGATTCTTTTGATAAAGTTCATAAACTTTATAGGACTTAAAAAAGGTTTAGGAATCTTTATCGTCCATTAGCCTACCCTAATCCTACGAACCCTAACAAGCGGAGAATTACTCGTACATGTTGGGAGAAGAAGATGAAAAGATAGAGAGGGAAAACATAATGTAAAATGCAAAAGAATTAAAAAAAATAACTACTTTTATTAATCAACTTGAACAATCTACACTTTATTCCTTAGAAAATGATTACAAAACTAGTTGCTTCTCGATCTCTTCCAAGGAAGTAGATGAACCGTTGATGATCAGCCTGGATGCGTGAGCCGTCTGGGACTTCGTGATCGAGTCGGCTTGATAAATTTTCCAAGAGGCTCTCGGTGCCTTTTTATAGTGCAAAGTTAGAATCTTTTGGTTGAAAACTTGGTAAAATATAGCATAGATTCACCCCAAAAATCCTCTGCCCCTAACTCCAATATCATGCCGTGGATCCGCGGCCCAAGGGGGGTTTGGCCACAGATCCGCGGCCAAAGGTCAAGATCAATTGATGAAAATTTTAGGTCTTGCTCCTTGTGACATGTGGCAATCCTAGGCACCTTCAGAATTTGGAAATCTTCTCGTGGTTGCTGCCAGACTTGGTCTCCAAGTTTTGATTCTTAATTAGGCAAGTCTTCTTCAACAACTTGATTTGCTTGATTCTAGTCTTTGAAAAATTCTGCACACTTGGAAATCTTTTGCACAACAACTCAAATAATATTTAGTAGACTTAGTTCTACTAGGATTAGGTCAATGAATTTATTTGCATACATTTTTCTACCAAATACTAATTATGATATATCAACACATGGAAAATAGTATTTTTACACATAAACCCTCATATGTATGATATATTATAATAAATTCCCTTTTTAATATGAAAATGGTAGGAAAGATGTAATACAAATATGCAGTTTTATCAACTAAATTTAGAGGTTCCAATTTAGTGTTAAACACTAAGGCAGGAGGGGTCACGTGGTAGCACGTGACCCTGCTCCTTTGCATTTTTGTTTAAGACTTAAATTCTTCATTAAATCCCCATTTTCTTGAAGAATTATATTCTTAGATAGAGTTGAACTCTGAATTATTTTCTGTAGGAATTAAATTCCTCATATATGTGAAGAACTGGATTCTATCATAGGGTTCAACCCTAATAATAACTTTAGAGAAATTAAATTCCCACTTTCTCTTAGAGAATTACTCTTAGATAGAGTTAAACCCTTAATTTATATTCTGAGGAATTGAATTCCCATATATGTGAGGAATTAGGTTCTGTCATAGGGTGAAACCCTAATTTCTTCTTTCTTAAGGGAATTAAATTCCTGTTATTTTGACAGAATTAAGTTCTTAACTGGTTCTATTCATTTCAAAGGAATTAAATTCCTATAACATAGGGTTAAACCCTAATTTTATTTCAAAGGAATTAAATTCCTATAGTTCCGTGAGAATTAAATTCTCAAACTTCCATTCCCTCTCTATGCTTTGGATCTGCATGGCAGGATCTCAACCCGTTGAGAATTAAATTCTCAATTCATGGGGAGATGTGCACTTTGCAGATCCTCTACTAAAGAGAGAACTAAGTTCTTCTTTTTAATATAAGAGTTAAACTCTTTTGAGAATTAAATTCTCTTTTTTAAAGGCCTTTTCTTTCTTACCCAAGGTTTTCTTCTGCAGCAGATCAAATTCTTCCAAAGTCTCAAGGCTCTATTTCTTTTTCTCTCTATGTCTCTGTATATAGATCTCTGTATACGTCTCTCTCTGTATCTTTTCCTCTCTTTTCTGGCTCCTATTTATAGGAGAAGGAAGAGAATCAGTCAGTCTTAGTGAATCATTCATTAAGGGATTTAATTTGCATTCATCATTCATCTGGACCTTTGGATTATTAGGTGAATTTTATTCACCATTGGATTTTAAATCCAAAGATATTCCTTTGTTATTTCGGTTAGATTTTAAGGGGAAATCTTTCCAAGTTCAAGATTTTTCCATAGATAGGTGATATTTAATCACCTTTAAATCTTTAATCCAATCGGTTCCAAATAATCATTCTCCTTTGGAAAGATTTGAATGCTGTTCAGAATTTAATTCTGTTAAATAGATAGGCTTTGAAAGCCGGTCACGTGTGGCCACGTGACCCATGGTCACATGTAGGCACGTGACCCCCTGGAACGAGCTTTCTTCTTCTTTCTGCGCCCTGTCTTATAGCCGCTGTTCAACTGTCACGTGCCAACACGTGACCCCTGGTTACGTATGAGCACGTGACCCTTTCTGGAGCATTTTCTTTGATTTAATCAAGGAGCTGAATCTGCATTTGCCGCTGCTTTTAATTGTCGCGTGCTAACACGTGACTGCTGGTCACGTGCTAGCACGTGATGCCTCCTCCGTAGGCTTTCCTGATTTTAAATCAGGAAACAAATTCCCCCACAGCGTTGTTCTCACGTGTCTGCACGTGAGTGCAACGCTGTCACTTTTGTGACCGTTGGATTTCTCTAGGGATTTGGGGAGATGAAGCGTCTCCATTTCAGCCTATAAATACCCATGTCCTTTCAGAAGAGTCTCCACTTTGCTCATCTTCTTCATTTGAGAACTTTTTCCTTGAGAATTTAATTCTCGTTTCCAGAGCTTAGTTCTCTGTCTTGAACTTTTCAGAGTTTAACTCTGTTCAAGTGACCCTTCTTCCTCAGGTAATGGTGATCGAAGCACCTTCATTTTGACAAAAACTCTCTGGATTTTAAATCTATATCAAGGGTTTCACAAAGAACCCATTTTTCTTCGAGTTTTTTAACCAAAATATGAAACCACTTAACCTTCAACAATAGATCTCTTAGGGTTTAGATGATCTTTAGGGAGATGATGATGGCGGTTAAAATCTATGGAATTTAATTCCATCCCAAAAAAAAGTTTCTGGGAATTTAATTCCTTTTTCTTAATAAGGAATTTAATTCCTATGAAGAACTCGGTTTCTTTACATGGAGGCTTCTTAGGGTCTCTTTGCCCGAGGTTGTCCTTCTGCAATTAATGGAACAGAAGTTTGCAATGATATCTTCTGTGGGAATTTAATTCCCTTGATCCTGTTTGATTTGTTGTAGAATCTAAGGTAGATTTGTCTTCTAGGGGATATGTAGGACCACCCGCAATCCACTTTTTATTTAATGAGGGTATCCCCTTTGTCTTATTACAACCGCTTGGTCTCATTATTAACGAGCCGTCATCTTGATTCTGTGGGGCCCATGTGTTTTGTAGCCAATGGTCCCCAAAAAAAAGTCTACTGTTGTTTTCTTCAACTAGTCTTCATGTTCATGCATGGATATATATTGCTAACTTTGCTTTTGACGGTCTTCTTTCATTCAATTTCAGGTGCGATGGCTTCTGCTCCGTGTTTTCCCTTTACTCGTTCGGAGGCCGCTTTTCCTTAATCACCGTCCGATGAGAAAGCGATGGCGATGATCCGGGCTCATGACCCGAACTGCACCAACTTGCTTCTATGGGGAACTTGGTACAGTCATATTATCCGGGGTCGCCGGAGTTTCCTCTGCGCAATACCAACAGAGCCTACTTTCCCGTTTTTGCCGATGGACCCTCCGAGGATGGCTTTTGCTGTGGAGATGCCAAATTGGACTCCAACGGGGAGGCTCGAGCCTTCGACGACCGGTATCCCAAACCATCCGATCCCGGCTATAGATATCTTGGGGCGGCGTATTTGCCAGGGTGAGGCCCAACCATAGGGACAAATCTACAAGATAGGACTCACCCCTCGACACCCTACGGGGTACCTTCTCTGGGCTCGTTACATCCTGTCCGCCCATCGTGCGCGGCTACAGAAAATAAGGCTTTACCAGGCGATATACGCGTCGCTCTTTCACTTCCAATCCCCGCATGTCTGGTGGGTTAAGGCGTTCTATAACCAGTGGAACCTCCCCACCAACACTTTCCTTTTAGGGGACCGCGAGGTCTCGATCTCTCTGGCAGAATTCTATGACATCTCGGGGTTGCCAATCGGGGGTAGTCTGTATGATGAGTTGCTGCCCTCTGACGAGTACATCTTTGAGCCAGAGCCCGCTCCGGTTGATGGCCTGTCTGCTGAGAATGCCGTCCGCCACAAGCGTCCCAGTTTGATCAAGGCGCTAGGTATCTTCGACCGATTGTTCACCGAATCCGAAGAGCAGGGTGTTACTTTCAAGAGCTTCATTGCTTGTTTCCTTCGCGAGGACGTCTTGTCGAAGACAGCTCCAAAGTTTGCTAATATTAGAGACCCCTTTGGGTTTGGTCCGAAGAAGCTGCCGACCACTGAATCGGATCTACCACAGTACTACATCCCTATTATGTCGCCGATGTCTTTTGAATCCATTGCTGCTCCCGTCATGGATGAGGAGACGTTCTTCGTGGGGTTTGTTAGTGTCTGGCTCAGTTGGTTTGTCATCGCCATGCATCATCGCTTTATGAGAGCTTCGGTTATCTACCCGGCTTATTGTATCGATGAGGGGACACGGTTGGCCATCGGCATCCCGGCCTTGGCGCACCTTTATCATGGGTTGGGCACCGCAGCTAATACCTCTACTCCCGGCGTGGATGTAGTAAACTTTTCGCTTCATTATTTCACGTCCTGGGTATTAATGCATGTGCTGGGGGCTTTCTCTATGCATCAGAGGCCCGCGTTTTACGACGCCTACCCCTTCCCGCGACTTATACGATTGGTGGATGCTTCTGCCGCCGACCCGACTCAATTCGGGGCTATTCGGGTGCTGATTTCTCCTCACGCCGCTGCTGGCGGGCTGGTTTTTAATGATCGGGTCCTGTCTTCTCCTTCAGGTCCAGTTCAGCAACTCTGGGGCCGATCAAAAGACAATACACCCTCTCTGAGGCCTCGGGAGGCCGTGCACTTGTATACCATTAGACCAGGCTATTTGGTATTCCGCCAGGACAGCGCAGCTCTTTTCATGCGGTACAATCCGCATCGCTTCGCTCGACAACTTGGATACGACCAGGGCGTTCCCTTTGAGGCTTTCATAGTTGCGCCGGTCCCTTCACTTGATGCCGTTCGCGATGCCGCACATCATTTCGTGAGGTTGAAAACCGGCTCCCACTTTATGATCCCTGAAGCTGAGCATACACCCTGGTGCGTGGGATCGTTCACGGGTTGGTATCTCCATCGAGTCAGCCCGATTATTCTTGAGGAAAGAAGGGTGCTTCTTGGTCATGATTCCCCTCCTCAGGTTCCGGGAGCTAAGCTGCGACCGAGGGCTCCGGTCCGCTTCTTTCTGAGGGAGATTGGCACCGCGCTCATTCTGGGGGAGTCAGGGGTGGACCTTACTCCAACAGCTGGTATGCCTCTAGGTACCCGATCACGGGGTAGACAGGCCCCAGTAGCAGCACCACCACCTGCGGCAGCGTTGCCTCCCGTGGCATCGACAATGGCGGTGTCATCCTCGGTTGTGGCACCAAGCGAGGGTAATAGGGACGATGGTGTTGAAGGCGACGTGGGTCGCCGCCGCACGAAAGCTCCGCGAGGAAAGAAACGATCGTCTTTGGCGGCCGGTTCTGGATCTAAGAGGCGGAAGAGGGTGGCCACCAACCTACTTGATTCTTTAACGGAGTCGGAGCCCAGACTTCCAGATGAGTCGCTGGCCGTGCAAGAGTCGGACGCTGGTCTTCTTTTCCCGAGTTCGGCTGCCGATGAGGCCGCACAATTGGCTGAGGCTATAAGACGTTCCCAAGATGAGTCCCAGAACGTCAGGGTTCCGAAGAATCCCTATCCTGCCGTAATCTTTTATGAAGACCCTTCATGGATTCGGCGGCGGTTCATTGGCCCTTTGGAGGAATGGGGAGAAAGGGCCCTGAAACAGGCCGCTTCGGAGGATGCTGCGGACGCGCTTTCCTTGTGGACCGGCAGCCATGAGTCTACCCTCGAACCTCGGCGAGCACGCCTCCATGAGAAGGAGCATCCGCTTGAAGAAGCCATACTGAAGGCTTCCCTGCGTATTGGTATGTTTTTATATTTCTTTGCAGTTCTTCAGATTGCTTATGCATGTATATATGTATCC
The DNA here is from genome assembly GCA_030015575.1 of Agapanthus africanus. NCBI lineage: Eukaryota > Viridiplantae > Streptophyta > Magnoliopsida > Asparagales > Amaryllidaceae > Agapanthus > Agapanthus africanus. The sequence continues at coordinate 64,099,358 of CM057337.1, read as the reverse complement.
TTATTTTATGCGACTTGTGCAGAGTCTTCGGCGATGGGAGAGATCCCCACTGGCTTGCTGCAGCTAGAGCCCGTTGACATTCCCGATGCAGCCTTACTCGATATGGATAGGGCCGACAATGCCATTCCTCTCGCAATAGAACCTCCGGTGGCGGCTCTTGATTCCAGGGTACTCGCTCCTTTGGGAGAGGTTCCCTCGGTGGTCGCCGTCCCAACGACTCTACCCGAAGGCGACCTAGAGGTTGAGATGGAGGTAGTCGGGACTACCCTCCCTTTGTTGGAGCCTGAGGTCACGACAGAGGCCGTTGAAGCTGCTATCCCCCCGGCTCAGAATGGGAGGAGTGTCGAAGGTAACCTTCCACGTTTTGAGCTAGTAATCTTTCTGTTACCTGAACTCTTTTGTCTTTTCAGAATTGCGTGGACTGGCGGCCTCCATTGTCGATCTGTCTCCTTGGCAATCCTTCCAGCGTCTTTTGGAAATGACCGCTCCGCAGGCGATATCTCCTCAACGCATCGTCCTCTCATCTGGACAAGGTGGATGTTGTTCATCACTTCTTATAGCATCGCTGTTATTTTGCGTATTGACATTGATGTTCTCTACAGTTTTGGAGGCCGATGATGAGGTCGAGGTTCTCGAAGGGCCAGGGGAACCCTCAGCTCCTACTTGCATGACTGTAGGTAAGTGACATTCCGGTATAGCCTCACTTGTTCCTTTGCTTAAGAGTCTTACTAATATTTTTCAACTCTGAATAGCCTTGCCAGCTCCAATAGCGTTGGAATCGCATGTCGTCATGCCGCCCGGCCTTTATGCTTTGCGAGCTTCAGAACGCTTGGCTCAATTGAGCCTTGTCTCCCTGTCGTCTTTGATCGAGGAGCTTCGTGCTGGCAGTGCAACCACAGCTGAAGCATTTGCTGCCGAGGCTAACGGTTCTCTTCCTTTTCTTTCCACCTACCATAGCGAAGAGGTGGTGCGAGTCTAGGTGGAGTTCTGTCGGCAGGTGGAGGCTTGCTTGCACGCACTTGAATGTTCCCGTCTTTCCTCGGAGGTTATGGCTGCAAAGGCGGACTTGCGGGGGCTGATAGCGCGGTGCGCGGCAAACATGACATCGTGCGAGAAGAGGTTCGGCCGTAGATTCTCGGAGAGGGAGCTGGCTTCTAAAGCGCTGAGCGAGCTTTAAGCGAATCTTACTGCCAAGGCCAACAAAGCATACGAACTATGGCGGGTGCTTCAAGAGTCTATCAGGGAGGTGGTGACCCTTGATAAAGCTTCCACGTTCACTCGCGAGAGGGTCGAGGCTCACAAGGCCACCGAGAAAGAGCTTGAAGGTCGGCTCGCCTCGTACCAGGCCCAGTAGGCTCAGGCGGAGGCCCGTCTTCTGGCGATCCTGAATCATGAAGCCGTGGCCCAGCAAAAGCAGGATGAGCTAGCGAAACTGCTAAATCGCCCGCCGGCTTGAAAAAACTTGTATCTTTTCCTTTCTTTTTTGTACATACTCATGGATGAGAGTATTTTCTTTTTGTTCTTTCATGAATTGTACTTTGTATCCATTTTGGTTTATGAATAAAAGATACAATTTTCTTCTCAGTGGTGTGTCTCTTTTCATTGAATGTGTTTTGCGGACAATTTATCTTGATCTCTTTGCAGGGCAGCGATGGCTTAGGATTCAGGGTTAAGATCTGCTTCCTAAGACTTTTGCACTTTATGAGCCACGAGGGTCTCATAAAGAGTTTTTCTCCCTATGGGTCGAGAGGATCTCGTAGGCGTAAGTTCTTCTTAAGAATCGTGAGGGTTCTTAAGCGGGTTTTCCCTTGAGAGTCGTAAGGATCTCACAAGAGAGTTTTTCTTCCTTACAGGTCGTGAGGACCTGTAAGTGCTGGATGTGGTCACCCTTATCCGTGTTTTACGGGGTCAGGGGTTGCTCAAGACATTGTAGTTTCAAGACGTCGCGGTCAAGGTTAAGGACATCATAGTCCATAGATTTAAGGACTCCACAGTCCGATGTTAGTTTTAAGACATCATGGTCAAGGTTAAGGACGTCATAGTCCATGGATTTAAGGACTCCACAGTCCGATGTTAGTTTTAAGACGTTGCGGTCAAGGTTAAGGACGTCATAGTCCGTGGATTTAAGAACTCCACAGTCCGATGTGTGGTTGCGGGGACCCGTCACTTCTTTGAAGACGTTGAGGAATTACAACGCCAGGTATCAAAGGAGTGAAGAGATGTACCCCTAAACCAAGGTGGAATCAATATAGACTCAGGGTGGTTGATCATTAGTTTTAAGACATTACGGTCGAGGTTAAGGACATCATAGTCCGTGGATTTTAAGGACTCCACAGTCCGGTGTTTGCTCTGGATGCTTCACACGGGTTCACTACCGTGCTTGGCGAGGACCAGGCTCCGCTCTAGGCATTTTCTGCGGGGTCAAAGAGTGACGTTATCCGCGTTTCACGTAACCAGGAATTTCACACTAGATGCTTCACACGGGTTCACTGCCGTGCTCGGCGAGGACTAGGCTCCGCTCTAGATGTTTTCTACGGGGTCAAAGAGTGACGTTATCCGCGTTCCACGTAACCAGGAATTTTGCACTAGATGCTTCATACGGGTTCACTGCCGTGCTCGGCGAGGACTAGGCTCCGCTCTGGATGCTTCACACGGGTTCACTGCCGTGCTCTGCGAGGACCAGGATCTGCTCTGGATGTTTTCCGCGGGGTCAAAGAGTGACGTTATCCGCGTTCCACGTAACCAAGAATTTTGCACTAGATGCTTCACACGGGTTCACTGCCGTGCTCAGTGAGGACTAGGCTCCACTCTGGATGCTTCACACGGGTTCACTGCCGTGCTCTGCGAGGACCAGGATCCGCTCTGGACATTTTCCACGGGGTCAAAAAGTGACGTTATCCGCGTTCCACGTAACCAGGAATTTTGCACTAGATACTTCACACGGGTTCACTGCCGTGCTCAGCGAGGACTAGGCTCCGCTCTAGATGCTTCACATGGGTTCACTGTCGTGCTCTGCGAGGACCAGGATCCGCTCTGGATGTTTTCCGCGGGGTCAAAGAGTGACGTTATCCGCGTTCCACGTAACCAGGAATTTTGCACTAGATGCTTCATACGGGTTTACTGCCGTGCTCGGCGAGGACTAGGCTCCGCTCTGGATGCTTCACACGGGTTCACTGCCGTGCTCTGCGAGGACCAGGATTCGCTCTGGACGTTTTCCATGGGGTCAAAGAGTGATGTTATCCGCGTTCCACGTAACCAGGAATTTTTCACTAGATGCTTCACACGGGTTCACTGCCGTGCTCAGCGAGGACTAGGCTCCACTCTGGATGCTTCACACGGGTTCACTGCCGTACTCTGCGAGGACCAGGACCCGCTCTGGACATTTTCCACAGGGTCAAAGAGTGACGTTATCCGCGTTCCACGTAACCAGAGATTTTGCTGATTGTATCCGCATTTCACGGAATGGAGGTTTGACTGTTGGTGATATGTATATCGCCGAGCCATGGAACTAGGGGTTGCCGCTGCTCCGCTTTGTTTGAAGTTATGTCCGTCGTTACGAGACGAGTGTTGGGATGATCTCTAGGTCGCTTGCGGCCTGTCGAGATTTAGCTTCTTTCTTTGATGAAACCTGGGGGGAAGTATGTTCACTTCTTTGTTTACGCCCTTGGATTGTATACAGGGTGTGATGGAACATCGCCTGTAGGGCATAAATTAAAAAAAAATTATTTTATTTCACTTCTTTTTCCGCGATGCTCCATCATTTCAGCTCTTATATCGCGAAGGTCGCGATTGCCCTATCATTTCGGCTATTTTTCGCGGTGCCCAATCATTTCGGCTATATTTTTTTTATTACTCGCTGCTTTTATTGCGAGTTGCCCCATCATTTCGGCTATTTTGTGTGCATACATTTTTACTTGCTGCTTTTTATTGCAAGTTGCCCCATCATTTCGGCTATTTCGTATGCACGTGCGGCCTACTGGCTTTTCGCCATAAACATGAAATTAGACACCGATTTCGGCATCAGCACCGCTACAACTGGGATATGGCCAGGAGCGAATCATCATCTGCCTTTGTCGATGTTGAACAAGGGTGGCTTAGCAAATAGGGTTAGGGTCCTGTCGACTAAGGCTTTTGACTTCATGAGCCGTAAGGGTCTCACAAAGGTATTTCCCTCTACAAGTCGTGAGGATCTTGTAGGTGTATTCTCTCCCTAGGAATCGTGAGGATTCCTAAGTGTATGTTCCTCTGTAAGTCGTAAGGATCCTACAAGAGGGCTTTCTCCTTATAAGTCGAGAGGACGTATAAGGGTTGTTCAACATATGGACATATCCCTAGTCATGGGTGTGACTTTGCTGGGGAAATGTTTATTCGTGCCCGTGGATTATGTACAAGGGTGAGTATTGAGCCACTTGTAGGGCAATATCGAAGGTTGTGGGGGTTGCTTAAGCACAGGTTCAGGTCTCTGTAACTTAAGACTTTCAAATCTTATGAGCCGTGAGGGTCCCATAAGAGAGTTCTCCTTACGAGTCGTGAGGATCTCGCAAGTGTAATTTCTCCTTAGGAATCGTGAGGACTCCTAAGTGTGTTGCTCCCTTGTGAGTCGTAAGGATCTCACGTGGGTAGTTTCTCCTTATAAGGTCGTGAGGGCCCTGTAAGTGTCTTTTAACGAGGTTGCGCCCTTTCAGGTTTTCACAAACACTCGCCGGTAGCCCTGCTGTTTTTACTCACGGAGCCCTTTCGGGTTTTCATCCGTGCCCCTTTTGCTTACGAACATACTTTTTTTATTTTTTTTTATTTTTATATCTATATTTTTTACGAGGTCGGGTATTCATCTGTTGCATAGATAGATGAGTTGGTTTGGGACAGTCGTACTGCTATTTGGCCAACGTCAGGGGTATGTACGAGCGGGTTCAAATTAACAAGATAATGATGGGTAGAACTTGACATGTGACTTATGACATTTTGACCAACGCCAAGATCATAAGAGCATGGGGCAAAAATCCACATCGGGAATTTCTAAAGAAACTGAAATTTGCTAGAGTTACATACCATGTAGAGTGTGATAATTTTGGCAAGATTCTTTCAGCTTTATCACATGATGATATTTGGATCCCGATCCTACTGTGAGTATATGCTACTCTTCGGGAGATTCTTTCACTTAACGATCAATGCTATAAACCAAGTAGGTGTCGAGAAAGGTGTCAGCGAGGCTACGCCCCCAGGGAAAAGAGGTTATTTAATTAAGAAACTTCGCGAAAGCGTCGTAAAACCTCCCTTGAAGTACCGACACTGGCCTGGCTGAACGGTTAAGCAAGTATTGTACAGTAAGAATAATCCTGACTAGTTCTTCTTTTTTGGTTTGAGGAAGGATTCAAGAAACAGTAGGAGCCATCCTGTTTAGATAAACTAAAAACCATTCTAAATTTGCAAGAGCATCATGCTAAAGTGTTTCCTCTCTCTCTCCTAATTACAGTGACCCAGAACATGATAGGCCTTAAGTTATTATTAGATAAAAATATTTTGACAGGGCCAAACTATAAAGATTGGTTCCGGAATGTTAAGATGGCAATTACCTATGACAAATTGGGGTATGTCCTTACTACTAAGGCCCCTACCATCCCAGGTCCTGAATCCAGCGTCGCGGATAAGGAAATCCGTAAGACCTGGGAGTTAGACTGCGCGAAGGCCAAGTGCATCGTGCTTGCCTCTATGAATAATGAACATCAGAGAAGGCACGAGAATATGGATCTTGAATCCATATTTCTCTACACCAAGGAACTGTATGGAGAGCAATCTCGTATAGCTAGATACGAGACCTCGAAGAACTTGTTTCAGTCGAGGCTGGCCGTCGGATCATCTGTAGGGGAACATGTCCTTAAGATGATTGGCTATATTGAAGAGCTCGCGGACCTCGGGACAACATTAGAGAATGAGTTATATACAGACTTGGTTCTCCGGTCCCTTCCTTCCACCTACCCCCAGTTTATCTTGAATTTCAATATTCAAGGTAAAGAAGTTGAACTTCCAGAACTTCTTAACATGTTGAGAAGTGCAGAGAGCACCTTGCAAAAAGCAAGGGAAACACCCACTATGTTTATTCGTGGTGCTTCCTCTTCCAGGTCCAAGGAAAGGGCCAAAGGAAGGAAGAAGAAGACCGCTACCAAACCGAGAGGTGGTGTTGGTAAGGTGGGAATCAAGGGAAAGGCAAAGGTTGCGGTGCCAGTAGTGGTAAAGGACGAGTGCTTCCACCGTCGTAGGAAAGGCCATTGGAAGAAGGATTGCAAAGCTTGGATTGCCAAGAACCAGGACCCGAGGCAAGTTGTGGCTTCGGCTTCAGGTGTGTTTATAATTGAAAATTGTCTGTCAATCAACTCTACTTTCTGGGTATTGGATACCGGATCAGGATCTCATATATGCAATTCATTGCAGGCACTGAGAAACCGTAGAGTGCTGAAGGTTGGTGATATGACCCTCCAGGTTGCTAACGGAGCTAGCATGAATGCTGTGTCCGTAGGGGATTATCACCTTGGATTGACGAGTGGACATATTTTGGTTTTGCGTAACTGTTTTTGTGTACCTAGTTTAACGTGTAATATCATATCAGTATCGTTATTATCAAAAGAAGGTTATGATTTCACGTTTGTAAGCGATGTTGTTAACATCCACCTTAATCATGGTTTGATTGGGTCCGGTACACTAGATAACAGTATATACGTGTTAAACCAATTACAGATTTTCAATGTCCAGAATACACTAAAAAGAAAGTCTCCAGATATAAATCAGGCTTTCTTATGGCATTGTAGACTGGGTCACATCAATGAGACAAGGTTAACTAAGTTACATAGAGAAGGATATTTGGATCCGTTCGAATATCAATCTTATGCCACTTGTCAATCATCTCTCAAAGGAAAGATGACAAAGACTCCATTCACTGGACATGGAGTAAGAACGAGCGAGCTCTTAGGACTCATACACAGCGATGTATGTGGTCCAATGTCTACACATGCAAGAGGCGGTTTTTCATATTTCATTATTTTTACGGATGATTACTCTAGGTATGGATTCATTTTCTTAATGAAACATAAATCCGAGGCCTTTGAGAAATTCCGAGAATATAAGAATGAAGTAGAAAAGCAAACCGGCAAAAGTATCAAGACACTGAGATCTGATCGAGGTGGTGAATACTTAAGTGCTGAGTTCCTGGGTTACCTAAAATAGAATGGAATTCTCTCTCATCTTACTCCTCCATACACTCCACAACATAACGGTGTATCGGAGAGACGGAACCGAACCCTATTGGATATGGTATGTTCCATGATGAGTAATGCTGAGTTACCACGATCTTTCTGGGGTTATGCACTAGAATCGGCTGCATATCTTTTGAACTGGGTTCCTACCAAGACTGTGCCTACCACACCATATCAGATGTGGAGTGGGAAGAAACCCTATTTTCAATATCTCAAGATATGGGGATGTCCAGCTTTTGTTAAAAAGCAGCATGCGGACAAACTCGAGGCACGCTCAGTACAGTGTAAGTTTGTGGGATATCCAAAGAACTCTAAGGGGTATTTTTTCTATTACGCAGAGGAACAAAAGGTTTTTGTTTCTCGTAATGCCCATTTTCTAGAACAGCAGTTTTTAGAAAAGGAAACAAGTGGGAGCGCAATAGAACTGGAAGAAATTCCAGAACCACAAACTACTACTGAAAATTTGGTAGAACCAGAAGTTCCAGAAGAACAGGATATTCCCGCACCTCTCCGCAGGAGTAGTAGGCCGTCTCATCCTCCTGAGAGATACTACGGTTTTCTCATAGATGGGGATAGAGATGATTGCGTCATTGATAATGATGAACCTACCAGCTTCCAGCAGGCCATCTAGAGCGGCGACTCAGTAAGATGGCTGGATGCAATACGGACCGAGATGGAGTCCATGTACACCAACAAAGTATGGACTTTGGACTTTGCTCCAGATGGGTAAAACCCATAGGATGCAAGTGGATCTTCAGGAAGAAGATTGGTGTAGATGGACAGGTGGAAACCTATAAGGCTAGACTTGTTGCAAATGGTTTTCGTCAAAGACCTAGTTTGGACTATGACGAAACTTTTTCTCCAGTGGATATGCTCAAATCCATTCGGATCCTTCTTGCCATTGCTGCCTTCCATGATTATGAGATCTGGCAGATGGACGTAAAGATGGCTTTTCTAAATGGTAATTTAGAAGAATGCGTCTATATGGATTGGCCAGAAGGTTTCAATCAGAGTGGGAGCAGCGAGAAAGTGTGCAAGTTGCTTAAGTCCATTTATGGACTAAAGCAGGCATCGCGGAGTTGGAACATCTGTTTTGATGAAATGGTCAAAGAATATGACTTTATCAAAAATCCAGATGAACCATGTATATATAGTAAAATTGTAGCACGAACTGTCGTATTCCTCGTCTTGTACGTGGATGACATTCTCTTGATAGGAAATGACATTCCTATACTATAATCTGTCAAAGGATTCTTGTCACACAGTTTCTCCATGAAAGACCTGGGTGATGTCTCTTACATTCTGGGGATCCAGATCTATCGTGATAGATCTAAGAGAATGTTGGGACTTTCGCAGTCCAGGTATATCAACACTATACTGAAAAGATTAAGTATGGAAGATTCTAAGCGCGGTAATTTACCCGCTTGTCACGGAATCACCCTCTCCAAAGAGATGTCTCCCAAGACTGATTTGGAAAGGGATTGCATGTTGATTATACCCTACGCTTCTGCGGCAGGCTCTATAATGTATGCAACGTTGTGCACCAGACCAGATGTAGCTTACGCGCTGAGCGTGGTAAGCCGGTATCAGTCAGACCCAGGGGAGAAGCACTGGATAGCAGTAAAGAACATTCTCAAGTACCTGAGAAGGACTAAGGATATGTTCTTGGTTTACGGTGGAAAAGACCTCAAGATCGAGTCTTTTGCTGACTCCAGCTTACAGAGTGACAAGGATGACTCCAAGTCCATGTCAGGTTATGTCTTTACCCTCAATGGAGGGGCGGTGTGCTGGAAGAGTTCCAAGCAGGACACCGTTGCTGACTCGACGACGGAAGCGGAGTATATCGCTACTTGCGATGTCGCAAAAGAAGCAGTCTGGATGAAGAAGTTCCTGACAGAACTTCAGGTGGTTCCTACCATTGTTAATCCAATACCGCTGTATTGTGACAACAACGACGCTATAGCTTTAGCGAAGGAACCCAGGTTCCATCAGAAGTCCAGACACATCTTAAGGCGGTATCACCTGATCAGGGAGATCATAGATCACCGGGAGATCGAGATCTGGAGAGTTGCTACAGAGAAGAACACTGCAGATCCATTCACAAAGGCCTTACCTCAGACACAGTTCAAGAGGCTATTCGAGATGATAGGTCTTTGATACGCCAGTACATGGCCCTAGTGCAAGTGGGAGATTGTTAGTGTATATGCCCTAGGGGCTATTATTGTATCATACTAGCTTGTATATTACTTAATGGAAGCTTGGGATATTCACAGTTGTATTAACAGTCTTGCTCAACATAGTAGTATGCTACTTGGTTTATATCTATCTTAATATGTGTATATGTTTCTTTTAGCATATCGCAAATACATATTGATAGAGCCCATAGGATCTTGCTTGACTACCAGCGTTGTGATGGCAGTCACACTAGTGGAGGCTGGGTTGTCTACAAGCACATCCTTTTTCTGGTTCCTGGTCGTAGGATTATCAAGACAGGGCATCGATACTCCAGAGTAGACTAGTGTATACGCTTCTCATCCCAGCAGGGGAGATGGTCTGTCCCACAGCCATTAGTACGTTGTACTGGAGATAGTATGCTGGTGCTCGTTGGGTTACGGGTACACCGGACAGGACTCGCAGGGAACTGTTAGTTGGTATTATACCCGTCGTCAGTTAACAGTTCCCAGGTGACATGAGTACAGCATAGTCCGTAGACTTGACACTGCTACTTCACCTCGAGTGTGTTCCCACTGTTCTTAGATTTCTACCCTACCACGGCTCGACTGAGTCTTGTAAACAGGTAGCAGTTGGGTGCAGTCCCGAAGCTCTCGGAGGCAGTGGTGGTTAGATAGGATTCTTCTCTCCCGGTATTGAGAGTTGATATCGCGCTGTGTTTGGAGAGCCATTACGCAAGGTCTCTGGTCAGGGCAAGCGAGATTTACTGGTAGGTTTTCCAGTAGCTTCTCAAGGTGTGATGGGCTTCACTCCAACACGACTTATACCGCTTTTAGGGGACTGACGCTTGCCGCCCCCTAGGCCCGATATGCGATAGTCTTAGACGAACAGACCGGACTGTACGAAGATTGTCACATCAGACTCAGTAGGAGTTCGAATGGGTTTCCTCATCGTCCTTCTTATCGACATCTACCTGGGGACCGTTACGTACAGCTAGTACCGCTTGCGGCCTGTGGTTAAACCCACTGCCAGCATAGTGTCGAGTCTTTAGAGTCCCGTGATTGTATAGATTTTGCGTGCGTTTTAAAATCAAAGTTAAGAATATACCGCAATCAATAACGGTATCGCTTGGTAGCTAACCGGTTGAGTACGGGTTAGTCCACAGGGAGATGAATTCCTATTCTTTGTATTTTAACGAGTTAAATCTAAAAGATTTAGGTTTTATTTTAAGATCTAAGAATGAGATCAAAGTTTATAAAAAGCTTGCTAGGGTTAAGATTGGGTTAGTTTGGAAAATCAATTATTCCCACCGCTTTCTTTGCCCTAATTAAGAACTTTTAGGTGTTAAGGTAATAATTAACAAAGGGGATTAGCACGATCGGGAAGAAACTAGGTTTCTTCCTCTTGGTCCTTGTTCGTCCTTTCTTAACTGTTACCCTAACCTCCATGGAAAACAATCACAACCGGTCTTTAACTAGGGTATCACCGCTACCTCGTGGGATAGGATGCCGTAGTGAGCGGTGTGTGTTTGTATGCATAAAGTCCTACTTTAAAATGTTGAATGGGCAAGAAAGGGATGAGAGATTTTCATCTCTCAAACCTTCCCTAAACCTAATCCTAACAAGTGAGAAACTACTCACTCATTAGGGAATTGATAAACGAATTCATTTTTATGATTTTCTGTTAATTAACTACGACAGATAAAAAATTTATAAATAGGGCAAATAAAAAATTTATAACTAGGGCAGAAAAGAAATTCAAGATAAAAAATTTACTTCTTTATTGATGCACTCTTTGACAGATTACATGGAGTTGAAAATCTAAGATCTAGAAATTAAAAGAGGCATCTCAAAAGAGGCACCCAAAAAGAGGCACGAGAATTATTGGCCTTTTGCTCTCCTATTTATAGATACAGGAAACCCAAGATTACATTCTGATCCATTCATAAATTTACAAATCTACCCTAAGAAGACCCGATCAATGCACCGTCTTATCCACCGACACGTGCATTGTACGGCCATGGATCCGCAGCCAAAAGCCTTGTTTGGCCGCGGTTCCGCGGCCGTTTGATGGGCTATTGGGCTGATTTCTTTAGGGCTGCTTCATGTTGCATTTTACTTCTGGTTTCTTCACTTGGTTTTTCAGAATATCTTCTATTTTCTTCCAGATTTTCACAGTGCAGAATGTTGTAGACTTTTACCGTTAGTTTCGTATTGAAGTCTTGAATCTTGTGCTGCCCTCATACGTTGTCCAATCGAACTGTTCATTGATCTTCATTTGTTTCTTAAACTGGTAGGCGGTATCATACAGATTCATCTATTTATTGGTCGTAGTCTCACATTTATAGTGTCTTTTCACCATTTTCACTGTATTTGTTCTGAGAACCTGTAACCTACAACTATTTAGTAGACATGGATCAAAAGCACCTATTTATTTGCAATATGATTAAGAATGGGGAATATAATAATGCAAAATTCTGATATAAACAAATACCCCCAAACTTATCTTTTGCTCGTCCCGAGCAAAACCATTTTTATTCTTAACAAAATTCTAACCTCACTTTCGCAGGGAGTCACGATTGCACTGAGCTCGTGCAACAAGCCGTTAAACCTCTAGGTGTCCCTAGTAGGAGGAGTGTTGTCTCCTGAGGGTTTTCAGCGGATACTACCCACAAAATCCGATCAATTTGGCCTTTTGAATTTCATTCTTCAATTCGGTGTTCTAGCAAGAAATTCTATTATCTTCAACTTAGAAATCATCAACCTATATTTTTCACACTCACTTATCATTTAACTTAAGATCGTATATGTTCTGCAAATTTATTAAGCTTTCAGCATCTTTTGAATTTTCGTTCTAAGGTTCCATCTCAATTTAGGAATTTTTATCATCTCTATTGAAGGTATAATCCATATCTTTCATTCCTATCTCTCATCCAAACCCCAATCACATACCCCTACGTGTGTGTATGTATCACCCCTACACTTGGAAATTCAATTCAAGCTCTTATACTCTTGTCCATTGTCCAAAGTAATTTTAGTTGGTGAATTTTTAGATGAAATTGCTCACACATCCTTAATGCGGCCGTTAATACTTCTTGAGGTACTAACGACCGATTACAAAATGTGTTTGCGCATTAAGGCGTAATGCCTCGTCTTGTAATACCTAAAGCTTTAGCAGTGACTCCCAAACCAGTTGGTCTAAGGCACTAGATGATAAAGCACCCTCGCTATATTTTTTTTATTTTACGCAGCCTTAAGTAATTACAAAACCAGTGTTCATTTTTTTTATATCTCTTTATTCATACTTATAATTTTATTTTCCTTCATACTAAGGATTTTAGATAAAAGCATTTCAAGGTATCCTCTACTATTCCAAGTTTCAGGGTTTGTGTTTGTGCATGTTGTAAGGTATATATTTTCAGAATTTAGACTTAAGTTTAGGAATTATTTTTCAGACTTATACTTTAATAAAAATATCAATACTCTTCCCTTATTTTGACTTAGCTCAAGAAGTGAACTCAAAATTTGCCTATTTCTAAGTAAACTACAAGGACATATATTTTCTACCGTTAAATTTTAAGAAAGGTTATATTTAGGGTTTTTAATTTACTAAGTCTAAGATCTAGTTTTTCCTAGCTAGTTAACCGTCTTGTCAAACTTAAGTCAATTATGGCCAAAATTGAACTTTTCAATTTTTACAATTTTTAAAATTTTTCAAATTTTATGGGTTTTAAAATATGTATGCAAATGCAAAAATATACATATGAATGCGAAGGAAGAAAGCTTACCGAGCACACCCAAAAACTTAAACTTGATAGTGTCCTCACTGTCAGGCTACACCAAGAGGGTCAAAATTGTCGGTATTCCCCTGTTTATTTTTTTTTATAATTTTTTTATTGTTGACAGAAAAACAAAACAAAATATATATACAAAAAGGCCTCCCCCCCCCCAAATTTAAGTGAAACAGTGTTTCCACTGTTGAAGCATTAAAGTTCAGAGTTAGGGAGGAGAAAAACACAGTATCAAGCTATACAAGGCCTTATACAGGCCAAAGGTTAGCACCAACCATTCAAAAACTTTATCGTTATAATAGTGTTGTTGATGAAAGAATGGAGTGTAGAGAAAAGAAATGAGAAACACACGAGACCATATGGGAAGAAAGATGGAATATGGTCTCGGTATATTAGGAGAAGAATGGCGGAAGAGAGAAAGAAGTGTAGTATGAACTTGAGGGTGTAAATTGAGTGAATAAAGTAGCACAAATTGTGATGACCGATGTGTTAAAATCGATTGTGCTAATCTATCAACCCGTCGAGAAATGGGGTCAAATCCCTCAAGATTTGCGAGAAAACATGGATACGTTGAACTTGGTAAACCAGACATTGAAAATGAAAGTGTAACGGTTTTTTGCAAGGTCGGAATGATGGAAAGGACGAAGGGGAGTGATTTAGAAAGGGTCACAGTTAAAGATTCAGGAGGGTGTACACAGTCAGTGGGAAGAACAGGATGAATTGGAAAATCCGACTCATCAAACAAAACTGGTTTATCCTCAATAATTTCCTCAAAATTTAGTTTATCCATGCCATTCTAATCAAAATCAAGACTCATATGAAGTTCGGGAAAACTATTTAATGATTCGGGATGATGAATTGGAGAGAAAAACTCGGCCAAATCTGTGGGTTCATCATCCATAATATTCCCTGCGTCAATACCCTCAATCAAGTGAAAATCAATTTTTTCAGACATCTCATCAAAAACATGGCTATTTATCAATTCAGATTCTAGATTGGATGTGTAAAGTTCAAAAGGATTAGGTATGGGTTCACTTGAAAGAGACCCTTCACAATCTGGAAAATCAAGCACTACAAAGTCGCACAACTCATTAAATGTTTTATTTTCAACTGGTGAATCATTTGGGACACTTGATAGACATTCAAAACCGGAGTTGTGGGATTCAATTGGGGATGGGTAGGTTTGATTTGGAAAGGTGCACAGCTCACTCTCTTCACTCAAATTCTCAATCTGTCCCACCGCCTCATCATAGATTGGAAAATTTGGAGCTGGTTGGAAACTAGCTACCGGTTCACTAGGTTGTCTTGATGAATTAAGGGCGGCAATGGACGCATTCAAATTCCTCATCTGTTGGTTTGTCGCTACAATATAAGCTTCCAACGACTGTTCCAGACTAGACATGGGTTGTAAAGGGGTTTCAGTAAAAGATTCAAAATTGTTTGGATTCTGGAAACTCCCAAATGGCTGTGTAGAAGCAATGTCTAGGGAAGGTGCGAAAGTCGGGTAGGACTGGTAGGAATTGAATGGTTGGACAGGAGTAGGATCAACATTTGGATAAAAAGGTGAATGGACTTGTCGATCCCAAGAACTGGAAGTGTTGAAAGGAGTGAAAGATAGGTTACGAGATTGTTCAATATGTTCAGCAATAGACATGGGTTTCGGGGTTACAACAGGACTCGAAAAAGGAGTATCAACGTAAGAAGGTGGTGAAGGTTGAAACGGTTGATACACAGTGGATTGCGGAGTCCAACTGTATCTTTCAAAGAAATTTTGGGCATGGATGGGTCGTCCGTAATTCGACCAAAACAATTCGCGTAGGAAGCAAAGTTTGGTTGAGGGTACCAAAGTTCGGCAAGAGTTTTGCGAGGTGGGGTACCCATGATGTGAGAAAGGAGAAGAAAAAGAATGTGATGAATTTTTTTATTTTTTATTTTAAAATTATTTTATTTTATTTTATTTTATTTTTTTAAAAGAAATTGTTTGTTTTTGAAGTTTTGAAATTTTTTTGAAAGTGTTTTTTTTTATTTTTAGAAAGAGTTTCTGCAAAATTTGTACGGAACTACGGCACAATTTCAAACAACCACAGTTTAAATATGCACAATCAAACCTAGAGCTAGGGTCTCCTAAGTCAACTAGACTACTCCTAACTGATCCAAAGGGCAAGTTGTGAGATACTCAAATCGCCTCTTCACCGCCAATTGTGGCCAGGTAAGCACAAGTAAAGAAAGGAGGGCTCCACTCACAAATCACCGTGAGACGGGCCTTTTAAAATTATCTTTCCCACTTGTCTAGCCTAGGCACCACAAAGTCAGGTTTAAATAAACGACCGATGCCTACAACCTTTCCTTTGTCCTAACGAGCACGACAGTCCTTATTGGCTGAGTCTAATATTTTTTTAATTAACTCGAGGGTTGATGGAAAAATTCTTTTTGTGATTTTTGGGATCCTAGGAAGGGTAATGAAATCCCCACCCAATCTAGATTGGTGTTATAGCCCCTTAAAAGTCCGTTTTAAATATGCAAAGCAATTAACACACCAAAAATCTAAAACACTTTCAAAAAAAATTTTATTTTGCAGCGCAAAGAATCCTGCACAAAAACAATTTATTGCAGAGGGAGAAAGATTTTGCGCAAAGAACCCTGCAGAAAAATTTTCAGTAGAGATCAGGAGGTTACAGAGGAGATAAAAAAATACTCACAGAGGGATTTGATGTGATGACGTCAGCAGTTGACCGTGGTTCCGCGGTGGTTAAGATGGTTTGGATCTGCAAAATATTTCTCTGTGTTGTTTGGATTCTCCCCTGTATGTTCAGATTCTCTGTTTCTTGATTTGTTCACTGGGATTTTCCAGATCTGAATCTATCCGTCTCTTCGATGCTGCACAATTCACACAATACCTCTTAAAAAGAACAAGATGAATTTATTTTTATTTTTATTTTTATATTGTTTTAAAAATTTTCAATTTTTATAATTTTTAAATTTTTTTATTTTTTATTTCTATTATTATTTTTTTAACCCGAAATTACACAAAGAAAGAGACCACCGTCTCCCCAGCAACGGCGCCATTTGATTGTAGAGATTTTGCGTGCGTTTTAAAATCAAAGTTAAGAATATACCGCAATCAATAACGGTGTCGCTTGGTAGCTAGCCGGTTGAGTACGGGTCGGTCCACAGCGAGATGGATTCCTATTCTTTGTGTTTTAACGAGTTAAATCCAAAAGATTTGGGTTTTATTTTAAGATCTAAGAATGAGATCAAAGTTTATAAAAAGCTTGTTAGGGTTAAGATTAGGTTAGTTTGGAAAATCAATTATTCTCACCGCTTTCTTTGCCCTAATTAAGAACTTTTATGTGTTAAGGTAATAATTAACAAAGGGGATTAGCACGATCGGGAAGAAACTAGGTTTCTTCCTCTTGGTCCTTGTCCGTCCTTTCTTAACTCTTACCTTAACCTCCATGGAAAATAATCACAACCGGTCTTTAAGTAGGGTATCACCGCTAGCTCGTAGGATAGGGTGTCGTAGTGAGCGGTGTGTGTTTGTATGCATAGAGTCCTACTTTAAAATGTTGAATGGGCAAGAAAGGGATGAGATATTTTCATCTCTCAAACCTTCCCTAAACCTAACCCTAACAAGTGAGGAACTACTCACTCATTAGGGAATTGATAAATGAATTCATTTTTATGGTTTTCTTTTAATTAACTATGACAGATAAAAAAATTTATAACTACGGCAGATAAAAAAAAATTATAACTACGGCAGATAAAAAATTTATAAGTAGGGCAGATAAAAAATTTATAACTAGGGAAGAAAAGAAATTCAAGATAAAAAAACTTATTTCTTTATTGATGCACTCTTTGACAGATTACATGGAGTTGAAAATCTAAGATCTAGAAATTAAAAGAGGCATCTCAAAATAAGCACCCAAAAAGAGGCACGAGAATTATTGGCCGTTTGCTCTCCTATTTATAGATACAGGAAACCCTAGGTTACATTCTAATCCATTCATAAATTTACAAATCTACCCTAAGAAGACCCGGTCAACGCACCGTCTTATCCACCGACACGTGCATTGTACAGCCGCGGATCCGTGGCCAAAAGCCTTGTTTGGCCGCGGTTCCACGGCCGTTTGATGGGCTATTGGGCTCATTTCTTTAGGGCTGCTTCATGTTGCATTTTACTTCTGGTTTCTTCACTTGGTTTCTCAGAATATCTTCTATTTTCTTCCAGATTTCCACAGTGCAGAATGTTGTGGACTTTTACCGTTAGCTTCGTGTTGAAGCCTTGAATCTTGTGCTGCCCTCATATGTTGTGAAATCGAACTGTTCATTGATCTTCATTTGTTCCTTAAACTGGTAGGCGGCATCATACAGATTCATCTATTTATTGGTCGTAGTCTCACATTTATAGCGTCTTTTCACCATTTTCACTGTATTTGTTCTGAGAACCTGTAACCTGCAACTATTTAGCAGACATGGATCAAAAGCACCTATTTATTTGCAATATGATTATGAATGGGGAATATAATAATGCAAAATTCTGATATGAACATCCCACACAGAGAGTTTCCCAGGTTCGAGGGAAACGATATAGAGGTCGTATGGTTTTACGACAGGGTTCGGACATATACGTGTACTTGTGCACGTATGATGTTCGGACAGATTATACTAGCGGGCTTTAGTTTAAGCCAGATTCCAGTATTGGATTATTGGATTTATGCAGTCTCAGTATATCCGTGTTTTTTCGTAAATACGGATGGGAGGGGCATCCTCGTAATTAGTCGAGAAGCTTCTAGAAGAAAGGTGACTCATTTCGTTTTAATTCATTTATGAATTAAACTAAATGAGGTGGAGAGCTTATGTGTTATTTGAATTAAATGTTTTAATGACTCATGAGATGATTCATCCAAAATGAGTTAATGAAGCATTAATTTTTTTTAATGACTCATGAGATGATTCCTCCAAAGTGAGTTAATGAAGCATGGTTATTATTATTGTATATTATTATTTAGATAATTATCATGCTTCATATATTCACAAATGAGTAATAATTCATTTCATTCTCACATACACACTCTCTCTCCTCAAGCTCTCCTCTTCTTCAACCTAACCCTAATCCTCTCATGTGTTGAGATCCCAAGGGTTAGAAAGACTAATAGATCCTTAATCCACTTCTTTATCTTCTAGGTTACTTGGATTGGCAATCCTAGCCACTTAGTTATCTCAAGTTAGAGGTTAAAGCTTGGAGAAGGAACTCTCGGGTAGATCTTCTATTACATCGAGGAGGCCGATGAGGAGGTGAACAACAAGAACAAGAAGGATTAGTATCTTGAGGTATAATCATCTATCATAGTAGTTTAGTACTTCTAGATAGTTTGTTAGTTAGGGTTTAGCAAAGATCCGTAAAGTTAGTCGATGTTATCTTGAACAAAATGATTGTTTTACCTATTCTGCCTCCCCGCATCTTGTGGGGTGTGTAACGTCGACTTACAGTTTCATCCTCTCTGAAGAAGAAGTATCAGGAGTGAAACAATTTTGAGCGTTACACACGAAAATCTTCTCAAGGAAAGAGAAACCTCTTGAAGCCGAGGAATAGGCTCAGAGAATAAAAGATGATCTAGCAGCAGCCTAAGTTCCAGAAATGGCTTGGGTCGGATTAGCAAAACTCCAGCTTACTGACAATGCCAAGGTCCAGTGGAAGGCCGAAGAGAGTCGTCTTGAGCATCCGATCGAGTGGAATAGTTTCCGTGATCTCTTTGACACTGAAGCGGCTTTGAAGTCAGCCCGTTGCTATGAAGTTGTCATTAAGAAGAATGGAAGGCCATAGTTGGTCGGTATGAAACGTCATACCAACCAGATTACTGGAGGAGGCTCTTCTAGACCAATTTTTCCAGCGCCAGCTATGAGGCCGGGAAGATCATTTTCCGAAACTGAATCAAATTTCTGTATCTATTGTAAGAGGACTGGACACCAATTCATGAATTGCCGTTGAGCGAATGGTCTTTGTCTGATATATGGATTATCCTTACACTCTATAGGAGCTTGCCAATACAATCGAACTGGCCCAGCTCCCACAGCTAGACCAACTATTCAAGCTCCACCTACTCGTTTAGCCCTTTCTGCACCACCTTTACGCAGACCGCCTTTACATCGCCAGCAATCGATGTACCAGCATGCACAGAGAAATGTCCCGAGACGTCAGGCTTTCACTCTAGCGACCGTAGAAGCTGAACTATAGGTCAAGGTAACACTGGTAAATCTCCTCCCATCTTTTTCAGCCTTTTCAAATTCTAGCATCCTTTCGTTCTTTCATCTACCCAAACATTTTCATGCACTTTCGGTACAATATCAGTAGTTCCTTCACCACTACTTTAACTTAAATTTTTCTTGAATCTGTTACAACTTTCCTCTTGTATAAATTTCGAGGATGAAATTTTTCTAAGGAGGGTAGAATGTAACGACTTTGAAATCACTGTATAGAATTTTCCGTTTTAATGTACAGAAAAGAGTATCATAGCCTGTGTGCGAGTTACAAGTTACTTTTGCTAAATAAAAGCAAGAAACAACTTGTAGCTCACCGCACTGCTGTGACGTAGCCTGTGCGTTCGATCCCCATCAGACACAATATTTTTTCTGAATTTTTCTTTTTAACTCTTTAGAAGCCCAAAATATTGCACGTGCAATACATGGGAAATGAAAAGTTCAGAAAAATCAAACAAGCACAAAATGGAGTAAACACTGACAGGTACACGTGGCACAAATATAGAGCCCCTATGCTCTAGATCAACTGGCGGAATGGGAAATTTGGCCGGCATCGACGGGTGAACCAAGCCCAATGCGTCCCAGGCTTTGCACACACACCCCTTTACCTATCCCTAGCACCCTACACTGTTTGATTTCCCTGCAATCAAACAGAGACCCTTCATTTCACCATTTATCATCTTTTTAATGCATTTTAATTCACCATTTTAATTCCAAAACCCTAATTCTCCACTATAAATACCACCCCACACTTTGGCTCAATATCATTCTGAAAATTCTCGCCAAAACTCTAAAAAAATTTCTAAATACAAGTGAAGTAAAGAGGAGTTAGCAAGCGATCAACTTCCGGCGAAAATCGAAGCAACATCCGGAGCTCCCGCGACACCCTAAAACTTTCCTCCTCTTCTTAACATAATCAAACGGTAATTTCCTTCTAAATCTTTTCCTCTCTATTGTAATTCCATTTCAAATTTTATCGGTAAAAGTGGAGTTATACCGACATCTTCTTTTCTAAAACACATAACTCTTTTTTCCTTCCTATTTTAATCAATCCAACTTCACTACATCACTTGTAACCTTATACCCTAATATTTAGAATCAATTTTTCATCAAAATTCTCATGTGAAATAGCAATAATAGCACTTTTTCATTAAAATACCATGAACTTATTAAACACCTATTTTCGTTTTTTTGTTAAAACAATAGCTTAGGAAAACTTCACGGGGTAATGACCTATCCCCCCCCCCCACACACACTTGGATCCATAGCACTCTGTCTCCTTTGAATGGATATTTGTTACAAAGATAATATTACGATAAAATATCATATAATATTAAAAACCAGATTTCTTTTAAATCGATATTTCATATCCTTTGCGAATAAGCATCTACAACCCTTTTTAGGGGACCCGCTAACGGATTGTGTGGATTATCGCACATCCTTGGAATGGTAGGACGAGATGCAGACCTCCTCACAGAGCATTCAGTCTCGAAAAGATTTAAATAAGGTTTTTAAGAAAAATGAATTTTCTAAATAAATAATAAAAATTAATTTTTAATAATTATATACAATTACAAAATCCATATATTTTCAAAATATAATAAACTTAAATTTTAAAATGAATGAATTACAAGTTTCACTAAAATACCATCAAGATACAAACAAAATACAAGTTTTATAATAAAATACCATGAATTTTCCAAGTTAAACAATTATCACTAAGATACCTCAAATCCTTAAAATTCATATCCATGAAAACCCTAGATATTATAAATAAATTCTCGAGGTTTATTTTAAACTCTATTTAAAAGTATTTTTCATAAAACCCTCTCGAGTTATGTAAAACAATAGTTAAAGACTTTAGTAAATATAGGTTTAAGCGGGATTCATTCTCTTGAGCCCAGGGAGCCGGAGAATGTGAGTGCTTGCTTATTTATGGTAGATAACATAACGGAGTTATCAATGGTAATTATCTTGGAAAAAGACACAAATCCTGCCGTCCATGTGCAGCAATTACCGATGTCTCCCGAACCTAATTCCAGATCTAAATCAGTGTACAAGTGTTGGACTCAGTCTGAGTCTAACTCAAACCTGAATCTATTTCAAATATGAATCTAAAATCAAACATGAATACTTGAACATGAACATTAATGCTTGAATTCAACCCATCAATATCAAACATGTATACTTGACTTAACCAAACCCGAGTTATAATTGGACATGAACCTAACATGAATACCATAACACAATGGTTGTTATTTAAACTGACTTGACTCGAACGATAAATACAACTCGACATGAATACAAGAATACTTGATATGAATACATGATATTGCCATGAACTCAATCCTGCAACTCGACGTATTCATGGATTCGAGCAAGGTTGGTCATTTTAACGGTAACTTAGCATACACGGAGTATTGGGGTAGTTCATGTGTGAATTCAACGAAATCTCAGGAGTCTTCCTAGATCATGAATCCATGTCTACTAACACAAGCAAGCTATCATGAGAGCCCGTGTTTTCTTGCTCCTAAATTACAGCCTGTTGAATTTAGAATATTTCAACACTAGGTCGAAGTCCCGTTACTAACACTTGATTTGGGCTCGTAGTTCATTACCCCTGGATTACATCCCGTTGGGTTCGAGAACACTCTTGAGATTGGTTGACATTCACACTTGAACTCACGTTAGTTACTTTTACCTTTTAGAGACTTCTTAGGACACTTACAATCTCTTCATGTTCACTATAGCTACACTTCACGGTCATGTTATACTTATTTGCCATGCTAATATAGTTGACATACATATTGCCATCCACGCTACTATAGTTGTTTATATATTCATGATTTATATCCTTGCTATACCATATATCACATTACACCTTGCATTTCATTTATATACATTACACCCATTTATTGAGGACTTACTGAGTGAAAGTTCGCTGACGGGCATTCCACCCACCTTTGTTTTTTGAAATGTTCGTCAGATACTGTGGAGATTGAGGAGGTGGACATTACAGAGGTGGAGCGATCAAAACGCAACTCAGGACTAGATTAGTATTTTTCTCAATTTATGTATGCCACCTGTTTAGGCATTTCCTTTCAGTTGAACTCATGTATTATAAATGAATCAAGTTGAATATAAATAAAGTTGTTGAAGTTTAAATCTCATGTTTATTTCTTGTCATTTTATATTGCTTAATTTACGCTTAGCGTATTTATTCCGGGAAATGACCTTCTCGAAATAAATACGTCATGGCCTCGTCACGTACCTGCTTCCGTCTACTGGAAAGTGGGGTGTGACAGCACTATATCCAACATAACATCTATAAGCAGTCGCTTATAATATCTAAACATTTTCCTGTAACTTCTAAGCATTTGCTTGTAACGTCTAAAAAGTTTCCTATAACATCCATAAGCAGTTGCCTGTAACAACTAATCACTTTCTTGTAACTTCCAAGCATTTGCATGTAACATCTAAGCAGTTACCTATAAGATCTAAATGGTTGCTTGTAATATTTAAGCAGTTGCATGTAACATCTACAAAAATTGCCTGTAACATCTAAGCAGTTGCCGGTAACATCTACAAAAGTTGCCTGTAACATCTAAGCAGTTGTCTGTAACATATAAACAGTATTAACTTATTTATTGTGGTCTTCATTAGTGCAGATGCTGGAGAAACAATTTGCTGAGAAGCCGGATCAGAAGGATATGGTTAAAGGCATGTCTTTTAAAGCGCAAGCGACATACTAGAAGAATTTTTGTGCGAAAAAGGAGGTGCATTTTAAAACGGTCCTTTTCAAGATGCAGGCGGCAATGCAGGCAGCGGAAGCCGAGATTCTCCGTCTGTGTAATATACTATATAAGTTGGGATGCGAAGAGTTTGCCAATGCTGGGCCAAGGATGGGCAAGGCTGTGGATGAGGTAGAAGAAGAAGAGGATGAGGAGAGAGCCGTAATAGATGAGGTACATGAAAAAGAGATGAAGTGTGAGGATGAGGATGATGATAGTTTGGCATTGGTTTTATCCCCGCCGGTTGCTCGAATGGAGGAGAAAGCAGTTGTGGCTGCTTATGATGAGGGGATCTTTTCTGCTACGGTTGAGGAGCCCGTTGTTGTGGGTATCGATGATATGTTGCAGTCTTCCGTGGTCATCCCGGTACCAGTACTTTGGAGGAAAGTACTCTCCTAAAGTCCCACCACCAAAAGTTTTGAGAGATGCGTGAAGAATAGGCATGACCGAAAACTATCCAAGTATCTAAATGAGGACGGGTACGTAATCAACAAGATTATGAAAACATTGATCACGGCGACACCAAGGCAGATGTTGAAAAAGAAGTCTGAAGCCGTGTTTGGAGTTTCCAACACCACCGGTACAGTTGACAAGGCATGTGCGATCACTGCGGCCAAGGCATTGACCATGATGCATCAAACCTTGGGCTATTATGGGGAGGTACGCCCTAAAAAAGTGGATGATCCAAAGTCTTCAGGTAGGAAACAATTGTAATATGATCGTACTGTGTTGGTTGTTGCTTGTAATATTATGTATGGATATTATCCGTGTAAACTATAATTTTTATACGAGGAATTTGTCTAAATGTTGTATGTAATCGTCAAGTAGTGTCTTAACCGAAACTTTTTGTCTGTAGGCATATTCGCGAGGTTATATGGGGATGAGACATTTGTCGCTTATCCTAAAATACCACATGATAAGCTCAATAAGGTACATAGGGACGTTGTTGACACTTTTTTTGAACGCGCCCTATAAATCGCATTTCGATTTCCCGATTCGAACTCTTCGATTTCTTTACCGAGCAGCAGGTGGGAGATATGGTAAGTGTCTAATATCCGTCATTTTCTAGATGTTACATGCAACTGCTTAAAAGTTACATACAGGTGGTTAAATGTACATGCATTTTTTTCTGGATGTTATAGAAAACTTAGTAGATGTTACAGGCAATTTCTTAGATATTACAGACAAGTCAGTAGATATTACAGGCAATTTAGTAGATTTTACATGCAAGTCATTAGATGTTACAGGAAAATTAGTAGATGATATAAGAAAATCAGTAGATGTTACATACAACTTAGTAGATGTTAAATGCAAGTCATTAGATGTTACATGCAACTTAGTAGATATTGCATGCAAGTTAGTAGATGTTACAGGCAAGCATTACAAGTTACATGCAACTTAATAGATATTACAGACAGCTTATAAATATTTAAACTCTTTATAGGTGATGGACTCTTTTATTAAGCTGGCAGAAAATTTGATAAAGTCTTTGGCCCTTCAAACACAAGTACCTGCATTTGCCTTCGTCAGGCCGTGAATAATGGTAATGCCTACTCATCTTATCCGGTTCTCATGATTACATTCATCAAATTATCAACAATTTAAATACATGTGGTAGAGCATGATTATTGATCCAGTAGACACCGGAAAGCTACACATGAATACAAGTGGATGGAATATATACGTTGACAATATATAGAATTCCGGCTCTACTCGTATTATGATCCCGATATGCCATAACTCTTATTGGACGTTACTCGTTGTAGATTTCTCCGAAAAGGAATTGCGTAATTATTCATCACTTACATGCGACCTCCATTGAAAGGAAGGCATTAGGCTCTATTTGCGTTACCTACTCAATTTTGGGGCAAAGAAATTCAACGAGCAAGGGGGCTTCAATGAATTTCACTTTACTAGTATCTCTTGCCCGATACAAAAGAATTCGTAAGAAATATTTTCTTTATTTAAACTTCTTACTTCCACTTTTAGAGCGTTATTTTACCGCTTGAATGTTAAGAGTTATAATTATACGCGTTTGTTAACGGTGTTGTTTAACAGTTCTGATTGCAAAGTGTTCGTGTTCTTATTCATGAAGGCCTTAATTGAGAGCCGAGCGATAGCGGATGCTCTAGAGGGAAAAGGTTCGCTGTAGTGGCGGCCGATAATTGCTGTGCAAATTCTAATCGTGGACGAGCGAGAAGCATGTTGATGTTTCTTGATTTAAATTTAAACTCTTTGTTTTTCGTACATGTATTGATTCATTTTTATATGACCGATGTTGGCCGATATTATTAATTCTTTTATGAATGGCCGATGTATTTACTTTAATATCGACGATATTGTCCTATACTGAATGGCCGATGTTGGCTGATATTGTTAATTTTTTTATGAATGGCTGATGTATTTACTTTAATATTGCCGATACTGTCTTATACTATCGGTTGTGTTATGAATGGCTATTTTTATTGATATATATACTTTGATTTTGCTGATGTTGGCTGATACAATTACTGTGGATTGTATTATGCATCACTTTTGTTCAAAGGATGTGCACTTAGTTGTTACAGACAACTACTTAGATGTTATAGGCAACTTTTATAGATGTTACATGCAATTTCTTAGAAGTTACAGGCAAATACTTAGATGTTACAGGCAAGTGCTTATAGATATTACAAGCAAATGCTTAGAAATTACAGGCAACTGTTTAGATGTTACATGCAAGTGCTTATAGATGTTACATGCAACTACTTAGAAGTTACAGGCAACTGCTTACATGTTACAGGAAAGTGCTTAGATATTACAGGCAACTGTAAATGCTTTTCATAAAACAGCTTATAAATTTCATTCAGATTCAAACATAACCAAGAGTAATTTTTACAAAAAATGATAACAAATATCGTAATGTCTTAGTACAAAAGGTCCACGAAACTTAACGATGAATACATAAATATAAAAACAAAATACCAAACAACCAACATGTAGCTATTTTAAACTCAATCGATAAGAGCAGTGCATGTCGCTTTATTGTGACCCTCGTTGCCATACCTATTGCAATTCATCTTTATTTTTTGAACATCCATGTAGTTTATCCGCCTTATAGGGGGTCTACCCGGCTATTTTATCGTCAATGTTCTCTTTCGTCACTGTCGGGTTATCAAATGTAGGTATTGGGTATATTGTATTCACGTAAGTAGCCATGAAATATTCCATCGTTAAGAAAGGGTCACAGTAGTTATAGATTGATCATCTCGCGCAAGTATGCCTATAAAGAATCCTAGTAACATCACATTCCCGATATGTACACGATCGAGCCGACATATTTGATCCAAACAATTTTAATGTCAAACATTTTATAATGCTCCATATCAGCTTGATGAACAGAGAAAACTCTTTTACCTTCCAAATTTTTGTTCAGGATTTCTTCCGACTTGAAACATAACACTCCATACCACTCTCGACGACAATTGAAGCGATCCATCAAATTTACCCTTATATGGTCCACAATTTGAAGAATAGGAAAAGTGTGGGCCTCATGTATCCAATTATTATATGATTCAGCAACATTGGATGTAACATGACCATATGCGCATTCAACAAAAAGATAAATAAATAAAGACCACACGATAACCATGAATGTTTATGTAGGGTTACTTAGCAAGGCATCAAGGTTTCGGGAGGCATCGTCCATGCCGTTTTCAAATTTTTTACCGTACTAAAGAATCCTAACCCTAGAATCTTAACTAGAGATATAAACAAAACATCATGCAAACATCTTTGCAAGTCTAAGTGAATGCGGAATACAACCTTTGTAGACCGGTCCTTCACTTCAAATGCTCCGTGTAGAAGTCTCTTCGCTGGGAGTAATTATCTCCCGAACTCTTGAGTGGCTCCACAAGGTGAAAAATGCAAACTTGCTCAAAGTCTTCGAGGCCGAAGATGATCTATATCGAGGAGACTCAAGCTCATGCTACCTCTTCACTAAATTAGGGTTTAGTGAAGCAAACACCCTAAATTAAATGGCTAATAGTAGAGGATGATAAAGTAGGAAATGGGTTCTCTTTAGGTTTCTTTTTCTCACAATATTTTCTCACCTTAGAAAAAGCTAGCAAGGTTTTTCTCTCATGAGGAAGAAGATGAAGTGATGAGATAAGAATGAACTCATGTGAGATGAGAATATGAACCGTGGGTGAGTTAGTGTCATACACTAACCTTTGTAGAGACTTGACTATGGTTAGTATAATGATTGGGTTAATAAATATCTATAGCGAAACAAAAAGAGCGGACTTGGTTAATGGTTATCCACAAGCTTTCTCAAAACTTCTACCATGACAAATTCCACCATTTTAGAATTACTTTGATAAATAAAAACCCTAGGATTATCCTAACTATAGTGTAAGTCTCATACACCCATGCTTCATGTATCATCAAGCATGACACAATAAAATGTACATTAATATATATAACATATATACTAAAGCACAAAGTGAGAAAAAGAAATGTTTAAGTGAGCAAATATTAGTTAATTTAAATTAATATATCACATATATAATTATAAATTAAACTATCAAATCAACACTTGATTTAATAATTCGGCTATATCACATACAATCGACTAATATCATATGTAATAACTTATCGAATCAACACTTGATCCGATAACTCGGCTATATCACATATAACCGACCGATGTCACAAATCGCGAGAATAGAATGCGGTATCACATATGTGCATTAATCTCGGTCCCGCACATATCACATATGTGCTCCTACTCCGTTTCGCATGAACCAGGAAACCTCTGTGTAGGACTCTAAAGACTCGTCAATACGCCGGCAGTAGGTGATGATTATATCAAACACACACAAGCCACAAGCGGTCTGCTAAACGTAATGGCCACCCGGGTGTTGAGCGATCATAAGATCAACAAGCAAGCCTGCTCATATTTCTGCGAATCTAATTAGTAACACCACCGTACAGTCCGGCCTCTTCGTCTGATATGTTGCATATCTCAGCCTGGAGTGGTAAAACGTCAGACCCCAATAGCCTAATAAGTCATGCCGATGCAAGGTCCATAAAGGTTCGAGAAACTACTGATAACACTTACCAGTAGATCTCAGCAACCCTGGTCAGGGATTTCTTGTTATGGCCAATCGACCATAGCGCAACATCAACTCCCAATACCTGGAGAGACGAATCCCCTCCTATCGCTCATTGCCTCCATGTGACTCGGTACTGTACCCAAAAACCACATTTTTGCACGATCTCTTGACCGTGGTATGGTGGAAACCAAAGCACAGTGAGAATCACACAAGACTCTATGATGATCTTGGGTCGACAGACTAATCTGTACCAGTGTCACCAGAGAACTGATATCTGACGATAAGTATAATACCATCTAAGAGTTCTCGGCGAGTCCGTTCAGTGTACCCAGTCCCTACTGAGCACCCGTATATCTTCTCTCATGTCAAACACCAATGGGTATGGGATCATCTATCACCCATCACATGGGTCGAGAAGTGCATACGCTAGTCTACTCTGGAGTATCGATGCCCTGTCTTGATACTCCCATGACTAGGAACATTTGAAGGATGTACTTACCGACTACCTCTGCCCCACTAGTATGATCCGCATCATAATCTTGGTAGTCAAGTACTCATCCTAAGGGCTTTATTAACATGTAATAGAGAGACAATAAGTGTACATGTTAAGATAAAGAGCAACCAGATAGCATACTATCATGTCGAGCAAGAAAGTCATCCCTATATATGTCTAAGCATCCACTACAATATACATCACATGTACAGTAATGACCTCTAGGGCATACATATAACTAAGAATC
The DNA here is from genome assembly GCA_030015575.1 of Agapanthus africanus. Classification (NCBI taxonomy): domain Eukaryota; kingdom Viridiplantae; phylum Streptophyta; class Magnoliopsida; order Asparagales; family Amaryllidaceae; genus Agapanthus; species Agapanthus africanus. Next base: position 64,070,264 of record CM057337.1, on the reverse strand, counting down.
TCCCACTTGCACTAAAGCCATCTGTTATAGTATCCAATACCCAACAATTTAGCAGTGGTTGTAGTATCCCACTAAACCATCCCAAAATCTCTCAAATAGTATTTGGGGAAGCAGGCCTTGGTGAGTGGATCCGCCGTGTTAACTTCAAAATATACTCTCTTTACCTCGATCCCTTGGAGATCAACCATCTCCCTGATCAGGTGATATTTGCCTCTGAATATGTCTGGATCGCTGATGGGACCGGTGTTTCTAGGCCAAAGCCACACTTCCATTGTTGTCATAATAATAGTTATTGGACGCTCAATGGTAGGAACCTTGTTCATCTCAGGAACAAGAAATGTCCAGACAGCCACTTTGGCAGCATCGTTGGTAGGGATGTATCCATCCTTTATCATCTACTATGCTACGGTATCTAGCTTGGAACTCTTACAACATACCGTCCCTCCACTGAGGGTGAAGACAATGCCTGTGACTGACTTTCAGTCGAACTTATCACTCTGGAAGATGAAACCAAGAACTTTCTTTTAGTGCTTCTCAAGTACTTAAGAATGTCCTCCACGGCTTTTCAGTGATTCTCCCAAGATCCGATTGATTCCTGATCACTTCACCTAGTGAGTTAGCTACATTTGGTCTGGTACATAATATCGCATACATGATAAAGCCTACTGCCGAAGCATAGGGTATCCCTTGCACGCGAGCTCTCTCTAAATCAGTCTCGAAAGACATCTTTTTGGAGAGAGTGATTCCTGAGGTAGTGGGCAGACCACCACGCTTAGAATCCTCCATACTAAACCCCTTTAGTATGGTGTTAATGTACCTGGATTTGGGACACTCCCAACGTCCACTTAGATCTATCACCATAGATCATAATCCACAAGATGTAGTAGGTATCATCCAGATCTTCCATGAAGAATCCTCGTGATCAGAGGAGCTTAACCGAGCGTAGCATAGGAAACCATTTCCTATCAAGAGTATGTTATCTACGTACAATACGTGTAAGACAACCTCACTCTCTACAACCTTCTTGTATATATAAGGTTCATCTACCATTTTGATCAAGTCAAACTCTTTGACTGCCACATCAAAACAGATGTTCTAACTCCGCGATGCGTGCTTTAATCCTGATGGACTTAAGAATAGCTTTGAAAGTCTCAACTTTTCCATCTACACAAAGAATCTTCTCAAGATCCATTTCTCCCAATGGGTTTTACCCCTTCAGGTGCAACATGCAAAGTCATACTTTGTTGGTGTATATGGATTCCATCTTTGATCGCATAGCATCCGGCCTTTTCACAGAGTCCCCACTCGTGATGGCCTTCCTGAACCTGGTTGGGCCATCATTTACCATGATGCAATCCTCGCTCCCACTGTCACCGAGAAAACTGTAGTATCTCTCAAGTGGATGAGGAACCCTACCAGATTCGCGGAGAGGCTAAGGTTCGTTGGAGACTATTGAATCCTTTGGTTTTACCAAATCATTAGCTGTTAGTTTGTCTAGCTGGAACTCCTTCCAGTTCTACCTCATGACCAGTAATTTCTTCACAAGAAATTCCTTTTCTAAAAAGGTGGCATGCTGAGAAACAAAACACATTTTGCTTCTCAGTGTGGTAGAAGACATTCCCTTACGAATGTTCGGGATATCCAACAAACTTATACAGAACTGACCTTGCCTCGAGCTTGTCCGGATTTTTTTTCAACATAGGCCGGACAACCCCATATCTTAACTCGTTTTAAGACATGGTCTCTTCCCATTCCATATCTTATATGGTGGTAGGCACTGATTTGGATGGAAACTCATTCAATAGGTATGCAGCTTCTCAAGTGCATAACACCCAAAAGGAAACAAGTAACTCAACAGTACTCATCATAGAGCGTGCCATATCTCATAGGGTGTGATACCTCTGCCCCGATACACCGTTGTGCTGTGGTGTACTCGAAGGAGTAAGCTGAGAGAGAATCACATTCTCCTTTTAGAAACTCCATGAACTCCATGCGCAAGTATTTTCCTCCTCAATCACATCGAAGGACTTAATACTTCTACCCGTTTGGTTCTTTAACTTCATGCTTATATTTCTTGAATTTCTCAAAAGTTTCAGACTTGTGTTTCAACAGGAATATATGTCTGAATCCTGAGAGAAGATCGGTGAATATAATGAAGTATGAAGAACCAATCTTGGCATTTGTAGACATAGGACCATATACATCATCATGTATCTGTCCCAAGAGTTCAATAACTCTTTTTCTGTTTCTGATAAACGGAGTATTAGTCATTTTACTTTTGAGACAAGACTGGCAAGTAGCATAAGATGAAAATTCGAACAGATTCTTATATTCATCCTTATGTAACTTAGCTGGTCATGATGCATTAATATGACCTGGTCTACAATACCACAAGAAGAATTCGTTCATTTCTGAACTACTCCTCTTGTGTGTGTTCGGTATACTTTGAACTGTGGTTTGATTTAGAACGTATATGCCATTACATAACGTGTCTGATCCAATCAACTCTTGATTCAGGAAAATGATCACAATATTATCCTCCAATACAGAATTATATTCTTCTTTAACTTAATAAAGAAACAGATGTAATGTTGTATATCAGGTTCGGTATCTAATAACATTTGTTCAGAATCAATGTATTAATATAAGGTGATATTTGCCAACTGATTTGGCTGCAACACTTGCACCATTCTCTACACTTAGAGACATATCACTCATTCCCAATTCTCTACCTATCAATAGCCCATGTAACATATTACATATGTGGGATCCTGATCCGGTATCACATACCCATGTCGTAGAGGATACTGAGAAACAATTCCTAGTAATCGAACACACCCGAAGAATATGCATCAACATGCACTTTCTTCGATTGGGTGGCATGGGAATCCGGATATTCCCCTATTTCCTGCTCAGACTTATAACTATTATAAGTGGGAGTGGAACCAATGTTCCCTAGCTCAGTATAATAAGCAAGTTCGGTCAATGCATTCATATTATTATCTTGATTAAGGCGTGACTTGGTCGCTACCAGGAGAGAGAGAAGAAAACACTCTGCGTGCGTTCTTGCAAAATTAGATTAGTTATTTATTTTATTTAATCAAGATGGCTCCCACTGTTTTTATCAAATCTTCCTTCAAACCCTAAAAGGTAAGACTAGCCGGAATTAATTACACCCTACAAGTTTGCCAATATTTCGACCAGGCCAATGTCGGTACTTTGAGGGAGATTCCCTGTGCTTTCGCACGGACCTAATTAAAATAAACCTCGTTTTTCCAGGGATGTAACCCTGTTAACACCTTTCTAGACACCTACTTGATTGGCCAATTCTAATGTGTAAAACTCTCCCAGGACTAACTCTTACTCGCAGTAGGTATCGGGATCCAACTATCTCATAGAAGGTATGCAATCTCATTGCAAATTTCAACACTTGAAATTCCCGATAATATTTTGCCTCAAGCGATCTATGACCTTGACAAGGTCAACAAACCATAGACCATAAGTCAAGTTCAACCCGTCATTTCCTGATTGAATTAAACCCACCCGCACGACCCTTGATAAGGTCAACAAGGTCGTACGACTACCCTAATCCAATCACATCATATGCTAGCAGATAAGCACTAATCAGCTACCGCACACTACGCCTTGACAAGGTCAATAAACGCAGCACGAATACTAAATACTACTTATCTAAAATGACGGAGGGCTATGACAGGTTTTTAAGAAAATCCTTTGCGTAATGAACTTGATATCGTTGTAGAATCGAGTGAATTTTAAAAGGAGTGTTTTTTAGGCTTTTACTAGTTTTGGTAAAGAGGTCACTCCCGGTGAAGGGATCTCGGCTCTTTCCTTATCGAATAAGGTGCAGGATATTTCACAAATACCACTATGCAAAGCAAAAAACTATAGAAGCAATCAAAAGACAAACCGAGTGGGTTGTAACATCTGCTAGTTTCGCTAAAGAGGTCACTCCCGGTGAAGAGATCTCGGCTCTTTCCTTATCGAATAAGGTGCTGGATATTCTACAGGGAATACCGCTATGCAAAGCAAGAACTAGAGCTACCGGTTTTTTTAAAACAAGTTTCTACAACATTTTTAGGTTTCTTTTATTTCATTAATCTCATTAATGAAGTCCCATCAAATATGCTTCACAAGCATCACAGAAGAAACGAAAGCATCAATAGTTATTATATATCATATATATAATATAGGCATTCGTCTCAGAACATATCAAGTGATCACATCACAGAATATCGGCAGCAGAAGAACATATATGAAATATTGGATATACTAGGAATTCCGTGTTTTAATTTAAGCCAGTATAAAACACGGATTCTACGGTAGTGATAAATAGCCAAACCCACATCCCTAGACCCCTACGAAAGCGACAAGCAACCCTACCAATTCTAGAGTTAGGAGACCCGGTCTCGACTCCTCGAGATGGTCTCCCACTGGACCCTAGAACCCGGTTACTTGTGATCTCCTCCTTGGGTCTATCCTAATGCGGAAAAGTAAATAATATACATCAATGGTGACATCATTCTCAATCCGAAACTGCCGCAATAAAAGAATATTACATACAAGGTTTTACATGAATGAAAATGAAAAACTCTCATCTCACATAAAAACCCCCGGGTATTCAGAACACGGCGATCCAATATAACATATCACAGCAACACATAATATCACATGTCATCAACGTAAGTAAATATGCGTATCCCGGTTGTCGTTAACGTATAGCAACGAAACCGGCGATACACCATATATTACACTTACGGTCGCAGAAAAGAAAGTGAAAAATCTACAACAATTGGAATCCGCAACCATCTTAGACATCATAAACCCAATGTATCTCATACTTTGGATTTCATGCCTAACCAAATGAATTCCTTAGACATCACATGCCTAACAATTATAAACCCCGCATTTTAGTCTCGATATTGAAAACACTTTTCAATAATCTGTTGGGTAATTCAACAAGATTCCCGATAACCTGATCGAATGCTCGTCGGAAACTTTAGTAGACGGCCATACCCCTGATGCCGTCGACGAAATGCACTAAGGTGGAACACCGCGGCCGCGAGCACCTGAACGGATGCTTTTGGCGACGGGGTTTTCCTACAGTCACTTGGTCGGGGCTTGGGGCGTGGCTATCTAGTAAGGTTACCCGGCGAGTATCCGCGTATATTACGTAATTGCGACAGACCTTTGATCCACATCAAAATTCCGTGGCAACCGATCAAATAAGACTAAACAGCTAGATGTATAAAACTCAAACTAGTTATCTCATAACTAATTATGTGGATTCTAAATATTGTATCACAATCACAGATAGCTAGGCGAAGTTAAACTTTTCGATCGAATAGCAAACACTCAAAATTTCCCTACAAGCTCAACACTTGAGCGGAGTTCAAAAAGTACCCAGAACATGTCATAGCTCCTATGAACCATCCGTAGAAGGGCCGAACCATGCCTCGCTCATGTCGCCATGGAACTGCAGCAAACCCTAGGGTATGACTGCGGTTCCGCGATCCAAAAAGTCGAGTTTGGGTATCGTTCTTCTAGAGGGTCCACAGAATCGCTTGCATGATTTTCTGAAGATTTTAAACTCAGAAAAAATCCAACTCTTGGAAAATTTCAGTGAGGGAAAAATTGAGTTATTGATATCCGTTCGAACTTTTTAACATCGTCTAAATAACCCGAATACATGTTAGGATTACGACTACGAAACACTCCGAGTTGCCTTTGAAGAAAGTTAACATCACATGCAAATTTAGCAAAAACCAAACAACACCTGAAACACCAAAACCCAGAGACTGGAACATAGTGAAAATTTGAAGCCATAAGTGTCGCGACCCGAAATGGCACGTGACTGGCACTTGAATCATATGAAGTCTATAGGACCCCATCTAATTCAAGTAAGCCAAAAATCCCAGAAATCTAAACCATTTGTAGGATGAAGTGAAGAAAACTAGTTTTAAAATAAGTGGTTTTAAAAACATAAGCCGAAGTATGCATTTTTAAAATCCCCAAATCTTTTCTGAAAATTTCGGCAGAGTTTCCTTTGTAAATACTGGCCCCAAACGGGGTACAACATGAATAATATATGCACAAAATAAAAGGCATCCCCAAGCGGGAGCTAGCTCTTCGTCAATCGACGGTCACAACCACGCAAACAATATAATATACAACGCCGAAGGGCGATGATCAAAACTCAAAAGGAAACTCAAAATCATCAAGAAAACCATACTGATACAACGCGCGACTCTAAGGTCGAAAGAATATACAACTAGTTTTCTAAGTCTGAAAATATACATGTCTGGTTGATGGAGTTTACTAGATACAACTGAATAAATAAAGGTACAATGGTTGTCACGATGCAAGTGAATCCACCTACCAAAGCATTCACCCGGAAGAAGCAGTGTGCCAGCAAAGCCACAATGAAAACCTGTACGGCAAAACCTGCAAGAAACTGTGGCACAACGGGGGTAAGTTGCCAACTCGTGAGTAGAAAACATCATAAAGCAGAAATCGTATGTATAACTCAATCTTAGGTCAATACGATCAGTAATAAATATCCTCAATATGATAAAGTCTGAAGCATGATAAGGTGGCAAGGGTAAACATCTATACATAAGTGTAATACCAAGTGCTCGTGTCAGTACCTCAGGTAGCAACATATCATAAACATGAGGTGTGATCAATGTAATCAACATGAAATCAGTGTCAACTATATCATGAAGTCTATAAGTATGTGGATATTATCCAACTATGTAATCAATGCAACAACATCATGCACGTAAATATCATAAAAGCATATGCATGAAAGTATGAGAATATAAATCAATGTGTGTCCTTCGCGACACATCAAAATCATGGAACCTGAGTGTCTAGCATCGACACTCGAAACATCATGAAACCCGTGCCCATCATCGGCACGTAAATCCTCATATCTCTCGGGCTCCGTCAGTCCGGATCGGCCCATAACATCTCTCGACTCCGGTCAGTATCCTCCGGATAGCCGCCAGGTCCAACCAATCACCAGTAGGTACTAGCCACCCTGCCAGGCTCATCGTCTACTCCACGAAAAACATTTCTCGCCCCGAGGAACCATACCGGGTCCACCATGAACCCGCAAACGGATCATCCACCTCCTCGAATCGGGTTTCTATCATACGTCTCAGAACCGAGAAAACGCATGGTGGACGCACTGAAATATCATATCAAGAGAAACCGGGTTTTTAAAACAATACATACTTTCTTTTGAAATATCCACGGTTCTCAAATCCAGAAATCTCATGAAAACAACATATCTCAATACGTATAATCATAAAGCATGATGTATGTGACATCTAACAGAAATGTAAGCATATCCGTATATCGTGCAACATGGAATAGTAATATGCACATATCAAGGGAAAACCTCTTTTTCAAATGAATCCAGTTTTAAAATATATCTTGATGTTCCTAAATCTCCAAAATCAAGCCAGAATCATCTAGGTATGTGCAAATATGTATATATGCAAGTATGAGTGTACAATATGTATGTATGCAAGTATGGGTGTACAATATTTATGTACGCAAGTATGTCATGTAAGGAGTCATATCTTGATGCAACAATCCTACTGTGTAGTGATATGGCAATTATCGATGATGAAGTGTGTGAGCCGGCAAGCAGGTGTACGTGGAGCATACGTATCATCGGTAATGGTGCTGGTGTCCTGACAGCATGGGTTTAATATAACATAAATCATAAGTATATAAGCATGCAATGCGCTAATAACAACATGAATATATGGAAATGGAAGGTAAATGTAACAATAAGGAATCTACATTAGTTATACGAGTCATACAGCTTGTCATTTGAAATCACACGAATCGTGGTGTTTGGAAAATAGGGGCTACGGTGTTTTTAAGAAAAGTGGTACGTCCTTTGAAATATCCGTAGAATCCCTTGGCCTGTCTTTAAAATACTGACGATTCGTTAATTTTGGAAATATGTATGACTCGAGTCTAGTCTAACATCTACAAGTAACTACAGGACTAAACTAACAGGCTAATCGAGAAGGTACGGAAACCACCTAAATCTGAGTCGATACATATAAAATATAATAGTCGATGATCCCGCCTCAATAGTATCACATACGATACAATATACAATATGACATTCTCGAGTCAAGAGTGTGGATCTATCAATATATATCTCGTACGGTAAATCCATCGTATGGCATCCTAAATCTGGGTACGGGTCAAATATCACATTCATCTCATTATTCATCTAGTATCCTTATCATCATATTTCATGAACTGGGGGTACTGATCTAAGTCTAGTACAAACTGATACCGTCTGCATATATACACGTGGTATGAAAACACACGCCTAAAGGCCCGCTATAATCTCATGTCGTATCTCATAATACGAATCAAAACATATCACCGATCTCATGGCATCATGCCTAATCTCATCGACTCATCTCCAAGTACCATGTACAATCCTCATCATCCATATGTGTGTGTGTGTGTAGTCCCATACCTATGTGTGTGTGTGTGTATACATATCCCCATATACGCACAAGTAAAACAAAGTAAGCATGTGTGCGCGTGTGGGTGTGAACCTTATTCTAGGGCTCGTGACTAAACTAACTAGCAACACTATCACCCAATTATACTAAAAATTATCCATGACTCCCAAAGTCTATCTAGAAAATCATAATCTCAAAATAAACGTGTAAATATATCCATATAATATGTACCATACACTACACTACGAACTGCGGGGGTGATATACGCCATCCACCCGACTTCCCCCGTAGATATGTATCTACTCACCTTGATCTTCGCTTGCCGATGCCGATGTCGCTACGCGCTTGCTTGTCATCTCGAAGTTCTCGTGGGGGTACTTACATATCATAACATATCGTGCCGCATTAAAGTCTAATCCAAAACTAAAACGACACACGAATCTCACATAGGTCAAAACCTATGGTCTACTCACACAAAAGAGCCCAAAAACACCCGATATCGACGTACAAACGTCAAGTGATCGATACCAAACACAAATATCAAAACTTAAATTCATAAACATTAAGGAATACAAAGCAGCAACAAAAGAAACTGGTCCCAGATTTTGTTTAAGGTGAAAACAAGGTGCACAAACAATATTGTGGTGAAGTATATAGGGTATATGACTTATAGAAGCAACCTGGGCACCCAATTCCCCAAAGTGGCCGGCCAGAAGCCCTATTTTTTCGTCCTGTTCGATTTTCCAGGTGAGTTGGGGTCTCGTCTTGGTAGGATGGTCTCGTGGTGTCTTAATTTGGTCTCTGGAGTTGTTTGCTCTTCCAGTAAAAGTCCCAGGTTATTCCAAATTCCCCTGCACACCCTATTTAGTCACAAACCGACACAACAAGTTTCTGTTTTCTGTATTTTGGATTTCAGGTTTTATTTTGTGTTTGCTCTGGGTTTATAACACCATAAGGGGTCTGTAGTCACCAAATACACTTAAGTTCACTAACACAACTCAAAGAAAACCCTAACCCTCTCTAGAAATTCTCAAAGTTCACTAAATATCGCCTAATCACTTCTAAACATGCAAAGGTGTAAAAGCAATGGTAATACTATGCTAATGGTTAAGAAAATATCTCATTTGGCAACTTAAGAAATTTCTTGAGTTACCCCAAGTGTCCAAAATGCAAACTTTCTTGGTCCAAAATGTAGCTTGTGAGCATGTGCATGTTTTTAATGAAGTGGGGATGGACTTTTGATGAACTTTTAATGGTGAAGTGAGGTGTTTTGTGATGGGGGAGGAAGAGGGCAGCAGCCATGAGAGGGGAGATGAGAGGGAAAATGAAGATGATGAAGGAACAAAGAGCCATGCCTAGGTTTGACCCCTCACCCTCTCTCTCTCTCATGCCCATACCTCATTTCTTTATTCTTTTTCCCTTTCTTTTCTTTTCTTTTCTTTTGTTTTCTTTTCAATTCTCATTTAAAACTAAACACAATAAATCCCAAATGAAGCCATGGTTACAAAATGCAACACAAGTGTAAAGTATGATACGGTGCATGTCATGTGCACGAAACTAGTTTAACACGCGATTAGCGATATTTAATCGCGATTAGCATTAAAGTAGTGTATAATAAATCACAATTAACTTAAAATTGCTTAATTCATATAAAACACTCTCTTTTTAGTAATTTCTAAATTTTTCCAAATTTTCCCCAATTTATCGGTATTTAATTATACCGCACTAATAAAATATTCAATATATTTATTATTTAATTATAAAAATTCCTAAAAATAATATTTTTATTTTTCTGAAATGTTACAATAAGAATGAACTCATGTGAGGTGAGAATATGAACCATGAGTGAGTTAGTGTCATATACTAACCCTTGTAGAGACTACCATCTAGGAGTTCTCGGTGAGTCCGTTCAGTGTACCCAGTCTCCACTGAGCATCCGTATACCCTCTCTGATGTCAAACACCAATGGATATGGGATCATCCATCGCTCATCACATGGGTCAAGAAGCGCATATGCTAGTCTACTCTGGAGTATCGATGCCCTGTCTCGATACTCCCACGACTAGGAACATTTGAAAGATGTACTTATCGACTGCCTCTGTCCTACTAGTATGATCCACATCATAATTCTGGTAGTCAAGTACTCATCTTAAGGGCTTTATCAACATGTAATAGAGAGATAATAAGTGTACATATTAAGATAAAGAGCAACCAAATAACATACTATCATGTCGAGCTAGAAAGTCATTCCTATATATGTCCAAGCATCCACTACAATATACATCACATGTACAGTAATGGCCTCTAGAGCATACATATAACTAACAGTTTAGATGTTGCAGGCAACTGCTTGGATGTTATAGGCAATTGTTTGAATGTTACAGGCAACTTTTATGAATGTTACATGCAACTGCTAAGATCTTACAAGAAACTGCCTAGATGTTACAGGCAACTGCTCAGATGTTATACATATCTATGTTAATCATGTTCATCACCAAATAAGATGTATAAAGGAGCTCAATGTTTAGGACTGTAATGTTCAACCAATACGTTGTAAGCAGACAACGTTTCATTCTTCAAGAGGTTCATCTTCCTCAAGAATTCAATCGTCGTGTACTAGTAACACGCACTCTCCATCAAATGCACGCAAGTTTCGGCTTCAGAACTCTTCATACCAAGCATCTTTAGCCTATTCTTAAAATTCTGCTTCAAGTAAAGAATGCAAAATGAATGCAATGTGGTGGGAAAGCACATCCTAACCGCTTTTTTGATTCTCTAGTTGGAGTCGGGTACAAACATAAGGGTATGCGGGGGCTGGTAATCCTTGGACCATCAAATAACATGGCTCTTAACTGATCTAAAAACCATATCCAATTTATGATGTTCTCTTGATCGCAAATAGTGAAAGCTAACGGAAATAAACAATTGTTTCCGTCATAAGCAGTCGCAACCAATAAAAAGCTTTTTGTCTTGTTCTCGATGAAAGTCCCATCAAGAAATATGAGAGGTCGACAATAGTCTAAAAACACGTTAATACAAGTACTATAGCCCGGTCGTGACCTCAAAACATCTACAAGTATGTCGACTACCAATTTCTTAGTAGCCCGGAAATGTCCGTCGCTTGAAATTCCTCCGGAACATGTGTGTGTCGAGTAGTGTCTCTTTATAACCCATAGAGAACCGCTCATACATGACAAACATGCAAATTTTAGCTTAACTTAACAGTTAAAATAATCAACAATTTAAAAAAAACAATAATTACAATTTTATATTACTAACTCTATACCTCTGAGTATAAAGCGAGCCATGCAATCTCCATTGGTATCCTTTATTCCACTGGGAACAAGCCACTGTTATATCATGCCATCGTTCTTAATGTAGTTGAAGTTGAATTGTATCGCAATAGCAAATTGGTAAAGTGCCATCCTAACTTCATAAGAACCCTTGAATATTTGAGATGTGCCATCAATTACGTTATGCCACACAACCAAGATATTGTTCCTCTTTATTTGATCATCTTGCTTCACCGGTGGTAAGCTTGACTCTAAGTCATGCGCTCGGTCATACGCAATTGCTGGAGCGGAAGACGATGATGCGTGTTGATTGTTACATAAAAAATTCTTATGTTAATATATTATTATTTGCATCTATGTAGATATTACATGCAACTTATTAGATATTACAAGAAACACTTCTTAGATATTAGGGCATGCAATAGCTTAGATGTTACAGGCGAGTGGTTAAATATTACATGCAACTGTTCAGAAGTTACAAACAACTTTTTAGATGTTACAGACAACTGTCTAGATATTACATGCAACTTCTTAGATATTACAGGCAACTCTATTTAGATGTTATAGGCAACTTTTATTGATGATACATGCAACTGCTTAGATGTTACATGCAACTGCTTAGATGTTACAGGCAACTTTTATAGATGTTACACGCAACTGCTTAGATGTTACAGACAACTGCATAGATGTTACAGGCAACTGCTTAGATATTGCAGGCAACTTCCTTGGATATTCTTCTAAACAAAAATAAAATCAAATAAAGACCAACTCTGCTCATAATGGCTTGAATATCAATAGAAACTTGTATATGGATGACCTTCTCGTTCATCTCTTGGTAAATACAGACCATATTTATATAGTTATTTTTAGTTATCATTCTAATCGCATGATCTCCATATTTCTCTATATTATATGAAAATTTTAACTTATCAACCAGTATATCAAGTCGAAACGAGATGGTTACTTTCAATTCAAACAATGTTTTCGTCTCTGAGATGGTCAGGACTACACCTTTACCACTGGATCCACTCACAAAATATATTAATGTCCAAATTTGGGCCATCATCAATGAGTAAGATAGTAAATGAAGATTTGGTTTGTTGAGATAGTAAATGTAAGTGGAGTATATGAGAAAAGAAGATAATGGAGAAAATGAAAGGGATAATTCTAGTTCTGGTATGTTGATAGGCTTTTTGGTTGGGAAAATAGTGAATCTGGAGGGAAAGTGGACATTTAATACTTAGTCATTTAAACAAAAATCAACCCTGGATAGAGTTACAGGTAACCCCTCAGATGTTACAGGTATTTCATCTGTGTAATATCTGATGCTTTATGTCAAAGAAATTGGCAGCTGTCATTGTACTGCACACATGGGTCGGCAAGGGCAATTCCGAGATATACTAAAATAGAAATGAGCTTGGGTATTTGAGAGAATTCTTTATGGGCCCAGGAGAATTTCTACCAGTTGAAAAAATGCAGGGATTTTCTCACAAGTTTTTAAAAAAGCCGGTGGTTTTTCAACAATTTACCCTAATATAAAAACCCATTGAAGGGTATTCTTGTAAAAAAATCAAAAGGTATTTTTATCAGAAAAATATCATATTCCGTTGATTTTCGGTCTATTCAATCTATCCGTAAGAAATTTTGGGGTTATTCGGTCCAATTATGGATTGCACGAGTTAATTAAATAAACGATTTAATATAATATTAGTATGATTTTATAGCATTTTTAAAGTATAATGGAGTTATCTCAAAAACCTAAAGGTGAGGGATTTAATAAAATTTATCCTAAATGAAATAATACTACTTCCTCGTTTCATATTATTTGTTCACTATTCAACTTTTTTTTTTGTTTTAAAATATCTAGGAAAAATTTGGCATTATCAATATATATTTAATTGATTTATACCTATACTGACCAAATTATAACCTCATGCTTTGACTATACTTTAATATCTTTTCCCATACATACTCCACCCTTTCATTAACTTGTCGTGGACATTTAATATAGTAAAAATTGACATTTTGCTTTCATATCTAAATTTTCTCAATAGTTGTGAAAGTTCAAAAATGAACAAATAATATGAAACAGAGGGAGTATTTGACTAGACCAGTCATATTGTATTATAGAACTAATATTACCAAAAGTCTCGTACACTAGACCGTTTGTTGTCATTGTGTAAGGCTGATGCTTTTTCTCAGAACTATTTTTCTCTGTGTAACTAGTACAGTATATTCCAAGGATTATTCTTACATCTAATCGTACAACTAATTGTCAAATTGACGATGTATAGTATTAGTATTTGCGGTTCAAGTTTTTGATTGTGCCTTAATTTTTCCAAGTTTGAAGTGCAATTTGATACTTCAAGATTCATTACAAACTATAATAACAAATCAGATGTACTACGAAGAAGAAATCTTAAGACAAAGGAAACAAAAATTCAACTAACAGATCATCAATACTAATAATATATACCTTCAATTACCAAACCCTAGGTCACAGAGACAAGCATAAACATAACAAAACAAAACAACGCAAACATAGAAAAAGCAAACACAGGAATCCTAATCCATAATCAACCCCAAAACAAAGCTAAATCATCAAATGAAACCCAGGAACTCTAATCAGTTGCAGAGCAATTGCGATCCATGATCTTCGCCACGACTTCCTTCAACTCCTTCAGCAGCTGTATGCTCTTCCGGATCCTCTCCCTTTTCCCTGCAGTCGACGCCGGCTCCTCCTTTCGTTACAACAGCCAGAGTTCTCTCCCCCATTCTGTCGACTTGTTGCGACATTCTGATAGACTCACAAGTTGGAAAATCAACACTTGCCGACAAAACATTTAGGATGATACTCTCTTGCGGAGTTATGTACTCCTTGATAATGGAAGAAATCTGCTCGTAGATATCATCCGGCTGCCCGTGCACGGGCACTCTAGTGATGCCGGGCAAATCAACCATCGTCAAATCAGGCACGCCCTTCTTCTTAACAACAAGAGTCAATGGAGTGCGACAAATTCCTTTCCCTGTACCTGCATTTAGGTATGTAATATTTGGATTAAACATGGATCAGATATATATGTAATTATCGTATCAGTATTTAATAGATATTAATTAGGGAATGCCAATTTGAATAGTTATGAAAAAATGAAGACTTCTATGTACATATGTCAAATGAAAGTGGGGCAATAATTTATAACCATTTTGGGTTATACCTATCTGTTTGCATCGTTACCTGCAATCTCTTTAGTTGCCGCGTCGATCGCCCCTGCCACACATGCTTCGGACGTGGTTACGGATTTGTCCTGGTACTGTAAAGTAAGCTCGGGCGTTGCTAGTGACGGCTGATCTTGAAGGCGCATGATGAGCGGCACCCTAGTGCAGATGCCTTGGCCTCGAGGGAGGCTGACACCAGCAAGGGACTCAAGGACGCTGGACTTGCCACTTGATTGATCGCCGACGACAACGATAGTCGGCAACTGGATGCCTTCCTGCGTGACTTTGAGGTGTCTGAGACGGTCCACCGCATCAAGAAGCGGGCGGATGTGGACGTTGTAGGAACTGGAGAGGGCAGTCGGGTTGGCATTGTATGGAACTCCTGCCATTGCTTGAGGTTTCATATTCTTTGATGAAATTTTTTTTGCAACTTGTTGGTTTTTTCTTGGAGAGCTAGCTACACAGGGATGGGAATGCAAAGGGGGATGGTTGGATTTATAGTAAGAGTTGAGATTATTGGCTATTGATACAGTTTCATTAGGGCACGTTGGGTTGCAGGGTTATTTGGGATTTGGATCGTGGATTCATAAGATTCCATAATTTTGTGTTCGGTTGGTGGATTTGGATTTCTAGGATTTCTTTGTTTTTTATGGAAGGCGCACCACAAAACATGGATTCTTGTGAGGATTACACACTATGCATTGTACTTTTAGATGGGACCCATGGTACCATATTTATTTAATAATCCTCTCTCTATCTCTCTCTCTCTAAAATGCTTAAATCCAAATCCCACTTTTTTTTCACCAACCAAACAAAAATTATAAGGATCTACAAATCCAATACTAGAAATCCAAAACCAACCAAACAACAAATTACCAAATCCAGAAATTTTCAACTGTACTATTTTGGAATCCAAATTTCATAATCCTGCAACCAAACAGGTCCTTAGGAGATATTGAATATAACCGTGTTGGATATTATCATTATTATAAATCAGATAAGTTCTGATTTATGTTTTTATGAGGTTATGATTAATATGTTAAATTGTTAGGATTATTAGTTCTTTTTATGTTATGAGGCGTATAAATTGAGATGATTTTCCACTTAGTAAAATTGATCGAGTTTATTGTTTACTTAACGGATACATTTATTAAATGGACATTTGGGTTAACGAAGAGAGGCCGCGCTCATGTCACGCACACACACAAAGGAAGGACATGTTTGGTTGTCCGGAAGTACCGGAAGAATTGAAAGTAATATATATTAAAGTAGCTCCCAAAAAAGTTGTCATGGAAGTAAACCTAAATTTTATTTCTAGTATTTGTTTGTATTTTTTT
This sequence comes from Agapanthus africanus, assembly GCA_030015575.1. NCBI lineage: Eukaryota > Viridiplantae > Streptophyta > Magnoliopsida > Asparagales > Amaryllidaceae > Agapanthus > Agapanthus africanus. The sequence continues at coordinate 64,053,896 of CM057337.1, read as the reverse complement.
TTGAAGAAGAAAGTAAAAAAAATGAAGTAATTGCCTATGTTTATTTTATAAGAAAAACAAACAAAAAACTATTTTTTAATAGTATCATATCATTACTTTATTGAAGTAATAAAGAGAAGTATTAAATAATTAATGCTTTTTCTTGTTCCTTGTGCTCGATGCTTACTTCTCATCCAAAATGAGGGGAATAAAATTTTGGAAGTTACTATGCCACTTAGGATCCATCTCATCACCATGAAATAACTTCCGAGCTCTACTTCCGTCAAAATAAACACGTGAAGTATATGAAGTAAGCTTACTTTCGATATTTCCATATTAAATCCGTGCAAACAAACATACCCAAATGAAAATGACGTGGCTAGTGAAATAAAATTTAGAAGGGTTGGAATATGAAGAGATGGAGATTTGAATAGACTAGCCACTTTTATTTTATTCCATGTACTACTAATTCTTTTGTTACTGGGATTAGAATCTATTCTCCACACACACATTCTCTCTCTCTCTGAAAGATTCACATTTTTATGAACACTACAGACACACACAGAGATTTCTTAAATCTTAAGAAATCTCTCTCCTCTCTCTCTCTCTCTCAGAAAGAAAGGCTAGATTTCTTAAGATTTAAGAAATCTCCGTGTGTGTGTCTGTGGTGTGGGCCAGATTCATAAAAATGTGAGTGCTCTCTTTCTTTTGAATTGTGAGTGTGTGTGAATGGAGGTGAGTTTGCATGAGAAACAATAAAAAACGAAAGGGTTTTTACCCAAAAACATAGCAAATTACTTTCTAATCCTTCAAAATTTGATATTTATTTTTGACCCCAAAAACTAATAAGTTACGTCATTTTATCCTCTTTACGATTTTCGTCAGAAAAAACCCATTAACTTTAACTTTAACTTTAATTTTTCCCTAAAAATTTTAGATTTACCATTTATCCGAATACAGCAAGTAAGACCGTAAAAGCATTCAATTTTTTTTATATCTAGAGAAGAATATTGAAAATACTCCTGATTTCACGGTTGATTTTGAGAAAGGTTTATTAGAAGCCTAAATCCTAATTTCAATTTATAAAAGAAATTGAGTATTTCCAATGAAGAAATGCGGTTGAGATATTTTAAAGAAAAATATGATATTATGCCGTTGAAAACTGACAAAAATCGTAAAAAGTATAAAATGATTTACCTTGTTAGTTTTAGGGGGTAAAAAATAAAATCAAGTTTTTGGATGCCAGAAAGGAATTTGCTATGTTTTGGGGATACAAGTAAGAAAAAACCCAAAACCAAAATGGAGGGTAAAGAGAATGTATTGAGCTAGTGGCGCAAGGTTCAAGAACTCGGTTTCGGTCATTTCATTTTTAAAATGATTCGATAGGTTTTAGTGATTTCGGTTTAAGTTTCGGTTTCGGTATCGGCAGTATAGATAAACTAAATAATGACATAAATAATGATTTCACTGTTTCATAACATGTAAAATTCAATAAAAACATTCAACATGCACGTGGCTTAATGGTAAGGCGTCAGAATTAATCTTGAAAATTATGGGCTCGATTACCACCGGGCATGCAAAATATATTTCTTAAGATTTAAGAAAGGCTAGATTTCTTAAGATTTAAGAAATCTCTGTGTGTGTCTGTGGTGTGGGCCAGATTCATAAAAATGTGAGTGCTCTCTTTCTTTTGAATTGTGAGTGTGTGTGGATGGAGGTGAGTTTGCATGAGAAACAATAAAAAACGAAAGGGTTTTTACCAAAAACATAGCAAATTGCTTTCTAATCCTTCAAAATTTGATATTTATTTTTGATCCCAAAAACTAATAAGTCACATCATTTTATCCTCTTTACGATTTCCGTCAGAAAAAACCCATTAACTTTAACTTTAATTTTTCCCTAAAAATTTTAGATTTACCATTTATCCGAATACAGCAAGTAAGACCGTAAAAGCATTCAATTTTTTTTTATATCTAGAGAAGAATATTGAAAATACTCCTGATTTCACGGTTGATTTTGAGAAAGGTTCATTAGAAGCCTAAATCCTAATTTCAATTAACAAAAGAAATTGAGTATTTCCAATGAAGAAATGGGGTTGAGATATTTTAAAGAAAAATCTGATATTATGCCGTTGAAAACTGACGAAAATCGTAAAAAGTATAAAATGATTTACCTTGTTAGTTTTAGGGGGTAAAAAATAAAATCAAGTTTTTGGATGCCAGAAAGGAATTTGCTATGTTTTGGGGATACAAGTAAAAAAAACCCCAAAACCAAAATGGAGGGTAAAGAGAATGTATTGAGCTAGTGGCAAGCAAGGTTCAAGAACTCGGTTTCGGTCATTTCATTTTTGAAAAGATTCGATAGGTTTCCGTGATTTCGATTTAAGTTTCGGTTGCGGTATCAGCAGTATAGATAAACTAAATAATGACATAAATAATGGTTTCACTGTTTCATAACATATAAAATTCAATAAAAACATTCAACATGCACGTGGCCTAATGGTAAGGCGTCCGAATTAATCTGGAAAATTTTGGGTTCGAGTCCCACCGGGCATGCAAAATATATTGTTAAAAATTAAACCAATACCTCAAAAACCAAATTAAATAAGGAACAACAACTTTTGATATTAAAGAAAAAATAAACTAAACTCATATAATTAAAAATTCACAATACTTCACCTACTTAGAAATTAACTACAAAAGATTTGCCAATCCCAAATTTCTAACATCATCACCAAAAGTTGTTTCGAGCGGCCTCATATGGATGCGGGTCATTATCGTCATTATTACTATCCTCCGGATAGTATGATGGATAACAATATGGCATTTGATCTTGTTAGAAATATATATGCCCTAGAGGCCATTATTGTTGATATAGTGGATGCTTGGATATATATATAGAGAACTTTCTTGCTCGACATGATAGTATGCTATCAGGTTACCTTTATCTTAACATATATACTGGTATTCTTCTGGTCTGTCTCTTGCATGTTGGTAAAGCCCTTAGGATATGTACTTGACTACCAGGATTATGATGAGATCATACTAGTGGGGCCAGGGTGGTCCAAAAGTACATCCTTTAATCAGTTACTAGTCGAGGGGATATCGAAACTAGGGCATCGATTTTCCAGAGTAGATTAGTGTGTACGTTTCTTGTCCCTTGGAGGGCGATGGTTGATCCTATAACCATTGGTGTGTGACATCAAATATTATACACATGTGCTCATTGGAGAATGGGTACACAGAACAGGACTAGCCGAGGACTCCGAGTTGGTAGTATACCTATCGTCAGATAGCAGTCATCTGGTGACACAGGTACATATTAGTCTGTAGACCTGAGATCTTCATAGAGTCTTGTGCGGCTCCCACCGTGCTTCGATTTCCTTCCTACCATGCTCAAAGGAGACGTGCAAACAGGTGAATTTTGGGTACAATCCCAAGTCGCATGGAAGCAATGAGCGATAGGAGGGGTTTCGTCTCTCCCGATATTGGGGGTTGATGTTGCGCTATACTCCATTGGCTATAACTGGAAGTCTCTGGTCAGGGCTGCTTATGAGATTTACTGATAAGTGTTATCAGTAGTTTCACAACCTGTTATAGGCCATACATCGGCATGACTTATCACGTTACTGGGGTCTCACGTTTACCACCCCTAGACATGATATGCGACATATCAGACGAAGAGACCGGACTGTACGGTAGTGTTACTGATAGGCTTTATAGAGACTATGGACATGGTTGCTTGTTGATCTTCACATCGCTCAATACCCGGGTAGCCGTTACGTCCAGCTAGTACCGCTGACGACTTGTAGGTGACTGATGTGATCATCACCTACTGCTGGCGTATTGACGAGTCTTTAGAGTCCCACACAGAAGTTCCCTGGTTCAAGTGAAACGAAGTAGGACACATATGTGATGTGTGTGGGCCATATTAAATACGTGTATGTGATACCGTATTGTAATCTGGCAGTTATCTGTTATCAAGTTCGGTTATATGTGATATAACCAGATTATCGAATCAAGTGTTGATTTGATAATATGATACTCAGATAAATGATATTAGTCGGTTATATGTGATATAACCGGATTATTAAATCAAGTGTTGATTTAATAATGTGATATATATTATATATGATATAATTATATCTTAACTAATATTATTAGCTCACTAATTATTCTTCATAATATATATATATATATATATATATATATATATATGAGAATAATGGAGGAAAGATGCCATAGGAGGGAACTTCCTCCTATGGCGTCGAAAAAGTATGCCGTCCATCATGTTTTCCGACGATCGGCACACATCATCTTCATCGATATCATCTAAGATATGGGTACGCCAAATTTCATGTGATTCTACAACTTTTTGACCGTTGAATTAGTGGGTTCAAAATTAACGGTTTACCGACAATAGAACTTTTTACATTGCTAAATCAACGGTGAAAAAGTTATAGAATCACATGAAATTTGGCGTACCTACATCTTAGATGATAACGATGAAGATGATGTGTGCCGATCGTCGGAAAACACGATAGACGGCGTACTTTTTTGACGCCATAGGAGGAAATTCCCTCCTATGGCCTCTTTCCTCCATTATTCTCTCTCTCTCTATATATATATAATGAAGCATGACTTGATTTTCTATTTTTGAGAAAAATAGAAAAGAGTTGGAAAATGAAAGCATGGTCGTAAGCATGAGCTTTATTCATAGTTTATTCATCTTGACTCACTATTCAAGCATGGTTGCAATTTTATATTGCAAAATTCCATACTTGAATAAGTGGGGGTCAAGAGTTGCCATTCATTCTTAACTCATTCTTAACACTTAGCTTTTTTCTTGAGTTGCTCTCATGGTTGCTCTCTAGTTTCTTCTTCTTCCTCAATTCCTATAGTTCAAGCTTCAATCCTCACATGTGATGTGTCTTGTGAGCTTTAAACATCCCATACTTCACCATCCTACACTTGACTAGCGATCGAGTGTAGCGTGTTTACTACGCTAAAGAGTTTAGTGTAGGGGTAGCTTGAGGTGGAGGAACATGGCGTGGATCATCTTCAGCACGAAGGTCATCGGAGGAAGCTCGTCCAAACCCTCATGTGGAGCCTAGTGGAGTCGCGGGACTTCTACATGGAGCATGTGAAGTAAAGGACTCGAACTACAAAGGTTGTATCCATCTTTCACTTTCTCTTTAGTTCATCACATCACAAAGGCAAACCCTAATAATCTAGTAAAGATCTTGTTAGTCTAACTTAGCACCTAATAAAATTTAAAATTTGGCATACTTGATGCCTGTAGAACATCATGGTGGTGCTAAGGTCGACTTTCAGATCTGTTGCAAAAAAGAATGTTATCATGTTATCATATGGTGAAAGTGAATCTTGTTGTAAGTTTACATCCTGCCTATTTTGGTCACTTGAGTGCTCACTACTTGATGATCCATAATTTACGTATGAACCTATGTAATCTCCAAGGTAATATGGATCATTAAAGCAGACGATGTCAAACGGATCGTGCGACGAAAGCTGACTAAGTCGATGTCCACGCGGATCATTGATATTCCCCCTTGAGGATGACTTTTTCCATATTTACATTGATAAACTCTATGATGACCAGTATCAGCTTCCGGAGTAAAATAATCTCTAATGGGAGGATGATAATCGCTTGCACTTCCACCTGCAGCGGGCCCCTGATCTGAACCGACCGATGAGCTACTTTCCTCAGTGTTTACAGCTTTTTTCCGTTTATCCACCCTATGGCTTTAGCCCAGTCTTCATTCTCTTTTCTTTTCTCGTCTATCCAACTATTTTCATCATCATCAATCAATCAACCTTCAAACTCTTCAATCCACTCAGTAAGTGGATCATCCTGATGAAATATATAATCCAAGTCAATTACTTGCTCATGTTTTTGTTTTCGTTTGATATGTCGTTCTCTTAATCTCATGTTGTAATGGACGTATATCAACTTCTCAAGATTAGTTATTTTTAGTCTATTTCTAATTTTTGTATGAATTAATTCAAAAGTCGTCCAATTTCTTTCACAATTTGAAGATGAAGTCGTCTAGTTTTAAATTCGTCAAGCTAAACGCGTGAGATTTGGAGTATCTCCTCTAGCAACTATAGACCATCAATCAGCTGGATTGGATTTTTGAGAAGCAATTTTTGCCTTCATATTAGCGAAAACACCTTATTTCAATCTGTATTTCTCCGCCGGCATTAAAATCAAATTTAATGCTTATTAGGTATACAAATAATGATAATCATTATGACACACACACACACACATACATCTCTTGAAATAGCTATTTGTTTATATATGTCTGGTTCCATTTTGTCAACTACAGACCTAAAGTCTGTCAATACCTCCTCATCATTTTCTATATTGCGGGTGTAATGAAATCGAGGATTCAAAAAAAAATGCTATTTGATGATATTGATATTAATTGATATAGACGGTAATTTGCTTAATAATATTAAATTAAAAGTATCAAAATTGTCAGTTTGAATTGACCTACTGCATGAAGATTTTGATGAAGTTGTTTTTCCCAACGATTATCAATTATTCTCCACCATTTTCTGTAGTCGTTTCCAACATTTTTTATTGCTTTCTTTGCCCGATCCATTGCCTCATAAAGAAAACCCATTTCAGGTTTGTCATCTCCGTCAACCATTCTCAAAACCTTCACAAGCGGCTCAAACATAATAATGATGGAAGCAATCTCTATCCAAAAGCTAGCACTTTCGATCATATTTTTTACTTCATTGGCATTTTTCTTGTTTCTGAATCCGAGCTTGATTTGTTTATTTGTCCACTCACGTATTGTGGCTGCTCTTTTCAAATCCTCTCGATGTGTGTAAATAGAGTTCAACGAGAGAAATTTGTTACAAACCGTGTTACGATAGGCCGAAGTTGCTCTTTTTTCTGTTTTCTTTTCTGCGACCGTAAGTGTAATATGTGGGGTATCCCAATCTCGTTGCTATATGTCAACAAGTTTTAGGGATACGCATATTTGCTTACGTTGATGATATGTGATATCATGTGTTGCTGTTGATATGATTTATTGGATCGTCGTGAAAGAATAGCCGGGGGTTCAATTTGAGATGAGAGTTTTTATTTTCATTCATGTAAAATCTGTATGTAATATTCTTTTATTGGGGCACTTCCGGGTTGAGGATGATGTCATCATTGTTGTATATTATTTACTTTTCCGCATTAGGATAGACCCAAGGAGGGGAGCCCAATTAACCGGGTTCTAGAGTCCAGTGGGAGACCATCTCCAGGAGTTGAGACCGGGTCTCCTAACTCTAGAATTAGCAGGGTTACTTGCCGCTCTCATAGGGGTCTAAGGATGTCGGTTTGGTTATTCATCACGATCGTGAAATCCGTGTCTTACATTACTGGCTAAATTTAAAACACGGACATCTTGGTATATCCAATATTTCATATATTGCTTCTGCTGCTTGATTCTGTGATGTTGATCATATAACTGCGTGAGACGAATGTACTATTATATATATGATATATAATAAACGTTGTTTATGTTTTGCACCCACACTAGTCCAGCCCCCACTCTGCCGGTAGTTAAGTAACCAAACGGTGCATGACGGGCCCTCGTATCGAATGCGGATGGCATAAGCGTGCGTTCTATTTTCATTTTATTTTTCTGTAATGTTTAGGAAACATTAATTGATGGGACTTCATTAATGAGATTAATGAAAAGAAAGAAACCTAAAAATGTTGTAGAATCAAATTTTCAAAAAAGCTAGCTCTAGTTCTTGCTTTGCATTGTGGTATTCCTTGATGAATATCCAGCACCTCATTCGATGAGGAAATCGCCTAGAGTGACCTCTTTAGCGAAACTAGCAAATGCTACAACCCACTCGGTTTTTTCTTTTGATTGCTTCTCTAGTTCTTGCTTTGCCTAGTGGTATTCCTAAATATCCAGCACCTCATTCGATGAGGAAAGAGCCGAGATCCCCTCACCAGGAGTGACCTCTTTAGCGAAGCTAGAAAAGCCTCAAAAACACTCCTTTTCAAAATCACTAGATTCTACAACGATATCAAGTTCATTACGCTCATGGTTTTCTTAAAAATCTGCGTAGCCCTCCGTCATTTCAGATAAATACCATTTAGTATTCGTGCTGCGTTTGTTGACCTTGTCAAGGCGTAGTGTGCGGTAGCTGATTAGTGCTTATCTGCTAGCATGTGATGCGATTGGGTTAGGGTAGTCGTGCGGCCTTATTGACCTTGTTAATGGTCGTGCGGGTGTGTTTAATTCAATCAAGAAATGACGGATAGAACTTGACTAGCGCTTATGGTTTGTTGACCTTTTTAAGGTCATAAGTGGCTAGGGGTAAAAACCATTATCTGGAATTTCAAGTGTTGAAATTTGCAATGAGATTGCATACCTTCTATATGATAGTTGGATCCCGATACCCACTGCGAGTAAGAGTTACTCCTGTGAGAGTTTTGCACTTTAAAATTAGCTAATCAAGTAGGTGTCTAGAAATGTGTCAACAGGGTTATGCCTCTAGGAAAACGAGGTTTATTTTAATTAGGTCTGTGCGAAAGCCTCGGGAACCTCTCTTGGAGTACCGATACCTGCCCGAACGATTGGCGAACCTGTAGGGTGTAATTAATCCCGGCTAATTTTACCTTTTAGGGTTTGAAGAAGATTTGATAAAAACAGTGGGAGCCATCCTGATTAGCTAAAATAACCAATCTAATCTTGCAAAGAGCGCACGCAAAGTGATTATCCTTCTCTCTCTCTCTTGGTAGCGACCAATGAAATGGCTTAATCAAGATAATAATATGGATGTATTGACCGAACCTACTTATTATACTGGGTTAGGTTCCGCTCTACCTTATGATTGTCATAAGTCTGAGCAAGGAATAGGGGAATATTCGGATTCCCACGCCACCCAAATGAAGAAAAAGCATGTTGATGCATTGTCTTCGGGTGTATTCGTTACAAAGAAATGTTTCTCAGTTTACTCTACGTTCTGGGTAATGGATACCGGATCAGGATCCCACACATATAATTTGTTACTGTTAGTTATATGTATGCCCTAGAGGCCATTACTGTACATATGATGTATATTGTAGTGGATGCTTGGATATATACATAGAGGACTTTCTTGCTCGACATGATAGTATGCTATCTGGTTGCTCTTTATCTTAACATGTACACTGATTGTCTCTATATTACATGTTGATAAAGCCCTTAGGATGAGTACTTGACTACCAGGATTATGATGCAGATCATATTAGTGGGGACAGAATAGTCGTTAAGTACATCCTTCAAATGTTCCTAGTCGTAGGTGTATCTAGACAGGGCATCGATATACCAGAGTAGACTAGCGTATAGCTTCTCGACCCATGTAGATGGGCGATGGATGATCCCATATCCATTGGTGTTTGACATTTGAGATTGTATACGGATGCTCAGTGGAGACTGGGTACACTGGACGGACTCGCTGAGAACTCCCAGATGGTATTATAGCTCACGTCAGACGGCAGTTCTCTGGTGACACTGGTACAAGTTAGTCTGTAGACCCGAGATCGTCATAAAGTCTTGTGTGATTCCCACTGTGCTTTGATTTCCACCTTACCACGTTCAAAAGAACGTGCAAAACGGTGGCTTTTGGGTACAGTCCCGAATCACATGGAGGCAATGAGCGATAGGAGGGGTTTCGTCTCTCCCGGTATTGGGGATTGATGTTGCGCTGTGCTCGATTGGCTATAACAGGAAGTCCCTGGCCAGGTGTAACATTCTGAAAATTTAGAAATAAATAAATTTAATTAATTAAATAATAAAATATTAAATTAAAAAGTTATTAAAACCAAATAAGACATTGTCATAAGCAGTATGTAAAATAAATTAAATTAAAATTTTAGTATGTAACATTAATCAATTATAAGGGTTTTAGTGATAAATTTAGCTTCACTTTAATAAAATGGTGTTTATATAATAACATAAGTAGTGAAGGGTCTTTTGGAAAAATGTAGGAAAATTATGCAAATTTGGATTTGTGAGGGTGTAAGTGGAAAATGGGTAGAAAATGTTTTAGTTCAGAATTTAATTACAAATTAAAACAATTTGGAAGAGATAATGTATTGACACCTCCTACTCTTATGCACAACACACACCCCACACCTCCTCCTTGCATGAAGATGGCACCCTTTAGCCTTTGACACATCCTCCTTCACCTTATCCTTCCCTTTTCACATATATATAGCTTGTGTTCAGATCTGTAGCATTTTTACAAAAAAACCTGAAAATTTAAAGAAAGAAAAAGAAAACCAAAGAAAAACAAAGAAGAACAAGAGAAAGGAGAAGAAAAGAAATAAGTCTAGGATTTTCCTCACCATCAAGCTAGGATAAGGAGCTTGTGCATCTTGGAGGGTGTTCTTCCAGCAAGTTATTTGTAGGTAAAATCCTTAATCACAGTAGGGATTTAATTCTGTAACTAGTTCAATGTTTGAAATCAAAGTGTCTAGAATATCGTATTTTTAGGCAAAATCGAGTTTGTTTGAATCTGCTTTAGTTTAGAGAAAAGTTAACTGAACTAAACAGGGTCTAAATGATGTATGTTGAACCTAGAGCAAACCATAGGAGCACGAACCAGAGGGCTCGGTTTTGGGCCGGCGACATTAAGGAGGATTCCGGCGTCGCCGGATTTTTGAAGAGGTTTGGTGTTTTGTCTTTTTGGGCAGGTTTCTTTGTAGGTTTTTGGTTACTTTGGTATTGTTTAATCAAGTTATTTTAACTGTATATAAAATCTGGGAACTAATATCGGAAAAGAAACCAAAATTCTAAAATACGACACGGGTAAAACTTATCGCGTTCTGTTTTCTATCGCGATGCAGCGTTGGGTTAAATTTCAGTGAGGTTAAGTGTTAGATCATTTGCAATAGTCGTATGTAGTGTAATTAGCACGTACAACTTGTGTTTTCTTGATTTTGCCGTATCGGAATGCAACCTTTTTTTATACAAGTTAATTCAATGTTAGATTTGAGTATGGGAACTTTGGAGGCTGCAAGGAAAGGAAAAGGATTAGCGATTCCTGAGTAGTTACGATGTATTCCAGTGAGTAGACTTAACATCTACCGGGGGATTGTGTAAAGATGGCGTAATACGCCCGTATTTTGTTAAATTGAAAGATTGACTTTATATGCGAAGTTAATGACATGCATTCATATATACTTATACTTCACTATGTTAATAGTTGTTAGAACACCGCACCATTATCGACGAGTTATGCTGCACTTGCACATATTTACATGTTACACCACACCTCGTCGATATTAACATGTCACTTTTATACTTAGTAATTACCCTGTTAACTATGATTCTATCATACCTTAAACGTCACTAACAGTAGGACGTTGCATAAATGACATCATGTTTCGTATTTAAATGTTCGATGTTGATACGAGAAGAAATTGTATTATTGAGGATTTATGGTTTTGGGTTTTCCTATACTATTGCATAAATTCAGTGAATTTCATAATGATGTGAGATGTCCACTATGAGATGTAGTATTAATGATTTGATTTTATTCCGGACCGAGTGGGGCAGCTATACGGTCGCGGATGTATACGTTATCCAGACTGAGTGGGGGAGATATACAGTTGGATACATGGTGGACCCGGTCGAGACCGAGGGGCAGAATAGCTGCATTTGAGGTGGGGGAGCCTAGCGAGGATACTCGATTCTGGAGATAGTTGTGAAACACGGCGGATATTTATGTGATATCGACCGGTGTTATTGATTACAGGATCGTTCGTGGAACGATGCCTGATAGATTGGAAAATTTGTATCGACGATGGACACAGAAAGATGAACTTTAATTGGAAATAAATGATGGGATTTCAATTTTGGTTATGTGATTGGTAGTACTGATTCATGTTTTCCACATGTTATCATGCATTATAATTATCCTTATTGCAGTTAGTGATAGTTCGTCATATTTACATTATCAGCCGTTATATGTTAGTTTTATTCTCTGAGTTGGCAACTCACCCCCATCGTGCCACAGTTCCTTATAGGAGTAGAGTGGACTGCTAGCAATAGTGCAGATCCACTTCTTCAGTGTTTATCGCATCTTTTGATAGGTGGGTTACATATGTAGTAACCTTCTCTTTTGGTATTGTATTTTGGATCTAGAAAATCTCTATCAGATTTTGTATTATGATTTAGAATGAGAGATGGGTATATGTATATTATTTGACAGGTGAGATCGTTGTTATGTTAGAAGGGATTTCTTTTATTTATGTCTGGGATTCTTATTGATATCCTATATACTGAGTATTTATTTCCGCTGTTGATATTGTTGATCCCAACTAGGGATGCAACCAAACTTAACAATTTATAATTGTTTTTATTATGAATTCACTAGTGAGTTATTGTTAAGATCTTAATTACATAAAACTGTGATTTTTACTTAAAAACTAAATTTTTTTTCCGCAGAAAGGATTTGATCTTGGTTTTTCGGCTCACTCGGGTTGTTTTAATATCTTTAGATATTATACAATCTAAGTGCCGGTCACATCCAAAATTTGGGTCGTGACAAAGTTGGTATCATAGCTTAGGATTAACCTTACGGAATTGAGTAATGAGTTAAGATAAGTTGACGTGAGTCCATGATTTTGGACGACCTTTGGTTTGATGGAGTAGGTGATTTAGGATGAGTGCAGTACCGTACGTATGTTCCGCGATATACTTACGTTACCATACTCAGCCTAACAAACCCTAGGATGTATATCTTGATTTGTCCTTCCTTTGACTCTCTGTTATTGATTGTTCTTATTCGTAAGCCTTATCAACTCTCGTTTCTTGTTCCAGTTGCTATGGCTATGCGAGCTAGGCATGCCGCAGCCAGAGAGGCAGCTAGGGTGATTCCGCCTGTGACGGCAACTGTTGCACTGAACGTTCCGGCGGTGCATGAGCATGTTGATCCTCCTCCTCCAGATCGCATGACTAGGATAAAGGAGGGCATGTTAGGATTGCAGCGAGTGGTAGGACAGTTAGCTGAGACCACTCGAGTACAGAGACAGGATCCGGCACCGACCAGGGCAGAGTCCGAGGTACAGCCCATGCAGACGGTCGCACTTGTAGACACGAGGGTGATGGAGGTATCGCTTTCAGAGTTTATGGGGTTGAGACCTCCGGTATTTATAGGGACCGATGTAGCGGAGGATCCTCAGTCTTTTCTAGATAGGATGGCGAGGATTAGCAAATCATTGCGATGTTATGATGCGAGGTCAGTTGAGCTGACTAGCTTTTGTTTAGAGGGACTTGCACAGGAGTGGTGTGAGTCGATGGAGAGAGGGCGAGCTATGGGTCTTCCTCCGATGTCGTGGACCGAGTTTTCCGAGGTCTTTCTTGCCAGATTTCTTCCACAGAGTGTGAGGGATGCTAGAGCTAGCAGTTTTGAAGCATTGCGGAAATCTGCGAGTATGTCGGTGACAGATTATGATTTACGATTCACACAGCTGTCGCGCTATGCTCCATATTTAGTTCCTACGGAGGAGCTTCGGGTGAAGGTGTTCCTAAGGAGTCTGGACACGCAGTTGTATCTAGCTATAGGCTCCCAGCATTTTGATACGTATGCGCAGGTCATGGATGCAGCGATACGAGTGGAGGAGCGGTTGAGCGAGGCAGTGGTTGTTTCGGAGCCAAAGAGGAGTAGACCGATTGGGCCGATGACTAGGCAGTTTGGCAGAGGCAAAGGCAGGTACACTCAAGGCCGCAGTTTCGGATGAGGTTGGACCCAGGGCCAGATGTTCAGTTCTTATCCCGAGGATCAGAGGACCCCGTCTATATGTTTTAGTTGCGGATTTCCACGACATTATGCGAGGGATTGTAAATCCCAGGGAGGGACCGTTGTTCCACAGGCTGCTTTACCCCCTCCACCTTCGACGTCGATGGTTTTACTTCCTCCCCCAGTTGGCACTACGCGCCAGGCAGTTGCACTACGAGGTCGAGGCTTTGCAGGACGCTCTCAAAGAGGTCGAGGGGATAGAGGTAGAGGACGACAGGATGCGGGCAGGGGCAAGGCACGGGTTTTTGCGCTGACTCCACAGGATGCCCAGGCATCAAATGCAGTTGTGACAGGTACTCTTGTAGTATATTCGTTAGATGCACATATTTTATTTGATCCTGGTTCTACACATTCTTATGTATCTTCACACTTTACCCTTTCTTTGGGGAAAGAGTCGTCGTTGTTAGAGTTACCGTTAGTGGTGATTACTCCGGTGGGAGATTCTTTTATAGCTCGACACGTATTCAGATCATGCTCTGTACGTATTGGTGATAGAGATTCACTAGTTGACCTGATTCTCCTGGATATGTTAGATTTTGATATACTTGTCGGTATGGATTGGTTGGCCGCTTGTCATGCCTATGTAGATTGTTGGGGGAAAGCGGTTAGATTTTGTTTTCTAGGTGAACCGATCTTTGTTGTGCAGGGGGGCTGTAATATAACTCCTGCCAACCTGATTTCTGCTCTTTCTGCGGGACGACTCTTGAAGAAGGGTTGTCATGGGTTCTTAGCATTTGTTCAGGACTTAGGAGCCGCTGAGATTCCGTTGGATCAGGTTCCGATTGCAAGAGAATTTCTGGATGTATTTCCTGCTGAATTACCAGGATTGCCGCCCGAACGCGATATTGAATTTTGCATTGACTTGATTCCGGGTGCGGGGCCTATTTCTATACCACCCTATCGGATGGCCCCGACGGAGTTGAAAGAACTCAAAATCCAGTTTCAAGAGTTGTTAGATAGAGGACTTGTTTGTCCCAGTGTATCGCCGTGGGGAGCTCCTGTCTTATTTATAAAGAAGAAAGATGGTAGTATGAGACTGTGCATCGACTACCGACAACTGAATCGCGTCACTGTGCGAAATAGGTATCCACTACCTCGTATCGATGACTTATTCGATCGGTTGCAGGGAGCTGGCTACTTCTCAAAGATTGATTTGCGGTCAGGGTATCACCAGTCGAGGGTTCGGAAAGATGATATTCCGAAGACAGCTTTTTGCACACGATATGGGCATTATGAGTTTCTGGTGATGTCGTTCGGACTCACCAACGCCCCGGCAGATTTTATGGATATGATGAACCGTATCTTCAAGCCCTTCCTTGATCAGTTTATTATAGTATTCATT
The DNA here is from genome assembly GCA_030015575.1 of Agapanthus africanus. Taxonomy (NCBI): domain Eukaryota; kingdom Viridiplantae; phylum Streptophyta; class Magnoliopsida; order Asparagales; family Amaryllidaceae; genus Agapanthus; species Agapanthus africanus. Next base: position 64,038,743 of record CM057337.1, on the reverse strand, counting down.
GATGATATTCTCGTTTATTCCCGGAGCAGAGAGGAATACGAGCAGCATTTACGTATCACGTTGTAGACCTTGAAGGAGCATCAGCTATTTGCTAAATTCTCAAAGTGTGCTTTCTGGTTGGATAGTGTGGATTTCTTGGGTCACGTAGTTACGAGAGATGGGATACGTGTGGACCCAAAGAAGATCGCAGCGGTACAGCACTGGCCCAGACCTGTGTCAGTTACTGAGGTTCGGAGTTTCTTAGGTCTGGCGGGTTATTATCGACGCTTTGTGCAGGATTTTTCTCGGGTCGCTGCACCGTTGACTGGATTGACTAGGAAGGAAGTTCCATTTCTTTGGACAGATGCATGTGAGCAGAGTTTCCAGCAGTTGAAGACTCGCTTGACGACTGCACCAGTCTTATCTTTACTTTCTGGGTCAGGTGGTTTTGTTGTGTATTGTGATGCATCTCGAGTGGGTTTGGGCTGTGTATTGATGCAGCATGGCAGGGTTGTAGCTTATGCTTCTCGACAGTTGAAGAGGCACGAGCAGAACTACCCCACTCATGATTTAGAGATGGCTGCTGTAGTATTCGCACTGAAGATTTGGAGGCATTACTTATACGGTGAGTCGTGCCAAATCTTCATAGATCATAAGAGCTTAAAGTATATTTTTCAGCAGAGGGATCTGAATCTAAGGCAGCGTAGATGGATGGAGCTCATGAAGGATTACAATTGTAAGAAATTGTATCATCCAGGCAAAGTAAATGTTGTAGCAGATGCTTTGAGTCGGAGGCCTGGAGGTAGCCTATCTCATTTGCGCACCTTGCAGAGACAGTCTTCTACAGACTGGCAGATTTTATATGATAGTCATATACAGTTTGAGTTCACCCCGACAGGAGGACAGTTAGAACATGTTCGCATCCGATCTCAGTTATTGGATCATATTCGAGAGACATAGCCCGCAGATGCTCGTATATCGGAGATTATAGATCAGGTTAGGCAGGGCAGGGAGTCGGAGTTCGTGATAGATGACCGTGGAGTATTACGTTTTGGGACTCATCTTTGTGTGCCAGATTCTGGTGGATTGAGACGTGAGATCTTAGAGGAGGCCCATTGATTAGCGTATAGTATTCATCCTGGTTCCACTAAGATGTATCATGACTTGAGGGATGTTTATTGGTGGGAAGGAATGAAGAGGGACGTTGCGGAGTTTGTTTCGAGATGCTTGATTTGTCAGCAAGTCAAGGTCGAGCACCAGAGGCCGGCAGGAGAGTTGCAGCCCTTGCTCATTCCGGAGTGGAAATGGGAACAGATTTCCATAGATCTCGTTGTGGGTTTTCCCAGGACCAGCAGAGGGTATGATTCCATTTGGGTAATTATAGATAGATTGACAAAGACAGCTCATTTTCTTCCGGTGAAGACGATGTATGGGTTTGCTCAGTATACTCAGATTTATATCGATGAAATTGTAAGATTACATGGAGTTCCGACGTGCATAGTTTCAGATAGGGGTACCCGGTTTACCAGCAGGCTATGGCAGAAACTTCAAGAAGTTCTTGGTACCCGATTGAGTTTTAGCACGGCTTTCCACCCATAGACAGATGGTCAGTTAGAGCGGACCATTCAGACGCTAGAAGATATGCTTCGAGATTGCAGCCTTGATTTTGGTGGTAGTTGGGATCGTCACTTATCTTTGATAAAATGTCACGACCCGCAGGGTACGGAACGTGACTGGCACTTAAGTTTATGAAACGTCTAAAGACGTCCGTAAAATAAGTAAGCCAAAGCCCAGAAAACAAAACCAATTAAGCAAAAGAGTGAAGAAAACCCAATCAATTGAAAGCGAGTTTATCAAATAAGTCATGTAAAACCCCTTTTAAAAACAATACCAATTTTTCCAAAAATTTCGGCAGAGTCTCCATTGTAAGTACTGGCCCCCAAAATGGGTACAACAAAATATATATGAATCCAACAAAATAGGGCATCCCCAAGCGGGAGCTAGCTCTTCGCCACAAGGCGGTCACAAATCCCACGCAATATAAAATGACAACAAGCAAAATAATCATAATGAAGCATAAGAAAAACAGCATGTCGACTCAAGTGAGCTCGACCCCAAAATACAGCATAAAAGTCTACAAATCTCACAGTCTCATCTCTAGGTCAATATACAACAATACTGGTAGATACAGTAGATGGAATACACTAGATACAAGGAATATACAAGGTGGTTCAAAAAAAGTAATATAACCCACCTAAGAGCAAAACCTCGAGTCCTGGCAAAGGAGGCAAAAGAACAAGTGCGCCCGCCGCTACTGAACTGACGGAGCGGACCTGCAAAAGACTGTGGCACAACGGGGGTGAGTTGCCAACTCGTGAGTAAAAAATAACACCTACAAAGGCTATCGTATGCATGCACACAAGCATCCTAGCATCTAAAATACAGGTAAGGCTGGATGCACTAGCAGGTGTGTATACAACATCAGTGTACTAATATGTATGCAACATGAATATTTGAGGTCTCAATAGGTATATATATAAGAAACATTTTATCTCTTTTTGTTTTTGAAACTCTTATAGAACGCCAGCATAATACTCAAGGAATCGACGAGAACCGGTGTCCAGCAACGACACCCAAAAGCTGTCTCAAATCTCATAAATCCATGTCATAGTGTCTCTGGCCTCAGCCATCCGGCTGACCCAGCTCAATATCAAAATCTCATCATCTCGCGGCCACGGTCGGTATCCTCTGGATATCCGCCGTGCCAAACAGTCACCGGTAGGTAATCCGTCCCCTGCCAGGCTCAACGTCAACACCACATTCCTCTTGCCCCAGGGTACCTTACCGGGCCCACCATGTACCCGTGACGGTTCCTCCACTCCTCGACACGGATCTCGAAAACCACAGCAAACTCATGGTGGACGACACTTTACATCACTAGAAAACCGCAATTTACATGTTTTAAAAATATAATAAGTTTAGAAATTTTGCGGCTTTCCCCCGAAATCCAGAAATATCATAAAATCTCAAAAAATCCTCATAAGTGCATATATCAATGATAATGAATGCATATGGTATCAATAATCAAGTTGCGATGTGTGATTAATAGATTAGGCATGAACAATTAATATGATGAAGTACATGCACATGAATAGCAATCCTACGGTTTCATTTTAAGGAATTAAAGGCAATAGCACAAGTTTAAGTATCAATTAGTAAAAGGTTTCAATTTAAAGGTTATCTAGTGTGGTGGCATGGCAATTACCAGGGTGTGTGTGTAAGCATGAATAGTGCTCGTGCTGCATATAAAAACCCTGGCAATGGTGCAGGTGTCCTATAAAATGGTTTCGTATAGGTATGTCAATATAATGCATGGATGCAGCAAATAGTCAAATAAGTATTTCACCCCTAATTACTAACATCACTAAGAATCTTGTAAGTTACTAAAACTATCGGGCGGCTTGCGCCATCCAACGATAGTCCCCCGTAGATGTTACATCTACTCACCGGAATCCCTGGCTAGCTGTGTCCAATCACCGCTTTCCCCTTTCGCGCCGCGTCTGACGTCTCCGCGACCGAACCTGGAATTTACATCAATACCAAACATAAGGTTACTTATCAAGAACGACGCAAAACCCAACGAAACTACTAATGTTCACTAGCTAGGTACAGCGTGCACAAGGTGCGCGGAACATACGCGAAAATCGCAAAAACTGCCAAAAATCGCCGATTTGGTCGCCCGGCAAAACTAAAACCCGACTACTCAAAACTCCGCGCTCACGCATCCTAAACGTCATAGGAGATGCTAAAAACATTCCCAAGGTATCACAAATAATTCACCAAAATTTTTTTAATAAAAACCTAGTAAGCACAAACTAGCAATTTTGGTGCAAAAATCGAAAATTAGCGATACGGTTATCACAATCCAACACAATATCCAACCACACAACAAGCAATCTACAAACACTATAATTACAACACATTAGCAAAGATTCAAAACCTATTTTCCATAAACAACCATTACTTGAATTATATAACCTAGCAATTCTTAATCCAAACTATATATGAAAACCTTAAATTAACACTTAACTCAATTAGCAAGTTAACCTTCTAGATTAGGTTAGCAAAACAACTAGATAATAAATTAGATTTAATCAACTAAATAATGGTTTCTAAACCCTAATTCAACTCATTTATCATGCTTCACAACCCATTTTCCATACATAAACGCTCTCTTGAATTTCCTAAAACAACAATTTACAACCAAAATCAAACTTTTAAAATTAACTAAATTAGCATAATTTGAAGACCACATAAACAAGGTAACTTCTTTGATTTGGTTGTGTAGGAACTAGCAAGCAAAATAAATTTAATTAACCACATAATGGTGTGCTAACAAACCCTAGTTTAAAACAAACTACTCTTTTATAAACTAGATTAGAAATTAGCTAAACTCTTAACACTAAAACCATATAATTAAAGGAATTTAACCAAAAGAAATTAACTTGATGGAAATTATACCTCAAGATCTATGGATCAAGCATGTGATTTGCCTCTAAGGATGGCTTCCTAGCTCCAAGATTCAAGCAAGAATGGCTAAGGATAAATGATAGCATAAGGATTTTGTTTGGATTTTTGAATAAATTGTGGATTTTGATGTGTTTTTTTGAAGAAATTTGAAGAAAAATGAAAAGAAAAGAGATGAAGAGGAGGAGGTGCAGGTTTCGGCCAGATTAGAGGGAAGGGGAGGGTGTGGGTGTGTGGGAAAAGTCATTAGTCAACTTCCCCAAAAGTCAAAGCACCATACTTCAACAACTATTTTTAAAATAAATTCATAAACAACCCAAATCAACTCATGAAAGAAAACCAAAATGAGGCCAGAAATTTCTGGACCTGATCAAGGTGGGGCTGTCCTAGGGCTGAGGGAAGAGAGAGAGGGGTTTTACAAAAGAAATTTTATGCAAAAAGACCCCCTACAAGTCAAAAATTGCAAGTTTTAGCTTAAAATTCAATAAATTCGTTTCCTATCATAAAAATTTGTTAAAAATCAAGGTAAAATACTAAAAATTTATGTTACAACTAGATTTTAATTAACATAATTTTAAAGATTAAAATTAGCCCGGAAAAATTTGTATTTATCGCTAATTTAATGTATTTTCTTACCGGCTTAAAATAATATTAAAAAATTGAAAAATAGGGAAATTTTTTTAAATGACCAAAATTTCATAAGTAACTCATTAGATACTAAAAACAAGCAATTACCTATCCATTTTAAGTATAATTAGCCCTAAACTGCAAAATAACGAGAAAGACGGTTTTCGGAAAAATACCGAATTTTCACCGATTTTCAGGAAAACACCAAAACGAATTTTCAAGACGCTACAGTCTTCCCCCCTTAAAGAAATTCGGTCCCCGAATTTTAAAATATAACTACGCGTACCTTCGAAGAGATGGGGATATTTCTTCCTTATCTCGCCCTCGGTCTCCCAGGTAACCTCTTCGCTGCTCGGGCTACGCCAAAGGACCTTGACGGTTGGTATAATCTTCGACCTCAACTTCTTCACCTGCCGATCCAGGATGGCCACCGGCTGCTCTGCAAAAGAAAGGTCGCGCCCTAGCTGGACTGTCGGGTGCTCAATCGCATGCGAAGGGACGTGAAGGTACTTGCGGAGCATCGAAACATGGAAGACGGGGTGAACATCGGGAAAGCTGGGTGGAAGGGCCAAACGATATGCAACTGCGCCGACACGCTCGAGGATCTCGAAGGGACCTGCGAATCTAGGGCTAAGCTTCCCCTTTCGCCCAAAACGCATCACGCCCTTCATCGGAGAGACTTTCAGAAAAACATGGTCGCCAACTGCGAACTCTAATCTGCGACGGCGCTTGTCTGCATAGGATTTCTGCCTGCTCTGAGCCGCTCTCATCCGGTCTCGGATCAACTGTATCTTCGCTGTCGTCTCCTCAACAAGCTGCGGCCCCAAAATGCTGCTCTCGCTGAGCTCTGTCCAACAGACGGGCGATCTGCATCTCCTCCCATACAATGCCTCGAAAGGTGCCATCTGAATAGTATCCTGGAAGCTGTTGTTGTAAGAGAACTCCACTAGAGGTAAATGACGATCCCAGCTACCACCAAAGTCTAAAACGCACGCTCTGAGCATGTCCTCGAGTGTCTGAATGGTCCGCTCTGACTGTCCGTCGGTCTGCGGATGAAACGCTGTGCTGAAGCTCAAACGAGTGCCCAAAGCCTCCTGAAGTCTCTGCCAAAGTCGGCTGGTGAACTGAGTGCCTCGATCTGACACGATACAAGTCGGTACGCCGTGTAGTCGCACGATCTCGTCAATATAGAGCTGAGCATACTGAGCGAAGCTGAAAGTGGTCTTCACCGGTAGGAAGTGAGCCGCTTTCGTCAATCTATCCACGATCACCTAGATGGAGTCATACCCTCGGCTGGTCCTGGGTAGACCCACAACGAAGTCCATCGAAATCTGCTCCCATTTCCACTCTGGAATGGGTAACGGCTGTAGCTCTCCTGCGGGCCTTTGGTGCTCGGCCTTGACTTGCTGACAAGTCAGGCATCTCGAAACGAACTCCGCAATGTCCCTCTTCATCCCGTCCCACCAGTAGGTCTCTCTCATATCATGGTACATCTTGGTGGAACCGGGGTGGACACTATACACTGATCGGTGTGCCTCCTCAAGAATGTCGCGCCGTAATCCATTAGCATCTGGTACGCACAGTCTAGATCTATAGCGTAAAATCCCCTGATCGTCAATCATGAACTCGGAAAATCTGCCCTGTCCCATCTGTGCCATGATCTCTGAGCAACGGTCGTCACTGCGCTGTGCCTCATATATACGGTCAAGCAACTGTGGGCGTGCACGAACATGCGCGAGTTGTCCCCCTGTCTGAGTGAACTCAAACTCCACTCGGCTGTCGCATAACATCTGCCAATCTGCCGACGACTGCCTCTGCACTGCGCGCAAAAGGGATAGACTACCACCGGGCCTCCTACTCAACGCATCTGCCACCACATTCGCCTTGCCTGGGTGATATAAGATCTCGCAGTCGTAGTCTTTCACCAACTCCATCCAACGACGCTGTCTGAGGTTCAGGTCTCGCTGCTGAAATATGTACTTTAAGCTCTTGTGATCGGTGAATATCTGACACGACTCGCCATACAGGTAATGTCGCCAAATCTTCAGGGCAAAGACCACTGCAGCCATCTCCAAATCATGAGTGGGGTAGTTCTGTTCATGCTTCTTCAACTGCCGAGAAGTATAAGCGATCACCCGGCCATGCTGCATCAATACGCATCCTAATCCCACTCGCGAAGCATCACAGTAGACCACAAATCCGCCTAATCCCGAAGGCAAAGATAATACCGGCGCCGTAGTCAAACATGTCCGCAGCTGCTGAAAACTGCGCTCGCACTCCTCCGTCCAGACGAAAGGAACTCCCTTCCGGGTCAAACCGGTCAACGGTGCAGCTATACGGGAGAAGTCCTGAACAAAACGCCTGTAGTAGCCTGCCAGGCCTAGAAAACTACGGATCTCAGTAACCGATGTAGGTCGGGGCCACTGCTGAACAGCCTCAATCTTCTTCGGGTCCACACAAATGCCGTCTCTCGTAACCACGTGACCCAAGAATCCGACGCTGTCCAGCCAGAATGCACACTTGGAGAACTTTGCGAACAGCTGGTGCTCCCTCAGAGTCTGTAACGTAATCCGCAAGTGCTGCTCGTGCTCCTCCCTGCTCCGGGAGTACACCAAGATATCGTCGATAAACACGATGATGAACAAGTCAAGATACGACCTGAATGTACGGTTCATCAAATCCATGAATGCTGCTGGGGCGTTGGTGAGTCCGAACGACATCACCAAAAACTCGCAGTGGCCGTAGCGCGTGCGGAAAGCTGTCCTCGGTATATCTTCCTGTCGAACTCGCAGCTGATGGTATCCTGATCGCAAGTCGATCCTCGAAAAATACCCCGCACCCTGAAGCTGGTCGAACAAATCATCAATGCGTGGCAACGGATATCTGTTCCGAACGGTAACTTTGTTCAGCTAGCGGTAGTCGATACATAAGCGCAAACTTCCATCCTTCTTCTTGACAAACAGGACCGGAGCACCCCACGGAGAAACACTCGGTCGAATAAGCCCCTTATCTAACAAATCCTGCAACTGATCCTTCAGCTCTCGAAGCTCTGCCGGGGCTATCCGATAAGGCGGTATAGAAATAGGCCCCGAACTGGGAAACAAATCAATGCAGAACTCAAAATCGTGCTCAGGCGGTAGCCCAGGTAGCTCATCAGGGAAAACATCAAGGAACTCACAAACTACCGGGACCCGGTCCAACGGATCCTCTGCAGCTCGAGTATCACAAATAAACGCTACGAATCCCTGACATCCCTTCCGCAAGAGCTGACCAGCGCGAAGAGACGAAATTAAGTTGGGAAGGGTGACACTGCGGTCTCCCCGAATAACGAGGACTGGCTCTCCTGGAAAGCTAAATCTGACTGCCTTCTCACGGCAGTCCACCGAAGCATAACAAGTGGCTAGCCAATCCATGCCCAGAAGCACATCAAAGTCCAACATATCGAGGAGTATCAAATCAACTGATGAATCCCTCTCCCCGATACGAACGGAACACAAACGAAAAACAAAACGAGCGACAAACGACTCGCCTACCGGAGTAACAACAACAAGCGGATGATCTAACGACGACGACTCACGGCCCAACATCGGTGCAAAGTGTGTAGAGACGTACGAATGTGTGGAACCTGGGTCAAATAATACCCGGGCGTCGAAAGAACAAACTGGCAAGGTACCTGTCACAACGGCATTGGATGCCTGCGCATCCTGCGGTGTCAAAGCAAATACTCGGGCCTGTCCTCCACCAATAGCGGGCTGACCTCGACCTCGGCCTCTGCCTCCTCGTCCTCTCTGAACAGGACCGCCGCGTCCACGGCCTCTGGGTGCACCTAACTAGCGTGGAGCATCGCCTGTGGTAGGAAGTAGGGCTCTCTGAGGAGGGGGTAGTGATGGTGGTAGGGTCACATGCGGAACTGTCGGTGCTCCCTGTCGTCTCGCCGGACAGTCTCTGACAAGATGGTGCAAACTCTCGCACCCAAAACACCTTGGCGACGGCTGCTGCCCCTGTGGATAAGAACCATATAACTGTCCCCGCCCAAATCCTCTGCCAGGCCTATCTCTCGGAAAGAATCTGGTGCGCTGCCTCTGAGACGGTACATCGGTGCGAATCCTCTTCGGCCCAGAAACGGCCGAAGTCCGTGATATACGTGCCTCCATCCGCAATGCCGTATCCATAGCAGCTGAATAAGTGTCGTAGTGCTGGGCGCCAATGGCAAGATATAGCTGGGCATCAAGTCCCTGTACGAACCTCTTCACCATCTTCTCCTCGGTATCCACCAAATACTGAGCATATCGGGATAACTGTGTAAACAGGATGTCATACTCAGACACCGTCATCCCAGGTGTCTTGACTAAGGCCTCGAAGCTGCGAGCTCTGGCGTCACGAACGCTCTCTGGGAGGAAACGAGCTAGAAAGACCGCTGTAAACTCGGCCCACGTCATAGGCGGTAGACCTGCAGCTCGACCTCTCAAGACTGACTCCTACCATGTCTGCGTGAGACCCTCTAGTCGGAAACTCGCAAGCTCTACCCATCGATCATCCGAACATCTCAGCGAACGGCAGATCCTGGCTAAACTGTCAAGGAACGTCTGTGGGTCCTCCGCTGCCTCGGTGCCAGTGAATACTGGAGGTCTCAGCCTCATGAAATCCTGTAGTGAAACCGGAATGGCCACAGTGGTAGTAGTAGGAGCAGGTATCATGGTCGTCTGTGTAGTGGTAGGTACGTCATCCGGCCTCGGTGTACGACTGGCTGCAACTAGGGATCCTACCATCTGACGTAGCTCCTGCATGCCTCCCATCATCTATCGCAACTCCTCCATACCAGTCTCGAGCCTATCCATACGGCCTGGGGAAGGTGGATCGGTCTGTCCCTGCGGCGTAGGCATACCACCCTGCTCAGTCCTAGTCTCGGACGAGCCAGCTCGAATCTCGTCTCTGGCGGCAGCCCTCTGTGCCCTCGTAGCCTTCGGCGGCATAGTGGCTGTTACAGGAAAACGGATAGTAAGAACAGTGCAATAGGATCATAAGATACACGGAATTGAAGAAGGAATTTTCAAGCAAATATATCCTAAAGTCACTTAGGCGGAGTACCGTATCGTAAGTATGCCGCGGACATACACACGCTACGTTACCCTACTTAAGTCACTTACTCCATCTACCAAGGGTCATCCTACACTCAAAAAGGTAAAACCTATCGCTCTGATACCAACTTTGTCATGACCCGCAGGGTACGGAACGTGACTGGCACTTAAGTTTATGAAACGTCTAAAGACGTCCGTAAAATAAGTAAGCCAAAACCCAGAAAACAAAACCAATTAAGCAAAAGAGTGAAGAAAACCCAATCAATTGAAAGCGAGTTTATCAAATAAGTCATGTAAAACCCCTTTTAAAAACAATACCAATTTTTCCAAAAATTTCGGCAGAGTCTCCTTTGTAAATATTGGCCCCCAAAATGGGTACAACAAAATATATATGAATCCAACAAAATAGGGCATCCCCAAGCGGGAGCTAGCTCTTCGCCACAAGGCGGTCACAAATCCCACGCAATATAAAATGACAACAAGCAAAATAATCATAATGAAGCATAAGAAAAACAGCATGTCGACTCAAGTGAGCTCGACCCCAAAATACAGCATAAAAGTCTACAAATCTCACAGTCTCATCTCTAGGTCAATATACAACAATACTGGTAGATACAGTAGATGGAGTACACTAGATACAAGGAATATACAAGGTGGTACAAAAAAAGTAATATAACCCACCTAAGAGCAAAACCTCGAGTCCTGGCAAAGGAGGTAAAAGAACAAGTGCGCCCGCCGCTACTGAACTGACGGAGCGGACCTGCAAAAGACTGTGGCACAACGGGGGTGAGTTGCCAATTCGTGAGTAAAAAATAACACCTACAAAGGCTATCGTATGCATGCACACAAGCATCCTAGCATCTAAAATACAGGTAAGGCTGGATGCACTAGCAGGTGTGTATACAACATCAGTGTACTAATATGTATGCAACATGAATATCTGAGGTCTCAATAGGTATATATATAAGAAACATTTTATCTCTTTTTGTTTTTGAAACTCTTATAGAACGCCAGCATAATACTCAAGGAATCGACGAGAACCGGTGTCCAGCAACGACACCCAAAAGCTGTCTCAAATCTCATAAATCCATGTCATAGTGTCTCTGGCCTCAACCATCCGGCTAACCCAGCTCAATATCAAAATCTCATCATCTCGCGGCCACGGTCGGTATCCTCTGGATATCCGCCGTGCCAAACAGTCACCGGTAGGTAATCCGTCCCCTGCCAGGCTCAACGTCAACACCACATTTCTCTTGCCCCGGGGTACCTTACCGGGCCCACCATGTACCCGTGACGGTTCCTCCACTCCTCGACACGGATTTCGAAAGCCACAGCAAACTCATGGTGGACGACACTTTACATCACTAGAAAACCGCAATTTACATGTTTTAAAAATATAATAAGTTTAGAAATTTTGCGGCTTTCCCCCGAAATCCAGAAATATCATAAAATCTCAAGAAATCCTCATAAGTGCATATATCAATGATAATGAATGCATATGGTATCAATAATCAAGTTGCGATGTGTGATTAATAGATTAGGCATGAACAATTAATATGATGAAGAACATGCACATGAATAGCAATCCTACGGTTTCATTTTAAGGAATTAAAGGCAATAGCACAAGTTTAAGTATCAATTAGTAAAAGGTTTCAATTTAAAGGTTATCTAGTGTGGTGGCATGGCAATTACCAGGGTGTGTGTGTAAGCATGAATAGTGCTCGTGCTGCATATAAAAACCCTGGCAATGGTGCAGGTGTCCTATAAAATGGTTTCGTATAGGTATGTCAATATAATGCATGGATGCAGCAAATAGTCAAATAAGTATTTCACCCCTAATTACTAATATCACTAAGAATCTTGTAAGTTACTAAAACTATCGGGCGGCTTGCGCCATCCAACGATAGTCCCCCGTAGATGTTACATCTACTCACCGAAATCCCTGGCTAGCTGTGTCCAATCACCGCTTTCCCCTTTCACGCCGCGTCTGACGTCTCCGCGACCGAACCTGGAATTTACATCAATACCAAACATAAGGTTACTTATCAAGAACGATGCAAAACCCAACGAAACTACTAATGTTCACTAGCTAGGTACAGCGTGCACAAGGTGCGCGGAACATACGCGAAAATCGCAAAAACTGTCAAAAATCGCCGATTTGGTCGCCCGGCAAAACTAAAACCCGACTACTCAAAACTCCGCGCTCACGCATCCTAAACGTCATAGGAGATGTTAAAAACATTCCCAAGGTATCACAAATAATTCACCAAATTTTTTTTAATAAAAACCTAGTAAGCACAAACTAGCAATTTTGGTGCAAAAATCGAAAATTAGCGATACGGTTATCACAATCCAACACAATATCCAACCACACAACAAGCAATCTACAAACACTATAATTACAACACATTAGCAAAGATTCAAAACCTATTTTCCATAAACAACCATTACTTGAATTATATAACCTAGCAATTCTTAATCCAAACTATATATGAAAACCTTAAATTAACACTTAACTCAATTAGCAAGTTAACCTTCTAGATTAGATTAGCAAAACAACTAGATAATAAATTAGATTTAATCAACTAAATAATGGTTTCTAAACCCTAATTCAACTCATTTATCATGCTTCACAACCCATTTTCCATACATAAACCTTCTCTTGAATTTCCTAAAACAACAATTTACAACCAAAATCAAACTTTTAAAATTAACTAAATTAGCATAATCTGAAGACCACATAAACAAGGTAACTTCTTTGATTTGGTTGTGTAGGAACTAGCAAGCAAAATAAATTTAATTAACCACATAATGGTGTGCTAACAAACCCTAGTTTAAAACAAACTACTCTTTTATAAACTAGATTAGAAATTAGCTAAACTCTTAACACTAAAACCATATAATTAAAGGAATTTAGCCAAAAGAAATTAACTTGATGGAAATTATACCTCAAGATCTATGGATCAAGCATGTGATTTGCCTCTAAGGATGGCTTCCTAGCTCCAAGATTCAAGCAAGAATGGCTAAGGATAAATGATAGCATAAGGATTTTGTTTGGATTTTTGAATAAATTGTGGATTTTGATGTGTTTTTTTGAAGAAATTTGAAGAAAAATGAAAAGAAAAGAGATGAAGAGGAGGAGGTGCAGGTTTCGGCCAGATTAGAGGGAAGGGGAGGGTGTGGGTGTGTGGGAAAAGTCATTAGTCAACTTCCCCAAAAGTCAAAGCACCATACTTCAACAACTATTTTTAAAATAAATTCATAAACAACCCAAATCAACTCATGAAAGAAAACCAAAATGAGGCCAGAAATTTCTGGACCTGATCAAGGTGGGGCTGTCCTAGGGCTGAGGGAAGAGAGAGAGGGGTTTTACAAAAGAAATTTTATGCTAAAAGACCCCCTACAAGTCAAAAATTGCAAGTTTTAGCTTAAAATTCAATAAATTCGTTTCCTATCATAAAAATTTGTTAAAAATCAAGGTAAAATACTAAAAATTTATGTTACAACTAGATTTTAATTAACATAATTTTAAAGATTAAAATTAGCCCGGAAAAATTTGTATTTATCGCTAATTTAATGTATTTTCTTACCGGCTTAAAATAATATTAAAAAATTGAAAAATAGGAATTTTTTTTTAAATGACCAAAATTTCATAAGTAACTCATTAGCTACTAAAAACAAGCAATTACCTATCCATTTTAAGTATAATTATCCCTAAACTGCAAAATAACGAGAAAGACGGTTTTCGGAAAAATACCGAATTTTCACCGATTTTCAGGAAAACACCAAAACGACTTTTCAAGACGCTACATAAAATTCTCGTACAACAACAGTTTTCAGGAGACGATCCAGATGGAACCCTTTGAAGCTTTGTATAGGAGGAAATATCGATCACCCGTTTGCTGGAAGGAACTGAGCGAGAGTAGTATTTTGGGACCGCAGGTAGTACAGGAGACTACGAAAAAGATTCAGCTGATACAAGATAGAATGAGAACGGCCCAGTGCAGACAGAAATCATATGCAGACCGACGACGACGTAGACTCGCGTTTGATGTGGGAAATCATGTGTTCTTTCGTGTGTCTCCGATGAAAGGTGTGATTCGTTTTGGGAAAAAGGGGAAGCTCAGCCCCAGATATGTCGGACCTTACGAAATTCTGGAGAGAGTGGGTGCTGTAGCTTATCGTTTAGCACTTCCACCGAGTTTTCCCGATGTGCATCCGGTGTTTCACGTATCGATGCTTCGCAAGTATCTTCACGATCCTTCTCACGCGATCCAGCATCAGACTTTACAGCTTGAGCCGGATTTATTCAACACAGTGCAGCAAGTCGCTATTCTAGACAGGCAGGCAAAGAAACTGAGATCGGGGGTACTTCCATCTGTAAAGGTTCTTTGGCGAGGAACGAATCACGAAGAGATTACTTGGGAGGCCGAGAATGCGATACGAAAGAAATTTCTACATCTTTTTGAATGTACGTCTAGTTAAGTTTTAAATTCGGGGACCGAATTTTCTTAAGGGGGGAATATTGTAACATTCTGAAAATTTAGAAATAAATAAATTTAATTAATTAAATAATAAAATGTTAAATTAAAAAGCTATTAAAACCAAATAAGACATTGTCATAAGTAGTATGTAAAATAAATTAAATTAAAATTTTAGTATGTAACATTAATCAATTACAAGAGTTTTAGTGATAAATTTAGCTTCACTTTAAAAAAATGGTGTTTATATAATAACATAAGTAGTGAAGGGTCTTTATGGAAAAATGTAGGAAAATTATGCAAATTTGGATTTGTGAGGGTGTAAGTGGAAAATGGGTAGAAAATGTTTTAGTTCAGAATTTAATTACAAATTAAAATAATTTGGAAGAGATAATGTATTGACACCTCCTACTCTCATGCACAACACACACCCCACACCTCCTCCTTGCATGAAGATAGGATCCTTTAGCCTTTGACACCTCCTCCTTCACCTTATCCTTCCATTTTCTCATATATATAGCTTGTGTTCAGATTTGTAGCGTTTTTAACAAAAAACCTGAAAATTTAAAGAAAGAAAAAGAAAACCAAAGCAAAACAAAGAAGAACAAGAGAAAGGAGAAGGAAAGAAATAAGTCTAGGATTTTCCTCACCATCAAGCTAGGATAAGAAGCTTGTGCATCTTGGAGGGTGTTCTTCCAGCAAGTTATTTGTAGGTAAAATCCTTAATCACAGTAAGGATTTAATTCTGTAACCAGTTCAAAGTTTGAAATCAAAGTGTCTAGAATATCATATTTTCAGGCAAAATCGAGTCTGTTTGAATCTGCTTTAGTTTAGAGAAAAGTTAACTGAACTAAACAGGGTCTAAATGATATATGTTGAACCTAGAGCAAACCATAGGAGCACGAACCAAAGGGCTCGGTTTTGGGCCGGCAACATTAAGGAGGATTCCGGCGTCGCCGGATTTTTGAAGAGGTTTGGTGTTTTGGCTTTTTGGGTAGGTCTCTGTATAGGTTTTTGGTTACTTTAGTATTGTTTAATAAAGTTATTTTAACTGTATATAAAATCTGGGAACTAATATCGGAAAAGAGATCAAAATTCTAAAATATGACACGGGTAAAACGTATCGCGTTCTGTTTTCTGTCGCGATCCAGCGTTGGGTTAAATTTCAGTGAGGTTAAGTGTTAGATCATTTACAATAGTCGTATGTAGTGTAATTAGCACGTACAACTTGTGTTTTCTTGATTTTGCCGTATCAGAATGCAGCCGTTTTTTTTATACAAGTTAATTCAATGTTAGATTTGAGTATGGGAACTTTGGAGGCTGCAAAGAAAGGAAAAGGATTAGTGATTCCTGAGTAGTTACGACATATTCTGGTGAGTAGACTTAACATCTACCGGGGGATTGTGTAAAGATGGCGTAATAGGCCCGTATTTTGTTAAATTGAAAGATTGACTTTATATGCGAAGTTAATGACATGCATTCATATATACTTATACATCACTATGTTAATAGTTGTTAGAACACCACACCATTATCGACGAGTTATGCCGCACTTGCACATATTTACATGTTACACCACACCTCGTCGATATTAACATGTCACTTTTACACTTAGTAATTACCCTGTTAACTATGATTCTATCATACCTTAAACGTCACTAACAGTTGGACGTTGCATAAACGACATCATGTTTCGTATTTAAATGTTTGATGTTGATATGAGAAGAAATTGTATTATTGAGGATTTATGGTTTTGGGTTTTCCTATACTATTGCATAAATTCAGTGAATTCCATAATGATGTGAGATGTCCACCATGAGATGTAGTATTTATGATTTGATTTTATTTCGGACCGAGTGGGGGAGCAATACGGTCGCGGATGTATACGTTATCCAGACTGAGTAGGGGAGATATACAGTTGGATCCATGGTGGACCCGGTCGAGACTGAGGGGCAGGATAGCCGCATTTGAGGTGGGGGAGCCTAGCGAGGATACTCGATTCCGGAAATAGTTGTGAAACACGGCGGATATTTATGTGATATCGATCGGTGTTATTGATTACAGGATCGTTCGTGGAACGATGCCTGATAGAATGGAAAATTTGTGTCGATGATGGACACGGAAAGATGAACTTTAATTGGAAATAAATGATGGGATTTCAATTTTGGTTATGTGATTGGTAGTACTGATTCATATGTTCCACATGTTATCATGCATTATAATTATCCTTATTGCAGTTAGTGATAGTTTGTCATATTTACATTATCAGCCGTTATATGTTAGTTTTATTCTCTGAGTTGGTAACTCACCCCCGTTGTGCCACAGTTCCTTGCAGGAGTAGAATGGACGGTTAGCAACAGTGCAGATCCACTTCTTCAGTGTTTATCGCATCTTTTGATAGGTGGGTTACATATATAGTAACATTCTCTTTTGGTATTATATTTTGGATCTAGAAAATCTCCATCAGTCTTTGTATTATGACTTAGAATGAGAGATGGGTATATGTATATTATTTGACAGGTGAGATCGTTGTTATGTTAGAAGAGATTTCTTTTATTTATGTCTGGGATTCTTATTGATATCCTATATACTGAGTATTTATTTCCGCTGTTGATATTGTTGATCCCAACTAGGGATGCAACCAAACTTAATAATTTATAATTGTGTTTATTATGAATTCACTAGTGAGTTACTGTTAAGATCTTAATTACATAAAACTATGATTTTTACTTTAAAACTAAAAAAATTTCTCCGCAAAAAGGATTTGATCTTGGTTTTTCGGTTCATTCGGGTTGTGTAAATATCTTTAGATATTATACAATCTAAATGCCGGTCACATCCAAACTTTGGGTCGTGACACCAGGGCTGCTTTAGAGATATACTGGTACGTGTTATCAGTTGTTTCTCGACCCGTTATGAGCCTCACATCGGCACGACTTATCGAGTTACTAGGGTCTGACGTTTACCACCCCTAGACAAGATATGTGACATATCAGACGAAGAGACCGGACTGTACAGTAGTGTTACTGATTGGACTCGCAGGAGTGTGAGCATGCTTGCTTGTCGATCTTCTGATCGCTCAATGCCCGGGTGGCCATTACGTTTAGCAGACCGGTTGCGGCTTTTGGGTGTTTGATATGATCATCACCTACTGCCGGTGTATTGACGAGTCTTTAGAGTCCTACACAGAGGTTTCCTGGCTCAAGCGAAACGGAGTAGGAGCACATATGTGATATGTGCGGGACCGAGATTGATACGATATGAGATACCGTATTCTATTCTCGCGATTTATGACATTGGTCGGTTATATGCGATATAGTCGGGTTATTAGATCAAGTGTTGATTCGATAAGTTGTTACATATGATATTAGTCGGTTATATGTGATATAGCCGGATTATTAAATCAAGAGTTGATTTAATAATTTAATGTATAATTATTTATTTGATATATTACTTTATATTAACTAATATTAAGCTCGCTTATGATTTCTTTTTCTCACTTTGTGCATAAGTATATATGTGATATATATAAGTGTATATTATTTTGTGTCATGCTTGATGATACATGCAACAAAAGTGTGTGTATGAATTACACCATGCTTAGTTTTATTTATTTTGGTAATTACAAAAGGTGGCATTTTGTCATGGACGAAAGCTTGTAGAAGCTTGTAGTGATCTTTGACTAAGTCCACTATTTTGTTTTGGCTAAGATATTTGTTAACCCAACCAATTAAACTTAGCCATGGTTAACTATCTACAAAGGTTAACATATGATGTTAACTCACCTAGGGTTCCAATAATCTCATGGATAATTATCAAGAGAGCTTTCTTCTTCTTCTTCCTCACAAAAGCTTTCTAGCTTCAATGGAGTTGATGAAAAAAGTATGAGAAAATCAAATCTAAAATGAGAACACTTCCTACTTCATCATCCTCCACTACTTGCCATTTAGTATAGGGTGTTTGCTTCACTAATTCCACAATTAGTGAAGAGATAGCTTGGGTTAGTGTCTCCTCGATGTAGATCATCTTCGGCCTCGATGACTTCGAAGCAAGCATGTTCGTTTTTTCATGGGAGCCTCTCTAGAGTCCGGAGTTCACGATCGCAGTGAAGGGACTGCTACACAGAGCTATTGAAGTGAAGGACCGGTCTATAAAGGTTGTATTCCTTGCTCACTTAGGATGTAAAGTGTTTTCATATGTTATTCCATCGATTTCTAGTATACGATTCTAGGGTTAGGGTTAGCTAGAATGAATTTTTTTTTAATATGGCATGAGAGATGCCTCCTGAAACCTTGCCGCCGTCCTAGGCAACCCTGCAGTTACATGGGCTATAGACAGGTGGAGAACTGGGAAAGGGTGATATGTTTCTAGTAGTAGAGAATGGTGCAATTGTTGCAGCCAAAGTAGTTGGCAAATATCACCTAGTGTTACCAACTGAAAATACATTGATTCTAAACGACTATTATTTCGTACCAAAATGTTGTGAATATTTTCCCAGATCAAGTGTTGATTGGGTAAGATACGTTGTATAACAGTATACACGTTCTGAATCAAAACTATAGTTCTAAACGTACAGAATACACAGAAGAGGAACAGTTCAGAAATGAACGAAGTCTTCTTGAGGCATTGTAGACTAGGTCATATCGATGAAACAAGACTAGCTAAAGTTCCATAAGGATGCATATTTGAATCTGTTTGAATTTACATTTTATGAAACTTGCCATTCATGTCTCTCACACTAGGTGGCCAAATCTCCATTTAATGGAAACGAAGAAAGAGCTACTGAACTCTTGGATAGATACATGGTGATGTATGCGGTCCTATGTCTACACATTCCAGGGATGGTTCCACGTACTTTATTATATTCTCCGATGTTCTCTCAAGATACAGACATGTGTTCTTGTTGAAACACAAATCTGAATCTTTTGAGAATTTCAAGGAATATAAGTACAAAGAAGAGAACCGGATGGGTAAAAGTATTCAAATCCTTCGATATGATCGGGGATTTGAATACTGAGGCACGGAATTCCGAGACTATTTAAAAGAGAATAAGATTCTCTCTTAGTTTACTCCTCCGTATGCACCAAAGCACAACAGTATATCGGGGTAGGGGAATCGCACCCTATGAGATATGGTGCGCTCTATGATGAGTACTGTTGAGTTGCCTATTTCCTTTCAGGGATATGTACTTAAAAAGATGCATACCTATTGAATAGAGTTCCGATCAAATCCGTTGCCTACCACTCCATATGAGATATGGAATGGGAAGAGACCATCTCTTAAACGAGTTAAGATATGGGTTGTCTGGCATATGTTGAAAAGTAAAATCCGGACAAGCTCGAAGCAAGGTCAGTTCTGTGCAAGTTTGTAGGATATCCCAACCATTCGCGATGGTATATCTTCTATCACACCGAGGAACAAAAGATGTTTTGTTTCTCGACATGCCACCTTTTTAGAAAAGGAATT
The DNA here is from genome assembly GCA_030015575.1 of Agapanthus africanus. Taxonomy (NCBI): domain Eukaryota; kingdom Viridiplantae; phylum Streptophyta; class Magnoliopsida; order Asparagales; family Amaryllidaceae; genus Agapanthus; species Agapanthus africanus. The sequence goes on along the minus strand of CM057337.1, from coordinate 64,018,585 downwards.
TCTTGTCGAAGAAATTAGTGGCGATGAGGTAGAACTGGAACAAGTTCCAGCAAAGAAAACTATAACTGCCGATTTGGTGGAACCGGAGGATTCAATAGTCCCCGACGAACCGCAGCCACTCCGCAGATCTAGTTGGGTTCCTCATCCACCTGAGAGATACTACGGTTTTCTCATAGACGGTGGGAGTGAGGATTTCATCATAGAGATGATGACCCAACTAGTTTCGAGCAGGCCATCACAAGTGGAGACTATGTGAAATGGCTGGATGCAATGCGATCTGAGATGGAATCCATGTACACCAACAAATTATTGACTTTGGATGTTGCTCCTGAAGGGGTAAAACCTATCGGGAGCAAGAGGATCTTTGAGAAAGATAATTTGGTGTAGATGTAAAAGTTGAGACTTTTAAAACTATGCTTAAGTCCATCAGGATCCTACTTGCCATTGCTGCATACCATGACTATGAAATCTGGAAGACTGCACGTCAAAACCGCTTTTCTAAATGGTGATTTAGAAGAGAGCGTAAATATGACACTGCCAGAGCGCTTCGTAGACAGTGGGAGCAGCGGAAGCATGAGCAAGTTGCTTAAATCCATCTACGGGTTAAAGCAGGCATCGTGGAGATGGAACATCTGTTTTAATGAAACTGTCAAAGAGTTTGACTTCATCAAAAAGGTAGATGAACCATGTATAAATAAGAAGGTTGTAGAGAGTATGGTTGTCTTCCTCGTATTGTATGCGGATGACATACTCTTGATAGGAAAGGGTGTTCCTATGCTACACTCGTTCAAGCACCTCTTATCACACAGGTTCTCCATGAAAGATTTAACTGATGTCTCTTACATCCGAGGGATATAGATCTATAGAGAAAGATCTAAATGGATTTGGGATTGTCCCAATCCAGGTACATAGACACCATGCTAAAGGGTTTAGTATGGATGATTCTAAGCGTGGTAATGTACCCGCTTGTTCAGGAATCACTCTCTCCAAAGAGATGTCTCTCGAGACTGATTTGGAGAGGGCTCGCATACAAGAGATACGCTATGCTTTGACAGACGAGTAAAACATGTATGCGATATTATGTACCAGATCAGATTTAGCTTACTCACTAGGTGTAGTGAATAAGTATCGAACAGATCACTGGAAAAACCACCGGACAGCTGAAGAACATTCTTAAGTGTTTGAGAAGGACTAAAGAGTTGTTCTTGTTGTATGGTAACGGTGAACTCCAGATGGAGTCCTTTACCGATTCGAGCTTCCAGAGTGATAAGGACGACTGAAAGTCAGTCTCGGGTTTTTTCTTCACCCTCAGTGGAGGGACGGTATGTTGGAAGGGTTCCAAGCTATATACCGTAGCAGACTCGTTGATAGAGGCTAATTATATCACTGCCAGCGATGCTGCCAAAGAGATTGTCTGGATGAATAAGTTCATATGATGAACTTGGTTCCTACCATTGGGCATCCAATACCTGTGTATTGTGATGACAATGGAGCTGTGGCTTTGGCCTAGGAACCCCGGTCCTGTCAGCGATCCAGACATATTCTTAGATAGTATCACCTGATCAGGGAGATAGTTGATCTACGGGAGATTAAAGTTAGGAGAGTTGACACAGAGGATAACACAGCGGATCCACTCACCGAGGCCATCCCCGGATGCTATTCGAGAGATTTTTGGGACGTTGGGTATGAGATACTACAATAACTGGCCTTAGTGCAAGTGGGAGATTGTTAGGAATATGTATGCCCTAGAGGCCATTATTGTTGATATAGTGGATGCTTGGACATATATATAGAGAACTTTCTTGCTCGACATGATAGTATGCTATCAGGTTACCTTTATCTTAACATGTAGACTGGTATTCTTCCAGTCCGTCTCTTGCATGTTGGTAAAGCCCTTAGGATATGTACTTGACTACCAGGATTATGATGAGATCATACTAGTGGGGCCAGGGTGTTACAAAAGTACATCCTTTAATCAGTTCCTAGTCGAGGGGATATCGAGACTAGGGCATCGATTTTTCAGATTAGACTGGTGTGTACGTTTCTTGTCCCTTGGAGGGCGATGGTTGATCCCATAACCATTGGTGTGTGGCATCAAAGATTGCACACATGTGCTCATTGAAGAATGAGTACACCGAACAGGACTCGCCGAGGACTTCTAGTTGGTAGTATATCTATCGTCAGATAGCAGTCCTCTGGTGACACTGGTATAGGTTAGTCTGTAGACCCGAGATCGTCATAGAATCTTGTGCGGCTCCCACTGTGCTTTGATTTCCTCCCTACCACACTCAAAGGAGACATGCAAACGGGTGGATTTTGGGTACAGTCCCGAGTCACATGGAGGCAATGAGCAATAGGAGGGGTTTCGTCTCTCCTGGTATTAGGGGTTGATGTTGTGCTATGCTCCATTGGCTATAACTGGAAGTCCCTGGCCTAGGCTGCTTATGAGATTTACTGATAAGTGTTATCGGTATTTTCTCAACCTGTTATAGGCCAGACATCGGCATGACTTATCACGTTACTGAGGTCTGACGTTTGCCACCCCTAGACATTATATGCGACATATCAGATGAAGATACCGGACTATACGGTAGTGTTACTGATAGGCTTCATGGAGATTATGGACAAGCTTGCTTGTTGATCTTCACATCGCTCAATACTCGGGTAGCCGTTATGTCTGGCTAGTACTGCTGATGGTTTGTAGGTGACTGATGTGATCATCACCTACTGCTGGCGTATTGACGAGTCTTTAAAGTCCTACACAGAAGTTTTCTGGTTCAAGCGAAATGAAGTAGGACACATATGTGATATGTGTGTGGGCCAGATTAAATACGTGTATGTGATGCCATATTGTAATCAAGCACTTATCTGTTATCAAGTTCAGTTATATGTGAAATTACCGGATTATCAAATCAAGTGTTGATTTGATAATGTGATACTCAGATAAATGATATTAGTCGGTTATATGTGATATAACCAGATTATTAAATCAAGTGTTGATTTAAAAATGTGATATATATTATATGTGATATAATTATATCTTAGCTAATATCATTAGCTCACTAATTATTCTTTATAATATATATATATATATATATATATATATATATATATAATGAAGCATGGCTTGATTTTCTATTTTTGAGAAAAATAGGAAAAAGGTGGAAAATGAAAGCATGGTTGCAAGTATGGGCTTTATTCATAGTTTATTCATCCCGACTCACTATTCAAGCATGGTTGCAATTTTATATTGCAAAATTCCATGCTTGAATAAGTGGGGGTCAAGAGTTGCCATTCACTCTTAGCACATTCTCAACACTTAGCTTTTTTCTTGAGTTGCTCCCATGGTTGCTCTCTAGCTTCTTCTTCTACCTCAATTGCTATAGTTCAAGCTTCAACCCTCACATATGATGTGAACCATGAAGCTTGAACACAATCTTGTGAGCTTTAAACATCCCCTACTTCACTATCCTACACTTGACCAGCGATCGAGTGTAGCGTATTTACTACGCTAAAGAGTTTAGTGTAGAGGTAGCTTGAGGTGGAGGGACTTCGCGTGGATCATCTTCGGCACGTAGGTCATCGGAGGAAGCTCGTCCAAAGTCTCAAGTGGAGCCTAGTGGAGTCACGGGACTGCTATACGGAGCATGTGAAGTGAAGGACTCGAACTACAAAGGTTGTATCCATCTTTCACTTTCTCTTTAGTTGATCACATCACAAGGGAAAACCCTAATAATCTAGTAAAGATCTTGTTAGTCTAACTTTGCACCTAATAAAATTTAAAATTTGGCATGCTTGATTCCTCTAGAATATCATGGTGGTGCTAAGGTCGAATTTCATGGTATCAGAGCCAAGCTAGAACATTATGGTAGCTTGTAGCGACGTTAGAAATCCGCCGTTTTTGTCGCGCAAAACTGCCGATAAAAACAGTTTTCAAAATTGATGTTTCGAGTTGTTTGCACACCTCGCGGGCTCACGGTTTAAACCGAGAAGCTACGGAATGGAGCATGCGCACCCTGGGGACACCCTGGAGGGGGACCGAACGGCTGGGCCCACTCCCCAAGACCACCACAAGGCGGTCTTGGCGGTGGGGACCCGAAACTGCCCCACAATAGGCAGTTGACTCAACCCCTGGCCACCTTATGGTGGCCTCGTGGGTGGGGTACCCCCTCTAGGCCCCCGATTAGATACTTAATTTTTGGATCTTCACCTCCGCGAAGATTCGGGCGGGTTTCGAGTTCGTTTCGACTCCTGGATTTTCTTAAAATGATCGGTTTTGGAACTTTAGCTCACTGGATTTTTCATGTCTTGGAAAAATTGGTTTAGTTTGTTAATTGAGTGCGGAATTCTAATGTCGCGGTTACTTTACAAGCTTTGTGATGTGTGATACAATTATTAGAATCCGGATTAATTAGTTTTATGGAAACTAGTTAGTATATTGTAAACCTAGCCGTTTAGTCTCAATTGATCGATTGCCATGAAGTTTTGATTCGAATCAAAACTCCGTCGCAATTGCGTATTGTACGCGATCACTAAGTCGGGAATCTTGTTGAATTATCTGAAAGCAATTGAAAAGAGTTTTCAATTTGAGACTAAAATGCAAGTTTTATAAGTTAGGCACGAAATCCGGAATATGAGATATTCCGGTTTATGATGTCTAAGGATATCGCGGTTTCTAATTATTGTAGTTTTCTGTTTTCTTTTCTGCGACCGTAAGTGTAATATGTGGGGTATCCTAATCTCGTTTCTATATGTCAACAAGTTTTAAGGATACACATATTTGCTTACGTTGATGATATGTGATATCATGTGCTGCTGTTGATATGATTTATTGGATCGTCGTGAAAGAATAGCCGGGGGTTCTATTTTAGATGAGAATTTTTATTTTCATTCATGTAAAATTTGTATGTAATATTCTTTTATTGGGGCACTTCCGGGTTGAGGATAATGTTACCATTGTTGTATATTATTTACTTTTCCGTATTAGGATAGACCCAAGACGGGGAGCACAAGTAACCGGGTTCTAGAGTCTAGTGGGAGACCATCTCAAGGAGTTGAGATCGGGTCTCCTAACTCTAAAATTGGCAGGGTTACTTACCGCTCTCGTAGGGATCTAGGGATGTGGGTTTGTCTATTCATCACGACCGTGTAATCCATGTCTTACATTACTGGCTAAATTTGAAACACGGACATCCTGGTATATCCAATATTTCATATATTGCTTCGATTCTGTGATGTTGATCATATAACTGCGTGAGACGAATGTACTGTTATATATATGATATATAATAAACGTTGCTTATGTTTTGCACCTGCGTTAGTCCAGCCCCCACTCTGCCAGTAGTTAAGTAACCTAACGGTGCATGACGGGTCCCCGTGTCGAATGCGGATGACATAAGCATACGTTCTATTTTCGTTTCATTTTTCTGTAATGTTTAGAAAACATTAATTGATAGGACTTCATTAATGAGATTAATGAAAAGAAAGAAACCTAAAAATGTTGTAGAATCAAATTTTCAAAAAGGGTAGCTCTAGTTCTTACTTTGCATAGTGGTATTCTTTGATGAATATCCAGCACCTCATTCGATGAGGAAAGAGCCGAGATCCCTTCACCTGGAGTGACCTCTTTAGCGAAACCAGCAAATGCTACAACCCACTCGGGTTTTTTTGATTGCTTCTCTACTTCTTGCTTTGCATAGTGGTATTCCTAACCAGCACCTCATTCAATGAGGAAAGAACCAAGATCCCTTCGCTGGGAGTGACCTCTTTAGCGAAGCTAGAAAAGCCTCAAAAACACTCTTTTTCAAAATCACTAGATTCTACAACGATATCAAGTTCATTACGCTCATGGTTTTCTTAAAAACCTGTGTAGCCCTCCGTCATTTCAGATAAGTACCATTTAGTATTCGTGCTGCGTTTGTTGACCTTGTCAAGACGTAGTGTGCGGTAGCTGATTAGTGCTTATCTGCTAGCATGTGATGCGCTTGGGTTAGGGTAGTCGTGCGGCCTTGTTGACTTTGTCAAGGGTCGTGCTGGTGTGTTTAATTCAATCAAGAAATGACGGGTAGAACTTGACCAACGCTTATGGTTTGTTGACCTTGTCAAGATCATAAGTGGCTAGGGGTAAAAACCATTATCGGGAATTTCAAGTGTTGAAATTTGCAATGAGATTGCATACCTTCTATATGATAGTTGGATCCCGATACCCACTGCGAGTAAGAGTTACTCCTGAGAGAGTTTTGCACTTTACATTTAGCTAATCAAGTAGGTGTTTAGAAATGTGTCAACGGGGTTATGCCTATAGGAAAACGAGGTTTATTTTAATTAGGTCCATGAGAAAGAACGTGGAACCTCCCTCGGAGTACCGATACCTGCCTGGCCGAACGATTGGCGAACCTATAGGGTGTAATTAATCCCGGCTAATCTTACCTTTTAGGGTTTGAAGAAAGATTTGATAAAAACAGTGGGAGCCATCCTGATTAGATAAAATAACCAATCTAATCTTGCAAAGAGCGCACGCAAAGTGATTATCATTCTCTTTCTCCTCGTAGGGACCAATGAAATGCCTTAATCAAGATAATAATATAGTTGTATTGACCGAACCTACTTATTATACTGGGCTAGGTTCCGCTCTACCTTATGATTGTCATAAGTCTGAGCAAGAAATAGGGGAATATTCGGATTCCCACACCACCCAAATGAAGAAAAAGCATGTTGATGCATTGTCTTCGGGTGTGTTCGTTACAAAGAAATGTTTCTCAGTTTACTCTACGTCCTGAGTATTGGATACCGGATCAGGATCCCACACATATAATTTGTTATATGGGCTATAGAAAGGTGGAGAACTGGGAAAGGCTGATATGTCTCTAGTAGTAGAGAATGATGCAATTGTTGCAGCCAAAGCAGTTGGCAAATATCACCTAGTGTTACCAACTGGTAATACATTGATTCTAAGCGACTATTATTGCGTACCAAAATATTGTGAATATTTTCCTAGATCAAGTGTTGATTGGGTAAGGTACGTTGCATAACAGTATACACGTTCTGAATCAAAACTACAGTTCTAAACGTACAGAACACACACAAGAGAAACGGTTCAGAAATGAACAAAGTCTTCTTGAGGCAACACAGACTAGGACATTTCGATGAAACAAGACTAGCTAAAGTTCCATAAGGATGCATATTTGAATCTGTTCGAATTTACATCTTATGAAACTTGCCAGTCATGTCTCAAAGACTAGGTGACCAAATCTCCGTTTACTGGAAACGAAGAAAGAGCTACCGAACTCTTGGATAGATAGATGGTGATGTATGCGGTCCTATGTCTACACATGCCAGGGATGGTTCCATGTGTTCTTGTTGAAACACAAATCTGAATCTTTTGCGAATTTCAAGGAATATAAGTACGAAGAAAAGAACCAGCTGGGTAAAGGTATTCAAATCCTTCGATATGACCGGGGAGTTGAATACTGGAGCACGGAATTCCGAGACTATTTAAAAGAAAATGAGATTCTCTCTTAGTTTACTCCTCCGTATGCACCTAAACACAACGGTATATCGGGGTAGAGGAATCACACCCTATGAGATATGGTGCGCTCTATGATGAGTACTGCTGCGTTGCCTATTTCCTTTCAGGGACATGTACTTAAGAAGATGCATACCTATTGAATAGAGTTCCGATCAAATCCGTTGCCTACCACTCCATATGAAATATGGAATGGGAAGAGACCATCTCTTAAACGAGTTAAGATATGGGTTGTCTGGCATATGTTGAAAAGTAAAATCCGGACAAGCTCGAGGCAAGGTCAGTTCTGTACAAGTTTGTAGGATATCCCAACCATTCATGAGGGTATATCTTCTACCACACCGAGGAACAAAAGTTGTTTTGTTTCTCGACAATCCACCTTTTTAGAAAAGGAATTTCTTGTCGAAGAAATTAATGGCGATGAGGTAGAACTGGAAGAAGTTCCAAGCAAAGAAAACTATAACTGCCGATTTGGTGGAACCGGAGGATTCAATAGTCCCCGACGAACCGCAGCCACTCCACAGATCTAGTCGGGTTCCTCATCCACCTGAGAGATACTATGGTTTTCTCGTAGACGGTGGGAGCGAGGATTTCATCATAGAGATGATGACCCAACTAGTTTTGTGCAGGCCACACAAGTGGAGACTATGTGAAATGGCTGGATGCTATACGATCTGAGATGGAATCCATGTACACCAACAAATTATTGACTTTGGATGTTGCTCCTGAAGGGGTAAAACCCATCGGGAGTAAGAGGATCTTTGAGAAAGATAATTTGGTGTAGATGGAAAAGTTGAGAATTTCAAAACTATGCTTAAGTCCATCAGGATCCTACTTACAATTGCTGCATACCATGACTACGAAATCTGGCAGACTGCATGTCAAAACCGCTTTTCTAAATGGTGATTTAGAAGAGAGCATAAATATGACACTGCCAGAGCGCTTAGTAGACAGTGGGAGCAGCGGAAGCATGAGCAAGCTGCTTAAATCAAACTACGGGTTAAAACAGGTATCGTGGAGATGGAACATCTGTTTTAATGAAGTTGTCAAAGAGTTTGACTTCATCAAAAAGGTAGATGAACCATGTATAAATAAGAAGGTTGTAGAGAGTATGGTTGTCTTCCTCATATTATATGCGGATGACATACTCTTGATAGGAAAGGGTGTTCCTATGCTACACTCGGTCAAGCACCTCTTATCACACAGGTTCTCCATGAAAGATCTAACTGATGTCTCCTACATCCGGGGGATATAGATCTAAATGGATTTGGGATTTTCCTAATCCAGGTACATAGACACCATGCTAAAGGGTTTAGTATGGATGATTCTAAGCGTGGTAATGTACCCGCTTGTTCAGGAATCACCCTCTCCAAAATGATGTCTCTTGAGACAGATTTAGAGAGGGCTCGCATACAAGAGATACCCTATGCTTTGACAGACGGGTCAATCATGTATGCGATATTATGTACCAGATCAGATGTAGCTTACTCACTAGGTGTAGTCAATAAGTATCGGACAGATCTTTGGGAAAACAACCGGACAGCTGAAGAACATTCTTAAATGCTTGAGAAGGGCTAAAGAGTTGTTCTTGGTGTATGGTAACGGAGAACTCCAGATAGAGTCCTTTACCGATTCGAGCTTCCAGAGTGATAAGGACGACTGAAAGTCTGTCTTGGGTTTTTTTCTTCACCCTCAGTGGAGGGACGGTATGTTGGAAGGGTTCCAAGCTATATACCGTAGCAGACTCGTTGATAGAGGCTAATTATATCGCTGCCAACGATGCTGCCAAAGAGGTTGTCTGGATGAATAAGTTCATATGATGAACTTGGTTTCTACCATTGGGCATCCAATACCTGTGTATTGTGATGACAATGGAGCTGTAGCTTTGGCCTAGGAACCCCGGTCCCGTCAGCGATCCAGACATATTCTTAGACAGTATCACCTGATTAGGGAGATAGTTGATCTCCGAGAGATCAAGGTTAGGTGGGTTGACACGGACGATAACACAGCGGATCCACTCACCGAGGCCATCCCCGGATGCTATTCGAGAGGATTTTGGGACGTTGGGTATGAGATACTACAACAACTGGCCTTAGTGCAAGTGGGAGATTGTTAGGAATATGTATGCCTTAGAGGCCATTATTGTTGATATAGTGGATGCTTGGACATATATATATAGAGGACTTTCTTCTTTGACATGATAGTATGCTATCAGGTTACCTTTATCTTAACATGTAGACTGGTATTCTTCCGGTCTGTCTCTTGCATGTTGGTAAATCCCTTAGGATATGTACTTGACTACCAGGATTATGATGAGATCATACTAGTGGGGTCAGGTTGGTCCAAAAGTACATCCGTTAATCAGTTCCTAGTCGAGGGGATATCGAGACCAGGGCATCGATTTTCCAGCGTAGACCGGTGTGTACGTTTCTTGTCCCTTGGAGGGCGATGGTTGATCCCATAACCATTGGTGTGTGACATCAAAGATTGTACACAGGTGCTCATTGGAGAATGGGTATACCGAATAGGACTCACCGAGGACTCCTAGTTGGTAGTATACCTATCGTCAGATAGCAGTCATCTGGTGACACTGGTACAGGTTAGTTTGTAGACCCGAGATCGTCATAGAATCTTGTGCGGCTCCCACCGTGCTTTGATTTCCTCCCTACCACGCTCAAAGGAGACGTGAAAACAGGTGTATTTTGGGTACAGTCCCGAGTCGCATGTAGGAAATGAGCGATAGGAAGGGTTTCGTCTCTCCCGATATTGGGGGTTGATGCTATGCTATGCTCTATTGGCTATAACTGGAAGTCCCTGACCAGGGCTGCTTATGAGATTTACTGATAAGTGTTATCGGTAGTTTCTCAACCTATTATAGGCCAGACATCGGCATGACTTATCACGTTACTGAGGTCTGACGTTTACCACCCCTAGACATGATATGCGACATATCAGACGAAGAGACCGGACTGTACGGTAGTGTTACTGATAGGCTTCATGTAGACAATGGACAAGCTTGCTTGTTGGTCTTCACATCGCTCAATACCCGGGTAGCCGTTACGTCCAGCTAGTACCGCTAACGGCTTGTAGATGACTGATGTGATCATCACCTACTGCTGGCGTATTGACGAGTCTTTAGAGTCCCACACAGAAGTTTCCTGATTCAAGTGAAACGAAGTAGGACATATATGTGACATGTGTGTGGGCCAGATTAAATACGTGTATGTGATGCCGTATTGTAATCTGGCACTTATCTGTTATCAAGTTCGGTTATATGTGATATAACCAGATTATCGAATCAAGTGTTGATTTGATAATGTGATACTGAGATAAATGATATTAGTCGGTTATATATGATATAACCGGATTATTAAATCAAGTGTTGATTTAAAAATGTGATATATATTATATGTGATATAATTATATCTTAACTAATATCATTAGCTCACTAATTATTCTTCATAATATATATATATATATATATATATATATATATATATATATAATGAAGCATGGCTTGATTTTCTATTTTTGAGAAAAATAGAAAAGAGGTGGAAAATGAAAGCATGGTTGAAAGCATGGGCTTTATTCATAGTTTATTCATCTTGACTCACTATTCAAGCATGGTTGCAATTTTATATTTCAAAATTCCATGCTTGAATAAGTGGGGGTTAAGAGTTGCCATCCATTCTTAGCTCATTCTCAACACTTAGCTTTTTTGTTGAGTTGCTCTCATGGTTGCTCTCTGGCTTCTTCTTCTTCCTCAATTACTATAGTTCAAACTTCAATCCTCACATGTGATGTGAACCATGAAGCTTGAACACATCTTGTGAGCTTTAAACATCCCCTACTTCATCATACTACACTTGACTAGCGATCGAGTGTAGCGTGTTTACTACGCTAAAGAGTTTAGTGTAGAGGTAGCTTGAGGTGGAGGGACATCGTATGGATCATCTTCGGCACGAAGGTCATTGGAGGAAGCTCGTCCAAAGCCTCAAGTGGAGCCTAGTGGAGTCGCAGGACTTCTATACAGAGCATGTGAAGTGAAGGACTCGAACTACAAAGGTTGTATCCATCTTTCACTCTCTCTTTAGTTCATCACATCACAAAGGCAAACTCTAATAATCTAGTAAAGATCTTATTAGTTTAACTTAGAACCTAATAAAATTTAAAATTTGGCATGCTTGATGCCTCTAGAACATCATGGTGGTACTAAGGTCGACTTTCAGATCTGTTGCAAAAAAGAATGTTATCATGTTATCATATGGTGAAAGTGAATCTTGTTGTAAGTTTACATCCTGCCTATTTTGGTCACTTGAGTGCTCACTACTTGACGATCCATAATTTACGTACGAACCTATGTAATCTCCAAGGTGATATGGATCATTAAAGCAGACGATGTCAAACGGATCGTGCGATGAAAACTGACTAAGTCGATGTCCACGTGGATCATTGATATTCCCCCTTGAGGATGACTTTTTCCATATTTACGTTGATAAACACTATGAGGACCAGTATCAGCTTCCGGAGTAAACGAATCTTTAGTGGGAGGATGATAATCGCTTGCACTTCCACCTGCTACGGGCCCCTGATCTGAACCGACCGATGAGCTACTTTCCTCAATGCTTACAGCTTTTTTCCGTTTATCTACCCTATGGATTTAGCCCAGCTCTTCATTCTCTTTTCTTTTCTCGTCTATCCAGCTGTTTTCATTATCATCAATCAATCAACCTTCAAACTCTTCAATCCATTCAGTAAGTGGATCATCCTAATGAAATATATAATCCAAGTCAATTACTTGCTCATGTTTTTGTTTTCGTTTGATATGTCTTTCTCTTAATCTCATGTTGTAATGGACGTATATCAACTTCTCAAGATTAGTCATTTTTAGTCTATTTCTAATTTTTGTATTAATTAATTCAAAATTCGTCCAATTTCTTTCACAATTTGAGGACGAAGTCGTCTAGTTTTAAATTCTTCAAGCTAAACGCGTGAGATTTGGAGTATCTCCTCTAGCAACTATAGACCATCAATCAGCTGGATTGGATTTTTGAGAAGAAATTTTTGCCTTCATATTAGCGAAACACCTGATTTCAATCTGTATTTCTCCGCCGGCGTTAAAAACAAATTTAATGCTTATTAGGTATACAAATAATGATAATCATTATGATACACACACACACATACATCTCTTGAAATAGCTATTTGTTTAGATATGTCTGGTTCCATTTTGTCAACTACAGACCTAAAGTCTGTCAATACCTCTTCATCATTTTCTATACTGCGGGTGTAATGAAATCGAGGATTCAAAAAAAAATCTGCTATTGGATGATATTGATATTAATTGATATAGACGGTAATTTTCTTAAGAATATTAAATTAAAAGTATCGAAATTGTCAGTTTGAATTGACCCACTGCATGAAGATTTTGATGAAGTTGTTTTCCCCAACGATTATCAATTATTCTCCACCATTTTCTGTAGCCGTTTCCAACATTTTTTATTGCTTCCTTTGCCCGATCCATTGCCTCATAAAGAAAACCCATTTCAGGTTTGTCATCTCCGTCAACCATTCTTAAAACCTTCACAAGCGGCTCAAACATAATAATGATGGAAGCAATCTCTATCCAAAAGCTAGCACTTTCGATCATATTTTTTACTTCTTCGGCATTTTTCTTGTCTCTAAATACGAGCTTGATTTGTTTATTTGTCCACTCACGTGTAGTGACTGCTCTTTTCAAATCCTCTCAATGTGTGTAAATAGAGTCCAACGAAAGAAATTTTTTTACAAACCGTGTTACGGCAGGCCGAAGTTTCTCTTTTTTATGTGTCTCTGCTCTCATTATTTTAAAAGCCCAACCATGATTATATATAAAAATTTTCATTGTCTTACACCGCTCAGTGATTGTTTTCACCTCATGCTCTTTTGCCATATTTTCGAACATAAGATCTATGCAATGTGCTGCACATGGAGTCCAATACAGACTTTTCTTTCCTCCATTAATAATCGACCAGCTGCTTTATAATTTGCATCATTATCAGTGCACACTTGCACTACTCTATGCACTTGGATTTCGCCAATCACGCCATTCATCAAATTAAATAAATAATCGTCCGCCTGGTCGTGGTTTGTTGCATCAACGGATTTAAGAAAAACTGTTCCTTCAGTAGAATATACAAGAAAATTTATAATTTTCATATGGTTTCAGAGTCCAACCGTCGCACATAAGAATGCAACCAAACTCATCCCAATAATTATGATGCGATTCAACGTAAGCGTTCCCTCATAAAATGAGGCAGTGCCTCACGTTTCGGGCACGTGAGCGTCCACGTGAAAAGCATGGAGACGTCTGTCTCTGTTAGGACTAAATCATATGGCAGCGCCTTACGTTTATAGCACATGAGCGCCGGCGTGCAAAGCACATGAGCGCCGGCGTGCAAAGCACATGAACGCCTGTATCTGATAGGATTAAATCCTTTGGCAGCGCCTCACGTGTTAGGCATGTGAGCGCCAACGTGCAAAGCACATGGATACCTATTTCAATAAGAATTAAATTCTTTGGCTACGCTACATGCATATCATGTGAGCGTCAGTGCCCAAGTTGAAGCAGTTTTGCTTCGGGAAATTCTATATGGGAAAATATTTCCCTAAACAAGAAAAATATTCTCTGTTAAACAGAGAGCCGTTGGATCAAAGATTCAATGATAGAATTAAATTCTATTAGGGAAAACATATCCTCAATCTATTTAAATAAAAAAAAATATTCTCTGTTAAATAGAGAGCCGTTGGATCAAAAATCCAATAATGACCATTAAAAGATATAATTAAATTCTATATAGGAAAATATTTTCTTAATCTTTCTAAACAAGAAAGATATGCTCTGTTAAACAGATAACTCTTGGATTAAAAAGTACAATGGTGATTAAAAATCACCGTTTAAATCGAGAGATAGAATTAAATTCTATATGAGAAAATATTTTCTTAATCTTGTTAAAAACAAGAAAAATATATTCTGTTAAACAGAAAGTCTCGGATCTAAGATCCAACGGTGATTAAAAATCACCACCTGATTATGAAATCGGATTGAGGTCTCTCAAATAAGAGATCTTTTAAACTAATCAACAATTTTTCTTCACATATAAAGGACCCGAGACTTCAAGTCTCAAATAGAGAATCGACCCATAAGGTGATAAAAAAAAGCTACAACTGAGAATTTAATTCTCTTGCTGAAGAAAAAATCCTTCTTGCTCCCTTCAAACCCAAAGTAAACAAAAAAGCATAGATCAAAATATCTCCTTTAACTAATATATATAGAAACAAGGGTTTAACCCTTTATAAAGAAGTTAGTTCTTTTTTTGGGTCTGAGATCCACAAGACAAATCTTCCATAAGTTGAGAATTTAATTCTCACCAGGAAGATTTTGTTCTTCAGACTCAAGATTTAGGAGAAAAACTTGATATGAGAAAAGAAACATGAAGAAAAGAAATGAAATGTATACTCCAGGAATTTAATTCCTCTAAAAAGAGGGTTCAACCCTTCAAAGAACTTAGTTTTCACAAAAATATGGAAACAGAAGAACTTAGTTCTCAAAAATCCGATTCCAGATCTTCAATAATAGAGATCTTAGTGATCATTAATAGCCAATATACTATTAATAGAAGTTTAAAAAAATAAACAGAGATTAAATCTCTAAGAACTCAGCATCTCATATGATATCCACGTGAGCGCCTAAAAGTTTCCTGAAATGAGCGCCTCACGTGACACTTACATGAGCGTGCAGAAGACCCATGAAGACAGCGCCTCACGTGCCACACATGTGAGCGCCCATAAGCAAAGATTTGGCGCCGCACGTGCCACCCATGTGAGCGTTAAAAAAATGTCAAGCTAGAGCGCCTCATGTGATACCCACATGAGCTCTGTATGAATAAAGTGCTTAGCACTGATATAGCTGTTAGTTATATGTATGCCCTAGAGTCCATTACTATACATGTGATGTATATTATAGTGGATGCTTGGACATATATAGGGATGACTTTCTTGCTCGACATGATAGTATGCTATCTGGTTGCTCTTTATCTTAACATGTATACTTATTGTCTCTCTATTACATGTTGATGAAGCCCTTAGGATGAGTACTTGACTACCAGGATTATGATGCAGATCATACTAGTAGGGACAGGGTAGTCGGTAAGTACATCATTCAAATGTTCCTAGTCATGGGAGTATCGAGACAGGACATCGATACTCCAGAGTAGACCAGCGTATACGCTTCTCGATCCATATGATGGACGATGGATGATCCCATATCCATTGGTATTTGATATCGTATACGGGTGATCAGTAGACACTGGGTACACTGGACGGACTCGCCGAGAACTCCTAGATGGTATTATACCTATCGTCAGATAACAGTTCTCTGGTGACACTGGTACAGGTTAGTCTGTCGATCCGAGATCGTCATAGTGTTTTGTGTGATTCCCACCGTGCTTTGATTTCCACCTTACCACGTTCAAGATATCGTGCAAAACGGTGGTTTTTAGGTACAGTCCCGAGTCACATGGAGGTAATGAGCGATAGGAGGAGATTCGTCTCTCCCGGTATTAGGGGTTGATGTTGCGCTATGCTCGATTAGCCATAACAGGAAATACCTGGCCAGGGTTGCTGAGATCTACTGGTAAGTGTTATTAGTAGTTTCTCAAACCGTTATAGACCTTGCATCGGCATGACTTATCAGACTATTGGAGTCTGACGTTATACCACCATCAGGTTGTGATATGCGACATATCAGACGAAGAGACCGGACTGTACGGTAGTGTTACTGATTGGATTCGCAGGAGTATGAGCAGGCTTGCTTGTTGATCTTCTGATCGTTCAATACCCGGATGGCCGTTATGTTTAGCAGACCGCTTGTGGCTTGTGGGTGTTTGATATGATAATCACCTACTGCTGGCGTATTGACGAGTCTTTAGAGTCCTACACAGAGGTTTCCTGGTTCATGCGAAACGAAGTAGGAGCACATATGTGATAAGTGCGGAACCGAGATTAATGCGCGTATATGATACCGCATTCTATTCTTGCGATATGTGATATCTATCGGTTATATGTGATATAGCCGGGTTATCGGATCAAGTGTTGATTCAATAAGATGTTACATTTGATATTAGTCGGTTGTATGTGTTATAGCCGGATTATTAAATCAAGAGTTGATTTATTAATTTAATGTATAATTATATATTTGATATATTGAATTATATTAACTAATATTAGCTTACTTAAACATTTCTTTTTCTCACTTGTGTGCATATAATATATATGTGATATATATTAATGTACAACTTTTGTGTCATGCTTGATGCCACATGATACATGGGTGTATGAGACTTAAACCATGCTTATGATAATCCTAAGGTTTTTATTTATTTTGGTAATTCACAAATTGGTGGAAATTTGTCATGGCTAGAAGCTTGGAGAAGCTTGTTGTCTCCATTGACTTAGTCCACAAATTTGTTTTACTTAAAATATTTATTAACCTAACCATTATCATTAGCCATAGTTTAGTCTCTAGACGAGTTAGTGTATGACACTATCTCACCCATGTTTGCTATTCCCACCTCATGAGTTTCATTCTCATCTCAACTTCATCTTCTTCTTCATCATGAAAAAGCTTTCTAGCTTTTCAAATGGTGAAGAAATATTGTGAGAAAAATAAATCTAAAGTGAGCCCAATTCCTACTTCATCATCCTATATTATATTAGCTATTTATTTTAGGGTGTTTGCTTCACTAATCCACCATTAATGAATAGGTAGCATGAGCTTGAGTCTCCTCGATGTAGATCATCTTCGGCCTCGAAGACTTCGAGCAAGCATGTTCATTTCTTCATGTGAACCCTTACTAGAGTTCGGGTGTTCACTACTTGGAGCGAAGGGACTACTACACGGAGCTTTAGAAGTGAAGGACCGGTCTACAAAGGTTGTATTCCTCATTCACTTAGATGTAAAGTTGTTTGCATTATTGTTTCGTCTAAATCTCTAGTTAAGATTCTAGGGTTAGGGTTGTTTAGCACGGTAATTTTTTGAAATTGGCATGGACGATGCCTCCCGAGACCTTGTTGCCGTGCTAGGTAACCCTGCAGTAGCATAGTCCAAGCGCCCCACGTGATATCCACATGAGCCCTAACATATGATTTGGATAATAAATATCCACAATGATTAAGTGCTTAGCACTGATAGGGCAACGCACAAGTCTGAGCGTCTCACGTGATATCCACGTGAGCGTCAGAGCAGAATTTGGATATTATATCCATAGTCAAAAAATGAAGTGCTTAGCACCGCTAGATGATGAAAAGCCCAAGACTAAGCCCAAAATTAGCCGAGCCTCAGAAGTTTCATACTCCTTAAGCCCATATTGCTCATCATAACCGATCCCATATGCTCATCTCTGTTAATGGATCTTAACAAAATTTAGTGATCCTTAACCCTACTTCTAAGTTGATCTCAGTCTCATATAAGACTAATGTATTCTTAGTTAAAGTAAATTGATCCCATGTGCTTATATATTTAAGTCGAACTTAATCTAAAACCATATTCACGGTCCTTAAATAAAACAAAATATCCCCTGAACCGATGGAAGATAATATTCAAACCCAAATATATATGTACTGATTTGAACTATTCCACGCCCTACGGGCGACGACATAAACTAATCTCTGTATACAATCCACGGCCAACCAAAATTAAAAAAAACATAACATGACATGAAGCGATCTGCCTGGAGCAGGAGAAAGTTGTTATCGCAACGCGATAACGTAATTAACTGCAGGGCCTTGTGCCTGTAGAGAAGAGCATCCCCACAATCAAAAACCCCTTACAAATGAAAAGGAATCTAATAAAGTCACACTACATCGGTTGTATCTGCCCAAACCTCTGATATACGGTGCCATAAATCAACTTGGCATTTTCGGAGAGGTGGACAAATATGTTCTAAATAGCATCTACTCCCAAATTCAGGCAAGGCGATCAATCCCCGTTCGTCTCTGATTTTGGCGGTAAACAGATTCTAGCACGCCCGTGGGACCTCTTCATCTTTCCACTTCCACTCCATACATCATGTGTCGTGTTTTACAAACAAAATCGTGGTTCGCTATATTCATGGTTGCCCTTGGATTCAAGATACTAAAACTTGGTATTTCTCTTTTGTGCAGAATCAATGGCTTCTTACTGCACTTCCTGCAAAAGCAACTCCCACTCCATCCTAGCCGGAGGAGTGACGTACGGGCCCAATGCGGCCTCCATCTTCTCGATGCTGGTGGGACATGCCATTCAAGCCACTACCGGATTATTCTTCCGGACCATGTTCCCATCCATGAGGTTTGGCGTTTCAACGCCCCAAGAAGAAACTCCTCGAAAGTCGATCTTTGATCGGCTAGCTACTGTGGTGGCTCCTATCAGCAAGCCGTCCAATTCCGGAGTTTCAATCTTCAACAAGCTGAAAGAAAGCTCAAAAGGTCCTGTAATGAAGCCCATGATTCCAAAGGTGGTGGCCCCAAAACGGCTAACCCTCCTTACTCCTGCCATGCATGAAGCCAGCAAAAGTGCTTCACCCCCCAAGATGGTCGGTTTTCGACAGATTGACCAATTTTTCTCCCGCTCTGCTAAGAGCGTCCATCTTCCATAGGCTGACACCAAGCGAAGCTCCCCAGCAACACCCGGGGCATGATGAGAGCACCTCCAATACTGAGGCAGTTCCCACCACAAGACATGCTCGACGTCGCCACTGGCGCCGAGTAAGACAGGCTGGGGACAAATCTCCCTCTGGGATTACCCCGCCTACTCTTATGGTGGATATTGACGCTGCTATTCCAACTGGGAACTGGTTCTATCCACTTAGGATGGTGCAAAAACTCCCCAATGGCGGAAATGAATAGATCACCTCCTCTTGTAGAAGCTCCAGCGTAGATGAAGTCGGAGCAGCCTTATTAGCGGCTCTCCTCGCAAATCTACAGAGTCTGGTGGAAAGTCCAAGACTCAATGCTTAATGAAAACTGTTCTCGTTGATCGAAAAAATCCAAGGTCTGACGACAAGACGATTGCTCCTCCGCCATATAATGAGGGACTTCTCTAAAAGAGGTGCCTGACATAGCGGCTCCTTTTGCTCCAACCTCTCATAAAAGAGTAAGGCCGGAGAAAATTTTCTTGCCAGCGGCAAAACCCAAAGGCGAAGGCTCCAAACGCCCCAAGTCTGGGGCATAACCGTACATACGGTCTATATGACTAATGGTAAAGAAGAGAATCATGTTTCTGTGAGTCACAGACCGCATATCCGGTCATTGACAAAAGCTCAAGAGCAATAGAAGAAGCTCCAAGATATGCTTGCCAAGATGGCAGCACTTACCAGACCCAAAGAAAGTCCAGACAAAGAAACTGAACAGCACCAGCAGTAAGAAACCAATACAGAGTTCTTGCGATGGGTACTGTAAAATAAAGATAAGGAACCTGCAAACCAGGCTACCAACATAAAACAGACGACTCTTATATTCCAAGATATGGTTGGGATGATGATCCAACCAGAACCACCGGCTGAAGATCCTACAGTGATTATCGAAAATGATAAAGGAGAAACATCGAATCCTCCCCAGGCCCTATCAGCAGCCAAGGAGGAAATGATCTCTAAGGCAGTATTGGATGATGATATTGCTCAGCAAATTAAAGCTCATCAGATCAATGAAGCTGCCAATCAACTGGTCAAAACAAGAAGACCATATCCGGTTTGGTACGACCAGATAAAGTACCCACCGAGATATACAATCCTGAAGTTCCACTTATATAAAGGAATAGGTAATCCCCATCTGTATATTGCACAGTTCAGGGCTCTGCGTGGTAATACTGGAGGCGACGAAAAACTGTTGCTTCGCCAATTCGTCGGAAGCTTATCAGAGACAGCTTTCGACTGGTACTCCGAGCTCCCAAATGACTCTGTTAAAACATTCTCTGAAATGGAGCTTCTATTCACACAACGATTCGCTAGTGCAAGTGAGCATACTCCAATCACGACGCTGATCAATGCCAGGGTCAAGCCATGGAAAACGTGGGTCCAATACGCGATCCGGTGGCGGAACTTATGGTCTAAATGCGAACAACTTATTGAAGAGTCTCCAGTTGTGGTGATGTTCATTGGGACTCTCGATCCTCAATCGACCGTATCCTAATTCATTGCCTTCTTCAAGACCACCACGTTCCAAGCGTTGATTGATAAGCTGGCCCAGATAAGTCATAGTCCGTCCTCCTCAAGCATGGACCCCCGGAATAATAAGGGCAAAGGGAAAGCGGCCTTCGTTACCAATACGTAGCAACAATCGAGCGGTCCAAAAGAAGCCGCTCACAAAAACAACACCTGTACACGCCAGTCCTTGGAAGAAAGGCTGGGACGTGCATATTCGTTCCCTCGTAATAAGATGAGGAGATTGTTCGAGCCGACGATGTGAAATAATCTGATCACATTGCCAGACCCGCGGCGACCCGCCTAAGCTAGTGACGTCAATAACCTTAACTACTGCTCCTATCACAGGTTATTGAGCCATCCAATAGAGGATTGCTATGTCTTCAAAAACTGCATCGATGACCAGTAACAGCAGGGGAAATTCATATTGTCTCCCAAAAAAGTTGATGCGCAGGGGACATCCTGCTCGCTCGTGGAAGAAGCTCCATGGGAAATATTTCTTTCAGCAAAAACTAAAAGAATACTAAAATATCTACAAGCATCTCCAGTGATCAAGTGAAAAAGCCTGCTTGAGCCCGAAATTATAGAAGGGATGCTAAAACCACGTTCCATGCGGAAAGTCACTGACAAAGGGAAAAACCCCAGGTCAAGCCTTTAAAGTTTTCTAAGAAACACGAAGAAGACTAAGAAGCCCGTGCAGCCTGCTGAATATATCGACAAGCGCACGGACCTCCAGAAATATATAGACGTGCTGGAAGAGTAAAATCAGAAAGTGCGAACACCGGTCACGCTTGAAGAATTCCTCAAATATATTCTTGAGGACAGGGGATATGACGTTGATGAGAAAAATAACTCATTGGAGGAAGCAGAAGAACACGTGGAAAGTTGCCACATGGTTTCCCATTCGTCCATATATGATGAAGAAGCTCCGCTAGCGTCAGAAAGCGACATGGATGAACTGGGGGCAGAATCGGCGCTAAACTCCCTGAAACTGCCAGAAGAAGATCCGATCGAAAGGCTACTAAATGAATCTTTTCAAAAGAACAAAGATGATCAAGAACGCAAAACGACCATATATGAAAAGGCCAAACGGCAGCGTTTAAATAAAGAAGCTGCGGCGATGACAAGTCATAAGCTCTCCAACCAAATCAAAACATGCCTGCAACAAATAAGAGCGTGACCAAAGCTGAGAAGTGGTTTGCCAAAGCCCTATCACTGGGGATGAGGCTACCACCTTTTTCATGATGTACACTCCTGGAGTCCCGTATTTCGAAGGTGGAGAGGAACATCCAAAGTACTGCGCATACCACCGAAGGATCGCTTATCCCATTGAGGAATGCAATACCTTCAAGAAGTGGTGGTAAGGATATGTTGTCCATAGAAAACACATCAGGAAGGAGAAGTGTGAAGCTCGCGGTCATCGAGATGAGAACGGTGAAATGGAAGAAACAACTGGAAACTATCATATGGTTGGTACCAGTTTAGAAAGGGAAAAACCTCGAGTCCTCACGTTCGAGAGTGATTTCGAGGATGAAATGTCTCCCAACCCTCTCTTTAAAAACTCGCCATTGTAAAAAGAAGAGGATGAGAAGGATTGTGAGAACATTGAGTTGCGCAACCGCATGCTGCCTGAAAAGAAACTCGAACCCGTAAACAAGGGTTCAAATAAAAAGGATAAAGGGAAGGGGAAAATGCCCGACAAGATTGCCTTTGATAAAGAGGTGGCCAAAGAGCTCGCCGTGAAAGACCTGCCTAAGAACACTAAGGTGGATTATAACGTCCTTGCGCAGCTAAGGAAAATACCCTCACAACTAAGTATATTGGATGCTTTGATCTTCTCCAAAGAGGCACGAGACTCCTTGATCCAAGCCTTGTAAGAGCCTAATCAGTTTCAAGCCTTTCTCGCAGTTTAGATGATGAAAAATGAACTGGTAGAGGTCCACACAACTGACATCACATTCAGCGATGAAGATCCACTTCTCGATACATGCGAACATAATTGACCGCTATATGTCACTCGGTACCGCCATGACGTCAAGATAGGGAAAATCCTTGTCGACAACGGATCTTCCGTCAATCTTCTCAATGTGAGTGTGCTGAAAGAAATATATATGGGTGTTTAGCATCTTGCCTGAGACAAAATCACCATCTTGGGGTTTGACTCACCGTCGTCATGGGCGCTTTGGTCCATAATATTGACGCTCCACTTTGGGTTGCTCGTCACTGACATCAAATTCTGTATCATTGATGCCAAAAACTGCTATAACGCTCTGCTCGACAGGCCTTGGCTACACGAGTACAACGTCATCCCTTCTATACAATATCAGTGTATGAATTATTTCAAAGATGGCCTGGAGTACACCGTCATGGAAGAACTCAATCCTTTCTCGGTAAACAAGGTGCGAAAGTATGAAGATGGAAAATACATTCAATCGGAGTTTGAAGATATTGAAAGGCACCACAGGTTGGAAAATAAACAAAAATCCATGGCCACCATCCCGGTCTTCGAATGCGATACTGAAGAAGATGATCAAATAGTTTACTCGGGACAGCCTAAGAGGGAGAACAATAAGCCCGGACCATCGACCCCTATCCTGGTTTTTGGCAGTGGCTTCGAAGATGAAACAAACGCGGTGTTCTCCATTCGCCCATCAACACAGTCTCTTGCCGAAGCGGGTCAGAGTCTACATATTATGATGACTCCGCCGCGACAATACAGGGAACTTGACACGCTTAATACATACAACGTGCGGGAGCTGGAAACTTTCTACGTGCCTCCAAGATTTAGAGGTGAAAAGGCGATTCTCTTCTACAAATCTATGGAGACTAAGGTGAAAAAGAAAGTCTGGCATGGTGCTAATCGCACTCTTAATAGGTCCCAACCCATCTATATATCAAGATATTATGTGGAGGGATTAAAGAAGCTGTTAAAGTGCCAAGACGTACCTCTCGAACAAATGGTTCGACATGTCCAATTCTACAAAAAGATTTGAGATATTCCCAAGACTCAATGAAAGAAGCCCAACAGGAAGATGGAAACAACTGGACTGGGATATGTTTGGTCCAAGAAACGGGAGCAAATCTATAGTTGCTACATCATAAATAGCTTGAGCGGATAAGAAGACGCTTCCTCAAGTCGACATGACGCTAAATTGGAGTGAGAACCCGCTCTAAGAACTCCAAGCCTGTCACTTGAAGAACAAATTGACAAGTTAATAAAAGAAGTTTATCAAGCGAGCTGAGAAAACCACAGTCGTGAAATGGCCATATATGAAAAGGCCAAAGAGCGGCGTCCCAGTGAGCAAACAGTGGAAGAAGCAGATCATGATACTCTCCACCCACAGCTCACCATGTGCTCTCGCGAAGGAGGAAAATCCCGAATCGAAGATAAAATAAGGCGAGGAACACAAACAACGTTCAAAGGCAACAAACCAGATCCAAGACTCCATTTAATTGAGAAAAGCTCGGTTAGAGCCATTCTTTATAAAGAAGATAGGTCGGAAATATTCGTTTCCTCAAGAAAAGACAGGAAAGATCTTTAGCCTTATCATGAAGCACCAAATGTTGACGCTTCCGGAGTCTCGGCACCTCGAATAGATAAATGAAGTCCGCCATCCAGATTATTGCTCCTACCATCACGCAATAGGTCACCCCCTTGAAGACTGTTTCACATTCAAGAACTGGGTGGAGGACCAGTATCAAAAGGGTAAATTCGCGCTGTTCAATAGCTGGAGGATAACCCTGCCACAAAAGCACGAGCCAAAGAAAATCTACACCATCAGGTTAGGACTAGCTTGACCGCGAAAATGGAAGCGGACTCATATTTGTCATATGATAACACTCTCAAAAGAGAAAGGGCACGAGAATAAGATTGACCTCTTCGGTTGCTTCACAGATGAAGACGACGATGAGGAGATATCCAAATTTCCATTGGCACCAAAAGAGCCGAAGGATGGGATACCATACCACGGCGGACGACCTAAAAAAATTGACTTTGGAACAGAGGATGATCCGAGGCCAACGTTTGTTAGTGAGTTACTGTTCGAAAAGAAGGTAGCCATCTTAAAAGATGTGCTCATGCAGTACAAAGACTGCTTCACTTGGAACTGTTCCCTCATAAAATGAGGTGGCGCCATACGTGAAAGAAACGTGAGCGCCGGCGTGTACAACACATGGACACTTGTCTCTAATAGGATTAAATTCTATAACAGTGCCTCACGTGAAAGGCATGTGAGCTATGGCGTGCAAAGCATATGGACACTTGATTGAGTCCTAAGACTAGCGCCTCATGTGAAAGACACGTGAGCACCGGCGTGCAAAGCACGTTGGTGTATGTTTCTGTAAGAATTAAATGCTTTTGCTACGCCCACGTGAACGTCAGTGTCCAAATTAAAACGGGCCTGCTTGAGTAGAATTAAATTCTACATGGAAAATATTTTCCTAAAATCTGGAGATATTCCTTGTTAAACAGATCCGTTGGATCAAAAATCCAATGGTGATTAAAAATCATCAAATGATAGAATTAAATTCTATTAGGAAAATATTTCTCTTAATCTTTCTAAACAAGAAAGATAGTATATATGGAAAAATATTTCTCTAAACTTGTTAAAAAAATAAGAAAATTATTGGGTCAAAGATTAATGGTGGATAAAATTCCTCGAATAATTTTCGAGACCAATTAAATCAATTCGTATCTCTCAAATGAGAGATTTTCTCAAAATTAATCAACAGTTTGCCTTACCTATATAAAGGATCCGAGACTTCAAGTCTCATATAGAGAGATCCCCCTATAAGGTTTGGCAGAAAAATAAAAGCTACAAAAAAAAATTTAATTCTCTTGCTGAAGAAAAGTCCCTTCTCTTCTCAAACCCTAGGTAAAAAAAAAAACAAAGATAAAAAATATCTCATTTGCCTAATATATTTAAATACAAGGGTTTAACTCTCCAGAAAGAACTTAGTTTTTGTTGGATATGTATACTCTAGAGGTTATTATTGTATATGTATACATATGGATGCTGGGGATATGTATGTACAGGACATTCTTACTCAGTTATATAGTATATTACTTCAGCTGTCTTTATCAGCATATATGTATTTGTTTCTATCGATATTTTATCCATCTTACACATATTGATAAAGACTCGATACAGTAGTATACTATTATGGTTTAACTTTATCTTGACATGTGCATATGTTATATATGTCGACCACATATTGATAAAGCCTGTAGGATCTTGCTTGACAACCTGCGTTGTGATGGCGATCATACTTGTAGGAGCAGGGTAGTCTATAAGCACATCCTTAAATGGTTCTTAGTCGTGTGAGTATCGAGACAGGGCATTGATACTCCAGAGTAGACTAGTTTATACGTTTCTAGTTCTGATGAGGGGCAGTGGTTGGTCCCGAATCCATTGGTCTGATGCACCTAAGATCGTATACAGCTGCTCACTGTGTTGGATATATATGCCCTAAAGGCCAGTATTGTTTATGTATACATATGGATGCTAGGGATATGTATATACAGGACAATCTTGCTCAGTTTTATAGTATATTATTTGATTTGTCTTTTTCAGGATATGTGCATTTATTTCTATTGTTGTTATATCTAGTTTGCACATATTGATAAAGACTCGATATGGTAGTATACTATTATGGTTTGTCTTTATCTTAACATGGCATATGTCATACTCGTTATTACATATTGCGGTTACATGTTGATAAAGCCCGTAGGATCTTGCTTGACTACCTGCATTGTGATGGCGATCATCCTTGTGGGAGCAGGGTGGTCCATAAGCACATTCTTAAATGGTTCCTAGTCGCTAGAGTATTGAGACTGGGCATTGATACTCCAGAGTAGACTAGTGTATACGTTTCTAACCCCGTCGGGGGATGGTTGGTCCCGTAGCCATTGGTCTGATGCAACTAAGATCGTATACAGGTGCTCACTGGGGGTGAGTACACTGGACGGACTTGCCAAGAACATCCAGATGGTACTATACCTATCGTCAGATGGAATTTCTCAAGTGACATGTGTACAGGTTAGTCTTTGGACCCAAGATCGGCATTTGTTTCGTGTGAGTTCCTACTGAGCTTTGATCACTACCCTACCACGGCTCTACTGAGTCGTGCAAACAAGTTTTGGTTGGGTACAGTTCCGAGCCACATGGAAGCAGTGAGCGATTGTTGGGGATTCGTCTCTCCCGATATTGGGAGTTGATATTGCGCAGTGATCGATTGGTCAGGACCATAAGACCTTGGCCAAGGCAGTTGGGATTTACTGATAGGTTGATCAGTAGTTTCGCGGATTGCTCTTGAGCCACATCGGCACGACTTATCAGGTTATTAGGGTCTGACGTTCACCGCCCCCTAGACCCGGTATACGATAGTCTTTGACGAAGAGACCTGACTGTACGGATATTGTTACGGATAGGCTCAGTAGGAGTTCGGACGAGTTTGCTCGTCAGCTTTTCTTTTCGACAGGCACCTGGGTAGCCGTTACGTACAGCTAGTGTCGCTGACGTGCTTGTGGTTAAACCCACTGCCAGATTACTGTCGAGTCTTTAGAGTCCCACACAGAGGGTTTCCCAGCTTCGGGCGAAACGATGTAGAGGTCATATGGTTTTGCGACAGGGTTCGTTCACATACAGGTACTTGTGCACGTATGGTGTTCGAGCGATTGATACTAGTGGGCTTTGGTTTAAGCCGGATCCTAGTATTTGATTATTGGATTGGCTTCATCTCATTGTATTCGTATTTCTCGGAACATGGATGCGGGTATGTATATACGGTTGAGAGGGACAGAGAAGGAGATACCTCATTAGGGTTTTAACCATTGACTTGACTAAAACCATAATGAGATGGAGGAAATTGTTTACTAATCTTTATTAGAGATAATTGTGTCATGGTTAATTGGTTTGACTATTTGACTTGTTGACCATTGTTGACTTAGATATTTTTGTTGAGCACAAGATATTTTGCTTAGCATTAATTGTGACATGATAATGGTCAAATCAAACACAATTATCTTAATAAAACTTATTATTCTTTTTCCTCATATGAGACCTCTCTTCATTATTCTTACTCTTATCCTCTTTCATGGTTCTCTCTTTCTTCCTCTCTCAAACCCTAATGTCTCATGTGTTGAGAATCAAGGGCTTGTGAGGCTAAGCCACTAAAATCACACTCTACTCACTCTAGTCTACTTAGATTAGCAAGCTAAGTATTCTAGTTTCCTCAAGTTAGAGGTTTAGCTCAAGGTTGGAGCTCTCGGGTGGATCATCGTTGACACAAGGAGGCCGGAGTTCAAGTACGATCCATACTTCCATCGAGGAGCTTGAGGAGAGGATCGAAGACCCGAAGGACTTGTTTTCGTTAGGTATATTTTCTATCATAGTAGATAGAACCTTAACTAGCTAACTAGGTTTATGGTAAAGATCCGGTTTAGTGTTATTCTAGCACCAAGTTTTGTATCGCTAAAAAAATTTATTCCGCATTTGGCCACGGGAGTTAGCCGGGGCGCTAGTGTAACCCTTCACACTGGGTGTGAGTACACTGGACGGACTCACCGAGAACTTCTAGATGGTACTATACCTATCGTCAGATAGAAGTTCTCAGGTGACATGTGTACAGGTTAGTCTTCGGACCTGAGATCGTCATTTGTCTTGTGTGAGTTCCCACTGTGCTTTGATCACTACCCTACCACGGCTCTACTGAGTCGTGCAAACATGTTTTGGTTGGGTACAGTCCTAAGCCACTTGGAGGAAGTGAGCGATTGTTGGGGATTCGTCTCTCCTGGTATAGGGAGTCGATATCGCACTGTGTTCGATTGGTCAGGATCATAAGACCTTGGCTAAGGCAGTTGGGATTTACTGATAGGTTGATCAGTAGTTTCCCGAATTGGTCCTGAGCCACATCAACATGACTTGTCGGGTTATTAGGGTCTGACGTTTACCACCTCCTAGACCCGGTATGCGATACTCTTAGTCGAAGAGACCGGACTATACGGAGATTGTCACGGATAGGCTCAGTAGGAGTTCGGACGAGTTTGCTCGTTGGCCTTCCTTTTTGACAGGCACCTAGGTAGCCATTATGTATAGCTAGTGCTGCTGATGTGTTTGTGGTTAAACCAACTGCCAGCGTACTGTCGAGTCTTTAGAGTCCCACATAGAGGGTTTCCCTGCTTCGGGCGAAACGATGTAGAGGCCGTATAGTTTTACGGCAGGTGTTCGATCACATACGTGTACTTGTGCACGTGTGATGTTCGAGCAGATAATACTAGTGGGCATTGGTTTAAGCCATATCCTAATATTATATTCTTGGATTATTTTATCTCTTTGTATTCGTATTTTTCGGAATACGGATACGGGTATGTATATACGGTGAGGGGCATTCTTGTAATTGTGCAAGATGTTTATAAAAGAAGACACCTTATTATTTGTTTAAACCATTATTGTTAATGGTTAATGAGATGTAGAAATGAGGTGTTCATTTGTATTAAATGAAGCATGGCTAACTTGGTGACTCATGGGCATGACTCATTGTTTACTATTTGAGTATGCTCGATATTTTCTTTTGTTGTGAATTATTGATGCAAGGTGGCATCTAGATATTTTGTGATATCTAGATATTTTCTGTTTGCATTATTAGTTCACAATATACTTAGCCATTCTTCACTTGATATTATTATTCATTCTCACTTGAACACTCTCTTTTTCTTCTTGCTCTCTTCTTCTAGCTCTAACCCTAATTGTCTCATGAGTTGAGAAACCTAGGGTTAGTGAGACATATTAATCCATCATCTCACTCTACTTCATCTAGGCTACTTAGATTAGCAAGCTAAGTACTCTAGTTACTTCATATTTGAGGTAGGAGCTCAAAATTGGCACTCTCGGGTGGATCATCTTTGACGAGAGGAGGTCGTCGATCAAGCGTGATCCGTACATCCTTTGAGGAGCTTAAGGAGAGGATCGAAGACCCGAAGGAATTGGTTTCTTTAGGTATAATTTCTATCATAGTAGATAGAGCTTCTCTTGTTGCTAGTTAGGTTTATGGTTAGATCCGGTTTAGGGTTATTTTAGCACCATGTTTAATTCGTTCTAAAATTTTTTGTTCCGTAAATAGCCACGGATGATGGCCAGGGTGTTAGAATAACCTTTCAGTTTTTTCTCCGGATCTGAGATCAGCAAGGCAAATCCCCTATAAGTTGAAAATTTAATTCTCATCGGGAGAATTTTGTTCTTTAGACTCAAGATCTAGGGGAAAAACTAGATATGAGAAAAGAGATAAAAAAGAAGATGAAAGTTACATTCCAGGAATTTAATTCCTCTGAAAAGAGAGTTTAGCCCTTCGAAGAACTTAGTTCTTACAAAAAAGAATAGAAGAACTTAGTTCTAAAAAAAAAAATCTGATCCTAGATCCTCAAAACAATGACCTTGGTGATCATTGATGGCCAAAATACCATTAACAGAAGTTGAAATTCTCTCAAAACATAAAGAGAGATTAAATCTCTAAAGAGCAATGCCTCACGTGCCTCACACGTGAGCGCTTAAGGAATCAGCGCCTCACGTGAAACATACGTGAGCGCTAAGAAACATAGCACCTCATGTGGCAACACGTGAGCGAGTACAAGGAGCAACGCCTCACTTGAAACCCACGTGAGCGCTGTATGAAAGTGCTTAGTACTATATATATTCAAAGTAACTAAGTGCTTAGCACTGATCAAGCAAAGCTCAAGACTGAGCGCCTCACATGATATATATGTGAGCACCAGAGCATCAATTGGATATCATATCCATAGTCAAAAGACCACGTGCTTAGCACCGCTGAATGATGGAAAAAGCCCAAGATTGAGCCCAAAATTGGCTAAGCCCATATGCTCTGTTGATGGATCTTAACAAAATTTAATGATCCTTAACCATATCTCTAAGTCGATCTTAGTCTCATATAAGACTAACGTATCCTTAGTTAAAATAAATTGAGCCCAAATGCTCATATATTTAAGTTGATCTTAATCTAAAATCAGATTAACGGTCCTTAAATAAAATAAAATACCCCATAAACTGATGGAATATACAACTTAGGTTTAAACCTAAATCGAATATACGGATTTGGACTAATCCGCGCCTTACGGACGACAAATAAACTAGTCTCCGTATATAATTTATGGGCAACCAAAATAAACCAAACACAATACGACACGAAGTGACCTACCGGAGTAGGAGAAAATTGTTATCGCAATGCGATAATGCAATTAACCGCAGGGGCTTGCGCTTGCAGGGAAGAGCGTCCCCACAATAAAAACCCCTCATAAGTGAGGCGGAATCTGATAAAGTCTGCTACATCGGTCGCATCTATCAAAAACCTCCGATATACAGTGCCATAAATCAACTTGGTATTTTCGGAGAGGTGGATGGATATGTCCAAATAGCATCTATCCCCAAATTCAGGCTAGACGTCTCAACGTCTCAGTCTAGTCTTCAGCGGTAAATAGATTCTGGCATGCCCAGTAGGACATCTTCCTCTTTCCACTCCACACTTCATGTATCGTATTTTGCGAACAAAATCGTGGTTCGCTATATTCATGATTGCCTTTGGAAGCGAGATACTAAAACTTAGTACTTCGCTCCTGTGCAGAATTAATGGCCTCTAACTGCACCTCCTGCAAAAGCAACTCCCACTCCATTCTATCTGAAGGAGTAACTTATGGGCCCAACACGGCCTTCATCTTCTCAATGCCTGTAGGATAGGTCACTCAGGCCACTAGTGGGCTATTCTTCAGGACCATGCTTTTACCCGTGAGCTTTGGCGCCTCGATGCCCCAAGAGGAAGCTCCCTGAAGGTCGGTCTTCGATCGGCTGGCTACTGAGACGAGATGGCTCCTATCAGCAAGCCGCCCAACTCTGAAGTCTCAGTCTTCAATAGGCTGAAGAGAAATTCAAACGGGCTCGTAAAGAAGACTGTGATTCCAGAGAGGGTTGCCCTAAAACGGCTAGCCCTCCCTTCTCCTGCAATGGTGAAGCCAGCAAAAGCGCTTCACCTCCAAGACGGCCGATCTTCGACAGATTGACCAACTCTGCTCCAGCTCCGCCAAAAACATCCGTCTTCCAAAGGCTGACACCAAGTGAAGCTCCACAGCAACGCCGGGGGTATGATGAAGATGCCTCTAATATTAAGGCAATTCACACTCCACAACATGCTTGACGTCGCCACTGTTGTCGAGTGAGACAGGTGGGGAGAAACTCTCCTTCCGAGATTACCCCACCAGCTCCAATGGTGGATGTTGACGCTGCTGTTCCAACTGGGAACAGGTTTGAACCGTTTAGGAGGGTTCGTAAAACTCCCCAATGGCGATGCTAAAGAAATCACCCCCACCTGCAGAGGCTACAGTGCAAGCAAAGCCAGAGCAGCCTTATCAGCGACTCTCGCAAATCCATAGAGTCTGGCGGAAATTCTAAGACTCCATGTGATCTCCACCAAAAGACCAGACCGAAACGTCGGGACGTCTGGCCTGAAATTTAGGGATAGATACTATTTGGATTTATCCATCCACCTCTCCGAAGATACCAAGTTGATTTATAACACCGTATATCGGAGGTTTGGACAGATGCGACCGTTGTAGCAGACTTTATCAGATTGCCCTTCATTTTATGAGGAGTTTTTGATTGTGGGGATGCTCTTCCCTGCAGGTGCAAGCTCCTGCAGTTAATTACATTATCACGTTGAGATAACCACTTTCTCCTGCTCCGGCAGTTCACTTCGTGTTGTGTGTTTATTTTGTTTTTTTTGGTTGCCTATGGATTGTATGCGGAGACTAGTTTATGTCGTCCCCCGTAGGGTGTGGATTAGTCCAAATCTGTATATTTGAGATTTGGTTTTGAGTCAAGGATTTGCTTGATGGGGTACACGTTGGTAGCTTGGTTTGCTAACGGGAATGAACTTAGGATGCATATCTCATAGAAGTGAGGTCCATCAGTTCATGGGATATTTGGATTTGATCCAAGAATCGTTAGTCATATTTGAGACTAAGATCAACTCAGAAACAAATAAGCATATGAGCTCAATTATTTTAGTTTAAGGACATCATGGTCCAACAATCCCTGTTTGGGATGAAGATCGCCATGTTTGAGGCGAATATTAGTTTAAGGACGTTTCGGTCCATTTTTAGTTTAGGGACATTTCGGTCCAACATTCCCCGTTTGGGACGAATGTTAGTTTAAGGATATTTCGGTCCATTATTCATCTTGCGCGCACGTGTATTTATTATGTGGCAAAGCGAACAATGGTGACATGGAATGCGCCCAATTTGGGGTGCGATTCAATTTGAGGCGTGCACGTCAATTTAGAAGTGCATCAATGTGGGATGAAAGGAATTATTGGTTATCGGGACCCACTATCTATCTGAAGACATTGAGGAATTACAACGACATATATCAAAGGTGTGAAGAGATATACCCTTGAACCAAATCGTATATTTGATGGAAAAGATCACGCTGGATCATCCAAGAATCATTAGTCTTATTTAAGACTAAGATTAACTTATATATATGAGCATTTGGGCTCAATTTATTTTTAACTAAGGATACGTTAGTCTTATTTGAGACTAAGATTGACTTAGTAATATTTTAAGGATCATCAAATTTTTGTTGAGATCCATCAACAGAGTATTTGGGCTTAGCTGCTAGAAAACTTTAGAGACTTAGCTAATTTGGGCTTGGTCTGCTTAGTCTTTTCTTTTTTCCCCCAAAAGTGTTAACCACTTATTTGAGCTCTGTTTTCTCAGCCCCTTTTTCTTCTTATGCAGAAATGCTGAGTACTTCAGTCATTTTGACTGACTGTAAAGTGCTAAGCATTTATGTATGGCGTCCACGTGAGGAACACGTGAGACGCTCGGCGCTGGCCAATCAGTGCTAAGCACTAAACAGTTTTGGCTGTATATGAAGTGCTAAGCACTTTACTCAGCGTTCATATGTGTTTCATGTGAGGCGCTGGCCTTCTATTTTGGGCACCCACATGGGAAGTATTGGTTTTGGCTTTCGTTTGTTCACCCCTTTTTCTCTATGCAGAAGTGCTAAGCACTTGCTTAAAGCTCCGGCGCTTACGTGTGAAGCATGTGAGGCATTCAACCTCTTTTTTTTGTTTCAGGTGTATTTCATGTGATTGCTCTATTTTTTGGGGTGCTGGGTTGCTTTATTTGCTGGCTGCCCAATCAACACAAAATGAGTTTTCTTTGTTTTTTGGATGCTCACGTGGGTAGCACGTGAGGCATTTAGTTTCTTTATTTTGGGCACTCATGTGGGAAACACGTGAGACCCTATAATAATGCTAAGTACTAAATTTTTTCTGGTGCTCACGTATATTCTACGTGAGATGCCAAGTTCTTTTTTTATTTTAGAAATTTTAATCACTATTAATTAAGATTTCTTTTTTGAAGATCTTGGATCGTTTTTTTATTAGAGAACTAAATTCTTCTTTTCTTTTTATAAGAACTAAGTTCTTTATGTAGGGTTAAACCTTAATTTCGGGCGAATTAAATTCCCAGGACATAAGTTCTTTTTCTTTCACTTTCTTTTTAACCTAGTTCTTTTCTCCTAAGTTTTGAGTCTGAAGAACAGAATCTTCCCGATGAGAGTTAAATTCTCAACTTGTGGGGAGACTTACTTTGCAAATCTCAAACCAGAGGAAGAAAAGAACTAAGTTCTTGCATGAAGGGTTAAACCCTTGTCTCCCTTTATACTAGGCAAAAGAGATATTTTGATTTCTTCTTTTTCTTTATCTAGAGTTTGAAATGAGGGAGATCTTCTTTCTTCTTTTGAGAATTAAATTCTCTGTTGTTTGTGGAATGTTGTTTAGAGTCTTCTGTATATATATATATATTTTTACAGAAGCTTATGGGGGTCTCCTCTATATGAGATTTGAGTCTCGGGTTCCTTATATAATAGAGGCAAATTTGTTAATTAGTTTTGAGAAAATCTCTCATTGAGAGATTCCAATTGGTCTCAAAATTTGCTCGGGAGATTTTATCCACCGTTGGATCATTGATCCAGTGATTTTTGTTTCACAGTATATGTTTTCTTGTTTTTAATGAGATTGAGAAAATATTTTCCATATACAGACTTTATAATGTTAAATGGTGATTTTTTAATCACCATTGAATTTTAAATCTAAGAGCTTTCTGTTTTACAAAGAAAATTTCTTGTTTGTTTAACAAGATTAGGAAATTTTTTCCTAAGATAGAATTTTATTCTATCACCGTTGGATCTTTGATCCAAGGGTTCTCTTTTTAATAGAGATGATCTTTCTTTGTTTAGAAAGATAGGGAATTATTTCACAAGGGTAGAATTTCATTCTACATAAGGAGGCACCCTCACGTGTTTAACACGTGAGGCTCATTTAGCCTCTTTCATTTAGCGCCCATATGCCTTGCATATGGGTGCTCACGTGTTTAACATGTAGGGTCAATTTGGCCTTTGGACAGTTACTTTTAATGCTTATATGTTTTGCATACAAAATAGAATTTAATTCTATGCATAGAGTTTAACTCTATCTGAAGCTAATGCTTCAAAATGGTGTTCTCACGTGTTTAACATGTGACCCTAATGCGTTGTTTTTTAATCTATTTATTTAGTGCTTATATGCCTTACACATAGGCGCTCACGTGTTTAACACATGAGGCCTTTAGTCTTTAATTATTTGTTTAAAAAGGGAGAGAAAAGAGGAAAGAATTCCCCACATCTCAAGCCTCACATGTTAAACACGTGAGCGCTTATATGCTTTGCATATAAGCGCTCACGTGTTTAACATGTGAGGCTTGAGATGTGGGGAATTCTTTCCTCTTTTCTCTCCCTTTTTATAAGAGAACAAATGCCCCCTAGCGTTACTCTCGCGTGGCTTGCACGTAAGTGCAACGCTGTCCATCTTTATCACCGTTGGATTGTCTAGAGGAATGGGAAGTTGAACCGCTCCAATCACGTCTTATAAATGGGGCCTTTGGCCCTTGAGACGATTACTGTTTTTCATCTTCCTCCTTGAATTTTTTGTTGAGAATTTAATTCTCTTTTCAGAGCTTAGATCTCTGCCAACAGAATTCTTTCTGATCAGAGTTAAACTCTGCCAAAATATTTTGGTAAGGATTATGAATAGAGTTTATCTCTTAGGAAACTTTTTTTTGTTTTGGATTTTAAATCCATTAACAGAGCTTGGCTCTTTTCTTGAACTGATCTCTTAGAGATCTTTAAAAAAAACTCATTTTTTTAGTAGACCATGGGTCTTGAATCAGTGGTCATTCTTGAGAATCGTTGGTTCTCTTCTTAGGGTTTTACCCTATCATTGATCCTGATCTTTGAGAATATTTAGAATTTAATTCCATTTTCTTTGTTTCCCATCATGAGGATTTCTGGGATTTAATCCCATTATTGGAGGAATTTAATTCCATTGTTTTGCAGAGCTCAGCTCTGAATTTTTGGAACTTAGGGAGTTTTATTCCCTTTACCATTCTTGAGTATTTTTTTAATGCCTTCTTTACAGATTTGAATATGATGTTATTTTAACAGAACCCACTTTCTTTTGGGGATACTAGGAGTTTTTAACTCCATTGTTCATTTAATGAGGATCCTTTTAGATTCACACAATGGGCACATGTCTCATCATTGATGAGCCGCCATTTTGATTTCGTGGGGTCCACTAGCTTTTTAGTTAGTAATTCCATAAAACCAACCCATACTTTTTGTTGACTTTTATTTTGTTCTCTTCTTTAGGTAAAATGGCCTCACTTCCCTACTTCCTTTATTCACGCTCAGAGGTTGGTTTCTCACAGTCGCCGTCAGACGAAGAAGTGATGGCTATGATTATAAATCATGATAAGGACAGAAAGAGCCTTTTGCTATGGGGTGTTAGGTACGGTCACATCATAAGAGGCCACTGCAGTTTTATGTGTGGAATACCGATGGAACCCATTCGTTCGATTTCGTTTACGGAGCGTCCGCGTACTGCTTATGCAGTGGAGGCGGTTAATTGGACTCCTGAAGGCCAGCTTAAGCCATCAACAACAGGGATTCCCAATCAGCCCTTGGTAGCTATCGATATTCTGGGATGCCGAATATTCCAAGGAGAAGCTCGACCTTGGGGGAAGGTCTACAAGATAGGTATAATCCCATGGCATCCAGTGGGCTACCTTCCTTGGGCCCGTAATATTCTCTCCTCCCAACGCTCCCGTTTGCAGAAAGTGGGATTATACCAGGCGGTGTACGCATCTTTGTTCTACTATCATGCTCCTCACATTCTGTGGGTTAAAGCCTTTTTTAACCAATGGAATCTTCCAACGCACACGTTCCTACTGGGGGATCGCGAAGTTTCCATTTCGTTGGAGGAATTTCGAGAAATTTCTGGACTGCCGATCAGGGGAGAACACTAAGAGGAATTACTACCCTATGACGAGTACATTTTTGCTACGGTTCCAGCCATTCATGAAGGTTTGACGACTGAGAACGTTGTTCGGCATAAGCATCCAAGTTTAATCAAGGCCTTAGGTATTTTTGAAAGCCTGTTAGTGGCATCAGAAGGGCAATGAGTTAGTTTTGGCGCTTTCATCGCTCGCTTTCTTTGTAAAGACGCTCTATCTAAGAAAGCTTCGAAATTTATGAAGGTCTAGGATCCCTTCGGATTTGGCCTGGAGAAGTTGCTGGTTAAAGAAGAAGATCTGCCACAATTTTATATCCCAATGATGTCGGCCGTGACTTTTGATGCGATTGCTGCCCCTGGTATGGATGAGTAAACATTCTTCATAGGCTTCATCAGTCTTTGGCTCAGCTGGTTTTCCATGCCGATGCATCGACAATTTATAAGAGCCTCCGTCTTCTACGCCGCACATCGCATAGCCAAAAGAGCACTATTTACCATTGGTGTTGCAGGGTTATCATACCTATATCATGGCTTAAGTACTGCCGCCAACACTTCAAACCCTGGTGCAGACACTGTGAATTTCTCCCTCCACTACTTCACGTCCTGGATCGAGATGCATGTGTTAGGCGCGTTTCCTGTGCACCGACGACCTGATTTTTATGAATCATATACTTTCCCCCAAGTGATGAGATTGGTTGATGCCTCCGCTCCTGATCTGACTCAGTTAGGGGCTTTGCGTGTCCTGCTTAACCCATATTCAAACGAAGGTGGCATGATTTTCAATGATCGGGTCCTTTCTGCGCCAGCCGGGCATATTCAGCTGTTATTTGATTTGTAGAAGAATGGGGCGCCAGCTTTAAAACACAAAGAGATTATGCATTTGTATTCAATCAGGCCGGGGTACTTAGTGTTCCGATTAAACAATGCTTCTCTCTTCATGCGGTATAATCCGTATCGCTTTGCCCAACAGTTGAGTTATAACCAAGTTGTCCCTCTTGAAGCTTTCTTAGTTGAGCCTACTTCCTCGCTAAAGACTGCCCGTGATGTTATTCATCATTTTATGAGGCTAAATACCGATTCCCTCTTCATGATCCCCGAGCCCGATTACATTCCAAGGCGCGTGGGACCCTTCAAGGGCTGGTATCATCACCGGGTCACTCCTATCATCACAGAGTAGAGACGGGTGCTTTTTGAGTGTAAGGCTTCTGCGTCTGCCAAAGTCATCAACTCTCCATTGCGACCACGGTCGGTAATTTTCCCTCCTCTGAGGGACAACGATTCGGTGCTTATTCCAAAAGTTGCTCGAACAGAGTCGGCCCTTCATACCGCTGGTATGCCAATTCGCACTGGAACCGACACAGGGACTCTTGATAAGACGCAAGCAGCGGCGTCATCAAAGTTAGATCCCGAAGATGAGAATGGGAAATGCCGTGCAAAGGTGCCAAAGGGGAGGAAGCGTCCTTCTGCCAGTGCTACTTTGGGCCCTAAAAGGAGGAAGAAATCACGCACACGTTTAATCGATACCTTGCTCAGGTCTAAGCCTCTAACTTGTGATGAGCCTATGACTGCACATGAACCAGATGCTGGTCTTCTTTTTCCTGATACATCTGCCGAGGAGGCCTCTCAACTTGCCAAAACTTTGAAGCCATCACAGGATGAGACTGAAAACATGCGCCCTAAGAAGGGAGGCTTTCACCATGTTGAGTTCTGTGATGTTGATGTAAGTCTAAGGTAGCGCCCCGGCTGTCGATTCGAGGCCAAAATGTGGAAACAAAACTTTTTCAAAACTTGAAACTAGCGCTAACGTACACTATAAACCAGGATCGAACCATTAACCTATAACTAGCTAACTAGAGAAGGGATAGAAAAGCTATACCGATCGATCCGTGTCCTTCGGTCTTTGGCCACCATCCCAAGCTACTCGTGGTATCTCCAATCTCCGGTCTCCTCGTCGGAAAAGGCACCATATCTTCGATTCTTTTTACGGGCTCCCGCTTCATCCGAAGCAAGTCGGAAACGAAGTTTGCTAGCCGACGTGTCCAAGGCAATGTAGAGAATGTATGTGATAACTTTGTCTTAAGTATCCATTGATTCTCATCACATGAGAGTGCATGGATGGAGGTTGAAGATGAAGCCATGGTGGATGTTGTGAGCTAGAAGAAGAAGGAAAAGAGAAGAAGCTTTTCTTTACTTAATGTGTTGGATTGATAATGAGAGCAAGAAATAAGAATCCAAGAGCTAACCCTTGCCTCATGGTTGCCCTCCCTCTCTCCTTTTTTCAATTCAACATATTAAATCAATCCAAAATGTGACATATGCACAATAAAAGAGACCATGAGTCACTAGATTGCATGTGTCACAATAAATGCACATCATGATGAAATCCACTCACAATTTCCACTATTTGTAAACATTAACCTAAATGTTTACAACAACAAAAATATATGGCAACATCTAAAGTAAACTCGTGATGGATCATAAGGATACCCCTCACCTGTATATACATACATGCATCCGCATTCCAACTGAATGCAAATGCGATGAGACTAAAGTAATCCAACAAATCTAATACTAGGATTCGGCTTAAACCAAAGCCCACTAGTATGATCCGTCCGATCATGATCCGTGCACTACTGCACATATATGATCGAACCCTGCCATAATACCATACGACCTCTACAACGTTTCGCCCGAAACTTAAGAAACTATCTGTGGGGGACTCTAAAGACTCATCAATACTTTGGCTGTGGATTTAACCACTAGCACGTCAGTGGTACTAGCTGTACGTAACGGGCTACCAGGTATTGACCAAAAGGGAGGTCGATGAGCGAACTCATCCTGACACCCTACTGAGCCTGTCAGTGACAATATCCGTACAGTTCGTCTGTGAGTATCGCATGTCGGGCCTAGGGGGTTGGTAAAAGTCAGACCCCCAAAATCTGTACAAGTCGTGTCGGAGTGCAGCCCAGAACACCCTGAGATACTACTGGAATATCTACCAGTAAATCTCTTGCCTTGGCCAAGGACTTCGTGTAATGGCTCTCCTAGGCACAGCGCGATCTCACCCCCAATACCGGGAGAGACGAAACCCCTGCCGATCCGCTCACTGCCTCCATGTGGCTCGGGACTGTACCCAACTAAAACCTGTTTGTACGACTTCTTTGAGCCGTGGTAGGGTAGTAATCAAAGAACAGTGGGAACTCACACGAGACAAATGACGATCTCAGGTCGATGAACTAACCTGTACACATGTCACCAGGGAACTGCTATCTGACGTCAGGTATAATACTAACTAGCATGTTCCCGGCGAGTCCTGTCCGGTGTACCCATAACCCAATGAGCACCTGTATACATCTTAGGTGAACCAACTGACACCAATGGCTTGTGAGACCGGCCACCGCCCCTCGTCGGGGTCTCGACTGTATACACTAGTCTACTAATGGAGTATCGATGCCCAGTCTCGAAACTCCCACGACTACGGACCACTTTAAGGATGTGCTTATAGACTACCTAAATCTCACGTATATGATCACCATCATACTGCTGGTAGTCAAGAAAGAATCCCAAGGGCTCTATCAATGTGTAATAGTGATCTGTAAAGTCACCTAAAGCTGTACACGATGATAAAGATAAACCAGATAACATACTATCATCTTGAGTAAGACTGTCCTACCGGCATAGGTCCTCCCTCAATCATTGCAATCACGTGCCAGCGATCCAATAATTGACTTTGAGGGCACTATATCCAAAAATCTCCCACTTGCACTCAAGGCTAATTATTGCGATGTCGCATACTCACAGCCCGTGTTATACCGAACACCCAACTCCTCTACTGATGAGTCTCACAAAGCCCATTTATGAAACTATTGTGTTCGAGGAATAGCCTCAGTGAGTGGATCCGCTATGATGTTTCTTTCTATGTCTCTCTTTATCTCAAATTCGCGGAGAAAGCCATCTCCCGAAATGAGCAGTACCTGTCTTAGAATATGTTTGGATATCTGATGGGACCTAATTCATAAATGAACTCCAAATCCAAACTTCTTAGACCGTATCATCAACTGAACTTAATCAGTATTCTGCGCTATGCCTCCCTCAGTTTCCGCTTGGACCTCCTCTCCAAACTACTGCTCCTCGTCAGAAGGAAAACTATAACTCTGACAGTCACTCTGTCATCCAGGTCACCTTGGAAGCCTGGAATGATAACTATTTCCCGAAGGAGGATGCCATTATCATATCTCTAGAACGTCCACTTATGTTCTAAAACTGCTTCCGAATGTTTC
This sequence comes from Agapanthus africanus, assembly GCA_030015575.1. Lineage (NCBI taxonomy): Eukaryota > Viridiplantae > Streptophyta > Magnoliopsida > Asparagales > Amaryllidaceae > Agapanthus > Agapanthus africanus. The sequence goes on along the minus strand of CM057337.1, from coordinate 63,977,168 downwards.
TCCAGGATTGGATCAATATCAACTTATTGCATCTAGTGCAAAAATAACATCTGGTGTGGTACTTGACATCTCATGATCAACTCAATTGCCTAAGCAAGTGATCTGCCAATCATGCACATCCCTCTCCCCTTTAGTCTGTAAGGAACCTTTAGAGAGGGTGACTCCAACACGTGCAGGTACACCACCATGTCAGGAGTCGTCCATTCTAAAACACCTTCAGAATGCTGTCTAAGTACCCATATTGGGACTCTTCCCAAATCTAGATCTAAAACCATAGATCTAGTAATCAGAATGTCTGATATAATATCCAAGTCCTATGTGGAGAAACCACTGTGTGACAACCAAAGTATAACCGATCGTAGTGCAGGAATATCACTTCATACTATGTGTATGTCATCCAAATACCAGGACATCACACCCTACTACCTTCTTAACAGATCCATCTCCTATTCTGATGAAGCCAAACCTATGACTGTCACATCAGAAATAGATGATCTATCTCCGCTATATCTGCTTTAGTCTATAAATAGACATAAGCCACTTGTCCACTATGCTTCCGCTGCTCCCACTGACTACGACAACCCTCTGGCAGAATAATATACACGTGCACTTCTAAAGCCAGTTCAGAACGACGCTATACTCATCCTCCTGCCGGGTCTCATAGTCTGGAACAACAGTAGTGTCAAGTCTGGGTAAACAAGAACCTCCCTGTCACCGTCTTTGAGCATACTGAAGTACCTCTCGAGTGCCTGAGGTTGCCCACTATATCTGCGAAGTGGCCAATGGAATGTCAATCCAGATTGAATCATTAGGTCCTATTAAATTTTCAGTAATCATTTGCGGTTCTGGAATCACTTCCAGTTCTACCATACTCCCACTACTGTTTTCTGAAAAAAATCCATTTTACTAAAACTTTGGCGAATCAAGAACAATATCACTATTGATCTTCCAGATGGTAGAAAGTCAACCCTCGTCATAGCCCGGGTCAACCCATAAATAGCCATTACAGAAACGTGCCTAGAGTTATCCAGAGTCTGGTTTTAAGTATAAGCCGTACAACTCCCCGTACCTTAACATCGTTAAGATATGAATCGTTCTATATCCAATATAGAAACAGAGGCACTGATTTAATTGGAACCAGATTCATATCATGCAGCTGTATCCAGTGCATGTAAACTAAATGGAAGGAGGGCGATCAGCGTTACTCAACATAGGAATGCATCCAAATATGAGTAATCTGAAAGAGAAACAAGTTTCTCAAAAACCATTACTATCAACTGAATACCATACACAAGTATCTACATCTTCGATCACCTTGAAGAATCCCGATACTTGCAACACCTGGTTCTCTACTTTACTCTTATACCTATAACTTCTCAAAACTTGGACCTTGTGTTTCTACGAAACACTTTTCTAAAAACTAGAGAAGTCATAAGTAAATCGAATATAGTACGAGGACCAACCCCTCTGTCCAAATGGACACAGGACAACATACAATACTTTGTATAAGTCCGCTGAGTTGAATAACTCAAACCCTGTGCGTCGTAGGTTGAAAACTGTACTATGGTTATGAAGAATTACACCGCTGTTTAATGCTCCTTACCTAACCATCAACTGATATAGGTAAATGTCATGGACATAATTTCAAAATGTTATATCTCACTTTATAAAAATAAACGTACAGATATATCAATTTGAAATTGGTGCGTAACAACGGATATTCAAAACCAAATATTTGTCGTCCGGCAAACAACCCAGGTGATTTCCTCAAATATCACCAATTACAACGAATCCCGATATAATGAAGATGATCACCCAATTCCCAATAACTTACTCCTACTCATCATATGTAAAACCATACAGATGTGAGAATCATACCTGGTAAATACATACCCTGCAGTAAATACCTAATTAGGAAATCAGTTTTCTACTAACAATGCACAGTGAAACTGAAACACGAAAATGTCTCGAAGGGGTACCCGGGTATTCCTAGTAATGCCTCTTCCATTATCAGATTCATGACTATAACCGTATATTCCTTTGCCATCTCACCAAATCCCTTTATTTGTCTTTAGTCGTTACCTTCTGTACACCACCGTTAGGCTAAATGGTTTTCTTCCTTCCTTACCATTCGACACCAGCCTATAGTTTGGAAGAAGACTATCCAATAAGCGTAATAGGTGTACTGTCCTAATCCTAGGAGCACTCGCAACGCGAGAGAAGGTAAAGATAAAAGACAACTGAATAAACCTTATTCCTATTTCTCCTGAACCAGAATCCATCCCCGAACTGGAACAAGTTCCTTCGAGTTCGTATATAAACATACGATTGATTATCCAAATAACTGTGGATCTTCGTAGTAATACGGGGTGTTCTGGAGAAATACAAAGGTGAAGTAGGAGTGGCGATGACATACTTGGTTTGGTCGTGAATAGCAGTTGCAATTTACTTTGCCCTCTTTCTAATCCCTTTATTTGTCTTTACTTATTACCTTCTGTACACCACACTTAGGCTAATTGGTTTTCTTCATTCCTTACCATTCGGCACCTGCCTATGGTTTGGATGAAGACCATCCAATTAGCGTAATAGGTGTATCGTCCTAATCCAAGGAGCACTCGCAACCTGAGAGAAGGTAAAAGGAAAAGACAACTGAATAGTCCTATTCATTTTCTCCAGAGCCGGAAACCATCCTCAAATTTGGAACAAGTTCCTTCGAGTTCGTATATAACCATACGATGGTTTTATCCAATGGAAGTGGGTGTTCGTTGTAATACGGGGTGTTCTGGAGAAAAGGGTAAAAGTAGGAGTGGCAATGAGGTATGCAACTCAGACAATCCAAAAGCCAGTGTTTTAAGAAGGTTCGGTTAATCTTGGTCACTGAGTCATAGTCAAGGGTCGGGCCATGGTCGCTGCCAAGGAGAGAGAGAGAAAATAAACACTCTGCATGCACTCTAACCTAGATCAGAATGATTATCACTTTATCTAATCAGGAAACCTCCCACTGTAACCTCAAATTCTCCTCCAAACCTGAAAGAAGAATTAGTCGGGATCACCCGAGGAGAGTGGGAATCGGGATCCAACTATCATCGCATGATAACGTGATGGAATCCACTCACGTTATCACACTCCAGAAGGTATGCGCATGCCTGGCAAGTTTCAGTTTCTTTAGAAACTCCCGATGTGATTTTTACCCCATGCTCTTATGACCTTGACGAAGGTCAACAAATCATAAGTCACATGTCAAGTTCTACCCGTCATTGTCCAGGTTAATTTGAACCCACCCGTACAAGCCCTTGACGAAGGCCAACAAGGCTGTACGACTGTCCCAATCCAACGCATCTATGTATGCAGCAGAAAGGCAACAAGCAGCTACCATTCACTATGCCTTGACGAAGGTCAACAAACATAGCATGAATACTAAGTGCTACCCGTCTGAAATGACGGAGGGCTACGAATGGTTTTTGGAGCAAAACCTTTAACGTAATGAACTTGATATCGTTGAAGGAACCGGATAGCTTTATATAAAAAATATAGTGGCGAAATCCTTCGCTAAAGAGGTCACTCCTGGTGAAGGGATCTCGGCTCTTTCCCCGTAGAATGAGGTGCAGGATATTCCAACTGAATACCGCGATGCAAAGCAAAAAGTAATCGACTATAGTGAAGTTATTACCCTGACGCAAACTTTTGCCCAAGGGGTCACTCCGGGAAAAGGGATCTCGGCCCTTTCCTCGTCGACTGAGATGCTGGATATTCATAACCGAATACCACTGTGCAAAACAAAAGAAAATGTCCTTGCAATAACAGCCTTTTTGAAAAATGTTCCAACAACATCAGAATAAGTTTGTTTAGCTTGCATTGATCCGAATCAATGCAGTCCCATCAATTAATCACATGATTGAAAAGAATTTCTTGTTGTGTATATTTGAGAAAATTTGTAAAGAAATCACAACCAAAAATTATTTGACCGCAATCAACTACGGTGTCGGATTGTAGATTGTAAGTGAGTGCGGATCGTCCATATGGAAAGTGTAATCGTTCGTCTTTTGAATTATATGAGTCGAAAGTTTAAGAAAAGAAAACAAAACAATTCATGATTTAAATTTTGTATTTCAAGAAAAAGAAAATATCTAGATCTAAGAAAAGTAAAAGATAGAATCAAGAATTGATCGTTTGATGATTTTTCCAAACCAAATATCAAGAATCGAAATGAGGCTCGTAGGAATCGATCGGATCTATAGATGTGATGTAATCTTACAATTACGTATTCTTATCCTTCGATGAATTGATACTAGATCGATGATGATCGATCGAGAATTTGGAATTTCTTGTGAAACTAGGGTTTCATCTTATCCCTTATTCTTTCGTCGATATCATTCACATTCTAGCCTCTAGTAAATTCAAGAAACGATCGTAGATCCCTAATTTCGAGCGATCATAATCAAGAAAGCATCGCTACGAAACTAGGTCATCGATTCTTGAACTTGCTAGGGTTTACAAAACTCGTAAGACTTAAAAATCGTTTAAAGATTTGTTACATCATCATTTTATAATCGTCTCGACTCCTTTACGAGCGGAGTTTTACTCAAACATCACAACAAGAGCAACAATTACAAATTGAGATCTAATCATGATGCAAGAATTTAAAGAAAGCAAGATTAAAGAATTTCACCTTTTATTTATATCAACAATTTAGTTACATTCGCTCAAGAACTACAAGAGGAAGAACTTGATCGTCGATTTGGCTTCGCTCGTCTCCGTGGATCGCGGATCGGCTTGGATCACTTGCCCGATTGAAGATCGGCTCGGCTCCTAAAAGGTTGAAGGCTTCTCACTTGATTTGGTACTCAAGATCTTGGATTTGGAGTGGAATTAGGGTTAGGGTTTCGCACAAGCCTTGTCACTAGACTTATGGAAAAAAATGGTGTAGAATGAACCAATGGTTATTGATTAGCCTTTAACCCTAGGTCTAGGTTCCTATTTATAGATAACTAACCCTAGATCTAGGATTTCAAATTCTAAGTTTCCCTCCTAAAGTTTGTTGAGGAAATTCAAATTTCCCTCCAAAAGTTAGTTAGGGGAGAAGCTTCTAGATGTGATTAGTTAGGAGGGAGCTTCTAGAAGCGGATTAGTTAGGAGCTTAATTAGGATTAGCCTTGCTTAATTTTCTTTGCTGATCTGGCAGTAGCTTCGAGGGTATTCTGGAACTTGACATATCAAAAAGGAATGTGGGCCCAGAGATTGAGATTCTGCACTGAATTTGGACGGCTGACGTGGCCAAAGTGCGGCGGATCCGCGGCTCAAGCAGGTTCCTGCCGCGGATCCGCGGCTACTTGTGGGCCTTGGGCTTTGATCTTTCTGGTACAGTCTTGGGATGATTGTTGGGCCTTTTTAGGATATATTGATTTCTATTTCTCCCTCTGAATTGCTACCAGATCTGAAATGATTTAGTTGGCGTATTTTTGATCAGCTCTTTTTCTTTTATTCCGTATTTCCTGCACAGACTCAAGACAAGTGTTGCGCAAATACAGAAATGATGCGATGCCATGAAATGCGGTTAATTTCCCTTAAAGTGTCGGTTTAAAAGTCTAATACATGCAATCTGGTATTTTACGACTGATTTGCTAATATGTGAAATATGAATACCGAACACTTCTAAATGTATGCAAAAGATGGGGAAATTGCCGTGTTAAAAATACATTATTTTCGACTGATCAAATACCCCCAAACTTAATTTCGATCGTCTCGAGCGAATGTTTTATTAAAAAGAGAAGGAGAAAATAAAGAAAGAGAAAAACTAACTAGCACACTCTCGTAGGCAACACGATTGCACTGAGCACGTGCAACAAGCCTTTAAACCTTTAAGTGTCCCTAGTAGGAGGAGTGTTGTCTCCTGAGGGTTTTCAGCGGATTGCACCCACAAAATCCAATAATAAAAGTAAGATCATGAATATTACATTTAAAGACAAGAATTGTAAAAGAAAAGCCTTGAAAATTAGGGTTTCCAACTAAGCTAGCTTTTCGGTTGTCATGAGCCCTATCTTAATGGTCATGAAAAGATGTTAGAAATCACGTCCTCCCTCAATAAAACATCGTCTTATTCTTCATTCCTATCTTTCTTCCAAACATCGATCATATAACCCTGCGTGTGTGTAAAATACATCCCTACACCCGGAGAATTCAATTCAAGCTATCATACTCTTGCCCATCAGCCTCAGTACTTTTTAATTAATGAATATTTATACGAGAGTGCTCACACACTTTCATGCGACCGTTAATACTTCTTGAGGTATTAACCGACCGATTACTCATGTGCTTGCTTACTTGGTGTATTTTCCTCGTCTTGCACCACCTCAGGCATAGCAGTGACTCCCAGACCAGTTGGCCTTAGGGCACTAGGTGAAGAGGCACCCTCGCTATATATTTTTATTACCCTTGGTGATAACAAAACCAGTGTTCATTTTTCTCACCACTTTATATTTTCTTTATTCATTTTTTCTTTTTATTTCCTTCATACTTTTGGCTTTAAGACAAGAGCATTTCAAGGTATCCTCTACTATCCCAGGCTTCAAGACGTGTGTAAGTGCGATATAGCAGGGTATCAACGTTCAAAATGTTTAGCTTCTAGAATAGAAACTATTTTTCAGACTTATTTTTATCCTCAGATTAGTGACGTCTTTCATCTTACTAACCCTTGGGACAACGGCTCATAACTACTTATTACTAGTTCGTATAAGAAAACTTCTAATTTTCTTAGTTTTCTAGAATTTTTCTAATCTTATGGATGCAAGTTTTCACTATCTAAACTTTTATTATCTTATTTATGTACAAAAATATGTTTTTATAGTTTTGAAATTTTTTAAATTTTTATCGGTTTTCAAAAATGTTTTGTGCTTATGCAAATGATATGCAAATGATGCAAAAATAAGCACAAACCTCCCCCAAACTTGTTTTCAACAGTGTCCTCACTGTTGCCTTCCGCTAAATCTCGAAAAAAACCTGTAAGCTTGGGAGGAATTTATTAATGGGGGAAAAATATTTAAGTGAAGAACCTCCCCCAAACTTATTTTTGGCTCATCATTTTGTAAAAAATTTTCTTTTTAGGAGCCAGAAAATACCCCCCCCAAACTTGAGTTATGCAATGTTAAACTTTTAAAATCACAAGTGGGGGTCAAAAATTATTGGTCGATGCCAAGCTTTGCAAAGACCGAATGTTAACACCAACCATTCAAAAATTTTATCAATGCAGTGCTCTGGTTGGTGGAAGAAGAAGTGGGGAAAGGTTAAGTGGTGGAATAGAATGTGTGTACGTCTCATTTTGGAGAGACGATGCAGTGAATGTGATGGATTACTCGCATTCTTCTTACAAGTCAAAAGAAGGGGTGGAGGTTCAATTTCATTGGTTGGGAGATGATTCATCTCAACACCCGTATCATTCAAAAATGCGAGTTCATCAGCGAAGATTTCCTCAAAAGTTCCATCCATACCCCGATGAATAATGTCATCACAAAGTGCGGGGTGATCTTCAGACTCTAAAAGCAGTTCATAATCGGTGTTAATTGTTGACCCGGACATCTCGGTGGAAGAGTCCGTATGTGTATGATACATAGTTGGGTCAAACAACAACGTATAAAGAGAGTCTAGATCAATATCAGGAGGATCATCAAATTCGCTGTTGTCGACATCCATTAAGTCGACAGAACATACCTGAGCAATAGGTTCGGAGGGTACACTTCCCAACTTGTAAATGTTTAGTTCTATTGACTTATTCCCGAAAGATAGGGTCATAGAACCATTACGACAGTTGATAATTGCATTGGAAGTGGCCAAAAAGGGGCGACCTAAAATCACCGGAATTTGATTTCGTGGGTTCGCTACAGGTTGTGTATCAATTACAATAAAATCTACCGGAAATATAAATTCTCCGATTTTTATTAACACATCCTCCAGTTCACCCCTAGGTTTGGTGATAGATCGGTCAGCCATCTGGAGAGTGCAATTGGTTGGCTTCAACTCTCCAATACCTAGTTGCTCATAAACAGAATATGGAAGCAAGTTAACACTAGCCCCAAGGTCTAGTAGAGCACGGTTGATGTGTTTTTCCCCAATAGAAACGGAAATAGTAGGATATCCTGGATCCTTACGTTTCCTCGGTAATTGCTGGGGGAAAGCCGTGTCTATTGTCTTTTCCATGAAAATCTTCTTGGGCGCTTGAGTCTTCCTCTTTCTAGTGCACAAGTTCTTAAGAGTTTTCGCATAGGACGGAACTTGTTGGATGGCATCTAGGAGAGGGATGTTGGTGTTTACTTGCTTAAAAATGTTCATAATCTTCTCCATATGTGGACTCGGGGTGTTAGCCCTTAACCGATTAGGATAAGGTGCTTTAGCAATAAGCGCTGGGTCCATCATAGAAGAAGGAAGTGTGTGTGGAACTGATCCCAGAATAGAAGTGGGGATCGTCCGTGGAGGGGTAAAAGAGGTGGGCTGTAGTGGCGAGCCTTTTGGGAAACGAAGAATAGGCTCGGAAGAAGGTGGTGGGGTAGAAGAACTGGGGTAAGAAGTGTGTGTGTGAGGAAAGGTCTCATCCGGGGTGTTATTGATTGATTTATTAGTATCATCAAACTCTTCCCCAACATGAGTGTCAAGCACTCTTCCAGATCTCAACGTGATTGCACCCACAGGATGTGAATAGCCAGAATTGGGTAAAGGTTGAGCTGGAAGTTTCCCTTTCTCTCTTGCACTCATTTCAGCTTTTAAACGTGCAATTTCTTCTTCCATCGATTTAATACTCTCGCTTTGGGACGCAGAATTTTTCTTTATATAATCGACAGAAGACTTCATTTCAGCCGAAACTTGCATGATATTTGTTAAGACCAAATTCATGCATTGTGCAAATGAATAGGATTCATCAGTCCCGGTCAACTGCAAAGGACTAGATGGTGCAGGTGTGTTGACCGGATTTTGAAAATTTTGTGCTTGAAAGGGGTGCTGACTCAATTGTAGTGGTTGCTGTTGTGGTGGAGGGACCCTTTGGAATTGATTCGGGTTTGGAACCGTGTTTTGAGATTGTGATTGGTTCCAAGCAAAATTAGGGTGATTCCTCCAACCCTGATCATATGTGGAGGAGGATGGATTGTTTCTAGGTCTTTGAAATGCGGCATTGGTATGCTCATGACCTTGAAACGGACATTCTTCCGTCAAGTGAGACGGATCAGAACAGCATCCACATACAGTTTTGGAGAGTGATATTTGACTTAGGGCGGCGGCTAAAAATTTATTTTCCATAGCGTCAAATTTCTTGTGTAAAGCTGAAATTTCAGCTCTAATTCCTATGGAAATATCATTGCCATCCCTAGACGATTGACTCACACCCTCCCACTGTAAAGATTTTTCAGCGAAATCTTCTAGGAATTCCCAGGCTTCCCTATCATCTTTAGTCATGAAGTTGCCTTGACACATTGATTCAAGGGTCTGTCTTGTGTAAGGAGTAATGCCCTCATAAATGATTCGGCACAGTTCCCATCTCGGGATGCCGTGATGTGGACATAGGACTAACAGATCCTTGAAACGTTCAAGACATTTTGAAAATGTTTCATTTGGAAGCTGGGTGAATTGATAGATTTCGCTACGGACTCGAGCTGTTTTGTGGTGTGGGTAGAATTTCTTAAGGAATGCTTTGACGAATTCGTCCCAATTTGAAATGGAATGTGCGATGGTGTTATATAGCCACTTCTCGGCTAAATCGCACAAGGTAAATGGGAGAAGACGTAGACGGAAAGCATCTACAGACAACTGTGAAGTACCCATCATTGCGCATACATTTTCAAATTTCGTGATAAACACGTATGCGTCTTCAGACTCGAGACCGTGAAATTTTGGTAGAAGGTTGATGTATTGGGGTTTTATTTGAAAATTTTCCCCGTTGGCTGGTGGAGTGGAAAGACAAGTGGAAAGTGGACCTCGTGTAGGATAGCATCTCTCTTGGAGAGAGATGCGAGGTAGATTCTGCGCACCAACGGACGGCGGCAGGGTAGTGGAAAAGAAGTTCGATGGAGGTGGATCCATCGATGTGGGTGTGGTGGTGGGTAAAAGAAAGGTAAGTGTAGAAATACCGACTTTTGGGTCGATGAGGGAAACGCGGACTAAACAGGCACTAGAAACCCGTTGTCCAGCCTATCTTGCACTAAAAAGGGTTAGTACAAGTGGCAGCGTGAATTTATAATTAGGGGAAATGATGTATGCGGTGCTTGCTTTGAAAATTGATACGGATTTTTGAAAAAATGATGCAACAAAACAAATGCAACACACAAAACCCTAAAATCTAGGGGTCACCTAGGTCCGGCTCTAGACCGCTCCTAACTGCCAAAAGACAAGTCGTAGGATAGAATCCTCCACTGCCTCTTTGTCTCCCTGTGGCCGGATAAGTGCCAGGTAAGTGGAAAGGTACTCCACTACGTAAGTAGTGGGCCTAATTAAAAACCACTAGCCTTAGACACACTCGCCTTAGGCACCACAAGAAAACGCGGATAAGCAATGAATTACCCACGGCCTTCTCTTGTCCTAATTGAGCGCGACAGTCCTTAGAGTCATCTCTAGATTTCTTTTAATTAGTGAGGGTAATGCGGATGCAAGTTTTGCGATTTTCGGGGCCTAGGAAGGGTAATGAAATCCCCACCTAATTTGGATTTGGTCGTGCCCCTTAATTTCCGTATTAATATGCAAACAACCAAGAAATCAAAATCACGCACAATTTTAATTTGCAATTTGCGGCGCTGCGATTATTTGCAAAGAAACCTGCACCAAATGTTAATTGGAGCTAAAAAGAGGAGAGAGGATAGGGTAAGAAGCTTACAGAGAAAGTTTGGCACAGAGATCCCTTCAATCAAGCGCAGAACCGCCGCAATAAGGCTCTTATGCCGCGGAAGGGCGGTCAAAATGACTGTTCACTGCACCAAAATTCTTAACACTGTTTCACTTGAACTCCTCAGCTCTCTGGAAAATTCAGAAAAAATTTTCTCCAGCTCCAATGATTCCAGATTTCCTCGCACAAATCACAACACACGTATTAGGGTTTGTACGAGTTTAGATCTAAAAATTATGATGGAATAAATTGTTCAACTCAAATTTCAAAATACGAACTATTAGCGCACTATCCCCGGCAACGGCGCCATTTGATTGAATGTATTTCATCTTGTTTGTGTATGTTGGAGAAAATTTGTAAAGAAATCACAACCAAAAATTATTTGACCGCAATCAACTACGGTGGCGGATTGTAGATTGTAAGTGAGTGCGGATCGTCCACAGGGAAAGTGTAATCGTTCGTCTTTTGAATTATATGAGTCGAAATTTTAAGAAAAGAAAACAAAACAATTCATGATTTAAATTTTGTATTTCAAGAAAAAGAAAATATCTAGATCTAAGAAAAGTAAAAGATAGAATCAAGAATTGATCGTTTAATGAATTTTCCAAACCAAATATCAAGAATTGAAATGAGGCTCGTAGGAATCGATCGGATCTATAGATGTGATGTAATCTTACAATTACGTATTCTTATCCTTCGATGAATTGATACTAGATCGATGATGATCGATCGAGAATTTGGGATTTCTTGTGAAACTAGGGTTTCATCTTATCCCTTGTTCTTTCGTCGATATCATTCACATTCTAGCCTCTAGTAAATTCAAGAAACGATCGTAGATCCCTAATTTCGAGCGATCACAATCAAGAAAGCATCGCTACGAAACTAGGTCATCGATTCTTGAACTTGCTAGGGTTTACAAAACTCGTAGGACTTAAAAATCGTTTAAAGATTTGTTACATCATCATTCTATAATCGTCTCGACTCCTTTACGAGCGGAGTTTTACTCAAACATCACAACAAGAGCAACAATTACAAATTGAGATCTAATCATGATGCAAGAATTTAAAGAAAGCAAGATTAAAGAATTTCACCTTTTATTTATATCAACAATTTAGTTACATTCGCTCAAGAACTACAAGAGGAAGAACTTGATCGTCGATTTGGCTTCGCTCGTCTCCGTGGATCGCGGATCGGCTTGGATCACTTGCCCGATTGAAGATCGGCTCGGCTCCTAAAAGGTTGAAGGCTTCTCACTTGATTTAGTACTCAAGATCTTGGATTTGGAGTGGAATTAGGGTTAGGGTTTCGCACAAGCCTTGTCACTAGACTTGTGGAAAAAAATGGTGTAGAATGAACCAATGGTTATTGATTAGCCTTTAACCCTAGGTCTAGGTTCCTATTTATAGATAACTAACCCTAGATCTAGGATTTCAAATTCTAAGTTTCCCTCCTAAAGTTTGTTGAGGAAATTCAAATTTCCCTCCAAAAGTTAGTTAGGGGAGAAGCTTCTAGATGTGATTAGTTAGGAGGGAGCTTCTAGAAGCGGATTAGTTAAGAGCTTAATTAGGATTAGCCTTGCTTAATTTTCTTTGCTGATCTGGCAGTAGCTTCGAGGGTATTCTGGAACTTGACATATCAGAAAGGAATGTGGGCCCAGAGATTGAGATTCTGCACTGAATTTGGACGGCTGACGTGGCCAAAGTGCGGCGGATCCGCGGCTCAAGCAGGTTCCTGCCGCGGATCCGCGGCTACTTGTGGGCCTTAGGCTTTGATCTTTCTGGTACAGTCTTGGGATGATTGTTGGGCCTTTTTAGGATATATTGATTTGTATTTCTCCCTCTGAATTGCTACCACGTGTGAAATGATTAAGTTGGCGTATTTTTGATCAGCTCTTTTTCTTTTCTTCCGTATTTCCTGCACAGACTCAAGACAAGTGTTGCGCAAATACAGAAATGATGCGATGCCATGAAATGCGGTTAATTTCCCTTAAAGTGTCGGTTTAAAAGTCTAATACATGCAATCTGGTATTTTACGACTGATTTGCTAATATGTGAAATATGAATACCGAACACTTCTAAATGTATGCAAAAGATGGGGAAATTGCCGTTTTAAAAATACATTATTTTCGACTGATCATCACACCACAAAAGAACGAAAATATGATGTACGTATATGCCATCCGCATTCGCCACTGGGTCCCGTCATCACCCGTTAGGTTACTTAACTAACGACAGAGCGGGGGCTGGACTAGCGCGGGTGTAAAACATATACAACATCTACTAGTATATATATCAATATATAATAATCGCTCAAGGCGTGATAAATGCAACATCACAGAAATGTAATAAGCATCACAGAACAATACAGATAATCTGGAAGCCCCGGGTTTCACAGAGCCGCAACTGAAACCCGACGTTCCCCTGGTCGTGTAGATAGCCCGTGCAATGAAATCCTAGACCCCTACGGGTGCGGCAAGTTACCCGCCAAAACCTGAAGCGAGGCAGCCCCCTTCAGCAAAGTGAATGGACCACCCAGCACTTCATGGAATCCGGTAACTTGTGCACCCCTCCTTGGGTTAACCTATGCCCCCTACGAGTACGGCGAATAACCCGCCAATTCTAGAGTAAAGCCCCCTCTGTCTCAAAGCCATGAGATGCGGACTCGTTGTCCTCTAGAACCCGGCTATCCGTGCACCTCACCGCGGGGTAATCCTAGTACAGAAAGTAAAATATATACAACGGGTACATCGACCTCAGCCCGGTCGTGCCCCAAAAGAATAATATATAAACAGGCCGTGATGGCAGTCCACATGTCGGACGCTCGTCCCGCAATATCAAATGTACAAATAATACCAAACTGTAATACCATTGCATCCAGTCTATCTACCACGACAAATCCGCAACATCATAGCACAACACAGAACATCAACGTGAATGTCACGTTCGTAAATCCGTCTAAAAGAGTTATAGCAATTAGACAAGATTTACCGATTAGATGACATTCATGGTCACAGATATAATGTAAGCACTTGAACTAACATATTTAAAATTTTCGATCGACAAAATTTCCCGAAGTGGGCCCCAAGCACAAGTCCAGTACTCAAAAATAATCTGGGCCAAAACAAAATATTCCAGAAATCACAATTCCAAGAGAAAGACCACCTGAAGAAAATTGGTGCAATGAAGCCCCAGAACGGCGGCGGAACCGCGGCCAAAACGAGGGTAAGGCCGCGGTTCCGCGGCGTTCCTATGGGATCGTCCAACCAAATTTCTACAGTATTCTTAAAAAAGCCTGCCTGATTTTCTGACATACTGAAAATAATTTTTCGACGACAAAATAAATTCGACAGAAACTTTAGTATTGGAAATGTGGTTTCGGAAATTTTGATCGATCGATATTTTAAACACGTTAGAACAAGCTAGTAAAGGTTAATAGCGTGGCTCTGATACCATGTAAGTCTAAGGTAGCACCTCGGCCGTCGATCCGAGGCCAAAATGCGGAAACAAAACTTTTTCAAAACTTAAAACTGGCGCTAACGTACACTATAAACCTGGATCGAACCATTAACCTATAACTAGCTAACTAGAGAAGGGATAAAAAAGCTATACCGATCGATCCGTGTCCTTCGGTCTTTGGCCACCATCCCAAGCTCCTAGCGGCATCTCCAATCTCCGGTCTCCTTGTCGGAAAGGGTACCACATCTTCAAATCTTTTTACGGGCTCCCGCTTCATCTGAAGCAACTTGGACACGAAGTTTGCTAGCTGACGTGTCCAAGGCAATGTAGAGAATGTGTGTGATAACTTTGTCTCAAGCATTGATTGATTCTTATCACATGAGAGTGTATGGATGGAGATGAAGATGAAGCCACGGTAGATGTTGTGAGCTAGAAAAAGAAGGAAAAGAGAAGAAGCTTTTCTTTTCTTAATGTGTTGGATTGATAATGAGAGCAAGAAATAAGAATCCAAGAGCTAACCATTGCTTCATGGCTGCCCTCCCTCTCTCCTCTGATCAATTCAACACATTAAATCATTCCAAAATGTGACATATGCACAATAAAAGAGACCATGAGTCACTAGATTGCATGTGTCACAATAAATGCATCTCATGATGAAATCCACTCACAATTTCCATCATTTGTAAACATTAACCTAAATATTTACAACAACAAAAAGATATGGCAACATCTAAAGTAAACTCGTGACGGATCACAAGGATACCCCTCACCTGTATATACATACCTGCATCCGCATTCCAACTGAATGCAAATGCGATGAGACTAAAGTAATCCAACAAATCTAATACTAGGATCCGGCTTAAACCAAAGCCCACTAGTATGATCCGTCTGATCATGATCCGTGCACTACTGCACTTATATGATCGAACCCTGCCATAATACCATACGGCCTCTATAACGTTTCGCCCGAAACTTGAGAAACTGTCTGTGGGGGACTCTAAAGACTCATCAATACTTTGGCTGTGGATTTAACCACTAGCACGTCAGTGGTACTAGATGTACGTAACGGGCTACCAGGTATTAACTAAAAGGGAGGTCGATGAGCGAACTCATCCTGACACCCTACTGAGCCTGTCAGTGACAATATCTGTACAGTTCGTCTATGAGTATCGCATGTCGGGCCTAGGGGGTTGGTAAAAGTCAGACCCCCAAAAGCGGTACAAGTCGTGTCGCAGTGCAGCCCAGAATACCCTGAGATACTACTGGAATACCTACCAGTATATCTCCTGCTTTGGCCAAGAACTTCATGTAATGGCTCTCCTAGACACAGCGCGATCTCACCCCTAATACCGGGAGAGACGAAACCCCTGCCGATCCGCTCACTGCCTCCATGTGGCTCGGGACTGTACCCAACTAAAACCTGTTTGCACGACTCCTTTAAGCCGTGGTAGGGTAGTAATCAAAGCACAGTGGGAACTCACACGAGACAAATGACGATCTCAGGTCGATGAACTAACCTGTACACATGCCACCAGGGAACTGCTATCTGACGTCAGGTATAATACTAACTAGCATGTTCCCGGCGAGTCCTTTCCAGTGTACCCATAACCCAATGAGCACCTGTATACATCTTAGGTGAATCAACTGATACCAATGGCTTGTGAGACCGGCCACCGCCCCTCGTCGGGGTCTCGACTGTATACACTAGTCTACTAATGGAGTATCGATGCCCAGTCTCGAAACTCCCATGACTAGGGACCACTTTAAGGATGTGCTTATAGACTATCCAACTCTCACGTATATGATCGCCATCATACTTCTGGTAGTCAAGCAAGAATCCCAAGGGCTCTATCAATGTGTAATAATGATCTGTAAAGTCACCTAAAACTGTACACGATGATAAAGTTAAACCAAATAGCATACTATCATCTTGAGTAAGACTGTCCTACCGGCATAGGTCCTCCCTCAATCGTTGCAATCACGTCCCTGCGATCCAATAATTGACTTTGAGGGCACTATATCCAACAGTTCATCCGGCTCTTGTTATGTTACCGGTAGTTTCTTTAACGCTGGAAGAGGAAAGGGCTCTCAAACAGCTGATATCGACCGTTTATTAAGACGAGACTGCTCTGAAGACGGGTAGAGCTCTATCTTCGATCGAAGCCCGCCGAGCCTGGTTAACAAGGAGTGAGCAGAGGCTCGAAAAAGCTATACTCCAGGCTTCCTGGCGTATCGGTATGGACCCTTTACATCCTTCTTGGTAGACAATTTACATTGCTTTCATATTGCATTTTCTTTCATATATTCTCTTTTGTAGGGCCTTCTGCGGCGGGCGCAGCTTCGAGCCCAGATCAGGCATCAGAGCCTCTAGTGATGACTTTTTATCCTTCAGCGGGGTTGCCGGACCAGCTATAAACTTTGTAAGTATTCCCAGCGGCGCACCGGAGGATGCAGAGGAGATTCCTGAGGCTGTTGTCCCTTTAGTCCAGAATGGATGAAGTATTGAAGGTAGTCTTATATTTTTCTTTTTGTATAATGACCTTTCCATATGTTTGACCCTTCCTTTCTCTCAGAATTGTAGGAGTTGGTGTCCTTTATTGTAGATCGTTCTCCGGAGGAAACCTCTTACGTCTACTTAATATGGCGGCTTCCCACACGATACCCCCTAACGCATCGTCCTTACTTTCGGCCAAGGTTGGTGTTCCTTTGCCTTCCGTATTATATTTTCGTAATGATACTGACATGCCCTTCTACTTTAAAGCACAGTCCTACAGGCTGATGACGAAGTTGAGGTTCTTGATGGGCCTGGGGATTTCTCAGATTTTTCTTCTGTGGCCATGGGTAAGTGGCGCTTTTAGCCTAGGTATTATTATTTTTACTTATTCCCCGTATGAAAAGGTGACTAACCATACGTATATCTTCACAGTTTTGCTAACCCTGACTCCCATAGAGTCCCATATTTGTGGGCCCTTATGCCAGGCGTATGTCTGAGAACATAGCAAAACAAAGTTTTCATTCACTGACCACTCTTATTGAAGATCTCCGTGCTGGCACTTCCGTCATGGCAGAGGAATTTGCTGTCGAAGCTAATGCTTCTTTGTCCGTACTTGCCACCTATCATGACGAGGCGCTGGTGCGTACTTGGGTTGAATATTGCCGTCAAGTGGAGGCTTATCTACATGGAGTCGAATGCATACGCCTTCCTCCTGAAATCTTATCTGTAAAAAGCAACTTGCATGAGTAGATTGATCGGTGTGCGGCTAACCTTTAGTCTTGTGAGAAAAGGCTCAATCGGAAATTTTCAGAGTGGTAGCTGGCTTCGAAGGCTTTAGGGGAACTCCAAGGTCAGCTCGCAACTAAAACTACTCGGGCCTATGAAATTTGGCGAGTTCTTCAAGAAGCAATCATGGAAGTGGTGGCTATCGATAAAGCTGTCACTTTTACGCGTGAGATGGTTGAGACTCACAAGATTACCAAGAAAGTGCTTGAGCATCGATTTTCTTTGTATCAACAACAATAGGCACAAACAGGGGCTCAGCTTGCGGCGTTGCTAGAGCTTGAAGCGGAGGTCCAACGGAAAGATGATGATCTAGCTGGCTTATTGAACCGTCCACCATCTTAATTAATTTTTTTCTGTATCTTGTACTCATTTTTGTTTGTGAATAAAAGACATTTTATTTCATGCTTGCACCTCTTTGTGTTTAATGTCTTGATCTGGCGCGAAGTAGTTTATGTACTTGTTTTGGAGTTTGTAGTTTATTGACTCATTTCGAAGTTTTTAGTTTATTTACTCATTTTGGAGTCTCTAATTTATGTACTCATTTCGGAGTGTTGTAGTTTATTCACTTATTTCGGAGTCTCTAGTTTATGTACCTATTTCAGAGTTTTGTAAGTTTACCTCCCTTGGGTTTACATGCAAACTTGTCCTAACGTTGTATATGGATAACCCCCGTTCCTTACGACAGAGGTCCGTTAGGTTTGTGGTACCAGTGTTTTAGTCTATGGTACCGTCGCATTGGATGATGCATTCTCCGATATGCAGTCTTTATGCTGTTGTTCGAGTAGCTCCGCGACTGTCGTGTCTCTGATCCCTTCTGAGGCTAGATAAGACGTTTTCAAGTAATCTTCTTAGATCATATTACCGTCGAAAGAACAAATGTTAGAAATTTTTCAGGATGCTTTTTACTTCAGGTTAGGCTTAATTTGGAGCCCCGATGAGTCATAACCATACCCTTATGGGGTAGGATGATCTCCAACGGTCTTTAGGCTTTATATGAGTTGCCGTCAAGACCCGAAGCTAGGAATTTGCCATCACTTCGTTTTTTTTGAAGATGTCGCGCCGATTCTTTGCCGAAGTAGGGTAGACATCTGTAGGACCTCTATGCTGTATGTATTGCAGTTGAAGTCCGGAGCTAGGAATATGCCATTGCTCTAATTTTATTTGATAGTCATATCCGCACCTTGCTGAAATAAGAGGGGAACGCCGTGATAGTCTCTATGTTGTATATGAATGGTCAAGACTTGGAGCTGGGATTTTTCCATTACTTCGCTTTGATTTGACCTTTTGGTCTTTGATGACATTGCGTTTGTATTCTGTTGGAATGAGAAGAACGTCGAGTTGATCTCTAGGCTGTATATGTACCATCGAGATCTGGAGCTGTGATTTTGCTATTACTCCTTTTTGATTTGGCTCCTTGGAGCCTTTTTTGACTTCACGTCTACACCGAGAAGGAACGTCGAGCTGGAGCTGGAATTTTCCCATTACTCCGCTTTGATTTGACCTTTTGGTCTTTAATGACATTGCGTTTGCATCTTGTTGGGAATGAGAAGAATGTCGAGGTAGTCTCTAGGTTGTATATGTACCGTCAAGACTTGGCTTTCCTTTTAACGGAGCCTGGTGGGAAAATATGGTTCCCTTTCTTTCATTTGTGCCCATCGATTGTATACAAGAGTCAATATGGACATACTCGCAGGGCAGAAAAGGTTTCATCATTTCTTTTTGTTTCTTTGGTGATTTGAAATCTGATAACAATCTTGGCATCAGTATACCACTAGAATATTGCCAAGAGAGAATCATCATTTGCCGCTGTCCATTTGAACAAAGATGGCTTAGCAAACAGGGTTAGTGTTGGATATAGTGCCCTAAGAGTCAATTATTGGACCACAGGCACACGATTGCAATGATTGAGGGAGGACCTATGACGGTAGGACAGTCTTACTCAAGATGATAGTATGCTATCTGGTTTATCTGTACCATCGTGTACATGCTTTAGGTGACCTTGCAGATCACTATTACACGTTGATGTAGCCCTTAGGATTCTTGCTTGACTACCAGCAGTATGATGGCGATCATATACGTGAGAGTTGGGGTAGTCTATAAGCACATCCTTAAAGTGGTCCCTAGTCGTGGGAGTTTTTGAGACTGGGCATCGATACTCCATTAGTAGACTAGTGTATACAGTCGAGACCCCGACGAGGGGCGGTGGCCGGTCTCACAAGCCATTGGTGTCAGTTGGTTCACCTAAGATATATACAGGTGCTCATTGGGTTATGAGTACACCGGACAAGACTCGCCGGGAACATGCTAGTTGGTATTATACCTGACGTCAGATAGCAGTTCCCTGGTGACATGTGTACATGTTAGTTCATCGATCCAAGATCATCATTTGTCTCATGTGAGTTCCCACTGTGCTTTGATTACTACCCTACCACGGCTCAAAGGAGTCGTGCAAACATGTTTTAGTTGGGTACAGTCCCGAGCCATATGGAGGCAGTGAGCGGATCGGCAGGGATTTCATCTTTTCCGGTATTGGGGGTGAGATCGCGCTGTGTCTAGGAGAGCCATTACACGAAGTCCTTGGCCAAGGCATGAGATTTACTGGTAGGTATTTCAGTAGTATCTCAGGGTGTTCTGAGCTACACTCCGACACGACTTGTATCGCTTTTGGGGGTCTGACTTTTACCAACCCCGTAGGCCCGACATGCGATACTCATAGACGAACGGACCGGACTGTACGGATATTGTCACTGACATACTCAGTAGGGTGTCAGGATGAGTTCGCTCATCGACCTCCCTTTTGGTCAATACCTGGTAGCCCATTACGTACGGCTAGTACCACTGACGTGCTAGTGGTTAAATCCACAGCCAAAGTATTGACAAGTCTTTAGATCCCCCACAGACAGTTTCTTAAGTTTCGGGCGAAATATTGTAGAGGCCGTATGATATATGGCAGGGTTCGATCATATACGTGCAGTAGTGCACGGATCATGATCGGGCAGATCAAACTAGTGGGCTTTGGTTTAAGCTGGATCCTAGTATTAGATTTGTTGGATTACTTTAGTCTCATCGCATTCGCCTTCGGTCGGAATGCGGATGCAGGTATGTATATACAGGTGAGGGGTACTCTTGTGATCCGTCACGAGTTTACTTTAGTAGATGCCATTCTCTTTTTGTTGTTGCAAACATTTGGATTAATGTTTGCATATGGAAATAATGAGCTCAAAATCATGATTAGGAGCATTAATTGTGACACATGCACAAGTGATGACTCATGGTCTCTTTACTTGTGCATATGTCACATTATTGTTTATTTGATGGGTTGAAATGATAAGTGGAGAGAGAGAGGGCAGCCATATGGTTGTGGTTAGCTCTTATATTTTTCATTCTTGCTCACACTTATTATCATCTCAACACAAAAGAAAAAGAAAAGAAAACTTCTTATTCTTCCTCTTCTTTCTTGAGCTCACTTTCTCCTCACTAATGACATCCACTAAATCCTCCATCCATACACTCACATGTGTTGAGAATCAATGGATGGTCTAGACAAAGTGATCACACACATTCTCTACATCACCTTGGACACGTCGGCTAGCAAACTTCGTGTCCGAGTTTCTTCGGACGAAGCGGGAGCCCGTAAAAAGACTCAAAGATGTGGTGCCCTTTCCGACGAGGAGACCGGAGATCGGAGTTGCCGCGAGGAGCTTGGGATGGTGTCCAAACACCGAAGGACACGGATCGATCGGTATAGCCTTTCTCTCCCTTCTCTAGTTAGCTAGTTATAGGTTAATGGTTCGATCCAGGATTAAAGTCGGTGATAGCGCCGGTTTCAAGTTTAGAAAAAGTTTTCGTTTCCGCATTTTGGCTTCGGATAGACGGCCGGGGCGCTACCATAGAATTACATGGTATCAGAGCCACGCCATTAACCTTTACTAGCATGCTCTAACGTGTTTAAAACATCGATCGAACAAAATTTCTGAGACCGTAATTTCAAAAACGAAGTTTCTGTCGAATTTTTTTTATGGTCAAAAAATTATTTTGTGTTGCAGAAAAACAGGCAGGCTTTTTTAAGAAATCTGTGAAAATTTCGTTGCATGATGATTCTGTTCCGCCGCAGAACCGCGACAATACCCTTCTTTTGGCCGCGGTTCCGGCGCCATTTTGAGTCCTCTCTGCACCAAATTTTCTACAGTGGTTTTTAAATTGGAATTAGGGTTTCTGGAATCTTTATTTTCGGCCCAGATTATTTTGAGTGCAGCAGTTGTTCTTGGGGCCCACTTCGGGAAATTTTGTCGATCGAATTTTTTTAAATATGTTAGTTCACAGTGCTTACATTACTATCTGTGACCGTGAATGTCATTTGATCGGTAAATCTTGTCTAATTGTTATAGTTCTTTTAGACGGATTTGCGAACGTGACATTCACGTTGATATTCTGTGTTGTGTTGTGATATTGCGGATTTGTCGTGGTGGATAGCCTGGATGCAATGGTAGTACAGTTTGGTTATATTTGTACATTTGATATTGCGGGGCGAGCGTTCGACATGTGGACTGTCGTCACTGCCTGCTTGTATATTATTCTTTTGGGGCACGACCGGGCTGACGTCGATGTACCCGTTGTATATTTTACTTTTTGTACTAGGATTACCCCATGGTGGGGTGCACGGGTAGCCGGGTTCTAGAGGGCAACGGGCCCGCATCTCATGGCTTTGAGACGGAGGGGGCTTCACTCTAGAATTGGCGGGCTATTCGCCGCACTCGTAGGGGGTACAGGTTGACCCGAGGAGGGGTGCTCAAGTTACCGGATTCCGTGAAGTGCTGGGTGGTCCATTTACTTTGCTGTAGGGGGATGTCTCGCTTCAGGTTTTGGCGGGTAACTTGCCGCACCCATAGGGGTCTAGGATTTCAATGCACAGGCTATCCACACGACCAGGGAAATGTCGGGTTTCACTTGTGGCTCAAAGGAAACCCGGGGATCCCAGATTATCTGTATTATTCTGTGATGCTTATCACATTTCTGTGATGTTGCATTTTATCACGCCTTGAGCGATTATTATATATTGATATATATACTAGTAGATGTTGTATATGTTTTACACCTGCGCTAGTCCTGTCCCAGCTCTATCATTAGTTAAGTAACCTAATGGGTGATAACGAGACCCAGTGACGAATGCGGATGGCATATACGTACATCATATTTTCGTTCTTTTGTGGTGTGATTAATTGATGGGACTGCATTGATTCGGATCAATGCTAGCTAAACAAACTTGGTTGATATTGTTGGAACAATTTTCAAAAAGCTGTTATTGCAAGGACGTTTTCTTTTGTTTTGCACAGTGGTATTCGGTTATGAATATCCAGCACCTCAGTCGACGAGGCAAGGGCCGAGATCCCTTAACCGAGAGTGACCCCTTGGGCAGAAGTTTGCGTCAGGGTAATAACTTCACTATAGTCTATTACTTTTTGCTTTGCATCATGGTATTCAGTTTGAAATATCCTACACCTCATTCTACGGGGAAAGAGCCGAGATCCCTTCACCGGGAGTGACCTCTTTAGCAAAGGTTTTCGCCACTACATATTTGTAAAAAGCTATCCGGTTCCTTCAACGATATCAAGTTCATTACGTTAAAGGTTTTTCGCCAAAAACCAACAGTAGCCCTCCGTCATTTCAGATTAGTATTGCTTAGTATTCGTGCTACGTATGTCGTGCTCAGCCGAGGCGTAGTGTGCGGTAGCTCAGTAATGCTTTTCTGTCTTATGGATATTTGATTGGTTAGGACAGTCGTACGGTCATTTTGTCTCAGTCAAGAACTCGTGCGGGTGGGTCTAATGCAATCAAGATAATGACGGGTTGAACTTGGCTAGGATCCTTTGATATGTTGGCTCAGTCAAGGTCACTTGGGTCCTAGGGGTAAAAATCAATTCGGGAGTTTCTAAAGAAACTGAAACTTGCGAGACATGCGCATACCTTCTGGATTGTGATAATGTGAGTGGATTCCATCACATTATCATGCGATGATAGTTGGATCCCGATTTCCACTGATGAGTTGGTTTACTCCTCGGGTGATCCCGACTAATTTTTTTTCAGGTTTGGAGGAGAATTTGAGGTTACAGTGGGAGGTTTCCTGATTGGATAAAGTGATAACCATTCTGATCTAGGTTAGAGTGCATGCAGAGTGTTTCTTTTCTCTCTCTCTTTGGCAGCGACCATGACCCGACCCTATACTATGACTCAGTGACCATGTTAACCGAACCTTCTTAAAATACTGGCTTTTGGATTGTCTGAGTTGCACATCTCATTGCCACTCCTACTTTTACCCTTTTCTTCAGAACACCCTGTATTATTACGAACATCCATTTCATTGGATAAAACCATCGTATGGTTATATACGAACTCGAAGGAACTTGTTCCAGATTCGAGGATGGTTTCCGGTTCTGGAGAAAATGAATAGGACTGTTCAATTGTCTTTTCCTTTTACCTTCTCTCAGGTTGCGAGGGCTCCTAGGATTAGGAGAGGGTACACTCATTACGCTAATTGGATAGTTTTCTTCCGAACCATAGGCAGGTGCCGAAAGGTAGGGAATGAAGAAAACCATTTAGCCTAGGTAAGGTGTACAAAAGGTAATAAGTAAAGACAAATAAAGGGATTAGAAAGAGTGCAAAGTAAATTGCGACTGCTATTCACGACCAAACCAAGTATTTCATCTCCAATCCTACTTCACCTTTGTATTTCTCCGGAACACCCCGTATCACTACGAAGATCCACAGTTTATTGGATACTCCATCGTATGGTTATATACGAACTCGAAGGAACTTGTTCCAGTTCGGGGATGGATTCTGGTTCAGGAGAAATAAGAATAGGGTTTTATTCAGTTGTCTTTTATCTTTACCTTCCCTCGGGTTGCGAGTGCTTCTAGGATTAGGACAGTACACCTATTACGCTTATTGGATGGTCTTCTTCCAAACCAGAGGTTGGTGCCGAACGGTAGAGAAGGAAGAAAACTATTTAGCCTAAAGGGGTGTACAGAAGGTAATGACTAAAGACATATAAATGGATTTGGAGAGATGGCAAATAAATATACGGTTACAGTTGTGAATCTGATAATGAAAGAGGCCTTACTAAGAATACCTTACATGTTTCAGTTTCACTATGTACTGTTAAAAGAAAACTGATTTCTCAATTAGTCCTTGCTCCAGGGTATGCATTTACCAGGTTTGATTCTCACATCTGTATGGTTTTAAAGATGATGAGTGGGAGTAAGTTATTGGGAATTGGGTGATCATCCTCATTATATCGGGATTCGTTGTAATTGGTGATATTTGAGGAAATCGCCTAGGTTGTTTGCCGGACGGCAAATATTTGGTTTTGAATATCCGTTGTTATGCACCAATTTCAAATTGATATATCTGTACGTTTATTTTTATAAAGTGAGATATAACTTTTTGAAATTATGTCCATGACATTTACCTATATCAGTGGATGGTTAGGTAGGGAGTATTAAACAGCGGTGTAATTCTTCTTAACCATAAATACAGTTTTCAACCTATGACGCACAGTGTTTGAGTTATTCAACTCAGGGGACTTATACAGATTATTGTATATTGTCCAGTGTCCATTGGGATAGAGGGGTTGGTCCTCGTACTATACTCTGTTTACTTGTGACTTCTCTAGTTTTAGACAGGTGTTTCGTAGAAACAAAAGGTCCAAGTTTTGAGAAGTTGTAGGTATAAGAGTAAAGTAGAGAACCAGGTGTTGCAAGTATCGAGATTCTTCAAGGTGATCGAAGATGTAGATACTTGTGTATGGTATTCAGTTGATAGTAATGGTTTTTGAGAAATTTATTTCTCTTTCAGGTTACTCATAATTGGATGCACTCCTAAGTTGAGTAATGCTGATCAGCCTCTCTCCATTTAGTTGACATGCACTGGAGACAGCTGCATGATTTGAATCTGGTTCCAATTAAATCAGTGTCTCTGTTTCTATATTGGATATAGAACTGTTCATATCTTAACGATGTTAAGGTACGGGGAGTTGTCCGGCTTATGCTTAAAACCAGACTCTGGGTAACTCAAAGCACGTTTCTGTAATGGCTGTTTGTGGGTTGACCCGGGCTATGATGAGGGTTGACTTTCTACCATCTAGAAGATCAATAGTGATATTGTTCCTGACTCGCCACAGCTTTAATAAAATAGATTTTTTCAGAAAACATTAGTGGGAGTATGGTAGAACTGGAAGTGATTCCAGAACCGCAAAAGATTACTGAAAATTTGATAAGAACCTAAAGATTCAATCTGGTTTGACATTCTATTGGCCACTCCGCAGATATGGTGGGTAACCTCAGGCACTCGAGAGGTACTTCAGTATGCTCAAGGATAGTGACAGGAAGGTTCTTGTTTACCCAGACTTGCCATTGCTGTTGTTCCAGACTGTGAGACCCGGAAGGAGGATGAGTATAGAGTCATTCTAAACTAGCTTTAGAAGTGTACGTGTATATTATTCTGCCAGAGGGTTTTCGTAGTCAGTGGGAGCAGCGGAAGCGTAGTCGACAAGTGGGTTATGTCTATTTATAGACTAAAACAGATATAGCGGAGATAGATCATCTATTTCTGATGTGACAGTCATAGGTTTAATTTCATCAGAATAGGAGATGGATATGTTAAGTAGATAGTAGGGTGTGATGTCCTGGTATTTGGATGACATACACATAGTAGGAAGTGATATTCCCGCACTACGATCGGTTATGCTTTGGTTTTCACACAGTGGTTTCTCCACATAGGATATAGATATAATATCAGACATTCTGGTTACTAGATCTATGGTTTTAGATCTAGATTTGGGAAGTGTCCCAACCTGGGTACTTAGACAGCATTCTAAAGGTGTTTTAGAATGGACGACTCCTGGCACGGTAGTGTACCTGCAGGTGATGGAGTCACCCTCTCTAAAGGTGTCTTACAGACTAAAGGGGAGAGGGATGCACATGATTGACACATCGCTTGCTTAGGCAATTGAGTCAATCATGAGATATCAAGTACCACACCAAACGTTGTTTCTTTTGCACTAGATGCAATAAGTTGATATTAATCCTATCCTAGAGAAACGTTCGGAAGCAGTTTTAGAACATCAGTGGATGTTCTAGGGATATGATAACAACGGCCTCTTTTACGAGACAGTCAACATTCCAGGCTTCCAAGGTGACCTGGATGACAGAGTGACTGTCAGAGTTATAGTTTTCCCTCTGACGAGGGGCAGTAGTTTGGACAGGTGGTCCTAGCGGATACTGAGGGAGGTATGGCGTAGGATACTGATTAAATTCAGTTGACGATACAGTCTAAGAAGTTTGGATTTGGAGTTCATTTATGAACTAGGTCCCATCAGACATCCAAACATAATCTGAGACAGGTATTGCTCATTTCAGGAGATGGCTTTCTCCGCGAACTTGAGATAAAGAGATACATAGAAAGAAACATCAGGGCGGATCCACTCACTGAGGCTATTCCTCGAACGCAATAGTTTCGCAAACGGGCTTTGTGAGACTGATTAGTAGAGGAGTTGGGTGTTCGGTATCACACGGGTTGTGAGTATGCGACATCGCAATAATTAGCCTTGAGTGCAAGTGGGAGATTGTTGGATATAGTGCCCTCAGAGTCAATTATTGGATCACAGGCACGTGATTACAATGATTGAGGGAGCACCTATACCGGTAGGACGGTCTTACTCAAGATGATAGTATGCTATCTGGTTTATCTGTATCATCGTGTACATGCTTTAGGTGGCCTTACAGATCACTATTATACGTTGATGTAGCCCTTAGGATTCTTGCTTGACTACCAGCAGTATGATGGCGATCATATATGTGAGAGTTGGGTAGTCTATAAGCACATCCTTAAAGTGGTCCCTAGTCGTGGGAGTTTTCGAGACTGGGCATCGATACTCCATTAATAGACTAGTGTATACAGTCGAGGCCCCGACGAGGGGCGGTGGCCGGACTCATAAGCCATTGGTGTCAGTTGGTTCACCTAAGATGTATACAGGTGTTCATTGGGTTATGAGTACACCGGACAGGACTCGCCGGGAACATGCTAGTTGGTATTATACCTGACGTCAGATAGCAGTTCCCTGGTGACATGTGTACAGGTTAGTTCATCGACCTGAGATCGTCATTTGTCTCGTGTGAGTTCCCACTGTGCTTTGATTACTACCCTACCACGGCTCAAAGGAGTCATGCGAACAGGTTTTAGTTGGATACAGTCCCGAGCCACATGGAGGCAGTAAGCAGATCAGCAGCGATTTCGTCTCTCCTGGTATTGGGGGTGAGATCGCGCTGTGTTTAGGAGAGCCATTACACGAAGTCCTTAGCCAAGATAGGAGATTTACTGGTAGGTATTCCAGTAGTATCTCAGGGTGTTCTGGGCTACACTCCATCACGAATTGTACCGCTTTTGGGGGTCTGACTTTTACCAACCCTCTAGGCCCGACATGCGATACTCATAGACGAACGGACCGGACTGTACGGATATTGTCACCGACAGGCTCAGTAGGGTGTCAGGATGAGTTCGCTCATCGACCTCCCTTTTGTTCAATACCTGGTAGCCTGTTACGTACGGCTAGTACCACTGATGTGCTAGTGGTTAAATCCACAGCCAAAGTATTGACGAGTCTTTACAGTCCCACACAGACAGTTTCTCAAGTTTCGGGCGAAACGTTGTAGAGGCCGTATGATATATGGCAAGGTTCGATCATATACATGCAGTAGTGCACGGATCATGATCGGGTGGATCATACTAATGGGTTTTTGTTTAAGCCGGATCCTAGTATTAGATTTGATGGATTACTTTAGTCTCATCGCATTCGCATTCGGTCGGAATGCGGATGCAGGTATGTATATACAGGTGAGGGGTACTCTTGTGATCCGTCACGAGTTTACTTTAGTAGATAACATTCTCTTTTTATTGTTGCAAACATTTGGATTAATGTTTGCATATGGAAATAATGAGCTCAAAATCATGATTAGGAGCATTAATTGTGACACATGAACAAGTGATGACTCATGGTCTCTTTACTTGTGCATATGTCACATTATTGTTTATTTGATGGGTTGAAATGATAAGTGGAGAGAGAGAGAGGGTAGCCATATGGTTGTGGTTAGCTCTTGTATTTTTCATTCTTGCTTACACTTATTATCATCTCAACACAAAAGAAAAAGAAAAGAAAACTTCTTCTTCCTCCTCTTCTTTCTTGTGCTCACTATCTCCTCACTAATGGTATCCACTAAATCCTCCATCCATACACTCTCATATGTTGAGAATCAATGGATGCTTGAAACAAAGTGATCACACACATTCTCTACATCACCTTGGACACGTCGGCTAGAAAACTTCGGATCCGAGTTGCTTCGGACGAAGCGGGAGCCTGTAAAAAGACTCGAAGATGTGGTGCCCTTTTCGACGAGGAGACCGGAGATCAGAGTTGCCGCAAGGAGCCTGGGATGGTGGCCAAAGACCGAAGGACACGGATCGATCGGTATAGCCTTTCTATCCCTTCTCTAGTTAGCTAGTTATAGGTTAATAGTTCGATCCGGGATTAAAGTCTGCGATAGCGCCGGTTTCAAGTTTAGAAAAAAATTTCGTTTCCATATTTTGGTCTCGGATAGACGGCCGGGGTGCTACCGTAGAATTACAGTTAGGGTCCTTTCGACTAATGCTTTTTGACTTTATGATCCGTAAGGGTTTCATAAAGGTATTTCTCCCTACGAGTCGAGAGGATCTCATAGGTGTATTTTCTCCTTAGGAGTCGTGGGGATTCCTAAGTGATATTTTTCCTTGTAAGTCGTAAAGATCTCACAAGAGTATTTCTCCTTATAAGTCGAGAGCACTTACAAGTGTTTTCACCATACGGGGACATTTCTTGCTATTGGTGAAACTTGGTGGGGGTTATGTTTATTTATGCCCGTGGATTGTATACATGGGTCAATATGGGACTGCCTGCCTGTAGGGCAAGTTGGGGGAATATGATGGCTTAAGAACAGGTTTAGATCCCTATAGCTTAAGACTTTTGAATCGTATGAGCCGTGAGGGTCTCATGAGGGAGAATTCTCTTTACGAGTCGAGAGGATCTCATATGTGTATTTTCTCCTTAGAAATCGTGTGGATTTTTAAGTGTGTTGCTCCTTTGTGAGTCGTAAGGATCTCACGCAGGTATTTTCTCCTCGTAAGGTCAAAAGGACCCTGTAAGTGTATATTTTCTATTTTCACGAGATTGCACCCTCTTAGGTTTTCACAAGCTCGTTGGTAGTCATATTGTTTTTACTCACAGCGCCCTTTCGGGTTTTCATCCATGCCCATTTCGCTTGTGAACATACCTTTTTTTTGAACGGTGAAACTCTCGAAAGTAGCTTCATCGCAGGTGACCTATCTATTTGCCGGTGGGTTTTGGGTGGTGGCTTCATCGCTGGAGTCACTATGTAACCAGTGGGACTTGAGTTGCAACGTTCGCCGTTAGGACTTCTATTGCAATATGGATCTCAAGGGAGCATATCGCTATATTTGGGGCGATGTGCTAGTTTAGAGACATTTCAGTCCATTTTTAGTTTATGGACTTTTCGGTCCATTATCGTCATATTTAAGGCGACGGGTTCGTTTAGGAACGTTTCGGTCTAACATCACCATTTTTGTGGCGGAATGTTAGTTTAGGGACTTCTCGGTCCAAAATCGCCGTGTTTGAGATGACGTAGCTTTTTGGATACTACTCTCAGAGTTCTGACTTATGAAGATAGCGAGCGGACACAAGCGTCATCATCTATCATTGACCTAAGTCATGACTTGTTAGGTGTAGTACATTTTGAGGAATCCGCCGTTTATCGGCCGGAAGGATCTTTCGCCATGCATATCCGTGAGCAGATAGGCTCCACCCTGGTAGATTTTGTCTATAATGTACAGACCTTCATAGTTCGGCTCGAACTTCTCCCGTTTTGCACGATTGGGGATCATAGGTCTTTTGACGACTAGCACGAGTTCGACTCGGTGGAATGTTCTCGGCCTGGTCAGTTTTCGTATGACCGCGTCATCCTTTCCTTATAAGCCTCTAGATTTTGCTATGCTATAAGGCGAGTTTCGTGGAGGGCGTCGAGCTACTTAAGCCGAAGATGAGCATTTTCTTCATCTGTCAACTCATATCGAATCGCTACTCATAGAGAGGGGAGTTCTATCTCCAATGGGAGTACTTCTTCCGTGCCGAACACCAAGGCGTATGGTGTCGTATTTGTGGCCATCTTGAACGTTATTCGGTACGCCCAGAGAGCCTCATGCAGCTTTTCATGCCAGTCCTTTTTGTTTCCGGACACCGTCTTTTTTATAATCTTTATCAAGGTCTTATTGAAAGCTTCAGCTAGACCATTGAACCGAGAATTATATACTGAAGAGTATCTCCAATCTATTTTATATTTCTGTGCGAAGCGGCTTATTTTATGACTCCTATAATCTGGTCCATTGTCCGAGATTATCCGTCGCGGAGTTCCGAACCGATAGGTGACATGTGTTTTGAAGGTATGGAGGATATTCTCCGTTTTCACCTCCCTTAGTGGTGCTGCTTCTGCCTGGTTAGAGAAGTAGTCGTTCATTGCTAATATGAATTGATGTCCTTTGGACGATGCCGGTTCAATGGGGCCGATTATATCGGTTCCCCATATTTTGAACAACCAGCTAGCCACTGTCAGATGTATTTGATTCGGATGTTGATGGATGAAATCCCCATGAATTTGGCATGAGTGACACTGCTTCGCGTATTCGAGGCAGTCCTGAATCATTGTGGCCAGTAGTAACCCATTCTTTTTATCTTCAGCTTCAATTTTGGTGAGAACCGCAGTGTCCGTCGTGAGTTTCTTGGATGACTTTCTTTTCTTCCTCTGGCCCCAGGCATCTTAGCCATAGAGAGTCGAATGATCTCTTATATAGAGTATCATTGACGAAGGTGAAAGACCGATCTCGTTTCATGAGCTGATATCTAGACGACGCATTATCGGGCGCTCGTCGGGAATTAAAGTAGTCTATGAAGACTTCCTTCCAGTCCTTGGCCTTTTCTTCGTTCTCAATTTGAAGGGCTACTTGTTTGGTCATTTTTTCCCCCTTCAGATGGCTTTATTAGGTCTTCCGAAGATATATCTGTTGGCGCGAGAATCCTGCGGTTTTGTACAATGATCCTCACATCATCGAGGTCTTCATTGGCCAATTCCTTAGCCAATTTGGCCAATGCATCCTCCTTGCTATTTTCCGCCCGCGGTATGCTTTCCAGGGTATAAGAAGGGATTTGTGTTAGCTGTTGCTGCACTTTCCCGCCATACTTTATCAGCTCTGGCTTGTATGTCTGATAGTCACCATTTACCTGGCTAACGATCAGGTAGGAGTCTCCATATATGAGGAGGTCTTTGATTCCCATGTCGATAATGATATCCAGACCTGCTATCAAAGCTTCATATTCGGCTTCGTTGTTAGTTCTTGGCTCCATCACGACCCGAACTATTAGCTCGTGACCAGCACATAAATCACGCAACGTCTAAAGGCGTAACGTAATTCAAGTAAGCTGAAACCCAAAAATCTAAACCTTTTTAAGAAAATAAAGGAGGTGAAGTTTTGAAATAAAGGTATAATGAAAATTAAGTGTTCTTAATGCATAGAAAAGGAACATGAAAATGCAAGTGAAATTTGCTAGTTTGAAAACGTGTTTCGTCTTTTAAAAATTTGGGCAGCACCTCCTTTGTATATTTTGATCCAAAACCACAAATACACAATAAGAATAATGGCATCCCCAAGCGGGAGCTAGCTTTTCGCCAACCGGAGGATCACAACCACGCAAAGCATAAAAATGAGTATACGACACCCAACGGCGAAGTTCACCATAAAAAATAAAGAAATAAGCAAGACATCAAAACCATAAGTAGCGGAAAACCCCTCGCTCTAAGTCTCGCAACCACAATCTCACTAAGTCTCATTACTTATACAAATACTAATTTTTTTGACTGATGGAGTTGATTAGATACAATATAAAATATAAATACAAGAGTGGGTACGGTACAAATGCCCTACCTACCAGTGCAAAACACCCAAATGAAACTATGTTCCAGCGATGCCGCTACGGATCCATGCGGTCAACCTACAAGAGCTGTGGCACAACGGGGGTGAGTAGAAAAACATCTACAAGTAGAAATTGAATAAACGACTCTTAGGTCAACTATATCATAAAGGTAAATACTATGATATCTAGGGTGACCGGGTCATCATATGTGCCAACAATGTAATTAATACCTATATGTATGCGGATATGATCCAACAATATAAACAATGTATGCATGCATATAGATCTCGTCCAACCATAAAATCAATGTATGTATGTGAATATCATAAAAGCCTATGCATGAAGTATGAGGATATAAATCAACGGGTGTCCCTCGCGACACCTCAAAATCATAGAATCTGAGTGTCCAACATCGACACTCGAAAATATCATGAAATAATCGTGTCCAGCATCGACACGCAAATCCTCATGTATCGGGCTCCGTCAGTCCGGATCGGCCCATGGGCTCCGTTTGCGGAATCGGCCGTCGGCCCCGGTAGTATGGGTCGGCCCGTATCCATTTCTCAACTCTGGTCTGTATCCTCCGGATAACCGCCAGATCCAACCAATCACCGGTAGGTAGTGGTCCCTCTGCCAGGCTCACCGTCTACTGCACAGCAAATCCGTTCTCGCCCCGGGGTACCATACCGGGTCCACCATGTACCCGTAATCGGCCTCATCCAACTCCTCGAATCGGGTTCCACATGTCATACGTCTCAGAACCGAGAAAACGCATGGTGGACGCACTGAAATATCATATCAAGAGAAACCGGATTTTTAAAACAGTACATGCTTTCTTTTGAAATAGCCACGGTTCTCAAATCCAGAAATCTCATGAAAACAACATATCTCAATGCGTGTAATCATAAAGCATGATGTATGCGATATATAACAGAAATGTAAGCATATCCGAATATCATGCAACATGGAACAGTGATATGACATAATAAGGGAAAACCGATCTTTTAAATGGATCCAGTTTTTAAAATGCAACATGCGGTTCCCAATTTCCCAATAAAACCAGTTATCTATATAGGTACAATATGTATATGCGCAATTATAGAGGTACCAATGTGTATATGCGCCAATATGGGCATGCAATGTGTATATGCGCAAGTATGGATGTACCAATGTATGTGTGCACCAATATGGATATACAAATGTATATATGCGCAAGTATGGATGTATCAATGTATATGTGCACCAATATGGATATACAAATGTGCATGTGTGAAAATATGGATGTATCAATGTATATGTGCACCAATATGGATGTACAAGTGGTATATACGCAAGCATGAGTGTACAATATGTATGTGCGCCAATATGGGTGTACAAGTGGTATATACGCAAGCATGTTATGCGAAGAGTCATATCATGATGCAGCAATCCTACTGTGTAGTGACATGGCAATTATCGATGATGAAGTGTGTGAGCCTACAATATGTGTACGTGTAATATACGCATCATCGATAATGGTGCAGGCGTACTATCACAGGTATAAGTAATGCAATGTGAATAACATGAAGGCAGCATAAGGTAAATCATATGCAAATACTGACGGGTATACGTACCTAACATGACCGAGTCGGTGAATCTATCAATCGACATCTAGACAAACAACATCGCGTACGGTATAATCCATCATACGACAACCTCTAGTCAAGGGTATGGATCAATCATCAAGTCAAACTCATCTCGCACGGAAAATTATCGTACGGCGGCATTAAAACATTAGGGATCCTATCAACCTTTACGACAATGAGGGGTACGGACCTAACGTCTCGTACGACATATCATACATGATTCACGATATTCTATATGTATATTTATATACCTATGTCCCAGGTCTCATCCATAAAAATCTCATATCAGGGGGACCGGCAAGGTATCAATCATCCCAATCGACTCGCATCCGTATACCAACATATCACCAAATCATCATATCACGTCATATATTCTTTTCATCGCGTTTATATCCCTCGTCAAGTCAATCTTACAAATACATTCTACCTTTACTATAAGCATAAGTATCTAATCTAACATACACATCCGAACCATACAAACAGTTTTTGAAAGATGCGAATCGTAGTTTTGAAAGTAGGGGCTACGGTGTTTTAAGAAAAAGATATCATTTGAAAATCTGTAACGTCCCTCAAGGTATCTGTTTAAAAGATGCATATGATTCTTTAGTTTAGAAATAAGTATGGTTCGGATGACGCATCTACGTCGACTATCTAGTCCTATAGTACCCTAAATGGCAATATCAACAAATATCATCCTCAAATCCCGTCATCACATACTAGTCGTATCATATCACTTCTAACTATCCTTAGTTTCTAATATGGTTTTTTAACTACCTTTTTACTCTACCTATAGTATTCTATTGAAGGTTTCATTAACCATAATCTATATATAAATCGGTTTCCATCAAAGTGCGCGGGGGTGCTATACGCCATCCACCCGACTTCCCCCGTAGATATAGATCTACTCACCTTGGTCTTCGCTTGCCGAAGTCGACGACGCCACGCTCCGTCGCATCGGAATCCACGCGAAGGTACCTACAATAACAACACATATCTCAACGCTATTAAAATCAAGTTATGAAATCCAATATGGCACGCGCATTGCTCATAGGTTAGAACCTATAGCTTACGCGTACAAAATCAACCAAACAACCCTTGTTGTTGATGTACAAACATCCAACAACCAAATTCAAATCCAAATATCAAAACTAAACATTTTAAAATACGGAAAACATAGCCAAAATCACACTAATGTGCTCCCAGATTTTGACTCAGGCCAAAAAGAGTTGCACAAACAAGTCTAGGGTGCTGTACATGAAGTATATGAGCTACTGGACCAACTTAGACCCCAAATACCCACATGGGGCCGGCCACAACCTCAAAAAATCCGGCGAGCTCGGTTCCCCCTACTTAGATGGGGTCCGTCTCGTCAAGGTGGTCTCCTAGTACCCTAATTTAGTCCCTGGAGTTGTTTGCTAAGCTCAGAAATGCTCCGGATCACTCCAGATTTCCCTGCACCCTCTAATTTATCCTCGAACCGACATGAAAAGTTTTTGTTTTGGGTTTCAGGATTTTTTTTCATGCTAGGTCTAGGTTTCTAACATCATGGGGGGGCCTAAGGTCATTAATAAGGTTCAATTACACCATCCCAATTCAAATCAAACCCCAACCCTCTCTAGAATTTTCCAACTTCACAAATCACCACTAAACCAATTCTAAACTAAAACTAGAATGTAAAGGAACTTAAAACTATCTAAATGGTAGAAATTATACCTCATTTAGGCAACTCAAGAAAAACCCTAGCTTCTCCAAGTCATCAAAATCTAACTTTTCTTGGTCCAAAGTGATGAGGGTGAGGTGGGGATCAATTTTTGTGAAGGGAGCCATGGGTTTTGATTAGGTTTTGGAGATGATTCCCATGGGTAGTGAGGTGGAGGAAGAAGGAGATGAAGAAGGATGAGGGAGTTGAAGAAATGAAATGAAATGAAGAATGAAAGATGAGGTGGGGGTGGAGCCTTACCTCTCTTTCTCTCTCTCTCTCTCCCCTCAAGCATGCTTATTCTCATCATTGTGTCCCCTCTCTCTCTCCAAGTCATCATTACATCTTTTTCCCTTTCTTTTTTCACCAAAAACACATACACCAAAATAAAACAACACAAATGAAATAACATGTCACATGTCATGGTGCACTAACCATGAAAAACTGTAGAAACACGGATTTGGCTTAATCGCGATTAGCAGTGCACTAATCGGGTTTTTATCCAAACTGCATATAATAAATTTTAAAAATGCCAAATCCTTTAAATATATTTTTAAATGAATAAATCATTTTAATTTCCGTTTATTTCACAATTATCGGTATGTATTTATACCCTTTTTCGAAAACCCCAATTTCGCAAATCGGGCAGTTTTCGGGAAATATATTATTTTAATATTAAATTCCAAAAATAATATTTTATATTTTCTGAAATGTTGCAGGCTCTGTTAAGGAAAGGGAATAACGCATTATCTCTCTTTGCGGGGTCATGAAGATAAGACCTACCCCTGCTTTGAATATATGGGCGTTTTGTTTTCGGCGCTTTATAGAAGATGGTCCATCGAAGTAGAGTTCCCATTGGGACTTCTTTTCTTTTTCCTCTTCTTTGATTACGTCGAACGCATGTTCATCCGGCAACTCACAATTTAAGGGGGAGTCGGCTGGTATCGGATGCACCACGAGAAAGTCAGTAATGGCCTACCCTTTCACTGCTTTAAGGGGGCGATATTTTATCGAAAACTCCATTAGGAGGAGGGCCCATTTCGCAAGCCTTCCTGTCAGTATAGCCTTCGACATAAGATATTTGAGAGGATCCACTTTCGATATGAGGTGGAGCTTATATGCCAAGGCGTAATGTCTGAACATCGTTATTGCGAAGATCAGCGCCGGGTAGTGCTTTTCGATTGGGAAATAGTTGCTTTCTGCCCCCAGGAGAACTCGAATCAAATAGTACAAAGCTCCCTCCTTTTCCTGATCATTCTCTTGTGCCCACAATGCGCCTAGAGAACCCTCAATGGACGTTGTATATAGGATAAGGGGTTTTCTCTTAACTGGAGCACTTAATACCGGTGGATTTTTGCAGCTATTGCTTGATTTCGTCTAGTGCATTTTGGCACTTTTGATCCCAGACGAATGGGGTCCCCTTCTTCATTAAATGACTACAGGGACGAAATTTTCTGGAGAGGTTGGTTATGAACCGCCGGATATACGCGAGCTTTCCTTGGAGAGACCGTAGTTGTTTGGGGGTCCTTGGCGTAGGCATTTCCATAATCGCCTTGATCTTTGAGAGATCGATTTCGATACCTCGGTGACATATAATGAATCCTAGGAATTTGCCTGAGGAGACTCCAAATGCACATTTCAGAGGATTCATCTTCAAATTATACTTCCGAAGACGTCGGAACACTATTTTTAGATGTTCCTCATGAGATTTGCTCTTTACCATAAGATTGTCGATGTAGCATTCGACAATCTCGTGTATGAAGTCATCAATGATCTTTGTCATGGCCCTCTGGTAGATAGTGCCAGCGTTCTTCAGATCGAAGGGCAACACTTTATAGCAGAATATGCCTAGCGGAGTCTGGAAGGCGGTATGCTTTTGGTCTTCTGGGTGCATTTTTATTTGGTTGTACCCTGAAGATCCATCCATGAAGGAGAAGACTTTACGAGTAGACGTGTTATCGATCATTAGCTTGGTAACAAGGACTGGGAAGTCATCCTTTGGGCAAGCTTTGTTAAGGTCTTGAAAGTCTACGCAGATGCGAACCGTCCCATTTTTCTTCATCACTGGAACGATGTTAGCGATCCAGTCGGGATATTGACTTCTTGGATGAAGCCGGAGTCGATTAATTTCTTGACTTCATCATTGATACTCATCTCAAGTTCGAGCCGCATTCTTCTTGGCGCCTGTTTGACTGGTTTTATGTCTGGTGATATGTCCAGTTTATGTACCGCTAATTTTAGATCTAGACCCGGCATCTCGGAATAGTTCCATGAAAAGAAGTTTTTATATTGTATGAGTACGTATTTTAACGTGGCTACATGTTTTTCAGATAGTAGCTCACTGACGAATGTCGGCCTCGGATTGTTTTCTGTCCCTGAGTCAATTTTTCTTAGGTTTTCCACCGTGGTGTGTATCCTATCTTCCAGCTCTTTTGGCACTGGTGGAAACTATGAGATCACCTCGTCCTCATCTTCATTTGCGAAGCACCTATAGAGGTCATCCATAGTCTCGTGCTCTCTCTTTTTTAAGAGTGTTATCATATGGCAGGTATGAGTATGCTTCACTCTTTATTGTCGAGCCGGTCCTAACCTGATGGTGTAAGTTCTTTTTGGCTCATGCCTTTGTTGCGGGGTTACCCTCCAGCTGTCGGATAACATAAACCTATCTTGTCTATACTGGTTGTCACGCCCCGCTTCCCAGAGTACGCTAAATTGGGCACGTGACATAGCTAACCATGCTACCTGTGGGTAGGAAGTATCCATCCACAGTCACATTACGGCTGTAGAGATATCAAGAACAAAATGTAACAATCTAATACATGTCCATAAGCCAAGATAACATGAGTCAAGAATAATAAAAGTGCGGAAGCAAAAGATCCAATACAAAATAACTGGAATGTATATCCCATAATGCGGGCTCACATCAGGAATAAAATGCAGGAAATAAAGAACTAACTACTACCGACACTTCACAGCTCAGCCTGATGGCTGAGGTACTCCTGCTCGGACTGCAGCAACGGTACAGAATCTGGGCCATGCAAAACCCAGACGTCAGCGCGTCATGCCATTAAGTAATAAAATATAAACAGGGTAACAAGCAATGCAAATATAATCATGAATGGTAAAGCAGGTGTAACATCAATATAAATCAGGGTAGTGCGGGGTAGTGTGCAGTGAGTAAACTAAACTGGTATACTGGGTTATCTAATCTCAAGTCTTTGAAATCCAATTGATGAATCATCGATGTAACTCAATAGTATCTCGTGAGTGCCTGGGACTACGGTCAAGATTCTCGGGCTGAATCCGAGACATGCCGCTAGGCAGTAGAAGGTAGCATGTACATATGAGTGATGTCAGCATCATCACTCCAGGGCTGGCCTAGCCCGTAAGACTGATCAGAACAGGTATCGAACTGTTGAGTTACAAGTCGGGTTTCATCATTGATTTCTCCATACCCCCAAGTTATAAGTGTTCAAGTCAGGTATTCAGTAATCAAGAACTAATGCTAACACAGGATCAGGTAAGAGCAGGTTTGTCTGGATAGACAACAGGAACGGTCCGTGAGGACTACATGTCAGGTTTGTTGGCATTAGACACAAGATCAGGTAACAGGTCGAGCCATGGTACATCAGGTCAAGTCAAGTAGTGTACGGTACCATGTCGGGTCAAGTAGTATGTGTGTAGCAAATCATAATAGGTTGTGAAAGATATCATGTGTGTGCTCATAATCCTGGTTATAAATAATTAAGCATGGGTATCAACACAAAACAAGCAATAGGTCAAGCAATAAATGCAGATTTAACTAATTAGCCGTACAGTTATCAGTTGTGTTTATCAGATGGTGTCAGCATTATATGAATACCGTATAACAGATGTGAATGCTAAAAAAAATAGGTTAATTAGTATTGAGTAATCTATGGATGCGACGACATATATAATTTGTTCAATGGATGCAGTTGTAATTAAACCGGTTAAAGTTGCACAAGGATGTACAATAGGTTAAAACTGGATAAAAGGGGTATCATGGCTATAAACAAATGTGATCATATGGTCTATCATTTACAGGTGGTTACTAGATATAAATAATTTGATGCAAAATTAAGTTTCAAGTTCGGGATCATAAAATGTGTAACAGAACTGTATACGATTAACTTGAAATCCAATTCTATCGATTCTATTTAGAGATTTAACAGGAAATAAATAATTTAGCATACGAATAGTTTAAAATAGCATGTAGCAAGTTTCACTTGTCTCGACGGGGCGCGAAACGGAAAACGGAACGTTACGCGTCGGCGGGGAAAATCGCGACGCGCGAATGGTTCACGGAATGAACCCAAACGACGAACAGTGGAAACATACGGGTTAGAGGTCCTCGCTAGGTCATCGGGGATCATCGCCGGCACGGTCGGATTCCAGAAAACTACGAGAACAGTAAACATGTATATCGGAAAATATGTATGGAAAAAGAAAAGAGACGAATGAAAAGAAAGGAGAGGAGAGAGGAGACTCACTGTGGTTTAGAAGGAAGTTGCGAGGTGTCGACGGCGTCGATAGATCTCCGGCGATCTACAGAGGTATTTCCCTACCTTTTTTTTATTTTAAAAAAAACAGAAAGAAAACTTAAAAGAAAAACATAGGAAGAAGGAGAAGAAAGACCAAGAGAGGAGGGTGCTTACTGGGGTTGCTAGGTTGTGGTTGCAGGGTTGGAAGTCGTCGGCCAAGGATCTCCGGCAAGAAAGACGGCGAGGCGGTGTGCGTTCTAGGTTACAGCGAAGGCCTCGTATGCTCGGTTTCTAGGGTTTGGTGTAGGTTGGGTTTTGGTTTTGATGTGGGTTCTGGTGTTTGGATAAGGCAGAGGAGAGGAAGAGAGGGAGAAGAAGGGGTGACAATGAAATGAGGAGTCGGCGGCGACGATTAGGGACGTTGGGTTGCTGGGTGATCTGTGGGTGCGTGCAGGGAGAGGAAGGAAAAGAAGATGAAGATGAGGAGGAGGATGAGAAGAAGATGAGATGGAGATGGTGACGAGGCAGAGGAGGCGGCTAGGGTTAGGGTTTCCTGGGGGCTCGATGAGGTTGCATGGGTTTTTAAGAAGAGAAACAGAAGAAGAAGAAGAAGATGTATAAGGGATATGAGAATAGCATGGGGAGGTGACGGGATTCTTGCGCACCGCGAGAGGAGAGAGAAGCGGGCCCGAGAAGAGAGAGAGAGAGAAATGAGAGGAGAGAGAAAGAGGAGGAGAGATAAACTCGTCTCGTAGTGGGGTGAGAGAGAATGAATAAGAGAGAGAAGGAGAAAAAGGGAGAGATAGAAGGAAGTGGTGGGGGCCAGCGACGAGGAATGGAGGGTTTTGATTGGGTGAGGGGAAAGCTGTTAGGGAAAAGTTGTAAAAATTTACTGAGGGTTTTAAAATAAGATCGTTGGTTTAGAAAAATTTGTGATAGGCTGTAAAAATATTTTAGGCAGATTTAAAAGATTTAGAATAAATAGGATTTGGCGGGATGCAAAATATTTCAGAATTGCGCCCGGGTCGGGTCCAAAATTTTGAATTTGAAATACGAAAATTATCAGCAAGTTCCAGAAATTGAAATGAAGGATTTTGTAAAAGAAAGGTATACCCCCAAGAACGGACGCACGTAAGTGCACGTAGCCATCCAAACATGTCCGTTTCACTGAACGGGATGAGAACACGATGTAAGGACGCTACCACAGGGTTCTGGTACGAGCCGTACGTAACAGGCTACCAGGTATTGAACAAAAGGGAGGTCGATGAGCGAACTCATCCTGACACCCTGCTGAGCCTGTCAGTGACAATATCCATACAGTCCGGTCCGTTCGTCTATGAGTATCGCATGTCGGGTCTAGGGGGTTGGTAAAAGCCAGACCCCCAAAAGCAGTATAATTCGTGTCGGAGTGTAGCCCAGAACACCCTGAGATACTACTGGAATACCTACCAGTAAATCTCCTGCCTTGGCTAAGTACTTCATGTAATGGCTCTCCTAAACACAGCGCTATCTCACCCCCAATACCAGGAGCGACGAAATCGCTGCCGATCTGCTTACTGCCTCCATGTGGCTCGGGACTGTATCCAACTAAAACCTGTTTGCACGACTCCTTTGAGCCGTGGTAGGGTAGTAATCAAAGCACAGTGGGAACTCACACGAGACAAATGACGATCTCAGGTCGATGAACTAACCTGTACACATGTCACCAGGAAACTGCTATTTGACGTCAGGTATAATACCAACTAGCATGTTCCCGGCGAGTCCTGTCCGGTGTACTCATAACCCAATGAACACCTGTATACATCTTAGGTGAACCAACTGACACCAATGGCTTGTGAGACCGGCCACCGCCCCTCGTCGGGGTCTCGACTGTATACACTAGTCTATTAATGGAGTATCGATGCCCAGTCTCGAAAACTCCCACGACTAGGGACCACTTTAAGGATGTGCTTATAGACTACCCAACTCTCACGTATATAATCGCCATCATACTGCTGGTAGTCAAGCAAGAATCCTAAGGGCTACATCAACGTGTAATAGTGATCTGTAAGGTCACCTAAAGCATGTACAAGCAGGCCATGACATGTATTTTTAAATTATTTTAAATGACTTAAATGGTTATATGCAAGAATATTAAATGTTAGCGTAATCTATAATTAGGAAAACAACGAGCTCAAGTAAACGGGTCGAATATAAAGTAAATTACCGTTTTGCAACCAAACATGATAAATGAACTAAATACCACGAACCACACATACGGTAACTGGAATTGGTATAACTGGACTCGGTTGTTACATTGGTCTTCTACCCAGTCTTTGAAGGTGAAGCAGGTTTCAAGGGGATGACCTATTACTCGGTAATAGGAGAAATAATCTGGATGATGGACCTCGTTTATTTGTTCGGGGTGCCGAGACTCTGGAAGCGTCATCATTTGGTGTTTCATGACAAGGTTGAATATTTTCCTTGTCTTGTCTTAGGGGAAAGAGTATTCCCGGCCTATCTTCATTATAAAGGACGAGCTCCAATCGAGTTTTTATCGTTTGGACGGCGTCTTGAATCCGCTTTGTTGTCTTCGAACATCGTTTACGTTCTTTACCCTGTTTTTTCCTCCATTTCGGGGTTTTCCGTTTTTGTGAGAACATATAGCACGCCGGGGATGAAGAGCATTATGGTCTAGTTCGGCCGCAGATTGCTGACTGAGTCGCTGCATCCTGGTTTTTTCGTAAATGGCCATTTCGCCGCTGTAATTGTCCCGGCTCATTTGACAAGCTTGTTTTATTAACTTGTCAATTTGTTCTTCCAGCGACGGGCTCAACATTGTTAGAACATGAGCTTGCTCCAATTTGATGTCATGGCTATTTGGAAGAGCATTTTCTGCTTCACTTAAGCTGTTTACGACGTGGCAACTGTAGATTTGCTCCCGTTTCTTGGAGCGAATATATCCGAGCCTGGTTATCTCCATCTTCCCATTGGGCATCTTTCGCCGAGTCCCGGGAATATCTCAAATCCTTTTGTAGAATTGGGCTTGTCGAACAGTTTGTTCGAGGGGTATACCTTGGCATCTTAACAGCCTTTTCAATATTTCCGTGTAATATCTTGGTAGACAAATGGGCTGAAGCCTGTCGAGTTCAAAATCGACACCATGCCAAATTTCTTTTTCTACTTTGGTCTCCGTAGATTGGAGAAGAGGATCGCATTTTCACTCCTTCTCCTGGGAGGAACGTAGAAAGTTTGTAGCTCTTGTACGCTGTATGTATCGAGCGCATCAAGTTCCTTGTAATGCTGAGGTGGAGCCATTATGATTTGTAGACTCTGGTCTGCTCCAGTAAAAGTCTGCATTAACGGGCGGATGGATAACATTGCATTGGCCTCGTCCTCCGAGTCGCTGCCAAAGACCAAAATAGGGGTAGATGGCCCGGTCTTATTGCTTTCTTTTTGGGGTTTCCCCGAGTAGACTATTTCTTCGTCCTTCCCGGTATCGCTCCCGAAGGTCAGTATAGTAGCAACAGACTTCTGGTTATTCTTCGGCTTGTGGCACCTTTCGGTATCCTCGAAATCTGGTAGGAAGTACTTTGCGTCTTCGTATTTCTGGACTTCGTTTACGGAAATCGGATTTAGCTCTCTTGTGACGGTATACTCCGAGCCGTCCTTGAAACACTCCATACACTGATATTGTGTAGAAGGAATGATGTTGTTCTCATGTAGCCAAGGCCTGCCGAGCAAAGCGTTATAGCAAGCTTTGGCGTCAATAACATGAAATTTGATGTCAGTGATGAGCAGCCCAAAGCGTAACGTCGGTATTATGGAGCCAAGTGTCTGCGATGATTGTGAGTCGAACCCGGAGATAGTAATTTTATCTCGGCAAGGTGCTGAACGTTCATGCAAATTTCTTTCAGCACTGTCACGTTGAGAAGGTTGACGGAGAATCCGTTGTCGACAAGGATTTTCCCTATCTTGATATCATTGCAGTACCCGGTGACGTATAACGGGCGATTATGTTCGCATGTACCGAGGAGGAGATCTTCATCGCTAAATGTAATATCAGCCACGTAGACCTCTGCCAGTTCATCTTTCATTTTCTCTTCTGTGAGGAAAGCTTGGAACTGATCGGGCTCTTGTAATGCCTTGATCAGAGAATCTCATACCTTTTTGGACAGGAGGAGAGCATCCAATATACTCAGTTACGAGGGTATTTTCTTCAGATGTATGATGACGTTGTAATCCACCTTGC
Organism: Agapanthus africanus; assembly: GCA_030015575.1. Classification (NCBI taxonomy): domain Eukaryota; kingdom Viridiplantae; phylum Streptophyta; class Magnoliopsida; order Asparagales; family Amaryllidaceae; genus Agapanthus; species Agapanthus africanus. The sequence continues at coordinate 63,932,454 of CM057337.1, read as the reverse complement.
TTTTCTTAGGCGGGTCAATTACGGCGAGTTCTTTGACTGCTGTTTCATCAAGGGCGATTTCTTCGAGGATTTTCCATTTCCCTTTGTCTTTTTTATTCAAACCTTTATTTGCAGGTCCGAAGTTCTTCTTAGGCAGCTTGCGGTTACGTAGCTGAATATTTTCACATTTCTTCTCCTCCTCTTCTTTTCTCGAGGTGAAGTCTTCGAAGAGACGGCTGAGGGGTATTTCGTCCTCAGAATTGCTTCTGAAGGTAAGAACTTAGGGGTTTTTCCCCTTTCGACTGGTACCAACCATATAACAGTGCCAGTCGTTTCTTCAGGCGCGTTTGTCGCTCTATTTTGCCGCTGACGAGCGCAAGCATCGCGCTTCATCCTCTTGAAGTTTTTTTTGATGGGCAACGTATCCTTACCACCACTTTTTGAAGGCACTATATTTCTCGGTGGGGTGGGTGACCCTCCGATGATATAGGCAATAGTTTGGACGCAACTTTTCTCCATCGAGGCATATGGTCCCGGGAGTGTTCTTTATGAGAGGTGGCAGTTTCATCCCTATTGACAGGGCTTTAGCGAACCGCTTCTCTATTTTGATTCTGCTCTTATTTGTAGCAGGTATGCTTTGGTTTGGTAGGAGTACTTTACAACTCATCCTCACCGCAGATTCTTTACTCAGACGCTGACGCTTAGCCTTTTCATATATGGCCGTCTCACATTCTCGGTCAACTTTGCTTTTTTGAAAGGCTTCGTTTAGCAGCCTCTCAATCGGGTCTTTTTCTGGCAGTTCCGGGAATTTTAGCGTCGATTCTGCCCCCAGTTCCCCTGCATAGTTTTCTGACATGGAGGGAGCTTCTTCGTCATATAACGACGAATGGGAGACCATGTGGCAACTTGCTTCACGGTCTTCGATGTCTTCTGACGAGTCATTTTCCTCATCATTGTCACTGTCTTTGTCCTCGAGAATATACTTGAGGAACTCTTCAAGCGTGACCGGTGTCCACGACTTCTAGTTGTACTCCTCCAGCGCGTTAATGTATTTTTGTAAATCTGTGCGCTTGTCGTTATACTCGGAAGAATGCACAGGCTTCTTGGTCTTCTTCTTTTTCTTCGAAGACTTCGAAGGCTTGACTTGGGGGTTTTGCCCTTCATCAACAATTTTCGGTGCGGGACGAGATTTCAGCATCCCTTCAATTATTTCGGGTTCAAGTAGGCTTTTCCACCTGACTGCCGGACATTCTTATACATCTTTCAACATTCTTTTGGTTTTCGCTGAAAGAACAACTTCCCATAGAGTTTCTTCTACGAATGAGCAAGATTCTCCCTGCACACCACCTTTTTGGGAGTATACTTCTGTGGAGGATTTACCCTCCAGTTATCAGACAGCGTGAATTTACCCTGTTGATACTGGTCTTCAACCCAGTTTTTGAAGATATAGCAATCTTCAATTGGATGGGTTACCATTTTGTGATAGGAGCAGTAGTTAGGGTTGTTGACATCGCCGGGTTGCGGTGGACGCCGCGGGTCAGGCAATGTGATGAGTTTATTACGCATTGCCAATTAGAACAGTCTTCTCGTCTTGTCGTAGGGAAATGAGTAAGCACGTCTTAATCTTTCCTCCAGGGATAGGCGCGGACGCGCGTTGTTTTGGCGAGTAGCCAGTTTTGGGCCACTCGGTTGTTGTTGAGTATTGGCAACGAAGGCTGCTTTCCTTTTACCCTTGTTATTTTGAGGGTTCTTATTTGAGGAGGAAGGCCCGTGGCCCATCTGGTCCATTTGGGCCAGTTTATCCATCATGGCCTGGAAGGTGGTTGGTTTGAAGAAGTCATGAACTGAGACACAGTCATTTCAGGATCAATGGTCCCGATGAACATGCCCACAGTGGGAGATTTTTCAATGCGTTGTTCGCACTTAGACCATAATTTCTGCCATCAGATTGCATGTTGGACCCATGTTCCTCCGGGTTTTACCCTGGCATTGATTAATGCCGTGATCGGGGTGCGTTCGCTCGCGTTGGCGAAACGCTGTGTGAACAGCAGCTCCATTTCTGCGAATGTTTTCACGGAGTCATTTAGGAGTTCCGAGTATTCGGAGGTTGTTTCTGACAAACTGCCGACGAATTTGCGAAGCAACAATTTTTTGTCGCTTCCAGTATTGCCGCATAGAGCTCTGAATTGTGCGATGTGCTGGTGAGAATTGCTTGTTCCTTTATAGACATAGAACTTGAGGATCGTCTATCCTGGTGGGTACTTGATTTGATCATACCAGCCTGAGTAGGGTCGCCCGGTTCTGACAATTTGGCCAGCGACTTTATTAGCTTGATGAGCTCTTATTTTTTAGCAATGTAATCATCAAGGGAAGCCTTGAAGATCGTTTCCTCCTTGGCTGCTGATAAGACCGGGGGAGGGTTTGATGTTTCCCTTCTATCATCCTCGATGATCATCGGTGGGTCTTCGACCGGGGTTTTTGGTCGGATCATCATTCCAACCATGTCTTGCAACAGGAGAGCCATCTGCTTTATGTTAGCAGCTTTCTCAGCGGTTTCCTTGTCCTTTCTCTCGAGCACCCTTCGCAGAAACTCTGTATCGGTCTCCTGCTTTTGGCGCTGTTCGGCTGCGGTATCCGGACTTTATATTTGCCCGGGAAGTGCTATCATTTTGGTCAGTATCTCCTGGATCTTTTGTTGTTGTCCTGAGCCTTTGTCAGCGACTAAGTTTGCGGTCAGTGACCCACGGAAGCACGACTTTCCTCATTTCCTAAAGCTATGTAGACCGTATGTATGATCATGCCTCCAGACTTGGGGCGTTTGGGTCTATCGCCTTTGGAATTTGCCGCAGGCAGTGGGTTTTTCTCCATCCTCGTTCTTTTGTAGGAGTTTGAAGTTGAAGGGGCCGCTGTAACAGGCACTTGCGTAAAAGAATTCCCTCATTGTATGACAGAGGAGTGGTCTTTTTCTTGCCGAACCTTGGATTTTTTTGGTCGACGAGAGTGGTTTTGGTCAATCACAGATTCTTGGACTTTCTATCAGACTCTATGAAATTGCAAGGAGAGTCGCTGATGGGGCCGCTCCGGCATTGCCTGCATAGGGACCTCTACCAGCAAGGGTGATTTCTTCAGCACCGCCGTCAGGGAGTTTTTGCGTACCTCCTAAAGCGGATCAAAGCTGCTCCCAGTTAGAACAGCAGCGTCGACCTCCACCATTGGAGCTGGTGGGGTGGGTCCAGAGAGGGAGTTGCCCCCAGCTTTTCTCACTCAGCGCCAGTGGCGACATCGAGCGTGTCTTGCAGAAGGGACCGCCTCGGTTTTGGAAGCGACTTCTTCGTACCCCCGGTTTTGTTGAGGGGCTTCAATTGATGTCAGCCTGGTGAAGATCGACGTTCTTGGTAGAGTTTTAGGAGGAGCGGCCAGCCTTTCAAAAACTGATCATCTTATAGGGTAAGCACTTTCACGGCTTCACTTATAGCAGGAGTAGGAAGGGCTAGCCATTTTAGGGTAGCCCCTTCAGGTATCACGAGCTTCTTTGCATGCTCGTTTGAGTTCTTCCTCAGCCTGTTAAAGACTGAGACGCTGGAGTCTGACGGCTTGCTGATGGGAGCCGTCGTGGTTGCCAGTTGATCGAAGACTGACCTCCTAGGAGTTTCTTCCTGCGGTGTTGAGGCACTGAAACTCACGGGTGGGAGCATGGTTCCAAAGAAGAGTCCGGTAGTGGCTTGGGTGACCTGCCCTACCGGATTGAGAAAATAGAAGCCGCGTTGGGCCCGTAGGTCACTCCTTCGGATGAGGCGGAGCGGAAGTTACTGTTGCATGAGGTGCAGTGGGAAGCCATTGATTTTTTACACAGGAGTAAGACACAAAGTTTTAGTACCTCGAATCTAAGGGCAACCATAGCAAACTGCGATTTTGTTCGCGAAACACAACACATGAAATGTGGAGTGGAAAGAGGAAAAGGTCCCACCGAGCACTAGAATCTGTTCTCCGTTGAAAGACCGGACTGAGACGTTGGGACGTTTGGCCTGAAATTTAGAGGCAGATGCTATTTGGATTTATCCATCCACCTCTCCGAATTTACTAAGTTGATTTATGGCACTGTATATCGGAGGTTTAGACAGATGCGACTATTGTAGCAGACTTTATCAGATTCCCTCTCATTTTATGAGGGTTTTTTTGATTATGGAGACCCTCTTCCTTGAAGGCATAAGCCCCTGCAGTTAATTACGTTATCGCGTTGCGATAACCACTTTCTCCTGCTCCGACAGTTCACTTCGTGTCATGTTTTTATTTTGTTTGTTTTGGTTGCCCATGGATTGTATACGAAGACTAGTTTATTTCGTCGTCCGTAAGGTGCGGATTAGTCTATATCCGTATATTTGAGATTTGGTTTTGAGTTAAGGATTTGATTGACGGGGTCCATGTTGGTAGCTTGGTTTTCCAACGGGAATGAACTTAGGACACGGATCTCATAGAAGTGAGGTCCATCAGTTCATGGGATATTGGGTTTGATCTAAGGATCGTTAGTCATATTTGAGACTAAGATCAAACTTAGAAACAAAATGAGCATATGAGCTCAATTATTTTAGTTTAAGTATATCGCGGTCCAACATTCCCTGTTTGGGACGAATATCGCTATGTTTGAGGCGAATATTATTTTAAGGACGTTTCGGTCCATTTTTAGTTTAGGGCCATTTCAGTCCAACATTCCCCGTTTGGGATGAATGTTAGTTTAAGGACATTTCGGTCCATTATTCATCTTGTGCGCACGTGTATTTGTTACACGGTAGAGTGAACAATGGTGACATGGAATGTGCCCAATTTGGGGTGCGATTCAATTTGAGCCGTGCACGTCAATTTAGAAGTTTATCAATGTGGGATGAAAGGAGTTATTGGTTGTCGGAACTTGACACCTTTCTGCAGACGTTGAGGAATTACAACGATATATATCAAAGGTGTGAAGAGATATACCCTTGAACCAAATCCCATATTTGATGGAAAAAATCACGTTAGATCATCCAAGAATCATTAGTCTTATTTAAGACTAAGATTCACTTGAATATATGAGCATTTGGGCTCAATTTATTCTTAACTAAGGATACGTTAGTCTTATTTGAGACTAAGATTGACTTATGAAATTTTAAGGATCATCAAATTTTTGTAGAGATCCATCAACAGAGCATTTGGGCTCAGCTGCAAGAAAACTTCACAGACTTAGCCAATTTGGGCTTGGTCTGGTTAGTCTTTTCTTCTTTTTTCTTCAAAAGTGCTAAGCACTTATTTGGGCTCTGTTTGCTTAGCCCCTTTTTCTTCTTATGCAGAAACGCTGAGTACTTCAGTCATTTTGACTGACTGTGAAGTGCTAAGCACTTATGTATGGCGTCCACGTGTGGAACACGTGAGACGCTGGGCGGTGCCCAATCAGTGCTAAGCATGTTCCCGCCAAATCTTTTAGCTAAGAGCTATTTGTTCCCTTATAAAAAAAGGAGAGAAGAAAGAGGAAAAAAGACCTCATAGTTTGGCATCACGTGTTAAATACGTGGACGCTTATATGCAAAGCATATAAGTGCTGAAAACAAATAACTAAGGGCCAAACGGGTCTCACGTGTTAAACATGTGGGCGCTCATATGCAAAGCATATGAGCGCTGAATAAAATAAACCTAAAGGACAAACTGGTATCACGTGTTAAACACGTGAGCGCTTATATGCAAAGCATATGAGTGCTGAACATAAATAACCAAAGGCCAAACAGGCCTCACTTGTTAAACTTGTGAGCACTTTATGGAAAGCATATGAGCGCTGGAAGCTGATAATAACTAGGGGCTAAACTGGCCTCACGTGTTAAACACGTAGGCGCTCATATGAAAAGAATATGAGCGCTGAACATAAATAACCAAAGGCCAAATAGGCCTCACGTGTTAAATACATGAGCGCTCATATGTAAAGCATATGAGCACTAAAAATGAACAAGTTAAGACTCACACTAGGGGTCACGTGTTAAATAAGTGAGTTCTCTTACTGGAGCTGGGATTTTTCCATTACTCTTTTTTGATTTGGCTCCTTGGACAAGCTAAAACCCACACTAGGGGTCACGTTCCTTCTAGGTGCAGACGCGACATCAACAAAGGCTCCAAGGAGCCAAATCAAAAAGGAGTGGCGGCAAAATCCTAACTCCAGCTCAACGTGCTTCTCATGCCAGCAAGATGTAGATGCAACGTCATCAAAGACCCAAGAGTCAAACAAAAAAGGAATAATGGCAAAATCCCAGCTCCAGCTCGATGTTCCTTCTTGGTGCAGACGCGTCGTCAATAAAGGCTCCAAGGAGCCAAATCAAAAAGGAGTAATGGAAAAATCCCAGCTCCAGCTCAACATTCCTTCTCGGTGCAGACACAACGTCAATGAAGACCTAAGGGTCAAATAAAAATGGAGTAATGACAAAATCCCAGCTCTAAGTCTCGCGGTTCATATACAACCTAGAGACTATCTCGGCGTTTCTTTTCATTCCAGCAGAATGCAGACGCAACATGGAGTAATAGCAAAATCCTAGTTCCAAGTCTTGACGGTATATATACAACCTAGAGTCTATTCCGGCGTTCCCCCTCATTTTAGCAGGATGCGGATGCAACTATCAAATTGGAGCGGTGGCATATTCCTAGCTCCGGACTTCAATTGCAATACATACGACATAGAGGAGTTATAGATGTCTACCTTACTTCAGCAAGGAATTGGCGTGACATCGTCAAAGCAAAAAATGAAGTGCCAACATATTCCTAGTTTCGGGTCTTAACGACAACTCATATAAAGCCTAAAAACCGTTGGAGATCATCCTACCCCAGAAGGGTGTGGTTATGACTTATCGGGGCTCCAAATTGAGCCTAACATCAAGTAAAAAGCGTCATGGCAAATTCCTAACGCTTGCTCTTCCGACGGTAATATGACCTAGGGAGATTGCTTGAAGATGTCTTGTCCAGCCTCAGAAGGGATTAGAGACATGACCGTCGCGGGGCTATTCGAACAACAGCTTAAAGACTGCATATCGAGGAATATATCATCCAAAGAAAAAACAAAGTGACAGCATACTCCTAGGTTTGGGTCTTGACGGCAACTCATATAAAGCCTAAACGACCATTGGAGATCATCCCACCCCAGTGCGGTTATGACTCATCGGGGCTCCAAATTGAGCCTAAACTCAAGTAAAAAGCATCATGGCAAATTCCTAACGCTTGCTCTTCCGACGGTAATATGACCTAAGGAGATTACTTGAAGACGTCTTGTCCAGCCTCAGAAGGGATCAGAGACACGACAGTCGCAGGGCTACTCGAATAGCAGGTTAAAGACTGCATATCGAAGAATACATCAGTTAATGCGACGGTACCACGAACTAAAACCCTAGTACCAGAAACCTAACAGACCCCTGTCGTAAAGAATAGGGGTTATCTATATTTAACGTTAGAATACACCTGTGAGATCCTCTCGACTCGTAGGGAAAAACATCTTTATGAAACTCTCATGGCTCATGAAGGTGAAAAGCTTTAGACGACGGGGATATCAACCTGTTTCCTAAGCACCGCGGCCCTACAAGTAGGTCCAAACTGACTCTTTTATACTATCCATAGGCCACATTCTCCAAGTCGCAATCCAATGAGGAGAAGAAACCACTTACGGGTCCTCTCGACTCGTAAGGGGAAAATTCTCTTGTGAGATCCTTACAACTCTCAAAAGAAAATACACTTAGGAGTCCCCACGATTTCTAAGAAGAAAATACACCTATGAGATCCTTACGACTCATGGGGAGAAAAATCTTTATGAGACCCTCACGGCTCTTAAAGTTGAAAAGTCTTAGGCGACAGATCTAAATCTATTTCCTAAGCCATCGCGGCCCTACAAGGAATCCAAAATGACTCTTGTATACTATCTATGGGATACATTCTCCAAGTCACAAACCGATGAGGAGAAGAAACCACTTAAGGCTCCTCTCGGCTCGCAAGAGGAAAATTCTCTTGTGAGATCCTTACGACTCTCAAGAGAAAACGCACTTAGGAGTACTCACGACTTCTAAGGAGAAAATACACCTATGGGATCCTCACAACTCATAGGGAGAAAAACCTTTATGAGATTCTCACGGCTCATAAAGTTGAAAAGCCTTAGGCGACGGAACTAAACCTGTTTCCTAGGCCATCGTTGCCCTATAAGGAGGTCCATACCGACTCTTGTATACTGTCACGCCCCGCTTCCCAGTGTACGGGGAAGCAGACGTGATGATCACGCGACGTATTTACTCAGAAGTAAACACGCTAAACGTAAATAAGCAATATAAATAAATGCACAAGAATAACAAGAGATGTAATATAAACAACAACTTTTATTAATATCCATTCTTTACATTACAATTGATTTGAAAAGGAAATATACAATGATAAAAGCAATGCCTAAACAGTGGCATACAAATAAAAAGGTAAGTACAAGTAAAAGCTAGAAGTCTGGCTCCTATGTGAACTGATCCAAATCCTCCTGGCTGGGCTCGATCTCCTGAGAGTCAGGTCCTCCTGATGAACATTCCAAAGAAAGAAAAAGACAGGAATGTCGTTAGCAAAGTAGCGCTCGGTAAGTCCCAAAGATAAGGGTGGAATAGAATAAGTAAAGAATATATGACAGACAATCTGAACAAGTATATGTTTTTTATACTAACGTAGTTGTTTGTACCTTGGTACAGAATATATCAGTGTATACGAGAGGAGTCCAACTATCCCGTGGACTATGGTAACATGTAAGTACAAGGCCCTGTCAAAACCCAAGCAACAACGGCACGAGAGTTCATATAGGTGTCTTTTAGTGTCTATCATCATGCCACTTTTAATACATTCCGTACCAGTCTACCCCGTTAAACCCTGTAATATATATTGTGTTGATTTATAGCTACAAGACTTGCCGATACCATAGATACAAGTTGTTTATGTAATCAGGTTCAGAATGTATCAATTAGTCATGTAATCAAGTCAAGATGTAGCCATGGTTCAGTCAAGTCAAGTCATATTTGCATGTTGATATTATTTTGGTATTCAGGTTCAAGTTCAAGTATACATATTTGGTATATTGGATTCATGTTGAATTGGATTCATGTTTGAATTAGATTCTGATTTGGATTAGACTCAGATTGATTGGACTCAGACTTGAGTTATACCCTTTATACAGATTTGGATCCTGAATTAGGTTTAGGTGTTATCGGTAACTGCTGCACATGGGCGGCAGGATATGTATGTCTTTTTCCAAGACAATTACCATTGATAACTCCGTTAAATTTTTCTACCTTAAATAGGTAAGCACTCACTTTCTCCGGCTCCCTGAGGTTAAAGAGAATTGATCCCGCTTAAACCAATATTTACTAAAGTCTTTAAATGTAATTTTATATAACTCGAGGCGGTTTTATGAAAAATAATTTTAATACTTTCAAAATAAACCCCGAGTATTTAGTTATGTTATTTAGGGTTTTCATGGAGGTAACTTTTAAAGATATGAGGTATTTTAGTGAATATTAACTTAGCTTGAATAGTTCAAGGTATTTTAGTGTAAGACTTGTCTTGAATTGACACTTGATGGTATTTTAGTGAAACTTTCCATTCTTTTATTTTCTAGAAAACATAGAATTTTATTATAACTTGTAAATATGTGATTTGATAATATTTATATAATATTAAAAAATTAAATTTTATTAAAGTACAAATTTTTGTTTTTCTTAAAAATCGTATTAAAATTCTTTCGAAACCGAATGCTCCGTGAGGAGGTCTGCATCTCGCTCTACTAGCCCGAAGTTGTACGATAATCCACACCATTCAATAACGGGTTCCCTAAAATGTGTTATAGAGGCATAATCGCAAATAGTTTAATAATACTATTTAAAAGAAAACCGTGTTTTTATAGTCAATGATATTTTAATGAAATGTTGTAATCGCCACAAAAATATGTTCAAAGTGTATCGTACTATGTAGACATGTGTGTATGTGAGGAGTAGGTTATTACCCCATGAAGTTTTCAAGAGGTATGATTAAGCAAAGCAATAAAAGATATTGCATATAAAGTTCATGTATTTTCATGTAACAGTTAAATTAAAGTTATATAACATATTATTTTAGAGTTAAAGTTGGTTCTAAATATTTTTTTTATGGTTCTAAACATATGATACGAATATGGATAAGCAATGATTAAGAAAAAAATGTGATTTCAAGGTTTTAGAATCAAAAGTCGGTGTTAACCCCACTTACCGATATATTTGAAAAAGAGAACTTTTTATGTAGAAGGAGAAGAATGAGGTGGGAAATACTACATAGAAGGGTAGGAAAGGGGTAAAAGAATATGTGGTTGCCTTCGTGGCGTCGTGGGGTCACCGGAATTGCTTCGTTTTCTCGCCGGAAGTTGGTCTTGGGCTAACTCCACTTCTACTCCACTTGTACTTGAGAAAATTTGATAATTTTGGCTAGAGATTTCAGAATGAGGAAGGGATAGGGTATGGGATTGTATTTATAGTGTGAAATTAGGATTTTGGAATTGAAAGAATGAATTAAAATGTATTTACTCAAAACTTCGATTTTCAAAACTGTATTTTCGGCAGTTTTGCGCGACACAAACCAGCGGAATTCTAACATTGCTACAAGCTATTTAAGGTTTAAGATAGGCCCTGATACCATGCTAGTGGATGTTGCACACTCTCATAACACTTGTGAGGAGGCGGAAGCGATAAACAAAAATTTCTTGCATGCAACACCCACATAAACCAAGATCTTATGCTTAAACCTTAACTAGCAAAACTATCTAGAGATCTTATCTACTATGATAGTGTTATGCCTATGGAACCGGTCCTTCGGGTCTTTGTTTGAATGTGACTCCTAGGCTCCTTGTGGTCGCAAAGAACATGAACTCTGGCCACCTCAAGATCCAAGATGATCCACCCGAGAGCTATCAAACAAGCTACAAACTCTTCACAAGAGTTTAACTAAGAGATCAAGAGTGCTAGAAGTGATCACTTAGATGATGTAGAGATCAAGTATTGGATTAATATGTCTCTTGATCTGATACCATGCTAGTGGATGTTGCACACTCTCAAAACATTCACCTTCTATCGTTCACTGCTTCCATGCGATTCGGGACTGTACCCAAAATTCACCTGTTTGCACGACTCAGTAGAGCCGTGGTAGGGAGGAAATCAAAGCACGGTGGGAATCACACAAGAAACTATGAAGATCTCGGGTCTACAGAATAACCTATACAAGTGTCACCAGAGAACCGCTATCTGACAATAGGTATATATACTATCCAGGAGTTCTCGGCGAGTCCAGTTCGGTGTACCCATTCTCCAATGAGCACCTGTGTACAATCTTTGATGTCAAATACCAATGGTTGTGGGATCAACCATCGCCCCCAGGGTCAAGAAATGTACACACTAGTCTACTCTGGTAATATCGATACCCTGTCTCGATATACCCTCGACTAGGAACTATTAAAGGATATGCTTATAGACTGCCTAGGCTCCACTAGTATGATCTACATCATAATCCTGGGAGTCAAGCATAATCCTAAGTGCTTCATAAACATGTATATAAAGATATGAAATATAACACATTACACGTTAAGATGAAGATAAACCAGAAAGCATACTATCATTTCGAGCAAAGATTGTTTTTTGTACATATACATGCCTAGCATCCTATACAATACAGGCCTCTAGGGCATACATATCTAACAACACAAAGTAGAACCATGCATGCAACAAGCTAATGTGTCGTGGCACATTAGCAATGGTCATTTAAAAATGGATTTGGCTTAAAGCATGATTAGTAGTGCATTAATCAAGTTTAACATAACTTCCATATAAGTAATTTATAAAATGTCCAAATCCAATAAATACCTTCAAAATCAATAATTCATATTAATTTTCCAATTATTTTCCAAACTATAAGTATATAATCATACTATTTCATTCAAACCAATTTCCATACTTTTTATAATATCCATAAAATCTATTATTTTAATTATTTAAATTCCAAAAATAGTATTTTATTTTTCTGAAATGTTACATTCTTCCCCCCTTAAATAAATTTGGTTCCCGAAATTCAAATTTAATCCCCCTAATTACTAAAACATTTCTGCAAAACAATCAAGTCGTCGGGGCTCCAAAATCATGAATACATAAGATATAACATAGCGCGATGCATGCGCATGAAAAAAGTGCAAAACTAAAAATTGGAACTCCGTCAAGCGTCACGCCATCATGGGAGTTAATGTGAAAATACAAGTTTTCAGATCCATTGTTAAAATAAAATATAATATAATTAAGATTATAACATATATACATAGTACGCATCCATGTGAAGTCGTCAAAACAACTTAATACAAGGTACATGTAAAATCCTTTTTAAATCACCGTGTGATACGTATATCACGGCACTAGTAGCGGACGCTCATTTGTAAAGAATAGATATATATATATATATCTATATATGTTTTGCTTAAAATACACGTTTCGCCTTTTGAAAATAAGTTGGATAGGTTTTCCTTGTAAATTTTCGTGTCATCATGGACACGTAGGAAAATATTGAGACTATAGATCCTTTTAAAAATCCCCTCGGTAAATATCAATGCATGTAAAATACTCAGGTGCTGTCCTCAGACTAGTCCTGCTCGGTTATTATATAATATAGTATATGTCATGAAAACATAATGCTCGAAAGGAATCAATCTCAAATAGTATACATAAAAATGCCACGTGGTCTAGTGCGCACGGAAATAAAAATCAAATACAAGTGCCATGAATGTGCACAGAAACAAAAACGAAGTGCAATGAGTGTGCATGAAAACATCTGTCAAGTGCAACGGGTGTGCACGACAACAATACCAGGTGCATCTGATATGCACGAAGAATCTCGATTAAGTGCATATGGTGTGTACAAAATCACATCTAGTGCGCCAAGTGTGCGTAAGAATCTGAATCAAGTGCACAACGTGCAAGAAAATGAACTTCAAGTATCAAAATCAAAATCAACGGTATAAGACATACACCAAATCAAAATCAAGTATACCGCGGCATATGAACTCGTAAACGTGTGTAACTGCGTGCATAAAAACCGATATCAAGTACTGAAAGCGCATGTAAATTACACCGAATGCATAAATCAGAATCATATGCATACTATATGCACGAAATCAAAATCAAGTATCTCGGAGTGCGTAAAATCAAAATTGAGTGCAAATGGGTATGCACAAAAACGAAATCAGTACAACTGATACATAAAAATATGAATCAAGTTCAACTGTGGTGCATAAAATCTCAATCATGAAACTAAATCATCAAAATACCGAAATCAAAATGACGGAAACATGATATCCGAACCACCAAGGCGCAAATCATACATAACTGACATCAATGTCGAAAAGTGCCAGTGTACCTAAGGCTGGCAGAGCAAAATTATCTACTTGCCTCTTGGTCACAGTCTGGCGTCTTCTGCTCTTAGGTTCTCATTTCTCTTTGTGGCTTACTAGTTACATGACTACTCAGCTTGACAACCCGATTCGGAGTAATAACAGAAACAGTCCCGTTCTGGCGCTTCTCTGAAAATCACCTGGCCAATTTTCATGGCCACTCATAATGTAGCACGTCAATAAAGGCAGCCTCTGGCCAACTGAGTGTGCGTGATACAACCGATCCGGGGTCCAAGTCTTTATCGTGAAGTATTCCAGAAAGAACCTGCCAAGGTCTCTCCCAATATCATTTCTGCTGAACTACCCGAAAATTATCATCGTTTACTTAATCAGTTTCTTGTTCCGAGACAGCTGCATTCTTCTCATGACTTTCCTCTGGAATTATGGCTGCATCCAACGCCTCTGCATACGTAGCAAACCTCTAACATCAATGGAGTAGAACGACAACTCGTTAAAATCTCGCACGAACTTCTTACTCCGCTTCCCTTCAATATGGACCAATTCGGAATCATCTCTTCGTAGCTTTATAGACCATGCTCCAATTGGTTATAGTCATATCTAGAGTCTTTTTTGAAGCTATGAACTCGGCATCTTCAATACCCTGTAGAAAATATCTAGTCAAATACATCCTTGGAAACTCGTCCAAATCATCGGAGTAATACGCTTTTGCTCGTCCTTTCTCGATCGACTCACCACACGTCTGAGTGAGGTCCCCTTCTAACTAAAGCCAGTCAATTTGATGACCTCGCATCGGAGCATCTAAACGAACAAAATTTCCTAGTCACTTATCCAAGGGTGACTAGCGATCTTCTATCACCTCTCTGTGTATAAACTCATGCTGCATTAGCTTCAAAAGTCTGGAGGCGATATCTTATCAGACTCGGCAACGGCTGGCTCATCTGTCTGCACGGTAGACAACACATAAATCTTCTGGAGTAGAAAGTACTTTAATAGTCTTCACAATATGGATGGCCTCTAGCAATGGCCCAATCGTCTAGTGTAGATCCAAACGTTAGCGCGAATGAGAAATCCTAGTAAAATAATAAATCAATGCATTCGTATGTCACCGGAATACATCCTGGTCAGTCCTTGTCCATGATGAGCTCGCTCTGACCGCAATTTAGCCGCAGCTCTCTCTGCTCGTGTAGCTAAGATAACGGAAACTGCAATCCGATATCGATGAGGATAGATCATAGGAACGAATAGAAATACAGTGCCTAAGAAATGTACATCCTAAGGCTATTTAAGCGGGGTAGCATATCGTAAGTATGCCGCGGACATACACGCGATACGTCACTCTATTTAAGTTACCTACTCCATCAACCAAGGTCAACCTACGCGACGAAAGTTCGGGTCTAATACCACCTCAGCCAAGTCTAAGTTCCGTAAGGTCAAGCCTAGGTTCTGAAATATATTTCCGCCCTAGACTCTACATAGTCAAACCTAGACTCGAACCAATATTAAACCTAACACTCTGATACCAATTTTGTCACGACCAGAAAAGGCACATGACTGGAACTTGAATCACGTGAATTTTATAGGACTCCACCTAATCCAAGTAAGCCAAAAGCCCAACAATCTAAACCTTTCGGGAAAATAGTGGAGGTGGAGTTTTGAAATAACAGTATAATGAAATCAAGTTCTTCTTCCAAATGTATAAGTAATATCATATGAAAATGTAATGTTTTGTATCTATCTTGAAAATATTTTCTTCATTTGAAATTTGGGCAGCACCTCCTTTGTAAATTTTAACCCGAAAACAATACAAGCAATAATAATAATAGGCATCCCCAAGCGGGAACTAGCTCTTCGTCAATTGGCGAAAACAACCAGGCAATGATATATATGACGCCCTAAGACGAAGATCAAACACAGAAAGAAAGTAAAGAAACCAAAACTCATCAAGAAACCAAAAAAAAATGAATAAATACATGAGCGTGACTCTAAGTCCGAAAGAATATACAAACCGTGGTTTCTAAGTCGACAAATATACAAAGTCTGGTTGATGGATCTTTTAACTAGATACAACTGAATAAATATACAAGTACAATGGTAGTCACGATGCAAGTTTACCCCACCTACCAAAAGCAATCACTCAGAAGAAAGCGGTGTGCCAGCAAAGCCCTTACGGAACCTGTGCGGTCAAACCTGGAAGAAAACTGTGGCACAACAGGGGTGAGTTGCCAACTCATGAGTAGAAGACATCACCGAGGAGAAATCGAATGTATGACGATCTCTCAGGTCATACAATAATATAATAATAATATAGTGACATCGCGTGATAATAAGAGTAACAATATAAGCATAAGTGTAATACCAATGTACTCATGTCCGTGTCATAAAGTAATAACATGTCATGTATATTATGTATAAATATATCATCCAACATGTGTCCAGCAACGACACATTAAATCATGATAAAACCTGAGTGCCCAGCATCGACACTCGAAAACATCATAAAAACCGTGTCCAGCAGCGATACATAATCCCGACATCTCGGGCTCCGTCTCATCGGATCGGCCTCATATCCATTTGATCTGACGACTCCGGTCGGTATCCTCCGGATATCCGCCGAGCTAACTATCGCAGGTCGGTAGTGCTCCCTTGCCAGGCTCAACGTATCTCTTTATGATCTTCTTGCCCGGGGTACCGCACCGGGTCCACCATATACCTACAGACGGTGCCTCCTCTTTCCTCGAATCGGGTATACATATATAGCTCAGAACCGAGAAAACTCATGTTGGATGCCGCACATCATATCACGAGAAACCGCATTTTTTCTTTTTAAAATGATCACAAGTTTTCAAAATTCGCATACAGTTTTCCAAATCCAGAAATCTCATGAAAATCGAAATCTCATAATCATGAGCTAATAATGACACAATGAATACCGGCATAGAGCCAATCCACAGTGCATAACCAGAATGTATGTATATAAATACATGTGGCATCTAGGTAGAAATGCAATATCTAAACTAGCATGTGAGATCATGAATGCTAAACAATACTACTAAGCTACAAATTATCAGATTGTACGAGTGAAGTAACGATTTCTAATGTATACGTGGCATGGAAATTACCGACGATGATGTGTGTGTGCCTGAAAGTAAGTGTACGTGCAACATGCGCATCATCGATAATGGTGCATGTGTTCTAGCAGACGAGGTCATAACAACTAATGAAAGAACACACACACACACATATATATATATATATATATAATGCAAAGAAAACAATATGAGCATAGCAGAAAGGTAAACAGTAAATGCAACATTATAAGATATATATCTATATATGAGCCATACAGTTATAGTATTTAAAATAGCACGAATCGTTGTTTTTAGAAAATTAGGGGTTACGGTGTTTTTGAGAAAAAAGATACTATTTGAAAATCTATAGCGTCCCTCGGGTTGTCTTTTGAAAATACATACGATTCGTTAGTTTGAAAATAGGTATGACTCTAATTATATTCTAACATCTACTTAAGTGGTTAAAAGGCTAAGTTAATCTCGAGTCGAAGGTGATTAGAAATCTATAACTTTTCGAGTCGATATATCTATCAGTCGGTGATCCACCGTCATAGCATCACGTACGGTATAGTCCATCGTACGGCATCATCGAGTCTAGAGTGCGGATCAATCATCATATATATTATATCTCGTTCGGCATCCTTAAATCGAGAGTATAGGTCAAATGTCATATATATATATATCATATTTCGTACAGTATCATCCGTCGTACGATATCAAATCAAGGGTACGGACCTAAGGTCACGTACATTCTATTATCTCATCTAGTCGCATGTTATCACATGTTATGTGTATATCGCCCAATGATCCTTATCATATCATTTCATAATACGATGTCTCAATCTCAAAGTCATATATCATAATCTCGTGACATCATGTTCGGTTATATCGACTCAAATCCTTTATCATATCATATCCTCATCTTATATGTATATATATATATATACACACATATATGAACATACACATACATACACAAACACACACATATCCACACATATCATACCAAGAGTGTATGTGCGCGCGCGTGTGTGTGACAACATATATTCCAAAGGCTCAAGACTAGGAGGAAATAAGGCTAAGGGTATACCTTCCTACGATTACACTTAATCCAATCTATAGTCTCCTAAACCTTATTTGTTAAGTATCTATATCTCACATTGACACACACACACACACACACACACAAGCATCTTATTCTACAGTTGCGGGGGTGCTATACACCATCCATCCGAATTTCTCCGTAGATATACATTTACTCACCTACTATCCTCACTTAGCCGAAGTCGATGACGCCTTGCTCTCCTTTGTCGTCCCGAAGTCTACGCGAAGGTACCTATAGTTCAATGCACATCGAATCGTAAACAAGAATCGAATACGAAAACCGATACGGCACACGAAACACACATAGGTTAGAACCTATGGTCCACGCATGCAAGAAAAACTAAACAACTCTCGACGTTGACGTACAAATGTCAAACGACCGAGAAAAACGCAAATACCAAAACTGAAGTCAATAAAAAGTCCCAAAACAAAACAACTTGGGAAAACACTCCCAGATTTTACCTTAAGTTGAATTAGGACATTTTGCGTATGTGGTAGGTCTTAATACCAGATAAAGAAGCCTTGGAACAAACATGGGGCCCACCTACCTAGGCCAGGACGCAAATGGCGCCCGCAAAGCATTTAATTGCGGCCAGAAAGTGGAGTTGGGGTCTCGGGTCTCTAGGGTATGCTCCAAATCACCTGCACATCTCTCTGTGTTTGCTAATTATTTTTCAGAGTCCCGGGTCATAGCAGATCCTAATATATCATCACATTTTCCACAAAATCCGATATCGGCAAATTCCAAGTTCATGTTTTGGGGTTTTAGTCTTAAGTTTAGTCCAGATATTTAACAATAGAGGGGTTGTGGTCTCTAACTAAGCCTCAATTACGCTTCTACAACTCTAATCATCCACTAAAACTCTTCCTGGAATTTTCCAAGACCATAACCTTACACTAGTTTAACTCTAAATCACCATAAGAGGCTAGGAAAACAAGATACTTAACTAAAAGTGTAGGATTTACCTCTTGGAAGCAACTCAAGAAAATTCTAGGATGGCCCAAAGCGCTCAAAGTCCCAACTCGATTCAACCATGGGGTTTGTAGTGAGGTGAGAAATGATTTTTGTGAAGGTGGCATGGTGTTTTGTGGTGGTTTGGAGGGTGCACATGGGTGGTAGTCAGGTGGGAGGAGGAAGGGGGAGGAAGGAGATGAAGGATGATGGAGGAGGATAAGAAAATGAATGAAGGATGGAGGCATGGTGAGGAGCCATACACCCTCTCCCCCCCTTCTCTCTCTCTCACATAGCCATACCCTCTTGTCCCCTTCATTTTATTTATCTTTATCCTTTTTCTTTTCTTTTGTTCTTTTCTTTTTCCTTTAAAAAAATAAATTACAACACAAAGTAGAACCATGCATGCAACAAGCTAATGTGTCATAGCACATTAGCAATGGTCATTTAAAAATGGATTTGGCTTAAAGTGTGATTGGTAGTGCATTAATCAAGTTTAAAAAAACTTGCATATAAATAATTTATAAAATGTCCAAATCCAAAAAATACCTTCAAAATCAATAATTCATATTAATTTTCCAATTATTTTCCAAACTATAAATATATAATCATACTATTTCATTAAAAAATTCCATACTTCTTATAATATCCATAAAATTTATTATTTTAATTATTTAAATTCCAAAATTAATATTTTATTTTTCTGAAATGTTACAAACGGTGTATCGGAGCAGAGGAATCGTAACCTATTGGATATGGTTTGCTCCATGATGAGTAATACTGAGTTGCCTCTTTCATTCTATGGGTTTGCTCTTGAATCAGCTGCGTTCTTATTGAATAGAGCTCCAACCAAATCAGTGCCTACCACCCCATATGAAATATGGAGTGGGAAAAGACCATATCTTAATTATATTAAGATATGGGAATGTCCTGCTTTTGTTAAAAAGCAGAACCCAGGTAAACTCGAGGCAAGGTCTGTATTGTGCAAGTTTGTGGGATACCCTAAGCATTCAAAGGGATATCTGTTCTACTACACTAAAAAACAGAAGGTGTTTGTTTCTCGCCACGCTGCCTTTTTAGAGAGGGAATTTCTTGCAAAAGAAATTAGTGGGAGTACGGTAGAACTGGAAGAAATTCTTGAACCACAAACTAAAGCAGAAGATTTGGAAGAAGCTCTAGATTCAGAAGTACCTGACGAATCTCAGCCACTCCGCAGATCTAGTAGGATTTCTCATCCGCCCGAGAGATACTATGGTTTTCTCATAGACGGGGATCGAGATGATTGCATCTTGGAAGAAGATGATCCTACTAGTTTCAAGCAGGCTATTTTCAGTAGGGACTCTGATAAATGGTGTTGGCTATAGTGCTCTCAAGGCAATTATCATAATCACGGGCAGGTGATTATGATGATTGAGGGAGGACCTATACGGATAAAACAGTCTTAATCGAGATGATAGTATGCTATCTGTATTGTCATTATCATCATGTACATGTATTATGTGGTTTTACAGATCAGTATTACATGTTGATAGAGCCAATAAGATTTTTGCTTGACTACCAGTATTATGATGGCGATCATAAACGTAGGAGCTGGGTAGTCTATAAGTACATCCTTAAATGTCCCTAGTCGAGGGAGTATCGAGACTGGGCATCGATACTCCGGAGTAGACTAGTGTGTACTTATTAAGACCCCGACGAGGGACGGCGGCCTGTCTCACAAGCCATTGGTATTAGTTAGTCATCTAAGATAGTATACAGGTACTCATTGGTTTATGAGTACACTGGACGGACTCACCGGGAACATGCCAGTTGGTGTTATACCTATTGTCAGATAGTAGTTCCCAGGTGACAAGTGTACAGGTTAGTCTGTCGACATGAGATCGTCATTTTGTCTCGTGTGAGTTCCCACTGTACTTTGATTACACCCTACCATGGATCAAAGGAGTCGTGCAAACAGTTTTTAGTTGGGTACAGTCCCGAGCCATATGGAGGCAGTGAGCGAATCGTCGGGGATTCATCTCTCTCGGAATTGGGGGTTGATTCTACGTGGTGCATGGGTGGCCATCACCAGAAATCCTTGGCCAAGGTGGATGAGAATTACTGATTTGGATCAGTAGTTTCTTAGTTAGTGATGAGCTTCATACCGACACGAAGTGTCGTGTTATTAAGGGTCTGACTTTATCCACCCCCTAGACTCGATATGCGATACTCTTAGATGAACAGACCGGACTGCACGGATATTGTCACGGACAGGCTCAGTAGGGTTTTGGATGAGTTTGCTCGTCGGCCTTCCTTTCGCTCAATATCTGGGTAGCCGTTACGTACAGCTAGTGCCGCTGACGTGCTTATAGTTAAACCTATTGCCAGCGTATTGACAAGTCTTTAGAGTCCCACACAGAGGGTTTTCCTACTTCGTGCGAAACGATATAGAGGCCGTATGGTTTTACGGCAGGGTTCGATCATATATGTGCACTTGTGCACGTATTATGATTCGGACGAATAATACTAGTAGGCTTTGGTTTAAGCCAGATTCTAATATTATATTGTTGGATTATTTTCGTCTCATTGTATTCGTATTTTGTCGGAATATGGATACGGGTATGTATATACGGATGGGGGGTATTCTTGTAATTCATTATAAGTTGCTTCTAGATGATTACACCTCATTTAGTTTTAACCATTTAGATTAAATGGTTAAATGAGGTGGAGGGATGAGTTGTGCATTTGCATTAAATGAAGCATGACTCATGGGGTGACTCGTGGTGGCACTATGGAGGCATGCTTGATTGGTGTTGTGAGATATTTTGTGGGCTTGATTCATTTGCTTGAGATATGAGCTCACAACACTTAGCCATTTTCTTCACTTGAGATTTGCTTCACACTCTCATCCTCAAGCTACTTCTTCTACCTCCACTCTAAAAGTCTTATGTGTTTAGAAACTTAGGGTGTTATGAGACATGCTAATCCATCATCATTCTCTACTTCCACTAGGCTATCTAGTATAGAGAACTAGGTACCCTAGTTACCTCGGCTATGAGGTTGGAGCTCGAACTACAAATTCTCAGGTGGATCATCTTCGATGGAGGAAGACCGGAGATCAAGCTTGATCATAGTGACCACTAGGAGCTTGGGAAGATAGTAGAAGACCGAAGGACACTGATTATTCGGTATAACACTTCTATCACTTTAGATTAGCTCACTTTGGATTGCTCGTTTAGGGTTTATGGTTCGGTACAGGGAGTTTCGTTAGTGCCAAGTTTTTCAACACCGTTTTTATTCCGCACTGGCCACGATAGATGGCCAAGGCGCTGGCGTAACCCAACATGGTATCAGAGCTAGTCTATAAACCCCTAACTAACAGTTTAAACGATGTTTAAAGTAACGAAACCGAAACAACTCCGAAACATCCGACAGAATATTCAAGTTTATGTCGTTTTTCCACAGTTTTCAAATTTTTTTTTAAACAATTGCAAAAGGCTAGTTATGTTATAACTAGAACACCACCAAAATACGAGGCCTAAATTCCATGACTTGGCCGGCGAGAAGTGCAATATGCCCGGCCTGGCCGGTCCAATATTGGACTTGGGACTTGAAATTATTGTGGTGTTCCAGTCTCTTGAATATTGGATTTCAGGTGTTGTTTGTTATTGTCCAGATTGCATATACTGTTATCTTTTGGTTTTTGGGCAATACGGAATGTTTCGAAGTCGTTATTTTAACTCCGTTTATAGGTTTCAGTGCATACATTACTATCTGCGACTGTGAATGTCATTAGAGCGGTATAACTCGTCTAACTATTATATGATCTTTTAGACGGGTTTGCGAACATGACATTCACGTTGATGTTCTGTGTTATGCTGATATTGTGGATCGGTTGTCATGGTGGATAGCTTGGATGCAATGATAGTTGTACAGTTCAGATTTATTTGTATATTCAGCATTGCGGGGCGAGCGCCCGACATATGGACCACCGCCTCTGCCAGTTGTATATTCTTTTATTGGAGCACGACTAGGTTGAGGTCGATGTCGCCATTGTATATATATTTCTTTTCTGTACTAGGATTACCCCACGGTGGAGTGCATGAATAGCCGGCTTCTAGAGGGAAATATGCCCGCATCTCATGGCGTTGAGATGGAGGGGGTCTTACTCTATAATTTGCGGGTTATTCGCCGCACTCGTAGCGGGTACAGGTTGACCCGCGGAGAGGTGCTCAAGTTACCAGATTCTGTAAAGTGCTGGGTAGCCCACTCATTTTGTTGATTGGGGTTGCCTCACTTCTGGATTTGGCGGGTAATTTTCCGCGCTCGTAGGGGTCTAGACTTACATTGCACAGGCTATCCACATGACCAGAGGAACGTCGGGTTTCACTTGTGGCTCAAAGGAAACCTGGGGCTCCCAGATTATCCGTTTGTTCTGTGATGCTTATCACTATTATGTGATGTTTCTTATATTGGGATGATTGTTATATATATTTATATATATACTATAGATATTGTATATGTTTTGCACCCACGCTAGTCCAGCCCCCGCTCTGCCGTTAGTTAAGTAACATAACGGTGCATGACGGGGCCCCGTGGCGAATGCGGATGGCATATACGTACATTGTATTTCGTTCTTTTCTGGTGTGATATGGATTAATTGATGGGACTGCATTAATTCTGATTAATGCAAGAAAAACAAACCTATATGATGTTGTTGGAACCAAGTTTTTGAAAACTGACATTACAGACATTTCCTTTTACTTTACACAGCGGTATTCGGTTATGAATATCCAGCACCTCATTCCACGAGGAAAGAGCCGAGATCCCTTCATGGTGAGTGACCTCTTGAGCAAAAGTTTGCGTCATTGTAATAACATTACTATAGTCGATTCTTTTGCTTTGTGTTGTGGTATTCAGTTAGGAATATCCTGCACCTCATTCGACGATGAAAGAGCCAAGATCCCTCACAGGGAGTGACCTCTTTAGAAAAAGTTTGCGCCACTATCTATTTGTAAAACCACTCGGTTCCTTCAACGATATCAAGTTCATTACGTTAAAGGTTTTTCGCCAAAAACCAATCGTAGCCCTCTGTCATTTCAGATGGGTACCACCTAGTATTCGTACTGTGTTTGTTGGCAAGCGTCAAGACATAGCGAACGGTAGCTGAGTGATATTTATCTGTTGCATAGATATACGATTGATCGAGACAGTCGTACACCTTTTTTGGCAAGTGTCAAGAGTTTGTGCGGACGGGTTTGAGTTAATCCAGGACAATGACGGGTTGAACTTGACTAATGGCCTATAGCTTGTTGGAAAGCGTCAAGGTTATAGGTCGTTAGGGGTAAAAACCACATCGGGAGTTTCAAACATACAGGAAACTTGCCAGGCATGCGCATACCTTCTGGAGTGTGGTGACTTGAGTGGATTCCATCAAGTTATCATGCGATGATAGTTGGATCCCGATCCCACTGATGAGTAGTGTTACTCCTCGGGTGATTTTAGATGATCCCGGCTAATTCTCCTTCTAGGGTTTGGAGGAGAATTCAAGGAAACAGTGGGAGCCATCCTGATTAGATAATGTGATTAACCATTCTAATCTAGGTTAGAGTGCAAGCTGAGTGTATCTTTTCTCTCTCGCTCTGGCAGCGACCATGACTCGACCTTAAACTAAAACTCATGAACCGAGTTAACTGAACCTTCTTAAACACTTTGTCTTTTGGATTGTCATTTAGTCGCATATATCATTGCCGCTCCTTTCCCTTTTACATTTCTCCAGAACACTCCGTAACACTATGAAGATCCATATTTTTTTGGATATTCCATCATATAGTTACATACGAACTCGAAGGAACGTGTTCCAGTTCGAAGATGGATTCTGGTTCAGAATAAATAGAATAAGATTATTCAGTTGTCTTTTCCCTTTACCTTCTCTCAGGTTGCGAGGGCTTCTGGTATTCGGAGAGTACATCTATTACGCTTATTGGACAGTCTTCTTCCAAACCTTAGGCCGGTGCCGAAGCGTAGGGAAGGAAGAAAACCAATCAGCGTAAAGGTGGTGTACAGAAAGTAATAAGTAAAGACATATAAAGGGATTAGATTAAGGGCAGAGGAAATTGTGACTACTATCATTCACGACGAAACCGTGTATACCCCTGCCACTCCTACTTCCCCTTTGCATTTCTCCAAAACACTTCGTGTCACTACGAACATCCATATTGCTTGGATATGCCATCGTATAGTTACATAGGAACTCGAAGGAACTTACTCCAGTTCGAGGATGGATTCTGGTTCGGGAGAAATAGAATAAGATCATTCAGTTGTCTTTTCCCTTTACCTTCTCTAAGGTTGCGAGCGCTCCTGGTATTAGGAAAGTACACCTATTACGCTTATTGGATAGTCTTCTTCCAAACCTTAGGCTGGTGCCGAAGGGTAGGGAAGGAAGAAAACCAATTAGCCTAAAAGTGGTGTACAGATGGTAATGAGTAAAGACATATAAAGGGATTGGAGTGAGGGCAAGGAAGTATACGGTTACTGTCATGAATCAGGATAGTAGAAGAGGTATTACTAGGAATACCAGGCTATCCCTTCGAAACATTTTCATGTTTCAGTTCTACTGTGCGGTGTTAGTTGAAAACCGTTTTCCCAATTAGATTCTGACTCCAGGGTATGTATTTACCAGATTTGATTCTCATATCTGTATGGCATTACAGATGATGAGTGGGAGTAAGATATTGGAAATTGGGTGATTAGATCCTCAATTTATATCAGAATTCTTTGTAATTAGTGATATTTGAGTAAATCACCTGGGTTTTTCCTGACGACAAATATTTGGTTTTGAATATCCGTTGTTCTGCACCAATTTCAAACTGATATATCTGTACGTTTATTTTATAAAGTGAGATATAACTTTTTGAAATTATGTCTGTGAAATTTACCAATATAAGTTGATGGTTAGGCAAGGAGCAATAAGCAACGGTGTCATTCTTCTTAACCACAGTACAGTTTTTCAACCTACGACGCACAGGTTTTGAGTTATTAAACTCAGTGGACTTATACAAAGTATTGTATGTTGTCCGATGTCCGTTAGGACAAAGGGGTTGGTACTCGTACTATATTCTGTTTACTCATAACTTCTCTAGTTTTAGACAAGTATTTCGTTGAAATACAAGGTCCGGATTTTGAGAAGTTATAGCTATAAGAATAAAGTAGAGAACCATATGTTGCAAGTATCAGAATTCTTCTAGGTGAACGAAAATGTAGATACTTGTGTTAGGTATTCCGTCATAAGTAATAGTTTTGAGAACATGATTCTCTTTCAGGTTACTCATACGTCTTTGATGAGTAATGATGTTTGGCCTCCTTCTATTTGGTAGATATGCACTGGAAACAGCTGCATGATTTTTGAATCTTGTTCCAATTAAATATGTGTCTTTGTTTCTATATGGTATATAGAATGGATTCATATCTTAATGATGTTAAGGTATATGGAGTAGTCCGGCTGATGCTTAAAACCAGAATCTGGACAACTCTAGGCACGTTTCAGTAATGGCAGTTTGTAGGTTATCCCGGACTTTGACGAGGGTTAACTTTCTACCATCAGGAAGATCAATAGTTATATTATTCTTTACTCGCCACAGTTTTAGTAAAATGGATTCTTTTCAGAAAACATTAGTGAGAGTATAGTAGAACTGGAAGTGATTCCAAAACCACAAACGATTACTGAAAATTTAATAGAACCTGAGGATTCAATTGGTTTCGACGATACATTAGTCACTCCGCAGATTTGGTGGGTAACCTCAGGCACCCGAGAGGTACTTCGGTCTCCTCAAAGTTGGGGACAGTGAGGTTCTTGATTACCCAAACTTGACACTACCGCTGTTCAAGACTATGAGATTTGGCAGGAGGATGGGTATAACGTCGTTCTAAATTAGTTTTAGATGTGCACGTGTATATGACTCTGCCAGAGGGTTGTTGTACTCAGTGGGAGCAGCAGAAGCATAGCGGAAAAGTAGCTTATGTCTATTTATAGACTAAAGCAGGTATAGCGTGTAAGTTAATATCACGCACCCCACATGTTCGCGGGGAGGAGGAAATTGCAAAAAATGATTTTTACGGGCTTCGCAACACCGACTTGAACCAAGGAACGATCATAAACCATAGCTAGCAAACTACTTGAGGTTTAACTACTCGGATGAATGTTATACCTCGTAGAATCGTGTCCTTCGGGTCTTCTCGCTGTCCTCCTCATCATCGTAGGCTCCAAGTATCGAAACAGATCGAAGCAACCTCGACGGCCTCCTCGAGTCAAAGACGATCTACCCGAGAGTCTATAGTCCGAGCTCCTATCTCGAATCTGAGATAACAATGGCTTCTAATTCGCTAAACTAGAAGTCCTAGAGGGTGTAGAGTAAGAAGATTGAGTGCTTTGTCTCTTGGAACCCAAGGTTTCTCAACTCATGAGACTTTATAGGCTATGAGGAAAAGAATGAGACTTGAAGAAAATGAGAGAGGAGTTTGTGAGCTTGGAAAAAGAATAGCTCAAGAAAAGAATAATCAAGCATGCTAATAATTGAGGAGAAAATATCTCTACAAATATCTAGCATGCTTGAAAATATCTAATAGTGAGTCATGATTGATTTTTGTCCACCTCCACCTCATTTCCTCTACCTCATTATGTTTAATTCATAAAAGAAATAAATCCTAAATGAGGTGTCCGTTCTAGAAGCTTTCCTATAAGAATTACGAGAATGCCCCTCATCTGTATATACATACCCGCATTCGTATTCCGAAGAATACGAATGCAATGAGACGAAAATAATCCATCAATATAATATTAGGATTTGGCTTAAACCAAAGCCCACTAGTATTATCCGCCCGATCATCATACGTGCACAAGTACACGTAAGTGATTGAAGCCCTGCCGTAAAACCATATGGCCTCTACACCTTTTTCCCGGTGCAGGGAAACTCTCTATGTGGGACTCTAAACACTCGACACTACGCTGGCAGTGGGTTTAACCACAAGCCGCTAGCGGTACTAGCTGCACGTAACGATTACCCAGGTATGTGTCGATAAGAAGGCTGATGAGCTAACTCATCCGAACTCCTACTGAGGCTATATGTAACAATCTTCGTACAGTCCGGTCTATTCGTCTAAGAGTATCGCATATCAGGCCCAGGGGGTGGTAATCATCAGACCCCTAATAGCGCAATAAGTCGTGTCGGAGAGTAGCCTAAAACACCCTGTGAAACTAGTAGAGTACCTACCAGTAAATCTCGCTTGTCTTGGCCAAGGAATTTGTGTAATGGCCTTCCGAACACAACCCCCAATACCGGGAGAGACGAATCCTATTAACCGCCACTGCTTCCAAGTGCTTCGGGACTGCACCTAACTACTACCTGTTTGCATGACTCCTTTGAGTCATGGTAGGGTAGTAATCAAATTACAGTAGGAACACACTCAAGACGAAGCAGCAGTGTCAAGTCAACGGACTAAGCTGTACTCATGTCACCTGGGAACTGCTATCCGACGATAGGTATAATACCCACCAACAGTTCCGGACGAGTCCTATCCAATGTACTTATAACCTAATGAGCACATGCATACTATCTCCAGTACGATGCACTAATAGCTGTGAGATAGACCATCGCCCCTGCTGGGATGAGAAGCGTATACACTAGTCTACTTTGGAGTATCGATGCCCCGTCTCGATAATCCTATGACTAGGGTCCTGTATAAGATGTGCTTATAGATTAACCAGCCCCCACTAGTGTGACTGTCATCACAATGCTGGTAATCAAGCAAAGATCCTAAGGGCTCTACCAATATGTATAAGCGATATGCTAAAAGAAAACACATGCACATATTGAGGTAGAAACAAACCAGGTAGCATACTACAATTTCGAGCAAGACTGTTACTATATCCGTGTATATCCCAAGCTTCCATTAAGTAATATACAATCCAGTACGATACAATAATGGCCTCTAGGGTATATATCACTTACAATCTCCCACTTGCACTAAGGCCATATACTGGCATATCGCAGACCGAAGATCTCGAATAGCCTCTCGAACACTGTCTGAGGGATGGCCTCTGTGAGTGGATCTGTAGTGTTGTTCTCCATATCTACTATCCTCACCTTGATCTCCTGGGGATCAACGATCTCCCTGATCAGGTGGTACCGCCTCAAGATATGTCTGGATCTCTGATAGGACCTGGGTTCCGTCCCTAAAGCTATAGCGCCGTATGTTGTCACAATACTAAATTATTGGACCAACAATGGAAGGAACCACCTGAAGTTCAGTTAAGAACTAGAATATCCAGACTGCATCCTCTGCAGCGTCTCATGCAGTGAACTACTCCGTTTCCATCGTCAAGTCTGCAACGGCGTCTTGCTTGGAGCTCTTCCAACAAACCGCCCCTCCATTGAGGGTAAAGATATAACCCGATATGGACTTGGAGTCATCCTTGTCACTCTGGAATCTAGAGTTAGCAAAGGCATCGATCTGGAGATCATTTCTGCCATACACCAAGAACATCTCCTTTGTCCTTCTCAGGTACTTGAGAATGTTCTTTACTGCTATCCAGTGCTTCTCCCCTGGGATTGACTGATACCGGCTTACCACGCTAAGTGCGTAAGCAACATATGGACTGGTACACAACATCTTATACATTATAGAACCTACCGCAGAAGCGTAGGGTATAGATGTGATGCGAGCCCTTTCCAAACATGTCTTGGGAGACATCCCTTTTGGAGAAGGTGATTTCGTGACAAGCCGGTAGACTACCGCGCTTTGAATCTTCCATACTAAATATTTTTAGCATGGTGTTGATTTACCTTGACTTTAAAAGTCCCACTATCCTCTTTGATCTATCACGATAGATCTGGATCCGCAGAATGTAGTTGGTATCACCCGGGTTTTTCATGGAGAAACTCTGTGGCAAGAATCATTTGACTGATTGTAGCATAGGAATGTCATTTCCTATCAAGAGAATGTCATCCACGTACTCAATGAGGAATTCCACAGTTCTTGCTACAATCTTACTATAAATGCATGGTTCATCTGGATTTTTGATAAAGTCGAATTCTTTGACTGTCTCAATAAAAACAGATGTTCCAATTCCGTAATGATTGCTTTAGTCCATAAATGGACTAAAGCAAGTTGCACACTGTCCCACTGCTCCCACTCTTATTGAAACCCTTTGGCTGATCCATATAGATGCACTCTTCTGAATTACCATTCAGAAAAGCCGTCTCTACGGCCATCAGCCGGATCTCATAATCTTGGAAGGCAGCAATGGCAAGAAGAATCCGAATGGATTTAAGTATAGCCACTGGGGAAAAGGTTTTATCATAGTCCAAACCAGGTATTTGACGAAAAACATTTTGCAACAAGTCTAGCCTTATAGGTTTCAACCAATCCATCTACACCAATATTTTTTCTGAAGATCCATTTGCAGCCTACGGGTTTTACCCTTTCTGGAGCAATGTTCAAAGTGCATACTTTGTTGGTGTACATGGACTCCATCTCGGTCCGCATTACATCCAGCCATTTTACCGAGTCACCGCTCTAAATGGATTACTAGAAGCTAGTTGGCTCATCATTGTCAACGATGCAGTCCTCTCTATCACCGCCTATGAGAAAACCGTAATATCTCTCGGGCGGATGAGACTGCCTACTAGTTCTGCGGATTGGCGTAGGAATGTCCGGTTCTTTTGAAACCTCTAGTTCTACCATACTTACAGTAATAGTTTATGGTTCTGGAATTTCTTCCAGTTCTATTACGCTCCCACTATTTCCATTTTCAAAAAATTGATTTCCAAAAAATGGGCATGGCTAGGAACAAAAAAACCTATTGTTCCTCTGCGTAATAGAAAAGATACCTCTTGGAGTTCTTTGGGTATCCCACAAACCTACGTGTTGGAGATAGTGCCCTCAGAGTCAATTATTGGATCACAGGCACGTGATTGTAATGATTGAGGGAGGACCTATCCCGGTAGGACAGTCTTACTCGAGATGATAGTATGCTATCTGGTTTACCTTTATCATCGTGTACTGCTTTAGGTGACCTGACAGGTCGCTATTGCACGTTGATAGAGCCCCTAGGATTCTTGCTTGACTGCCAGCAGTATGAGGGCGATCATATACGTGGGAGCTGGTAGTCTATAAGCACATCCTTAAAAGGTCCCTAGTCATGGGAGTTTCGAGACAGGGCATCGATTCTCCAGAGTAGACTAGTGTATACAGTCGAGACCCCGACGAGGGGCGGTGGCCGGTCTCACAAGCCACTGGTGTCAGTTGGTTCACCTAAGATGTATACAGGTGCTCATTGGGTTATGAGTACACCGGACATGACTCGCCGGGAACATGCTAGTTGGTCTTATACCTGACGTCAGATAGCAGTTCCCTGGTGACATGTGTACAGGTTAGTTCATCGACCTGGGGATCGTCATTTGTCTCGTGTGAGTTCCCACTGTACTTTGATTACTCCACTACCACGCTCAAAGGAGACGTGCAAACAGGTTTTAGTTGGGTACAGTCCCGAGCCACATGGAGGCAGTGAGCGCATCTTCAGGGGTTCGTCTCTCCCGGTATTGGGGGTGAGTTCGCACTGTGTCTAGGAGAGCCATTACACGAAGTCCTTGGCCAAGGCAGGAGATTTACTGGTAGGTATTCCAGTAGTATCTCAGGGAGTTCTGGGCTACACTCCGACACGACTTGTACCGCTTTTGGGGGTCTGACTTTTACCAACCCCCTAGGTCCGCCATGCGATGCTCATAGACGAACGGACCGGACTGTACGGATATTGTCACTGACAGGCTCAGTAGGGTGTCAGGATGAGTTTGCTCATCGACGTCCCTTTTGGTCAATAGCTGGTGGCCCGTCACGTATTAGCTTATACCTCTGACGTGTTGGTGGTTAAATCCATAGCCATAGTATTGACGAGTCTTTAGAGTCCACCACACTTTCAGTTACTCAAGCTTTCGGGCGAAACGCTGTAGAGGCCGTATGGAGATATGGCAGGGTCCGATCAGATACGTGCGGTATTGCACGGATCAGGATCGGACGGTTAGTACTAGAGGCTGTATGGACATATGGCAGGGTTCGATCAGATACGTGCGGTATTGCACGGATCAGGATCGGACGGATATTACTAGCCGGCTTTGGTTTAAGCCGGATCCTAGTATAGTACTGTATAGATTTTGTCTCATTGCATTTGTATCCGGTCGGAATACAGATGCGGGTGTGTATGCACAGTATCGAGGTTTTTCCTGTAATTTATTACGGGACCAGTTTTCTGAAGTTGCCAGTTTGCATTCCGTTCCGGCCGGTTTTCCTTTGTTCTTTCCCGGCCGGACTTTTCCGATGGAGGGGGTTATTTGCAAGTTTGCAAATAACATTTATGGAGGGGGTTTCTTGCATATGGATTAATTATGAGAGCATCTTTTGATACCATTCTTTTCTATCATCATTTCTTGCATTCATGGTGATTAGAGTTGATTTGGAATTGATTTGATTTTGTTATCATGGTGTTTTGATGTGGTCACCCTCCACCTTTTACTACACTCACCTCCCTCTTGTATTAGTTTTTTCCCTCCACCTTTCTTCAAAGAGGGGCCGGCCACACTAATTGGGGAGGAGAAATGAGAGAGGTTTTCCTTTGTTGTATGGAAATTATTCTCATTCTCATTTTGGTATCAAAGTTCACAAGCTCTCTCCAAAAATTTCATTCTCTTCTCCATCCATGGCAACTTCACTACCCCAAAAGAGACAACATGTTCTACACTACTTCTACAGCAAATCTTGGGCACGTCGACTTGCCAGCTTCGTGCCCGAGTTGCCTCGGTATAGAGGCGGGAGCCCGTAAAAGATGCAGACGATGTGGTGCTCTTCCGGCGACGAGGTGGAGACCGGACATTCCGCAGGAGATCGGGACGACGACGAGAAGACCGGAGGACTCGGATCACTCGGTATATCTCTAACCCGTCTTGTATTTAGCTAGGACTAGTTAATGGTTCGATCCGGATGTTTAGTGCGTGGTGGTGCCGATTTGCTAGTTTGCAAAATTAAAGTTTTTCGCTTCCGCATTTTGGCGTCAGATTGACGGCCGGGGCGCCGCCGTGCACTTACAGTGGTATCAGAGTCTCGCCATTAACATAGTCTAGCTTTGTCTAATGTGTTTACATTTCCGATCGACCAAAATTCCAAAAACCCGCGTTTTCTTCACATCAGTTTTCTGTCGAATTTTTCCTGGCTCGAAAATTTTTTCAGGTTGTAGAAAAGTGATGTACTTGAAGTTGTAAGAGTTCTGTAGAAATTCGACACAATGAGTCGACTATAGGAGCGCGGAACCGCGGCCAAAACCCCCTTTAGACCGCGGTTCCGCCGCACTATGGTGTGATCACTGCGTCAAATTTCTGCAGTTGCTTTCTGGGTTGATTGTAGGGGTTTTGGAATATTAATTTTGGACCCAGAATTTCTTGATGTGCTACAGTAGTACTTGGGGGCCCACTTGTTAAAATTTGATCGATCGGATATTTTAAACACATTGGTTCACAGTATTTACATTATATCTGTGACCGTGAATGTCATTCGATTGGTAAATCCAGTCTAACTGCTATAGCCCGGTTAGACGGATTTGCGAACGTGACTTTCACGTTGATGTTTTGTGTTTTGCTGTGATGTTGCGGATCGGTCATGGGGGATAGCCTGGTTGCAGTGCTAGTACAGTTTTGTTGTATTATGTACATTTGATATTACGGGGCGAGCGTCCGACATGTGGACTGCCGTCACTGCCTGTTTGTATTATTATTTTGGGGCACGACCAGGTTGCGGTCGATGTACCCGTTGTATGTATATTTTACTTTCTGTACTAGGATTGCCCCAAGGAGGAGTGCACGGATAGCCGGGTTCTAGAGGGCAACAAGCCCGCATCTCATGGCATTGAGACGGAGGGGGCTTCACTCTAGAATTGGCGGGCTATTAGCCGCACTCGTAGGGGGTACAGGTTGACCCAGGAGGGGTGCCCAAGTTACCGGATTCCGTGAAGTGCTGGGTGGTCCATTCACGTTGCTGAAGGGGGCTGCCTCGCTTCAAGTTTTGGCGGGTGACTTGCCGCGTCCGTAGGGGTCTAGGTTTTCATTGCACAGGCTATCCACACGACCAGGGGAACGTCGGGTTTCAGTAGTGGCTCTGTGAAACCCGGGGATCCCAGATATCTGTATTGTTCTGTGATGCTGTATATTTCTGTGATGTTGCATTTTTTATCACGCCTTGAGCGAATATAATATATTGGTATATTTATTAGTAGATGTTGTATATGTTTTACATCCGTGCTAGTCCAGTCCCCGCTCTGTCGTTAGTTAGCTAACCTAATGGGTAATGACGGGACCCAGTGGCGAATGCGGATGGCATATACGTACATCAGTATATTTTCGTTCTTTGTGGTGTGATTAATTGATGGGACTGCATTGATTCGGATCAATGCAAGTTAAAAACAAACCTATTCTGATGTTGTTGGAACACTTTTCAAAAAGCTGTTATTGCAAGGACGTTCTCTTTTGTTTTGCACCGTGGTATTCAGTTGGAATATCCTGCTCCTCAGTCGACGAGGCAAGGGCCGAGATCCCTTCACCGGGAGTGACCCCTTGGACAAAAAGTTTGCGTCAGGGCATTAACTTCACTATAGCCGATTACTTTTGCTTTGCACCGTGGTATTCAGTTGGAATATGCTGCACCTCATTCTACGGGGAAAGAGCCGAGATCCCTTCACCGGAAGTGACCTTTTTAGCAAAGGTTTTTGTCACTATATTTTTAAAAGCTATCCGTTCCTTCAACGATATCAAGTTCTTTACGTTAAAGGTTTTCGCCAGAAACCATTCGTAGCCCTCCGTCGTTTCATATGGGTAGTCAATAGTATTCAATGTTTGTTGGCCAAAGTCAAGTCACAGTGTTTGGTAGCTGTTGGTTATTCATATGCAGCATAGATAGATGCGTTGGTTTGGAACAGTCGTACTGCCTTGTTGGCCAAAGTCAAGGGTAGGTACGGGTGGATTCAAATCAACCTAGAGAATGACGGGTAGAACTTGACATGTGACTTATGATTTGTTGGCCAAAGTCAAGGTCATAAGAGCATGGGGTAAGAATCTCATCGGGAGTTTCAAAAGAATTGAAACTTGCCAGATATGTGCATACCTTCTGGAGTGTGATAGCATGAGCGGATTCCGTCACGTTATCATGCGATGATAGTTGGATCCCGATTCCTACTGATGAGTTAGTTTACTCCTCGGGTGACCCCGACTAATTCTTATTTCAGGTTTGGAGGAGAATTTGAGGTACAGTGGGAGGTTTCCAGATTAGATAAATTGGTAACCATTCTTATCTAGGTTAGAGTGCACGCTGAGTGTTTCTTTTCTCTCTCTCTGGCAGCGACCATTGACCCGACCCTAAGACTATGGCTCAGTGACCAAAATTGACCGAACCTTCTTAACACTGGCTTTTGGATTGTCAGAGTTGCAGACCTCTTTGCCACTCCTACTTTTACCATTTTCTCCAGGACACCCCGTATTACTACGAACGTCCACTTCCATTGGACAAAACCATCGTATGGTTAGATATGAACTCGAAAGAATTTATTCGAGGATGGTTTCAGGTTCTGGAGAAAACGGATAAGATTATTCAGTTGTCTTTTCCTTTTACCTTCTTTCAGGTTGCGAGTACTCCTTGGTTTAGGGGTAGTACACCTATTATGCAAATTGGATAGTCTTCTTCCAAACCATAGGCAGGTGCCGACCGGTAGGGAATGAAGAAAACCAATTAGCATAACGATGGTGTGCAGAAGGTATTAAGTTCAGACAAAGCAAGGGATTAGTAAGAGGGCAAAGTAAATTGCGACTGCTATTCACGACCAAACCAATTATTTCTTCGCCAATCCTAAATCACCTTTGTATTTCTCCAGGACACTCCGTATCACTACGAAGATCCCAAGTTTATTGGATAATCCATCGTATGGTTTTATACGAACACGAAAGGAACTTGTTCCAGTTCGGGGATGGATCCTGGTTCAGGAGAAATAGGAATAAGGTTCATTCGGTTGTCTTTTATCTTCACCTTCTCTCGCATTGCGAGTGCTCCTAGGATTAGAACAGTACACCCTTTATGCTTATTGGATAGCCTTCTTCCAAACCATAGGCTGGTGCCGAACGGTAGGGAAGGATGAAAACCATTTGGCCTAAAAGGTGTGCAGAAGGTAATGACTAAAGACATATAAAGGGATTTGGAGAGATGGCAAAGAATTATACGGTTACAGTTGTGAATCTGGATAATGAAAGGGGCATTACTAGGAATACCAGGATACCCCAACGAAACATTTCAATGTTTCAGTTTCACTGTGTACTGTTAAAAGAAAACTGATTTCCCGATTAGACACTTGCTCCAGGGTATGTATTTACCAGGTATGATTCTCACATCTGTATGGTTTTACAGATGATGAGTGGGAGTAAGTTATTGGGAATTGGGTGATCATCCTCATTATATCGGGATTCGTTGTAATCGGTGATATTTGAGGAAGCCACCTGGGTTGTTTGCCGGACGGCAAATATTTGGTTTTGAATATCCGCTGTTATGCACCAATTTCAAATCGATATATCTGTATGTCTGTTTTCATAGAGTGAGATATACCTTTTTGAAATTATGTCTATGACATTTACCTATATCAGTGGATGATTAGGTAAGGAGCATTGAACGGCGGTGTAATTCTTCAAAACCATAAGTACAGTTTTCAACCTACGACACACAGGGATTGAGTTATCAGACTCAAAAGACTTATACAGAGTATTGTATGTTGTCCAGGGTCCATCATGACAGAGGGGTTGGTCCTCGTACTATATTCGGCTTACTTATGACTTCTCTAGTATTTTAGACAGGTGTTTCACGGAAATACAGGGTCCGAATTTTGAGAAGTTATAGGTATTTGAATAGAGTAGAGAACCAGGTATAGCAAGTATCAGGATTCTTCAAAGTGATCGAAGATATAGATACTTGTGTATGGTATTCAGTTGATAGTAATGATAAAGAGATCTTGCTTCTCTTTCAGGTTACTCATGATTGGAAGCATTCCTAAGTTGAGTAACGCTGATCGGCCTCCTTCCATTTAGTTGACATGCACTGGAGACAGTTGCATGATTTGAATCTGGTTCAATTAAATCAGTGCCTTTGTTTCTATATTGGATATAGAACAGTTCATATCTTAACGATGTTAAGGTATGGGGAGTTGTCCGGTTTATGCTTAAAACCAGACACTGGACAACTCAAGGCACGTTTCTGTAATGGCTGCTTGTGGGTTGACCCAGGCTATGACGAGGGTTGATTTTCTACCATAAGAAAGATCAATAGTGATATTGTTCTGGACTCGCCACAGTTTTAATAAAAATGGATTTTTTCAGAAAACAGTAGTGGGAGTATGGTAGAACTGGAAGTGATTCCAGAACCGCAAACAATTACTGAAGATTTGATAAGGAACCTAAAGATTCAATCTGGTTTGACATTCCATCGGCCACTCCGCAGATAAGGTGGGTAACTTCAGGCACCCGAGAGGTACTCCGGTAGCCTCAAGGACGGTGACAGGGAAGTTCTTGTTTACCCACACTTGCCATTGCTGTTGTTCCAGGCTGCGAGACCCGGCAGAAGGATGAGTATAGCGTCGTTCTAAACTAGTTTTAGAAGTATACGTGTATATGACTCTGCCAGAGGGTTGTCGTAGTCAGTGGGAGCATCGGAAGCATTGGTGGACAGGTGGCTTATGTCTATTTATAGACTAAAGCAGATATAGCGGAGATAGATCATCTATTTCTGATGTGACAGTCATAGGTTTGACGTCATCAGAATAGGGGATGGATCTGTTGAGAAGGTAGTAGGGTGTGATATCCTGGTATTGGATGACATACAAAGAGTAGGAAAGGAAACTCCTATACTACGATCGGTTATACTTTGGTCGTCACACAGTGGTTTCTCCACATGGGACTTGGACATTATATCAGACATTCTGATTACTAGATCTATGGTTTTAGATCTAGATTTGGGTAGTCTCCCAATCTGGGTACTTAGACAGCATTCTAAGAGTATTTAGAATGGACGGCTCCTGGCACGGTAGTGTACCTGCAGGTGATGGAGTCACCCTCTCTAAAGGTGTCTTACAGACTAAAGGGGAGAGGGATGTGCATGATTGGCAGATCACTTGCTCAGGCAATTGAGTCAATCATGAGATGTCAAGTACCACACCAGATGTTGTTCTTGCACTAGATGCAATAAGTTGATATTGATCCAATCCTGGAGAAACAGTCGGGAGCAGCTTTAGAACATAAGTAGATGTTCTAGGGAAATGATAACGACAGCCTCATTAAGGAGACAGTTATCATTCCAGGCTTCCAAGGTGACATGGATGACAGGGTGATTGTCAGAGTTATAGTTTTCCCTCTGACGAGGGGCAGTATTTTGGACAGGTGATCCAAGGCAATACTGAGGGAGGCATGGCGCAGGATACCGATTAAATTCAGTTGACGATACAGTCTAAGAAGTTTGGATTTGGAGTTCATTAATGAGCTAGGTCCCATCAGACATCCAGACATTCTAAGACAGGTATTGCTCATTTCGGGAGATGGCTTTCTCCGTGAACTTGAGATATAGAGAGACATAGAAAGAAACATCAAGGCGGATCCACTCACTGAGGCTATTCCTCGAACGCAATAGTTTCGCAAACGAGTTTTGAGAGACTAACTAGTAGAGGAGTTGGGTGTTCGGTATCACACGGGCTGTGAGTATGCGACATCGCAATAATTAGCCTTGAGTGCAAGTGGGAGATTGTTGGAGATAGTGCCCTCAGAGTCAATTATTGGATCACAGGCACGTGATTGTAATGATTGAGGGAGGACCTATCCCGGTAGGACAGTCTTACTCGAGATGATAGTATGCTATCTGGTTTACCTTTATCATCGTGTACTGCTTTAGGTGACCTGACAGGTCGCTATTGCACGTTGATAGAGCCCCTATGATTCTTGCTTGACTGCCAGCAGTATGAGGGCGATCATATACGTGGGAGCTGGTAGTCTATAAGCACATCCTTAAAAGGGCCCTAGTCGTGGGAGTTTCGAGACAGGGCATCGATTCTCCAGAGTAGACTAGTGTATACAGTCGAGACCCCGAAGAGGGGCGGTGGCCGGTCTCACAAGCCACTGGTGTCAGTTGGTTCACCTAAGATGTATACAGGTGCTCATTGGGTTATGAGTACACCGGACAGGACTCGCCGGGAACATGCTAGTTGGTCTTATACCTGACGTCAGATAGCAGTTCCCTGGTGACATGTGTACAGGTTAGTTCATCGACCTGGGGATCGTCATTTATCTCGTGTGAGTTCCCACTGTACTTTGATTACTACCCTACCACGCTCAAAGGAGACGTGCAAACAGGTTTTAGTTGGGTACAGTCCCGAGCCACATGGAGGCAGTGAGCGGATCTTCAGGGGTTCGTCTCTCCCGGTATTGGAGGTGAGTTCGCACTGTGTCTAGGAGAGCCATTACACGAAGTCCTTGGCCAAGGCAGGAGATTTACTGGTAGGTATTCCAGTAGTATCTCAGGGTGTTCTGGGCTACACTCCGACACGACTTGTACCGCTTTTGGGGGTCTGACTTTTACCAACCCCCTAGGTCCGCCATGCGATGCTCATAGACGAACGGACCGGACTGTACGGATATTGTCACTGACAGGCTCAGTAGGGTGTCAGGATGAGTTCGCTCATCGACATCCCTTTTGGTCAATAGCTGGTGGCCCGTCACGTATTGGCTTATACCTCTGACGTGCTGGTGGTTAAATCCACAGCCATAGTATTGACAAGTCTTTAGAGTCCACCACACTTTCAGTTACTCAAGCTTTCGGGCGAAATGCTGTAGAGGCCGTATGGAGATATGGCAGGGTCCGATCAGATACGTGCGGTATTGTATGGATCAGGATCAGACGGTTAGTACTAGAGGCTGTATGGACATATGGCAGGGTTCGATCAGATACGTGCGGTATTGCACGGATCAGGATCGGACGGATATTACTAGCCGGCTTTGATTTAAGCCGGATCCTAGTATAGTACTGTGTAGATTTTGTCTCATTGCATTTGTATCCGGTCGGAATACAGATGCGGGTGTGTATGCACAGTATCGGGGTTTTTCCTGTAATTTATTACGGGACCAGTTTTCTGAAGTTGCCAGTTTGCATTTCGTTCCGGCCGGTTTTCCTTTGTTCTTTCCCGGCCGGACTTTTCCGATGGAGGGGGTTATTTGCAAGTTTGCAAATAACATTTGTGGAGGGGGTTTCTTGCATATGGATTAATTATGAGAGCATCTTTTGATACCATTCTTTTCTATCATCATTTCTTGCATTCTTGGTGATTAGAGTTGATTTGGAATTGATTTGATTTTGTTATCATGGTTTTTGGATGTGGTCACCCTCCACCTTTTACCACACTCACCTCCCTCTTGTATTAGTTTTTTCCCTCCACCATTCTTCAAGGGGGGCCGGCCACACTAATTGGGGAGGAGAAATGAGAGAGGTTTTCCTTTGTTGTATGGAAATTATTCTCATTCTCATTTTGGTATCAAAGTTCACAAGCTCTCTCCAAAAATTTCATTCTCTTCTCCATCCATGGCAACTTCACTACCCCAAAAGAGACAACATGTTCTACACTACTTCTACAGCAAATCTTGGGCACGTCGACTTGCCAGCTTCGTGCCCGAGTTGCCTCGGTATAGAGGCGGGAGCCCGTAAAAGATGTAGAAAATGTGGTGCCCTTCCGGCGACGAGGTGGAGACCGGACATTCCGCAGGAGATCGGGATGACGATGAGAAGACCGGAGGACTCGGATCACTCGGTATATCTCTAACCCGTCTTGTAGTTAGCTAGGACTAGTTAATGGTTCGATCCGGGTGTTTAGTGCGTGGTGGTGCCGGTTTGCTAGTTTGCAAAATTAAAGTTTTTCGCTTCCGCATTTTGGCGTCAGATTGACGGCCGGGGCGCCGCCGTGCACTTACACTACGCAGTATTGAGTGTGCCTCGAACTCGTCCGTATATTGCTTT
This sequence comes from Agapanthus africanus, assembly GCA_030015575.1. Classification (NCBI taxonomy): domain Eukaryota; kingdom Viridiplantae; phylum Streptophyta; class Magnoliopsida; order Asparagales; family Amaryllidaceae; genus Agapanthus; species Agapanthus africanus. The sequence goes on along the minus strand of CM057337.1, from coordinate 63,891,818 downwards.
TTGACAAAAGCTGGACATCCCTATATCTTTAGATAGTGAAGATAGGGTTTTTTTCCCACTCCACATCTGATATGGTGTGGTAGGCACGGTGTGGTAGGCACGGTCTTGGTAGAAACCTTATTCAAAAGATATTCAGCTAATTCTAGAGCATAACTTTAGAAGGATCGCGGTAACTCAGTATTACTCATTATAGAACGAACTATATCCAATAGAGTTCTGTTCCGCCTTTTCTATAAACCGTTATGTTGTGGTGTGTATGGAAGAGTAAGCTCAGAAAGAATTCCATTCTTTTTTGAGTAACCCAGGAACTCGGCAATTAAGTATTCACCACATCGATCAGATCTCAGTATCTTGATACTTTTTCCTGTTTGTTTTTCCACATCATTCTTATATTCTAGGAATTTTTCAAAGGGTCTCGGATTTATACTTCATCAAGAAGACATGTCCTAACCTAGAGAAATTGTCCGTAAAAGTAAAAAAATAGGAATAACCACTTCGTGCATCTGTAGATATTGGACTACACATATCGCTGTGTATGAGTCCTAAGAGCTCGCTCGCTCTTACTCCGTGTCCAGTGAACGGAGAATTTGTCATCTTTCTTATGAGACAAGATTGATAAGTTGCATAAGACTAATATTCAAACGGATCCAAATATCCCTCTCTATGTAATTTCGTCAACCGTGTTTCATTGATGTGACCCAGTCTACAATGGCTTAAGAGAGCCTTATTTAATTCTGGAGACGTTCTTTTAAGTGTGTTTTGGACGTCAAAAATCCGAGCTTGATTTAACATGTATGTACTGTCTTCTAGTGTACAGGACCTAATAAAATTTTGATTCAGGTGGATGTGGACCACATCACTTATAAACTAGACTTGGTACACACAAACGGTTATGTAGAATCAATATCCGCCCACTTTGTCAATTCTATATGATATACCTGTCACGCCCCGCTTCCCAAAATACGGAAAACGAGGGATGACTAATGCCAGCCATGCTCCTACGGTCAAGGAATAATCCCGCCGTAGTCATACTTCGGTTTCTAGCATTACATGGTAATCAGTAAACAAAGCACAGCAGTAAAGGAATTACATCACTAAATTATTACATTAAGATCCATTGTTCACAAATTACAAATAAACAAAAAGAGTTACTAACCAAGTTCAATTACACGATCTCTTTATGGAAAGCAGAAAAGAAGAAAAACACTCCAGACTAGATCTCCGTCAACTCGAAAGGTAAATCCGTCTCCTGCGCTGGTTCTTCTACGGGATCTGAGCATGCATACTCAGGTCGTCAGAGCGACGTAATAGAAATTTAGATAATAATGATATGAAACAGGTAAATGAGGTAATAACAGTGAAAGTACCATGCGTGCAATCGCTATGTCACTATATGATGCAAAATAAGATCTGTGTCCCTATCAGTATCTAGGTCATGTTTGAAATCGTATAGTGGAAAGGAGGATCATGTTTAACAGGAGTCTTGTACATACCCGAGACAACGGCCCACATGCCCGGGACATAACTCTGTCAGCCGGATCGCTAGATCCTAGCTAATATATATATATATATATATATATATATATATATATATATATATATATATATATATATATATCACTGCTCGAATGATCATCTTTTAAAACACGGTCCCGCTAAATACGATTCTCTTTCCACTTTGATTTCCCCTTTTCCCCCAGGTTTACACTATTTATGATTTTGATTTAGTCGTGTACAAATATACCAATGGCACGGTTTTATCACTGTTCACTGTATCAATCACTGTCACGAATCAATCACTTTCCATTGGTGTACTCGACACTCCTAAACCAATATCATTCACGCACGATAATGAAATGTCCACTGAACACTAACACGCACTAACACTATGTATATGGCAAATGGGGTAAGATATATGTATGTATGCCACTAATAAGTCATGTATGTTATGAACCAACGTGCACGTCACCAACTTACAAAAATTGCATTAATTCATATATTCAGAATTCAATGAAATGATACAAATACAATAATAAGTACACTCTGTCAGCAGTTCATCAAAATTGGTTTCAGTTCAATCGGGTTTTCGGTATTCAAGTTACAGCCGTTTCATTTTAAGTGCTCGCTGCAGGAAATTCAGTTTCTGAACTGAACGTCCATTTCGTGACACGAATTTCACCCAGTTGGGATCAGAATTTAGCGACGCTACAATTAAATAAAATCTAGGGTTTTCAATAGGGTATTCAATGCAATAGACGGACTCCCAATTGCCTTTGTACGTCGAAAGTTATACACTGTTTAACACTAGTTTGTCACTTCTGAATCTGTTTTGGACTGTTATACGTCCTGTCCTTTTTATTTACAAATTAAATAGAAAAAGACAAGGAAACGGAATGAGAACACTTGCGTTATTTAGCTAACAGAATCACCTTTAATAAACTGCAGAGTTCCGCAACATACGAGTTCAGAAAACAAAGTGGCACACATTACGGAACAGTAAACAGTAACCAGAGTCGCTCTGGACTGCAGTCCAGAGCCGTACTCCGATCCAAATATCGTCACAATTTCAGTACAGAAACTATTAGAAACTTAAATAGGGTTATATTCCGTCGAGTCGGCTTCGATTTAACCCCTTGAACGCATCATTTCAGTATGTACATAATTTATGGTGATTTTCACAATTTTCAGATACGGGAAATTTCTAGTTTTACGGTTATATTTGGGGGTATTCGTTTTAGCCATTAACAGTCATATTTTCCAGTGAAATTTATACACAGTATTCATCACTACATGGGCCAGCATAGACAATCCAATTCCGTCAAATTAGATGAATATTTTCATTGGGATCATGCATCGAACAGGTATGTCATATAATTTATCGGAAATTGTAAATTTGTATCTTATACGATTTGAGCTTGTAACACGAATAGATTAGCATGTAGCAAGTAAAATACTTGCCTGGAAACGTTTTGTCGATACACGGAAGCGGCAACGTCATGAGCGCGCGACGAACGGCGCAGTTTGGTTTCACGGCCTCGGCTCGCGACTCGGGTGCTACGTCGGAGGTGCCCGGAGATGGCTTGTGCTCACTGGAAACGGAGAGGAGGCTCTGTGGATCTCCCGGGTGCGCTGGGGTCAACGGCATCGCTCCGGCGATGGCAGCAGAGGGTGTATGGATCTTGGGTTTTAGGGTTTGAGAGAGGAAGAGAGAGAAAGGTAGTGGGCTCGGGTTGGTGGGTAAAGATGATGCTGTTGAGGACGAAAGGAGTCGACGAGGGGTTTCAGGTGCAGTGGGGGCTCGCCGGTGTCATGGGTGCCGGTGGTGGTCGAGCTCGGTGGTGAGGGGATTGGGTATGCAGGGGGTGCTCGGCAGGGGTGCTTGGTTGATGGAGTGGAGTGGTGAGGGGCTTAGTTGGTGGAGGAGGAAGGGAAGAGATTTGTCGTCATCGTCGTTGAGGGTAGCGGGTGAGGGAACTGCAGTGGGTTCGTGGTCAGTTTGGTGAACGAGAGGGGAGGTTTGAGAGAGGAGTGAGGGTGTGAGGGAGATAGGGGAGACGAGAGGAGGAGGTTGAGTAGATCGAGTCATGGGGTGCGCTAGTCGGGGCAACGGCAGGCGACGTGGTCACGAGCGTTGGCGAGAATTGTGGATCGAGGAAAAAAACGAGGGAGTGAGCGGGAAAAGAGAGAGAGACGTTGGGGAAGATGAAGATTGAAACGGGTCGGGTTTAGATTAGTCGGAGCGGGCTGGGCTGAAGAGTTAAATGAATGGTTTAATTTATTAAATTTTCTTTTGGGCTGAGGGGAGATTTGGGCCAGCTTGGAGGGAAAAGTGAGGGTTTCATTTTATGTTTTAAGTCTTGGGCAGGGGAAATTTATTTTATAATATTTTGGTTTTAGTTTTGGGTTTTAATTAATTGTTTTGGCTTGCTTAGGTTTTAAGGGTTCTGGAAAAAATCTAAATACTGGAAAACCTAACAACGGCTTCACACAGAATTTACGAGGTAAGAGGGAACATCGGGGAACTAGGAAAATGAAAAACTTTTATTGATGGAAACGGGGATTTACGTCATACCCCCCTACAAAAATTTCGTCCTCGAAATTTAAAAAAGATACAATGAAACAAAAGTACTAAACAAAGAGACGTGGAAAACATGCACGGATATCTTCCTCCCACTCCCAGGTAGATTCCCCTAGGGAACGACCGCCCCAAGATACTCGGACTAACGGAATGACCTTATTCTTCAGCACTTTCTCTCTGCGGTCGAGGATGGTAGTGGGCTGCACCTCGTATGATAGATCGGTACCAAAAACTAGCTCCGAATAGTCCAGGACATGGCTCTCATCCCGAACATAACGCCGCAAATATGACACGCAGAAGGTATTATGCACACCAGCTAGCGATGGAGGCAAGGCAAGTCTGTAGGCCACCTCTCCTACTCGCTCTACCACCTCAAAAGGTCCGATAAAATGGGGACTGAGCTTTCCCCGACCTCCGAACCTGATAACTCCATGGGTAGGGGAAATCTTCAAGAACACGTGGTCTCCGACTTCGAATTCTAGTGCCCTCCTGCTGGTATCTGCCCAACTCTTCTGTCAATCCTGAGCCGTCTTAATACGCTGCCTGATCATTTGGACCTTGTCGACTGTCTGAACGATGAGCTCGGGACCCAATAATCTTCGCTCTCCCACATCATCCCAACATACCGGGGATCGACACTTCCACCCGTAAAGCGCTTCGAAAGGAGCCATCTGGATGCTAGCCTGATAACTGTTGTTATAAGAAAACTCGACTGGATGCAGATGGTCCTCTCAGGAACCCTGAAAGACCAACATGCAGGCTTTCAACATATCCTCGAGCGTCTGAATCGTACGCTCGGATTGTCCATCCGTCTGCGGGTAATAAGCTGTGCTAAATTTGAGACGGGTACCCAAACTCTCCTGTAGGCTCCTCCAAAAGTGCGACACGAATCTGGTGTCCTGATCTGACACAATACTGACTGGAACACCGTGAAGTCGCACAATCTCCTGCATATATCTCTCTGCCAGTGACTCTGTCGACTGTCCCACTCGGAATGGTATGAAGTGTGCAGCTTTCGTGAGGCGATCGACGATAACCCAAACGGCGTTATTGCCCCTAGGGCTCCGTGGTAAGGCCGTCACGAAATCCATGGTAATGTGCTCCCACTTCCATTCTGGTATCGGCAGTAGTTGCAACAATCCCGCTGTCCTCTGATGCTCCTCCTTCACCTGCTGGCATACCAAGCACCTGGATACGAACCTCGCAATTTCCCGCTTCATTCCGTTCCACCAAAAGTGTTGTTTTAGATCCCGATACATCTTTGTACCTCCCGGATGCACAGAATAAGCTGAACTATGCGCTTCAGCCAGTACTTCTTCTCGGACATCTCCCTTGGGTACGCAGAGTCTACTACCGAATCTCAGAGAGCCATCTTCATGTATGATCAAGTCCGTTCTCAACCCGGCTTCTACTTGCGCTCTGAACTTTTGCAATCGGGGATCATCCGCTTGTGCAGCCTTGATGCGATCCACCAGGGAAGACTGCATCTATAGTTGCCAAAGTTGACTGAGTGCACCCGGTGTAATGACTTCAAGCTTGAGTCTCTGAAAGTCCTCAATAATGCTCCTCTGACCGGTCAACATCATAACCGCTGGCTTGCGACTGAGCGCATCTGGTACAACATTCACCTTCCCCGGGTGATATTGAAGGTCTAAGTCATAATCTGCCATCAGCTCTAGCCATCGGCGCTGCCTCATGTTTAGTTCCTTCTGAGTGAAGACGTACTTCAAAATTTTGTGATCCGTGTACACCTCCACTTTCTCGCCCAATAGATAGTGTCTCCAAATCTTCAATGCAAAGACTACCGCAGCTAACTCCAAGTCATGCGTAGGATAGTTCTTCTCGTGATTTCTCAGTTGTCGAGAGGCGTAAGCAACAACTCGGCCATGCTGCATCAGAACACAGCCTAAACCCTTCCCTGAGGCATCATTGTGTATCACCAAACCGCTGGAATCATCTGGTACTGTAAGGATAGGCGCCGTGGTTAACTTCAGCTTCAGTGTGTCAAAAGCCTGAGTACACTCCTCTGTCCACACAAATGGTACATCCTTCCGTGTAAGCCTCGTCAAGGGTTCAGTGATTCTCGAGAAGTCTTGGACAAACCTCCGATAATATCCTGCCAATCCCAGAAAGCTTCTGATTTCGGCCACTGACTTCGGCGTTGGCCAATCTCTGACAGATTCTATCTTTGCCGGGTCCACCGAGATACCTTCGCCCGAAACAATGTGTCCCAAAAACTGAACCTTGTCGAGCCAGAATTCACACTTGCTTAGTTTCACATACAGCTTCTCTTCCCGAAGAATTTGTAGAACCATGCGCAAATGCTCGACATGCTCCTCCCGAGTTTTCGAGTAGACAAGTATGTCGTCGATAAATACAACGACAAACGTGTCCAAGTACTTTGCAAACACCCTGTTCATCAAGTCCATGAATATCGCTGGGGCATTGGTAACACCGAACAGCATCACAAGGAACTCATAATGTCCGTATCGGGTCCTGAAAGCCTCCTTGCATACATCCTCGGCTGCTACTCTGATTTGGTGATATCCAGAACGGAGATCCAACTTCGAGAATACCTTGGCCCCACTTAGCTGATCGAATAAGTCATCGATGCGCGGGATTGGGTACCTGTTCTTTATAGTAACTTTGTTCAACTCCCGATAATCTATATACATTCGCAGCGATCCATCCTTCTTCTTTACTAACAGAACTGGTGCACCCCAAGGTGAAGCGCTCGGCCGAATAAATCCCTTCTCCAATAGCTCTTCAATTTTCTTCTTCAACTCCGCCAACTCAACTGGTGCCATTCTGTATGGGGCCTTGGATACTGGGGCCGTACCTGGAGTCAAATCGATCGAGAACTCCAAGATACGAGGAGGTGGTAGACCTGGTAGATCCTCAGGAAATACGTCCAGAAAGTCCCGAACAATCTCTGGGGCTGGGCTCTCATCAATCTCCATAGCTGTCAGCTCCTTTTGCTTGGCTCTGTACTTGGCTGGCTCCAAAGATTCGCTTCCGCCCTCGAAAATAAACTCCGGGTGATTGGGAATGCGGAAGATCACCTTCCTTGCACGGCAATTAATAACTGTATGGATGGTACTCATCCAATCCATCCCGAGAATTGCATCATAACTGCCTGGCCTAATCAGAAGGAAATTCGCATAGAATTCCCTGCCACATACTACAACCGGACATGATCTACATTCTCGACTAGATATTATAATGCCATTACCCGTATGTATCTCGCATCCCTTGGTTAGTGGTTCATGTGTTATTAAGTGTGTATCAGCAAAATGCTCAAACAAGAAACAGTGCGATGCTCCAGAATCAAATAGTACTCTAGCTGGCAAGGAATGTACGAGTAGAGTACCTGTAACAACGTCTCCTGACGCCTATGCCTGCTCGGCGATCAAGGTGAAAGCCCGTCCCTGACCGCGACCTGTAAAGGGTTGTCTCTGCTCCTGTGGATTCTGCTGCGGTGGTCCAGAACCTCCCTGTATCTCTGCTCGCTCAGGGCAACCGCTAATCCTGTGCTGACTGGATCCGCAAATCAAGCACTGTCCCTAGGCGCGGTGACAGTCCTTCTGGATATGCCCATCTCTACCGCAGTAGCCGCAAACTACGTTCTGTCTCTGGGGCGATACTGTGGCACAAACGGACGCTTCATTTGTGCCGTTCCAGGCCTGTGAACCGGTATGGCTCCTCGAGAAGGTGCAGGGAACGTGCTGGAACGACTGGGGGTTTCCTGAACTTGTTGATCAATTGCTCCTGAACTCTCGCCGCGTTGAGTACCTATGCAAAAGTCTGCAACTCCAGTGATGCAATCAACTGCTGCAACTCGAAATCAAGCCCCTGCAAGAAGCGTCTGGCCCTGGTGGCCTCTGAGGCGACCATGTATGGGGCAAAACGGCTCAAATGGTTGAACTCTGCCGCATAAACGTCCACTGGATGTCCGTTCTGCTTCAATAGAATAAATCTTTCCTCTATTTCTGCCTTGGCGGTGGAAGGGAAATAATGATCTAGGAAGCACTCTTTGAATTTGCCCCATTCAATCGGCCTGTCCATCCTGCTTTCTTCCACTGACCACCATGTATGGGCTTCATCTTCCAATTGGATCCTTATCACGTCCACCCTATCTTCATTTGGAATCCTGGCGGCTGTCAGTAAGTTCTCCATTTTCACCAGCCATTGCTCGGCCACAAGGGGTTCAGCTAGCCCTGTGAATGCAGCTGGATGCAACCATCGGAAGTCTGATACGGTACCAGCCCTGGCATGATAGGCTGGTGGGGTAGCGCCCTCGGGGGTGGTAATGAGTGCGGAGGGTCCTCCTGCAGCGGTAATCGCCCTGAGTCCCTCAGCGAGTAAGTCTGTCTTCCTCTCCTGAGCTTCCGCGAGAGAGGTCAGTGCACTAAGTATCTTTCCGTGCGGTCCTGAGTACTGGAGTCTGAGGAGGGGTCGTTCGGGGACGCCATATCGCTAGAAGATTCAAAAGGATAAGATCAGATTCAAGGATGAAAATCAAGAATAGTGAAACGAAAATAACGTAATACAGTATAGTTAATGTTATCCCTTGATACTAAACCTGGCTCTGATACCAACAAAACCATGTCACGCCCCGCTTCCCAAAATATGGAAAATGAGGGATGACTAGCCCAGCCATGCTCCTACGGTCAAGGAATAATCCCGCCGTAGTCACACTTCGGTTTCTAGCATTACATAGTAATCAGTAAACAAAGAACAGCAGTAAAGAAATTACATCACTAAATTATTACATTAAGATCCATTGTTCACAAATTACAAATAAACAAAAAGAGTTACTAACCAAGTTCAATTACACGATCTCTTTATGGAAAGCAGAAAAGAAGAAAAACACTCCAGACTAGATCTCCGTCAACTCGAAAGGTAAATCTGTCTCCTGCGCTGGTTCTTCTATGGGATCTGAGCATGCATACTCAGGTCGTCAGAGCGATCTAATAGCAATTTTGATAATAATGATATGAAACAGGTAAATGAGGTAATAACAGTGAAAGTACAATGCGTGCAATCGCTATGTCACTATATGATGCAAAGTAAGATCTGTGTCCCTATCAGTCTCTAGGTCATGTTTGAAATCGTATAGTGGAAAGGAGGATCATGTTTAACAGGAGTCTCGTACATACCTGAGACAACGGCCCACATGCCCGGGACATAACCCTGTCAGCCGGATCGCTAGATCCTACCTAATATATATATATATATATATATATATATATCATTGCTCGAATGATCATCCTCTAAAACACGGTCCCGCTAAATACGATTCTCTTTCCACTTCGATTTCCCCATTTCCCCCAGGTTTACACTATTTATGATTTTAATTTAGTCGTGTACAAATATACCAATGACACGGTTTTATCACTGTTCACTGTATCAATCACTGTCACGAATCAATCACTTTCCATTGGTGTACTCGACACTCCTAAACCAATATCATTCACGCACGATAATGAAATGTCCACTGAACACTAACACGCACTAACACTATATATATGGCAAATGGGGTAAGATATATGTATGTATGCCACTAATAAGTCATGTATGTTATGAACCAACGTGCACGTCATCAACTTACAAAAATTGCATTAATTCATATATTCAGAATTCAACGAAATGATACAAATACGATAATAAGTACACTCTGTCAGAAGTTCATCAAAATTAGTTTCAGTTCAATTGGGTTTCCGGTATTCAAGTTACAGCCGTTTCATTTTAAGTGCTCGATGCAGGAAATTCAGTTTCTGAACTGAACGTCCGTTTCGCGACACGAATTTCACCCAGTTGGGATCAGAATTTAGCGATGCTACAGTTGAATAAAATCTAGGGTTTTCAATAAGGTATTCAACTCAAAAGACGGACTCCCAATCGCATCTGTACATCGAAAGTTATAAACTGTTTAATACTAGTTTGTCACTTCTGAATCTGTTTTGGACTGTTATACGTCCTGTCCTTTTTATTTACAAATTAAATAGAAAACGAAGATGAAACGGAATGAGACCACTTGAGTTATTTAGCTAACATAATCACCTTTAATAAAATGCAGAGTTCCGCAACATACGAGTTCAGAAAAAAAAGTGGCACACATTACGGAACAGTAAACAGTAACCAGAGTCGCTCTGGACTGCAGTCCAGAGCCGCACTCCGATCCAAATATCGTCACAATTTCTTTACAGAAACCATTAGAAACTTGCATAGGGTTATATTCCGTAGAGTCGGATTCGATTTAAGCCCTCGAACGCATCATTTCAGAATGTACATAATTTATGGTGATTTTAACAATTTTCAGATACGGGAAATTTCAAGTTTTACGGTTATATTTGGGGGTATTCGTTTTAGCCATTAACAGTCGTATTTTCCAGTGAAATTTATACACAGTATTCATCACTACATGGGCCAGCATAGGCAATCCAATTCCGTTAAATTAGATGAATATTTTCATTGGGATCATGCATCGAACAGGTATGTCATATAATTTATCGGAAATTGTAAATTTGTATCTTATACGATTTGAGCTTGTAACACGAATAGATTAGCATGTAGCAAGTAAAATACTTGCCTGGAAACGTTTTATCGATACACGGCAGCGGCAACGTCATGAGCGCGTGACGAATGGCGCAGTTTGGTTTCACGGCTTCGGCTCGTGACTCGGGTGCTACGTCGAAGGTGCCCGGAGATGGCTTGTGCTCGCTGGAAGCGGAGAGGAGGCTCTGTGGATCTCCCGGGTTCGCTGGGGTCAACGGCATCGCTCCGGCGATGGCAGCAGAGGGTGTATGGATCTTGGGTTTTAGGGTTTGAGAGAGGAAGAGAGAGAGAGGTAGTAGGCTCGGGTTGGTGGGTAAAGATGATGCTGTTGAGGACGAAAGGAGTCGACGAGGGGTTTCAGGTGCAGTGGGGGCTCGCCGGTGTCGTGGGTGCCGGTGGTGGTCGAGCTCGGTGGCGAGGGGATTGGGTATGCAGGGGGTGCTCGGCAGGGGTGCTTGGTTGATGGAGTGGAGTGGTGAGGGGCTCAGTTGGTGGAGGAGGAAGGGAAGAGGTTTGTCGTCGTCGTCGTCGAGGGGAGCGGGTGAGGAAACTACAGTGGGTTCGTGGTCGGTTTGGTGAACGAGAGGGGAGGTTTGAGAGAGGAGTGAGGGTGTGAGGGAGATAGGGGAGATGAGGGGAGGAGGTTGAGTGGATCGAGTCATGGGGTGCGCGAGTCGGGGCAACGACAGGCGACGTGGTCACGAGCGTTGGCGAGAATTGTGGATCGAGGAAAAAAACGACGGAGTGAGCGGGAAAAGAGAGAGAGACGTTGGGGAAGATAAAGATTGAAACGTGTCGGGTTTAGATAAGCGGAGCGGGCTGGGCTGAAGAGTTAAATGAATGGTTTAATTTATTAAATTTTCTTTTTGGCTGAGGGGCGATTTGGGCCAGCTTGGAGGGAAAAGTGAGGGTTTCATTTTATGTTTTAAGTCTTGGGCCGGGGAAAATTATTTTATAATATTTTGGTTTTAGTTTTGGGTTTTAATTAATTGTTTGGGCTTTCTTAGGTTTTTAGGGTTCAGGAAAAAATCTAAATACTAGAAAACCTAACAACGACTTCACACAGAATTTACGAGGTAAGAGGGAACATCGGGGAACTAGGAAAATGAAAAACTTTTATTGATGGAAATGGGGATTTATAATACCCTACGGATACATCGTCCACGCTCATTCCGTTAGTAACCCTGAGAGTCATATCACCTGCCCTGATAACTCTACAGTTTCTCAAAGCCTGTAATGAATTACAGATATGAGATCCTGATCCGGTATCTAGTATCCAGGAAGTAGAGTTAATTGACAGGCTGTTTTCACTCACAAACACAACCGAAGTCGAAGCCACAACATGCTACGGATCTTGGATTCTGGCTTTCCAAGCCCTGCATTCCTTCTGCCAATGCTCTTTCCCATGACAATAGGAACATCCCTCCTTCCTTACTGTTAACCCCGAAACTTTTTCCCTACCCTTTCCATCTACCTTGTTGACACCGCCTTTCGGCTTTGTGGAGGTCTTCTTCTTCTCACCCTTGGCATCCTCCTTGGATCCAAAAGAGGAAGATTCCCCAATAAGCAGAGCGGGTGTCTTCCTGGTTTCCTTCAGGGTGCCCTCAACTGGAAGTATAGCATTCTTCCCCTAGACGTAAGTAGAAGGTAGGGACAGTAGAATCAAGTCAGTACATGACTCGTTCTCCAACGTGGTCTTCAGGTCTGTGAGCTTTTTAATATAGTGAGTCATTGTAGGGATGTAGATTCCTACAGATGACCTGAAAGCCAATCTCGCTTGAAGCAATTCCTTCGAGGTCTCATATCTTGCGATATGAGATTGCTCTCCATATAAATCTTTGTTATGGAGGAAGATGGAAACTAAGTCCATCTTCTCGTGCTGCCTCTGATATCCACCATCAACTGAGGCCAACACGAGGCACTTGGCATTCATACAGTCTTTTTCCCTTGTCTTACGGATACCAACATCCACGACGGTGGAAACTGGACCTGAGACGGCGGGGGCTTGAGTAGTAATAAGGTGATCCAGCTTGTCATAGATAATGGACATCTGGACAAACCTTTGCCAGTCAATATAGTATAACTCAGTCATTTTATTATCTATCTGTAACCTAATCTGGTCACCTGGTAACTGCAATTAGGAGATAGAGAAGAAAACACTCAGCATGATGCTCTTGCAAGTTTAGATTGGTTTTTAGTTTATCTAAACAGGATGGCTCCCACTGTTTCTCGAATCCTTCCTCAAACCATAAAAGAAGAATTAGTCAGGATTAATCTCACCGTACAATACTTGCTTAACTGTTCTGCCAGGCTAGTGTCGGTACTTCGAGGGAGGTTTTACGATGCTTTCGTGAAGTTCCTTAATTAAATAAGCTCTTTTTCCTGGAGGCGTAGCCCCGCTAACACTGTTCTAGACACCTACTTGGTTTATAGTATTGATCGTTAAGTGAAGAATATCCTGAGAAGTATCGGATACTCACAGTAGGATCGGGATCCAAATATCATTGTGTGATAATCGTAAAGGAATCCTACCAACATTATCACACTCCAAATGGTATGCAGCACTAGCAAGTTTCAGTTTCCTTAGAAACTCCCGATGTGGATTTTTTCTCCATGCTCTTATGACCTTGACGAAGGCCAACATATCATAAGTCACATGTCAAGTTCTACCCGTCATTGTCCATGTTAATTTGAACCCACCCATACATACCCTTGACGAAGGCCAAAATAATAGTACGACCGTCCCAAACCAACGCATCTATCTATGCTACAGATGAATATCCAGCAGCTACCAAACACTATGCCTTGGTGAAGGTAAAAATACATAGCTTGAATACTACCGATTATTCAACTGAAATGATGGAGGGCTACGAATGGTTTTGGCGAAACCGTGAATATAGTGAACTTGATATAATCGAAGGAACCTGATAGCTTTTAAAAGGAGTGGTTTAAGCTCCGCATTTAAAAGTCTCCTGTTTTAAAATAACCGAGTGGTTTTAAAATTTGTTCCAACGATTCAGCTTTAGTTTGTTTTGTTTGCATTAATGTAATGCAGTCCCATCATTTACACCTATCATCACAGAAAGAAACGAAAATATCACGTCCACTTATGCCATCCGCATTCGCCACTGGGCCCCGTCATCACCCGTTAGGTTACTTAACTAACGGCAGAGCGGGGGCTGGACTAGCACGGATGCAAAACATAAGCAACGCCTACTAGATATCATATATAGATATATACATTCGTCTCACGCAATAATAGGCATTCCAGACCACAGATGAACATATTGGATATGCTAGGAATTCCGCGTTTCGTTTAAGCCTGTAATGAAAGACGGATTCCACGATGTGATGAATAGCTAAACCCCACCCTAGACCCCTACGGGTGCGAAAAACTACCCGCCAAATACCCGAAGTGAAGCAACCACCCTAAGCAAAGTGAGTAGGCCACTCGGCACTACAAAGTACCCGGTAGTTTGTGCACCCCACCTTAGGGTTATCCTAGGAGCAAAAACAGTAAAAGAAATAATAATACGGTGGCTACAAGCTCAACCCGATCTGCCCTGCAAAATAATAGTACATCACTTTACAAACTTTATATCGAATGAAAGAACGAAAACCCACATCTCACATTCCAGGCTATCCATTCACGATGATCCTATAAAATTCATATACACAAACCAACATCACAGATCACAGATATGTGCAACCCCAACTAATCGATGTATAGCAATTAGTCGACGTTTCCAAAGATATATACACATCACAAAGCCCGTAAAGTAACCGCGACATTAGAATTCCGCACGCAATTAGCAAACTTAACCAATTTTCCAAGACTTGTAAATCCAATGAGCTAAAGTTCCAAAAACGATCGTTTTAAGCCAATCCGGGAGTCGAAACGAACTCGAAACACGCCCGAATCTTCGCGGAGGCGAAGATACCAAAATTAATTATCGAATGGGAGGCCTCAGGGGGGTACCCACCCCCAGGGGCCACCACGAAGTTGCCCTCTAGGGTAGGCAGACCCGAGAGCACCAATCTGTAGTGCTCTCGGGTCACCAGCCCCCAAGGACACCTTGTGGTGGTCTTGGGGAGTGGTCTCGGCCTTAGTTCTACCCTGGGGTATCCCCAAGGTGTGCACGCTTGACCCTGAGGCTTCTCAGTTCAAACCGTAAGCCCGCGGGGTGTGCACACAACTCAAAACATCATTTTTGGAAACTGTTTTTCTCGGCAGTTTTTGTGCGACAAAAACGGAGGATTTCTAACGTCGCTACAAGCTATCTAAGATTTATGAGAGGCACTGATACAATTGTAAGTCGCTGTCGCATACCACACGTGTTCGTGAAGAGGAGGAAATTGCAAAAAATGATTTTTACGGGATTCGCAACACCGACTTGAACCAAGGATCGATCATAAGCCATAGCTAGCAAACTACTTGAGGTTTAACTACTCGGATAAATGTTATACTTCATAGCATCGTGTCCTTCGGGTCTTCTCACTGTCCTCCTCGTCATCGTGGGCTCCGAGGATCGAAACGGATCGAAGCAACCTCGACGGCCTCCATGAGTCAAGGACGATCCACCCCAGAGTCTATAGTTTGAGCTCCTATCTTGAATCTGAGATAATTACGGCTTCTGGTTCGCTAAAATAGAAGTCCTAGAGGGTGTAGAGTAAAAAGATGGAGTGCTTTGTCTCTTGGAACCTAAGGTATCTTAACTCATGAGACTTTACGGGCTATGAGGAAGAAGAAGGAGACTTGAAGAAAATGAGAGAGGAGTTTGTGAGCTTGGAAAAAGAATGGCTGAAGAAAAGAATAGTCAAGCATGCTAATAATTGAGGAGAAAATATCTCTACAAATATATAGCATGCTTGAAAATATCTAATGGTGAGTCATGCTTGATTTTTGTCTACCTCCACCTCATTTCCTCCACCTCATTATGTTTAATCCATAAAAGAAATAAACCCTAAATGATGTATCCCTTCTAGAAGCTTTTCCGCAAGAATTACGAGAATGACCCTCATCTGTATATACATACCCGCATCTGTATTCCGAAAAATACGAATAAAATGGGACAAAAATAATCCATCAATATAATACTAGGATCATCATACGTGCACAAGTACACGTAAGTGATCGAAGCCCTGACGTAAAACCATATGGCCTCTATACCTTTTGCCCAGTGCACGGAAACTCTCTATGTGGGACTCTAAAGACTCGACACTATGCTGGCAGTGGGTTTAACCACAAGCCGCAAGAGATACTTGCTGCACGTAACGGCTACCTAGGTATGTGTTGATAAGAAGGCTGATGAGCTAACTCATCCGAACACTTACTGAGCCTGTATGTGACAATCTCCGTACAGTTCGGTCTGTTCGTCTAAGTGTATCACATATCGGGCCTAGGGGCGGTAATCGTCAGACCCCTAATAGCGCAATAAGTCATGTCAGAGAGTAGTCCAAAACACCCTGAGAAACTACCGGAGTACCTACCAGTAAATCTTTCTTGCCTTGGCCAAGGACTTTGTGTATTGGCCTTCCGAACAAAGCGCGATATCAACCCCCAATACCGGGAGAGACTAATCCTATTAACCGCCACTGCATCCAAGTGCTTCCTGACTGCACCCAACTATTACCTATTTGCACGACTCCTTTGAGCCGTGGTAGGGTAGTAATCAAAGTACAGTGGGAACACACTCGAGACGAAGCTGCAGTGTCAAGTCGACGGAAAAAGTTGTAATCATGTCACTTGGGAACCGCTACCCGATGATAGGTATAATACCCACCAACAGTTCTCGATGAGTCCTGTCCAGTGTACTCATAACCTAACGAGCACATGCATACTATCTCAAGTACGACGTATTAATGGCTGTGGGACAGACCATCTCCCCTGCTGGGATGAGAAGCGTATACACTAGTCTACTCTGGAGTATCGATGCCCCATCTCGATAATCCTACAACTAGGGACCTGCATAGGATGTACTTATAAATTACCCAGCCCCCACTAGTGTGACTACCATCACCACGCTGGTAATTAAGCAAAGATCCTAAGGGCTCTACCAATATGTATAAGCGATATGCTAA
Organism: Agapanthus africanus; assembly: GCA_030015575.1. Lineage (NCBI taxonomy): Eukaryota > Viridiplantae > Streptophyta > Magnoliopsida > Asparagales > Amaryllidaceae > Agapanthus > Agapanthus africanus. The sequence continues at coordinate 63,875,101 of CM057337.1, read as the reverse complement.
AAGAAAACACATGCACATATTGAGGTAGAACCAAACCAGGTAGCATACTACCATTTTGAGTAAGATTGTTACTATATCCGTGTATATCCCAAGCTTCCATTAAGTAATACACAATCCAGTATGATACAATAATGGCCACTAGGGCATATATCACTAATATAGCGGAGATAGATCATCTAGTTTTGATAAGACAGTCATAGAGTTTGAATTCATCAGAACAACAGATGGACCTGGTAAGAAAGTAGTAGGGAGTGATGTCCTGGTTTTTTAGATGACATGCTCTTGATAGGAAGTTATCTTCCTATACTACGATCGGTTATATTGTGGTTGTCACAAGGAGTTTCTCCACATAGAATCTGGAAAAAATATCATGGATTCTGGTGACTAGATCTATGGTTTTAGATCTAGATTTGGGAAGTGTCCCAATTCAAGTACTTGACACTATTCTAAAGTGTTTTAGAATGGATGACTCCTGGTATGGTAGTGTACCCGCAAGTGATGGAGTCACCCTCTCTAAAGTGATGTATTCTAGACTGATGAGGAGAGCGATTTGCATGATTGGCACATCACTTGCCTAAGAAATTGAGTCAACCATGAGATGTCAAGTACAACATATTGCTTTTTCACTAGCTGCAAGAAACATATATTAATCCAATCTTGGAGAAACATTGGGAAGCAGTTATGAACATAAGTGAATGTTCTCGGTATATGGTAACAACAGCCTCCTTCCGGAGGCGGTTATCATTTCAAGCTTCCTAGGTGACCTGGATGACAGAGTGGCTGTCAGAATTATAGTTTTCCCTCATCTAAGGGGCAGTATATTGGACAGGTGGTCCAAGCGGATACCGTGGAAGGCATGGCACAGGATACTGATTAAATTTAGTGAATGATATAGTCTAAGAAGTTTGTTTGATTTGGAGTTCATTTATGAACTGGGTCCTATGAGACATCCATACAAATTCTAAGACTGGTATTGCTCATTTCGGGAGATAGTCTTTCTCCTTGAAGTTGAGATATATAGAGATAAAGATAGAAACACTGGAGCGGATCCACTCACTGAGGCTATTTCTCGAACGCAATAGTTTCACAAATAGGCTTTGTGAAACTGATTAGTAGAAAAGTTAGGTGTTCGGTATCACACGGTCTGTGAGTATGTGACACCGCAATAATTAGCCTTAAGTGCAAGTGGAAGATTGTTGGCTATAGTTTCCTCAAGGCAATTATCATAATCGCAGGCAGGTGATTATGATGATTGAGAGAGGACCTATACGGATTGAACAGTCTTACTCGAGATGATAGTATACTATCCGGTTTATCTTTATCATCATGTACATGCATTATGTGGTATTACAGATCACTATTATATGTTGATAGATCCCATAAGATTTTTGCTTGACTACCAGCATTATGATGGCGATCATATATGTAGGAGCTGGGTGGTCTATAAGCACATCCTTAAATGTCCCTAATCGAGGGGAGTATCGAGACTGGGTATCGATACTCTGGAGTAGACTAGTGTGTACTTATCGAGACCCTGACGAGGGCCGGTGGTCGGTCTCACAAGCCATTGGTGTTAGTTAGTCACCTAAGATAGTATACAGGTGCTCATTGGGTTATGAGTACACTGGACGGATTCGCCGGGAACATGCTACTTGGTATTATACCTGTTGTCAGATAGAAGTTCCCAGGTGACATGTGTACAGGTTAGTATGTCGACCTGAGATCGTCATTTGTCTCGTGTGAGTTTCCACTGTGCTTTAATTACTACCCTACCACGGCTCAAAGGAGTCATGCAAACAGGTTTTAATAGGGTACAGTCCCGAGACACATGGAGGCAGTGAGCGGATCGTTGGGGATTCGACTCTCCCGATAATGGGGGTTGATGTCGCGCGGTGCACGGGTGGCCATCACTAAAAATCCTTGGCCAAGGTGTACGCGAATTACTGATTTGGATCAGTAGTTTCTCAGTTGATGATGAGCTTCATACCAACATGAAATGTCTCCCTAGACTCGATATACGATACTCATAGATGAACAGACCAGACTGCACGGATATTGTCATGGATAGGCTCAGTAGGGGTTCGAATATGTTTTCTCGTCGGCCTTCCTTTCGCTTAATACATGGGTAGACGTTACATACAGTTAGTGCCGCTGACGTGCTTATGGTTAAACCCACTGCTAGCGCATTGACGAGCCTTTAGAGTCCCACACAAAGGGTTTTCCTGCTTCCGGCGAAATGATGTAGAGCCCGTATGGTTTTAAGACAGGGTTCGATCATATATGTGCACTTGTGCACGTATTATGATTCGGACGGATAATACTAGTGGACTTTGGTTTAAGCCGGATTTGAAAGTCTACCCTAGCACCACAACAAGGTTTTTGTTACATCAAGCATGCCAATTTTAAATTTTTTCGGGTGCTGAGTTAGACTAACTAAGATCATAACTAGAATTTTAGGGTTTAACCTATGATGATATGAACAAACTAAAGAAGAGAAGATGGGTATACCCTCGTAGATCGAGTCCTTCTGTTCACAAGCTCCATGTAGTAGTCCACGCGACTCCACTGGGCTCCACTTGAGAGTTTAGATGAGCTTCCTCCAATGACCTTCGTGCCGAAGAGGATCCACGCGAAGTCCACTAGCTCAAGCTACCTCTTCACTAATCTCCTATTAGTGAAGTAAACATGCCACAGCAAAGTGCTAGTTTGGTGTGAGATGGTGAAGTAGGGGATTTAAGGCTCACTTGTTTGTTCAAAGTTCCATGTTTCACATCACATGTGAGGGGTTGAAACTTTGAAACATGATGAGGAAGTAGAAGAGGAGGTAGAGAGCTCAAGAGAGCAACTCAAGAATGAGCTTAAGTGATTGAATGAGAGAAAAATAGCTCATTATAGACCTTCACTCATTGAAGCATCCAATATCCACAAATAAAAATATGGAGCCATGCTTCAATAGTAAGTCAAGACAAATATAATATTGGATAAATCCATGCTTCCCCATTCCTCTTCATTTTCCACCTCATTTCTATTTTTCACAAAAATAGAAAATCATGCCATGCTTATATATATATATATATATATATATATATATATATATATATATATATATATATATAGTAAATAACTAGTGAGCTAATAATATTAGTTAAGATATAATTATATCAAATATAATATATATCACATTATTAAATCAACACTTGATTTAATAATCCGGTTATATCACATATAACCGACTAATATCATTTATCTGTGTATCATATTATCAAATCAACACTTGATTCGATAATCTGGTTATATCACATATAATCTAACTTGATAACAGATAACTGTCATATTACAATACGGTATCACATACACGTATTTAATCAGGCTCACGCACATATCACATATGTGCCCTACTTCGTTTCTCTTAAACCAGGAAACTTTTGTGTGGGACTCTAAAGACTTGTCTATACGCCAGCAGTAGGTGATGATAACATCAGTCACCTACAAGCCGTCAGCGGTATTAGCTGGACGTAACGGCTACCCTGGTATTGAGCGATATAAAGATCAACAAGAAACCTTTTCCATACTCTCCATGAAGCCTATCAGTAACACTACCGTACAGTCCGGTCTCTTCGTCTGATATGTCGCATATCATGTCTAGGGGTGGTAAACGTCATACCCCAGTAACGTGATAAGTCATGCCGATGTCTGGCCTATAACGGTTCGAGAAATTACTGATAACTCTTATCAGCAAATCTCAGCAGCAGCCCTGGCCAGGGACTTCCAGTTATAGCCAATCAAGCATAGTGCAACATCAACTACCAATACCGGAAGAGACGAAACCCCTCCTATCGCTCATTGCCTCCTTATGACTCGGGACTGTACCCAAAATCCACCTGTTTGCACAACTCCTCTTGAGCATGGTAGAGAGGAAATCAAATCACAGTGGGAGCCACTCAAGACTCTATGACGATCTCGGGTCTACATACTAATTTGTACCGGGGTCACCAGAGGACTGCTATCTGACGATAGGTATACTACCAACTATGAGTCCTCGGCAAGTCCTGTTCGGTGTACCCATTCTCCAATGAGCACCTGTGTACAATCTTTGATGTTACACACCAATGGTTGTGGGATCAACCATCACACTCTAAGGGACAAGATACGTACACACTAGTCTACTCTGGAATATCGATGCCCTTGTCTCGATATCCCCTCGACTAGGAACTGCTAAAGGATGTACTTTTCGACCACCCTGGCCCCACTAGTATGATCTCATCATAATCCTGGTAGTCAAGTACATATCCTAAGGGCTTCATCAACATGTAAGAGACAGACAGTATAATAATAGCAGTCTACATGTTAAGATAAAGGCAACAAGATAGCATATTATCATGTCGAGCAAGAAATTCATCTATATATATGTCCAAGCATCCACTATATCATAAAATAATGGCCTCTAGGGAATACATATTCCTAACAATCTCCCACTTGCACTAAGTCCAGTTGTTGTAGTATCTCATACCCAACATCCCAAAAAATCTCTCCATTAGCATCTGGGGGAGGGCCTTTGTGAGTGGATCCGCTGTGTTATCCTCTGTGTCATCCTCTGTGTCAAATCTCCTGACCTCGATCTCCCGGAGATCAACTATCTCCCTGATTAGGTGATACTATGTAAGAATATGTCTGGATCACTGATGGGACCAGGGTTCCTAGGCCAAAGCCACAGCTCCATTGCTATCACAATACACAGGTATTGGATGTACAATGGTAGGAACTAAGTTCATCTTATGAACTTATTCATCCAGACAGCCTCTTTGGCAGCATCGTTGGTAGCGATGTAATCAGCCTCTATCAACGAGTCTGCTACGGTATATAGCTTGGAACTCTTCCAACATACCATCCCTCCACGGAGGGTAAAGAAAAAACCCGAGACTGACTTTCAGTTGTCCTTATCATTCTGGAAGCTCAAATCGGTAAAGGACTCCACCTGGAGTTCACCGTTATCATACACCAAGAACATTTCTTTAGTCCTTCTCAAGTACATAAGAACGTTCTTCACAGCTGTCCAGTTCTTTTCCCCAAGATATTTTTGATACCTACTCACTACACCTAGTGAGTAAGCTACATCCGGTCTGGTACATAACATTGCATACATGATAGAGCCTATCGCCGAAGCATAGGGTATCCTTTGAATGCGAGCCCTCTGCAAATCAGTCTTGAGAGACATCTCTTTGGAGAGAGTGATTCCTGAACAAGCGGGTACATTACCACGTTAGAATCTTCCATACTAAACCACTTTAGTATGGTGTCTATGTACTTAGATTGAGACAATCCCAACATCCGTTTACATCTATCTCTATAGATCTTTATCTCCAGGATGTGGGAGGCATCACTTAGATCTTTCATGGAGAACATGCGTGATAATAAGAGCTTGACCGAGTGTAGCATAGGATTATCATTTCCTATCAAGAGTATATCATCCACGTATAATACGAGGAGACAACCTTACTCTATACAACCTTCTTATATATATAATGTTCATCTACATTTTTGATGAAGTCAAACTCATTGACAGCTTCATCAAAACAGATGTTCCAGCTCCGCGATGCCTGCTTCAATCCGTAGATGGATTTAAGAAGCATGCACATGCTTCCACCGCTCTCACTATCTATGAAGCCTTCTGGCTGTGTCATGTGCACGCTTTCTTCTAAATCACCATTTAGAAAAGCGGTCTTGAGGTGCAATCTACCAGATTTCATAGTTATGGTATGTAGCAATGGCAAGTAGGATCCTGATGGACTTAACCATAGTCACTGGAGAAAAGGTTTCATCATAGTCGATACCAGGTCGTTGACAAAAACCTTTTGCTACAAATTTAGCTTTGAAAGTCTCAACTTTTCCATCTACACCAAATTATCTTTCTCAAAGATCCATTTGTTCCCGATGGGTTTTACCCCTTCAGGAGCAACATCCAAAATCAATACTTTGTTGGTGTACATGGATTCCATCTCAGATCGCATAGCATCTAGCCATTTCACAGAGTCCCCACTCGTGATAGCCTGCTCGAAACTAGTTGGTCATCATCTTCCATGATGCAATCCTCGCTCCCATCGTCTATGAAAAAACCGTATTATCTCTCAGGTGGATTAGGAACCCTACTAGATCTGCGGAGTGGCTGCGGTTCTTCGGAGACTATTGAATCATCCGGTTCCACCAAATCGTCAGTTATAGTTTGTGTTGCTGGAACTTCTTCCAGTTCTAACTCATTACCACTAATTTCTTTCACAAGAACTTCCTTTTTTCTAAAAAGGTGGCATTCCGAGAAACAAAAACCTTTTGTTCTTCAGTGTGGTAGAAGATATACCCCCGCGAATGTTTGGGATATCTTACAAACTTGCACAGAACTGATCTTGTCTCGAGCTTGTCCAGATTTTGCTTTTCAACATAGGTCGGACAACCCCATATCTTCACTCGTTTAAGAGATGGTGTCTTCTCATTCCATATTGTTAGTGAGATATGCTCTAGAGGCCATTATTGTATAGTAATAGTTTTTATATTACATTTTGAAAGATTGGGATATATACACGGATTTATGACAGTCTTGCTCAATATAGTAGTATGCTACTTGGTTTGTATCTATCTTAATATGTGTATATGTTTATTTTAACCTATCGCTAATACATATTGATAGAGCCCTTAGGATCTTTGCTTGACTACCAGCGTTGTAATGGCAGTCATATTAGTGGGGCTGGGTAGTCTACAAGCACATCCTTATACAGGTCCCTAGTCACAGGATAATCGAGACAGGGCATCGATACTCCAGAGTAGACTAGTGTATACGCTTCTCATCCCAGCAGGGGAGATGGTCTGTCCCACAGCCATCAGTACGTTGTACCTGAGATAGTATGCAGGTGCTCAATGGGTTATGAGTTACACTAGATGGACTCGTTGGGAATTGCTGGTTGGTACTATACCTATCGTCAGGTAGCAGTTCCCAGGTGACATGAGTACAGCATAGTCCGTCGAATTGACACTGCTACTTTGCCTCAAGTGTGTTCCTGCTGTTCTTAGATTACTACCCTACCACGACTCTATTGAGTCATGCAAACAGATAGTAGTTGGGTGTAGTCCCGAAGCACTTGGAGGCAGTGGCGGTTAGATAGGATTCTTCTCTCCCGGTATTGGGGGTTGATGTCGCGCTGTGATTCGGAAAGCCATTACACAAAGTCCCTGTCTAGGGCAAGTGAGATTTGCTGGTAGGGATTCCAGTAGTTTCTCAGGGTGTTTTTGACTGCACTCCGACACGACTTATTGTGCTATTAGGGGAATGACGCTTGCCGGCCCCTAGGACCGATATGTGACACTCTTAGACGAATAGACCGAACTGTATGGAGATTGCCACAGATAGGATCAGTAGGGGTACGGATGGGTTTGCTCGTCGGCCTTGTTATCGACAAATACCTGGGTAGCCGTTACGTACAGCTAGTGCCGCTGACGCGCTTGTGGTTAAACCCACTGCCAGCGTACTGTCGAGTCTTTAGTGTCCCACACAGAGGGTTTCCCAGCTTCGGGCAAAACGTGTAGAGGTCGTATGGTTTTGCGACAGAGTTCGATCACATATGTGCACTTGTGCACATATGATGTTCACGCAGACAATACTAGTGGGCTTTGGTTTAAACCGGATCCTAGTATTTGATTATTGGATTAGTTTCGTCTCATTGTATTCGTGTTTCTCGGAATACGGATACGGGTATATATATACGGATGAGAGGTGCATTCTTGTAATTTGATCAAGATTGTTTCTTAGAGTCTGACACCTCAATTAGGGTTTTTCTTTTATGATTAATTCTTTTGTGAGGTGGTGGAAATGAGAGAGGAAACTTTGTGGTATTTTAGTGAAATGTGATTAGGGTTTCATGTTGACTTTCTTGGACTTTTGTGAGATTAGAAGACTTAGATATTTTGAGATATTTCTTGAGATATTTATATGAGATATTTTCTTTTGGTTTAAAAGTCAAAAACACTAGCCATTTTCATATTATCTTTTTCACTTGAAAAAACAACAGATACTTTCCTCTCTCATGCTCCTCAAGCATTCTCCATCTCATTTCAAACCCTAACCATCTCATGAGTTCAGAATCCTAGGGTTTGTGAGACTACTAGACTCCTAATCACTCTCTACACATCTTAGGCTACTTAGTTTAGCATACCAAGCTACCTAGTTACCTCAAATTAGAGGTTAAGCTCAAAGTTGAAACTTTCGGGTGGATCTTCTACGATTTGGAGAAGCCGACGAGGAAGCGCGGTTCGTTCTCACTTCGAGGAGCTCATGAGGTAGAGAAGGACAGCGAGGAGGTGAAGGACAGCAAGAACTTGAGGTATAACTTTCTCACATAGTAGTCAAACCTCTAATCTAGTTTGTTAGTTACTGTTTAGTATCGATCCTGGTGTTTAGTCGATGTTACAAAGCACTTAAAAATCGTTTTTTGCAAACTCCACCTCCACGCGAACACGTGGGGTGCATGGCATCAACTTACAGTTGTATCAAAGCCGACAAAACCATAGCTAACAGATTAAACGACAAGTATAACTACTAAACCGAAATAACCCGAAAACATCGAAACGTAGATCCTAGTTTCTGTTGATTTTTTCCGAGGCTCTAAAAATTATTTTAGCAACTGCAGAGTACTCGTTCACTTGTAAAGTGAACACACACCAAAAACGAGACAATTCCCTCTAAACTGGACCGGCCATAATAGCAAAAAATCCGGCCTCACCGGTTTTTGTGAAAGCGATTGCTTCGTGTTTTGGTCTGTGGTTTTGTTACTTGGATCTAGTGTTTCAGGTGTTGTTTATTTTTGTCAATTTTGAATATGCTGTCAATTCTTCACTGTGGCAATACAGGGTGTTTCGAAGTCTCGGTTTAACGTCGTTTAATGTTCCAAGTTGTGATATATGTGTTCGTAAACTTCCGCTAATTGCTATATGTTGGTTAGTTGGGGGTTGCACATTTCTATGATGTTTGGTTTGTGTATAAGGACTTATTGGATCGTCGTGAATGAATAGACGGGGATGTAAGACGAGAAATTCTTTCATTCAAATGTAAATTGTAATTTGTTGTAATATTTTTTCGCAGGGCACATCCGGGTTGAGGTTGTAGCCACCGTTGTATTATTACATTTACTGTTTATTGCTCCTACGATAGACCCAGGGTGGGGTACACAAACTACCGGGTACTTTGAAGTGCCGAGTTGCCTACTCACATTGATGAGGGAGGTTTCTTCACTTCTGGTATTTGGTGGGTAATTTGCCCCACCCGTAGGGGTCTGGAGTAGGGTTTAGCTATTTATCATGACCGTAGAATCCGTCTTTCGTTACAGGCTTAACCGAAACGCGGAATTCCTAGTATATCTAATGTGTTCATCTGTAATATGGAATGCCTATTATTGCATCTAAAGAATGGATATTATATATATATATAATAGACGTTGCCTATGTTTTGCATCCATGCTAGTCCAGCCCCCAGCTCTGGCGTTAGTTATCTAACCTAACGGTGTAAGACGGGGCCCTGTGGCGAATGCGGATGACATAAGCGTACGTTGTATTTTTGTCTTTTTCTACAATAGTAGGTTAATTGATAGGACTGCATTATATTAATGCAAAGCAAACAAACCAAAACTGAATCATTGGAACAATTTTAAAACCACTCGATTTTTTCAAAACAGTAAAACTTTTAAAATGCGGAGTTTAAACCACTCCTTTTAAAAGCTATTAGGTTTCTTCGATTATATCAAGTTCACTACGTTCACGGTTTCGCCAAAACCATTCGTAGCCATCCGTCATTTTAGTTGGACATTCAGTAGTATTCAAGCTATGTATTTTGACCTTCACCAAGGCAAAGTGATTGGTAGCAGTTGAATGTTCATCTGTAGCATAGATAGATGCGTTGGTTTGGGACAGTCGTACTGCTATTTTGGCCTTCGTCAAGGGTATGTACGGATGGATTCAAATTAACCTGGACAATGACGGGTAGAACTTAACATGTGACTTATGATATATTGGCCTTCGTCAAGGTCATAAGAGCATGGGGCAAAAATCCACATCGTGAGTTTCTAAAGAAACTGAAACTTGCTAGTATTGCATACCATTTGGAGTGTGATAATTTTGGTAGGATTCCTCCGACTTTATCACACGATGATATTGGGATCCCGATCCTACTATGAGTATATGCTACTCCTCAGGAGATTTTTTCATTTAACGATCAATGCTATAAACCAAGTAGGTGTCTAGAAAGGTGTTAGCGGGGCTACGCCTCCAGGGAAAAGAGGTTATTTAATGAAGGAACTTTGCGAAAGCGTCCTAAAACCTCCCTCGAAGTACCGACACTAGCCTGGCTGAAAGGTTAAGCAAGTATTGTACGGTGAGATTAATCCCGACTAATTCTTCTTTTATGGTTTGAGGAAGGATTCAAGAAACAGTGGGAGCCATCTTATTTAGATAAACTAAAAACCAATTTAAACTTGCAAGAGTATCATGCTTAAGTGTTTCTTCTCTCTTTCCTAATTGCAGCAACCAAAGATGACGGGCCTTAAGTTACTATTAGAAAAAAATATATTGACAGGGCCAAACTATAAAGATTGGTTCAGGAATGTCAAGATGGCAATCACTATGACAAATTGGGCTATATCCTTAATACTAAAGCCCTCGCCGTCCCAGGTCCAGACTCCAGTGTCACGGATAAGAAAATCCGTAAGATCTGGGAGATTGACTGCGCGAAGGCCAAGTGCTTCGTGCTGGCCTCTATGGACAACGAACATCAGAAGCGGCATGAGAATATGGATCTTGAATCCATATTCCTCCATACCAAGGAATTATATAGAGAGAAATCTCGTATCGTAAGATACGAGACCTCGAAGAAGCTATTTCAGGCGAGGTTGGCCGTCGGGTCATCTGTAGGGGAACATATCCTTAAGATGATCGGCTACATTGAAGAGCTCACGGACCTTGGGACCACGTTAGAGAATGAGCTGTATACAGACTTAATTCTGCAGTCCCTCCCTTCCACCTATGCCCAGTTTATCTTGAATTTTAATATTCAAGGTAAAGAAGTTGAACTTCCGAAACTCCTCAACATGTTGAGGAGTGCTGAGGGCACCCTGCAGAAAGCCAGAGAAACACCCGCTCTACTTGTTGGTGGAGCTTCCTCTTTTAGATCTAAGGCGAAAGCCAAAAGAAAGAAGAAGAAGTCCCCCACCAAACCGTGAGGCGGTGTCAGTAAGGTGGAAGCAAATGGCTAGGCCAGAGTATCGGGCCCAACAGTAGGAAAGGAAGAATGCTTCTACTGTTATAAGAAGGGCCATTGGAAGAAAGAATGCAGGGCTTGGAAGGCTAAGAACTAGGACCCGAAGCAAGTTGTGGCTTCGGCTTTAGGTGTGTTTGTAATTGAAAACTATCTGTCAATCAACTCTACTTCCTGGGTATTGGATACCGGATCAGGATCTCATATCTTTAATTCTTTTGCAGGCGTTGAGAAGCCATAGAGTTCTGAAGACTAGTGATATGACCCTCAGAGTTGCGAACGGAGCGAGCGTGGATGCTGTGTCCGTAGGGGAATATCACCTAGGATTGACGAGTGGACATATTTTGGTTTTGCGCAACTGTTTTTGTGTACCTAGTTTAACTTGTAATATCATTTCTGTATCTTTGTTATCTAAAAAAGGTTATGATTTTACATTTGCAAGCGATGTCGTAAACATCCACCTTAATCATGGTCTGATTGGGTTAGGTACTCTAAACAACGGTATATACGTATTAAACCAATTGCAAATTTTCGATGTCCAGAACACACATAAAATAAAGACTCCAGAATTAAATCAAGCTTTCTTATGGTATTGTAGACTGGGTCACATCAACGAAACAAGGTTGACCAAGTTACATAAAGAAGGATATTTGGATCTATTTGAATATCAATCTTATGCAACTTGTCAATTATGTTTCGAAGGAAAGATGACAAAGACTCCGTTCACTGGACACGGAGTAAGAGCGAGCGAGGTCTTGGGACTCATACACAGCGACGCATGTGGTCCAATGTCTACGCATGCAAGAAGTGGTTATTCCTATTTTATTACTTTTACCGATGGTTTCTCTAAGTATGGACATATTTTCTTGATGAAATATAAATCTGAGGCCTTTGAGAAATTCCGAGAATATAAGAATGAAGTGGAAAAACAAACCGGTAAAAGTATCAAGCCACTGAGATTTGATCGAGGTGGTGAATACTTGAGTGTCGAGTTCCTGGGTTATCTAAAAGAGAATGGAATTCTCTCTCAGTTTACTCCTCCATACACGCAACAACGCAATGACGTATCGGATAGACGGAACCGAACCCTATTGGATATGGTGTGTTTCATGATGAGTAGCGCTGAGTTACCGCGATCATTCTGGGGCTATGCACTAGAATCAGCTGCATATTTTTTGAACAAGGCTCCTACCAAGACTGTGCCTACTACACCATATCAGATGTGGAGTGGGAAGAAACCATATCTTCAATATCTGAAGATACGGGGATGTCCAGCTTTTGTTAAAAGGCAGCATGCGGACAAGCTCGAGACACGCTCAGTACTATATAAGTTTGTGGGATACCCAAAGAACTCCAGGGGGTATCTTTTCTGTTACGCAGAGGAACAAAATGTTTTTGTTTCTTGTCATGCCCACTTTTTGGAACATTAATTTTTAGAAAAAGAAACTAGTGTGAGCGCAATAGAACTGGAAGAAATTCCAGAACCACAAGCTATTACTGAAAGATTGGTAGAAGTTTCAAAAGAACAGGACATTCCCGCGCCACTCCGCAGGAGTAGTAGGCTGTCTCATCCGCCCGAGAGATACTGCGGTATTCTCATAGACGGGGATAGAGAAGATTGCATCATTGATAATGATGAGCCAACTAACTTCCAGCAAGCCATTCAGAGCACAGACTCGATAAAATGGCTGGATGCAATGCGGACTGAGATGGAGTCCATGTACACCAACAAAGTATGGACTTTGGTCATTGCTCTAGAAGGGGTAAACCCCGTAGGCTGCAAATGGATCTTCAGAAAGAAGATTGGTGTAGATGGACAGGTTGAAACCTATAAGGCTAGACTTGTTGCAAAAGGATTTCGTCAAAGACCTGGTTTGGACTATGATGAAACTTTTTCTCCAGTGGCTATGCTCAAATCCATTTGGATCCTTCTTGCCATTGCTGCTTTACACGATTATGAGATTTGGCAGATGGACGTAAAGACCTCTTTTCTAAATGGACATTTGGAAGAGTGCGTCTGTATGGACCAGCCAGAGGGTTTCATTCAGAGTGGGAGCAGCGGGAAAGTGTGCAAGTTGCTTAAGTCCATCTATAGACTAAAGCAAGCATCAAAGAGTTGGAACATCTGTTTTGATGAGACGGTCAAAGAATTTGACTTTATCAAAAAACCAGATGAGCCATGCATCTATAGTAAGATTATAGCACGAACTGTTTTATTCCTCGTCTTGTATGTGGATGACATTCTCTTGATAGGAAATGACATTCCTATGCTACAATCTGTCAAAGGGTTCTTGTCACATAGGTTCTCCATGAAAGACCTGGGTGATGCCTCTTACATTCTGGGGATCCAGATCTATCGTGATAGATTTAAGAGGATGTTGGGACTTTCACAGTCTAGGTGTTAGTTGTATGTATGCCCTAGAGGCCAGTATTGTACAGATGATGTATATTATATTGGATGCTTGGACATATAAAGAGAGGACTTTCTTGCTAGATATGATAGTGTGCTATCTGGTTGCTCTTTATCTTAACATGTATACTTGTCTATTGATACTGTCTTATAGTTACATGTTGGTAAAGCCCTTAGGATATGTACTTGACTACCTGGACTATGATGCAGATCATACTAGTGGGGACAGAGTAGTCCATAAGTACGTCCTTTAATGTTCCTAGTCGTAGGTGTATCGAGACAGGGCATCGATATACCAGAGTAGACTAGCGTATACGCTTCTCGACCCATGAGATGGGCGATGGATGATCCCATATCCATTGGTATTTGACATCAGAGATGGTATACGGGTGCTCAGTGGAGACTGGGTATACTGGACGGACTCGCCGAGAACTCCCAGATGGTATTATACTTCACGTCAGATGGCAGTTCTCTGGTGACACTTTTGCAGGTTAGTCTGAAGACCCGAGATCGTCATAGAGTCTTGTATGATTCCCACCGTGCTTTGATTTCCACCTTACCACGTCCAAGAGGGCGTGCAAAATGGTGGTTTTTGGGCACAGTCCTGAGTCACATGGAGGCAATGAGCGATAGGAGGGGTTTCGTCTCTCCTGGTATTAGGGTTGATGTTGCGCTGTGCTCGATTGGCCATAACAGGGAAGTCCCTGGCCAGGGCTGATTTAAAGATTTACTGGTAAGTGTTACAATTAGTTTCTCGACCTGTTATGAGCCTCACATCGGCACGACTTATCGGTTATTGGGGTCTGACGTTTACCACCTCTAGACTTGATATGCGACATATCAGACGAGGAGACCGGACTGTACGGGAAGTGTTACCGTTAGGCTTTTACAGGAGTCGGAGCGGGCTTGCTTGCTGATCTTCTGATCGCTCAATACCCGGGTAGCCGTTACGTCCAGCTAGTACCGCTGATGGCTTGTGGGTGCTTGATGTGATCATCACCTACTGCCGGCGTATTGACGAGTCTTTAGAGTCCTACATAGAGGTTTTACTGGCTCAGGCAAAACGAAACAGGAGCGCATATGTGATATGTGCGGGACCGAGAATAATGTGTGTATGTTATACCATATTCTATTCTCGCGACTTTTTGTATCGGCCGGTTATATGTGATATAGCCGGGTTATCGAATCAAGTGTTGATTCGATAAGTCAATACATTGGATGTTAGTCGGTTATATGAGATATAACCGGATTATTAAGTCAAGTGTTGATTTAATAATTTAGTGTATAATTGTATATATGATATACTAATTTACATTAACTAACATTTGTTCACTTAAGGGTTTTATTTCTCACATGTGCACAACTTTAATATATATGTGATATATATTAAAATGTGTTTTCTTATTGTATCATGGTTGTTGATACATCATGCATGGATGTGCAAGACATACACCATTCTATTTTAAATGGTGGTTAATAATTGTTTAAGGTAATTACAAATTAGTGGACCATTTGTCACAGGCATGAAGCTTGTAGAAGCTTGTGGATGCTTTGGCAAAGTCCACTAACTTTGTTTTACTTTAGATTTTTATTAACCTAACCATTTAGGATTAGCTATGGTAATGTCTCTACATGAGTTAGTATATGATACTCACTCACTATGGTTAGCTCACTCACTTGATCATTATCCTCATCTTTTCTTTTGTTCATCTTCTTCTTCTTCTTTGAGCAAAAGAAAAGCTTGCTAGGGTTTCAAAAAGAGAGTGAAAGATAGTGAGAAATAAAATTCTAAAGAGAACCCACTTTCTATTTCTCCATCCTCTACTAGACTAACACTTTAGTATAGGGTGTTTGCTTCACTAATTCTCTAGTTAGTGAAGTAGTATCTTGAGTTGATATTCCCTCGATGTAGATCATCTTCGGCCTCGAAGACTTCAAGCAAGGATTCTTTTTTCGCCTCGTGAAGCCATGCAAGAGCCCGGGAGAACCATGATCGCAGCGAAGGGACTACGACAAGGAGCTTTAGAAGTGAAGGACCGATCTATAATGGTTGTATTTCGTATTCACTTAGTAGTAAATGTTATTTACTTGCATGTGTAACCCTAATTATCTAGCAAAGATCTTGTTTAGGGTTGTTAGGCACGGCTAAAATTTTAATCGCGCATAGTTGATGCCTTGTAGAACCTTGTTAGAGTGCTTAGTAACCCTACAGTTGTATCAGAGCCTAGCTAGAGTATTAGGCGACGTGTATGCGAAGTTAAAACTCCGAACGAACCCCGAAACCTCAAAATCAACCCCTCTCTGGTCATTTTTTAAAACTGTGATTTTTCCTGAATTAAAAATACCTAAAAAATTCAGCAGGTAATTTTAAGCATTACTATGCAAAATGAGCACCTAATCCGTACGGACCGCCGCAGAACCGAGGCCATACCTCTCTTGGGCCGCGGATCCGCGGCCGTACTGTAGCAATAGGCTTTTGTTTTTGTACAGTAATATTTATTTCTGTTAGTGCTATTTTCTGAGTATTTTTTATCTGACTCAAGTGTTGAGTGTTCTGGGGTTTATTTTGTATTCGTTGATTCAATCAGAAATTTAATTTCGTTATGTTTTCCGGATATTTAGAAAGTTTTAAAATATTCGAACGGATATCATTAACTCGCTTTTTCCCGACACGAAAAACTTTCAATTGTTGAATTTTTCTTCGGTTTAGATCTTTCGTAAAAACGTGCAAGTAAACTGATGGACCCTCTAGAAGAACACAAACCTTAACTCGATTATGTGACCATCTGAACCGCCTCTAAAACTTTAGGATTTGGGGCAGTACGGCGTGCCACATGTGAGGCGTTGGCTTGACCCTTCTACGGCTGGACCGTTGGTACTGTGACGTATTCTGGAATTTTTGAACTCCGCTCAAGAGTTGAGCTATTAAGGAAATCTTGGGTATTTGATTATTCGATCGGAAAGTTTAATACTGTCTATTTATCTAGAATGTGATACAATATGTGGAATTCATATAGTTAGGCATGAAATGCGAAGTATGTGATATTTCGGATTTATGATGTCTAAAGAGATTGTGGATTCCAAATATTGTAGTTTTACACTTTCTTTTCTGCGACCGTAAGTGTAATATGTGATATCGCCGGTTTCGTTGCTATATGTCAACGAAAATTGGGATGCGCATATTTACTTACGTTGATGACATGTGATGTTATGTGTTGCTGGATATGTTATATTGGATCGTCGCGTTTTTGAATAGCCGGGGGTTTTATGTGAGATGAGGGTTTTTATTTTCATTCATGTAAAATTCATTGTATGTAATATTCTTTTATTGGGGCACTTTCAGGATGAGGATGATGTCACCATTGTATATTATTTACTTTTTCGCACTAGGATAGACCCAAGGAGGAGAGCACAAGTAACCGGGTTCTAAAGTCCAGTGGGAGACCAACTCGAGGAGTCGAGTCCGGGTCTTCTAACTCTAGAATTGGAAGGGTTGCTTGCTGCTCTCGTAGGGGGTCTAGGGGTGTGTGTTTGGCTATTCATCATGACCGTGGAATCCGTGTTTTATAGAGGCTCAAAATAAAACACGGACGTCCTAGTATATCCAATGTTTCATATTTTTCTTATGCTGCGATATCTGTGATGTGATCATTTGATATGTTGTGATAAATACTGTATATAGTATATATGATATATTATATAGACATTACTTATGTTTTACACCCGCGCTAGCTCTGCCCCGCTCTGCCTTTAGTTACCTAACCTAACGGTGCACGAGAGGACATCGAGGCGAATGCGGATGGCATAAGTGTACGTCGTATTTATCTGTGATGTTTAGGTGATTTAAATGATGGGACTTCATTAATATGATTAATGAAAGAAAAGAAACCTAAAAGATGTTATAGAATCAAATTTTCAAAAAGGGTAGCTACAGTTTTTTGCTTTGCATAGCGATATATATGATATATCCTGCACCTTATTCGATGAGGAAAGAGCCGAGATCCCTTCACCGGGAGTGACCTCTTTAGCAAAACTGGCAGATGCTACAACACTCGGTTTGTTTTTGATTGCTTTTGGAGTTTTTGCTTTGCATAGCGATATATATGATATATCCTGTACTTTATTCTATAAGGAAAGAGTCGAGATCCCTTCACCGGGAGTGACCTCTTTAGCAAAACTAATAAAAGCCTCAAAATCACTCCATTTTAAAAATCACATGATTCTACAACGATATCAAGTTCATTACGCAATAGATTTTCAGAAAAACCTGTCGTAGCCCTCCGTCATTTCAGATAAGTTATATATAGTATTCGTGCTGCATTTGTTGGCTTTCGTCAAGGTGTAGTGTGCGGTAGCTATATGCTGCTTATCTGCTGCATATGATGCGATTGGATTAAGGTAGTCGTGCGACTTTGTTGGCTTGTGTCAAGGGTCGTACGGGTGGGTTTAATTCAATCAAGAAATGACGGGTTGAACTTGACTAGCGCACTATGGTTTGTTGGCCTGCGTCAAGGTCATGGGACGCTAGGGGCAAAATGTTATCGGGAATTTCAAGTGTTGAAATTTGCAATGAGATTGCATACCTTCTATGAGATAGTTGGATCCCGATACCCACTGCGAGTAATTGTTACTCCTGGGAGAGTTTTACACAGGACAATTAGCCGATCAAGTAGGTGTCTAGAAAGGTGTCAACGGGGTTACGCCTCTGGGAAAACGAGATTTACTTTAATTAGGTCCGTGCGAAAGCACGGGGAACCTCCCTCAAAGTACCGACACTGGCCTGGCTGAAACATTGGCGAAATTGTAAAGTGTAATTAATCCCGACTAGTCTTTCCTTTTAAGGTTTAAAGGAAGATTTGATAAAAACAGTGGGAGCCATCCTGATTAGATAAAATAATAACCAATCTGATCTTGCAAGAGTATACGCTAAAGTGTTTTTCTTCTCTCTCTCTCCAGGTAGCGACCATATCATGCCTTAATCAAGATAATAATATGGATGTATTGACCGAACCGGCATATTATACTGTGCTGGGGAACGTTGGTTCCGTTCTTTCTTATAAGAGTTATAGGACTGAACAGGATATAGGGGAATACCAGGATTCCCATGCCACCCGAATGAAGAAAGTACATGTTGATGCATTTTCTTCGGGTGAGTTCGTTATAGAGAACTATTTCTCAGTTCACTCTACGTCCTGGGTATTAGATACCGGATCGGGATCCCATATATGTAATATGTTACATGGGCTACGTAAAGGTAGGGAACTGGGAGAGGGTGATCATTCCGTAAGAGTAGGGAATGGTGCAAATGCTGCTGCCAAAGCAGTTGGCGAATATCACCTTGTGTTACCAAATGGTAATACATTGGTTCTGAACGAATGCTATTACATTCCGACCCTGATATGCAATCTTATATCAGTTTCTTTATTGAGCAAAGAAGGATATAATTTTGTAGTACAGGATGATGTTATGAACATATTCCTGAATCAAAAGTTGATTGGATCAGGTTCGTTATTTAATGGCATATACGTTCTCAATCAAACTACAGTCCTTAATATACAAAACACACACAAGAGGAAGAGTTCAGAAATGAATGAATCCTTCTTGTGGCATTGTAGACTTGGTCATATAAATGCGACACGGCTAGCTAAGTTGCATAAGGATGGATATTTGAAACCGTTCGAATTTTCATCTTATGACACATGCCAGTCATGTCTCAAAGGCAAGATGACCAAAACTTCGTTTACGGGACACGGAGAAAGAGTTACAGAACTCTTGGGACTAGTATATAGTGATGTATGCGGTCCCATGTCTACACATGCCAGGAATGGTTCTTCGTACTTCATTACATTCACTAACGATCTCTCTAGGTTTGGATATGTGTTCCTGATGAAACACAAATCAGAAGCTTTTAAGAAATTTAGAGAATATAAACAAGAAGTCGAGAACCAAACCGGGAAAAGTATTAAAATCCTTCGATCTGATCGAGAAGGTGAATACTTGAGCAATGAATTCCTGGACTTCCTAAAAGAGAATGGGATTCTCTCTCAGCTAACTCCTCCATATACACCACAGCACAACGGTGTATCAGAACGGAGGAATCGCATCCTATTAGATATGGAGCGCTCTATGATGAGCATAGCTGAGTTGCCTATTTCCTTCTGGGGATATGCACTGGAAACAGCTGCAGACCTATTTAATATGGTTCCCACCAAATCTGTGCCAACCACTCTATATGAGATATGGAAAAGAAAGAGACCATGTCTTAATTATGTTAAGATATGGGGTTGTCCGGCAAATGTAAAAACGCAAAATCCGGACAAACTCGCGGCAAGGTCCATTCTGTGTAAGTTTATTGGATATCCCAAACATTCGCGCGGGTATATCTTCTACCACACCGAGAAACAAAAGATGTTTGTTTCTCGACATGCCACCTTTTTAGAAAAGGAATTTCTTAAAAAAGAGATTAGTGGCAAGGAGGTAGAACTGGAAGAGGTTCCAGCAATACAGACTACGATAGAAGATTTGGTTGAACTAGAGAATTCCGTAGTTCCCAACGAACCTCAGCCTCTCTGCCGATCTAGTAGGGTTTCTCACCCACCTAAGAGATACTACGGTTTTCTCATGGATGGTGGGAGCAAGGATTGCATCATGGTTGATGATGACCCAACTAGCTTCGAGCAGGCCATCACGAGTGGGGACTCAGTGAAATGGCTGGATGCAATGCGGCCCGAGATGGAATCCATGTACACCAACAAAGTATGGACTTTGGAAGATGCTCCTGAAGGGGTAAAACCCATTGAGAGCAAGTGGATCTTCAAGAAAAAACTTGGTGTAGATGGGAAAGTGGAGAATTTCAAAGCTAGACTTGTTGCAAAGGGCTTTCGTCAAAGACCAGGTGTGGACTATGACGAAACCTTTTCTCCAGTGGCTATGCTTAAATCCATCCAGATCATGCTTGCCATCGCTGTATATCATGACTACGAAATCTGGCAAATGGATGTTAAGATCGCCTTTCTAAACGGTGATTTAGAAGAGAGCGTGTACATGACTCATCCAGAGGGCTTCGTAGCTAGTGGGAGCAGCGGGAAGGTGTGCAAGCTGCTTAAATCCATTTATGGATTAAAGCAAGCATCGCGGAGTTGGAACATCTGCTTTGACGTCGTTATCAAAGAGTTTGATTTCGTCAAAAACGTTGATGAACCTTGTATCTACAAAAAGGTGGCAGAGAGTAAGGTTGTCTTCCTCGTATTGTACGTGGACGACATACTCTTGATAGGAAATGACATTCCTATGTTGCAATCGGTCAAGCTCTTCTTATCACAAAGATTCTCAATGAAAGATCTAGGTGATGCCTCCTGCATATTGGGAATTATGATCTATAGAGATAGATCTAAAAGGATATTGGGATTGTCCCAATCCAGGTACATTGACACCATACTAAAGAGGTTTAGTATGGAAGAATCCAAGCGTGGGAACTTACCCACGATCTTTGGACTCACTCTCTCCAAAGAGATGTCTCCCAAGACTGATTTGGAGAGAGCTCGCATGCAAGGGATACCCTATGCTTCGGCTGTAGGCTCTATCATGTACACGGCGCTATGTACCAGACCCGATGTAGCACACTCACTAAGTGTAGTGAGTAGGTATCAAGCTGATCCTGGAGAGAGTCACTGGACAGCTGTGAAGAGCATTCTCAAGTACTCGCGAAGGACTAAAGAGATGCTCTTGGTGTATGGTAACAGAGAACTCCAAGTGGAGTCCTTTACCGATTCGAGCTTCCAGAGTGATAAGGACGACACTAAGTCGCACTCGGGATTTGTCTTTACCCTTTACGGAGGGGCCGTTAGTTGGAAATGTTCCAAGCAGGAAACCATGGCAGACTCGACGATGGAGGCTGAATACATCGCTGCCAACGATTCTGCCAAAGAGGCTGTCTGAATCAAGAAGTTCGTTACTGAACTTGGAGTGGTTCCATCCATTGAGCATCCAATACCTTTGTATTATGATAATAATGGAGCGGTGGCTTTGGCCAAGGAACCCAGGTCCCATCAGCGATCCAGGCATAATCTGAGGCGGTATCACCTGATCCGGGAGATAGTTGATCTCCGGGAGATCGAGGTCAGGAGGGTTGACACGAAGAAAAACACTGCGGATCCACTCACGAAGGCCATTCCTCAGATATAGTTTGAGAGACTCTTCGGGAAGCTTGGTATGCGATATTACAGTAGCTGGCCCTAGTGCAAGGGGGAGATTGTTAGTTGTATGTATGCCCTGGAGGCCAGTATTGTACAGATGATGTATATTATATTGGATGCTTGGACATATATAGAGAGGACTTTGTTGCTCGATATGATAGTGTGCTATCTGGTTGCTCTTTATCTTAATATGTATACTTGTCTCTTGATACTATCTTATAGTTACATGTTGGTAAAGCCCTTAGGATGTGTACTTGACTACCTGGACTATGATGCAGATCATACCAGTGGGGACAGAGTAGTCCATAAGTACATCCTTTAATGTTCCTAGTCGTAGGTGTATCGAGACAGGGCATCGATATACCAGAGTAGACTAGCGTATACGCTTCTCGACCCATGAGATGGGCGATGGATGATCCCATATCCATTGGTGTTTGACATCAGAGAAGGTATACGGGTGCTCAGTGGAGACTGGGTACACTGGACGGACTCGTCGAGAACTCCTAGATGGTATTATACTTCACGTCAGATGGCAGTTCTCTGGTGACACTTGTGCAGGTTAGTCTGTAGACCCGAGATCGTCATAGAGACTTGTGTGATTCCCACTGTGCTTTGATTTCCACCTTACCACGTCCAAGAGGGCGTGCAAAATGGTGGTTTTTGGGTACAGTCCCGAGTCACATGTAGGAAATGAGCGATAGGAAGGGTTTCGTCTCTCCCGGTATTAGGGGTTGATATTACGCTGTGCTCGATTGGCCATAACAGGGAAGTCCCTGGCCAGGGCTGATTTAGAGATTTACTGGTAAGTGTTACCAGTAGTTTCTCGACCCGTTATGAGCCTCACATCGGCACGACTTATCGGTTATTGGGGTCTGACGTTTACCACCCCTAGACTTGATATGCGACATATCAGATGAGGAGACCGGACTATACGGGATGTGTTACCGTTAGGATTTTACAGAAGTCGGAGCGGGCTTGCCTGCTGATCTTCTGATCACTCAATACCCGGGTAGCCGTTACGTTCAGCTAATAGCGCTGACAGCTTGTGGGTGCTTGATGTGATCATCACCTACTGCCGGCGTATTGACGAGTCTTTAGAGTCCTACATAGAGGTTTTACTGGCTCAGGCAAAACGAAATAGGAGTGCATATGTGATATGTGTGGGACCGAGAATAATGCGTGTATGTAATACCGTATTCTATTCTCCCGACTTTTTGTATCGGTCGGTTATATGTGATATAGCCGGGTTATCGAATCAAGTGTTGATTCGATAAGTCGATACATTGGATGTTAGTCGGTTATATGAGATATAACCGGATTATTAAGTCAAGTGTTGATTTAATAATTTAGTGTATAATTGTATATATGATATACTAATTTACATTAACTAACATTTGTTCACTTAAGGTTTTTTTTTCCTCACATGTGCACAACTTTAATATATATGTGATATATATTAAAATGTGTTTTCTTATTGTATCATGGTTGTTGATACATCATGCATGGGTGTGCAAGACATACACCATTCTATTTTAAATGGTGGTTAATAATTATTTAAGGTAATTACAAATTAGTGGACCTTTTGTCACAAGCATGAAGCTTGTAGAAGCTTGTGGATGCTTTGACAAAGTCCACTAACTTTGTTTTACTTTAGATTTTTATTAACCTAACCATTTAGGATTAGCCATGGTAATGTCTCTACATGAGTTAGTATATGATACTCACTCACCATGGTTAGCTCACTCAATTGATCATTATCCTCATCTTTTCTTTTGTTCATCTTCTTCTTCTTCTTTGAGCAAAAGAAAAGCTTGCTAGAGTTTCAAAAAGAGAGTGAAGGATTGTGAGAAATAAAATTCTAAAGAGAACCCACTTCCTATTTCTCCATCCTCTACTAGACTAGCACTTTAGTATAGGGTGTTTGCTTCACTAATTCTCTAGTTAGTGAAGTAGTAGCTTGAGTTGATATTCTCTCGACGTAGATCATCTTCGACCTCGAAGACTTCAAGCAAGGACGCTTCTTTCGCCTCGTGAAGCCATGCAAGAGCCCGGGAGAACCATGATCGCAGCGAAGGGGCTACGACAAGGAGCTTTAGAAGTGAAGGACCGATCTACAAAGATTGTATTTCGTATTCACTTAGTAGTAAATATTATTTACTTGCATGTGTAACCCTAATTATCTAGCAAAGATCTTGTTTAGGGTTGTTAGGCACGGCTAAAATTTTAATCGGGCATAGTTGATGCCTTATAGAACCTTGTTAGAGTGCCTAGTAACCCTACAGTAGGTACATCGACACCATACTGAAAAGATTTAGTATGGAAGATTCAAAGTACGGTAATTTACCGGCTTGTCATAGAATCAACCTCTCCCAAGAGATGTCTCCCAAGACTGATCTGGAAAGGGATCGCATGTCTAATATACCCTACGCTTCTGCATTAGGATCTATAATGTATGCGATGTTGTGTACCAGACCAGATGTAGTTTATGCACTAAGCGTGGTAAGCCGGTATCAGTCAAACCCTGGGGAGAAGCACTAGATAGCAGTAAAGAACATTCTAAAGTACCTGAGAAGGACTAAGAAAATGTTCTTGGTTTACGGCGGAAAAGACCTCCAGATCGAGGCCTTTGTTGACTCTAGCTTCCAGAGTGACAAGGATGACTCCAAATCCATATCGGGTTATGACTTTACCCTCAATGGAGGGGCGGTCTGTTGGAAAAGTTCCAAGAAAGACACCGTTGCTGACTAGACGATGGAAGCAGAGTATATCGCAGCTTCTGATGCCGCAAAAGAAGCAGTCCGGATGAGGAAGTTCTTAATAGAACTTCAGGTGGTTCCGTCTATTGTTGATCCAATACCTCTGTATTATGACAACAACGGGGATATTGCTTTAGCAAAGGAACCCAGGTCGCATCAGAAATCTAGACACATCTTGAGGCGGTATCACCTGATCAGGGAGATCGTGGATCGCCAGGAGATCGAGGTGCGGGGAGTTGCTACTAAGGACAACACTGCAGATCCATTCACAAAGGCCATCTCTCAGACGCAGTTCGAGAGGCTATTCGAGATGATAGGTCTGCGATATGCCAGCTCATGGCCTTAGTGCAAGTGGGAGATTGTTAGTGTGATATGCCCTAGATGCCATTATTGTATAGTACTAGTTTGTATATTATATTTTGGAAGCTTGGGATATATACACGGATTTATGACAGTCTTGCTCAATATAGTAGTATGCTACTTGGTTTGTATCTATCGTAATATGTATATATGTTTCTTTTAACATATCACTAATACATATTGATACAGCCCTTAGGATCTTTGCTTGACTACCAGCGTTGTTATGGCAGTTACAATAGTAGGGGCTGGGTAGTCTATAAGCACATCCTTATACAGGTCCCTAGTTGCAGGATTGTCGAGACAGGGCATCGATACTCCAGAGTAGACTAGTGTATACGCTTCTCATCCCAGCAGGGGAGATGGTCTGTCCCACAGCCATCAGTAGTCGTACCTGAGATAGTATGCAGGTGCTCATTGGGTTATGAGTTACACTGGACGGACTCGTGGGGAACTACTGGTTGGTACTGTACCTATCATCAGGTAGCAGTTCCTAGGTGACATGAGTACAGCATAGTCCGTCGATTTGACACTGCTACTTCGCCTCAAGTGTGTTCCCACTGTTCTTAGATTACTCTCTACCACGGCTCTGTTGAGTCGTGCAAACAGGTAGTAGTTGGGTGCAGTCCTGAAGCACTTGGAGGAAGTGGCGGTTAGATAAGTTTCGTCTCTCTTGGTATTAGGGGTTAATGTAACGCTGTGATTCGGAAAGCCATTACACAAAGTCCCTGGCCAGGGAAAGCGAGATTTGTTGGTAGGGATTCCAGTAGTTTCTCAGGGTGTTTTTGGCCGCACTCCAACACGACTTATTGCGCTATTAGGGGTCTGACGCTTGCCACCCCCTAAGACCAATATGCGACACTCTTAGAGGAACAGACCGGACTATACGGAGATTACCACTGACAGGCCCAGTAGAGGTATGGATGAGTTTGCTCGTCGGCCTTCTTATCGACAAATACATGGGTATCCGTTACGTACAGCTAGTGCCATTGACGCGCTTGTGGTTAAACCCACTGCCAGCGTACTGTCGAGTCTTTAGAGTCCCACATAGAGGGTTCCCCAGCTTCGAGCGTAACGTGTAGAGGTCGTAGGGTTTTATGACAGGGTTCGATCACATACGTGCACTTATGCGCATATGATGTTCGGGCGGACAATACTAGTGGGTTTTGGTTTAAGCCGGATCCTAGTATTTGATTATTGGATTAGTTTTGTCTCATTGTATTCGTGTTTCTCAGAATACGGATACGGGTATGTATATACGGATGAGAGGGGAATTCTTGTAATTTGATCAAGATTTTTTCTTGGAGTATGACACCTCAATTAGGGTTTTTCTTTTATGATTAATTCTTTTGTGAGGTGGAGGAAATGAGAGAGGAAACTTTGTGGTATTTTAGTGAAATGTGATTAGGGTTTCATGCTGACTTTCTTGGACTTTTGTGAGATTAGAAGACTTAGATATTTTGAGATATTTCTTGAGATATTTGTATGAGATATTTTCTTTTGGTTTAAAAGTCAAAAACACAAGCCATTTTCACATTATCTTTTTCACTTAAAAAGCCAACATATACTTTCCTCTCTCATTCTCCTCAAGCTTTCTCCATCTCATTTCAAACCCTAACCATCTCATGAGTTGAGAATCCTAGGGTTTATGAGACTACTAGACTCCTAATCACTCTCTACATATCCTAGGCTACTTAGTTTAGCACACCAAGTGACCTAGTTATCTCAAGTTAGAGGTTAAGCTTAAAGTTGGAACTCTCGGGTGCATCTTCTACGATTTGGAGAAGCCGACGAGGAAGCATGATCCGTTCTCACTTCGAGGAACTCACGAGGTGGAGAAAGACAGCGAGGAGGTGAAGGACAGTAAGAACTTGAGGTATAACTTTCTCACATAGTAGTCAACCCTCTAATCTAGTTTGTTAGTTACGGTTTAGTATCGATCCTGGTGTTTAGTCGATGTTACAAAGCACATAAAAATCGTTTTTTGCAAACTCTGCCTCCCCGCGAACACGTGGGGTGTGTGGCATCGACTTACACATATCTTATATGGAGTGGTAGGCAACGGATTTGGTAGGAACTCTATTCAATAGATCTGCAGCTGTCTCAAGTGCATAACCCCAAAAAGGAAATAGGTAACTCAGCAATACTCATCATAGAGCACACCATATCTAATATGGTCCGTTTCCTCCACCCCGATATACCGTTGTGCTGTGGTGTATACGGAGGAGTAAGCTAAGAGAGAATTTCATTCTCTTTTAAGTTTTCTCTGAATTTCGTGCTCAAGTATTCTCTTCCCCGATCATATCGAAGGATTTGAAAACTTTTACCCATCTGGTTCCCAATTTCATACTTATATTCCTTGAATTTCTTAAAATATTCAGATTTGTATTTCAACAGGAACACATGTCCGTATCTTAAGAGATCATCAGTGAATGTAATAAAGTACGAGGAACCATTCCTGGCATGTGTAGACATTGGACCGCAAACATCACTATGTATCTATCCAAGAATTCAGTAGCTCTTTCTCTGTTTCCAGTAAACGGAGATTTGGTTACCTAGTCTTTGAGACATGACTGGAAAGTTTCGTAATATGTAAATTCGAACGGATTCAAATATGCATCCTTATGCAACTTTAGCTAGTTTTGTCGCATTGATATGACCTAGTCTACAATGCCATAAGAAGACTTCGTTCATTTCTGAACTGTTCCTCTTGTGTGTGTTCTGTATGTTCAGAACTGTACTTTGATTCAGAACGTATATACCGTTACATAACATACCAAACCCAATCAACACTTGATTTTGGAAAATGTTCATAACATTTTTCTCTAATGCAAAGTTATATCTTTCTTTATCCAAATAAAGAGCTGAATATGATATTGCACATCATCGAGGGTACATAATAACAGTCGTTTTGAATCATTGTATTATCTGTTGGTAACACTTGGTGATATTTGCCAACTGCTTTGGCTGCAACAATTGCATCATTCCCTACTACTAGAGACATATCATCCTTTCCTAGTTCTCTACCTCTCTTTAGACCATGTAAACAAATTACATATATGGGATTCTAATCCATTATCAAATACCCAGGACGTAGAACAAACTGAGAAACAGTTCTCAGTTACGAACACACCCGAATACGATGCATCAACATGCTTTATTCTTCATTTGGGTGGTGTGGGGATCCGGATATTGCCCTATTCTTTTCTCAGACTTATAACAATCATAAGATAGAGAGGAACGAAGCCCGGTATAATAAATGGGTTCGGTCAATACATCCATTTTATTATCTTGATTAAGGCATGTCATTGGTCGTTACCAGAAGAGAGAGAAGGATAATCACTTTGCATGCGCTCTTTGCAAGATTAGATTGGTTATTATTTTATCTAATCATGATGGCTCCCACCGTTTTTATCAAATCTTTCTTCAAACTATAAAAGAAAAGATTAGCCGAGATTAATTACATTCTACAAGTTCGCTAACCGGTTAGCCAGGAAAGTGTTGGAACTCCGAGAGAGGTTCCTCGTGCTTTCGCACGGACCTAATTAAAATAAACATCGTTTCCCTATAGTCATAACCCCGTTGTCACCTTTCTAGAAACCTATTGTAAAGTGCAAAACTCTCCCAGGAGTAACTTTTACTCGCAGTGGGTATCGGGATCCAACTATCATATAGAAGGTATGCAATCTCATTGCATATTTCAACACTTGAAATTCCTGATAATTGTTTTTACCCCTAACTTCCTATGACCTTGACGGAGGTCAACAAACCATAGGCCACTAGTCAAGTTCAACCAGTTCATTTCTTGATTGAATTAAACCCACTTGCACGATCCTTGACGGAGGTCAACAAGGTCGTACGACTACCCTAATCCAATCGCATCACATGCGGCAGATAAGTACTAATCAGCTACCGCACACTACGTCTTGACGGAGGTCAACAAACGCAGTACGAATACTAAATAGTACTTATCTGAAATGACGGAGGGCTACGCAGGTTTTTAATAAAACCATGAGCGTAATGAACTTGATATCGTTGTAGAATCTAATGATTTTGAAAAGAAGTGTTTTTGAGGTTTTTGCTAGTTTTGCTAAAGAGGTCACTTCCGGTGAAGGGATCTCGGCTCTTTCCTCATCGAATGAGGTGCTGGATATTCATCAAGGAATATCATTATGAAAAGCAAGAACTAGAGAAGCTATCAAAAGACAAAACTGAATGGATTGTAGCATTTGCTAGTTTCGCTAAAGAGGTCACTTCCGGTGAAGGGATCTCGGCTCTTTCCTCATCGAATGAGGTGCTGGATATTCATCAAGGAATATCATTATGAAAAGCAAGAACTAGAGAAGCTATCAAAAGACAAAACTGAATGGATTGTAGCATTTGCTAGTTTCGCTAAAGAGGTCACTTCCGGTAAAGGGATCTCGGCTCTTTCCTCATCGAATGAGGTGCTAGATATTTATCAAGGAATACCACTATGCAAAGCAAGAACTAGAGCTATCTTGTTTTGAAAAATTTGATTCTACAACATCTTTAGGTTTTTTTCTTTTCATTAATCTCATTAATAAAGTCTCATCATTTAATATTTCCTAAACATCACAAAAAAATGAAACGAAAATAAAACATACGCTTATGCCATCCACATTCGCTACTAGGCCCCGTCATGCACCGTTAGGTTACTTAACTACCGGCAAAGCAGGGGATGGACTAGCGCTGGTGCAAAACATAAGCAATGTTTATTATATATCATATATATAATATAACATTCGTCTCATGCAGTTATATGATCACATCACAGAACCAAGCAGCAGAAGAAACATATGAAATTTTGGATATATTAGGATGTCCATGTTTTAAATTTAGCCAGTAATGTAAAATACGGATTCCACGGTCGTGATGAATAGCCAGACCCACATCCCTAGACCCTTACGAGAGCGGCAAGTAACCCTACCAATTCTAGAGTTAGAAGACCCAGTCTCAACTCCTTGGGATGGTCTCCCACTGGACTCTAGAACCTGGTTACTTGTGCTCCCCGTCTTGGGTCTATTCTAATGCAGAAAAGTAAATAATATACATCAATGGTAACATCATCCTCAACCCGGAAGTGCCCCAATAAAATAATATTACATACAGATTTTACATGAATGAGAATAAAAAAACTCTCATCTCACATAAAAACCCCAGCTATTCATTCACGAAGATCCAATAAAACATATCACCAGTAACACATAACATCTCATGTCATCAACGTAAGTAAATATGTGTATCCTGAAATTCGTTGAAATATAGCAACGAGATCAGGATATCCCACATATTACATTTATGGTAGTTAAGTACATATCATAATCCTGGTAGTTAAGTACATATCATAAAGGCTTTATCAACATGTAAGAGACAGACAATATAATAATACCAGTCTACATGTTAAAATAAAGGCAACAAGATAGCATACTATCATGTCCAATAAGAAAGTCATCTATATATATATCCAAGCATCCATTATATCATACAATAATGGCCTCTAGCGCATACATATTCCTACTAGGATTCTAGTATTATATTGTTGGATTATTTTCGTCTCATTGTATTCATATTTTATCGGAATATGGCTACGGGTATGTATACACGGATGGGGGTATTCTTGTAATTCATTACAAGTTGCTTCTAGAAGATTACACCTCATTTAGTTTTAACCATTTACATTAAATGGTTAAATGAGGTGGGGGATGAGTTGTCCATTTGCATTAAATGAAGCATGACTCATGTGGTGACTCATGGGTTGACTCATGGTGGCACTTTTGAGGCATGCTTGATTGGTGTTATGAGATATTTTGTGGGCTTGATTCATTGCTTGAGATATGAGCTCACAACACTTAGCCATTTTCTTCACTTGAGTTTTGCTTCACACTCTCATCCTCTCTCATCCTCAACCTTCTTCTTCTACCTCTACCCTAAAAGTCTCATGTGTTGAGAAACCTAGGGTGTTATGAGACATGCTAATCCATCATCATTCTCTACTTCCTCTAGGCTATCGAGTGTAGAGAACTAGGTACCCTAGTTACCTCAGCTATGAGGTTGGAGCTCGAACTACAAATCCTCAGGTGGATCATCTTTGATGGAGGAAGACCGGAGATCAAGCTTGATCATGGTGGCCACTAGGAGCTTGGGAAGATGGTAGAAGACCGAAGGACACGGATCATTCAGTATAACACTTATATCACTTTAGATTAGCTCACTTTAGATTGCTAGTTTAGGGTTTATGGTTTGGTCCGGGGAGTTTCATTAGTGCCAAGTTTTTTAACGCCGTTTTTGTTCCGCACCGGCCATGGTAGATGGCCAGGGCGCTGGCGTAACCCAACAAATGGCTGGATGCTATGCAATCCGAAATGGAGTCTATATACGCCAATAAAGTGTGGACCTTGGATATTACTCCACCTGAGGTAAAATGTTGGAGATAGTGCCCTCATAGTCAATTATTGGATCGCAGGTACGTGATTGCAATGATTGCGGAGGACCTATACCGGTAGGAAAGTCTTACTCAAGATGATAGTATGCTATCTGGTTTGCCTTTATCAGTCATGTACATGTTCAGGTGACTGATTACATGTTACACTTTGATAGAGCCCTTAGGATCTTGCTTTACTACCAACAGTATGATGGTGATCATATACGTGAGAGTTGGGTAGTTTATACGCATATCCTTAATTGTAGTCCCTAGTCGTGGGAGTTTCGAGACAGGGCATCGATACTCCGGAGTAGACTAGTGTGTACAGTCGAGACCCCGACGAGGGGCGGTGGCCGGTCTTATAAGCCACTGGTGTCAGTTGGATCACCTAAGATGTATACAGGTGCTCATTGGATTATGAGTACACCGGACAGGACTCGCCGGGAATCTGCTAGTTAGTACTATATCTATCGTCAGATAGGAGTTCCCTGGTGACATGTGTACATGTTAGTTCATCGACCTGAGGTCCTCATTTGTCTCGTGTGAGTTCCCACTGTGCTTTGATTTCTACCCTACCACGGCTCAAAGGAGTCGTGCAAACAGGTAGTTTTTGGGTACAGTCCCGATCCATATGGAGGCACGTGAGCGGATCGGCAGGGGATTCGTCTCTCCCGGTATTGGGGGCGAGATCGTGCTGTGTCTTGGAGAGCCATTACACAAAGCCCACGGCCGTGGCAGGAGATTTACTGGTAGGTACTCCAGTAGTATCTCAGGGTGTTATTGGGCTTCACTCCGACACAACTTATACTGCTATTGGGGGTCTGACGTTACTAGCCCCCTAGGCAGATATGCGATACTCATAGACGAACGGACCGGACTGTATATACATTGTCACTGTTAGGCTCAGTAGGGTTTCTGGATGAGTTCGCTCATCAGCCTCCCTTGAGGTCAGTCCATGGGCAGCCGTTATGCATAGCTAGTGCCGCTGACGGTTTGTGGTTAAACCCACTGCCAGGGTACTGACGAGTCATTAGAGTCCCCCACAGACAGCTTCCCAAGCTCGGGCGAAACGTTGTAGAGGCCGTATGGTTTTATGGCAGGGTTCGGAAAATGCACGTGCGTTTACGCACGTGTTATTTTTTGGGCAGATGATACTGGTCGGCTTTGGTTTAAGCCGGATCCGAGTATTATATTGAGTAGATATAATATCTTTGTCTCAGTTGTATTTGTATTCGGTCGTAATACAAATGCGGGTATATTTATACAGTTATGGGGTTATCCTGAAAGTCGTTTCAGGATCACTTTTGGAAGTTGCCAGTTTCCAGTTTTCTATCAGCCGTCTTTTAACAATCGGTTAAAGACGGATTTATCTTTTCTTGAGATGAGTGTGGAAGTTTCTTGAAGCATCTAGATGTGGTGACTAGGTTAAATGGTGTTGTGTTTTCATTGGTTGCATTTAATGAAGGGATGACTAAGGATATGAGTCATTGCTTTCATTAATGCATTTTGTTAAGCTTAAGATATTTTCTTCTTGATATTTTTGTGAGAAGCTTCTTGTGGTCACCCCCCTCTCCTACACTCACCTTCCTCCTCCCTATATATGGCCGGCCCCTCCTCACTCTCTATCACTTGATGTTTTCATTTGGTAAAAAGATTATGATAGATTTTGGGGTGTATGGAATTTCACAGCTCATTTCATTCCATCACCCGATTCGAGTGGCAACTTCATTAACCGATCGTCCACGGATTTGGACGAAGTGAGACAAAGTCATCTACTCATTCTCTACATCAATCTTGGTCATCTCTTTTAGCAAACTTGACGACCGAGTTGCCTCGAGTCAGAGGCGGGAGCCCGTTTAAAGAATCGTTGACGTGGTGCCACCTGGACGAGCAGATCGGAGATCAACGAGATCAGAGCAGCCGCAACGGAGCGTAGGATGATGGTTAAAGAACGAAGGACTCGGATCGTTCGGTATAACTTTTCTACACTCTTTACAGTTTGTTAGTTTAGCAATAATGGCAGATCCGGGTTAAAGTATACGATAGCGCCAGTTAAAAGTTTTTGTTCCGCATTTGGCGTCTGTAGACGGCCGGGGCGCTACCGTAGACTTATAGTGGTATCAGAGCCTCACCATTTTGCTTTACTAATTTGTGCTAACGCGTTTAAAATATCGATCGAACTGGATATCGAAAAACACAATTTTCAAGCTTCACAGTTTCTGTCAATTTTAAATGATGTCCTAAAATTATTCTACATATCTCAGAAATCTGTGCAGGGTTTTATTAGAACACCGTACAAATTTGGGATCATGATTCGACAAGACTGCCGCGGAAACGCGGCCAAACCCATGGTTTGGCCGCGAATCCGCGGCCATTCTGTGTCATCATGCCCCCAAATTTGCTCAGTGGGTTCTTCTCTGGAAATTGGGGTTTTTGGTATATATCTTTTGGGCCCAGATTTTGTTACTGTTCACCAGTTATTCGTGGGGCCCACTTTGTGATATTTAGTCGATCGAAATTTAAACATGTTAGTTTACAGTGCTTACATTATATCTCCGACCGGGAATGTCATTTGATCAGTAAACCGCGTCTGATTGCTATAGTTCTTTTAGACGGGTTTGCGAATGTGACATTCGCGTTGATGTTCTGTGTTGTGCTGTGATGTTGCGGATTTGTCGTGGTGGATAGCAGTGTGCAATGGTAGTGCAGTTTGAGTTTATTTGTACATTTGATATTGCGGGGCGAGCGTCCAACATGTGGACTGCCGTCACTGCCTGTTGTATAATATTCTTTTGGGGCACGACCAGGTTGCGGTCGATGTACCTGTTGTACTATTTTTCATTACTGTACTAGGTTTTGCCCCACGACGGAGTGCACGGATAGCCGGGTTCTGGGGGGCAACGGGTCCGCATATCATGGCTTTGAAAGGCAGAGGGGCCTCACTCTAGAATTGGCAGACTATTCGCCGCACTCGTAGGGGGTACAGGTAGACCCAAGGAGGGGTGCCCAAGATTACCGGATTCCGTGAAGTGCAGGGTGGTCCATTCACTTTGCTGTAGGGGGCTGCCTCGCTATCCACACGACAGGGGATTATTGTATATTGCCGCACCCGTAAGGGTCTAGGTTTCATTGCACAGGCTATCCACACGACAGGGGAACGTCGGGTTTCAGCAGCGGCTCTGTGAAACCCGGGGATCCCAGATATCTGTATTGTTCTGTGATGCTTATTTCTTTTCTGTAATGTTGCATACTATCACGCCTGGAGCGATTATTGTATATTGGTTTATATACTATTAGATGTTGTATATGTTTTACACCCGCGCTAGTCCAGTCCCCGCTCTGTCGTTAGTTAAGTAACCTAACGGGTGATGACGGGACCCAGTGACGAATGCGGATGGCATATACGTACATTTTATTTTCGTTCTTTTCTAGTGTGATTGATTGATGGGACTGCGTTGATTCTGATCAATGCAAAGTAAAACAAACCTGTTTACAGTTGTTGGAACAAATTTAAAAAGTGTTATTGCAAAGGCGTTTCCTTTTGTTTTGCATAGCGGTATTCAGTGGAATATCCTGCACCTCATTCGACGGGGCAAGCGCCGATATCCCTTCACCGGGACTGACCCCTTGGGCAGAAGTTTGCGTCATGGTAATAACTTCACTATAGTCGATTACAAGTTGCTTTGCACCGCGGTATTCAGTGGAATATCCTGCACCTCATTCCACGAGGAAAGAGCCGAGATCCCTTCACCGGGAATGACCTCTTTAGCAAAAGGTTTTCGCCACTATATTTTAAAAAAGCTATCAGGTTCCTTCAGCGATATCAAGTTCACTACATTAAAGGTTTTTCGCCAAAAACCAGCCGTAGCCCTCCGTCACTTCTCTTGGGTATTCAGTAGTATTCAAGTTATGTATTTTGACCTAACGCCAAGGCATAGTGTTTGGTAGCTGCTGGGTATTCATTTGTTGAATAGATAGATGAGTTGGTTTGGGACAGCCGTTCTGCCATTTTGACCTAACGCCAAGGGCATGTGCGGGTGGGTTCAAATTAACAAGATAGTGACGGGTAGAACTTGGCATGTGACTTATGACATTTTGACCTAACGCCAAGGTTATAAGAGCATGGGACAAAAATCTTATCGGGAGTTTCTAAAGAAACTGAAACTTGCCAAGTAT
Source organism: Agapanthus africanus (assembly GCA_030015575.1). Classification (NCBI taxonomy): domain Eukaryota; kingdom Viridiplantae; phylum Streptophyta; class Magnoliopsida; order Asparagales; family Amaryllidaceae; genus Agapanthus; species Agapanthus africanus. The sequence goes on along the minus strand of CM057337.1, from coordinate 63,839,478 downwards.
GCGCATACCTTCTGGAGTATGAGTAACGTGGATGCATTCCATCACGTTATCATGCGATGAGAGTTGGATCCCGATTCCCACTGATGAGTTGGTTTACTCTTCGGGTGATCCCGATTGATTCTTCTTTCAGGTTTGGGGGAGAATTTGACAGGACAGTGGGAGGTTTCCGGATTAGATAAAGTGATAACCATTCTGATCTAAGTTAGAGTGCACGCAGAGTGTTTCTTTTCTCTCTCTCTTTGGCAGCGGCCTTTGACCGACCCTAGACTATGAATCAGTGACCAAGTTGATCGAACCTTCTTAAAATACTGGCTTTTGGATTGTCTATGTTGCATAAGTCATTGCCACTCCTTCTTTTACCCTTTGAATTTCTCAGAACACCCGTATTACTACGGATATCCACTTCCATTGGATAGATCCATCGTATGGTTATATACGAACTCGAAGGGACTTCTTCGAGGATGGATCAAGGTTCAGGAGAAATAGAATTGGTTTATTCAGTTGACTTTTATTATCACCTTCTCTCAGGTTGCGAGAGCTCCTTGGTTTAGGAGAGTAGACCTATTACGCTTATTGGATAGTCTTATTCCAAACCATAGGCAGGTGCCGAAAGGTAGGGAATGAAGATAACCAATTAGCCTAAGTAGGGTGTGCAGAAGGTAATATGTAAAGACAAAATAAAGGGATTAGAAAGAGGCCAAAGTAAATTGCGACTGATATCATTCACGACCAAACCGCGTACTTCATCGCCACTCCCATTTCACCTTTAAAGGAATAAGGTATTATTCAGTTGTCTTTTATCATTACCTTCTCTCAAGATACGAGTACTCCTTGGTTTAGGAGGGTACATCTATTATGCTTACTGGATAGTCTTTTTCCAAACCATAGGCTGGTGCCGAACGGTAGGGAAGGAAGAAAACCATTTAGCCTAACGATGGTATACAGAAGGTAATGACTAAAGACAAATAAAAGGACTTGGAGAGATGGCAGTGAAATATACGGTTATAGTCATGAATTAGATTATGGAAGAGGCATTACTATGAATACCAGGATACCCCTACAAAACAATTTCATGTTTCAGTGCGTTGTTAAAGGAAAACTGTTTTCCTGATTAGATACTTACTCCAAGGGTATGTATTTACCAGGTTTCATTCTCATATCTGTATGGTTTTACAGATGATGAGTGGGAGTAAGTTATTGGGAATTAGGTAATTATCCTCATTATATCGGAATTCGTTGTAATTGGTGATATTTGAGGAAATCGCCAGGGTACAGTTTCCAACCTACGACGCACAGGTTTTGAGTTGCTCAACTCAGCGGACTTATACAGAGTATTGTATGTTGTCCAAGTGTCCATCAGGACAAAGGGGTAGGTCCTCGTACTATGTTCTGTTTACTTATGACTTCTCTAGTATTTGGACAAGTGTTTCGTAGAAATACAAGGTCTAAGTTTTGAGAAGTTATGGGTATAAGAATAAAGTAGAGAACCAAGTATCACAAGTATCGGGATTCTTCAAAGAGATCGAAGATGTAGATTCTTGTGATTGGTATTCAGATGATAGTGATGGTTTTGAGAAACGTGTTTCTCTTTCAGGTTACTCATAATTGGATGGATTCCTAAGTTGAGTAATGCTGATTAGCCTCTTTCCATTAAGTTGATATGCACTGGAGACAGCTGCATGATTAGAATATGGTTCCAATTGAATATGTGCCAAAGTTTCTATATTGGATATAGAATGGTTCATACCTTAAAAGATGTTAAGGTACGGGGAGTTGTCCAGCTTATGCTTAAAACCAGACTATGGATAACTCAGGGCACGTTTCTGTAATGGCTGTTTGTGGGTTGACCCTGGCTATGACGAGGGTTGATATTCTACCAATTGGAAGATCAATAGTGATATTGTTCTTGACTCGCCACAGTTTTAGTAAAATGGATATTTTTCAGAAAACAGTAGTGGGAGTATGGTAGAACTGGAAGTGATTCCAGAACCGCGAACGATTACGGAAAATTTAATAGGACCTATATATTCAATCAGGTTTGACATTCCAATAGCCACTCCGCAGATATGGTGGGTAACCTCAGACACCCGAGAGGTACTTCGGTAGCCTCAAGGACGGTGACAGGGAGGTTCTTATTTACACAGACTTGACACTACTGTTTTTCCAGGCTATGAGACCCGGTATGAGGGTTGTCGTAGTCAGTGGGAGCATCGAAAGCATAGTGGGCAAGATGCTCATATCTATTTACAGACTTGAGCAGTTATAGCGGAGATAGATCATCTATTTTTGATGTGACAGTCATGGGTTTGACTTCAATCAGAATAGGGGATGGATCTGTTAAGAAGGTAGTAGGATGTGATGTCATGGTATTTGGATGACATACACATAGTAGGAAGTAAAATTCCTATACTACAATCGGTTGTACTTTGGTCGTCACACAGTTGTTTCTCCAGACAGGATATGGATATAATATTTGACATTCTGGTTTCTAGATCTATGGTTTTAGATCTGGATTTGGGTAGTTTCCCAATGTAGGTACTTTGACAGTATTCTAATGGTTTTTAGAATAGATGACTCCTAGCATGGTGGTGTACCTGCAGGTGATGGAGTCACCCTCTCTAAAGGTGTCTTACAGACTGAAGGGGAGAGGGATGTGCATGATTGGCAGATCACTTGGTTAGGCAATTGAGTTAATCATGAGATGTCAAGTACCACACCATATGTTGTTTTTGCACTAGATGCAATAAGTTTGTATTAATCCAATCCTGGAGAAACATAAGGAAGCAGTTTTAGAACATAAGTACATGTTTTACGGATTTGATGACGGCAGCCTCCTTCGGGAGACGGTTATCATTCCAAGCTTCAAAGGTGACATGGTTGACAGAGAGATTGTCAGAGTTATAGTTTTCCCTCTGATGAGGGCCAGTATTATGGACAGGTGGTCCAAGAGGATACTGTGGGTGGCATAGTGCCGGATACTGATTAGGTTCAGTGATCGATACAGTCTAAGAAGTTTGGATTTGGAGTTCATTTATGAACTAGGTCCCATCAGAAATCCAGACATATTCTAAGACAGGTATTACTCGATTTGGGAGATGGCTTTCTCCGCGAACTTGAGATTAAGAGAGATATAGAAAGAAATATCTAGGCGGATCCACTCACTGAGGCTATTTCTCGAACACAAAAGTTTTACAAACGGTCTTTGTGAAACTGATTAGTAGAGGAGTTGGATGTTCGGTTTCACACGGGCTGTGAGTAGTCGACATCGCAATAATTAGCCTTGAGTTCAAGTAGGAGATTGTTGGAGATAGTGCCCTCATAGTCAATTATTGGATCGCAGGTACATGATTGCAATGATTGCGGAGGACCTATACCGGTAGGACAGTCTTACTCAAGATGATAGTATGCTATCTGGTTTGCCTTTATCAGTCGTGTACATGTTCAGATGACTGATTACATGTTACACTTTGATAGAGCCCTTAGGATCTTGCTTTACTACCAACAGTATGATGGCGATCATATACGTGAGAGTTGGGTGGTTTATACGCATATCCTTAATTGTAGTCCCTAGTCGTGGGAGTTTCGAGACAGGGCATCGATACTCCGGAGTAGACTAGTGTGTACAGTCGAGACCCCGACGAGGGGCGGTGGCCGGTCTCACAAGCCACTGGTGTCAGTTGGATCACCTAAGATGTATACAGGTGCTCATTGGGTTATGAGTACACCGGACAGTACTCGCCGGGAATCTGCTAGTTAGTACGATATCTATCGTCAGATAGCAGTTCCCTGGTAACATGTGTACAGGTTAGTTCATCGACCTGAGGTCGTCATTTGTCTCGTGTGAGTTCCCACTGTGCTTTGATTTCTACCCTACCACGGCTCAAAGGAGTCGTGCAAACAGGTAGTTTTTGGGTACAGTCCCGAGCCATATGGAGGCACGTGAGCGGATCGGCAGGGGATTCGTCTCTCCCGGTATTGGAGGCGAGATCGTGCTGTGTCTTGGAGAGCCATTACACAAAGCCCACGGCCGTGGCAGAAGATTTACTGGTAGGTACTCCAGTAGTATCTCAGGGTGTTATTGGGCTTCACTCCGACACGACTTATGCTGCTTTTGGGGGTCTGACGTTACTAGCCCCCTAGGCAGATATGCGATACTCATAGACGAACGGACCGGACTGTATATACATTGTCACTGTTAGGCTCAGCAGGGTTTCTGGATGAGTTCGCTCATCAGCCTCCCTTGAGGTCAGTCCATGGGCAGCCGTTATGCATAGCTAGTGCCGCTGACGATTTGTGGTTAAACCCACTGCCAGGGTACTGACGAGTCATTAGAGTCCCCTACAGACAGTTTCCCAAGTTCGGGCGAAACGTTGTAGAGGCCGTATGGTTTTATTGCAGGGTTCGGAAAATGCACGTGCGTTTAAGCACGTGTTATTTTTCGGGCAGATGATACTGGTCGGCTTTGGTTTAAGCCGGATCCGAGTATTATATTGAGTAGATATAATATTTTTGTCTCAGTTACATTTGTATTCGGTCGTAATACAAATGCGGGTATATTTATACAGTTACGGGGTTATCCTGAAAGTCGTTTCAGGATCACTTTTGGAAGTTGCCAGTTTCTAGTTTTCTATCAGCCGTCTTTTAACATTCGGTTAAAAACGGATTTATCTTTTCTTGAGATGAGTGTGGAAGTTTCTAGAAGTATCTAGATGTGGTGACTAGGTTAAATGGTGTTGTGTTTTCATTGGTTGCATTTAATGAAGGGATGACTAAGGATATGAGTCATTGTTTTCATTAATGCATTTTGTTAAGCTTAAGATATTTTCTTCTTGATATTTTTGTGAGAAGCTTCTTGTGGTCACCCCCCTCTCCTACACTCACCCTCCTCCTCCCTATATATGGCCGGCCCCTCCTCACTCTTTATCACTTGATGTTTTCATTTGGTAAAAAGATTATGATAGATTTTGGGGTGTATGGAATTTCACAGCTCATTTCATTCCATCACCCGATTCGAGTGGCAACTTCAATAACCGATCGTCCACGGATTTGGACGAAGTGAGACAAAGTCATCTACTCATTCTCTACATCAATCTTGGTCGTCTCTTTTAGCAAACTTGACGACCGAGTTGCCTCGAGTCAGAGGCGGGAGCCCGTTTAAAGAATCGTTGACGTGGTGCCACCTGGACGAGCAGATCGGAGATCAACGAGATCAGAGCAGCCACAACGGAGCGTGGGATGATGGTTAAAGAATGAAGGACTCGGATCGTTCGGTATAACCTTTCTACACTCTTTACAGTTTGTTAGTTTAGCAATAATGGCAGATCCGGGTTAAAGTATACGATAGCGCCAGTTAAAAGTTTTTGTTCCGCATTTGGCGTCTATAGACGGCCGGGGCACTACCGTAGACTTACATAAAACCCGTTGGATGCAAATGGATCTACAAAAGGAAGATTGGTGTAGATGGACAGGTGGAAACCGATAAGGCTAAACTTGTTGCAAAAGGTTTTCGTTAAAGACCTGGTGTGGACTATGACGAAACCTTTTCTTCAGTAGCTATACTCAAATTCATTCGGATCCTACTTTCCATTGCTGCCTTCCATGACTATGAAATCTGGCATATGGACGTAAAAACAGCTTTTCTAAACGGGAGTTTGGGAGAGTGTGTTTATATGGATCAGCCGGAAGGATTTGTAGACAGTGGGAGTAGCGGGAAGGTATGCAAGTTGCTTAAATCCATTTATGGATTAAAGCAGGCATCGCGGAGCTGGAACATCTATTTTGATGAAACAGTCATGGAATTTGACTTCATCAAGAACGAGGATGAGCCTTGTATATATAAGAAGATTGTAGGACGAACTGTCGTATTCCTAGTCGTGTACGTGGACGACATTCTTTTGATAGGAAATGATATTCCTCTACTATAAACGGTAAAGTTTTTCTTGTCACAAAGGTTCTCCATGAAAGACCTGGGTGATGCCTCGTACATTGTGGGAATTAAGATCTACAGAGATAGATCCAAGAGATTATTAGGACATTCACATTCCAGGTACATAGAGACCATATCAAAGAGATTTAGTATAGAAGATTCCAAGCGCGGTAACATACCCGTATTGCACGGAATCACCCCCTCCAAAGAGATGTCTCCCAAGACTGATGAGGAGAGGGTTCTCATGAGCAATATACCCTACGCTTCGGCTGTAGGATCTATAATGTATGCGATGCTATGTACCAGACCAGATGTAGCTTACGCGGTCAGCGTGGTAAGACGGTATCGGTCAAACCAGGAAAGAACCACTGGAAAGTAGTGAAGAACATTCTTAAGTACCTTAGAAGGACTAAAAAACTGTTCCTGGTATTCGGTAATGGGGACCTCCAGATGGAGTCCTTTACCAACTCAAGTTTCCAGAGTGACAAGGATGACAGCAAGTCTTTCTCGGGTTTTATGTTTACCCTCAACGGAGAGGCGGTATGTTGGAAGAACTCCAAACAGGACACTGTCGTAGACTCGACGATAGAGGCTGAATACATTGCAGCCAACGATGCCGCAAAGGGAGCAGTCTGGATTAAGAAGTTCATTACTGAACTTTAGGTGGTTCCATCCATTGTTATTCTAATACCTTTGTATTGCGACAACAATGGAGATATGGCTTTAGCGAAGGAACCACGGTCCCATCAGAAATTCAGACACATCTTGAGGCGGTATCACCTGATCAGGGAAATCGTTGATCGCCGGGAGATCGAGGTGCGGAGAGTGGACACAAAAGACAACACGGTTGATCCATTCACCAAGGCCCTTCTTCAAGCATAGTTCGAGAGACTATTTGAGATGTTGGGTATGTGATACGCCAACAACTGGCCCTAGTGCAAACGTTGGGTACTCAATACGCCAATATATGGCCTTAGTGCAAGTGGAAGATTGTTGGATATGTATGCCCTAGATGCCATTATTGTATATGTATACATGTGAATGCTTGGACATATGTATGTACAGGACAATCTTGCTCGATATGAAGGTATGCTATCTGGTTTGTCCTTATCTTAACATGTGCATATGTTTTATTTGTTATTACGTATCATTTATAAATGTTAATAAAGCCCGTAGGATCATTTGTCACGCCCCGCTTCCCAGAGTACGATAAGATAGGCACGTGACATAGCCAACCATGCTACCTGTGGATAGGAAAAATCCCTCCACCGTCACATTACGGCTGTAGAGATATCAAGAACAGGAAAGTAAAGTAAACTATCTAGTACATGTCCATGAGCCAGAATAAATGAGTCAAGAAATAATATAATATGTGGAAGAAAAAGATCCAATAAATAAAACACCTGGAAAGTAAAACCAATAGGATCATCACTGCTCAGTCTAACAGCGGCAGTACTCCTGATAAGTCTGCAACAAAGGTAGAGGATCTGGTCCATGCAAAACCCAGACGTCAGTGCGTCGAAATATCAAGCAATACAATAAACATGGGTAACAAGATATGCAGGTATGAGTATAAATGGTAAAACAGGTATAACAATGATATAAGTGAGGATAGTGAGGGTAATATATAGTGAATCGTCTAAACTGGTCTATTGGGTTAACAACTCTCAAGTCTTTGAAATCAATTTGATGAATCATCGATGTAACTCAATAGTATCCCGTGCGTGCCCGGGACCACGGTTAAGATTCTCGGGCTGAATCCGAGACGTGCCACTAGGCAGTAAAAGGTAGCATGTACAGATGAGTGATGTCAGCATCATCACCCCGGGGCTGGCCTAGCCCGTAAGACTGATCATAACAGGCATCGAACTGTCGAGTTACAATTCAGGTTTCATCATTAATTTCCCCATACCCCCAAGTTATATGTGTTCAAGTCAGGTATTAAGTAATCATGAACTAATGCCAACTCAGGAGCAGGTAGGTGCAGATTTGTCTGGATAGATAACAGGAACGGTCCGTAAGGACTACAGGTCAGATTTGTTGGCATTAGACTCAAGATCAGGTAACAGGTAAAGTCATGGTACATCAGGTCAAGTCAAGTAGTGTAATTAGGTGTCACGTCATGTCAGGAGTGTACGGTACCATGTCATATCAAGTAGGCGGTGCAACAGGTCATGTCAGGAAGCACAAGATATCATGTGGGTGCTTATAATCAAACTAACATAAACATGATTATAAATAAACAAGCATGAGTATCATCAGAACAATAAGCTGTCACATGTAATATGATATAATTTCAAGGATATGGATGCACAGTTATCGATTAGGGTTACATTTTAGTTCCAATATTAATTAGGATGCAATTTATTAAACATTGAGTGTTAAAATCACAGTATTATGTAGTAATGTGATTTATGGATGCAATTATATGTATTTTAAATGCGATGGATACAAACGGGTATCTGAAAAGTTATAAAACTATAAAATGGTAATGTGGGATATACAACTAAGCAATATGGGATATAAATATTGATATAATATTATTAATATGGATAGGATATTCAAAGCGATTAATAACTATAAAAGTGGTATTGATTAACCATGCACAAGAAAGTTCCGTTCAGAAATTCAGCGTCACCCCGATTTGTAAAATAGCTTAAAAATAACAAACTTTCTCAAAAAGAGACGTGTCTTATACCAAAACAAAGATGATTTAATAAGGTTTTCATTTTTATAAGTATAAGCATCTCAGGTTGTCCCTATAAAAAGCTATGAACATTCGAAATTGAAAGTTTGCTGCTGGAATTTTCATGGACAGCAGTTTAGAGATATATTCATTTGCATTTTACGTTATTTAAAAAATTTATTTTGAAAGTAAATATTTCATAGAGTTATAGTATTCTGAGTTAGCTTCGCAACGAACTAAAGAACGTATACTAATGATTTTTCTATGATTTATAATGAATTTTATAAGGTAAGGTGTACAGTAAATTTCAGATTTGTCGTATCCGCTTTTCGACGACGTTTCATGCTTAAACTATAATATTTTCAAATGTATAACATTATAAAATGCAGATTATAAACTAATTAAAGATAATAATAAGAAATATTACGACGATATATATTTTATATGATATGAATGCAATATAATGTAATCTAGTATGTCACAACATAAGTTTTCATGATCTAGATTTAAAATGATATAAACGGATACAAACGGAATATCGAAACGTTATAAAATTAAACATGGGGTACTAGATTTAAACTTTAGGTATGGTATCTATTTAAATAGGTAAAAATGAATTATATAGCATGTAGCAAGATTAACTTGCCTTGACGGAACAAGAACGGATGTGTACGGAACGTCCTTCGTCGGCGAAATGTCGCGACGCGCGCACGGTACACGGAACGGTTCCAAACAACGCACGAGGGTGATCACGCATGTTAGGTATGTTCACTGGATCACTCGAATCGTCAGCGACAAGCACGGCTCCGGCAGTGATCACCGGAATCAAGAAACAAGATCAAGAAAAAGAAAGAAGAAAGAAGAAGAAGTAAGAAGAAGATGCTATGTATTAAATAAGGAAAGAAAAATAAAATAAATAAAATATATATAAATTTATATATACAGAGGAGAGAGGGAGAGAGAGAAAGGGGTTGTTAGTTTTCTAGGAAATTATGTTTAGATTCAAATTTAAAAAAATCTTTTATTAGTTAGCTAAATTTTAATTTGTATCAATTTATAAAATTAATATTATATAAATAAAATTTGATATTATGGTAAATACAAACATAGTCCAAAACATGCCCGGATCGGGTCTAAAATTCAGTTTTAAAATATGAAAAATATATATGTCGACCAAAATAAAAAAAAATGAATATCCGGATAACGAAAAATGCATACCCCCAAGAACGGATGCACGCACGTGCGCGTAGCCATCCAAACAAGTCCGTTTCGCTGAACGGTACAAGAACAGGATGCGCGGATGCTACCACGGGGCTAGGGGTATCATGCAGGCCATGCTAGATATTTTTAAAATATTTTACTTGACTTTAAATGTTATATTCAAAAAAATGCAGATGCTAGATAAAATGCCAGTATTCAGTAAAAAAATGAAAATGCACGAATCCATGTAACAGATCAGGATAAATCATAAACATAAATCAAGACAGGTTTCAAGCAAGCGGGTCGGGTAAAATGCAAATACAAATGTCAAAATACTATTCGCACCCAAAACACAGTAAACCAAGAAACTACCATAAATAAGTAAATACTTAAACTGGAATTGGTATAAATGAACTAGGGTGTTACATTATACCCAACTACAAAAAGAATTTCGTCCTCGAAATTCCCAAGACAAGAGAAGATAACAACCAAGAAACTACAAGAATAAGTATGGAAACCTCCGTCGAATCATTTTCACATTCCCAAGTTGATTCTCCGTGCGAGCGATTTCCTCAAAAAAACAAGTACGAGAGGGATAACCTTGTTCTTAAGGTCCTTTTCTTTTCGATCAACAATCGACATCGGTCGCTCCTCAAAGGTCAAATTCTCTCTTACAGCCAGTTCCGAATGATCCAGCACGTGTGTTTCATCTCGAACATACTTACGGAGTTGGGATACATGAAACACGTCATGAACATTCACCTAAGATTGCGGTTAAGCCAATCGATAAGCCACTTCTCCAACACGCTCCAAAATCTCGAAAGGCCCTACGAATCGAGGACTAAGCTTATCTCGACTCCCAAAACGAATCACTCCTCTAGTTGGTGATATCTTCAAGAATACCAGATCACCAACAGCGAACTCTGGAGGTCTTCTCGATGTATCGGCCCAACTCTTGTGCTGCCTTCATATGATTCCGGATAGTGTTAACCTTCTCAACTGTTTGCACGACCAAATCCGGTCTCAACAATCTTCGTTCTCCAATATCGTCCCAACAAATAGGTGAACGACACCTGCGACCATATAAAGTTTCGAATGGAGCCATATGAATAGTCGCCTGGAAACTGTTATTGTAAGAAAACTCCACCAAATGTAGATGATCCTCCCATGAATCCTTGAAGTCTAACATGCAAGCTCTCAACATGTCTTCAAGAGTTTGGATCGTTCTCTCCGAATGGCCATCTGTCTGAGGATGATAAGATGTGCTAAACTTCAATCGAGCCCCCAAACTTTCCTGTAAGCTCCTCCAGAAGTGCGATAAGAATCAGGTGTCACGATCGGACACGATGCTCACCGGTACTCCATGCAATCTTACAATCTCCTGCATGCACCGTGCTGCCAAAGTTTCTGTTGATTAACCAACTCGAAAAGGGATGAAATGAGCTTCCTTGGTCAATCGATCAACAATCACCCAAACTGCATTGTTGCTCTTTGGACTCCGCGGTAAAGCTGTCACGAAATCCATGGTTATATGTTCCCGCTTCCATCGAGGAATCGGAAGTGGTTGCAATAAACCAGCTACCCTTTAATGTTCAACCTTAATTTGCTGACACACCAAGCACTTCACTACAAAGTGGGAAATCTCCCTTTTCATGCCTTCCCACCAGAAATGCTGTCGTAGATCACGGTACATCTTCGTGCCTCTTGGATGTACGGAATACGTGGAACTGTGTGCCTCCTTCATAACTTCTTCACGAATGTCTCCTTTTGGCACACACAAATGACTACCGTATCGCAACGAACAATCTTCATGAACTAACAAGTCCGTTCGAAGTCCTGCTTCAACCTGTTCTCGAAACTTCTGCAACCTTGGATCCGGTGACTGCGCTGCTTTAATATTCTCGATCAATGATGACTTTACTTGCAGCTGCATCAACTGCCCTGAAGAATGCGGTAGCACGATCTCCAACTCGAATCTCCGAAAGTCTTCCATAAGCTCCTTCTGTGCTGTCAACATCTGAATTGCTGGAAACCGACTAAGCGCATCCGGCACAATATTAACTTTCCCCGGATGGTACGTAAGATCAAGATCGTAGTCAGCCATCAGCTCCAACCATCTACGCTGCATCATGTTAAGCTCTTTCTGTGTGAACACATACTTTTAGGCTTTTGTGATCGGTGAATACCTCGACCCTTTCGCCCAATAAGTAGTGTCTCCAAATCTTCAAAGCGAAAATCACAGCTGCTAGCTCTAAGTCATAGTTAGGTAATTTTTCTCATAGGTCTTCAACTTTCTCGATGCGTAAGCTATAACCTTCCCATGCTGTATCAAAACACATCCCAAACCTTTCCCAGATGCGTCGCTATGAATCACCAATCCTCCGGAACTGTCTGGCACGGTTAAAATAGGAGCGGTTATCAATCTTTGCTTCAACGCCTCAAAAGATGACGCATGCCTATCCATCCATACGAACGGTACTTCCTTACGCATAAGTTTGGTTAAAGGCTCAGCCAAACGGGCAAAATTCTCCACGAACCTTCTGTAATAGCCGGCAAGTCCAAGAAAACTTTTGATCTCTGCTACGTTCTTCGGAATCAGCCAATTTTAAACTGCTGCAATCTTCTCGGGATCAACGGAGATTCCATCTCCGGATACGACGTGCCCCAAAAACTTCACTTCTTCAAGCCAAAACATGCACTTGCTCATCTTTTCATACAATCTTTCTTGCCTCAATGTCTGCCGTGCAATCTTCAAGTGTTCTGCATGCTCTTCAATGCTCCTCGAGTAGACCAGAATATCATCGATGAACACCACCATAAACTGGTCCAAGAACGGTGAAAAGATTCGGTTCATCAAGTCCATAAATAACGCCGGTGCATTCGTGACTCCGAATGGCATCACTAAATACTTGTAATGTTCATACCGAGTTCGGAACGCGGTCTTGCAAATATCTTCTGATTTAACTCGGACCTGATGATATCCGGACCGCAAATCCAGCTTCGAGAATACCCTCGCGCCACTAAGCTGCTTGAACAATTCGCCAATGCGAGGGATGAGGTACTTGTTCTTAATAGTCACCCGGTTTAATTCTCGATAATTGATGCACATCCTCCTTGTGCATCTTTCTTCTTTACTAGAAGAACTGGAGCTCCCCAAGGTGAATTGCTGCTGCGAATTTAACCCTTCTCTAGCAATTCGGTAACCTGCTTCTTTACTTCTTCTAACTCCACTGGTGTCATCGGATAGTACGCCATTGAGATTGGCGCTGCACCGGGAATAAGATCGATCGCGAACTCCACATCTCGTTTTGGCGGTAAACCTGAGATATCCTCGAACACGTCCATGAAATCTCGAACAACAGCTGGCGCTTCATCCTTATCAACTTCCATCGACGAAAGAACATTATTTGTCGGCCTAGCCCTAACCTCGACTGGCCCGACAGAACTGCTTCCTCCAGCAAAACAAAATCCGGATGTCCGCGAATCTGGAAAATCACTTTCTTTGCCCTACAATTAATGTGAGCGTGGAAAGTGCCGAGAAAATCCATTCCCTAGACAACAACAAACAAAGGGATGCACCAGAATTGAATAATTCTTATGCGGGGAAGACATGATCAAGTAGGATACCTGAAACGATTTCACCTGAAGCCAAACACTGAAGAAGATAAGCACGGTAAACAGAATTCAAGCTTGCGATAAAACATGAACTGGAAAGTAAGAGAAGCAAGGTAATATAACGACCATGAAATAAGGAACTGAATCAAGACTAGGACTCCAAGTTACTTAAATAGAGTACCGCATTGTAACCATGCTGCAGTTCATAGTTATAATCACATAACTCCACTCAAGTCGCCTAAATCCTAGTATCAGAATCAAGGAACAGGGAGAAACAATAGGGAACCGAAAATGTTTCAAGTCGAGATGCAAAGTGGTTTGCATATCGTCAAGGCAAAGGATAAGAGAAATATATGATTCAAGAATCATGATAGCATTGTGGCAGGACATGTTCCTAATCACGAGTATTCTGACTCATGTATTGGGTCCAATACCCAACTATAAAAGAATCAAACCCGATTAACCTATATCCTATGGCTCTGATACCAAACAAACTATGTCACGCCCCGCTTCCTAGAGTACGCTAAGATATGCACGTGACATAGCCAACCATACTACCTGTGGACAGGAAAAATCCCTCCACCGTCACATTACGGCTGTAAAGATATCAAGAACAGGAAAGTAAACTAAACTATCTAGTACATGTCCATGAGCCAGAATAAATGAGTCAAGAAATAATATAATATGCGGAAGAAAAGGATCCAATAAATAAAACACGTGGAAAGTAAAACCAATAGGATCCTCACTGCTCGGTCTAACAGCGGCTGTACTCCTGATCAGTCTGCAACAAAGGTAGAGAATCTGGGCCATGCAAAACCCAGACGTCAGTGCGTCATAATATCAAGCAATACTATAAACATGGGTAACAAGATATGCAGGTATGAGTATAAATGGTAAAACAGGTATAACAGTGATATAAGTGAGGATAGTGAGGGTAATATGTAGTGAATCGTCTAAACTGGTCTATTGGGTTAACTGCTCTCAAGTCTTTGAAATCAATTTGATGAATCATCGATGTAACTCAATAGTATCCCGTGCGTGCCCGGGACCACGGTCAAGATTCTCGGGCTGAATCCGAGACGTGCCGCTAGGTAGTAAAAGGTAGCATGTACAGATGAGTGATGTCAACATCATCACCCCGGGGCTGGCCTAGCCCGTAAGACTGATCAGAACAGGTATCGAACTGTCGAGTTACAAGTCAAGTTTCATCATTGATTTTCCCATACCCCCAAGTTATATGTGTTCAAGTCAGGTATTAAGTAATCATGGACTAATGCCAACTCAGGAGCAGGTAGGTGCAGGTTTGTCTGGATAGACAACAGGAACGGTCCGTAAGGACTACAGGTCAGATTTGTTGGCATTAGACTCAAGATCAGGTAACAGGTAAAGTCATGGTACATCAGGTCAAGTCAAGTAGTGTAATTAGGTGTCACGTCATGTCAGGAGTGTACGGTACCATGTCATATCAAGTAGGCGGTGCAACAGGTCATGTCAGGAAGCACAAGATATCATGTGGGTGCTTATAATCAAACTAACATAAACATGATTATAAATAAACAAGCATGAGTATCATCAGAACAATAAGCTGTCACATGTAATATGATATAATTTCAAGGATATGGATGCACAGTTATCGATTAGGGTTACATTTTAGTTCCAATATTAATTAGGATGCAATTTATTAAACATTGAGTGTTAAAATCACAGTATTATGTAGTAATGTGATTTATGGATGCAATTATATGTATTTTAAATGCGATGGATGCAAACGGGTATCCGAAAAGTTATAAAACTATAAAATGGTAATGTGGGATATACAACTAAGCAATATGGGATATAAATATTGATATAATATTATTAATATGGATAGGATATTCAAAGCGATTAATAACTATAAAAGTGGTATTGATTAACCATGCACAAGAAAGTTCCGTTCAGAAATGCAGCGTCACCCCGATTTGTAAAATAGCTTAAAAATAACAAACTTTCTCAAAAAGAGACGTGTCTTATACCAAAACAAAGATGATTTAATAAGGTTTTCATTTTTATAAGTATAAGCATCTCAGGTTGTCCCTATAAAAAGTTATGAACATTCGAAATTGAAAGTTTGCTGCTGGAATTTTCATGGACAGCAGTTTAGAGACATATTCATTTGCATTTTACATTATTTAAAAAATTTATTTTGAAAGTAAATATTTCATAAAGTTATAGTATTCTGAGTTAGCTTCGCAACGAACTAAAGAACGTATACTAATGATTTTTCTATGATTTATAATGAATTTTATAAGGTAAAGTGTACAGTAAATTTCAGATTTGTCGTATCCGCTTTTCGACGACGTTTCATGCGTAAACTATAATATTTTCAAATGTATAACATTATAAAATGCAGATTATAAACTAATTAAAGATAATAATAAGAAATATTACGACGATATATATTTTAAATGATATGGATGCAATATAATGTAATCTAGTATGTCACAACATAAGTTTTCATGATCTAGATTTAAAATGATATAAACGGATGCAAACGGAACATCAAAACGTTATAAAATTAAACATGGGGTACTAGAATTAAAATGATATAAACGGATGCAAACAGAACATCGAAACGTTATAAAATTAAACATGGGGTACTAAATTTAAAATTTAGGTATGGTATTTATTTAAATAGGTAAAAATAAATTATATAGCATGTAGCAAGATTAACTTGCCTTGACGAAACAAGAACGGATGTGTACGGAACGTTCTTCGTCGGCAAAATGTCGCGACGCGCGCACGGTACATGGAACGGTTCCAAACAACGCACGAGGGTGATCACGCAAGTTAGGTACGTTTACTGGATCACTCGGATCGTCAACGACAAGCACGGCTCCGGCGGTGATCACCGGAATCAAGAAACAAGATCAAGAAAAAGAAAGAAGAAAGAAGAAGAAGAAATAAGAAGAAGATGCTATGTATTAAATAAGGAAAGAAAAATTAAATAAATAAAATATATATAAATTTATATATACAGAGGAGAGAGAGAGGGGGGGGGTTGTTAGTTTGCTAGGAAATTATATTTAGATTCAAATTTAAAAAAATCTTTTATTAGTTAACTAAATTTTAATTTGTATCAATTTATAAAATTAATATTATATAAATAAAATTTGATATTATGGTAAATACAAACATAGTCCAAAACATGCCCGAGTCGGGTCTACAATTCAGTTTTAAAATACGAAAAATATACATGTCGACCAAAATAAAAAAAATGAATATCCGGATAACGAAAAATGCATACCCCCAAGAACAGATGTACGCACGTGCGTGTAGCCATCCAAACATGTCCGTTTCATTGAACGGGACGAGAACAAGATGCGTGGATGCTACCACGGGGCTAGGGGTATCATACAGGCCATGCTAGATATTTTTAAAATATTTTACTTGACTTTAAATGTTATATTCAAAAAAATGCAGATGCCAGATAAAATGCCAGTATTCAGTAAAATAATGAAAATGCACGAATCCATGTAACAGATCAGGATAAATCATAAACATGAATCAAGACAGGTTTGAAGCAAGCGGGTCGGGTAAAATGCAAATACAAATGTCAAAATACTATTCGCACCTAAAACACTGTAAACCAAGAAACTACCATAAATAAGTAAATACTTGAACTGGAATTGGTATAAATGAACTAGGGCGTTACATCATTTCTTGACTACCTATGTTGTGATGGCGCTCATACTTGTGGGAGCTGGATAGTCGATAAGCACATCCTTAAAGTGTCCCTAGTCATGGAAGTATCGAGACATGGCATCTATATTCCAGAGTAAACTAGTGTATATGTTTCTAGACCCCGACGAAGGGCGATGGTTGGTCCCGCAGCCATTGGTCATTCGCACCTAAGATCGTATACAGGTGCTCACTGGGGGTGAGTACACTGGACGGACTCGCCGAGAACTTCTAGATGGTACTATACCTTATAGGGGTTCCCTAGGGTAGCCGCTGGGTTTCGAGAGGCATCGACCATGCCATTTTATAAAAATTGGCGCGCTAAAGAACCCTAATGCTAGAATCTAAACTAGAGAATTAGACGAACAAGTATATAAACATTTTTACATCTAACTGAACAAGGAATACAACCTTTGTAGACCGGTACTTCACTTCAATAGCTCCGTGTAGTAGTCTCTTCGCTCCAATTAGTTATCTCCCGGACTCTAGTGAGGCTCCACAATGTGAAATGAACAGCCTTGCTTGAAGTCTTCGAGGCCGAAAATGATCTACGTCGAGGAGACACTAACTCAAGCTACCTCTTCACTAAGTGATGATCTAGTGAAGAAACAACACAATCTAAATGGCTAATAGAAAAGAGATTGATGAAGTTGGAATTTTGCTCACTTTAGAAATGATTTTCTCACTATATTTCTTCACCTCTCATGAAGCTAGAAAGCCTTTTGGAGATGAGGAAGAAGATGAAGTGTGAATGGAATAATGAGTGAGAATAGCAACCATGGGTGAGTTAGTGTCATACACTAACTCATGTAGAGAATAAACCACGGCTAAACAATAATGGTTGGGTTAATAAATATCTTCAAGTAAAACAAAATGAGTGGACTTGGTCAATGGTTCCACAAGCTTCTACAAGCTTCAACCATGTGACAATTTCCAACTAATTTGATTTACTTTAAATAAACAAAACCCTCACATTATTATAAGCATGGTGTGAGTCTAATACTCCTATGTAGCATGTGGCATCAAGCATGACACAAAAGATGTACATTAATATATATCATATATATACTAAGTGTACACTATTATGAAAAAGAAATCTTAAGTGAGCTAATATTAGTTAATGTAAGATAATATATCAAATATATAATTCTATAAAAAATTAATAAATCAACACTTGATTTAATAATCCGGCTATATCACATACAACCGACTAATATCAAATGTATCAACTTGTCGAATCAACACTTGATTCGACAGCCCAGCTATATCACATATAACCGACCGATATCACATATCGCGATAATAGAATGCGGTATCTCATATTCGCATTAATCTTGGTCCCGCACAAATCTCATATGTTCTCCTACTTCGTTTTGGTTGAGCCAGGAAACCTCTGTGTAGGACTCTAAAGACTCATCAATACGCCGGCAGTAGGTGATGATCATATCAGTTACCCACAAGCCGCAAGCAGTCTGCTAAACGTAACGGACATCCGGGTATTGAGCGATCAGAAGATCAACAAGCAAGCATGCTCATACTTCTATGAATCCAATCACATAACACTAACGTACATTCCGGTCTCTTCGTCTGATATGTCGCATATCTCAGCCTGGGGTGGTAAACGTCAGACCCCAATAGCTCTGATAAATCATGCCGATGTGAGGTCCATAACGGTTCGAGAAACTACTGATAACACTTACCAGTAGATCTCAGCAATCATGGCCAGGGATTTTCTGTTATGGCCAATCGAGTATAGCGCAACATCAACCCCCAATACCGGGAGAGACAAAATCCCCTCTTATCGCTCATTGCCTCCATGTGACTCGGGACTGTGCCCAAAAACCACCGGTTTGCATGACTCGGTAGAGCCGTGGTAGGGTGGAAATCAAAGCACAGTGGGGGACACACAATACTCTATGACGATCTAGGGTCGACAGACTAACCTGTACCAGTGTCACCAGAGAACTGCTATCCGACGTGAGGTATAATACCATCTAGGAGTTCTCGGCGAGTCCGTTCAGTGAGTAACTCAGTCTCCACTGAGGACTCGTATACCATCTCTTATTTCAAACACCAATGGATATGGGATCATCCATCGCCCATCACATGGGTCGAGAAGCGTATACGCTAGTCTACTCTGGAATATCGATGCCCCGTCTCGATACTCCCTCGACTACGAACATTTGAAGGATGTACCTGCCGACTACCTCTGCCCCACTAGTATGATCCACATCATAATCCAGGTAGTCAAGTACTCATCCTAAGGGCTTTATCAACATGTAATAAAGAGACAATAAGTGTACATGTTAAGATAAAGAGCAACCAGATAGCATACTATCATGTCGAGCAAGAAAGTCCTCCCTATATATGTCCAAGCATCCACTACAATATACATCGCATGTACAGTAATGGCCTCTAAGGCATACATATAACTAACAATCACCCACTTGCACTGAGGCCATTTGTTGCAGTATCTCATACTCAACGTCTTATAGAAGTCTCTCTAGGGAAATGCCTTTGTGAGTGGATCCGCCGTGTTATCCTTTGCGTCGACTCTCCTAATCTCGATCCCTTGGAGATCAACCATCTCCTTGATCAGGTGATACTTGCCTCAGAATATGTCTGGATCGCTGATGGGACCTGTGTTCCTAAGCCAAAGCCACAACTCCATTGTTGTCACAATAACAGTTATTGGACGCTCAATGGTAGGAACCAAGTTCATCTCATGAACAAGAAATGCCCAGACAGCCACTTTGGCAGTATCGTTGGTAGCAATGTATTCAGCCTATATCGTCTAGTTTGCCACGGTATATAGCTTGGAACTCTTCCAACATACCGTCCCTCCAATGAAGGTAAAGATAAAGCCCTTGACTGACTTTTAGTCGACCTTATCACTTTGGATGCTCGAACCAAGAACATTCTTTTAGTGCTTCTCAAGTACTTAAGAATGTCTATTGATTCTCCCAAGATCCGATTGATTCCTGATCACTACACCTGGTGAGTTAGCTACATCTTGTCTGGTACAGAACATCGCATACATAATAGAGCCTACTGCCGAAGCATAGGGTATCCCTTGCACGCGAGATCTCTCCAAATCAGTCTCGGAAAACATCTTTTTGGAGAAAGTGATTCATGAGTAAGTAGGCAAACCACCACACTTAGAATCCTCCATACTAAACCCTCTTTAGTATAGTGTTAATGTACCTGGATTAGGGACACTCCCTACAGCCACTTAGATCTATCACCATAGATCATAATACACAAGATGTAGTAGGTATCAATCAGATCTTCCATGGAGAATCCTCGTGATAAGTGGAGCTTGACCGAGTGTAGCATAGGAAACCATTTTCTATCAAGAGTATGTCATCTATGTACAATACGTGGAAGACAACCGTACTCTCTACTACCTTCTTATATATACAAAGTTCATCTACCTTTTTGATGAAGTCAAACACTTTGACTGGCACATCAAAACAGATGTTCCAACTCCGCGATGCCTGCTTTAATCCTGATGGACTTAAGCATAGTTTTGAAAGTCTCAACTTTTCCATTTACACCAAGAATATTCTCAAGATCCATTTGCTCCCAATGGGTTTTACCCCTTCAGGTGCAACATCCAAAATCATAGTTTGTTGGCGTATATGGATTCCATCTTTGATCGCATAGCATCCAGCATTTTCACAGAGTCCCCAGTCGTGATGGCCTACCTGAACCTAGTTGGACCATGATCTACCATGATGCAATCCTCACTCCCACTGTCACCGAGAAGACCGTAGTATCTCTCAAGTGGATGACGAACCCTACCAGATTCGCGGAGAGGCTGAGGTTCGTTGGAGACTATTGAATCCTTTGGTTTCACTAAATCATCAGTTGTTAGTTTTTCCAGCTTGAACTCCTTCCAGTTTTACCTCATGACCATTAATTTCTTTATAAGAAATTCCTTTTCTAAAAAGGTGGCATGCTGAGAAACAAAATAACTTTTGCACCTCAGATAGGTAGAAGATATACCCTCGCGAATATTCGGGATATCCAACAAACTTATACAGAACTGACCTTGACTCGAGCATGCCTGGATTTTTCTTTTCAACATAGGCCGGACAACCCCATATCTTAACTCGTTTAAGACATGGTCTCTTCCCATTCCATATCTCATATGGAGTGGTAGGTACTTGATTTGGTTGGAACCCAATTCAATAGGTATGCAGCTTCTCAAGTGCATAACCCCAAAAGGAAACAGGCAACTCAGCAATACTCATCATAGAGCGCACCATATCTCATAGGGTGCGATACCTCCGCCCCGATACACCTTTGTGTTCTGGTGTACTCGAAGGAGTAAGCTGAGAGAGAATCATATTCTCCGTTAAATAATCCAGGAACTCCATGCCCAAGTATTCTCCTCCTCGATCTCATCAAAGGACTTTAATACTTCTACCCGTTTGGTTCTCAACTTCAAACTTATATTCCTTGAATTTCTCAAAAGTTTCAGACTTGTGTTTCAACAGTAACATATGTCCGAATCTTGAGAGATGATCGGTGAATATAATGAAGCACGAAGAACCGACCTTGGCATTTGTAGACATAGGACCGTATACATCATGTATCCATCCCAAAAGTTTAGTAACTCTTTATCTGTTTCCAGTAAACAGAGTATTGGTCATTTTACCTTTGAGACATGACTGGCAAGTATCATAAGATGAAAATACGAACGGATTCAAATATTCATCCTTATGTAACTTAGCTAGTTGTGTCGCATTGATATGACCTAGTCTACAATGCTACAAGAAAGATTCGTTCATTTCTACACTACTCCTTTTGAGTTTGTTCTACGTACTCTGAACTGTGGTTTGATTTAGAACGTATATTCTATTATATAACGTGCCTGATCCAATCAACTCTTGATTCAGGAAAATGTTCACAACATTATCCTCCAATACATAATTATATCCTTCTTTAACTTAATAAAGAATCTGATGTAATATTGTATATCAGGTTCGGTATGTAATAACATTCGTTCAGAATCAATGTATTTAACACTTGGTAATACAAGGTGAAATCTGCCAACTAATTTGGCTGCAACAATTGCACCATTCTCTAACACTTAGAGACATATCACCCAATCTAAGTTCTCTACTTATCTGTAGCCCATGTAACTGATTACATTTGTGGGATCCTAATCTGGTATCTCATACTTAGGACGCAGAGGATACTGAGAAACGGTTCTTGGTAACGAACACACCCGAAGAATACGCATCAACATGCTCATTCCTCAATTGGGCTACATGGAAATCCAGATATTCCCCTGTTTCCTGCTCGGACTTATAACAATTATAAGATAGTGCGGAAACCAACGTTCCCCAGCTCAGTATAATAAGCAGGTTCGGTCAATGCATCCATATTATTATCTTGATTAAGGCCTGGCATGGTCGCTACCAGGAGAGAGAGAGAAGAAAATACTCTGCGTGCGCTCTTGCAAAACCAGATTGGTTATTATTTTATCTAATCAGGATGGCTCCCACCGTTTTTATCGAATCTTCCTTCAAACCCTAAAAGGTAAGACTAGCCGGGATTAACCAATCTTTCGGCCAGGCAAGTGTCGGTACTTTGAGGGAGATTCCCCGTGCTTTCGCACTGACCTAATTAAAATAAACCTCATTTTTCCAGGGGCGTAACCCCGTTAACACCTTTCTAGACACCTACTTGATTGGCTAATTGTAACGTGTAAAACTCTCCCAAGAGTAACTCTTACCTACAGTGGGTATCAGGATCCAACTATTTCATAGAAGGTATGCAATCTCATTGCAAATTTCAACACTTGAAATTCTCGATAATCTTTTTCCCCTAGCGTCTTATGACCTTGACAGAGGCCAACAAACCATAGGCTGCTAGTCAAGTTCAACCCGTACATTTTATGATTGAATTAAACCCACCCGTACGACCCTTCAAAGAGGCCAACAAGATCATACGACTACCCTAATCCAATCACATCACATGCTTTGCAGATAAACACTAATCAGCTACCACACACTACGGGTTGACAAAGGCCAACAAACGCAGCACGAATACTAAATAGTCCTTATCTGAAATGACGGAGAGCTACGACAGGTTTTTAAGAAAACCCTTTGAATAATGAACTTGATATCGTTGAAGAATCGAGTGATTTTTGAAAAGGAGTGTTTTTTAGGATTTTGCTAGTTTTGCTAAAGAGGTCACTCCCGGTGAAGGGATCTCGGCTCTTTCCTCATCGAATGAGGTGCTGGATATTCATGAATATCACTGTGCAAAGCATGAACTAAAAAAGCAATCAAAAACAAAACCGAGTTGGTTGTAGCATCTTCTAGTTTTGCTAAAGAGGTCACTCCCGGTGAAGGGATCTCGGCTCTTTCCTTATCGAATAAGGTGCTAGATATTCTACAAGGAATACCGCTATGCAAAGCAAGAACTAGAGATACCAGTTTTTAAAACAAGTTTCTACAATATCTTTAGGTTTCTTTTATTTCATTGATCTCATTAATGAAGTCCCATCAAATTATGCTTCCCAAGCACCACAGAATAAACGAAAAGAACAATATTTATTATATATCATATATATAATATAAGCATTCATCTCAGAATAACAAGTGATCACATCACAGAATAACAAGTGATCACATCACAAAATATCAGCAGAAGAACATATGAAATATTGGATATACTAAGAATTCCGTATTTTAAATTAAGCCAGCAAAAAACACGGATTCCATGATCGCGATGAATAGCCAAACCCACATCCCTAGACCCCTATGAGAGCGGCAAGCAACCCTCCCAATTCTAGAGTTAAGAGACCCGGTCTCGACTCCTTGAGGTGGTCTCCCACTAGACCCTAGAACCCGGTTACTTGTGCTCTCCTCCTTGGGTCTATCATAATGCGGAAAAGTAAATAATATATATCAATGGTGACATCATCCTCAACCCAAAAGTGTCCCAATAAAAGAATATTACATACAAGTTTTTACATGAATGAAAATGAAAAACTCTCATCTCACATAAAGAAAACCCGGCTATTCAAAACACTACGATCCAATATAACATATCACAGCAACACATAACATCATATGTCATCAACGTAAGTAAATATGCGTATCCCAATTTTCGTTGACATATAGCAACAAAACCAGCGATACACCACATATTATACTTACGGTCGCAGAAAAGAAAGTGAAAAACTACAACAATTGGAATCCGCAGCCTCCTTAGACATCATAAACCCAATGTATCACCTACTTCGGATTTCATGCCTAGCCAAATGAATTCCTTAGATATCGCATGCCTAACAATTATAAACCCCGCATTTTAGTCTCGATATTGAAAACACTTTTCAATAACCAGTCGGGTAATTCAACAAGATTCCCGATAACCTTTTCGAATGCTCGTCGGAAACTTTAGTAGACGGCCGCACCCCCGATGCCGTCGACTAAGTGAACTTAGGCGGAACACCGCGGTCGCGAGCACCCGAACGGATACTTTTGGTAACGGGGTTCTCCTATAGTCACTTGGTCGGGGCTATGGGGCATGGCTATCTAATAAGATTACCCAACGAGTATCCGCGTACGCTACATAATTGCAACGGACTTTTGATCCACATCAAAATTCCGTAGCAACCGATCAAATGAGACTAAATTGCTAGATTTATAAAATTCAAATTAGTTTTGATAAAACTAAATATTGTGGATTCCAAGTATTGTATCAAAATCATAGATAGCTAGACGATATTAAAATTTTCGATCGAATAAACAAACACCCAAAATTTCCCAAAGAGCTCAACACTTGAGCGGAGTTCAAAAAAGTAACCAGAACATGCCACAGCACCAATGGACCAACCGAAGAAGAAATCCAACTCTTGGAAAACACCTGCACGATTTTCTGAAGATTTTAAACTTGGAAAAAATCCAACTCTTGGAAAATTTCCAGCGAGGGAAAAATGGGTTATTGATAACCGTTCGAACTTTTTAACGTCGTCTAAATAACCCGAATAGATGTTAGAATTACGATTACGAAACACTCTGAATTGCCTTTGCACAAAGATAACATCACAGCAATTTAAGCAAAAACAAGCAACACCTGAAACACCAAAACCCAGAGACCAAAACACAGTAAAAATTTGAAGCCATAACACCATGATTGAACCAGCCAGGCCGGATTTTATTGGTATGTGACCGGCCATTTTCCGGCGAGAGGGGTTCAATTTTCTTCTGTGTTCATGTCACATCACATGTAACATTCTGCACTTGCTTAAAAAAATTTTAGAGGCCATTTAAAAATCGACAGAAACTAGGTTTTAGTGTTGCATGTTTCGGAGTAGTTTAGGTTTCGTAATCTAACAAACATCGTCTAATTCTCTAGCATGGCTTTGATATCACTGTAGGGGTTCCCTAGGGCGGCCACTGGGTTTCGGGAGGCATCGACCATGCTATTTTATAAAAATTGGCGCGGTAAAGAACCCTAATGCTAGAATCTAAACTAGAGAATTAGACGAACAAGCATGTAAACATCTTTACATCTAAGTGAACAAGGAATAAAACCTTTGTAGACCAGTCCTTCACTTCAATAGCTCCGTGTAGTAGTCTCTTCGCTCTAAGTAGTTATCTCCCGGGCTCTAGTGAGGCTCCACAAGGTGAAATGAACAAGCTTGCTTGAAGTCTTCGAGGCCGAAAATGATCTACGTCGAGAAGACACTAACTCAAGCTACCTCTTCATTAAGTGATGATCTAGTGAAGAAACAACCCAATCTAAATGGCTAATAGAGAAGAGGTTGATGAAGTAGGAATTTTGCCCACTTTAGAAATGATTTTCTCACTATATTTCTTCACCTCTCATGAAGCTAGAAAGCTTTTTGGAGATGAGGAAGAAGATGAAGTGTGAATGGAATAATGGATGAGAATAGCAACCATGGGTGAGTTAGTGTCATACACTAACTCATGTAGAGAATAAACCATGGCTAAACAATAATGGTTGGGTTAATAAATATCTTCAAGTAAAACAAAATGAGTGGACTTGGTTAATGGTTCCACAAGCTTCAACCATGTGACCATTTTCAACTAATTTGATTTACTTTAAATAAACAAAACCCTCACATTATTATAAGCATGGTGAGTCTTATACACCCATGTAGAATGTGGCATCAAGCATGACACAAAAGATGTACATTAATATATATCACATATATACTAAGTGTACACTAGTGAGAAAAAGAAATCTTAAGTGAGCTAATTTAGTTAATGTAAGATAATATATCAAATATATAATTATACATTAAATTATTATATCAACACTTGATTTAATAATCCGGCTACATCACATACAACTGACTAATATCAAATGTATCAACTTGTCGAATTAACAGTTGATTCGACAGCCCGGCTATATCACATATAACCGACCGATATCACATATCGCGGGAATAGAATGCGGTATCTCATATTCGCATTAATCTCGGTCCCGCACATATCTCATATGTGCTCCTATTTCGTTTCGCTTGAGCCAGGAAACCTCTGTGTAGGACTCTAAAAACTCGTCAATATGCCGGCAGTAGGCGGTGATCATATCAGTTACCCACAAGCCTCAAGCGGTCTGCTAAACGTAACGGCCACCCGGGTATTGAGCGATCAGAAGATCAACAATCAAGCATGCTCATACTCCTGTGAATCCAATTATGTAACACTACCGTACAGTCCGGTCTTTCGTCTGATATGTCGCATATCTCAGCCTGGGGGTGGTAAACGTCAGACCCCAATAGCCCTGATAAGTCATGCCGATGTAAGGTCCATAACGGTTCGAGAAACTACTGATAACACTTACCTATAGATCTCAGCAACCATGGCCAGGGATTTTCTGTTATGGCCAATCGAGCATAGCGCAACATCAACCCCCAATACCGGGAGAGACGAAATCCCCTCTTATCGCTCATTGCCTCCATGTGACTCGGGACTGTGCCCAAAAACCACCGGTTTGTATGACTCATTAGAGCCGTGGTAGGGTGGAAATCAAAGCACGGTGGGAGACACACAAGACTCTATGACGATCTCTGGTCGACAGACTAACCTGTACCAGTGTCACCAGAGAACTGCTATCCGGCGTGAGGTATAATACCATCTAGGAGTTCTCGGCTAGTCCATTCAGTATACTCAGTCTCCACTGAGCACCCGTATACTATCTCTGATGTCAAACACCAATGGATATGGATTATCCATCGCCCATCACATGGGTCGAGAAGCGTATACGCTAGTCTACTCTGGAATATCGATGCCCTGTCTCGATACTCCCTCGACTATGAACATTTGACGGATGTACCTGCTGACTACCTCTGCCCCACTAGTATGATCCACATCATAATCCTGGTAGTCAAGTACTCATCATAAAGGCTTTATCAACATTTAATAGAGAGAAAGTGTACATGTTAAGATAAAGAGAAACCAGATAGCATACTATCATGTCGAGCAAGAAAGTCATCACTATATATGTCCAAGCATCCACTACAATATACATCGCATGTACAGTAATGGCCTTTAGGGCATACATATAACTAACATACCTATCGTCAAATAGCAGTTCTTCGGTAGCATGAGTAAAGGATAGTCTTCAGACCTGAGATCGCCATTTGTCTCGTGTGAGTTCCCACTGTACTTTGATTACCGCCCTACCACGGCTCTACTGAGTCATGCTAACAGGTTTTAGTTGGGTACAGTCTTAAGCCACATGTATGCAGTGAGCGATTGTTGGGGATTCGTCTCTCCATATATACGGAGTCGATATCGCACCGTGTTCGATTGGCCAGCACCATAAGACCTTGGCCAAGGTAGTTGTGATTTACTGATAGGTTGATCAGTAGTTTCCCAGATTGGTCCTGAGCCACATCAGCATGAATTATCGGGTTATTAGGGTGTAACATTTACCACCCCGTAGACCCGGTATGCGATACTCACAGATGAAGAGACTGGACAGTACAGAGATTGTCACAGATAGGCTCAGTAGGGATCCGGATGAGTTTGCTCGTCGGCCTTCCTTTTCGACAGGTACCCGGATAGCCGTTACGTATAGCTAGTGCTGCTGATGTACTTATGTTTATGGATTTATCCAGTAACTCACTGCCGGCGTACTGTTGAGTCTTTAGAGTTCCACACAGAGGGTTTCCCTAGTTCAGGCGAAATGATGTAGTAGCCGTATTGGATACGTGCAGGGTTCCGATCGAATGATTGTACTTTTTTCCCGGACTTTCGATCGGACAGTTGATAATACTAGCCGGCTCGAGATTGAGCCGGATTATTAAATTAGGTATTGATTTAATAATTTACATATATGTATTTCGATATGTATATTCTAATATTATATTCTTTGTGTTATTCTATCTCTTTGAGTATTCGTATTTTGATACGAATATAAATATGTATATACAGTAGAGTGTAATCTGTATTTATATGGAAAACATTCTAGAATGTGGACACCTCACTTTAGATTTTTCCATTTATCTTTAAATGGAATAATGAGGTGTAAAAAGAGGTGAGGGGAGTATGGTGAGAGCCATGCTTCAATAATGATGACAAATGAATTTTCAATTCATTTTTGCAAACTATTGAAGCATGGTTGTTTTTTTTATATTGTAAAAAATTGTTTTACAAAACCATAGTTGAGTTTTTTCTCTCTCATTAGATTTTCATTCTCACCTTTTTCTTCACTCTCCTCACTAGTTCTTATGCTCCTCCACTTTCATCTTCAACCTCCTTTCTACAATCTCATGTGTTGAGAATCAAGAGAGGAGGTGAGATAGAAACACACATAGAACCATACACTACATCCTGGACACTTTAGATTAGCAATCTAAACTCTTTAGTTGCTCCACTAGATGTTGGAGATAGTGCCCTCAGAGTTAATTATTGGATCGCAGACACGTGATTGTAATGATTGCGGAGGACCTATACCGGTAGGACAGTCTTACTCGAGATGATAGTATGCTATCTGGTTTGCCTTTATCAGTTGTGTACAGGTTCAGGTGACTGATCACTGTTACACTTTGATAGAGCCCTTAGGATCTTGCTTTACTGCCAACAGTATGATAGAGATCATATACGTGAGAGTTGGGTGGTTTATAAGCATATCCTTAACTGTGGTCCCTAGTCGTGGGAGTTTCGAGACAGGGCATCGATACTCCGGAGTAGACTAGTGTATACAGTCGAGACCCCGACGAGGGGCGGTGGCCGGTCTCACAAGTCACTGGTGTCAGTTGGATCACCTAAGATGTATACAGGTGCTCATTGGGTTATGAGTACACCGGACAGGACTCGCCGGGAATCTGCTAGTTGGTACTATACCTATCGTCAGATAGCAGTTCCCTGGTGACATGTGTACAGGTTAGTTCATCGACCTGAGGTCATCATTTGTCTCGTGTGAGTTCCCACTGTGCTTTGATTTCTACCCTACCACGGCTCAAAGGAATCGTGCAAACAGGTAGCTTTTGGGTACAGTCCCGAGCCACATGGAGGCACGTGAGCGGATCGGCAGGGGATTCGTCTGTAGGGTTCCTAGGCACTCTAATGAGGTCTCACAAGGCATCAACCATGCCAGTTTCAAAAATTACGGGTGCCGAGAAACCCTAATACGGATCGTTAACTAGAAATCTAGGCGAAAGATGCAACTAGTAAACTACTTTACTAAGAGAACGGAAATACAACCTTTGTAGATCCGGTCCTCCACCTCCACGGCTCCGTGATGAAGTCCTCTCCGCTGTCCAAATGAAATCCCGGGCTCTAGCGTCGGCTTCATCGGAGAAATAGGCGGTCAAGGTCGTCGGCTTCGTGCCGAAGATGATCTACGTTGAGGCATCACAAGATCAAGCTCCCACTTCACCAAGTCATGAAACTTGTGAAGAAAACACACTCTACTACTTGGCAAGAGGTAGAGGATGAAGAAATAGGAAGTGGGTTCACATTAGAATTGGATTTCTCACTCATTTGCTCAAGTTGCCATTGTTGAAGCAAGCTTTCTTCAAGTGAAGAAGAAGAAGAAGAAAATGAATATTATCTTATGATAAGTATTATCCTCAAAGAAAATAATATGAATACTTATCATAATATAACCATGGTCAAGTGTAGAGAATGAATCATGGTTGAGTGGAATGGTTAGGGTTAAGCATGAGACAAAATGGTCACTTGGTCAAAGTCTTCATGAAGCTTCAAGAAAGAACAAAGAAAGCCACCATTTTTCTCTTTTGCTATTATTTTCTAAAACTAATAAATAAATAAATGAATGAATGAATAATCATAACCCTAACCATTCATATAACCATGGTTCAATCTTCACACAAACACAAGTAAACATGTATCATCAAACATGATACAATCAAGTGCACAAAACTATATCGAATATACAATGTGCACATCCGAGCGAGAAAATCCATTTAAAGTGAACCAATATTAGTTAATGCAAAGTGATATATCAAATATATAATTATACATTAAATCATTAAATCAACACTTGATTTAACGATCCGGTCATATCGCATATAACCGACTAATATCCAATGTATCGATTTATCGAATCAATCCTTGATTCGATAACTAGGTTATATCGCATACAACCATTCAACACATTCATCGCGAGAATAGAATACGGTATCACATACACGCATTATTCTCGG
Source organism: Agapanthus africanus (assembly GCA_030015575.1). NCBI lineage: Eukaryota > Viridiplantae > Streptophyta > Magnoliopsida > Asparagales > Amaryllidaceae > Agapanthus > Agapanthus africanus. Next base: position 63,808,668 of record CM057337.1, on the reverse strand, counting down.
TCCCGCACATATCTCATATGCGCTCCTATTTCGTTTCGCTTGAGCCAGGAAACCTCTATGTAGGACTCTAAAGACTCGTCAATACGGCGGCAGCAGGTGATGATCATATCAAACACCCACAAGCCGCAAGCGGTCTGCCAAACATAACGGCCACCCGGGTATTGAGCAATCAGAAGATCGACGAGCAAGCCCGCTCACAATCCTGTGAATCCAACCAGTAACACTTACCATACAGTCCGGTCTGATCGTCTGATATGTCGCATATCTCGCCTAGGGGTGGTAAACGTCAGACCCCAATAGCTCGATAAGTCGTGTTGATATGAGGTCTATAACAGTTCGAGAAACTACTGGTAACACTTACCAGTAACTCTCAGCAACCCTGGCCAGGGATTTCCGGTTATAGCCAATCGAACACAGCGCAACATCAACTCCCTATACCGGGAGAGACGAATTCCCTCCTATCGCTCTTTGCCTCCATGTGATTCGGGACTGTACCCAAAAACCACCGTTTTGCACGCCCTCTTGGACGTGGTAAGATGGAAATCAAAGCACTGTGGGAACCACACAAGACTCTATGACGATCTCGGGTCAACAGACTACTCTGTACCAGTGTCACCAGAGAACTGCCATCTGACGTAAGGTATAATACCATCTGGGAGTTCTCGGCGAGTCCGTCCAGTGTACCCAGTCTCTACTGAGCACCCGTATATCATCTCTGATGTCAAACACCAATGGATATGGGATCATCCATTGCCCATCTGTATGGGTCGAGAAGGTATACGCTAGTCTACTCTGGTATATCGATGCCCCGTCTCGATACACCCACGACTAGGGACTTTGAAGGATGTACTTATAGACTACCATGTCCCCACTAGTATGATCCGCATCATAGTCCAGGTAGTCAAGTACACATCCTAAGGGCTTTACCAATATGTAACAGAGAGACAATCAGTGTATACGTTAAGGTAAAGAGCAACCAGATAGCATACTATCATGTCGAGCAAGAAAGTCCTCCCTATATATGTCCCAGCATCCACTACAATATACATCCAATGTACAGTAATGGCCTCTAGGGCATACATATAACTAACAATCTCCCACTTGCACTAGGGCCATCTGATAGCAGTGGTTGTAGTATCTCATACTCAACTATCCCATAAAAGTCTCTCTCTGGGAATAGGCCTTCGTGAGTGGATCCGCCATGTTATCCTCTGATTCTGCTCTCCTAACCTTGATCACCCTGGAGATCAACCATCTCTATGATCAGGCGATACTGCCTTAGAATAAGTCTGGATCACTGATGGGACCGGCGTTCCTCGGCATGAGCCACAACTCCATTGTCTCACAATGGTAGGAACGTAGTTCATCTCATGAACTAATATACACCCAAACATCCTCTTTGGTAGCATCTTAAGTAGCGATGTATCCTGCCTTTATCATCTAGTATGTCACGGTATCTAGCTTGGAACTCTTCCAACATACCGTCCCTTTACTGAGGGTAAAGACAATGCCTGCGACTGACATTCAGTCGTCTTTATCATCCTGGAACCCTTCAAGTGATTCTCCCCAGGATCAACTGATACCATCTCACTACAGCTAGTGAGTATCCTAACATCCATTTAGATCTATCTCATAGATCCAAAGTCCAGGATTTAGTAGGTATCACTTTGATCCTATGTGGAGAATCATTGTGATAAGCGGAGATTGATCGAGCGTAGCATAGGAAACTCCTTCCCTATCAAGAGTATGTCATCCACGTACTCTACGAGGATCGTCACCATACTCCCTACTGTCTTTTTGTATATACAAGGTTCATCTACCATTTTGATGATGTCAAACTCTTTGAATACTTCATCAAAACAGATGTTCCAACTCCGCGATGCCTGCTTTATCCTATAAAGCATCTTGCACACGTTTCCGCTGCTCCCACTGTCTACGAGGCCCTCTAGCTGTGTACTTATAGACGCACTCTTCTAAAACATCATTTAGAAAAGCAGTCATGACACCCAACCGCCAGATATCGTAGTCATGGTATGTAGCCGTGACAAGTAGGATCTGGATGGACTTAAGCATAGGTACCTGAAAAGGTTTCATCATTATCCACGCCTGGTTGATGACGAAAACCTTTAACAAGTCTAGCTTTGAAAGTCTCAACTTTTCCATCTACACCAAGTAATCTTCTCAAGATATACTTGCTTCTGATGGGGATTTAACCCTTCAGATATAGCAACCAAAGTCCATACTTTGCTGGTGTATAAGGATTCCATATCAGATCACTAAGCATCCAGCCATTCTTACAGAGTCTTACTCCTGATGGCCAGCTCGAAGCTAGTTGGGTCATCATCTCATGATGCAATCCTCGCTCCCACTGTCATAGAGAAACCAAAGTATCTCTCAGGTGGGTGAGAAACCCTACTAGATCGGCGGAGAGGCTGAGGTTCGTTGGAAACTATTGAATCCTTTGGTTCTACCAAATCATCTACTGTAGTTTGTATAGCTGGAATCTTTCCAGTTCTACATAACAGACCTTGCCTCGAGCTTGTCCGGATTTTGCATTTAGACATAGGCCGGACAACCCCAAATCTTAACTAGCTTAAGACATGAGCTCTTCTCTTTCCATATCTCATATGGAGTAGTAGGCAACTGATTTGACTCGAACCTAATTCAACAGGTATGCAGCTTCTCAAGTGCATAACCCCCAACAGGTATGCAGCTTCTCAAGTGTATACGGAGGAGTAATTCTGAGAGAGAATCATATTCTCCTTTAGAATAGTCCAGGATTTCCGTGCACAAGTATTCTCCTCCTCGATCACATCAAAGGACATAATACTTTTATCCGTATTTTGGTTCTCTACTTCTAACTTATATTCTGTGAATATCTCAAAAGGTTCGGACTTGTGTTTCAACAGGAACATATGTCTGAAACTTGAGAGATTATCAGAGAATGTAATGAAGTACAAAGAACCTGTCTTGGCATGTGTAGACAGGGGACCTACATACATCAACATGTATCATCCCAAAAGTTCACTAACTCTTTCTCTGTTTCCAATAAACAGAGCTATGGTCATCTTATCTTTGTGACATGACTGGCAAGTTTCATAAGATGTAAATTCAAACTGATTTAAATATGCATCTAAATGTAACTTCAGCCAGTCGGGTCGCATTGATATGACCTAGTCTACAATACCTTAAGAAGGAATCGTTCAATTCTGAACTCTTCCTCTTGTGTGTGTTCCATATACTAAGAACTGCAGTTTGATTTAGAACATTAATGCTTTTAGATAACGTGCCTGAACCGATCAACTTTTGATATAGGAAATGTTCAAAATATTATCCAACAATACAAAATTTTATCATTTCTTTACTAATAAAGAGATAGATATGATTTTGTATATCAGGTTCGGTATCTAATAACATTCGTTCAGAATCAATGTATTCGTAATACAGGGTGACAGTGACCAACAGACTTGGCTGCAACACTTGCCCCGTTTTCTGCCTCATGAAACTTATCACCCGTTCTCAGTCCTCTACCTTTCTGTAGCCCAATGTAACAGATTACATATCTGGGATCCTGATCTGGTATCACATACCCAGGACGTAAAGGATACTGAGAAACAGTTCTCTGTAATGAACACACCCGAAAATGATGCATCATCATGCACTCTCCTCGTTTGGGCGGTACGGGAATTCTGGTAATCCCCAATTTTCTGCTCTGTCTTATAACAATTATAAGTTGGAGCGGGACCAACGTTCCCCAGCTCAGTATAACAAGCGGGTTCGGTCAATATTCCGTATTATTATCTTGATTAAGGCGTGATATGGTCGCTACCTGGAGAGAGAGAGAAGAAAACACTCAGCGTGCGCTCTTGCAAGAATAGATTGGTTATTATTTTATCTAATCAGGATGGCTCCCACTGCTTTTTATCAAATCTTCCTTCAAACCCTAAAAGAAAAGACTAGCCGGGATTAATTACACACTACAAGTTCGCCAATCTTTCAGCCAGGCCAGTGTCGGTACTTTGAGGGAGGTCCCCCGTGCTTTCGCATGAACCTAATTAATGTAAACCTCGTTTTCCCAGAGGCGTAACCTCGTTAACACCTTTCTAGACACCTACTTGATCAGCTAATTGCAATGTGTAAAACTCTCCCAGGAGTAACTCTTACTCGCAGCGGATATCGGGATCCAACTATCTCATAGAAGGTATGCAATCTCATTGCAAATTTCAACACTTGAAATTCCCGATAATATTTTGCCCCTAGCGTCCTATGACCTTGACAGAGGTCAACAAACCATAGGCTGCTAGTCAAGTTCAACCCGTCATTTCCTGATTGAAGTAAACCCACCCGCACGACCCTTGACAGAGGTCAACAAGGTCGCACGGCTACCCTAAATCAATCACATCATATGCTTATACAGATAAGCACTAATCAGCTACCGCACACTACGCCTTGACAGAGGTCAACAAACGCAGCACGAATACTAACCAGTACATATCTGAAATGACGGAGGGCTACGACAGGTTTTTCTGAAAACCTATTGCGTAATGAACTTGATATCGTTGTAGAATCAAATGATTTTAAAATACAGTGTTTTTGAGGATTTTCTAGTTTTGCTAAAGGAGTCACTCCCGGTGAAGGGATCGTTGGTCCTTTCCTCGTCGAATGAGGTGCGGGATATATCATATATATCACTATGCAAAGCAAAAACACTTAAAAGCAATCAAAAGACAAACCGAGTGTGTAGCATCTGCCAGTTATTGCTAAAGGAGTCACTCCCAGTGAAGGGATCTCGGTCCTTTCCTCATCGAAAAAGGTGCAGGATATATCACATATACCGCTGTGCAAAGCAAGAACTGTCGCTACCTGTTTTATTATGAAATTCGATTCTACAACATCTTAGGTTTCTTTTCTTTCATTAATCATATTAATGAAGTCCCATCATTAAAGTACCTAAACATCACAGATAAATACGACGTACACTTATGCCATCCGCATTCGCCTCGATGTCCCCTCATGCACCGTTAGGTTAGGTAACTAACGGCAGAGCGGGACAGGGCTAGCACGGGTGTAAAACATAAGTAACGTCTATATAATATATCATATATACTATATACTGTATCTATCACAGAACATCACATGATCACATCACAGATATCGCAGCAGAAGAATCATATGAAATATTGGATATACTAGGACGTCCGTGTTTTCAATACGAGCCAGTATAAAACACGGATTCCACGGTCGTGATGAATAGCCAAACCCACACCCCTAGACCCCTACGAGAGCGGTAAGCAACCCTACCAATTCTGGAGTTAGGAGACCCGGACTCGACTCCTCGAGTTGGTTTCCCACTGGACTCCAGAACCCGGTTACTTGTGCCTTCCTCCTTAGGTCTATCCTAGTGCAGAAAAGTAAATAATATACAAATGGTGACAACATCCGCAACCTGGAAGTGCCCCAATAAAAGAATATTACACACAAGTTTTTACATGAATGAAAATGAAAAAACACTCATCTCATATAAAACCCCCCCGGCTATTCAAACACGACGATCCAATATAACATATCCAGCAACACATAACATCACATGTCATCAACGTAAGCAAATATGTGCATCCCAATTGTCGTTGACATATAGCAACGAAACCGGCGATATCACATATTACACTTACGGTCACAGAAAAGAAAGTGTAAAACTACAACAGTTGGAATCCGCAACCTCCATAGACATCGCATGCCTAATCAAATGAATTCCTTAGACATCGCATGCCTAACAATTATAAACCCCGCATTTTAGTCTCAAAATCGAAAACACTTTTCAATATCAAGTCGGGCAATTCAACAAGATTCCCGACATCCTGATCGAATGCTCGTCGCAAACTTTAATAGGCAGCCGCACCCCCGATACCGTCGACGAAGTGCACCAAGGCGGAACACCGTTGCCGCGAGCACCCGGACGGATGCTTTCGGCGACGGGGTTCTCCTACAGTCACTTGGTCGGGGCTATGGAGTGAGGCTGTCTATTAAGTTTACCCGGCGAGTATCCGCGTACGCTACGTGATTGCGACGGACTTTTGATCACATCAAAATTCCGTGGCAACCGATCAAGTGAGACTAAACTGCTATGTTTATAACATTCATTCAGTTATCTCATAACTACTTGTGAATTCCAATTATTGTATCACATTCCGGATAAATAGAAAATGTTAAACTTTTCGATCAAACAGTCGAACACCCAAGTTTTCCCGATATAGATCAACACATGAAATAAGTCTAACAACATTCAGTTCGTGCCTCAGTACCAACGGTCCAGCCGTAGAAGGGTCAAGCCAACGCCTCACATGTGGCACGCCGTACTGCCCCAAACCCGAAGGTTCAAAGGGCAGTTCAAGACGGTCACATAATCGAGTTAAGGTTTGTTGTCTTCTAGAGGGACCATCGCGTTACTTGCACTACTTAGAACGTCGTTAAACTACGGAAAAATCCAACACTTGGAAATTTCCCGACAGGGGAAAAATTGGGTATTTATATCCGGTCGAACTTTTTAACATATTCTAAAAATTATTCGGAAAGCCACATAGACAAAATCTAATACTCCGATCGAAACACCGAATCCCCAAAACAACCCCAAAAAATTCAACTCTTGAATTAATATTAAAAATTCCTAGAAAATCCAGCATAATAAAATAGGAGTTACTGTGCAAACAGTGAATGATGATCTCATCATCTTGCCGCGGAACCGCCGCATAAGCTAGGCTTAGGCCGCGGTTCCGCCGCTCATTAGAGGGATCATGAGAAAATTTTTGCGCCGTAATTCTTAGAATTCCCTGCTGAATTTTTTAAGCATTTTTAATCTGGAAAAATCCCAGTTTTTAGAAAAAGTCCAGAGAGCATGTCGGATTAGGGTTTCGGGGTTTGTTCGGGTTTCAAACTTCGTCTACGCATCGCCTAAGGCTCTAGCTAGGCTCTGATACCACTGTAGGGTTCCTAGGCATTCTGATGAGGTCTCACAAGGCATCAACCATGCCAATTTCAAAAATTACGGGTGCCGAGAAACCCTAATACGGATCGTTAACTAGAAATCTAGGCGAAAGATGCAACTAGTAAACTACTTTACTAAGAGAACGGAAATACAACCTTTGTAGATCCGGTCCTCCACCTCCACGGCTCCTTGATGAAGTCCTCTCCGCTGTCCAAATGAAATCCCGGGCTCTAGCGTCGGCTTCATCAGAGAAATGGGCGGTCAAGGTCGTCGGCTTCGTGCCGAAGATGATCTACGTCGAGGCATCACAAGATCAAGCTCCCACTTCACCAAGTCATGAAACTTGTGAAGAAAACACACTCTACTACTTGGCAAGAGGTAGAGGATGAAGAAATAGGAAGTGGGTTCACTTTAGAATTGGATTTCTCACTCATTTGCTCAAGTTGCCATTGTTGAAGCAAGATTTCTTCAAGTGAAGAAGAAGAAGAAGATGAATATTATCTTATGATAAGTATTATCCTCAAAGAAAATAATATGAATACTTATCATAATATAACCATGGTCAAGTGTAGAGAATGAATCATGGTTGAGTGGAATGGTTAGGGTTAAGCATGAGACAAAATGGTCACTTAGTCAAAGTCTTCATGAAGCTTCAAGAAAGAACAAAGAAAGCCACCATTTTTCTCTTTTGCTATTATTTTCCAAAACTAATAAATAAATAAATGAATGAATAAATAATCATAACCCTAACCATTCATATAACCATGGTTCAATCTTCACACAAACACAAGTAAACATGTATCATCAAACATGATACAATCAAGTGCACAAAACTATATCGAATATACAATGTGCACATCCGAGCGAGAAAATCCATTTAAAGTGAACCAATATTAGTTAATGCAAAGTAATATATCAAATATATAATTATACATTAAATCATTAAATCAACACTTGATTTAACGATCCGGTCATATCGCATATAACCGACTAATATCCAACGTATCGATTTATCGAATCAATCCTTGATTCGATAACTAGGTTATATCGCATACAACCATTCGACACATTCATCACGAGAATAGAATACGGTATCACATACACGCATTATTCTCGGTCCCGCACATATCTCATATGCGCTCCTATTTCGTTTCGCTTGAGCCAGGAAACCTCTGTGTAGGACTCTAAAGACTCGTCAATACGCCGGCAGCAGGTGATGATCATATCAAACACCCACAAGCCGCAAGCGGTCTGCCAAACGTAACGGCCACCCGGGTATTGAGCGATCAGAAGATCGACGAGCAAGCCCGCTCACAATCCTGTGAATCCAACCAGTAACACTTACCGTACAGTCCGGTCTGATCGTCTGATATGTCGCATATCTCGCCTAGGGGTGGTAAACGTCAGACCCCAATAGCTCGATAAGTCGTGTTGATATGAGGTCTATAACAGTTCGAGAAACTACTGGTAACACTTACCAGTAACTCTCAGCAACCCTGGCCAGGGATTTCCGGTTATAGCCAATCGAACACAGCGCAACATCAACTACCTATACCGGGAGAGACGAATTCCCTCCTATCGCTCTTTGCCTCCATGTGATTCGGGACTGTACCCAAAAACCACCGTTTTGCACGCCCTCTTGGACGTGGTAAGATGGAAATCAAAGCACTGTGGGAACCACACAAGACACTATGACGATCTCGGGTCAACAGACTACTCTGTACCAGTGTCACCAGAGAACTGCCATCTGACGTAAGGTATAAACCATCTGGGAGTTCTCGGCGAGTCCGTCCAGTGTACCCAGTCTCTACTGAGCACCCGTATATCATCTCTTGTCAAACACCAATGGATATGGGATCATCCATCGCCCATCTGTATGGGTCGAGAAGGTATACGCTAGTCTACTCTGGTATATCGATGCCCCGTCTCGATACACCCACGACTAGGGACTTTGAAGGATGTACTTATAGACTACCATGTCCCCACTAGTATGATCCGCATCATAGTCCAGGTAGTCAAGTACTCATCCTAAGGGCTTTACCAACATGTAACAGAGAGACAATCAGTGTATACGTTAAGGTAAAGAGCAACCAGATAACATACTATCATGTCGAGCAAGAAAGTCCTCCCTATATATGTCCCAGCATCCACTACAATATACATCCAATGTACAGTAATGGCCTCTAGGGCATACATATAACTAACATCGTCTCTCCCGGTATTGGGGGTGAGATCGTGCTGTGTCTAGGAGAGCCATTACACAAAGCCCACGACCGTGGCAGGAGATTTACTGGTAGGTACTCCAGTAGTATCTCAGGGTGTTTTTGGGCTACACTCCGACATGACTTATACTGCTATTGGGGGTCTGACGTTACTAGCCCCCTAGGTGGATATGCGATACTCATAGACGAACGGACCGGACTGTATATACATTGTCACTGTTAGGCTCAGTAGGGTTTCCGGATGAGTTCGCTCATCGGCCTCCCTTGAGGTCAGTCCATGGGCAGCCGTTACGCATAGCTAGTGCCGCTGACGGTTTGTGGTTAAACCCACTGCCAGGTGTTCATAACATATTATTGCATTTTATATTCCCCATTCTTATGCATTTAAGAATAAAAACAGGTGCTTTTGACCCATGTCTGTTACATGTTACAGCTTACAGGTTCTTGGAGCGAATACAGTGAAAAAGACGAAAGTTGATACAGGAAAGGGACTTTTGACCAACAAGTAAACGGATCCTAGACAAGCCCAGACTAATAACAGTTCAAGGCAACGCAGCGTGTCGAAGCGAAACGGTTAAAAGACCAATACAAAAATCTCACTGAAGATCTGGAGAAGAACAAGATGCCAAACAAAGAAAAGGGATATGGAAATAACAAGCCCAGATAAAGACTAACAGGACCAGAAAAATTGGTGAGCTGAGCTCGCCAAAGGGCCGCGGAACCGCGGCCCAGACCCCCCATTTGACGCGGTTCCGCGGCCATATGGTGCCCGTGTCGGTGGATTTTTTCTCTGTCGGTGCGTCGGTGCAGGTGTTAGGATTTTCAGTAGGCATATCTGTAAAATCATGTGTTCGAGAATCTGTAACCCTAGGTTCCCTGTTTTCTTATAAATTGTAATCTCGAATATGTAAAAAGAGAGGCCCCTTTTCAATCAATAAAATCAGAATTGTTGGGAGATCTAGAGCATCACTTTTGTAAGTTTTTCTTTTAAATTCCTGCCTTAGTTCTAATTTAATTCTTGCCCTAGTTATCTGATATCATTCTTGCAGTAGAGTAATTTTATTACTTGCCTTAGTTAACTAGTCTAGCTCCTTTTAATCTGCAGTAAGTAAAAATTCAAGATTTGAACAAAGCACTTTAAAACATAACAAAAAAAATGTCGTTTTTAGAAAATTCCCTAATGAGCGAGTAAAATCCTCGCTTGTTAGGGTTAAGAACAAGGAAGGGAGTGAGAGATTATCTCTCACCTCCTTCAATGCCGATACTTTTTCTTATAACTAGAACTTCATGCACGCATGCATGACCCGCTCCCTACGGCATCCTACCTACGAGGTAACGGTGAACCGTAGTATAAAGGGCCGGGCATACATGACGTCCATGAAGATTGTACCAATTAATAGGAAAGGACGGACAAGGATCTAGAGGAAGAAACTTCGTTTCTTCCCAAATCATCCTAATCCCCTTTGCTAATAATTGATATGATTTCTAAAAAGTTTTAATTAAACGGCATTGAAAGAGGTGACAATATCGATCTTATCAACCCTACCTTATACATATCCCTAACAAGTTCTTTAATATCATATTAATTAGTTTTAAATCAATCGACAAAAACCAAACCACCATCGGAATCAACTCGTGATAACACAAAAACAGAAAGTTACACATCTCTGTGGATCGACCCATATTCACCGGCTAGCTGTAAAGCAACGCCGTTTCTGATTACGGTAAATACAAATTTTTGGATTAATCACCAGGGTACTGACGAGTCATTAGAGTCCCCCACAGACAGTTTCCCAAGTTCGGGCGAAACGTTGTAGAGGCCGTATGGTTTTATGGCAGGGTTCGGAAAATGCACGTGCGTTTACGCACGTGTCATATTTCGGGCAGATAATACTGGTGGGCTTTGGTTTAAGCCGGATCCAAGTATTATATTGAGTAGATATAATATCTTTGTCTCAGTTGCATTTGTATTCGGTCGTAATATAAATGCGGGTATGTTTATACGGTTACGGGGTTATCCTGAAATTTATTTCGGGATCGCTTTTGGATGTTGCCAATTTCCAGTTTTCTATCAGCCGTCTTTTAACATTCGGTTAAAGACGGATTTATCTTTTCTTTGGATAAGTGTGTGCTTCTAGAAGGTTCTAGAAGAGGTGATTAGGCTTGTGACTCACTTGTTCATTAATGGTGCTTTAATGGTGCATTTATTGTGTTCATACTTTGTGTTCACACTAAGATATTCTTTCTTCATGATAAGCTTGGTTTGTGGTCACCCCCCTTTCTCCTACACTCACCCCCACTCCTATATGTTGGCCGGCCCCTCCCCTCTCTTTCATACACTTGATTGATTCAATTGGTTAAAAGATTATGATAGTTTTGGGGTGTATGGAAATTTCATAGCTCATTTCATTCCATCACCCGAATTAATTGGCAACTTCATTAACCGTTCGTCCATAGCTTTGGACGTAACAAGACAAAGTATTCTACTCATTCTCTACATCATTCTTGGTCGTCTCTTTTAGCAAACTTAACGACCGAGTTGCCTCGAGTCAGAGGCGGGAGCCCGTTTAAAGAATCGTTGACGTGGTGCCACCTGGACGAGCAGATCGGAGATCGAAGAGATCGGAGTAGCCGCAACGGATCGTGGGATAATGGTTGAAGAACGAAGGACTCGGATCGTTCGGTATAACCTTTCTACTCTCTTTACAGTTTGTTAGTTTAGCAATAATGGCAGATCCGGGTTATAGTATACGATAGCGCTAGTTAAAAAGTTTTTGTTCCGCATTTGGCGTCTATAGACGACCGGGGCGCTACCGTAGACTTACACTAGACTCTTAGTGTAGAGCTATAGCCATGGACTACATCTCTCGGGTGGATCATCTTCGATGGAGGAGGACCGACGATCAAGCTCGATCCAGGAAATCTCTGTAAGTGCACGGCGGCGCCCCGGTCGTCAATCCGAAGGCCAAATACGGAAACGGTGATAAACTTTAATTTTGCGAACTTTGCAAACCGGCACCACCGCGCACTAAACTCCGGATCGGGCCATTAAACTAGATCTAGCAAAGTAACAAGATAGGGAAGAGATATACTGACTGATCCGAGTCCTCCGGTCTTCATCTCCACTCCGATCTCCTCGCGGAAACTTCGGTCGTCGCCTCCTCGCCGGAAGGGCACCACATCACCTGCATCTTTTACGGGCTCCCACCTCAATACCGAGGCAACTCGGGCACGAAGCTGGCAAGTCGACGTGCCCAAGATGTGCTGTAGAATATAGTGTAGAGTGCATGTCTCACTTTGGGGTATTGGTTTCCATTTGATGTGGAGGGAAGAATGAAATTTTTAGGGAAAGGATGCTATCAATTTTGCAAGGAAATGAGATGAACAAATGATACACCAGAAATGAACCTTTCTCTCCCTCATCTAAAAATTGGCCGGCCCCTCATCAAGAGAATGGTGGAGGAAAAATGAAATCAACCATACTTAAACCATGAAGGAGAGTGAGTGTAGGAGATGAGAAAAGGGTGACCATAAGCAAACATCATGATTACAAAAGAACAACCAAACCATACCCTTTCTAATCTCATTCAATGCAAGAATGGTGCAACAAAAGAAAAGATGCTCTCATAATAAATCCTTTTGCAATAAACCCCTCCAAAAAATGTTATTTGCAAACTTGCAAATAACCCCCTCCATCGGAAAAGTCCGGCCGGGAAAGAACAAAGGAAAACCGGCCGGAACGGAATGCAAACTGGCAACTCCAGAAAACTGGTCCCGTAATAAATTACAGGAAAACCCCGATACTGTGCATACACACCCACATCTGTATTCCGTCCGGATACAAATGCAAAGAGACAAAATCTACACTGTACTAAACTAGGATCCGGCTTAAACCAAAGCTGGCTAGTAATATCCGTTCGATCCCGATCCGTGCAATACCGCACGTATCTGACCGAACCCTGCCATATATCCATACGGCCACTAGTACAAACCGTCCGATCCTGATCCGTGCAATACCGCACGTATCTGATCGGACCCTGCCATATCTCCATACGGCCTCTACAGCGTTTCGCCCGAAAGCTAAGTAACTGAAAGTGTGGTGGACTCTAAAGACTCGTCAATACAATGGCTGTGGATTTAACCACTAGCACGTCAGAGGTATAAGCCAATACGTAACGGGCTACCAGCTATTGACCAAAAGGGACGTCGATGAGCGAACTCATCCTGACACCCTACTGAGCCTGTCAGTGACAATATCCGTACAGTCCGGTCCGTTCGTCTATGAGCATCGCATGTCGGGCCTAGGGGGTGGGTAAAAGTCAGACCCCCAAAAGCGGTACAAGTCGTTTCGGAGTGTAGCCCAGAACACCCTGAGATACTACTGGAATACCTACCAGTAAATCTCCTGCCTTGGCCAAGGACTTCGTGTAATGGCTCTCCTAGACACAGCGCGACCTCACCCCCAATACCGGGAGAGACGAACCCCTGAAGATCCGCTCACTGCCTCCATGTGGCTCGGGACTGTACCCAACTAAAACCTGTTTGCACGACTCCTTTGAGCCGTGGTAGGGTAGTAATCAAAGCACAGTGGGAACTCACACGAGACAAATGACGATCCCCAGGTCGATGAACTAACTTGTACACATGTCACCTGGGAACTGCTATCTGACGTCAGGTATAAGACCAACTAGCATGTTCCCGGCGAGTCCTGTCCGGTGTGCTCATAACCCAATGAGCACCTGTATACATTTTAGGTGAACCAACTGACACCAGTGGCTTGTGAGACCGGCCACCGCCCCTCGTCGGGGTCTCGACTGTATACACTAGTCTACTCTGGAGAATCGATGCCCTGTCTCGAAACTCCACGACTAGGGACCTTTTAAGGATGTGCTTATAGACTCCAGCTCTCACTTATATGATCGCCCTCATACTGCTGGCAGTCAAGCAAGAATCCTAGGGGCTCTATCAACGTGTAATAGCGACCTGTCAGGTCACCTAAAGCAGTACACGATGATAAAGGTAAACCAGATAGCATACTATCATCTCGAGTAAGACTGTCGTACCGGGATATGTCCTCCCTCAATCATTGCAATCACGTGTCTGTGATCCAATAATTGACTCTGAGGGCACTATCTCCAACAATCTCAAGGAGCAAAGAAAGGCGATCAAGCTCATTCAAGGAGATTCCTAGGAGCAAACGAAGAGGATAGAAGACCGAAGGACACGGATCTTTTGGTGAGATATTTCTATCATAGTAGATAGATATCCTCTTTGTTAGCTAGTTTAGGTTTATGGTAGATTCTAGACGGGTTATTTTTCTAATGCCAGTTTCAAAACCCTAAAAAAATTTGTTCCGCAACGACCATGGAAGATGGTCAGGGTGCTAGGAAATCCCAACACCCGTAACGCTCGAAGAATTCCTACAACACATTCTTGAAAGTAATGATGTAGAAGAGGGAGATTCGGCAGAAGAAGAAGAAGGATGTGTGGGAAGTTGTCACATAACTTCTCATACGTGTCACATGGTTTCTTACACGAGTAAGCGATGAGGAAAAGAACACGGTCTCCCTCACTCTCAAAGTCGAGCAAGAAGAATATGCACCGTCGACAAATAATAGGGCTACGCAAGGGGCAGGATCAGCGCCCAATACTCCAAGCCCCTCTTAAGAAGATTTGATTGATAAACTGCTAACGAAAGCTTTCCAAGAAAGTAAAAAGAATCAAAGGTGTGAAACGGCCCTATATGAAGAAGCCAAGCAACGGCATTTGAAGAAAGAGGCTGCGAGAGAGGCAAATTACGTGAATCCCCAACTGAAGAAGAATTCCCTGCCGAAAAAGAAAAGTAGGGTAGCAGCTGAGAAACATTTCGCTAAAGCCCTATCAAAGGGGAAGAAGCTGCCGCCTCTCCTGATATATACGTCAGGAGTCTCTTATTTCAGGGGATGAGAAGAGCATCCGAGATACTGATTATATCACTGGATGGTTACTCAGTATATTGACAAGTTCTATGTGTTTAAGAAATGGTGGTGTTGTTATATCTCTCATCATAGGAGGTTAAAGAGAGAGATGCGAAGGGCAAAAGCTCAACTGCTTGAAGACGATGCTACCGAAGCTGGTAATAAAATAAGGTCGGTGGTAGAAAGTTGTAACATGGACGATGCTCAGTCTTCAGAAGAAGGAATTTTAGAGGTTCAGGCCTTCGAGAGCGATTCCAAAGAACAACTCCCATTCATCCCTCTCCATGCAGAAGAAAAGGAAGATACAAAAGGGTGCGACAATATACAATTGCGAAATTGCACCATGCCCGAAAAAAGCCTTAGACCCGCTAACAAAATCTTAAGAAAGCAGGATAAGGGAAAAGAAAAGGTTGTTGAAGTGATCGATGTAGATGAAGAAGTCGCCAAAGATCTCACTACAAAGGATCTGCCAAAAAATATAAGGTAGATTATAACATCCTAGCACACTTAAAAAAGCTGCCATCGCACCTAAGCATTTTTTACGCTCTCCTTCTATTAAAAGGGCTTCGGGAAATTCTCATCAAGGCGTTGAAAGAGCCTGAGCAGTTCCAAGCATTTTTTGCGGAAGAAGATATGAAAGGAAAGCTCGCAGAGGTTAATATTGTAGACAATACATTCAGCGAAGAAGACTCACTACTGGGGACCTTTGAGCACAACCGACCGCTCTACATGGCTGGATACTACGGCGACAAGAGCATAAACAAGATACTCATTGATAACAGGTCTTCGGTCAACCTATTAAATCTGAAAGTGTTTAAAGAACCGTCTATAGAGGTCTGATATCTCGGCCGGGAGAAAATCACTATTTCCGTGTTCAATTCACAATCTTCACAGACGCTTCCATTTTTTTAACACTCCGCTTTGGACAGCTCGTCACGAACATCAAGTTCCATGTCATTGAAGCCAAAACGTATTATAAAGCTTTGCTCGGTAGACTCTGGCTACACGAGTAAAATATTATCTCTTCTACACAATACCAGTGTATGGAGTACTTTAAGGATGGCAAAAAGCACATCTTCGTAGGGGAACTCAATCCCTTTTCGGTAAATGAAGTGCGAAAATATAAACACGCCAAATACTTCCTGCCAGACTTTGAAGATATAGAAAAATACAACAAACCGGAAGATAAACAGGAGCAAATTGCCAATGTCCCAGTCTTTGGAAGCAATTCTGAAGAAGGCGAGGAGATAGTGTTCTCAGGTCAAGCATGGATGGAAAGTAATCAACCAACTTCATCAACCTTCATTCCGGTCTTCGGTTGCGATTTGAAAGAATGGACCAATGCCGTGTTTTCTTCTCACCCGCGGGTAAAGATTCTTGATGAGAAAGATCAGGTCTTGCAGGTTACCATAGTCCCATCTCGACACTATAAAGAGTTCAACACCTTCAATATTGATAATGTGGAGGCACTGTGGCTTTCTACCTACCTTCCAGGCATATGGGAGAAAGAGAAATCCTCTTCTATAAGTCTGAAGAATCCAGGATATAAAGAGAAATGTGGAAGGACTCGACCCAATTCTTGATAGAAAGAAGCCCGTTCTCATGCCAAGATACAGCGTCAGGGGTTTTAAGGACCTCTTGAAACGGCAAGGGATACCAACCGAAAAAACCGTTCGGCGGGCCCAATTATACAAGAGAATCTGGGAAACACCAGGGACTCGTGGAGTCAGGGCTGACGAAAAGTTCGGTACTATGAGTTTAGCATACATCCAACCTAAGAAGCGATGGAAAACCCACAGTTTCCACACTATAACACTCTCAAGCGATGACACTCTGCCAAAAAATGACACGATTGAGCAAGGAGAAGGGCCCGCGCGAAGAAGTCCAAGCTCGTCACTAGAAGAGCAGATTGATAAGATAATAAGAGAAGCTTGCCAGGCTAGCAGGGACAATCAAAGTCGCGAGATGACCGAATATGAAATGGGCGGACAACAATACCTACGTGAACAAGCTGCAGAAGAAAAGAGACATGAGTCTTCCCAACCCCGGCTACCTCCACCTTCCTTCTCAAGAGGATGATTCCGAGCTAATGAAGATAAAAGCAAGGCGATGGTTGCTGTCAATATTTAAAGGCAGCGAAAAAGTCTCAGGATTCCCGTCCACAAGAAAGAGATCGGATGCAGTCCCTCCTTAATAGAAAAGATGGGGCGGAAATATTTTTTCCCTCGAGATAAGACAAGGTTGATATTTGCCCTTGTCATGAAGTATCAGATGTTGTCACTCCCAATACCTCGACGACCTGAACAAGCAAACAATGTCAACCATCCAGATTATTGCCCATATCACCGGGTGATAAGCTACCGGATCGAAGAATGCTTCATGTTCAAGAATTGGGTTGAAGACCAGTACAAGAAAGGCAAATTCGTTCTATCTAACAGCTAGAAGATAGATCCGCCATAGAAGCACGGGCCAAAGAAAACTTATGCCATCAGATTAATACCTGCTCAACCCAGAAAATGGAAGCGAACACATACCCGTCACATGATAAAATTCTTAACCAAAAGAGAAGGCGAAGACTTGATTCAACTCTTCGAATATCTCACAAATGAAGATGAAGAAATCTTAGGACTGTCGCCAACACCAAAAGAGCTGGAAGACGGAATCCATACCACAGCGGAAGAGCTGGGGGAAATGGACTTGGGAATGGAGGATGATCCAAGACCAACATTCGTTAGCAAGTTGCTATCCGAACAACAGATAGCTACTTTGAAGAATGTACTTATGGGATACAGGGATTTTTTTGCCTAGAACTACTCCGAAATGCTAGTATTAGATCCAGAAATAGCAATGCATAAGCTGGCCAAAAAACAATAGGTAAATCCTGTCAAGCAATCGCCAAGAAGGATATGACTCGAGCTTGATATGGGCATTAATGCCGAAGTCAAGAAGCTCATAGCCTCTAACTTTATACGTAAAGTACAATATCCGGATTAGATCGCCAACATTATCCCCGTAATAAAGAAGAATAGGACAATTCAGATATGCGTGAACTTTCGAGATCTCAACCAGGCATGCCTGAAGGATGATTTTCCCGTACCAATCGCAAAATTGATGATCGACAATAACTCCACTCATGAAGTTTTCTCGTTTATGGATGGATCTTTCGGATACAATTAGATAATAATGGACCCTGAAGATCAGATGCATATGGCCTTTTGTACCCTGCTAGGCGTGTTTTGTTACAAGGTGATGCCCTTCGGCCTAAAAAATGCTAGAGCTACGTACCAAAGAGTTCTGACAAATATATTCGACGAACTTATACATGACATCGTTGAATGCTACATCGATGATTGGGTGGTCAAGAGCAAGTCTTATGAAGAACACTGGGAACATCTCAGAACTGTTTTCAAATGCCTCCGAAAGTACAAATTGAAGATGAACTCGCTGAAGTGTACCTTTGGAGTTTCTTCTAGCAAATTCCTTGGGTTCATAATTTTTCATTAAGGGATCAAGATCGACCCCTCCAAAATTAGGGCTATTGCGGAAATGCCCACACTAAGAAATCTGAAACAGCTACGATCTCTCCAAGAAAAGCTCGTCTACATCCGACGATCCATGGAAAACCTCTCTGGAAAGTGTTGCCTATACGATCACCTGATGAACTCTAATTATATAGGATTACAAATGCCAACAAGCACTGAAGGAGATCAAGCAGTACATGCAAAACCCGCCAGTATTGGCCGCACCGGTTAAGGGAAAGCCCCTTATCCTTTATACAACTACTCTTGAGGGGTTTTTAGGCGTGCTATGGGCATAGGAGAATGATCAATGAAAAGAAAAGTTTTTGTACTATCTAAGTCGAGTCTTGCTGGGAGCAGAATGCAATTACACTCCTATCGAGAAGTACTTCTTGGCGGTGATCTTCGCCATCACGAAGCTCAGACACTATGTCTTGGCACATGAAGTCCACATAATATCAAGAGTGGATCCGCTCAAGTACCTCACGTCTAAAGTTGTATTGATAGGAAGATTCGTAAAATGGGCCCTTCTGCTTATGGAGTTCTCGATAACTTATCGCCATGTTCGATTCTCACGGTGTTATGCTTTTGTCGAGTTTTGTTGGTGAAAAATAGTGCACGATGTGAGTCTCGAGTTTTAAAATATCGCAAGTGCACGGTGCGTTGAAGCAAGCCGGCAAGCACGGGTCAAACCACAATGAGTGGATATCACGACATCAATTCGAGTTATAAATCAAAAGGTTGGAAATTGATTTTTGTCACGTATTGCAAGAATTAAAGGAAGAAAGGTTTTAAGGGAAAACTTAGGCTAAGGTTTAGTATGAGTGAAATACGACTTTTACCCCTAACTCTCCGTTTTGATTCAAGGGTCAATTTTTTAGTTTCCAATTGAATTGTGAAAGTATGCCGCATCTATCCGAGTCACGAGTCGGGTTAGAATACGATATCAAGCTTAGGTAAAACAGAAACTAAAAAATTGAAGTTGAGATGAAATGAATATGGAGTTAGTTAAGTGAAGTTAGCAAGTATAGAATATATGCTTGTGTGCTATATATCCTATCTAGCTAATTGCGACAATTAACATAATTCGGTATTTATTTCAACTTCAAATCTTAATATAGCAACAATAAAATGTAAAGAAGGAATAGGATTTATGTTAAAGGTTGATTTGCAACCATTCAAAACTATATATCCTATCAAGCAAAACATAATAAAATTGCATAATTAAGAAAAGAAGTGAAAAATGCAAGAATCAAAAGGGAGGGGTTGGAAGTAAAGTCATTCCACCACCTACCTCACCATAGCCCAAAAAGAACTACTCACACATCATAATTTGAAATAACAACAAAAAGAAAAGATGCAAAAGAGCAGATATACAAGAAACAACTTATATAAATGAAGCTTGATTACAATGGTTCCATGTGCAAACAAATGAATTCAAATACCAAAATCTAATCTTGCAAGCTCAAGAAAAGAGGTTGCAAGACTAGAGGAAGGCAAGGAATTCACACCAAGAGCTACAAGATCACTAGTTACAATGTTACAAACTTTTCCCTCACAAAAGAAGTAGTGCCCTCATACTTGCCCAATGGTTTGGTATTTATAGGCTCAAAACAAAATTAAAAAAATAATAAAAATGGGATGATGTAGCAGCAAGGGAGGGACCACAGAAAACTAGGGTTCATCTGGGCTATGGGGCCGGCGAGCTCGGCCAGACGAGGGATGTGGCCGGTCCATTTTGTGAGTCTTGGGCTCGTGCTAGATGTGTGGTCTTGTGCTCTCTCTACAAGTCCATTGGTGCAGCTTGATTTGCACATATAAACCTGGTTTGCACTAAGGGATTTGGAGGGAAAACTTGTTGCTTCAAATCACATCAACACTTTTAGCATTAAATGTGCATGTTCCCTACTTGCACCAATTCATCATGTTATATAGCCTAGGCAGCCCACCATGGTCTATGTGCACACTTACTATGTGTTGGACCAAAATGTGTGTACACAATATTGTTTACACAAGATCTCCTTGGACATTGATCGGTTTTCTGTTCCGTTTGCAGTGTCGGCTCCCAAACGTGATATCCGTGATTTTGAGTGTGTTTCCAGTCTTTTATCATGAACACCTGTAATCAGTAATTACTTAGCATACACTGGTTAATAGTACCTATATATACAAAAAATAGATAACGAATGGGTGGTATTAAGATGCATTTTTCTGTGATGAACAAATACCCCCAAACTTATCTTTTGCTCGTCCCGAGGAAAACAACAAAAAATCCTAGCCTCACTTTCACAGGGAACGCAATTGCACTGAGCATGTGCAACAAGCCGTTAAACCTCTAGGCGTCCCTAGTAGGAGGAGTGTTGTCTCCTGAGGGTTTTCAGCGGATACTGCCTATAAAATCCCGTCAAGTTAGTTTCATAAGTTAACATCGACTTTTGCTCCTATGGTTTAGTACCGACAATAGAAATTCTATTATCCTAAGCTAGAAGTTTTCAACCCTTATGTTTCACGCCTCCTATTTATTCAATCTCGGATCATATACATTTTGATAGTTTAAGAAAGATCTCGGTTTCTCTTGAGTAATCCTTCTAAAGCGCAGTCTCCAATCTGGAATTTTTATCACCTTTACAGAAAACATAAGTCCTATTCTTTATTCTTATCTTTCCTCCAAACATCGATTGTATACCCCTACGTGTGTGTAAATTTTCACCCCTACACTTAAGAATTCAATTCAAGCTATAGTACCCTTGCCCTAATACCTAATACTACTTCATTTCGTCAAGGATGAACAGTGTTGCTCATACACCTTTCATGCGATTATTAATGCTTCTTGAGGCACTAATAGTCGATTACTGAATGTAGGAGCTTAAAACGTAAATAGCAGTTTCCAGGTCTTGAATTTTTTATTTATTTATTTTATTTTTTTCTTTTTCTTTTTCAAGACCGGATATATTTGTCAATGATGCTCTTTTGGTGGTTAGCTTTAAATACCGTTTTTTCTTTTATACAAGGCGTTCAGGCAAGAGTACTTCTAGGTATCCTCTACTATATCAAGTTTCAAGGTGCGTGTAAGTGCGATTTGTAGGGTATATACTTTCTGAATTTGGACTCAACAATAGGAACTATTTTTTCAGACTTATCTTTCAATAAAGTTTTCAATACTTTTCTTTCATCTCGACTTAACTCAAGAACTAAACTCAAGATTACCTACCTCTTTACAAAACTGCAAGGATGTATATTTACCAAGGTTGAACGGAAGGAATGTTATTTTTAAGGCTTTCAACTTCTTAGCCTAGGATTTAGTTATTCCTAACGTATCAAGTTTCGGAAAAAATCTAAGTTATCCTACTAGCTAATTTGACGACAATGTTTTTATATTTTTGAATTTTTTTTATTTTTTTGTGTTTTTAATAAGTGTGCAAAAATATACACATGAATGTGAGCAAAAATATACCCCCAAACTTAAACTTGACAGTGTCCTCATTATCATGCTATATAACAAGAGCCAAAATAGTTAAGGGGTAAAAATAATAAATAATGATTTACAAAAAAAGAAAAACGTATATACAAGTTGTTCAGGGGAAGTGATTCAATCAAGATAATGTGGCTCATGTAAAAACATGAGCTTCCCTGTTTCCGCAGGTAATTCTAAGAATGGATTCAGACGTTGGCTATTGACCTTGAAAGTATTACCCGAGTGCTGATCTTCAGTGTTGACTGCACCGTGCGGAAAGACGGTGCATACAATAAACAGACCTGTCCAAAGTGACTTCAATTTTCCAAGGAACAGATAAAGCCTGGAGTCGTAAAGTAAAACCTTTTGTCCCACAGTGAATATTTTTTGGAGAATCGCCTTTTCGTGAAAGACTTTTGTTTTTACTTTGTACAATTTGGCATTCTCATACGCGTCATAGCGTATCTCTTCAAGCTCATTCAATTGAAGTTTTCGAGCCTCACCGGCCTTTTCTGAGTCGACATTGAGCTGTTTGATTGCCCAGAACACGCGGTGTTCCTATTCAAAAGGAAAATGACACGCTTTTCCAAAGATGATTCGGTATAGGGACATACCTAGGTTTTTTTTAAGGCTGTGCGAAATGCCCAAAGTGCCTCATTTAACTTCAATGACCAATCCTTGTGGTTATGGCTGACAGTCTTTTCCAGAATCTGTTTAATCTGTCTATTGGAGACTTCAACCTGGCCGCAAGTCTGAGGATGGTAGGGTGTTGACAGTTTGTGGCTGATCGAGTACTTCTTCATCAGTACTTCGAAAGATCGGTTGCAAAAATGCGTTCCATTATCACTAATGATGGTGCGAGGCGTACCGAACCGAGAAAAGATATTCTCTTTTAAAAATTTTACGACAACCTTGTTATCGTTGGTTCTACAAGGGACAGCCTCCACCCATTTGGACACATAATCCACAGCCAGCAAAATGTACAAATTCCCAAAAGAGTTTGGGAAAGGCCCCATGAAATCGAAACCCCAGACGTCAAAAATTTCCATAATCAGGATGGATTGTAGGGGCATCTGATTTCATTTTCCAATCTTTCACATGTGCTGGCAGTGGATACAGGTTTTGCAATATTCAAAAACATCCTTAAAAAGCGTCGGCCAGTAAAAGCCGCTTTGCAAAACCTTTTCAGCCGTCTTTCACGGTCCAAAATGGCCCCTACAAGATTGATCATGACAAAAGGACAGAACACTTCTTGTTTCAGAGTTAGAGATGCACCTTCTAATAATCTGATCAGGACAGTACTTGAACAAGTATGGTTCATCCCAATAAATGAATTTGACTTAGGAGAGAAATTTTAACTTGTCCTGATTAGACCAAAAGGAAGGTGTTTCTCCGGTTACCAGAAAGTTGACAATATCAGTGAACCAGGGTTCGATTGATACAGAGAGAAGTTGTTCGTCAGGGAACTGCTCATTGATTGGAATTTCGTCAGTTGGTGCATTTGTTAAGCGAGACAAATGATCGGCGACAACATTGTCGGTTCCCTTCTTATCCTTGATAGTTAAGTCAAATTCTTGGAGAAGGAGAATCCAACGTATTAATCTGGCCTTGGCATCTTTTTTTGTAAAGAGGTGCTTAAGCGCAGAATGATCAGTGTAAATCGTAACGTGAGTTCCGGTCAAGTAAGGACGGAATTTCTCAAGCGCGTACACAACAACTAAGAATTCTTTTTCTGTGGTGGTATAATTCAGCTGTGCGCCATTCAACGTCCTGCTTGCATAATTAATAACATGCGTCTTCTTTTCAAATCGCTATCCTAAGACAGCACTCCTAAGACAGCACCTATCACAAAATCAGAAGCATCGCACATTAGCTCAAAAGGTTCACTCCAGTCTGGTGCACTTAAAATCGGAGCAGAAGTGAGTTCCGATTTCAGAAGCTTGAATGCATGAAGGAACTTAGAATTGAAATCAAAGGGGGTCTCTTTAGCCAGCAAAGAAGTCAAGGGTCTAGCCAGTTTGCTAAAATCCTTTATGAAACGCCTGTAAAAACCGGCGTGGCCAAAGAACGCCCTAATGTCACGAACAGTCCGTGGAGGTGGGAGGCTTGAAATGACGTCTATTTTTGCCTTATCAACTTCAATGCCATTTTCAGAAATGATATGGCTTAACACAATACCGTGTTTGACCATGAAATGACACTTCTCCCAATTGAGTGTGAGGTGTTTTTCTTTGCATCGTAACATGACTAACTCAAGATGCCTCAAACACTGAGAAAATGAATCTCTAAAGATGGAGAAATCATCCATGAATACTTCTAAGAATCGCTCTACCATATCAGAAAAGATGCTCATCATGCACCGCTGAAATGTTGTAGGTGCATTGTACAGCCCAATGGGCATGCGACGATAGGCGAAGGTACCAAAAGGACAAGTTAGGCTGTTTTGTCCTGATCTTCTGGATCAATCGGGATTTGATTGTAGCCAGAATACCCATCAAAGAAACAATAGTAGGCATGTCCGGCTAGGCGTTCAAGCATTTGATCAATGAAGGGCAGCGGGAAATGATCCTTTCGAGTGGCTGCGTTGAGCTTTCTATAATCAATACATACTCTCCATCCCGTTTGTGTGTGAGTTAGGATTAGCTCATTTTCTTCATTCGTGATTACAGTGAGCCCCGATTTCTTTGGTACCACGTGAATGGAGCTTACCCATTTGCTATCAGATATAGGATAGATGGTCCCATTGTCTAGACACTTTAACATTTCATTCCGTACCGCTTCTTTCATCACCGGGTTAAGCCGGAGTTGAGGATCTTTGAAGGATTTGGAATCATCAGTCATATAGATTCTATGCTGGCAGATAGCAGGGCTGATTCCTTTGATATCAGCCATTGACCACCCAATCGCTTCCATGTTCTTTCTCAGAACGTCCATGAGGGCCAACTCTTGCTCAGGCGCAAGGTCGATTGCAATTATAACTGGAAGCGTTTCATTATTTTCCAAGTACGCATACTTGAGGTGGTCAGGAAGAACTTTAAGGTCGAGTTTTGGTGGCTCCTCCAAAGATGGTCGCACTTTAGGGGCCGGTTCGTTACGAAGTGGTTCAAATTGGGGGGCCCCAGTGTGCGTAGGAAGCCTGTTCAGGACTTAGCTTCTCAAGGAAAAGAAGCTCCTCAGAAAACAGTTCTTTAAACGTTTCTTCAAGACACTCGTTTTTGAAGTCAAATGTCCCCTCCTCAGACATATCGTATACATCGTTGATTTCAAAAGTGTCGTCGTGTTTCTCGCTCGCTCGGTTTCCTATCGTGAAGATGTTGAGGTCAACTGTCATGTTTCCAAATGAGAGTTTCATGGATCCATTACGGCAGTTGATCAACGCATTGGATGTGGCTAGGAAAGGTCGTTCCAGTATAACTAGAATTTAACTGCTGGGATTGGTGGCGGGCTCAGTCTCTAACACAATGAAGTCTACGGGAAATATGAATTCCCTGACCTTGATTAGAACATCATCAATTTCTCCCCTTGGTATCTTAGTTGATCGATCTGCCAGTTGCAGAGTCACTCTGGTCGGCTTGAGTTCTCCCAATCCCAGTTGTTTGTAAACTGAGTAGGGGAGGAGGTTCACGCTTGCCCCTAAGTATAACAAGGCATGATTGATTTGCTTGTCCCCGATAGTGTAAGAAATAGTCGGACAGCCAGGGTCCTTATATTTTACTGGAATGGATTTGGACAAAACATCGCTCAGAGTGGCGGTGAAGAAGACGGTTTTGGGCACATTTGTGCGTCGTTTTCGTGTGCACAAGTCCTTCAGAAATTTCGCATACGCCGGAACTTGTTGAACCATGTCCAACAAGGGAATGTTGACTTCACAGCGTTTGAAAACTTCTAACACCTTTTTCATATTTGCAGACGGCTTCTTCGATCTCAACCTATTAGGATAGGGAGCCTTGGGCCCAAACACTAAGTTTGGAGAAGTTGCAGATGGAACAGGTGCAGAAGGCGAGAATGTTCTTGCTGGATCATCAGGGTGGTCTTGCGGCGAATTCTCAAGCTGCTTTGAAGGATGTGTAGCAGACAAAGACGAAGAAGAAGAAGAAGAAGAAGAAGAAGGTGATGAAGATGACGACAAATCACAATGAGGAACAGAAGATAAGATACGTGCTGGTAAACTGACAACCGCACGTTTGGATGAGTCGTTGGGGTTAACAACCTTGTTATCAATCGTCCGTCCTGATCTGAGGACGGTGACGGCGTTCACATTCTCAATATTGTTCTACTGAACAATATGAGCATTGTTGTTTCTCTGCTCTCTTGGATTCATCACGGCCTGAGAGGGAAAAGTTCCCTTTTCACGTTCATTAACCGCAGCAGCCAGTTGACTGATTTGGATTTCTAGTTTGGCTATCGCTTGAGTGTTAGCGCTATGCAACTGACCGGATGTTTTCATAAAAGTAGCCAGACAAGTTGAAGTCTGCGTAGAAGTTTTAATCAAAGCTTCCAACCCTTTTTCAATGGATGACGCCCTCTTGTCGTCTTGGGCGAACCCAGAGGGTGTAAAGGTTAGGTTGTGCTGATTCGGCTGTTGGGGCTGGTTGGTTGAGTATCCCAATTTCTGGTTTTGAAAATTTGAATTTTGAAATTGTTGGAAAGGCGGGTTTGAATTGTTGTTTTGAAAAGGTGTCCGATTCCAAGCAAAATTGGGATGTTTCTTCCAACCAGGGTTGTATGTCTGTGCGAAAGGATCATTCCTGGGACACTGGTTTTGATATAGCGCATTAACATTTTCAAGTTCCTAGGACCCAACGAGAAACAGACATTCTTCCGTTATGTGGCTAGGATGCTAACAATTAGTGCACAAAGTCGGAGAAATTTGATTGACCGAGAGTGGTGAATTTTTGCCCTCTAAAGCATCCATTCTCCGTACAAGAGCGGCGATTTTTGCTTCGGCAGCTATAGAGGTGTCAACTATGTGTGCACCACTCCTAGTCACAGATGGTTTCTCACTCACACTCTGCCACTGAATGGTCTTGTCAGCCAGTTACTCTAAAAAGTTTCATACGTCCTTAGCACCATAGCTCAGGAATTTGCACTGATACATAGATTCTAACATCGTGCACGAATTGGAGTCTACACCTTCATAGACAATTTGACATAACCTCCACCATTCTAATCTGTGATGGGGACATTTGATTAAAATATCTTTGAATCTTTCTAAGCATTTCCAAAAAATTTCTCCCTCTTTTTGTTTAAAATTGTGGATTTCATTGCAAATTCACACGGTTTTATGAATAGAGTAAAAAAAATTAGAAATACTTTCACAAAGTCGTCCCATGCCGTGATTAATCTAGCTTGCAAACTGTTTAACCAACTTTTCGCATTGTCCTTAAGTGCAAAAGGAATGAATTTGAGCTTAACGACATCCTCACCCACTCCGTGAATTTTCATCATAGCACACACTCCTTCAAATTCACTGATTAGAAGGTAAGCATCCTCGGACTCGAGTCCGTGGAATTTGGGGAGCAGTGGTATGAATTGCGGCTTGATTTCATAGTTGTTTGCCGCAATAGTGGGCAATACTATGCATGAAGGAAGGGATGAACGGTGTTGGTAGCATCTGTCCTGTAACGTCGCTTCCTGTTGTTCAACGATCATTTGTTCCGTCATTGTCGGTGGTGTAGGAGAAGAAGGTGAGGGTGAACGAAGTGTGGGATCGGACGGCTCCGATGAAGCAGATGAAGCAGAAGGTAAGAAGGTCTCGGAAGGTTCCGAGGAATCAGAAGGTGTAGAAGAGTCGGAAGATACAGTCACAAACCGGACTAATCGAGATTGTGAATCTCTAGTCCAAGCTGACATGCACTATCCGGAAGTGGTAGGAAAAGACTGAGGAAAGGAGGAAAAAGATGTTGTTTACCAAAAATATTCACAACAACAAATATCACACAAAAAAGGTATAACAAGAAAACAAACAAGACACACTGTACACACCTAAACAGTCTAGGGTTACCTAGGTCAACTAGACCTGCTCAAAAAAACTTGCTTTGTGAAGTAAAAATGTACCGCGAAACGGGCCCAAGATAGATTGATCCAGAAACCAGGTGCAGAGAAGAAGAGAGGTTGTCCCTCGCTTTCGCGAGGTTCTTAATTAGAATAACCTTCTCTCTTTCGGCGGTTGCGCCTTTCACACTTTCCTAGACACTTCTTGAACAATGTACCGATAGGCGGTGTTCGAAATACACTTAACTTTCCCTAGTGAGCGCGAAGTCCTTAGAGGCTGAAAGTCTAATTTCTTTTAAAGTTAATGGGGGTGTGAAAATGCTCGTTCTTTGTGGTTTGTGGACCACGGAGAAGGGTGATAAAATCCCTTACCGTATCTTGTTGGGGTTCTTTTGCCCTTAAGCCCGTATTAAAGTTTATGAAATACCCAATACAATGAAAAAGTTGTTCAAAACATCAAACAATCATTTTTTATTTTATGTTCAAATACGGCGCTGCAAAAAAAATATGGGTTAGTTCGTTTGGCGTTTGGCAATGTGCTTGTAAAGAATCCTGCAAAGATAGAGTAGTGGACGCGTCGGGATTTGAGAAGAAGGTGTTTAAGGAATACGTACCGGTGGATTTTTGGGTTAAGAAACCCCTGTTTATTAGAATCCGTTTGGGTTGAAATGTTCGCTAGCGCAATTCAATCTACCCAGATCTTTGGTACTGTATTTTGTTATCACCTTGGCCTTGAGCGCACCCCTTCCTTTGCACAATCGCTATTCGCAAATTTCTCGAATTTGAAAATGTCGTAAACACGGCAATTTTAGTACGAAAGGAGATATATGTGGCCAAATCCCTGCATACTAAGAATTATAAAAATCAAACAATACAAAAAGAATAATAACAGTGCATTGGAGACACCACCACAAGAAAATTTTCAAAACTCTATCAATGGGCCGGCGAGCTCGGTTTTGTTATGGATGTCGCCGGTCGATTTTAGGAATTAGGTGGTGGAATTTTTGGTAGGTTCCCAAGGCTAGTTAATTGTTCTGTTTGTATACTTTGATTTTTTAATTTGATCACAGAGTGATAGCAGGTTGCACAAACAGAGAGCAAAATGTTAAAAAGTTAGATTTTTATGTTTTGGTTTTAAAGGTATATACAAAGATAACTCAAAATGGCTTAGTGATGTTGCCACTCCCCGGCAACGGCACCAAAAACTTGTTCGATTCGCACGGTGTCATGCTTTTGTCGAGTTTTGTTAGTGAAAAATAGTGCACGATGTGAGTCTCGAGTTTTAAACTACCGCAAGTGCACGGTGCGTTGAAGCAAGCCGACAAGTACGGGTCAAACCACAAGGAGTGGATATCACGACATCAATTTGAGTTATAAATCAAGAGGTTAGAAATTGATTTTTGTCACGTATTGCAAGAATTAAAGGAAGAAAGGTTTTAAGGGAAAACTTAGGCTAAGGTTTAGTATGAGTGAAATACGACTTTTACCCCCAACTCTCCGTTTTGATTCAAGGGTTAATTTTTTAGTTTCCAATTGAATTGCGAAAGTATGCCGCATCATCCGAGCCATGAGTCGGGTTAGAATACGATATCAATGTTAAGTAAAACAGAAACTAAAAAATTGAAGTTGAGAATGAAATGAATATGGAGTTGGTTAAGTGAAGTTAGCAAGTATAGAATATATGCTTGTGTGCTATATATCCTATCTAGCTAATTGCGACAGTTAACATAATTCTGTATTCATTTCAACTTCAAATCTTAATATAGCAACAATAAAATCTACAGAAGGAATATGATATATGTTAAAGGTTGATTTAGAACCATTCAAAATGATATATCCTATTAAGCAAAATATAATAAAATTGCATAATTAAGAAAAGAAGTGAAAAATGCAAGAATCAAAAAGGAGGGGTTGGAAGTAAAGTCATTCCACAACTTACCTCACCATAGCCTAAGAATAACTACTCACACATCATAATTTGAAATAACAACAAAAAGAAAAGATGCAAAAGAGAAGATATACAGGAAACAACTTATATAAATGAAGCTTGATTATAATGGTTCCAAATGCAAACAAATGAATTCAAATACCAAAATCTAATCTTGCAAGCTCAAGAAAAGAGGTTGCAAGACTAGAGGAAGGCAAGGAATTCACACCAAGAGCTACAAGTTCACTAGTTACTATGTTACAAAATTTTCTCTCACAAATGAAGTAGTGCCCTCATTCTTGCCCAATAGCCTGGTATTTATAGGCTCAAAACAAAATTAAACAAATAATAAAAATGGGATGATGTGGCAGCAAGGGAGGGACCCCAGAAAACTAGGGTTCATCTGGGCTAGGGGGGCCGGCGAGCTCGGCCAGAAGAGGGATGTGGCCGGTCCATTTGGTGAGTCTTGGGCTCGTGCTAAGTGTGTGGTCTTGTGCTCTCTCTACAAGTCCATTGGTGCAGCTTGATTTGCACATATAAACCTGGTTTGCACTCAGGGATTTGGAAGGAAAACTTGTTGCTTCAAATCATATCAACACTTTTAGTATTAAATGCACATGTTCCCTACTTGCACCAATTCATCATGTTATGTAGCCTAGGCAGCCCACCATTGTCCATGTGCACACTTGCTATGTATTGGACCAAAATGTGTGCACACAATATTGTTTACACAGGATCTCCTTGGACATTGAACGGTTTTATGTTCCGTTTGCAGTGTCAGCTCCCAAACGTGATATCCATGATTTTGAGTGTGTTTCCAGTATTTTATCATGAACACCTGTAATCTGTAATTACTGAGCAGACACTGGTTAATAGTACCGATATATACAAAAATATATAACGAATGAGTGGTATTAAAATATAGTTTTCTGCTATGAACATGGCCCCTCTAAGTGATAAAAGGGCAAGTCATTGCTGACTTTCTCGCTGAGCATCCAATCTTAGTCGATTCCCCATTGAATTGTGAACTGCCGAATGAGCACACATTCAATACAACCGACAGTAAATATGAAGATAAAGTAAAGGCCCAATGGGAGCTCTACTTTGACTGGGCATTATTTACCACCGAAAACAGAGAAGAACTGGGATAGGAAGTCTTACCTGAATTTTGGGGGAAACGCTATTTGGAACATAACCATCCACCTTTCCGAAAATGCCAAGTTGATTTATGACACCGTATATTAGAGGTTTAGATAGATGCGACCGATGTAGCTTGTATCAGATCCCCCCTCTTTGAGGAGTTTTTGATTGTGTAGACGCTCTTCCGTGCAGGCGCAAGCCCCTACAGTTAATTACGATATCGCGTTGCGATAATAACTTTCACCTGCTCTAGTAGGTCACTTCGAGCTGTGTTATATATATTGTTTATTATGGTTTCCTATAGATTGTATACGGAGACTAGTTTATGTCATCGCCTATAGGGCAAAGATTAGTCAAAATCCGTATATATTAGATTTGGGTTTGAACCTAGGTCATATGTTCCATCAGTTCAGGAATTTAAGGATCGTTAATCTAGTCTTAGATTAAAATCGACTTAAATATATGAGCGTATGGACTAAGGATACTTTAGTCTTACATAAGACTAAGATCAACTTAGAAGTACTGTTAAGGATCATTAATCTTCTTAAGATCAATTTAACATGGGTGAGCACATTGGCTCGGTTACGATGAGTAATATGGGCTCAAGAAGTTTAAAACTTTTAGAGACTCGACCAATTTTAGGGCTCAGTGTTGGGCTTTTATATTACCCAGCAGTGCTAGGCACTTGGCTATTTAGACAGTGGATATAATATCCAGATCATGCTCTAGCGCTCATGTGGATATCATATGAAGCATTAAGGCTCTGGAGCTTATGTGAATATCACGTGAGATGCTCAGGCTTGGGTATTGCCCTATCAGTGTTAAGCACTTAGTCGTTTAGACTATGGATATAATATCCAGATCATGCTCTGGCGCTTCTGTGGATATCATATAGGGCGCTAAGGCTCTGGTGCTCATGTGAATATCATGTGAGACGCTCAGTCTTGGGCATTGCCCTATCAGTGCTAAGCACTTAGTTGTTTAGACTATGAATATAATATTCAGATCATGCTCTGACGCTCATGTGGATATCATGTGAGGCGCTAAGGCTCTTGCGCTTACGTGTATATCACGTGAAGCGCTATGGCTTGGGCGTTGCTCTATTAGTGCTGCTCATGTGGCTATCACGCTAGGGAATTCTCTATTTAACTTTCTTCCCGATGCTTACGTGCTTTTCACATGAGATTTTTATTCTTGGATGACCTCTCCTGGAGCGCTCACATGGATATCACGTGAATCTTTATTTCTCAGTTTTCACATGCCTTTCATGTTAGACTCTACCATATTCATGCAGAGATCAGCTGTAAGAACTAAGTTCTTCTTTTTAAGTTCTTCTTTTTTCATGTGAGAACTAAGTTCTCTGAAGGGTTAAACCTTATCTTTAGATAAATCATATCTTCAAAGGAATTAAATTCCTGAAATGTAAATTCTATCTTTTTCTTCCATGTTCTTTTCTCATGTTTATATGGGGGGTGATAAAATAGCATAGTTTTCCCCTAGATCTTGAGTCTGAAGAACAAGATCTTCCCGATGAGAATTAAATTCTCAACTTATGGGAGATTTGCCATGCAAATCTCAGATCCAAAGAAACAACTAAGTTCTTTTTAGAGGGTTAAATCCTTATATATTAAACCCTTATATATATATATATATATATATATATATATAGGTAAAAGAGGTTCTTTGATCTCTCTATTTTCTTTACCTAGAGTTTTCGAAGGGGGAAGATGATCTTTCTTCAAAAAAAGAATTAAATTCTCTGTTGTTTTTGTCGGAGTCTATGGAGAGTTTTTTTTTATCGAAAGCTTGGGGGTGTATTTTGTCCCTGAGACTTAAAGTCTCGGGTCCTATATATAGGGGAGAAAAAGTATCAATTAGTTTGAGAAAGTCTCTCGTTGAGAGATATCGATTGACTAAATTAATCTCGAAGATCACTCAGGGAATTTTATCCACCGTTGGATCTATGATCTGGGAAACTTTATTTAACAGAAAATATTTTCTTTTTGTTTTAGCAAGGTTAGGAAAATATTTTCCTAACAAAGGAATTTGATTTTATCTTTTGATTTGGTCGGTGATAATATAATCACTGTTGGATTTTGATTTCAGAGTCTTTCTGTTTAATAAAGAAAATCTTTCTAGTATTGGAAAGATCAAGGAGGAATATTTCTCAAATAGAACTTAGTTCTAAATAGAATTTAATTCTATCTGAACTTAGTGCTTCAAACTGATGCGCCCACGTGGATATTACGTGAGGGCTATTGCATATATATGGCAGCAGCGCTCACATGATTTGCACATGAGCGCTCATGTGTTAAACACGTGGAGCCTGTATGGGTTTTAATTTTATCTGTATTCAGCACTCACATGCTTTACATGTGAGTGACATGTTTAATACATGGGGCTTATATGACAGGATTTAATCCTTACTGAAGCCGGAGGTCACATGCTTTGCATGTGAGGGCTCACGTGTTCAACATTTGAAAGGGTTTCATTTCACCTTGTTATGATTCTCTGAGTCATCTTCTTCTTTTCCAACATTATCTTTTGGTAAGAGCTTGAGAATTGTTCCAACTTACACCATGTGCAACATTTTTTGTGTTGAGACTTGAATGCTCTTCTTTATAATTTGAAGAAGTGTTCATCTCCTCCTTCACTTTCACTGAGAAAGAACTATTTTTGTAGTGAAAGAATCATGGTTTCCAATCGCCCACATGCTCCTCGAAAGCTATAGCAGGTGCCCATTGGGGAGATTATTCCTCGTTTCGTTACACGACTAGCGAATCCGACTCTTACAGATGCCCAGTGCAACATGTGATGCATGAGCTCATGACCTATAGGGGGTCTCTTTTTTCTGCCGGCTCTATTTGGCTTTGAATGATCTTCTTGGCCATCCTTGACGAAATTTATCCTCATCCGGAGGAGATGATTCTAGCGATGCTTAACACTGCGGAGGATAAGATCAACTGCATTCACGAAGCCTGCTTGATTACGAAGCCTCTGAGGGACCGCTCGATTCACATGTTCAGTCAAATAAAGGCTCGGCAGGCGGTCATGTCTTCTTTTGCCGACGAGCATAGCACTGATAGGTGGAAGGGACTCTTCATGAAAACTGTCATTACGACATGGTAGAGAGGACCGAGAGGGAGTTAGAGAACTTTGTATACTATTTTATTAACCCCTGTAGCCCCGATCCCATGTTTGGTGATATTTTCCCTGTATACTGAAATAAATATTTAAATGCATGCTTATTTATTTGATGAACTTTTCGCGTTAAACATGTATCTTCAATGAAAGCACGAAACAAGAACACCCAAATAGTCAAAGCTGGGGTGGATCTTATCTTCGTGACTCCTCAAGGTGGGATGCTTCGCTATGCCTCTCGCTAAAGGAACCAAGGACCAACAACGAGGCAAAATATGAAGCACTCATTTCCGGTCTCGAAACCGCAATAGATATGGGCATTGAGGACCTCCTCATATATAGAGATTCTCAATTGATAGTTAAGTAAACGGTGACTACAAAACATGTAAGTCAGAGCTGATAAGGTATGGTGAAAAGGTACGACAGCTATTAACGCAGATTCCATCATATATATTGGAAAGTTGGCTAAAGAAATGGCAGATGAAGGTCTCGATGACATGAAGATCACCGTCCAAAGACGTAAGGTCCTAGCACCAGCGGAACTCCCTTCAGAGTCTCCAACAGAAGCACTTGAAAAAGATGAAACGCTTGAGGGTGAAGCTCTCCAAGCCTAAGAAGAAGAAAGCAAGGGTTGGTGCCAAGTCTTTATAGACTACGTCAAATCCCAATAAGTTCCTGAAATGCATTGCAGAGGTATCAACTCCCTAAACGGGCTCTGTCATTTTCCTTCGTTAATGGAACTCTCTATATAATGTCATTTGATCACCTATAGTTAAGATCTTAGGATCAAAGGAAGCCAAAAATATTATCCAAGAAATCCATGACGGACTTTACGGATCCCATCAAGCCGGTCCGAATAAGATGATTAAGATTAAAAGAATGGGCTACTATTGGCCCACGATAATTCAAGATTGCATCGAATATGCAAGGCGATGCCATTCTTTCCAAATACACAGGAATTTCATACATCGGCATCCCAATCCGCTGCATCCAACTATAACCAGCTGGCCATTCGAGATGTAGGGAACGAATATAGTTGGCCCCATCGAACCAACGTCATCTAAAGGGCATCGGTTTATTCTAGCAACTACCGATTACTTCTCTAAGTTGGCAGAGGCAGTACCGCTCAAGA
This sequence comes from Agapanthus africanus, assembly GCA_030015575.1. Classification (NCBI taxonomy): domain Eukaryota; kingdom Viridiplantae; phylum Streptophyta; class Magnoliopsida; order Asparagales; family Amaryllidaceae; genus Agapanthus; species Agapanthus africanus. Next base: position 63,773,201 of record CM057337.1, on the reverse strand, counting down.
AAGTAAAGACGGAGAATATCCTGCACTTTTTCAAGACTCATGTCATATACCGGTTTGGTGTCCCGCGACTGATAGTCTCAGACAACGGACCAGCATATTGAAGATAAAGGATAAGCCACTTCACCCAACAATACAAGATAGACTGGAGATACTCCTCTTTCTATAACCCCCGAGCTAACGGTCTTGCTGAGGTTTTCAACAAGACCTTGACCAAACACATAAAGAAGACGGTGTCCATGAAAAAAAAAGATTGGAACAAAAGGATACAAGAAGTGCTATGGGCCTACTGAATGACGTTCAAGAAAGCCATGGAGATGACACCTTATGCATTGGTGTTCAGAACTGAAGCAATGCTCCCATTAGAGATTGAACTCCCCTTTTCTGCGAATGGCAATTCAACAGGAGATCATTGACGAGGACAATACTCACCTTCGGCTGGAAGAACTTGACGAGTTGGATGAAACCCAGCTTGTAGCACAACAAAGCCTTGAAGCCCACAGAGCAAGGATGACCCAGGCATACGAAAGACTAGCCAGACCGAGAAAATTTCATCAAGGTGAACTCGTATTGGTAGTCAAAAGACCAATGATTCCCAGCCGTGCAAAACATGGGAAGTTCGAGCTACAAGGGCCCCTACATTATAGAACGTGTCTATCAAGGTGGAGCATACATGTTGTTCGACATGCATGGCGAAAGACCTCTTCGACCAACAAACGGTCGATTCCTCAAGAAATACTACGTTTAAAGAGACTTGGGTCAATGATAAATGACGACGTTTATGTCCGCTCTCTATCTTCCCAAGATCAAAACTCTGGAAGCCCTACCGGATGATGGTGCCTCAAATACACATCGCCTTACGATATGGATCATATAACCAACCGTATACAATCTAGGAGAATAGACGATCTATGTCCCCCATAGACCATAACGTCCCTAAACTAATATGTTTCCCTGCGTCTGGTCTCCATATTGACTACCGGATATTATTCATGGGCTACCCATAGCAAACATCACACTTCCAAGTACCAGAAAGATAGACTGTAATGTCTCTAAGCTAATGTGTTGCCCTACGGTTGATCTCTATATTGATCACCGTATACAATCCACGGGCATAAATGATCTATATCTCTCCCAAGACCCACCAGCGATGAAGCTTCACCAACGATGCGATTGTTAAAAAACTAATGAATGAAATAAAAAAAATTCTTCCCAGTAGGTATGCCATTATCAACTCCTATAGACGATCTATGGGTGCAAACATATGAAAAAGTGTGGCGTGTTTTGCCACATTTTTCTAAAAGAAGAAACAGGTCTCAACGGCTATACATGTAAGTTCAAAGACCATTGGACATCTTCTTACCTCGGAAGGGTGCAGTAATGACTTCTTTGGGACTCCAAACAGAACCTAAGCTCAAGGTAAAATGCCATGGTGATGCCTAATGCTAAATCATCTGATGGTAATCTATACATTAGCCTAAGAAGATTACTTGAGATGTTGTATCCCCGCATCTGAGTGGATGAGTGATACGGTAAGTGCGCAGCTACTCGAATCAGCGACCAGAGTGCATGTGAGCCGAGAATAAATCATCCAACACAACGGTGCGATGGACTACACCCAGTTCCAAAAACCAAACAGACTCTTGTATTAACAAGGGTTATGTATATTTAACGTTAGACCAAGTATTTTCATCAAAGGAGAATAAAAAAACGCTCCGATACGAGCACAAAAACTAAGCCGGGTCATTTCAGCACAGTGATAAAAAGATACGATTTGTACACTCTTGTATTAAAAAGGGGAGTATCTTTCATTCACAAGTCAAAATTGATAAAAGATACAATTTGTACAAAACAAAAAAAGGCGGATACAATAAAGCAACTAAGAAGGTGGAGACCTCAACAAATTAACTATGCGGTTATTCTTTTGTTGGAGTTCTTTTTCTCGCTCTTCGATGGCAGCTAATAGAGCTTCAGCCTCTTCTTTCTGCCGGAAGTATTCGGCGAGCCTTTTTTCAATTACTCGCTTATCATCTCTATGGCTCTCCGCCGTTGTCTCCATAGCTGTGATCTCTTTCTCTAAAGCTAATCTATGGGCCATAGCATGGGAGAGGATCTTTCAGAGTAGGAAAACTGTTAGGAATATGTATGCCATAAAAGCCATTATTGTATATTATAGTGGATGCTTGGGCATATATATAGAGGACTTTCTTACTCGACATGATAGTATGCTATCTGGTTGCTCTTTATCTTAACATGTGCACTTGTTTTATTTTACTATCTCATTGATAGAAGTTGATAAATCCCTTAAGATGTTGGCTTGACTACCAGGACTATGATACATATCATACTAGTAGGGCTTATGTAGTCGGCAAGCACATCCTTTAACAGTTCCTAGTCGAGGGAGTATCGAAACCTGGCATCGATATTCCAGAGTATACTAGTGTGTATATTTCTTGATCCTGTATAGCGCGATGGTTGATCCCATAACCATTGGTGTTTGACATCAAGAATTGTAGACAGGTGCTCATTGGAGAATGGGTACACCGAACAGGACTCGCCGAGAACTCCTAGATAGTACCATACCTATCGTCAAATAGCAGTTCTCTGGTGACACTTGTACAGGTTAGTCTGTAAATATAAGATCCTCATAGTGTCTTTTGTGGTTCCCACTGTGATTTGATTTCCTCCCTACCACAGCTCAAAGGAGTCGTACAAACAGGTGGATTTTAGGTACAGTCCCAAGTCACATGGAGACAATGAGCGATAGGAGGGGTTTAGTCTATCTCGGAATTGGGAGCTGATTTTGTGCTATGCTCAATTGGCTATAACAACAAGTCCCTGGGCAGGGCTGATGAGATTTACTGATAAGTGTTACCAGTAGTTTCTCGAAAGGTTATAGGCCATACATCGACATAACTTATTGAGTTAGTGGGGTCTGACGATTCTACCCTCCAGACTTGATATATGACTGTTCATATCAGATTTTTGCATTTTTATACCGCCCAATTTTTATCATATTGCTTATCGGTAGGTACTCTTGAGCCGTGTTTGCTAGTCAGTTGCAGGATACAGGTTCTCGGCTCTAAACGATGAAATTCATGGAAAAGCACGACAAAATCCGGATTCCTGCCGACCACAGATAAAACACGGGTCTCCGCTCTCTATCCGTATGTTGCCACACACCATTTTAAGAGACAAAATGTCAAATCGATTGTCAACTTCATGCACAAAGCACAATGGCAACACCAAGTCCAAGAAATCTACGCGGAGCTCAAGGAAATCATGACAAAAACATCCACATCCAATCACCTTTGATTCTGGAAGAAATGTGGAAAGATTATCAGAAAAAACATGTACTAGACTAAAGGGAACAGCAGACCAGGGCAGCACACAAAATACGACAAGACAACTCCATTATAGGGCCGCGGTTCCGCGGCCAATAGGGGGTATAGGCTGCGGAACCGCGGCCGTACGGCCTCCTCAGCTGATGAAATTTCAGGGGTAGTTTTGACTTTTCATGTATAGGCAGAATTTTGCCCTAGATTTCCAGTTCCCTGCCTATAAATAGTCCAGAACTTGTCAAAGCCAAGGGTGCTTAATCTTGTATTTTAGGTTTTAGAATACTTGTTGTTCTTCTTCCTCTTCACATCTCTTCTCCATTAAAAACTTGTAGTGAGCTTTTGTGAGTGAAGAATGATGAATAAAGAAGTTCTTTTTGTTATTATACTTGTCTTGCTCTTGTTATGTTAATTGCTTGAAATCTTCAATTGATAATTTAGTTGTTGTTATTTATTGTTGTTTCTTTCTTATTCTCTTTTCCTTTATCCTTAAACAACCATGATGCTTACGTTTGATCCTTGCCAAGGTGAGGTCGCAAATAGCTAGTTGTTATCTTCTAATCTCCTTCTTTCTATCTTCCCCCTTTGTTTTATTTTTCGTTCTTCTTGTAATGGGTGAGTAGTTTCCATACTTGTTAGGGTAGGATAAGGGAAGTTTGAGTTTTCTGCGGCCAGGTAAGTGCCAGGTAAGTGGGAGGCTCCCCACTACGTAAGTAGTGGTCCTAATTAAGTAACCACTTTCCTTGGACACACTTGTCTAGACACCGCAAAAGTCAGGATAGGATAAACGGCCGATGCCTGTAACTAGTCCTCTGTCCTATTGAGCGCGAAGTCTAGTATTTTTTAATTAACAATGGTCAATGCATATGCTTTTTGTGATTTCTGGGGTCCTGGGAAGGGTGATGAAATCCCCACCCAATCTGGATTGGTTTTAAGCCCCTTAAAGTCCGTATTAATAAATGCAAAGCAGTAACAAATCAACTGCAATCAATTTTTATTTTTTAGCGCGGCGCAAAAAATCCTGCACAAAAATAGTTTATTGGAAGGGGGAAGAGAATTTGCGCAAAGAATGCTGCAGAAAACATAGTTCAGTGGAGTCCAGAGGAGTGGGGAGGAGAAAAGGAGGACTTACAGAAATTTTGGCACCCTGAAGACACTAAATGGCCGCGGTTCCGCGGCAATATGGTGGGCTTGGGCCTTCAGTTTTCTGGGTTGTGCTCTGTTGGGTGTCCTATTCCTGTTTGGAGCTCCCTAATTGTGATTTGCTCACTGGATCTGCTCGAGAATTTTATAGTAGACCGTTGGCTTCGTCTTGATCCGTCGCAGTGTGGCCGCGAGATGTGGGTCTAACTTCCCACGTCTTTGGCACTGAACTCGAACTTCGTATTATCCTGCACACTTGCACAAAAACTAATCAAAAATAACAAGATGAATTTTTTTTTTACAATGTATATTTTTTTTTTAGTTTTTCAGTTATATTTATATTCACAAATTAATCCGAAATTACACAAAGAAATAAACCACCGTCTCCCCGGCAGCGGCGCCATTTGATTGTTAGAGTTTTTGCATGTTCAAGTTTAGTTAATTACCGCAATCAAAACGGTTTCGCTTGTAGCTAGCCGGTTGAGTACGGGTCGTCCGTAGGGAGATGGAAATCTTTTTCTATGTGCTTTAACGAGTTAAGTCCAAAAGTGCAGATTTGTTTGTGATTAACTAAGTGTTAAAATGATATGTAAAGAGAGCTTGTTAGGGTTACGATTAGGTTAGTTTGAGTTAGAAGTCGCTCACTTCTTTCGTTGCCACTCTTAATATCGGTGTTATGGTAATCGGCAACAATGGGGATTAGCACAACTTGGAAGGAACTTGCAAGTATAAGATAGGCTTTCCAACGCATAAGTTCTTCCTTTTGGTGCTTGTCCGTCCGTTCTTGGCTCTTAGCCTTAACCTCCGGTTAATTCAACCACAATCCGCTCCCTACGGCACTCTATCCTATATGATAGCGGTGATTCCGTAGTGAGACCGGTTGTTGTTGAATTAACCGGAGGTTAAGGCTAAGAGCCAAGAACGGACGGACAAGCACCAAAAGGAAGAACTTATGCGTTGGAAAGCCTAGCTTATACTCGCAAGTTCCTTCCTAGTCGTGCTAATCCCCGTTGTTGCCGATTACCGTAACACCGATATTAAGAGTGGCAACGAAAGAAGTGAGCGACTCCTAACTCAAACTAACATAATCCTAACCCTAACAAGCTCTCTTTACATATCATTTTAACACTTAGTTAATCACAAACAAATCTGGACTTTTGGACTTAACTCGTTAAAGCACATAGAAAAAGATTTCCATCTCCCTGCAGACGACCCGTACTCAACCGGCTAGCTACAAGTGAAACCGTTTTGATTGCGGTAATTAACTAAATTTGAACACGCAAAAACTCTAACAATCAATGACATATCAGACGAAGAGACGGGACTGTACGATATGTGTTACATATAGGCTCTATGGGAGTTTTGACAAGTTTGCTTCTTGATCTTCTATTCGTTCAATACCTGGGTAGCTGTTTTTGGATTACACTAACGCCCTGGCCATCATCCGGGGCCGTTTGCGGAACAATTTTTTTTTTACAAATTAAACTAAGCGCTAGAATAACCCTAAACCAAATCTACCATAAAACTAAACTAGCTACTAAAGAAGCTATCTACTATGAAAGAAGTTTATACCAAGAGGCTCAAGTCCTTCGGGTCTTCACTCCTCTCATTTAGCTTGCTCCTAATGGCCTCCATGATCGAACTTGATCGAAGGCCTCCTCGCGTTAAAGATGATCCACCCGACAGTGTCTACTTTGAGCTCCTACCTAACCGAGGTAACTAGATTACTTAGTTTGCTAATCTAAGTATCCTAGATGATGTAGAGAGTGATGATGGATTGATTTATCTCAAGAACCCTAGGTTTCTCAACACATGAGACTATTAGGGTTTGAGGTAGAAAAAGAGAGCTTTGAGGAGATGGGAGAGTTATGGATAATGATGGAATGAATAATGGCTAAGTGTTTTAGATAATAATGCAAACACAAAATATCTCCAAAATATCAAGCTTACTAGAATAGTAAACCATGAGTCACTACTTAGCCATGCTTCATTCAATGAATGATAACATCTCACCCTCCACCTCATTATACCATTTAACCTAAATGGTCAATCAAAATAATGAGGTGTCTTCTTCTAGAAGTATCTTGCACAATTACAAGAATAACCCTCACCTATGTATACATACCCGTATCCGTATTCCGAAAAAATACGAATACAATGAGACGAAAATAATCCAATAATATAATTCTAGGATCCGGCTTAAACTAAAGCCTGCTAGTATTATCCGCTCGAACATCATACGTACACAAGTACACGTATGTGATCAAACCCTATCGTAATATAATACGACATCTACATCGTTTCGTCTGAAGCAGAGAAACCCTCTGTGTGGGACTCTAAAGACTCGACAGTACGCCGGCAATGCGTTACTGGATAAATCCATAACCACAAGCACGTCAGCGGAACTAGCTGTACGTAACGGCTACCCGAATACCTGTCAAAAAGGAAAGCCGACGAGCAAACTCATCCGGATCCCAATTGAGCCTATCCGTGACAATATTCATATAGTTTGGTCTCTTTGTCTAAGAGTATCGCATACCGGATCAAGGGGATGGTAAACGCCAGACCCTAATAACCCGATAAATCGTGCTGATGCTGCTCAGGACCAATCCGGAAAACTACTCATCATCCTATCAGTGAATCCCAGCTGCCTTAGCCAAGGTCTTATGGTCCTAGCTAATTGAACATAGTGCAATATCAACTCCTAATACTGGGAGAGACGAATCCTTGATAATCACTCACTCCTCCATGTGGCTCGGGACTGTACCCAACCATAACCTGTTTGCATGACTCAGTAGAGCCGTGGTTGGGTAGTGATCAAAGCACAGTGGGAACTTACACGAGACAAATGACGATCTCAGGTCTTAAGACTAACTTGTACACATGTTACAAGAGAACCGCTATCTGACGATAGGTATAATACCATCTAGAGGTTCTCGGCGAATCCGTCCAGTGTACTCACCCCAAGTGAGCACCCGTATAGAATCTTAGGTGATCACACCATTGGTTGTGGGACCAACCATCGCTCCTTGTCAGGGTCTAGAAACGTATACGCAAGTCTGCTCTGGAGTGTCGATGCCCGATCTTGATACTCCTGTGACTTGCGACTTTTAAGGATGTGTTTATAGACCACCCAGCTCCCACTAGTTTGATCGCCATCATAACACTGGTAGTCAAGAAAGATCCTACGAGCTTTATCAACATTTGGTCGACATATATAACATATGCACATGTTAAGATAAAGACAAACCATAGTAGTATACTACTGTATCGAACCTTTTTCAATATGTGCAAGCTGGATAAAACATTAATAGAAACAAATACACATATCCTGATAAGACAACTTAAATAATATACTATATAACTGAGCAAGATTGTCCTGTACATATATATCTAAAGCATCCATATATATACATATACAATAATGGCCTCTAGGGCATACATATCCTATAATCTCCCACTTGCACTAAAGGTCGGTAATTGGCGTACCGCATACCCAACGTCTGCACCAAGGCCAGCTGCCGGCGTACCGCATACCCAATATATCAAAAAAAATGCTCAAACTGCGCTTGAGGGAGGGCCTTTGTAAATGGATCCGCCATGTTTTCTTTTGTATCCACTCTCCGGACCTCGATCTCCTGGCGATCTATGATCTCCGTGATCAGGTGATACCGCCTTGAGATGTGTCTGGATTTCTGACAGGACCGTGGTTTCTTCGCTAAAGCTATAGCCCCATTGTTATCGCAATACAGAGGTATTAATTAACAATGGACGGAACTACCTGAAGTTCAGTAATGAACTTCTTCATCCAGACCGTTTCTTTTACGGCATCGTTCGCAGTAATGTATTCAGCCTCCATCGTCGAGTCTACGACGGTTTCCTGTTTGGAACTCCTCCAACACACCGCCCCTCCATTGAGGGTAAACACAAAACCCGAGATAGACTTGCTGTTATCCTTGTCACTCGAGAAGCTTGAATCGTTAAAAGACTCGACCTGTAGGTCTCCATTACCGTATACCAAGAACATCTCCTTAGTCCTTCTCAGGTACTTGAGAATGTTCTTCACAGTTGTCCAGTGGTTCTCACCTGGGTTCGACTGATACTGGCTCACCACACTTAGCGTGTAAGTTACATCTGGTCTTGTACATAGCATCGCATACATTATGGATCCTACTGCCGAAGCGTAGGGTAAAGTGCTCATGCGAACCCTCTCCTCATCAATCTTGGGAGACATCTCTTTGGAGAGGGTGATTCCATGCAATGCGGGTATGTTACCGCGCTTGGAATGGTCCATACTAAATCTCTTTAGTACGTTCTCTATGTACCTAGACTGTGAAATTCCTAGTAATCTCTTGGATCTATCTCTCTAGATCTTGATCCCCAGAATGTACGAGGCATCACCCAGATCCTTCATGAAGAACCTTTGTGATAAGAACAACTTGACCAATTGTAGAATAGGAATATCATTTCCTATCAAAAGAATGCCATCCACGTACAAGACTAGGAATACGACAGTTTGTCCTACAATCTTCTCATAAATACATGGCTCATCCTCGTTCTTGATGAAGTCAAATTCCTTGACTGTTTCATCAAAACAGATGTTCCAGCTCCGCGATGCTTGCTTTAATCCATAAATGGATTTAAGCAACTTGCACACCTTCCCGCTGCTCCCACTGTCTATAAAACCTTCTGGCTGATCCATATAAACGCACCCTTCCAAACTTCTATTTAGAAAAGCCATTTTTACGTCCATCTACCACATTTCATAGTCATGGAAGGCAGCAATGGCAAGTAGGATCCGAATGGATTTGAGCATAGCCATTGGAGAAAAAGTTTCGTCATAGTCCAATACTGGTCTTTGACGAAAACCTTTTGCAACAAGTCTAGCCTTATAGGTTTCCACCTGCCCATCTATACCAATCTTCTTCTTGTAAATCCATTTGCATCCAATGGGTTTTATCCCAGGTGGAGCAATTTCTAGGGTCCACACTTTATTGGTGTACATGGACTCTATTTCGGATTGCATAGCATCCAGCCACTTATCAGAGTCCCTACTGATAATGGCCTGCCTGAAACTAGTAGGATCATCTTTTTCCAAGATGCAATCCTCTCGATCCCCATCAATGAGAAAACCGTAGTATCTCTCGGGCAGATGAGAAATCTTACTAGATCTGCGGAGTGGCTGAGCTTCGTCCGGGACTATTGAATTCTGAAGTTCCACCAAATCTTCAGTTTCTGTTTGTGGTTCCTGAATTTCTTCCAGTTCTACCGTGCTCCCACTAATTTCTTTTGCAAGAAATTCTATTTCTAAGAAAACAGCGTACTGAGCAACAAACACCTTCTGTTCCTCGGTGTGGTAGAACAGATATCCATAGCCATTCTTTAGATATCCCACAAACTTACATAAAACTGACCGTGCCTCTAGTTTATCCGGATTATGCATTTTAATATAAGCCGGACAACCCCATATCTTAAATCTTTTAAGATATGGCCTTTCACCATTCCATATATCGAATGGTGTCTTAGGCACGGATTTGGATGGAACATCATTCAATAGATATGCCGCTGTCAGAAGCATATGTCCCCAAAATGAAAGAGGCAACTCGGCGTTACTCATCATGGAGCGAACCATATCTAGTAGGGTACGGTTCCTCCTCTCTGATACACCGTTATGATGTGGTGTGTAAAGAGGAGTAAGATGAGAGAGAATTTCATTCTCTTTTAGGTAATCTAAGAATTCCGTGCTTAAGTACTCCCCTCCTCAATTAGATCGGAGGATCTTAATACTTTTTCTAGTCTGGTTCTCTACTTCGTTTCTGTATTCTTTGAATTTCTCAAAAGCTTAAGATTTGTATTTCAAAAGATATACATATCCGAATCTAGAGAAATCGTCAGTAAATGTGATGAAGTACGGGAACCCACCCCTTGTATGTATAGACAGTCGACTACATACATCACTGTGTATGAGTCCCAAGAGCTCTGTTACTCTTTCTCCGTGTCCGGTGAACGGAGATTTGGTCATCTTTCCTTTGAGACAAGACTGAAAAGTTTCATAAGATGAAAATTCGAACGTATTCAAATATCCAACCTTATGCAATTTACTCAGTTTTTTATCTTCGATATGACCAAGTCTACAATGCCACAAGTAGGATTCGTTATGTTCTGAACTCTTCCTCTTGCGTGTGCTTTGTATATTGAAAACTGCGTTTTGATTTAGAATATAGATACCATAAAACAGTGTGCCTTCTGCAACCAATACCTTATCAAGGTAAATGTTCATGATATTTCTATCAAGAACAAAGTTATATCCATCTTTATCAAGTAAAGAAACTGATATGATGTTGCAAACCATGGAAGATACATAGTAGCAATTGTTCAAAATCATAGTATTGCCACTTGGAAATGCTAGGTGATATTCACCGACGGCAGCAGCATCAACCTGTGCTCTGTTCCTTACTCTGAGGAACATATCACCAGGTCCAACCATCCTACTTTTTCTCAGTCCCTGCAATAAATTGCAGATATGAAATCCTGATCCAGTATCTAGAACCCAGGAGGTAGGACTGACCGAAAAACAGTTCTCAATAACAAGAACACCTGAAGGAGATACAACAGTATGCTTCTTATTCTTTGGGGTCATCAAGGAATTCATGCAATCCTCTTTCCTCTGCTCAAACTCATGACCTCCATCATAAGTTAGAGCCAAACCGACGTTCCCCATTCCCGAATAAGAATTCGGATCGGTCAAGCGATACATTTTATTATCTTGATTAGGGTATGAAATGGTTGCTACCTGGAGAGAGAGAAATGAAACACTTAGCGTGTGCTCTTTTAAGATTAGATTGGTTATTAGTTTATCTAATCAGAATGGCTCCCACTGTTTCCTCGAATTCTTCTTCAAACCATAAAAGAAGAATTAGTCAAGATTAATCGCACGTCACAATACTTGCTTTACCTTTCAGCCAAGCTAGTGTTGGTACTTCGAGGGAGGTTTTCCAACGCTTTCGCGAATTTCCTTAATTATATAACCACTTTTTCCTGGAGGCGTAGCCCCGCTAACACCATTCTAGACATCGACTTAGTTTATAGCTTTGATTGTTAAGTGAAATAATCTCCCGAGAGTAATCCTACTCATCTGTGGAATCAGGATCCAACTATCATCGTGTGATGACCTAGATGGAATCCACTCTAGTCACCACACTCCATAAGGTATGTTAAATCTGCAAGTTTCCTGTATATTTGAAACTCCCGATATGGTTTTTTCCCCGAACGGCTTATGACCTTGACTAGGTCAACAAACCATAAACCGCTAGTCAAGTTGAACCCGTCATTTTCCTGATTGCATTAAACCCACCCGCAAGTACCCTTGGCTAGGTCAACAAAGCCGCACGACTGTCCCAACTAATTGCATTTACAATGCACAGAAAAGTACCACTTAGCTACCGTACACTACGCCTTGACTAGGTCAACAAACGCAACATGAATACTAAATATTACTATTCTAAAATAACGGAGGGCTACGGCTGTGTTTTTGGCGAAAAACCCTTTAACGTAATGAACTTGATACTGTTTAAGGAACCTGATAGCTTTGAAAAGGAGTGGTTTAATCTCCGCTTTTGAAAACTAGTGGTTTTAAAGAAAACCGAGTAATCTATAGCATAAACTTTTGCTCAAGAGATCACTCCCCGTGAAAGGATCTTGGCTCTTGCCTCGTGGAATGAGGTGGTGGATATTCATAACCGAATACCACTATGCAAAGCGAAAAAATAAAACTATAGTTTTTTGAAATTTGTTCCAACAACATCATTTTAGGTTTCTTTTCTTGCATTAATCAAAATTAACGCGGTCCCATCATTTAACCTATCACACCAGAAAAGAACGAAAATACAATGTACGTATATGCCATCCGCATTCACCACAGGGCCCCGTCATGCACCGTTAGGTTATTTAACTAACGGCAGAGCGGGGGCTGGACTAGCGTGGATGCAAAACATATACAACATCTACTAGTGTATATATATAAATATATATAACATTCGTCACAGACATGATATAAGCAACATAACAGATCAACATCAAGTAACACAGAATGGTGGATAATCTTGGAGCCTCGGGTTTCATTTGAGCCGCAAATAAAACCCGACGTTCCCAGTTGTATGGACAGCCTATGCAATGAAAACCTGAACCCCTACAAACGCGGCAAGTTACCCGCCAATCCCAGAAGTGAGGTAACCCTAATCAACAAAGTGAATGGGCCACCCAGCACTCCACAGGATCCGGTAACTTGAGCACCCCTCCTTGGGTCATCTTATACCCCCTACGAGTGCGGCGAATAGCCCGCCAATTCTAGAATGAAGCCCCCTTTGTCTCAATGCCATGAGATGCGGGCTTGTTGCTTTCTAGAACCCGGCTATTCGTGCACTCCACCATGGGGTAATCTTAGTACAGAAAAGAAAGATAATATGTACAATGGTGATATCGAACTCAACCCGGTCGTGCCCCAATCAAATAATATACAATCCGGCAAAGACGACAGTCCACATGTCGGACGCTCTCCCCGCAATATGAATAGACAAATGAATCATAACTCTACAACTATCATTGCATCATCAAGCTATCTACCACGACAATCCAACCACAACCACAGCACAAACACAAAATATCAACGTGAATGTCATGCTCGCAAACCCGTCTAAAGGATCATATAATAGTTAGACGAGTTATACCGCTCTAAAGACATTCACGGTCGCAGATAAAAGTGAATGTACTGAAAACATATAAAGAGTGTTAAAAATAACGACTTCGAAATACTCCGTATTGCCCCAATACTAAAGATAACAGAATATCCAACCTGGGCAAAATCAAACATATCCTAAAACCCTAAATCCAAGTGATATAGAGCACCAAACAAAAACGAGAATTTTTCACCACAGAAAAACCGGCGGCGCCGGTCTAAATCATGATCTCGCCGGCCAAGTTGTAAAATTATTGCCTCTTTTTCACTGGTGTTCTAGTTGTCACTTAAGTAGTCTTTTATAGTTGTTTAAAAAAAATTTAGAGACTGCAAAATTTGACAGAAATTTGAATATAGGTTTTCGTATTTCGGAGTTGTTTCAGTTTCGTTACTTTAACATCATTTAAATATGCTAGTATAGGTTTTATGGGCTGTCTCTGATACCATGTTAGGTTATACTAACGCCCTGGCCATCACCCATGGCCGTTTGCGGAACAAAATTTTTTCTACGAATTAAACTTGGCGCTAGAATAACCCTAAACCGGATCTCCCATAAAACTAAACTAGCTACTAAAGAAGCTATCTACTATGAAAGAAGTTTATACCAAGAATCTCAAGTCCTTCGGGTCTTCACTCCTCTCCTTTAGCTTGCTCCTAGTGGCTTCCATGATCGAGCTTGATCGACGGCCTTCTTACGTCAAAGATAATCCACTCGAGAGTGTCTACTTTGAGCTCATACCTCTAAACCGAGAGAAATAGGTTACTTAGTTTTCTAATCTAAGTATCCTAGATGATGTAGAGAGTGATGATGGATTGATTTATCTCAAGAACCCTAGGTTTCTCAACACATGAGACTATTAGGGTTTGAGGTAGAAAAAGAGAGCTTTGAGGAGATGAGAGTGTTGTGGATAATGATGGAATGAAGAATGGCTAAGTGTTTTAGATAATAATGCAAACACAAAATATCTCCAAAATATCAAGCATACAAGAATAGTAAACCATGAGTCACTACATAAGTCACTAATTAGCCATGCTTCATTCAATGAATGATAACACCTCACCCTCCACCTTATTAAACCATTTACCCTAAATGGTTAATCAAAATAATGAGGTGTCTTCTTCTAGAAGCATCTTGCACAATTACAAGAATACCCCTCACCTGTATATACATACCCGTATCCGTATTCAGAAAAAATACGAATACAATGAGATGAAAATAACCCAATAATATAATACTAGGATCCGGATTAAACCAAAGCCCGCTAGTATTATCCGCCCGAATATCATACGTGCACAAGTACACGTATGTGATCGAACCCTACCGTAAAACCATACGGCCTCTACATCGTTTCGTCCGAAGCAAAGAAACCCTCTGTATTGGACTCTAAAGACTCGACAGTACGCCAACGGTGCATTACTGGATAAATCCATAACCACAAGCACGTCAGCGGTACTAGCTGTATGTAACGACTACTCGGGTACCTGTCGAAAAGGAAAGCCGACAAGCAAACTCATCCGGATCCCAACTGAGCCTATCCATGACAATATCCGTACAGTCCGGTCTCTTCATCTAAGAGTATCGCATACCGGATCTAGGGGTGGTAAACGCCAGACCCTAATAACCCGATAAATCGTGTTGATACGGCTCAGGACCAATTCGGGAAACTACTGATCATCCTATCAGTAAATCCCAACTGCCTTGGCTAAGGTCTTATGGTTCTAGCCAATCGAACACGGTGCGATATCAATTCCCAATACCGGGAAACACGAATCCCTAACAATCACTCACTACCTCCATGTGGCTCGGGACTGTACCAAACCAAAACCTTTTTTCATGACTCGGTAAAGTTGTGGTAGGGTAGTGATCAAAGCACAGTGGGAACTTACACGAGACAAATGACGATCTCAGGTCCTAAGACTAACTTGTACACATGTTATAAGAGAACCGCTATCTGACGATAGGTATAATACCATCTAGAAATTCTCGTCGAGTCCGTCTAGTGTACTCACCCCCAGTGAGCACCCTATACAATCTTAGGTGATCACACCAATGGTTGTAGACCAACCACCGTCCCTTATCAGGGTCTAGAAACGTATACGCAAGTCTACTCTGGAGTGTTGATGCCCGATCTCGATACTCCTGCGACTTGGGACTTTTAAAGATGTGCTTAGAGACTACCCAGCTCCCACTAGTATGATCGCCATCATAACGCTGGTAGTCAAGCAAAATCCTACGGGCTTTATTAACATGTGGACGATATATATAACATATGCAAATGTTAAGATAAAGACAAACCATAATAGTATACTACTGTATCGAGTCTTTATCAATATATGCAGGCTGGATAAAATATCAATAGAAACAAATACACAAATCCTGATAAAGACAACTCAAATAATATACTATATAATTGAGAAAGATTGTCCTGTACATACATATCCCAAGCATCCATATGTATACATATACAATAATGGCCTCTAGGGCATATATATCCAACAGCCGTTACGTCCAGCTAGTACCGCTTAAAGCTTGTGGGTATCTGATGTGATCATTATCTACTGCTGGCGTATTGACGAGTCTTTAGAGTCCCATATAGAGGTTTCCTAGCTCAAGCGAAATGAAGTAGGGCACGTATGGAGATATGTGCGGGAGCTTGATTAAATACGAGTATATGATACCGTATTCTATTCTAGCGATATTTGATATCAGCCGGGTTATATGTGATATAACTGGATTATTAAATCAAGTGTTGATTCAATGATTTGATTTATATATATGTGTATATATTTGATATTAGCCGGATTATATATGATATAACAGGATTATTGAATCAAGTGTTGATTTAATAATTTGATATATATATATATATATATTAACTAATATTGAATATTAGCCGTTTTTATGTGATATAACCAGATTATTGAATGAAGTATTGATTTAATAATTTGATATACATATATATATATAATATATATTTGATATTAGCCGGTTATATATGATATAACCGGATTATTGAATCAAGTGTTGATTTAATAATTTGATATATATTTATATTATATTATATATATATATATATATTAACTAATATTAAGCTCACTTAAGATTTTCTTCTCTAAATATATATTTTTATATATTTGTGATATATATATATATATATAGATAATGGTTTGATTTATGAATTAAAGAAAAAGAACAATGAGTCATGTTCTTGGGATGCTTGGAGAAGCGTTTAGAAGCCACGACTCATCTCTTTTTCTTGGTTTTTATTCATAGATATTTTCCTTATCTAATCTTATCTTTAGACCTCATGGTTCATTCTCACTTCAAGGTTCATCTTCATCTCCTCACTAGTTTTCTAGGGTTGAGAAAAAGAGAAAGAAATATTTTTAATGAGCAAAACTCCTACTTCATCAACCTACACTACTCTAGCCCATTAGTATAGGTTGTTAACTTCACTAATACCTTAATCAGTGAAGTATGAGCTTGAGTGAGAGTTGCCTCAAGGTGGATTATTTTCGACGACGAAGACAACAAGCAAGCTCGTTCCATTCAACAAGTGGAGTCAAAGAAGAGTTCTAAGGACTACTACTTGGAGTTTTAGAAGTGAAGGACTAGACTACAAAGGTTGTAGACTCATTTCACTTAGTTTAGAACCTGTTTGCTTTACTTTAAAACCCTAATTCTCTATATAGATTCTTGTTTAGTATACTTAGACCTCTAATTTTTAAAAATTGCATACTTGATGCTCAAAGAAACATAATAGAGGTGCTAAGACATACTTTGATGGTATCAGAGTCAAACAAGAAACTTAGGCAAAGTCTAGACGACGTTAAAGTGTTCGATCGACGTTTTAAACTCCGATATTTACAAGTTTCTGTTCATTTTTTTCAAACGTTGGTATTTTCACAATTAAAAATGCACAGAAAATCATGCAAGGTATTGTAAGAAGGCTCAATAAATACAAGACTCTATTTCCACTAAGTGGCCGCGGAACCTCCGCCTAAAGCATGCTATAGCCGCGGTTCCACGGTTGTCTTGTAGAGATAGAAATCCAAATTTCTTGTTCTGCTTCATTTTGACATTTTTGATTTTCTAGATATTTTTAATGAGGCTCAAGTGGTTGAGGTCTCTATGAATTGGTGTTGTTTGAAATATCGATCGAAATATTTAACATCGTCTATAGTGCTTTGGATATGCGATACAATTTTTGTAATCCACATTGATTAGTTTTGCGAAAACTAGTTAATGATTTGTAAATCTCGTATTTTAGTCTCAAATGATAGATTATCACAGAGTTTGTATTTGGATCGAAACTCCGTCGTAATCTCATATCGTATGAGAATACTCGCCAGGATACACTAGTAGATAGCCACACCCTAATGCCCCGACCTAGTGACTATAGGAGAACCCCATGGCCAAGAACATCCACTCGGGTGCTCACGGCCACGGTGTTCCGCCCAAGTGCACTTCGTTGACCGCCTCAGGGGTGCAGCTATCCATTAAACTTCCCGACGAGCATTCGATCTTTTAATCGGGAATCTTGTTGAATTGCCCGACTTAATTTTTTGAAAAGTGTTTTCAATTCGAGACTTAAATGCATGTTTTATAAGGTTAGGCATGAAATTCGGAATATGTGATAATCCGGATTCATGATCTCTAAAGATGATGCGGATTCTAATTACTGTAGTTTTCATTTCTTTTCTGCAACCGTAAGTGTAATATTTGGAAGCATCCCCGATCTCGTTTCTATATGAAACGACATTAGGGATACGCATATTTACTTACGTTGATGACATGTGATATTGTTGCGTTGCTATCGATATGTTATATTGGATCGTCATGATTGAATAGCCGGGAATTTATATGTGAGATGAGAGTTTTTCAATTTTCATTCATGTACATATTTGTATATAATATTCTTTTATTAGGACACTTCTGGGTTTAGGTTGATATCTCCATTCGATGTATATTATTTACTTTTCCGCATTAGGATAGACCCAAGGCGGAGAGCACAAGTAAGTGGGTTCTAGAGTCCAGTGGGAGGCCATCTCGAGGAGTTGAGACCGGTCGCCTAACTCTAGAATTGGCAGGGTTGCTTGCCGCTCTCGTAGGAGTCTAAGGGTGTGGGCTTTGCTATTCATCACGACCGTAGAATCCGTGTTTTTCGTTACTGGCTTAATCTAAAACACGGACTTCTTAGTATATCCTATATTTCACTGCTTCGCTTCTGTTGTTCTGTTATATGATGTGATCATATAACTGCGTGAGACGAATGCTACTTATATATATGATATACTAGTAGACACTATTTATATTTTGCATCCGCGCTAGTCCTGACCCCGTCATGCCATAAGTTAAGTAACCTTACGGTGAAGACCCAGGTCCCTATGGCGAATGCGGAAGGCATATATATGTGTTTTATTTTCGTGTCTTCTGTGATATTTAGGAAACATAATTGATGGACCGTCATTACTAAGATTAATGTAAAGAAAAGAAACCTAAAAGATATTATAGAATCAAATTTTTCAAAAAGGTAAATCTAGTTCTTTCTTTGCATAGCGGTATTCCATTATGAATACCCCACACCTCATTCGATGAGGAAAGAGCCTAAATCCCTTCACCGGGAATGACCTCTTTAGCAAAACTAGTATATGCTACAACCCACTCGGTTTGTTTTGAAAACTACTCGATTTTTAAAGCGGAGCTTAAACCACTCCTTTTCAAATCACTAGATTCTACAACGATATCAAGTTCATTATGTTAAAGGTTTTCTTCAAAACCAGTTGTAGCCCTCCGTCAATTCAGATAGGCACTATTTAGTATCCGTACTACGTTTGTCGACCATGTCGAGACGTAGTGTTCGGTAACTGATTAGTGCATTTTTGCCTTATGCTGATGCGATTGGTTAGGGTAGTCTTACGACTTTGTTGACCTTGTCAAGGGTCATGCGAGTGGGTCTAAATCAGTCAAGAAATGATGGGTTGAACTTGACTTACGGTTTATGGTTTGTTGACCTTGTCAAGGTCATAAACCGCATGGGATAAAAATAGATATCAGGAATCTCAAGTGTTGAAATTTGCAATGAGATTGCATACTTTCTATATGATAGTTGGATTCCGATACCCACTGCGAGTAAGTGTTACTTATGGAAGAGTTTTCCACTTTACAATTAGCTAATCCATTAGGTGTCTAAGAAAGGTGTTAACGGGGTTATGCCCCTGTGGAAACGAGGTTATTTAATTAGTTCTATGTGAAAGCATGGGGAGACTCCCTCGGAGTAGCAACACCTGCCTGGTTGACCGATTAGCGAACTTGTAGGGTGTAATTAATCCCGGCTAATATTACCTTTTAGGGTTTGAAGGAAGATTTGATATAAACAGTGGGAGCCATCCTGATTAGATAATATAATAACCAATCTAATCTTGCAAGAGTGCACGCTAAAATGTTTTCTTCTTTCTCTCTTCAAGTAGCGACCATGTCACGTCTTAATCAAGATAATAATATGGATGTATTGACCAAACTCGCTTATTATATTGGGCTGGGGATCGTTGGTTCCTCCCTATCTTATGACAACTGTGATGCGTGTATCTGTTGTTAAACGTTTTTTAATCGCTAAATGTCGATTAGAAGGGGTTGCACATATCTTGTGTTGTTGTGTTGGTGATGGATTGATGGATCGTCTCGTGAATAGCCCCGTATGAATTATAGATGTGACGATGAAAGCTCTATGTAATTAATGTAATAATTTGTTGTAATATTTTTCCATTGGGACACATCCGGGGAGAGGATGGAGTCACCGATTGTATATATATTATTTCATGTATTAGGATTGACCCGCGGAGGAGTGCATAAGCTACCGGGTTCTAGAATTCAGTGGGTGGCCATCTCGAGGGGTCGAGACCTGGGTTCACCCAATTCTAGACTTGGCGGGTAGCTTTCCGCACTCGTAGGGGTTTAAGGATATTCACACTCGGCTATTTACACAATCTTGGAGTATTGTTTTTCATAGGTGGCTCAATGAAATAAAAAAGTTCCTAATTGATCTATCTTTCCATTTTCTGTGATGTTGATATCTGCTTGTGATGTTTATTATTCCTGTGATGTAACAACCCTAAACTTTCTGTACAAATTTTTCAAAAAAATACAGAAAGGGGTATTCTTGCCTGAGCACAAGATATAAGTTTGTTTTGCTTTTTAATAGCAAGAAGGAGCTTATGGCTGATTGGTAAGACCTTGTACTGCTGAACCAAGCCACCAGAATTCAAATCCCATCCACCACATTATTTTAATATTATTTTATTTCGAATTTTTAGAAGTCTAAGGGTCTACACGTACATAACTCGTAAAAACCCCACTACACATGTAAAACAAAATGGACCAGGGGGAAGACCAAGAGACGACGGACCCACGGCCCGGACTCGGCCGGACCGCCGAGTCACCAACATAAAATTTCTGGCTCTTGGCCTCCCCATCACTCCTGCACACACTTAAATTCTTTGGATCGGTTCCAGAGCTCTTTAAAACTTCATTAAACCTTATTTTTAATACAATTTAATACATTTTTCTTTACACCCCTTCACCTAACCCTAACCCTAGTTTTACCTTATAAATACCACCCCTAGACACACACCCCTCACTCACAATTCTGTCCAAACTTTCAGGAAATCCCTCTAGAAATTTTAGTGTACAATTGAAGTTAACAAAGGGCGAAACTTCGGCTATTTTCCGACGATGAACCTAGGAGCTCCCGGCGACGAAACGACGCACCGGCGTCTCCTACCGTTCCCTCTTTCTCTCCTCTAATCTGAAAACCCGTAAGTCCCACCTCCCTCTTCTCTATTCTTTTCTAAAAACATGTATTTCTAAAACCTGACGGAATCGGAGTTAATCCGATGTCCGATTCGGTTCTTCCTAAAATTCTCATATTTTTCTTAAATACAATCATACTAAACCCTTACATGTTGACTATTAAACATTAACAAGTCATATTGAATAAGTTCCATATCAAAAGAATTTCAATTTCAATTTTTATCGTACTTTTTCACTAAAATACCATGTAGTATAATTTAGACATTTAAAACATCAAAATCTTGCTATACCTTTAAGAAGATCATGAGGTAATGACCTACCTCCTCACACACTCATATGCAACATAGCACAATATCTTTCGGGAGCATAGAATGCGGGAAAACGAAACTTTACATATAAATACCACTAGCTATTAAAACCGTTTTCTACAAGAAACGTATTTATTACAAATCTTTGCAAAGCGCCGCTACAAACCATTTTGGGGAACCCGTTCGGGATGGTGTAGATTATCGCACATTCTCGGGCTTAGCAGTGCGAGATTCAGACCTTCGCAAGGAGCATTCGGTCTCGAAGATTTAAAATACGAATATCTTAAGAAAATAAGATTTCTAGAAATATAATATATATTAAAATTTATATATATATATGTATGTATCATTAAAATATCTATTTTTTGGTAATATAAATATTCCAATTTTTTCTAAAAATCACAAAAAATCACTTTATAATAAAATAGCATGAATTCCATACAAGTTCAATATTACAATTAAATACCATGTATTATGAAAAATAGGTTTATTCACTAGAAATGTCACAAATATAAAATCTACAAATATGAAAACTCTAAAGACGATAAATAAATACTTGAGGTGTATTTTGAAAAGTATACAAATTATTTTTTCATAAAACCCCCTCAAGTTCTATAAATTAACCTAAGGACCCTAGAAAATATAGGTTTAAGCGGGACCAGTCTCTTGAGCCTCAGGGAGCCGGAGATATGGGTGCTTGCCTATCTAAGGTAGGAAACTTAACAACGGTGTTATGAATACGGTAATCGTCTTTGAAAAAGACACATATCCTGTCGCCCATATGCAGCGGTTACCGATAACATCAAAACAATCAAGACTTCAACAATTTATTTTCTAATTGTCTGACTCAGACTGAGTCTTATTAATAATCTGACTTGAATATGATTCAAGTACAATCTACAATCTACAATGCAATATGAATCCTGAATACATATATTCAATATATTCAATCTATATTGACTGAACCGAACCATGGATATACTTCCATTTCTATGATTCTGCAGTTACATCCATTTACTGATATCATGGTTTCGGCAAGTCATCCAATTATATAATCTATATTACAAGACAATACAAGTTGCAATACAATACAAACAATACAAACAAGACTTCACAGGGTTTAAGGGGTAGATTGGTACGGAAAGTATTAGATTTGGCACGAGACTGCAACTATAAGACACCTAACCTGTATTCTTTTGCTTTTGTACCGTGGCATAAACGGTTCCTTGAGTTCCTGATATCTTAGTCTCCGGGGCAAGTGTGACTCCTCTCGTATACACTGGCATCCTTCTGTACCAAGCTACAAACAACAGCGTTAACACCAAATACTCATATAATACAACTTTAAAAGCTACTTCCTCTCTCTGTCTATTCTATTTCTCCCTTATCTTTGGGACTTACCGAGCGATTGTTCGCTGACGACATTCCTTCTCTTTCTTCTTTGGAATGTTGTCAGGTGATCTGGACACCCAAGAGATCGAGCCTACTAATGAGGATTTGAATCATCTTGCCTACGACCCAGAGCTCTAGCTTCATTGTACACATTTTTATTTTAGTACTTTTCATTTCTGTTATGCCACTGTTTAGGCATTGCTTTCATTCAGTTGTATTTACTTTTCCATGCATTGTACAAAAAGAATGTGAATAAATAAAGTTGTTGTTTTATTATATCTTGTATCTTGTGCATTTATATTTATATTGCTTAGATACACTTAGCGTATTTACTTCAGAATAAATACGTAGCGGCCTTGTCGCGCCCTCTGCCCGTACACTGGGAAGCGGGGCGTGATAGGTTTTGTTGGTGGCCCATGCAGTTCAGAGCGGTATGGAACACTATCATGCAGTTATGTTCTGCGTGAACAACCTAAGCAATATAACACAAGAACCAGCAACTAAAACATTCTTTACAATTCATATTCATTGAATCTTATCATTTCATATTCTTTGAATCATATACTTTGAATCTGTCCTAACCTAAATTTTTCTTTCAAAGGTTATGGATTCCCCCAAATAACACCAGCACCAACTTCAACAACACTCCACCTCCACTACCAATTACACCTGCCGTAGCTTCTCCGATCAACGAGCAGACGGTTCTGCTTGAGACGATCCGCAGCCTCCTAGAAAGATAGCAGCAACAGACTGCACTTTTAATGAACCGTCCAGAGGTAGAAGCACCTGGGGTGAAGCAATTCCGAACTTTGCATCCCAAACAGTTCTCAGGAAAGGGGAGCTCTCTAGAAGCTGAGGAATGGGCTCAGAGCATCGAAGACGATCTGGCAGCAATACAAGTGCCAGAAATAGCTTGGGTTCGTGTTGCGAAACTGCAGCTCACGGACAATGCATGGGTCTGGTGGAAGGCGGAAGAAAGCCGTCTTGATCAGCCCATCGAATGGAAGACTTTCCGCGACATGTTCGACACAAAATACTTCCCTGAGACTACCAGGTTTGACATGGAACAACAGTTCATCCATCTGCAATAATGTTCAATGTAGACTAAATCAGTAGATGAGTATGACGCTGAGTTCACTATGCTCAGTCGGTAAGAAATGTCTCAATAATTCAATTTTCAAAATATCACATACTACACAGCTAACACAAGACCATAACAGATTTGCGGCCCATCTCATACCGACTGCTGAGATCAGAGCTAGAAGATTTCAGCAAGGGTTGGACCCGGAAATCCAAGCTGCCTTAGCTACAGGGGATTTCCCAACCCATGATTTGGCTTTGAAGGCTACCCGAAGATATGAGGCAGTAGTAAAGAAGAAGGGTAGACCTCAATCTACCGGTTTGAAACGCTCTGCCACTCAAATGGCAAGAGGAGCCTCTTCCAGGCCATCGTTCGAACCCAGGAGAACTAAAGAACCCAATAACCAGCCAAGCCCAGATTTCTGTTTCCATTGCAAGAGAGATGGACATCTGATAAAGGACTGTAGGCGCGCAAAAGGCCTGTGCCTAGTTTGTGGCGCGTCCAATCACAGAATTGAGACCTGTCCATATAGATACAACTCAGCTCACACACCCACAAACTACCCGCAGCGGCCAGCTATCCAGGCTCCTGCACTCCTTGCTCCACCACCTGCACAGCATACTCGCTAATTCTAACAAGTAATGAGGAACATGCCCTAAATACAGAATGTGCTTCCAGCTAAGAGGAATGTACAACGGCGACAGACTTTCACATTAGCAGCAGTAGAAGATGAGACAGTTGACCAAGGTAACACTAGTAAGTCTCTTTCACATTTTTAAAACCCTTGTATCACTTTGTTATTTTTCATACACTATCAGTACTTCTGTCACCAAACTTTCCTTAAATCTGTTACACTTTCCTTTTACAAATTTCGAGGACGAAATTTTTATAAGGAGGGTAGAATGTAACAGCCCTAAAATTTCTGTACAACTTTCTGTGCAAATTTTTCAAAAAAATACAGAAAGGGGTATTTTTGCCTGAGCACAAGATATAAGTTTGTTTTGCTTTTTAATAGCAAGAAGGAGCTTGTAGCTCATTGGTAAGACCTTGCACTGCTGAACAAAGCTAACCAGAGTTCAAATCCCATCTCCCACATTATTTTTAATATTGTTTTATTTTGAATTTTTAGAAGTCTAAAGGTCTACACGTGCATAACTCGTAAAAACCCCATTACACATGTAAAACAAAATGGACCAGGGGGAAGACCAAGAGACGACGGACCCACGGCGACGACCCCGGCCCTGACTCGGCCGCCGCCGCAGGCCGGACTCGGCCGGACCACCGAGTCACCAACATAAATTTTCTGGCTCTTGGCCTCCCCATCACTCCTGCACACTTAAATTCTTTGGATCGGTTCCAGAGCTCTTTAAAACTCCATTAAACCCTATTTTTAATACAATTAAATACATTTTTCTTTACACCCCTTCACCTAACCCTAACCCTAGCTTTACCCTATAAATACCACCCCTAAACACACACACCCTCACTCACAATTCTGTCCAAACTCTCAAGAAATCTCTCTAGAAATTTTAGTGTACAATTGAAGTTAACAAAGGACGAAACTTCGGCGATTTTCCGACGACGACCCTAGGAGCTTCCGGCGACGAAACGACGCACCGGCGCCTCCTATTGTTCCATCTTCCTCTCCTCTAATCTAAAAACACATAAGTCCCACCTCCCTCTTCTCTATTCTTTGCTAAAAACATGTATTTCTAAAAACCGACGGAATCGGAGCTAATCCGATGTCCGATTCGATTCTTCCTAAAAATCTCACCTTTTTCTTAAATACAATCATACTAAATCCTTACATGTTGACTATTAAAAATTAAGAAGTCATATTGAACAAGTTCCATATCAAAAGGATTTCAATTTCAATTTTTATCGTACTTTTTCACTAAAATACCATGTAGTATAATTCCGACATTTAGAACATCAAAATCTTGCTATACCTTTAAGTAGATCATGAGGTAATGACCTACCTCCTCACACACTCATATGCAACATAGCACAATATCTTTCGGGAATATAGAATACGGGAAAACGAAACTTTACATATAAATACCACTAGCTATTAAAACCGTTTTCTACAAGATACGTATTTATTACAAATCTTTGCAAAGCGCCCTACAACCCATTATGGGGAACCCGTTCGGGATTGTGCGGATTATCACACATCCTCGGGCTTAGTAGTGTGAGATTCAGCGAGATTCAGACCTCCGCAAGGAGCATTCGGTCTCGAAAATTTAAAATACGAATATCTTAAGAAAATGAGATTTCTAGAATTATAATATATATTAAAATTTATTTTTATATAAATATATATATGTATCATTAAAATATCTATATTTGTGGTAATATAAATATTCCAACCTTTTCTAAAAATCACAAGAATCACTTTACAATAAAATATCATGAATTCCATACAAGTTCAATATTACAATTAAATACCATGTATTATGAAAAATATGTTTATTCATTAGAAATGTCACAAATATAAAATCTACAACTATGAAAACTCTAAAGACGATAAATAAATACTTAAGGTGTATTTTGAAAAGTATACAAATTATTTTTTTATAAAACCCCCTCAAGTTCTATAAATTACCCTAATGACCCTAGTAAATATAGGTTTAAGCGGGACCAGTCTCTTGAGCCTCAGGGAGCCGGAGATATGGGTGCTTGCCTATATAAGGTAGACAACTTAATAACGGTATTATCAATACGGTAATCGTCTTTGAAAAAGACACAAATCCTGCCGCCCATGTGCAGCGGTTACCGAGAATATCAAAACAATCAGGACTTCAATTTATTTTCTAATTGTCTGACTCAGACTGAGTCTTATTAATAATCTGACTTGAATATGATTCAAGTACAATCTATAATCTACAATTCAATATGAATCCTGAATACATATATTTAATATATTCAATTTATATTGACTGAACCGAAACATGGATATACTTCCATTTCCATGATTCTCCAGTTACATCCATTTACTGATATCATGGTTTGGGCAAGTCATCCAATTATACAATCTATATTACAAGACAATACAAGTTGCAATACAATACAAACAATACAAACAAGACTTCGCGGGGTTTAAGGGGTAGATTAGTACGGAAGGTGTTAGAAGTGGACGAGACTGCAACTATAAGACACCTAACCTGTATTCCTTTGCTGTTGTACCATGGCATAAACGGTTTCTTGAGTTCCTGATACCTTAGTCCCGGGGGCAAGTGAGACTCCTCTCGTATACACTGGTATCCATCTGTACCAAGCTACAAACAACAGCCTTAATACCAAATACTCATATAATACAACTTTAAAAGCTACTTCCTCTCTCTATCTATTCTATTTCTCACTTATCTTTGGGACTTACCGAATGATTGTTCGCTGACGACATTCCTTCTCTTTCTTCTTTGGAATGTTGTCAGGTGATCTGGACACCCAGGAGATCGAGCCTACTAGTGAGTATTTGAATCAGCTTGCCTACGACCCAGAGCTCTAGCTTCATTGTACACATTTTTATTTTAGTACTTTTCATTTCTATTATGCCACTGTTTAGGCATTGCTTTCATTCAGTTGTATTTACTTTTTCATGCATTGTACAAAAAGAATGTGAATAAATAAAGTTGTTGTTTTATTATATCTTGTCTCTTGTGCATTTATATTTATATTGTTTAGATACACTTAGCGTATTTACTGTAAGTCCATGCTACCTCTCCCGGTACTTTCGGGCATGCGGAATTTGGTGAAAAACAATTTTTCTAGAGGTGGTAACATGAACTCAAAACCGGATCTTTGTTAAATATCTAACTAATAACCTAACTAGGAGTTGTTAACTACTCGGTTAGGGGGTTATACCTTTCTTTCTTGAACTCCTTCTTCTTTGACTCTTGATGGTTGTCCGGACCGGCTTCACCCCGTCGTCTCCTTGCGCCGAAGATAGATCCACCTGAAAGCTTCTACCTTTGGCTTCTTCTTCGGTCTTTGAAGAAACTAGTTCACTTGGTTTGCTAAACCTTATGAACTAGAATGAGTAGAGAAGAGTGTGTTGGGATTTTACTCTATGGTTCTTGGTTCTCAACACATGAGACAAGTGAACCATAGACTCAAGAGAGGGAGAGCATGAGGAAGGAGATGAGAGCTCAAGAACAAGAGAGAGAATGAGAATGATAGAATGAGAAAAACTTTTCTCTCTTAGCTCTCATAATCCAAAGCCATCATCACAATAATAGTAATCAAGTATTGTGTAAAATGGTTTAAGCTACAATAGCCATATCATTTCATGCGCTCATTTCTCACAAGAGAAACAAGCAAGTAAAAAGTCTTTGCCATGAAATGATAGCCATTGTCATCATGATGGTCAACTAGTCAAACCAAGTCAACTAGTCAACAAAGTCAACAAGTCAACAAAGTCAACCCCTCAACAACCATG
Organism: Agapanthus africanus; assembly: GCA_030015575.1. Classification (NCBI taxonomy): domain Eukaryota; kingdom Viridiplantae; phylum Streptophyta; class Magnoliopsida; order Asparagales; family Amaryllidaceae; genus Agapanthus; species Agapanthus africanus. The sequence continues at coordinate 63,744,960 of CM057337.1, read as the reverse complement.
TCACCATAATACTTAATTAATATTATAGTTAATCATATATCATATTCTCATTATGGTTGAGCAAAAAGTCAATAGTCAACAGTCAACGGTCAACAACCCTAATGAGAATCCTCTGCCTCTGTCTCTCCGTCAACTGTGCATACACACCCGCATCCGCGTTCCGAGGAACACGAATACATACTGGATAAATCCAATCCCAAAACGTACACTAGGATCTGGCTTAAACCAAAGCCCGCTAGTGTTAACTGTCCGGACACTGTACGTGCACAAGTGCACGGATGTGACCGAACCCTGTCGCAAAACCATGCGACCTGTCGCAAAGCCATGCGACCTCTACTCTTTTGCCTAAAGGCGAATAGCTTTCTGTATAGGACTCTAAACACTTGACACTACGCTGGCAGTGGGTTTAACTACAGACCGCAAGCGGCACTAGCTGCGCGTAACGGTCCCCAGGTAGAAGCCGACAAGAAAACTGACGAGGTGAAACCCATCTGAACTACTACTGAACCTGAATGTGACAGTCTCCGTACAGTCCGGTCTGTTCGTCTGATACATCGCATGGCGGGCCTAGGGGGCGGTAAACGTCAGTCCCCTAATAGCGGTACAAGTCGTGTCGGAGTGAAGCCCAAAACATCCTGAGATAACACTGGAAGCCTACCAGCATATCTCGATTGCCCTGGCCAGGGACTACTCGTGTAATGGCTCTCCAGGACACAGCGTGATGTTAACCCCCAATACCGGGAGAGACGAATCCTGTCTAACCGTCTCTGCCTCCAAGTGCTTCGGGACTGTACCCAACTACTACCTGTTTGCACGACTCCTTTGAGCCGTGGTAGGGTAGTAATTAAAGTACAGTGGGAACACACTCGAGGCGAAGTGACAGTGTCAAGTCAGCGGACTAAGCTGTACTCATGTCACCTGGGAACTGACAACTGACGATAGGTATAATACCAACCGGTCAGTTCCCGACGAGTCCTGTCCAGTGTACTCGTAACCCAACGAGCACCCGTATACTATCTCTAGTACGACGTACTGATAGCTGTGGGACAGACCACCTCCCACTCTGGGATGAGAAGCGCATACGCTAGTCTACTCCGGAGTATCGATGCCCTGTCTCGATAGTCCTGCGACTAGGGACCTGTATAAGGATGTGCTTATAGATTACCCAGCCCCCACTGGTGTGACTGCCATCACAACGCTGGTAATCAAGCAAAGATCCTAAGGGCTCCACTAATGTGTATAGGTGATATACTAAAATAAACACATGTACACATTGAAGTAGAAACAAACCAAGTAGCATACTACTATATTGAGCAAGATTGTTTATACAAAGTGAATATCCCAAGCTTCTATTAAGTAATATACAAACTAGTATGATACAGTAATGGCCTCTAGGGCATATATACTAACAATCTCCCACTTGCACTAAGGCCATGTACTGGCGTATCGAAGACCTATCATCTCGATCAGCCGCTCGAACTGAGTCTGGGGCAAGGCCTTGGTGAATGGATCTGCAGTGTTATCTTCTGAAGCGACCCTCCGAACCTCGATCTCCTGGCGATCCACGATCTCCCTGATCAGGTGATACCGCCTCAAGATGTGTCTGGATCTCTGATGGGACCTGGGTTCCTTCGCTAAAGCTATAGCCCCGTTGTTGTCGCAATACAGAGGTATTGGATCAACAATGGACGGAACCACCTGAAGTTCTTTCAAGAACTTCGTCATCCAGACAGCTTCTTTTGCGGCATCAGATGCAGCGATGTATTCCGCTTCCATCGTCGAGTCTGCAACGGTTTCCTGTTTGGAACTCTTCCAACACACCGCCCCTCCAATGTGGGTAAAGACAAAACCCGACATGGACTTGGAATCATCGTTGTCACTCTGGAAGCTGGAGTCAGCAAAGGCCTCGATCTGGAGGTCTTTTCCGCCATACACCAAGAACATCTCCTTAGTCCTTCTCAGGTACTTGAGAATGTTCTTTACTGCTATCCAGTGTTTCTCCCCTGGGTTTAACTGATACCGGCTTACTACACTCAGTGCATAAGCTACATCCGGTCTGGTACACAACATCGCATACATTATAGAGCCTGCCACAGAAGCGTAGGGTATAATAGACATCCGATCCCTTTCCAAATCAGTCTTGGGAGACATCTCTTTGGAGAGGGTGATCCCGTGACATGCCGGTAGATTACCGCGCTTGGAATCTTCCATACTGAATCTTTTCAATATGGTGTTGATGTACCTGGACTGCGAAAGTCCTAATATCCTCTTGGATCTATCACGATGGATCCGGATCCCCAGGATGTATGAGGCATCACCCAGGTCATTCATGGAGAACCTGTGTGACAAGAACCCCTTGACAGATTGTAGCATAGGAATGTCATTTCCTATTAAGAGAATGTCATCCACGTATAAAACGAGGAATACTATAGTTCTCGCTACAAATCTACTATAAATGCATGGTTCATCTGGATTTTTGATAAAGCCAAATTCCTTGACTGTCTCATCAAAACAGATGTTCCAACTCCGCGATGCCTGCTTTAGTCCGTAAATGGACTTAAGCAACTTGCACACCTTTCCGCTGCTCCCACTCTGAATGAAACCCTCTGGCTGGTCCATATAGACACACTCCTCTAAACTTCCATTTAGAAAAGCGGTCTTTACGTCCATCGGCCAAATCTCATAATCGTGGAAGGCAGCAATGGCAAGAAGGATCCGAATGGATTTCAGCATAGCTACTGGAGAAAAGGTCTCGTCATAGTCCAAACCAGGTCTTTAACGAAAACCCTTTGCAACCAGTCTAGCTTTATAGGTCTCAACCTGTCCATCTACACCAATCTTCCTTTTGAAGATCCACTTGCATCCTACGGGTTTTACCCCGTCTGGAGCAATGTCCAACGTCCATACTTTGTTGGTGTACATGGACTCAATTTCGGTCCGCATTGCATCCAGCCATTTTACCGAGTCAACGCTCTGAACGGCCTGGTGGAAGCTAGTAGGCTCATCATAATCTATGATGCAATCCTCTCTATCCCCGTCTATGAGAAAACCGTAGTATCTCTCGGGCGGATGAGACTGCCTACTACTCCTACGGAGCGGCGTAGGAATGTCCTGTTCTTTTGCACCCTCTGGTTCCATTAAGCTTTCAGTAATAGCTCGTGGTTCTGGAATTTCTTCCAGTTCTACCGCGCTCCCACTAATTTCCTTTTCTAAGAAATGGTGTTCTAGAAAGTGGGCATGACGAGAAACAAAACCCTTTTGTTCCTCTTCGCAGTAGAAGAAATATCCCTTGGAGTTCTTTGGATATCCCACGAACTTGCACTGTACTGAGCGTGCCTCGAGCTTGTCCGCATGCTGCTTTTTGACAAAAGCTGGACTTCCCCATGTCTTAATGTGATTAAGATAGGGTCTCTTCCCACACCACATCTCATATGGTGTAGTAGGCACAGTCTTAGTTGGAACTCGGTCCAAAAGGTATGCAGCTGATTCTAGCGCATACCTCCAGAATTATCGCGGTAACTTAGCGTTACTCATCATGGACTGTACCATATCCAATAGGGTTCGGTTCCGTCTCTCCGATACACCGTTATGTTGCGGAGTGTATGGAGGAGTAAGCTGAGAGAGAATTCCGTTCTCTTTTAAATAGTCCAGGAACTCGGCACTCAAGTATTCTCCACCTCGATCCGATCTTAGAATCTTAATACTTTTGCCGGTTTGTTTTTCTACTTCATTCTTATATTCCTGGAATTTTCCAAAGGCTTCGAACTTATGTTTCATTAAGAAGACATAACCGTACCTTGAAAAGTCATCCGTAAAAGTAATGAAGTAAGAATAACCGCTTCGCGCATGTGTAGACATTGGACCGCACACGTCACTGTGTACGAGTCCCAAGAGCTCGCTCGCTCTTACTTCGTGTCCAGTGAACGGAGTCTTTGTCATCTTTCCTTTGAGACAGGATTGACAAGTGGCATACGATTGATATTCGAATAGATTCAAATATCATTCTGTATGTAACTTCGTCAACCTTCTCTCATTGATGTGACCCAGTCTACAATGCCATAAGAAAGTTTGATTTATTTCCGGAGACTTTCTTTTGTGTGTATTCTGGACATTGAAAATCTGTGGTTGGTTTAATACGTATATACCATTGCTTAATGTACCTGACCTAATCAAAACTTGATTAAGGTGAATGTTTACAACATTACTTACAAACGCAAATTCATAACCTTCTTTAGAAACCAAAGATACAGAAATGATATTACAAGTTGCGTTGGGTACAAAAAAGCAATTACGCAAAACCAAAACATGTCCATCTGACATTCCCAGGTGATAGTCCCCCACGGCCTTAGCATCCATGCTAGCTCCGTTTGCAACTTTGAGGGTCATGTCACCTGCCTTCAAAACCCTACGGTTTCTCAACGCCTGCAAAGAATTAAAGATATGAGATCCTGATCCGGTATCCAGTACCCAGGAAGTAGAGTTTATTGAAAGATAGTTTTCAATAATATACACACCTGAAGCTGAAGCCGCAACCTGCTTCAATTCCTGTGTCCTGGCTTTCCAAGCCCTGCAATCATTCTTCCAGTGTCCTTTCTTATGACAATAGAAGCATTCTTCTTTATCCACAAGCTGCCCCGCTTTCTTTGTTGTCTTTGCCTTTCCCTTCGTATCCACTTTACCAACACCGCCGCATGGTTTGGCGGGGGATTTCTTCTTCTTTCCCTTGGCTTTCGCCTTGGACCTAGAAGAGGAAGATCCTCCTACAAACAAAGTGGATGTTTCCCTACCTTTCTGTAGGGTGCCCTCTGCGCTCCTCAGCATGTTGAGGAGTTCTGAAAGTTCAACTTCCTTTTCTTGTAAGTTGAAGTTCAGTATAAACTGGGCGTAAGTGGAAGGAAGGGACTGGAGAATCAAGTCAGTATAGAGCTCATTCTCCAACGTGGTCCCAAGTTCCGCGAGCTCCTCAATGAAGCCAATCATCTTAAGCACGTGTTCCGCTACTGATGATCCGATGGCCAACCTTGCCGAAAATAACTTCTTCGACACTTCGTATCTTGCGATACGAGATTGCTCTCCATACAGTTCTTTTGTATGGAGAAATATGGATTCGAGGTCCATATTCTCGTGCCTCCTCTGATGTTCGTTGTCTATAGAGGCAAGTACGAGTCACTTGGCCTTCGCGCTATCAATCTCCCAAGTCTTACGGATTTCCTTATCCGCGACGCTGGAGGTGGCACCTGGGACAGGGGGAGCTTTGATGGTAAGAAGATACCCCAGCTTGTCGTAAGTGATTGCCATTTTGACATTCCTGAGCCACTCTTTGTAGTTTGGCCCTGTCAGTATGTTTTTATCTAGAAGTAACTTAAGTCCAGTCATGTCGATTGGTCGCAGCAATTAGGAGAGAGAAAAAGAAACACTCAGCATGATGCTCTTGCAAGTTTAGAATGGTTTTTAGTTTGTCTAAACAGGATGGCTCCCACTATTTCTCGAATCCCTCCTCAAACCAAAAAGGAAGAATTAGTCAGGATCAATCTCACCGTACAATACTTGCTTAACCGTTCGGCCAGGCTGGTGTCGGTACTTCGAGGGAGGTTTTCCAACGCTTTCGTGAAGTTCCTTAATTTAAGAACCTCTTTTCCCTGGGGGCGTAGCCCCGCTAACACCTTTCTAGACACCTACTAGGTTTATAGTATTGATCGTTAAGTGAGAAATTTCCCGAGGAGTAGCATATACTCACAGCAGGATCGGGATCCAAATATCATCGCATGACGAAACTGAAGGAATCCTACCAGAATCATCACACTCCAAATGGTATGCAACATTAACAAGTTTCAGTTCTTTTGAAACTCCCGATGTGGATTTTTGCCCCATGCTCTTATGACCTTAACTTTGGCCAAAATATCATAAGTCACATGTCAAGTTCTACCCGTCATTCTCCAAGTTAATTTGGATCCACCCGTACCTACCCTTGACTTTGGCCAAAATGGCAGTACGACTGTCCCAAACCAACGCATCTATCTATGCTACACATGAATACCCAATAGCTACCAATCACTATGCCTTGACTTTGCCAACATACACAGCTTGAATACTATTGACTTATTCATGTGAAACGACGGAGGGCTACAAATGGTTTTGGCGAAACCGTGAACATAGAGAACTTGATATAATCGATGGAACGAGATAGCTTTTAAAAGGAGTAGCTCAAACTCCGCATTTTAAAAGTTGGTTTTGAAAAGAACCGAGGGGGTTTTCGAAAGTGTTCCAACGACTTTTACTTGGTTTATTTTCTTGCATTAGTTCTTTTAATGTGTGATATTCTTGCATTAGTTCTTTTAATGCGTCCCATCATTTAATCCTACCATTGCAGAAAACAACCAAAATATGACGTACGCTTATGCCATTCGCATTCGCCACGGGGCCCCGTCATTACCCGTTAGGTTACTTAACTATCGACAAAGCGGGGGCTGGGCTAGCGCGGCTGTAAAACATAAGCAACGCCTAAATAATATCATATATAGATATATTGCAATGATAGACATTTTAGATCACAGATGAACACATTGGATATACTAGGAACCCGCAATTCGTACGAGCCTGTAACGAAAAGCAGATTACACGGTCACGGTGAATAGCCAATACCCCATCCAAGACCCCTACGGGTGCGGCAAACTACCCGCTAAGTACCCGAAGCGAAGCAACCTCCCTCATCCCCGTGAGTAGGCCACTCGGCACTTCGGCATACCCGGTAGTCAGTGCACCCCCTCCATGGGTCTATCCTAGGAGCAAAAACAGTAAAAAGAAATTATACAATGACGGCTACAACCCCGACCCGGTTGTGCGGCCATACAAATAATTATTACATCAATTTACAAATTTACATGAATTGAAAGAAAAGAAAACTCTCGTCTCACAACCCCTGGGTATTCACCCGCGACAATCCAATGAATTCATATATACATTCCAATGACATTACAAATCACAGATTTGTATAATCCCCACTAATCGACATATAGCGATTAGCAGACGTTCAATACAAATATCACATCACAGAAAAACCCGTCAGCTTAAGTCTTTTAGAAGTTCGATCAAAAATACGGATTTATAGGCCCCAAACACAAAATTTTCGTTCTGGAAAATCTGGGCAGAAAATACATATTCCAAAAATCCCAAAACAACCCCAGAAATACACTGCACTAAATTTGGACCTCGGCCGAGTCAACTCGGCCACGGAACCGCGGCGGGAGCGTGCTCCCGCCGCGTTTCCGCGGCTTTTTGAACGGTTCGTGGGACCAAATTTTGTGGTTATTCAAACAAAAGCCTGAGCCGATTTTTAAGATGAAATTTATCAATTTTTGAACAGAATAAAAATCGGCAGAAACTTGACATATCGGGTTCATTTCGTGACTTTTTCTTTGATCGATCTTCTAGCTACTTTGCTAACATGTTAGATAGAGTTTAACTAGGCTCTGATACTACTGTAAGCCCATGCAATCTCTCCCGGTACTTTCGGGCATGCGGAATTTGGTGAAAAACAATTTTTCTAGAGGTGGTAACATGAACTCAAAACCGGATCTTTGTTAAACATCTAACTAACAACCTAACTAGGAGTTGTTAACTACTCGGTTAGGGGGTTATACCTTTCTTTCTTGAACTCCTTCTTCTTTGACTCTTGATGGTTGTCCGGACCGGCTTCACCCCGTCGTTTCCTTGCGCCGAAGATAGATCCACCTGAAAGCTTCTACCTTTGGCTTCTTCTTCGGTCTTTGAAGAAACTAGTTCACTTAGTTTGCTAAACCTTATGAACTAGAATGAGTAGAGAAGAGTGTGTTGGGATTTTACTCTATGGTTCTTGGTTCTCAACACATGAGACAAGTGAACCATAGACTCAAGAGAGGGAGAGCATGAGGAAGGAGATGAGAGCTCAAGAACAAGAGAGAGAATGAGAATGAAAGAATGAGAAAAACTTTTCTCTCTTGGCTCTCATAATCCAAAGCCATCATCACAATAATAGTAATCAAGTATTGTGTAAAATGGTTTAAGCTACAATAGCCATATCATTTCATGCACTCATTTCTCACAAGAGAAACAAGCAAGTAAAAAATCTTTGCCATGAAATGATAGCCATTGTCATCATGATGGTCAACTAGTCAAACCTAGTCAACCGGTCAACAAAGTCAACAAGTCAACGAAGTCAACCCCTCAACAACCATGTCACCATAATACTTAATTAATTTTATTGTTAATCATATATCATATTCTCATTAGGGTTGAGCAAAAAGTCAATAGTCAACAGTCAACGGTCAACAACCCTAATGAGAATCCTCTGTCTTTGTCTCTCCGTCAACTGTGCATATACATCCGCATCCGCGTTCCGAGGAACACGAATACATACTGGATAAATCCAATCCCAAAACGTACACTAGGATCTGGCTTAAACCAAAGCCCGCTAGTGTTAACTGTCCGGACACTGTACGTGCACAAGTGCACGGATATGACCGAACCCTGTCGCAAAACCATGCGACCTGTCGCAAAACCATGCGACCTCTACTCTTTTGCCTAAAGGCGAATAGCTTTCTGTGTGGGACTCTAAAGACTCGACACTACGCTGGCAGTGGGTTTAACCACAGACCGCAAGCGGCACTAGCTGTGCGTAACGGTCCCCAGGTAGAAGCCGACAAGAAGACCGACGAGGTGAAACCCATCTGAACTCCTACTGAGCCTGAATGTGACAGTCTCCGTACAGTCCGGTCTGTTCGTCTGATACATCGCATGGCGGGCCTAGGGGGGCGGTAAACGTCAGTCCCCTAATAGCGGTACAAGTCATGTCGGAGTGAAGCCCAAAACACCCTGAGATAACACTGGAAGCCTACCAGCATATCTCGATTGCCCTGGCCAGGGACTACTCATGTAATGGCTCTCCAGGACACAGCGCGATGTCAACCCCCAATACCGGGAGAGACGAATCCTGTCTAACCGTCACTGCCTCCAAGTGCTTCGGGACTGTACCCAACTACTACCTGTTTGCATGACTCCTTTGAGCCGTGGTAGGGTAGTAATCAAAGTACAGTAGGAACACACTCGAGGCGATGTGACAATGTCAAGTCAGCGGACTAAGCTGTACTCATGTCACCTGGGAACTGACAACTGACGATAGGTATAATACCAACCGGTCAGTTCCCGACGAGTCCTGTCCAGTGTACTCGTAACCCAACGAGCACCCGTATACTATCTCCAGTACGACGTACTGATGGCTGTGGGACAGACCACCTCCCACTCTGGGATGAGAAGCGCATACGCTAGTCTACTCCGGAGTATCGATGCCCTGTCTCGATAGTCCTGCGACTAGGGACCTGTATAAAGATATGCTTATAGATTACCCAGCCCCCACTGGTGTGACTGCCATCACAACACTGGTAATCAAGCAAAGATCCTAAGGGCTCCACTAATGTGTATAGGTGATATACTAAAATAAACACATGTACACATTGAAGTAGAAACAAACCAAGTAGCATACTACTATATTGAGCAAGATTGTTTATACAAGGTGAATATCCCAAGCTTCCATTAAGTAATATACAAACTAGTATGATACAGTAATGGCCTCTAGGGCATATATACTAACATTTACTTCAGAGTAAATATGTAGCGGCCTCGTCGCGCCCTCTCCCCGTACACTGGGAAGCGGGACGTGACATGTGACGAATGGTTATATATATATATATATATATCTATATATAATAAATGTTTTATATTGCATACATTTTTCTACCAAATACTAATTATGATATATCAACACATGGAAAATAGTATTTTTACACATAAACCCTCATATGTATGATATATTATAATAAAGTCCCTTTTTAATATGAAAATGGTAGGAAAGATGTAATACAAATATGCCGTTTTATCAACTGAACAACGCATAAGTCCGCGGGTTTAAGGATCCCACAATCCGACTTTTGGTTTAAGGACGCTTAAGTCCATGAGTTTAAGGACCCCACAGTCCGTGTTGATGTGTGGTTGTCGGGACCCGTCACCTCTCTGACGTCGTTGAAGGATTACAACGATAGGAGTCAAAGGATTTCGGAGATGTACCCTCGAACCGGATGTAAATTGATTTAAGAGAGCAGCTGTGCTCAGTCAATTTAATTTGAGGACTTACGGCCATGATTGGGCTAAGTCCAGTTGAAAACTGTTCAACGCTTTTATTTGTTTTTGGCCTGTGCTAGGGCTTGGCCCCTTTTTAAATAATGCATTGCATTTTCTTTTTTATTTTATTTAGGCTCTGCCCATTTATAAATGAGGCAGAACACCAATTTTGTTTGGGCTCTGCATTTTATTTGGGATCTGCCCTTTTTATAAAAGATGCAGCGCATCAATTTTACTTGGGCTCTGCCCTTTTATTGCATTGCAATTTATTTTGGCCTACTAGGTCTTTTTGATTTGGGCCTGGCCCTTTAGCACACAATGCAATTGCATTTGTCAGGCGCTTTGCGCCAATCAATGAGCGCAAGCGCTTGTGGTGATGACACGTGTCATGCAAGCGCAGTGCGCTGCGCTTGCGCTGCTGACACGTGGCGCGCTCTGGTGAGTTGCGCCAATTTCACAGAGCAAGGCTCTTTTTCAAAAGCGCATAGCGCAAGTAGTTCAGGTGCTGACACATGGGGCTCTCTGGTGGCTTGCGCCAACCCAAGAGCGCAACAGTGCAGTTTTGCAAGTGCAAGGCACTATTAACTTGAGAATCTTTTAGATTCCAGAACCAATGGTTCATAAAAAAGTGCAAAGCACTGTTTGATTTCTTGATCCAATTTAGATCAAAGAAAACAAGTTTTTCTTATTTTCAGAGAACCAATGGTTCATAAAAAAGTGCAAAGCACTTATTATTATTTGAAGATCATTGATCTTGTTCTTAGATCAATGATCTATTAGAAGAAATTCTTTTATTTTTGTGAAGGTTTTTACCTTTTTTTTTTGAAATTTCTTCAGAGTTCTCTCTGTTTTGAAGTTCTCAATCTCTCACAATGTTGATGATTTTGATTTGGGGTCTAGGGGCCTTTATATAGTGCCCATAAATTTGTTAAATTTGTTAAAGAGATCTTTCTCTGAGTTATTTGGGGAATTTTCCCCACCGTTGGATCTTTGATCCAAGGGCATCTGTTTTACAAAAGGCAATCTTCTTGTTTTAACAAGAACAGAAAAATCTTGCTAGAATTTAATTCTGTTTGGCGCAAACGCCCCAATGCATGACACGTGTCAAGCAGCGCAGAGCGCAGCGCAACTGCGCTGACACATGTCGCGCAGCACAGCGCAGTGCAGCTGCGCCGGGCGCTGCGCGACACGTGTCGGAGGTCATTGGTTGACTTGTTTCTGAGACGGAGGTCGTTAGCTGACTTGTTTCCGAAATGGAGGTCATTTGCTGACTTGTTTCCGCGATAGAGGTCGTTGGTTGACTTGTTTCCGCGACGGAGGTCGTTGGTTGACTTGTTTCCGCGACGGAGGTCATTTGTTGACTTGTTTCCGAGACGGAGATCGTTGATTAACTTGTTTCCGCGACGGAGGTCATTTGCAGAGTTGTTTCCGAGACGGAGGTCGTTGGTTGACTTGTTTCCGAGACGGAGGTCGTTGATTGACTTGATTCCGAGACGGAGGTCGTTGATTGACTTGTTTCCGCGACGGAGGTCGTTGATTGACTTGATTCCGAGTCGGAGGTCGTTGATTAACTTGTTTCCGCGACGGAGGTCATTTGCTGACTTGTTTTGGAGACGGAGGTCGTTGGTTGACTTGTTTCCGCGACGGAGGTCGTTTGCTGACTTGTTTCCACGACGGAGGTCATTTGTTGACTTGTTTCCGCGACGGAGGTCATTTGTTGACTTGTTTCCGCGACGGAGGTCATTAGTTGACTTGTTTCCGCGACAGAGGTCATTTGCTGACTTGTTTCCGCGACGGAGGTCATTGGTTGACTCTGGGTTGTCTATGAACCGTAGAGTCTTGGAATTGAGGAATTTTTCGTGGCTCCGATTGGTGATGTCACGTCCGTGTCCTGCTGGAATGAGGAGGAACGCCGCTGTTGGTCTCCAGGCTGTAGATGTGGTCGTCGAGATCCAACTTCCCTTTGACGCAACCTGGTGGGGAAATGCAGTCCCCTTTTTGTTTGTGCCCTTGAATTGTATACAGGGATCGATATGATCTCAACTGCAGGGCAAAAGCTTCATTTATTTGTATTGTTTTATTTCCGCGATGCTCTATCATTTCAGCTTTTATATCGCGAAGGTCGCGATTGCCCAATCATTTCGGCTATTTTTCGCGGTGCCCAATCATTTCGGCTATTTATTTTATTTTTACTCGCTGCTTTTTATTGCGAGTTGCCCAATCATTTCGGCTGTTTTATATGCATACGTTTTTATTTGCTGCTTTTTATTACAAGTTGCCCCATCATTTCGGCTATTTCGTATGCATGTGCGGCCTACTGGCTTTTCACCGTAAGCCTGAAATTAGACACCGATTTCGGCATCAGCACCGCTACAACTGGGATATTGCCAGGAGCGAATCATCATTTGCCTCCGTCGATGTCGAATAAAGGTAGCTTAGCGAACAGGGTTATGGTCCTGTCGACTAAGGCTTTTAACTTCATGAGCCATAAGGGTCTCACAAAGGTATTTCTCCCTACAAGTTGTGAGGATCTTGTAGGTGTATTTTCTCCTCAAGAATCATGAGGATTCCTAAGTGTATGTTCCTCTGTAAGTTGTAAGGATCTTACAAGAGGGTTTTCTCCTTGTAAGTCAAGAGGACTTATAAGGGTTGTTCATCATGCACACATATCCCCAATCACGGATGAAACTTGGTTAGGGAAATGTTTATTCGCGCCCGTGGATTGTATACAAGGGTCAGTATTGAGCCACTTGTAGGGCAATATCACAGGTTGTGGGGGGTTTGCTTAAGCACAGGTTTAGGTCTCTGTAACTTAAAACTTTCAAATCTTATGAGCCGTGAGGGTCCCATACGAGAGTTCTCCTTACGAGTCGTGAGGATCTCGTAAGTGTATTTTCACCTTAGGAATCGTGGGGATCCCTAAGTGTGTTGCTCTCTTGTGAGTCGTAAGGATCTCACGCGGGTGGTTTCTCCTTATAAGGTCGAGAGGACCCTGTAAGTGTCCTTTAACGAGGTTGCGCCCTTTCAGATTTTCACAAACACTCGCCGGTATTCCTGCTGTTTTTACTCACGGAGCCCTTTCGGGTTTTCATCCGTTCCCTTTTTGCTTATGAACATACCTTTTCTTTATTCTTTTTTATTTTTATTTTTTTTTTACGAGGTCGCGCCCTTTCGGGTTTTCACGAACACTCGCTGGTAGCCCTGCTGTTTTTACTCACGAAGCCTTTTCGGGTTTTCATCCGTGCCCTTTTTGCTTATGGACATACCGTTTTTATAATTTTTTATTATTATTATTATTTATTATTATTATTTTTTTATATTCATCCCGTCAGCCTAAGGATGCTGCGGTAGTAAGTTTAAAGACGTTTCGGTCCTTCATTAGTTTAAGGACGTTTCGGTCCTCTATTAGTTTAAGGATGTTTCGGTCCGTCATTAGTTTAAGGACGTTTCGGTCCAGTCAGGAGAAGGCTGGCTACTGCTTATAAAGTTTGAGCTTAGGACGATAGCGAGCGGACATAGTCGTCCTCATCTATCATTGACCTAGGCAGTAACTCGCTAAGCGTAGTATTTCTTTAGGAATCGGCCATTTATTGGCCTGTAAGGCCTTTCACCGTGCATATCCATGAGTAGATAGGCCCCACCCTGGTAGACCTTGTTTATGATGTACGGGCCTTCATAGTTTGGCTCGAACTTTCCCCGCTTGGCGCGATTGGGGATCATAGGACTTTTGACCACTAGCACGAGTTCGCCTTGGCGGAATGTCCTCGGCCGGGTCAGTCTTTCATATGAGCGCATCATCTTTGCTTTATAGGCTTCCAGATTTTGTTGCGCTATGAGTCGGGTTTCATCAAGGGCATCAAGCTCCTCAAGGCGAAGGTGAGCATTTTCTTCGTCCGTCAGCTCGTGGTGGACTGCCACTCGTAGAGAGGGTAACTCTATCTCGAGAGGGAGTACTGCTTCTGTACCGAATACCAACGCATATGGCGTTGTGTTTGTGGCTGTCTTGAACGTAGTTCGATACGCCTAAAGAGCTTCTTGCAGCCTCTCATGCCAGTCCTTCTTATTTCGGGACACTGTTTTCTTCATGATCTTTGTCAAGGTCTTGTTGAAGGCTTCGGCCAGACCATTAGCTCACGGATTATAAACTGAGGAATATCTCCAGTCTATATTATGCTGCTGTACGAAGCGACTGATCTTGTGGCTTCTGTAAGCTGGTCCGTTATCGGAGATGATCCGCCGCGGAGTTCCAAACTGATATATGACGTGCGTCTTGAAGAAATGGAGGATATTCTCTGTCTTCACTTCCCTCAGCGGTACTGCTTCTGCCCATTTGGAGAAATAATCTGTCGTCTCCAAGATGAATCGATGTCCCCTGGACGATGCTGATTCGATGGGGCCGACTATGTCAGTTCCACACATTTCGAACGGCCAGCTAGCCACCGTTGGATGTAGTGGATTTGGATGCTGGTGGATGAAGTCCCCATGGATTTGGCATGAGTGGAAATGCTTCGCATATTCGAGGCAGTCCTGGATCATTGTGGGCCAGTAGTAACCCATCCGTTTAATCTTCAACTTCCTCTTCGTGCTTGCTTGGTGAGAATCGCAAAGTCCGTCGTGAACTTCCTGAACGACTCTTTTCGCTTCGTCAGGTCCCAGACATCTCAACCACAGAGAATCGAATGACCTCTTGTAGAGAGTATCATTGACGAGGGCGAAAGACAGAGCTCGTTTCATAAGCTGATGTCTTGAGGACGCATCTTCGGGCATTCGACGGTATTTGAAGTAGTCTATAAAGACTTCCCTCCAATCCTCGGCCTTTTCCCGGTATTTTATTTGCAGAGCCATTCGCTCAGTCGCTCCCTTCTCTTCAGGTGATTCCGGAGATATTTCCGCTGGGGCGAGCACCCGACGGCTTTGTACCACGATTCTTACATCGTCGAGGTTCTCATCAGCCAGTTCCTTAGCGAGCTTGGCCAATGCGTCCGCTTTGCTGTTTTCCGCACGCGGTATGTTTTCTAAAGCGTAGGAAGGGATTTGGGTCAACAGTTACTGCACCTTTTCACCGTACTTCCCCAACTCTAGCTTGCACATTTGGTAGTCGCCGTTTACTTGACTAACGACCAGCTGGGAGTCTCCGTATATGAGGAGGTTCTCAATTCCCATGTCAATGGCGATCTCGAGGCCCGCTATCAAAGCTTCGTATTCGGCTTCGTTGTCTGTCCTCAGCTCTGTTAGGGAGAAAGCAAAGCGCATTATCCCTCCTTGTGGGGTCACAAAGATGAGTCCTACCCCCGATTTGATTATAGGGGTACTTTGTTTGCGCTTCTTCACGGAAGATGCTCTATCGAAATAAAGTTCCCATCGGGTATCACCACCGTTAATCGCATTAAACGCATGTTCGTCTGGAAGATCGCAATTCAGAGGAGAATCGGCGGGTATCAGATGCTCAGCGAGGAAGTCGGCGATGGCCTGGCCTTTCACTGCCTTGAGAGGTTGATATGTTATCGAGAACTCCATCAAGAGCAGGGCCCATTTAGCGAGTCGCCCCATCAATATGGCCTTTGACATTAAATATTTAAGAGGGTCTACCTTAGAAATGAGACGGACCTCATGCGCCAACGCATAGTACCTGAGCTTTGTTATCGCGAAGATCAACGCCAGGCAGTGTTTTTCAATAGGGGAATAGTTGCTTTCTGCCCCCAATAGAACTCGACTTAAGTAATAGAGAGCTCTCTCCTTCCCTTGATCGTTCTCTTGTGGCCATAATGCACCTAGGGAACCTTCGAGGGCGGTTGTATAAAGAATGAGGGGCTTTCCCTTGACCGGAGCAGCCAATACTAGCGGGTTCTGCAAGTATTGCTTGATCTCGTCTAGCGAGCTTTGGCATTTTTGGTCCCAGACGAACGGGGTTCCCTTCTTCATCAGGTGGCTGTAAGGACGGCACTTGCCTGAAAGGTTGGCTATAAATCGCCGTATATACGCGAGCTTCCCTTGGAGAGACCGCAGCTGTTTGAGAGTCCTTGGCGGAGGCATTTCCATGATCGCCTTGATCTTTGACGGATCTATCTCAACAACTCGGTGTCGGACAACGAATCCCAGGAATTTACCCGAGGAAACTCCGAATGCACACTTGAGAGGGTTCATCTTCAATTTGTATTGCCGAAGGCGTTGAAATACGGTCTTCAGATGCTCGAGATGTTCCTCGTATGATTTGCTTTTAACCATGAGATCGTCGATGTAGCATTCGACGATTTCGTGTATAAGGTCATCAAAGATTTGCGTCATGGCTCTCTGATAAGTGGCACCGGCGTTCTTTAGACCGAAGAGCATCACCTTGTAGCAGAATATACCCAAAGGAGTCCTGAAGGCGGTGTGCTTCTGCTCTTCGGGATGCATCTTTATCTGATTTTACCCTGATAAGCCGTCCATGAAGGAGAAAACCTCATGAGTGGACGTATTGTCTATCATCAGTTCGGTGACTGGCACTGGGAAATCGTCCTTCAGGCAGGCTTTATTAAGATCCCGGAAGTCCACGCATATGCGCACTGTCCCATTTTTCTTCATCACGGGGACGATGTTGGTGATCCACTAGGGATACTGGACCTCCTGGATGAAGCCAGAGTCGATCAACTTCTTGACCTCAGCGTTGATGCTCATCTCAAGCTCGAGCCGCATTCTCCTCGGTGCCTGTTTGACTGGCTTGACGTCCGGGGATATTGCCAATTTGTGCACAACAATTTCTGGATCTAGTCCCGGCATTTCAGAATAGTTCCATGCGAAGCAATCTCTATGCTGCAAAAGCAGGTCTTTTAATGAAGTCACCCTTTCTTCAGATAGCAGCTCACTGACGAATGTCGGTCGCGGGTCATTCGCCGTCCCCAACTCAATTTTCTTGAGGTTATCCGCAGTGGTATGATTCCATCTTCCAGCTCTTTTGGCACTGGTGGAAATTCTGAGATCACTTCATTGTCGCTGTTTTCGAAGCACCAGGGAAGGTCATCCATGTTCTCGGGCTCTTCTTTTGATATTGTTATCATGTGACAAGTACGAATTCGCTTCCAATCCCAATGTGGAACCGGTTCTTCTTTCGTGGGCTTAGGTTCGTGCTTCTGCGGCGGCGCTACCATCCAGTTGTTAGACAGAGCGAACTTGCCAAGCTGATACTGATCTTTGACCCAATTCTTGAAAGTGAAGCAGTCTTCGAGAGGGTGCCCTATTACTCAGTGATAAACGCAATAGTCTGGGTGTGAGACTTCGCCTGCATGTTCGGGGTGTTTAGACTCCGGCAGTGTAAGCATCTGATGTTTTAGAGCGAGGTCAAGTATTTTCTTCGTTTTGTCCCGAGGAAAAGAGTACGCCCGACCCATTTTCCTTATGAGGGATAGATCGAAACCGCTCGATTCCCGCTTGCGTGGCTTCTTAGTCCCACTTCGTTGCTGTTGAGCGCCTTTTTCGCCTTTCGACTTGTTTCTGCCTCTGCGTCGAGCCTTCTTTATAACAGGTTGACAAAGAGCGGCATCTTCATCTTTCACAGCCTGTTGGAGAAGGCGTTGCGTTTTGGCTTTCTCGTAGATGGCCATTTCGTGGTTATGATCATCTCTGACTTTTTGGCCAGCTTCCCTTATAAGCTTGTCCATTTGTTCTTCGAACGACGGACTGGGCACTTTTGCATCAGGAACTTTTACTGGTTCAGGATTAACGTCCTCCCATTGAGCATCCGCTTCTTCATCAAAGTCATACACGACGTAGCAACAGTGGAGTAGCACTCGTTTCTTGGACCGAATATATCCAAGCCCGATTGTTTCCATTCTCCCATTAGGTAACTTATGCTGAGTCCCGGGAACGTTCCAGACCCTGTCATAGAACTTGGCTTTTCGAACGGTCTGCCTGAAGGATATCCCTTAACGCTTCAATAGCCTTTTCAAGCCCTCTGTATAATATCTGGGGAGACAGATGGGCTAAAGACTGTCAAGCGTAGGATCCGCGCCATGCAAAATTTCTTTCTCCACACTGGTTTCTTCAGAGCGGTAGAATAGAATTTCTTTTTCGCCTTCTCGTCTGGGAGGGATATTGAACGTCCACAGCTCTTCTACACTATAGATATTAAGTGCATCCAGTTCTTTATGATGTTTAAGCGGCACCATGGCGACTTGTAGACTTTGCTCTTCTTCAGCGGACGTTTGTATTGAAGGTCGAGCAGAGAATACAGCATGGACTTCATCTTCCGAGTCGTTACCAAAGATCAACGTTGGAGCGGATGGTCCTGGCTTGTTGTGTCGAGACGGTCCAGAGTAAACTATCTCTTCTTCTTCTTCGGTATCACTCCTGAAAACAGGAATGGTGGCAGCGGCTTTGCTTTCCGGTTTGCGACATCTTTCTGTATCTTCGAAATCTGGAGAGAAGTATTTGGCATCTTCATATTTGCAGACCTCGTTCACGGAGAACGGGTTCAGCTCTCCCGTCACGGTATACTCGAGACCATCTTTAGAATATTTCATACACTGATGTCGTGTAGAAGGGATGATGTTGTACTCGTGTAACCATGGTCGGCCGAGCAAAGCATTGTAGCATGTCTTGGCGTCTATGACGTGGAACTTAATATCCGTGACGAGTAGCCCAAAGCGTAGCGTCAGTATCACAGACCCAAGAGTTCTTGATGATTGTGAGTCGAACCTGGAGATGGTAATCTTATCCCGAGCAAGGTGCTGGATGCTCATACAGATTTCTTTTAACACCCGCACATTGAGGAGTTTAACAGAGGATCCATTGTCGATCAGGATTTTTCCTATCTTTATGTCGTGGCAGTATCCTGAGACATAAAGGGGGCGATTGTGTTCGTGCGTCCCAAGGAGAAGGTCTTCGTCACCAAAAGCGACATCGGCCGTGTGCACTTCCTCCAATTCATCCTTCATCTTTTCCTCGGCCAGGAAAGCTTGGAATTGTTCCGTATCCTGTAGTGCCTTGATTAATGAATCTCTCGCCTCTTTTGATAGCAAAAGGGCATCAAGAATGCTGAGCTGTTAGGGTAGTTTCCTTAGATGCGCTAAGACGTTGTAATCCACCTTATTTCTTTTTGGCGGGTCCTTAGTATTTAGCTCCTCCACAACTTGGTCATCTAAGATGATATCTTCAGAGACCTTCTCTTTCCCTTTATCTTTTTTATTTAAGGTTCCGAGATTCTTTTTGGGCAGCGTCCTATTACGCAGCCTGATATTTTCGCAGACCTTCGGCTCTTCCTCTTTTTCCGAGGTGGACTCTTTAAAGAGGGGCTGAGAGCCAGCCCCTCGTCAGAATCACTCCCAAATGTAAGCACTTGTGACCCGCTGGTGTTAATCATGCGACAATCGCCGGTAGTTCTTTTAAGCCCTTCGGTCGTATTTTTCCGCTCCCGACGAGTTTTGCGCTTCTCCCACTTAAAATGTTGTCGATGAGCAACATATCCTTGCCACCATCTGTCGAAAGCTTTGCACTCTTCAGTGGGGTGCGAAATCTTCTGATGATATAAGCAATAGGAGGGGTGCATTTCTACTTCACCAGTAATGTTTCCTTCGGAGGATGGTAGCTTCATGCCCATTGATATGGCCTTAGCAAATCTTTTCCTCGTCTTGAATTTGCTTTTGTCCGTAGTGGATGTATTTTGCTCCAGCGGAAGTGTCTCGGCTCATTCGTCAAGTCGCTGGCGTTTGGCCCTTTCAAATATAGCCGTCTCGCGTTCCCAATTAGCTTTACTTTTTAACAGAGCCTCGTTGAGGAATGCGTCAATTACTTCCTCTGATGGCCCCAGAATTTCTGGTTCGGGATCTGCCCCCAGTTTTTCAGTGCAAGGAGTCTCTCCATCATCCGTGAACGAATGGGAAATCACATGACAGCTCGCCACGTATTCCTCAGACTCATCCGACGAACTTTCCTCCTCATCTCCCTTTTGAAAGACGTGGTTGAGAAACTCTTGAAGCGTAATGGGAATCCATGCTTTCTGGTTATATTCCTCCAGCGCGTCAATTTGTTTTTGCAAGTTTGTGCGCTTGTCACCAGGCTTCACAGGCTTCTTGGATTTCTTCTTCTTCTTCGAAGATTTTGACGGCTGGTTGTGAGTGCTTGGGCCACCACCATCGGTCTTTGGAGTTGGACGTGGCTTCAACATCCCCTCAATGACCTGCGGTTCCAACGGATTCTTCCACTTGATCGCTGGGCATGTCTGAAGATCGTTAAGCATCCTCTTTGTCTTGGCCGACAGTACAACCTCCCATGGGGCTTCTTCGATGAAAGAGCACGTTGCCCCCGGCATATTCATCCTTTTAGAGGCGTGAGGTTGCGGCGGATTCACCTTCCATCTGTCGGATAACGCAAACTTGCCCTATTGGTACTGGTCTTCAAGCCAATTTTTGAAGACGTAGCAATCTTCGATCGGATGACCCAGTACCCGGTGATAGGGGCAGTAGTTGGGCCCATTGACATCATTTGGTTGTGACGGATGTTTTGGCTCCGGCAGATTTATGAGTCGGTTGCGCAACGCCAGATCGAATAATCTTCTCGTTTTATCTCGGGGAAACGAGTAAGGACGTCCTAGCCTCTCCTCAAGGGTTACCAGCGGACGCATATTATTTTGACGAACAATCGGCTTCGAGTTACTCGGCTGTTGTTGAGCACTAGCGACAACAATCGCTTTTCCCTTCCCCTTTTCATTTCGGGAGTCCGGCTTTGGAAGAGGGGGTCTATGGCCCATCTGATCAATTTGCGCTAGCTTGTCAATCAAGGCCTGGAAGGTAGTCGGCTTGAAGAACATCATAAATTGCGAGATGGTTGCTTGCGGATCAAGGGTTCCCACAAACATACCCACTGCAGGAGCTTCCTCAATGTGCTGCTCGCACTTTGACTATAAGTTCCGCTACCGTATAGCATATTGAACCCATGTCTCGCCTGGCTTCACTCTGGCGTTAATCAGTGCCGTCATCGGGGTGCGTTCACTGGCGCTTGCAAAACGCTGGGTAAACAACAGCTCCATCTCCGCAAAGGTTTTGATAGAGTCGTTCGGGAGCTCAGAGTACCACTCGAACGCTGTATATGATAAGCTTCCAACGAGCTGGCGAAGCAACAGCTTGTCATCACCGTCGGTGTTGCCGTAGAGTGCCCTGAACTGGGCAACATGCTGGTGAGGATTGCCTGTCCCCTTATAGACATGGAACTTGGGAATTGTGTAGCCCGGCGGGTACTTGATCTGGTCGTACCAACTCGGATACGGTCGTCCTGTTTTTACGACCTGGCCGTCTGCTTCAGTCGCATGATGAACCCGTATTTGTTGGGCTATGTACTCATCCAGGTCAGCCTTGGAGATTGTCTCCTCCTTAGCTGTTGACAGAGCTGGCGGAGGATTTGACGTCTCTCCCCTATCGTCTTTAAGGACGATCGGGGGATCTTCGGCCGGGGGATCTTGTTGGATCATCATCCCCACCATGTCTTAGAACAGGAGGCCCATATGCTTTATGTTGGCTGCTTGTTCAGCAGCCTCTTTATCCTTCTTCTCCAATATGCGACGAAGGAATTCGGCGTCGGTTTCTTGCTCCTGGCGTTCATCCGAGGACGTTTCAGGGTTTTCTTTTGGCCCAGTAAGTGCAGCCATCGTGTTCATCATCTCCTGGAGCTTTTGCTGTTGCTCCTGAGCTTTGGTCACTGACCGTGTAAGCGGTCGATGACCCGTAGATATGCGACTGTCCTCTTTACCAGACGCCA
This sequence comes from Agapanthus africanus, assembly GCA_030015575.1. Taxonomy (NCBI): domain Eukaryota; kingdom Viridiplantae; phylum Streptophyta; class Magnoliopsida; order Asparagales; family Amaryllidaceae; genus Agapanthus; species Agapanthus africanus. Next base: position 63,723,081 of record CM057337.1, on the reverse strand, counting down.
TGTATACGGTGTGAACTACAATGCCCCCTGACTTAGGGCGTTTGGGTTCACTACCATTGATTTTCGCCGTCGGCGTGAGGACTTTCTCCGGCCTTCTTCTCTTATGGGCCGTTGAAGTTGAGGGGGCCGTTGCTTTGGGCACCCAAGTGGTCGTCGCCTTTCATTGCTTGACCGGGGAATTTTCTTCTTGCCGATCTTTCGACTTCCTGTGTTGGCGAGAGGAATTAGGATCAATCACAGATTCTCGGACTCGTCGCCATGTCTTGTAAATCCTGGAGGACAGCAATTGAGGAGGCTGCTCCGGTTTTTCTGCTTCCACGGCGGTCTCTACCGGTGGAGGAGATCTTTTGAGCACCGCAGTTGGCGAGTTTCTGCGTACTCTGTTCAGCAGCTCAAAGCTGTTCCCAATTGGAACAGCAGTATTAACTTCCACCGTTGGAGCTAGTGGAGTTATCCCAGAGGGGGAGTTGCCCCCGGTCTTCCTTATCCGGCGCCAGTGGCGTCGGCGGGCGTGACGAGTTGTCAGTATTGGTTCAGAGAAAGAAACAGCTTCTTCTTGCCCCCTGTTCAGGTGTGGGGCTGTTGCCGGCGTCAGCCTATTGAAGACTGATGTCTTTTTAGCAGCAGGAGCAGGAGTGGGAGTTGGGACGATCAGTCTTGTAAAGACCGATCTCTTAGCAGGAGAAGCCGTCTTGACGACTTCAGGAGCCGGTTTGGCTACTCTTTTTGGAATAACCTTTTCTGGAACCGCAAGCTTCATTGTGGGCCCGCAGGAGTTTTGTCCCAGTCTGGAGAAGACCGAGGCGCTGGTGTTGGGCGACCCGTTGTGAGGGGCCGCAGTAACTGTAAGTCGATCGAAGACCGACTTCTTAGGAGCTTCTGGTACGGGCACAGGGGTGCTGAAGTTTGTTGGCGGAAGCATGGTTCCGAAAAACAGCCCTGTGGTGGCTTGAGTAATCTGCTCCACGGGCATCGTGAACAAAGAGGCTGCTTGGGGCCCGTTGGTTATACCCCCAGTTGAGGCAGGACGTGAATTGCAGCTGCGGTTGGAGCACTTCGAACAGGTGAATGCCATTGCTATTTTGCTTTCTACGCCAAGCAAGAGACCAAATCTTAGTAACTTGAAACCTAAGGGAAACCATTAACAAACCACGATTCGTTCGCGAATACGACACACGAAGTGTGGAGTGGAAAGAGGAAAAGGTCCCACTGGACGTGCCAGAATCTGTTCCCCTCCGAACGGCGGCCGAGACGTGAGGACGTCTTGCCTGAGATTCGGGGCAGATGCTATATGGTTTTATCCGTCCACCTCTCTGAAGATGCCAAGTTGATTTATGGCACCGTGTATCGGAGGTTTAGACGGATGCAGCCGATGTAGCAGACTTCGTCAGATTCCCCCTCGCTTGAAGGGTTTTTGATTGTGGGGACACTTTTCCTTACAGGTGCAAGCCCCTGCAGTTAATTACTCTACCGCATTGCGGTAACAACTTTCACCTTCTCCAGAATTTCACTTCGTGTCGTGTGTGTTTGTTTTGTTTGTGATTGCCCATGGATTGTATATGGAGACTAAGTGATGCCGTCGCCTATAGGACGTGGATTAGTCCAAATCCGTATTTACTTAGATTTGGGTTTGGTGTTTTAGTTTAAGGGTACGTTAGCCATATTTAGGCTAAGATCGACTTAAACGTTCGTTTAGGATACGTTAGTCTGATTTGAGACTAAGATCGACTTAACGGGATCGTTTGGATCTGACAAGAGAGAGCAATTGGCTCTATTGTTTAGTTTAATGACATTGCGGTCGATAGGTAGTTTAAGGACGTTGCGGTCCATATTCCAGTTTAGGGACATGGTGGTCCATATTCTAGTTTAGGGACATAGAGGTCCATGTTTAGTTTAAGGACGCATAAGTCCGTGGATTTAAGGACCCCACAGTCCGTGTTTTAGTTTAAGGACGCATAAGTCCGCAGGTTTAACGATCCCACAATCCGTCTTTTGGTTTAAGGAAGCTTAAGTCCATGAGTTTAAGGACCCCACAGTCCGTGTTAATGTGTGGTTGTCGGGACCCGTCACCTTTCTGACGTCGTTGAAGGATTACAACGATAGGAGTCAAAGGAGTTCGGAGATGTACACTCGAACCGGATGTAAATTGATTTAGGAGAGCAGTTGTGCTCAGTCAATTTAATTTGAGGACTTACGGTCATGATTTCCAGTTGAAAAATGTTCAACGCTTTTATTTGTTTTTGGCCTGTGCTAGGGCTTGGCCCCTTTTTAAATAATGCATTGCATTTTCCTTTTTATTTTATTTGGGCTCTGCCCATTTATAAATGAGGTAGAACACCAATTTTGTCTGGGCTCTGCATTTTATTTGGGCTCTGCCCTTTTTATAAAAGATGCAGCGCATCAATTTTACTTGGGCTCTGCCCTTTTATTGCATTGCAATTTATTTTGGCCTACTAGGTCTTTTTGATTTGGGCTTGGCCCTTAAGCACACAATGCATTGCATTTGTCAGGCGCTTTGCATCAATCAATGAGCGCAAGCGCTTATGATGATGACACGTGTCACGCAAGCGCAGTGCGCTGCGCCAGTGCGCTGTGCTTACGCTGCTGACACGTGGCGCGCTCTGGTGAGTTGCGCCAATTTCAGAGAGCAAGGCTCTTTTTCAAAAGCGCATAGCGCAAGTAGTTCAGGTGCTGACACGTGGCGCTCTCTGGTGGCTTGCGCCAACCCAAGAGCGCAACAGTGCAGTTTTACAAGTGCAAGGCACTATTAACTTGAGAATCTTTTAGATTCCAGAACCAATGGTTTATAAAAAAGTGCAAAGCACTGTTTGATTTCTTGATCCAATTTAGATCAAAGAAAACAAGTTTTTCTTGTTTTTCTTGTTTTCAGAGAACCAATGGTTTATAAAAAAGTGCAAAGCACTTATTATTATTTGAAGATCATTGATCTTGTTCTTAGATCAATGATCTATTAGAAGAAATTCTTCTATTTTTGTGAAGGTTTTTTCCTTGTTTTTTAAAAATTTCTTCAGAGTTCTCTCTAATTTAAAGTTCTCAGTCTATCACAATGTTGATGATTTTGATTTGGAGTCTAGGGGCCTTTATATAGTACCTATAAATTTGTTAAATTTGTTAAAGAGATCTTTTTCTGAGTGATTTGAGGAATTTTCCTCACCGTTGGATCTTTGATCCAAGGGCTTCTGTTTTACAAAAGGCAATCTTCTTGTTTTAACAAGAATAGAAAAATCTTGCTAGAATTTAATTCTGTTTGGCGCAAACGCCCCAGTGCATGACACGTGTCAAGCAGCGCAGAGCGCAGCGCAGCGCAGAGCGCATGCGCAACTGCACTGACACGTGTCAAGCAGCGCACGGCGCAGCACAGCTGCGCTGACACGTGTCGCGCAGCACACGGCGCAGCGCATCTGCGCTGACACGTGTCGCGCAGCGCAGCGCTTGCGCAACTGAAGCGTTGCTTCCTTTAATTTTGTTTTAAATAGAGCTTTGCTCTGATTGGGCGCGCTACCTTGGGCGCGCTACCTTGGGCGCTGCGCTGGCGTATCAACTTTCAACACGTGGCGCGTTGCGCGCAGCGCAAAGAATTTGAAGCGTTGCTTCGAATTTTGAATTTCGAAATTAAAATAAAGCTTTGCTCTGATTGGGGGAAACAACATCATAGTCCATGGGTTTAAGGACCCCACAGTCCATGGTTAAGGACCTCATAGTCTATGGGTTTAAGGACCCCACAGTCCAAGGTTAAGGACATCATAGTCTGTAAGATTTGCTGGTTGTCGGGACCTATCACCTCTCTGAAGACGTTGAGAGATTATAACGAAAAATATCAAAGGAGTGAAGAGATGTACCCTTGAACTAATATTGGTTGGGGGATCTGTAGTTGGATTGATTTAAGGATCGTTAATCTCGTTTGGGATTAAGATCAACTTAAATGTTTGTTAAGGATACGTTAGTCTAATTTTAGACTAAGATCTACTTAACAGGATCATTTAGATCCAACAAAAGAGCATTTGGGCTCTGTTGTTTAGTTTAGGGACATTACGGTCCAAGTTCAGATGCCAACATGGGTTTGAAAATACACCAGATAGTTATTGGTCATTGGGACCCACCACCTCTCTGAAGACGTCGAAAAATTACAACGACATGTATCAGAGGTGTGAAGAGCTGTACCCTTGAACCAAAGTTGATTGAAAGGCTCTGGGTTTTGCTTTGAATGTCATATGAGATGACTAATTTTGGAAGACATGAGTGTATTTGAGGTTCTGTCAAAAGGGAGGGTCCTGCCTCTGGAAGACTTAGCTAATTTGGGCTACGATTGGCTCGAATATAGTGTTAAACACTAAAGTAGACTCGTCTATCATGTGCTCCCACATGATGCCCTTAAAATAGTGCTAAACACTAAGGATGTAGAGCACAAAATAGTGTTAAACACTAGAAAAAAAAAGCGCTCACGTGGGGTCACGTGAGACGCTTGAGTGTTGGGCCTAAACTTCCTTTATTTTATTCTCAGAATATGCATGTAAGTGTTAAACACTTTGCCTTTATGACCATCACGTGCGGGCACGTGATGGGTATCCATGATTTGGATATTAACTCCTCAGTTTTTCTTCGTTTTCTCTTTTTGTCAGGGGTCACGTGGGGACACGTGAGACGCCCAAAATCTGTTCTGACTTGGCTCTATTTTCTTTATTTTGAGGAATTTATCCAAGGATCACGTGGGAGCACATGACCCCATCTCATTCATTCTTTTTTGACCATTGAGGGGAGGGTTACGTGTTGCCACGTGATCGTGCATGAAAATTCTAAGTCCTTGTTTAAGAATTAAATTCTTTTATAGGGTTAAACCCTAATTTTATTTAGAGAAATTAAATTCCTATGTATTTGGAAGAATTAAATTTTTTAAGCTCAATTCTCCCTCTAAGTTTTCGATCTGCACGGCAGAATCTCCCCGATGAGAATTAAATTCTCAACTTATGGGGAGATCTGCTTCTGCAGATCTTTTACTATGAATAAGAACTAAGTTCTTATATTAAGGGTTAAACCCTACTTTGTTGGGGGAATTAAATTCCTATATGCTTTGTGGGAGAATATAATTCTCTGAACTTAGTTCTTCCCTTAGGTTTTAGATCTGCATGGAAGAATCTCTCCGATGAGAATTAAATTCTCAACTTATGGAGAGATCTGCTTCTGCAGACCTTCAGCCAAAGGAAAAACTAAGTTCTTATTCAGAAGAGTTAAAATCTTAGTTTGAGAATTAAATTATCTTTTTATTTTGTAGGAGCTTATAAGATGATCTCTTTCCCTCTCTTACCTAGGGTTTCTTTTCCTGAAGAGACCTTCTTTTCTCTCTGGAGAATTAAATTCTCTTTTCTTTTGTAATCTCTCTCTGTTGTTGTATATCCCTCTTTCTCTTCTCTTCTTGGCTCCTATTTATAGGAGAAAGAAAAGAATCAGTTTGTTTAGTCAATCTTTCATTGAAAGATTTTATTGATTTTATAACCAACATGATCTGTTAGATCACTCGGTGAATTTTATTCACCATTGGATTTTTAATCCAAAAGATATTTTGTTTGTTGTTCCTGGCAGATTTTAGGAAAATCTTTCCTTGTATAGAATCTTTCTATAAATTGGTGATTTTTTAATCACCATTGGATTTTTAATCCAACGGTGCTCCACTTTATAGAGCACAATCTTTTTGATTGGAAAGATCTAGGGAAATATTAGGGTTTTTGATTTCCCTTAATTAGAATTTAAATCTATTAGTCCAGAAGGTTTAAGAGCCTATCACATGTTGACACGTGACCCCCTGTCACGTGTGGGCACATGATGCCCTATTTAGGGTTTTCTTTTCTTTGATTCAGAGAGTTTTAAGACCCTATCACGTGGTGGCACACGACCCACTGATTAAGCATTTAACCAGAATTTAATTCCATTCTTTTAAAGAGCTCGGGAACTCATCACGTGTCGGCACGTGATGCCCCATTGGGGGTTTTCTTGCTGTTTCATTATACCTTTTAATTCCTTTCAGTGGGTTTAAAGGCCCATCATGTGTGGGCACGCGACCCCTTTTGATCAGAATTCAATTCTATTAGTTCAAAGGGTTCAGGAATCCATCACGTGCTGGCATGTGACCCCATCTTAAATTGTGTATCTCAGCGCCTATAACTTTGCTCATAGAAGGTTATGTGTCCCCACGTGATGCCCGATCACGTGTGGACACGTGATACTTCTCTTATGTATTTCCTTGCTGCTTTATTCAGTTCCCATGAGGGAACAAATGCCTCTACAACGTTCTTCTCATGTCTTTGCATATAAGTGCAACGCTGTCATCTTTGTGGCCGTTGGATTTGCCTAGGGAAGGGGGCAGATAAACCGTTTCCCATCACATCCTATAAATGCAAGGGTCTCTTCAGAAGTGTCCCCACTCTTTCATCTTCTTCCTTTTTCATTTTCCTTTGAGAATTTAATTATCTTCCTCATAGCTCAGTTCTCTGTTCCAAAATTTTTTAGAGTTTAACTCTGTTCAAGAAAGAATCTTTTCTTCAGGTAATTGTTTTGAACGACCGAAGAACTTTTATATATATAAAAAAACTCTTTGGATTTTAAATCCGCACCAAGGGTGTTTTCCTTCAACAAAAGCCCATCTTTCCAAGTTCTTTAAGAATGTCCGATCTTTAAATAATAAACCCCCTCTGCTAGGCGTTTCTCTGAGCTTAGGGGATTGATGATGATACTTGTCTGCCTCTGGAATTTAATTCCATTCCAAAGAGCTTAGCTCTGAAAATTTTTCTGGGAATTTAATTTCTCTGTTCAAAAGGAATTTAATTCCTCTAAAGAACTTAGTTCTTAAAAGAAGACTTCTTGGGATTTTTCATCCTGAGTAGTTCTTGCAAAAATAGTTTAGGAGAGATCCTTCTTGATTTGCACAGAGTTTCTGCGATGGGTTTTCTCCTTGGGGAATGTGTAGAGTTGTTTGAATTTATTGAGAATCTTCCTTTTGTTCTCATAATGATTACCCTGCCTCATCATTAGTGGGCCGCCATCTTGATTTTGTGGGGCCTATGTGTTTTGCAACCCATGGTCCCATGAAATAAGTTGTTTGTCGTTTTCTTCCATTGTCTTCCTATATATACTTATATAAATATATATATATATATATATATATTTATACACGTGTGGGCTTTACTAACAGTTTCCCCTTCCTTTATTTCAGGAACAATGGCTTCTCTTCCATACTTTCCCTTTACTCGCTCGGAGACGGCTTTTCCTCAATCACCGTCGGACGAAGAAGCGATGGCAATGATCGGGGCTCATGACCCGGATTGCACCAACTTACTTTTATGGGGAACCTGCTACGGGCATATCATCCGCGGTTGCCGAAGCTTTCTTTGCGAGGTGCTAACAGAACCTCTCCGCCCGTTCTTGCCGATGGACCATCCACTGAATGCTTTTGCTGTAGAGGTGGCGGATTGGACTCCTACAGGCCGGCTCGAGCCGTCGACTGTTAGGATACCAAACCAACCTGTGCTGGCCATAGATATCTTAGGGCGTCGTATTTGCCAAGGCGAAGCCCAGCTCTGGAGACAAGTCTACAAGATAGGGATTAGCCCTCGCCATCCCATGGGCTATCTTCTCTGGGCTCGTTACATCCTGTCCGCCCATCGTGCGCGACTGCAGAAGGTCGGGCTTTACCAGGCGGTGTACGCATCTCTCTTCCATTATCAATCTCCTCATGTATGGTGGGTTAAAGATTTCCTTAATCAATGGAATCTTCCCACCAACACTTTCTTGTTAGGGGACCGCGAAGTTTCGATTTCTTTGGAAGAGTTTCGCGAGATCTCGGGTAAACCGATCAGGGGAGCGCCTTACGAAGAATTATTGCCCTCTGACGAGTATGTCTTCGAGACTGTGCCCGCTACGCTTGACGGCTTGTCGACTGAAAATGCCGTCCGCCACAAGTACCCGAGTCTAATCAAGACCCTGGGTATTTTTAAGAAGCTGTTCACAGAGTCAGAGAAACAAGGTGTCACTTTTAAAAGCTTTATTGCCTGCTTCATTCGTGGAGACGTTCTATCAAAGGCGGCTCCGAAGTTCGCAAATATTAATGACCCCTTCGGGTTTGGTTTAAATAATCTACCGGTTAGGGAAGAGTATTTTCCACAATTCTACATTCCAATCTTGTCGGCTGTATCTTTCGAGTCGATCGCAGCTCCTGGCATGGATGAAGAAACTTTCTTCGTCGGTTTTATCAGCGTTTGGCTTAGTTGGTTTGTCGTTCCAACGCACCGTCGATTCATGAGAGCCTCAGTCATTTACCCTGCTCATCGCATTGCCGAAGGGATGCGACTAGCTGTGGGCATTGCAGGGCTATCGCATCTGTACCATGGCTAAGCACTGCAGCCAATACCTCAATCCCAGGCGTGAACGTAGTGAATTTCTCTCTTTATTATTTTACGTCATAGATTGAGATGCACGTGCTAGGGGCATTTGCTGCATACCAGAGACCTGGCTTTTATGATGCTTATACCTTTCCGCCGCTCATGAGGTTGGTGGACGCTTCTAATCCTGACCCAACTCAATTAGGGGCTCTTCGTGTGCCGCTCAATCCATATGCCAATGAAGGCGGAATGGTATTTAATGAGCGAATCCTCTCTGCTCCCTCGGGACCTGTTCAACAGTTATTTGATTTATCGAAAGAGGGAGCACCATCCTTGAAGCCCAAGGAAGCCATGCACTTGAATTCAATCAGGTCGGGTTATCTGGTGTTCCGCCGAAATGATGCGGTTCTTTTTATGCGGTATAATCCGCACCGCTTCGTCCGGCAATTGGGTTATGACCAGGGTGTTCCCTTTGAAGCATTCATGGTGGAGCCTAGCTCTTCTTTGGAAGCTGTTCATGACGCTACCTGATTGTTAGAGATTCTGCGTGTTCAAGTTTAGTTAATTACCGCAATCAAGACGGTTTCGCTTGTAGCTAGCCGGTTGAGTACGGGTCGTCCGCAGGGAGATGGGAATCTTTTTCTATGTGCTTTAACGAGTTAAGTCCAGTTTTTCAGATTTTGTTGTGATTAATTAAGTGGTAAAATGATATCTAAAGAGAGCTTGTTAGGGTTAGGATTAGGTTAGTTTGAGTTAGGAGTCTCCCACATCTTTCGTTGCCCCTCTTAATATCGGTGTTACGGTAATCGGCAACAACGGGGATTAGCACGACTAGGAAGGAACTTGCGAGTATAAGCTAGGCTTTCCAACGCATAAGTTCTTCCTTTTGGTGCTTGTCCGTCCGTTCTTGGCTCTTAGCCATAACCTCCGGTTAATTCAACCACAACCGGTCTCACTACGGAATCACCGCTATCATGTAGGATAGGGTGCCGTAAGGAGCGGATTGTGGTTCAATTAACAGGAGTCGAATTAAGCTGTTGGGCAAGGAAAGAGTGAGAGAGATTTCCTTCTCTCAAACTTCCCTTATCCTACCCTAACAAGTATGAAACTACTCACATATCATGATACGGAAAAATAAAACAAAACAAAAGAGGAAGATAGAAAGAAAAAGATTAGAAGATAACAACTAGCTATTTGCGACCTCACCTTGGCAAGGATCAAGCGTAAGCATCATGGTTGTTTTAAGAATAAAGCAAAAGAGAAAAGAAAGAAACAACAAGAAATAACAACAACTAAGTTAACAAATTAAAATTACAATAATTAACAAGAGAACAAGACAAGCATAATAATAAATGGTTCTTCTTTATTTATCATTCTTCACTCAAAAGCTCACTACAAGTTTTAATGAAGAAGAGATGAGAAGAGGAAGAAGAACATGTATTCTAAAACCTAGAGAAAAAATAAAAGATTATGGACCCTTTCCTTCACAAAGTTCTGGGCTATTTATAGGCTAAAAAATGAAAACCTAGGGCAACATTCAGAACTAAAATAAAAAGACCAAACTACCCACAAAAATTTGTCACCTGCCGCCACTATACGGCCGTGGATCCGCGGCCTAAGCCAGCTTATGCCGCGGAACCGCGGCCCTTTAGTGGAGTTAGGTGACCAATTTTTGTAGGGTTCCCTGGTTTGCTGTGCCCATGAGTCTGGTATATATCTTTTCTCAGATTTTCTTCACGATTTTTCCAGAATTTCTGTTGAGCAAAAGGTGATTTGATGTGTATCTTTTTGTCATGATTTCCTCGAGCTCCGTGTAGATTTCTTGGATCTTGTGCTGCCATTGAGCCTTGTGCATGAAAAAGACATTGATTTGACATTTTGTCTCTTAAACTGGTGTGTGGCAACAGACGGATAAAAGAGCGGAGATCCGTGTTTTATCTGTGGTTGGCAGGAACCCGGATTTTGTCATGTTTTCCATGAATTTCACCGTTTTTAGAACCGAGAACCTGTATCCTGCAATTGACTAGCAAACACGGCTCAAGAGTATCTACCGATATGCAATGTGATAAAAATTGGGCGGTATGAAAATGCAAAAATCTGATATGAACACCACCCACCATTTCATGAGGCTGAACACCGGTTCTCATTTCATGATCCCCGAGGCCGACTACATCCTGAGGTGCGTGGGGGCTTTCACGGGTTGGTATCGCCACCGGGTTAGTCCAATCATTACTGAGGAGAGGAGGATACTTTTTGGGCTTAGGGCTCCCGCCCCGCTCCAGGCTATGTGGATCCCGCCGCGACCACGGGTAATGGTTCGCCCTCCCTTGAGAGGGACTAGCGCCTTACTTATTCCTGAGGTGGTGGACGCAGGCCTAACTCCTCCTACTGTTGGGCTGCCGACGTGCACTAGAGCTCAAGCGAGGGTTTCTGATAAGGCACCGGTAACAGTTTCATTGGTTGCGGCGTCAGCGATGGCAGTGTCATCATCGTTAGCACTACCGAGAGAGGATATTGAAAGCGAAGTGGGTCAACGTCGCACCAAAGCACCGAGGGGAAAGAAGCGATCGTCTTCTGGTGTTAGCTCTGGGTCAAAGAGGCGAAAGAAGACAGTCACCAATCTGCTCGACTTTTTAGTGGAATCCGAGCCTATCTTTCAAGATGAACCAATAGCTATGCAAGAGCCAGATGGTGGTCTTCTTTTTCCAGGTTCATCTTCCGAGGAAGCCGCACAATTAGTTGAGACTATAAGACGCTCCCAGGATGAGACTGAAAATGTGAGGGTCCCGAAAAGGCCTTATCCTGCCATCATCTTCTACGAAGATCCTCTATCGATACGGCGGACATTTATAGGTCCTTTGGAAGAGGGAGGTGAGATAGCCCTTAAGCGGCTTATCTCGGCCGATGCCGAAGATGAGCTGTCGTTGTGGACTGGTGGCCACGAGTCTACCCTCGAACCCCGGCGAGCACAAATTCTTGAGGAGGAACGCCGGCTTGAAAAAGCCATACTAGAAGCTCCTTGGCTCATTGGTATACTTATACATATTTTTGTAGTATTTTACACTGCTTATATATATATATATATATATATATATATATATATCCTTATCTTCATGAAAACTTTGCAGGGACTTCGGCAATGGCAGAGGATCTGAGTTCGAGTCGCGCCTTGACTATGGACTCTGTAAATATCCCCGATGAGACACCAGTAAGTGTAGAGGGGGTCAATACAGCTGTTCTTCCTGCCACGGAGCTTCCATTGGTGGCTTCCATTCTCCCGGTGCTTGCCTTCCAGGAAGAGGCATCTTCATTGGCCGCAGATTCAATGGATCTTTCTGGTGACGGCCCGGAGACTGTGAGACAGGTAGTCGAGGCCACCATCCTTTCATTGGAGCCTGCAGCAGTGGCCGCTGCTCCTCAATTGGAAGCTGTTATACCGGCTCGTGTCCCCGATGATGCGCCTGAAGGTACGGAAAAAGCTGCCAAAGCGGCTATCCCTCCTGTTCAAAGCGGGAGGAGCATCAAAGGTAGCCTTCTATATTTTATTTTAATAATCTCTCTTTCATCTGAACCTTTCTGTCTTTTTAGAATTACGCGGGTTGGCGGTGTCTATCGCTGATCTGTCTCCTCGAAAATCCTTTCAACGTTTGCTAGAGCTGGCCGCTCCGCAGGCAATATCCCATCAACGCATCGTCCTCTCTTCCGGGCAAGGTTTGTGTTATTTGTCCTCTTGATGGCATTATTGTTATTTCATATAACGATACTGATGTCTTCTGTAGTTCTGGAAGCCGATGACGAAGTTGAGATTCTTGACGGGCCTGGGGATCTTTCGGACCCTTCTTGCATGACTGTGGGTAAGTAAAGTTTCGACATTGTTCCATCTGTTCTTTGCTTGCAAGTCTCGCTGATTGTTTATAAATCTTAACAGCTTTGTCAGTTCTTACCACGCTGGAATCTCGTATCGTCATGCCACCCGGCCCCTATGCTCTATATGCCTCTGAACGGATGGCAAAGCTAAGCTTTCACTCTTTGTCAGCTCTGATCGAAGACCTTCGTGCTGGTAGTTTGATCACGGCCAAAGAATTTGCCGCCAAAGCCAACAATTCTCTCCCCTTTCTTGCCGCTTACCATAGCGAAACATTGGTGCAAGTCTGGGTCGAGTTTTGTAGTCAGGTGGAGGCTTGTTTGCATAGTCTTGATTGTACGTGCCTTCCTTCAGAGGTTGTGGCTGCAAATGCGAGCTTGCAGGGGCTGATTGAATGGTACGCCGTAAATATTCTGTCATGCGAGAAGAGGCTCGGCCGAAAATTTTCAGAGAGGAACCTGGCTTCAAATGCACTGGGGGAACTTCAAGCTGAACTTACGGCCAAGACCACTCGTGCGTATGAACTCTGGCGGGTGCTTCAAGAAGCTATTTGGGAGGTAGTAGATATTGATAAAGCCGTCATTTTTACCCGCGAGATGGTTGAAGCCCACAAAGTCACAGAACAGGAGCTTGAAAGTCGGCTTGCCACGTACCAGGCCCAACAGTCTTAAGCAGAGGCCCGTCTCGTAGCGATAACAAATTATGAAGCTGAGGCCCAGCGGAAAAAGGATGAACTGACAAATATGTTAAATCGTCCGCCGGCTTGAAAAATTGTATGTTTTTCCTTTTATTCTTCTTTTATACATACTCCTGAATGAGAGTATTTTTTTTGTTCTAATTTGTATTCATTTTGATTCATGAATAAAAGACATATTTTTCTTGTCTCCCTCCGTCATTTTTCCTCTTTGCTGTAATGTCGCTATGTTACTCTGGCAAGCGTAGAGAATATTTCGTCCTAGCCTTCTTGTAGGGTATCGATGGCTTAGGAAGCAGGTTCAGGTCTGCTGCCTAAGACTTTCCAACTTTATGAGTCGTGAGGATCTCAAAAAGATTTTTCTCCCTACGAATCGAGAGGATCTCGTAGGTGTATTTTCTCCTTAGGAATCGTGAGGATTCCTAAAGTGCATTTTCTCTTGAGAGTCGTAAGGATCTCACAAAAGAATTTTCCCGCCTACAAGTCGAGAGGACTCGTAAGTGGTTGTTTCCCTCTTTGTCGATGTTCGACTTCGGAGAGTGTGACCCGTGAATAGTATGCAAGAGTCCATCTTGGACCAACTTGCAGGGCCCCAGTGCTTAGGAAATAGGTTTTTTAATCCCCATTGCCTAAGGCTTTGCCTTACGAGTCGAGACGAATCGAGAAGTTCTCGGAAGGATGTCCTAACATCACAGTTAACCTCTGCTCTATACGACAGAGGTTCGTTAGGGTCTATGATACTAGGGTTGTGTCCATTGTACCGTCGCGTTGGCTGATGTATTCCTCGATAGGCAATTTTGCTGTTCGAGCAGCCTTGCGACGGTCGTGTCTCTGATCCCTTCAGGAGCTGGACAAGACGTCTTCAAGCAATCTTCTAGGTGGCATTACCGTCGAAAGAACAAGCATTAGGGATATTCCATGTCTCTTTTTACTTGAGGTTAGGCTCAGTTTGGGAGCCCCGATGAGTTATGACCACTCCGCGCTGGTGTAGGATGATCTCCGATAGTCTTTAAGGTTTTATATAAGGTGCCATCAAGACCCTGAAGCTAGGAATATTGCCTTCGCTTCGTTTTCTGGCATTGCATCTGCTGTATCGAGACGAATGTTGTGATTGTCTCTAGGTTGTTAGTGAACCGTCAAGGTTTGGAACTAGAGACTTTGCCGTAGCTCCGTTGTTTGATTGTCACGTCTGAATCATGCTGGAGGAAGAACGCTGCGGTGACATCGCGTCTGCTGTATCGAGATGAACGTCGAGGTGGTGACCACTACGCGCTGGTGAGGGATGATCCCCGATAGTCTTTCAGGTTTTATATGAGTTGCCGTCAAGACACTGAAGTTAGGAATATTGCCTTTGCTTCATTTTCTGGCATTGCGTCTGCTATATCGAGACGAATGTTGTAGTGGTGATCACTCCGCGCTGGTGTAGGATGATCTCCGATAGTCTTTCAGGTTTCCTATGAGTTGCCGTCAAGACCCTGAAGCTAGGAATATTGCTTTTGCTTCATTGTTTTGGCGCGTTCGAATCCTGTTGGAGGAAGAACGCTGTGGTGACATCTCATCTGCTGTGTCGAGATGAATGTCGAGGTGGTCTCTAGATTGCTGATGAACCGTCGAAGCTTGGAACTAGGGACTCTGCCGTGGCTCCGAGATTGATTGTCGTGTTCGAGTCTTACTGGAATGAGGAGAAAAGCCGTTGTGAGTCTCCAGGCTGTAAATGTTGCCATTGAGACTTGGCTCTCTTTCTGACGGAGCCTGGCGGGATGATATGATCCTTTCTTTGTTTATGCCCCTGGATTGTATACAGGGATCGATGTGATCTCATCTATAGGGAAAAAAGTTTCGTTTCATTTCATTTTTTTTCTTTCCGTGATGCTCTATCATTTCAGCTTATTATATCGCGAAAGTCGCGATTGCCCAATCATTTCGGCTATTTTTTCGCGGTGCCCAATTATTTCGGCTATTTTTATATGCATATATATTTTTACTTGCTGACTTTGTTGCAAGTTGTCCCATCATTACGGCTATTTCATATGCATTTTTGGCTCGCTGATTTTTATCGCGAGTATGGAACTTGGAATCTGGTGCCAGTCTTAGCATCAGCATCGTTGCGACTGGAATATTGCCAGTAGTGAATCATCATTTGCCGTGAAAAGACTTGGGATTTGATACCGATTTAGGCATCAGCATCGCTACCACCGGGATATTACCAGGAGCGAATCATCATTTGCCGTTGTCGATGTCGAACAAAGGTGGCTTAGCAAACAGAGTTAGGATCCTGTTGACTAAGGCTTTTTGACTTCATGAGCCGTAAGGGTCTCATAAAGGTGTTTCTCCTTATGAGTCGTGAGGATCTCGTAGGTGCATTTTCTCCTTAGGAATCGTGAGGATTCCTAAGTGTATGTTCTCTTATAAGTCATAAGGATCTTACAAGAGTATTTTCTCCTTATAAATCGAGAGGACTTACAAGGGTTGTTCACCGTGTGAGCATGTCCCTAGTCGCTGGTGGGACTTTGTTAGGGAAATGTTTATTCGTGCCCGTGGATTGTATACAAGGGTCAATATTAAAACGCTTGTAGGGCAATCTGGGAAATGTGATGGCTTAAGAACAGGTTCAGATCCCTGTAACTTAAGGCTTTTGAATCTTATGAGCCGTGAGGGTCTCAAAGGGGAATTCTCTTTACGAGTCGTGAGGATCTCGTAAGTGCATTTTCTCCTTAGGAATCATGTGGATCCCTAAGTGTGTTGCTCCCTTGTGAGTCGTAAGGATCTCACGCAGGTATTTTCTCCTTACAAGATCGAGAGGACCTTGCAAGTGTCTTTTAACGAGATTGCGCCCTTTTGGGTTTTCACAAAACTCGCCGGTAGCCCTGCTGTTATTACTCAGGGAGCCCTTTCGGGTTTTCATCCATTCCCATCTCGCTTATGTACATACCATTTTCTTTTTTTAATATTTTTTATATTTTTTTTGTGTCAGCCTTGGGATGCTGCGGTTTGTAGTAGTTTATAGACGTTTCGGTTAGTAGTTAGTTTCGGGACATTGCGATCCGTTAGCTTAGGGACGTTTTGGTCCATTGTTGCCATTTTAAAGACAACGGTTTCGCTGGATACTACTTATAGAGTTTGGGCTTGGAAAGATAGCGAGCGGACATAGGCGTCGTCATCTATCGTTGACCTAGGCCGTGACTCGTCAGGCGTGGTATTTTTTTAGGAAATGGCCGTTTATTGGTCTGAAGGGTCTTTCGCCATGCATATCCATGAGTAGGTAAGCCCCACCTTGGTAGACTTTGTCTATGATATACGGGCCCTCGTACTTCGGCTCGAATTTCCCCCGTTTGGCAAGATTGGGGATCATAGGTCTCTTGACCACTAGCACGAGTTCGCCTTGACGGAATGTTCTCGGCCTAGTCAATCTCTCGTATGAGCGCATCATTTTTGCTATGTAAGCCTCCAGGTTTTGTTGCGCCATGAGCCGGGTTTCATCAAGGGCGTCGAGCTCCTCAAGCCGAAGGTGAGCATTTTCTTCGTCGGTCAGCTCATAGTGAACCGCCACTCGTAGAGAGGTTAACTCTATCTCGAAGGGGAGTACTGCTTCCGTGCCGAATACCAATGCATACGGCATTGTGTTTGTGGCCGTTTTGAACGTAGTTCGATACGCTCAGAGAGCTTCATGCAGTCTTTCGTGCCAGTCCTTCTTATTTTTAGACACTGTCTTTTTCACGATCTTCGTCAAGGTCTTGTTGAAAGCCTCAGCTAGACCGTTGGCTCGGGGATTATAGACCGAAAATTATCTCCAGTCTATATTATGCTGTTGTGCGAAGCGGCTGATCTTGTGGCTTCTGTAGACTGGCCCGTTATCGGAGATAATCCGTCGCGGAGTGCCGAACCGATAGATGACGTGTGTCTTGAAGAAATGGAGGATGTTCTCCATCTTCACTTCTCTCAGCGGTATCGCTTCTGACCACTTGGAGAAGTAATCAGTTGTTGCCAATATGAACCGATGCCCTCTGGATGATGCTGGTTCAATGGGTCCGATTATATCAGTTCCCCACATTTCGAACGGCCAGCTAGCCACTGTTGGATATAGCGGATTTGGATGTTGGTGGATAAAGTCCCCGTGAATCTGGCACGAGTGGCACTGCTTTGCGTATTCGAGACAGTCTTGGATCATCGTGGGCCAATAGTAGCCCATCTTTTTGATCTTCAGTTTCATCTTCGGCCCGGCTTGGTGAGAACCGCAGAGTCCGTCGTGAGTTTCTTGGACGATTCTCTTTGCTTCTTCAGGTCCCAGGCATCTTAGCCATAGAGAGTCGAACGATCTCTTATACAACGTATCATTGACGAAAGCGAAAGACGGCTCTTTTCATGAGCTGATGTCTTGAGGACGCATCTTCAGGCATTCGACGGGATTTGAAGTAGTCTATAAAGACTTCTCTCCAATCCATAGCCTTTTCCTGGTCTTTTATTTGGAGGGCTGTTTGCTTGGTCGCTTCCTTTTCTTCAGACGATTCCGGAGATATTTCTTCCGGTGCAAGAACCCGACGACTTTGTACCACGATCCTTACATCATCGAGGTTTTCGTCAACCAGTTCTTTAGCGAGTTTGGCGAACGCGTCCGCTTTGCTATTTTCCGCACGTGGTATGCTTTCCAGGGCGTAGGTGGGAATTTGAGCCAGCAATTTTTGCACTTTCTCTTCGTACTTTACCGACTCTGGTTTGCGCGTTTGATAGTTGCCATTTACTTGACTAACGACCAGCTGGGAGTCTCCGTATATGAAGAGGTTTTTGATTCCCATGTCGACAGCGATCTCAAGACCTTCTATCAAAGCTTCGTATTCGGCTTCGTTGTTTGTCCTCGGCTCTCTCAAGGAAAAGGCAAAGAGAATTATCCCTCCTTGTGGAGTCGCGAAGATGAGGCCTACCCATGATTTGATTATGGGGCTGCTTTGTTTGCGCTTCTTCATGGAAGATACTCCATCGAAGTAGAGTTCCTACCGGGTATCATTCTCTCTTCTCTCCCCGTCGATCGTGTCAAACACGTGCTCGTTGGGCAATTCACAGTTCAAAGGAGAATCGGCAGGTATCGGATACTCAGCGAGGAAGTCGGTGATGGCTTGACCTTTCACTGCCTTGAGGGGTTGGTACGTCACTGAGAATTCCATTAAGAGTAGGGACCACTTAGCGAGCTGTCCCGTTAATATGGCCTTTGACATCAAATATTTGAGAGGATCCACCTTTGATATGAGATGGACCTCATGTGCCAACGTATAGTTTCTGAGCTTCGTTATCTCGCGAAGATCAATGCCAGGCAGTGTTTTTCAATGGGGGAGTAATTGTTTTCTGCCCCTAGAAGAACTCGACTTAAATAGTAGAGGGCTCTCTCCTTCCCTTGGTCATTCTCTTGTGCCCATAGCACGCCTAAGGAGCCTTCAAGGGCAGTTGTATACAGAATGAGGGGCTTTCCATTGACTGGAGCGGTTAGAACCGGAGGATTCGGTAGGTATTGCTTGATTTCGTCCAGTGCGCTTTGGCATTTGCGATCCTAGATGAACAGGGTTACCTTCTTCATCAAGTGACTGTAGGGGCGGAAATTTCCGGAGATTAGCTATGAACCGCCGGATATACGCGAGCTTCCTTTGGAGAGACCGCGGCTGCTTCAAAGT
The DNA here is from genome assembly GCA_030015575.1 of Agapanthus africanus. NCBI lineage: Eukaryota > Viridiplantae > Streptophyta > Magnoliopsida > Asparagales > Amaryllidaceae > Agapanthus > Agapanthus africanus. The sequence continues at coordinate 63,704,472 of CM057337.1, read as the reverse complement.
TCATGGGGAGGGCATTTCCATAATCGCCTTGATCTTTGACGGGTCGATTTTGATGCCTCGATATCGTACAATAAACCTTAGGAATTTACCTGAGGAGACTCCGAATGCGCATTTGAGAGGGCTCATCTTCAGATTGTATTTCTGAAGGTGCTGGAACACTATTTTTAGATGCTCCCAATGCTCTTCGTGCGATTTGCTTTTTACCACGAGGTCGTCGATATAACATTCGACAATCTCGTGTATAAGGTCATCAAAGATCTTCGTCATGGCCCTCTGATAGGTGGCACCGGCGTTCTTTAGACCGAAGGGCATTACTTTGTAGCAGAATATGCCTAGCGGAGTCCGAAAAGAGGTATGCTTCTGGTCTTCGGGATGCATTTTTATCTGATTGTATCTTGATGAGCCATCCATGAAGGAGAAGACTTCGTGAGTGGACGTGTTGTCAATCATTAGCTCGGTAACCGGTACAGGAAAGTCATCCTTTGGACATGCTTTATTGAGGTCCCGAAAGTCCACGTAGATGCGCACCGTCCCATATTTCTTCATCACTGGGACAATGTTGGCGATCCAGTCAGGGTACTGAACCTCTTGAATGAAGCCAAAGTTGATTAGCTTTTTGACCTCGGCATTGATGCTCATCTCAAGTTCTAGCCGCATTCTTCTTGGTGCTTGCTTGACTGGCTTGACGTCCGGAGATATCGCCAATTTGTGCACATCAATCTCTGGATCTAGTCCTGGCATTTCGGAGTAGTTCCATGCGAAACAGTCTTTATATTGCATTAGCACGTCTTTTAGCGTAGCCACCTTTTCTTCAGACGGCAACTCGCTGACGAACGTCGGCCGTGGGTCGTTTGCCGTTCCCAAGTCAATTTTTCTGAGGTTATCTGCAGTAGTGTGTATCCCATTTTCCAGCTCTTTTGGCGCTGGTGAAAATTCTGAGATCACCTCGTCTTCGTCCTCATTTTCGAAGCACCAGGAGAGGTCATCCATATTCTCGGGCACTCCTTCTCCTGACAGCGTTATCACATGACAGGTACGAGATCGCTTCCAAGAACGATGTTGATCCGGCTCTACTCCCGCTGCATGTGTGGCTTTCGGCATATGCCTCTATGGTGGGCTTACCCTCCAACTTCTAGATAAAGCGAACATGCCTTGCTGATACTGGTCTTCTACCCAGTCTCTGAATGTGAAGCAGTCTTCGAGCGCTCGGTGATAGGAGCAATAGTCTGGGTGAGAGACCTCGCCTGCTTGCACAAGGTGTTTGGATTCCGGGAGTGTCATCATCTGATGTTTTATGACAAGATCGAATATCTTCCTTGTCTTGTCTTGGGGAAAAGAATATGCTCGACCCATCTTCTTTATAAGAGACGGATCCAGGCTACCCAATTCTCGATCGCGTGGCTTCTTGGACCCGCTTTGCTGCCGTCGAACGTTTTTTCCATTCTTTAACTTGTTTCTACCTCTGCGTCGGGCCTTTTGTATGATGGGTTGACGACGAGGAGCATCATCATTCTTCGTAGCCTGCTGAAGGATGCGCTGCGTCCTGGCTTTCTCGTAGATTGCCATTTCGCGGCTATGATCATCCCGGACCTTTTGACCCACTTCCCTTATTAGCTTGTCCATCTGTTCTTCGAACGACGGACTTGGCATTCTCATGGCGGCACCTCGTTTTGGTTCAGGGTTAGCATCTTTTAACAGAACATCTCCTTCTTCATCGAAGTCATGTATGACGTAGCTGCCATGGACCCGCTCTCGTTTCTTGGATAGAATATATCCAAGCCCGATCGTTTCCATCCTCCCGGTGGGCAATTTTCGCTGAGTACCGGGGACGTTCCAGATCATATTGTAGAACTGAGCTTATCACGTGGTCTGCTTAAGGGGTACGCCTTGGCGCCTCAACAGCCTCTTCAATCCTTCTGTATAGTATCTGGGCAGCCGAATGGGCTGAAGTCTGTCAAGTGTCGAATCGGCACCATGCCAGACTTCTTTCTCCACTTTGGTTTCCGTGGATTGATAAAAGAGGATTGCCTTTTCATCTTTTCACCTGGGAGGGACGTAGAATGTTTGCAATTCTTGCACACTGTAGGTATCAAGTGCGTCGAGCTCTTTGTAGTGCTCTTGTGGAACCATGGCGATGTGCAAACTTCGATCATCGCCAGCGAAGGCTTGTATTGATGGCCGAACAGAAAATACTGCATTGACCTTATCTTCCGAGTCGCTGCCGAAGACTAGCATATGGGTGGACGGTCCCGGCTTGTTGCATTGGGGCGACCCTGAATAAATTATTTTTTCTTCCTCCTCGGTATCACTCCCGAAGACTGGAATAGTGGTGATAGCTTTGTTCTTCTGTTTGTGGCATCTTTCCGTGTCTTCGAAATCTGGTAAGAAGTATTTTTCATCTTCGTATTTTCAGACTTCATTCACGGAGAATGGGTTTAGCTCTCCTGTCACGGTATACTCGAGACCATCCTTGAAATACTTCATACACTGATGTTGTGTAGAAGGGATGATGTTGTACTCGTGTAACCAAGGCCTGCTAAGCAAAGCATTGTAACATGTCTTGGCATTAATGACGTGGAACTTGACGTCGGTGACCAGCAACCCAAAGCGTAACGTCAGAATCATAGACCCGAGCGTCCGTGATGACTGAGAGTCGAACCCCGAGATAGTGATCTTATCCCGAGTGAGGTGTTGAACGCTCATGCAGATCTCCTTCAACACTCTTACATTGAGACGGTTAACGGAGGATCCATTGTCGATTAGGATTTTTCCTATCTTGATGTCATGACAGTACCCGACGACATATAGCGGACGGTTATGCTCGCACATCCCGAGGAGGAGGTCCTCATAGCCGAAAGTGATGTCAGCAGTGTGCACTTCCTCCAACTCGTCCTTCATCTTTTCTTCGGCGAGAAAAGCTTGAAACTATCCGGGGTCTTGTAACGCTTTGATTAGGGAGTCCCGCGCCTCTTTAAATAGCAGAAGGGCATCGAGAATGCTCAACTGTGAAGGAATCTTCCTCAGGTGTGCTAGAACGTTATAATCTGCCTTGCTTTTCTTGGGCGGGACCTTGGCTGCCAGCTCTTCAACGAATCGATCATCGAGGGCAATATCCTCAGGGACTTTTTCCTTCCCTTTATCTTTTTTATTCGATCCCTTGTTTGCAGGCCCGAGATTCTTTTCGGGTAGCGTGCGATTATGCAGCTGAATGTTCCCGCAGGTCCTTATTTCTTCTGCCTCGGAGGTAGATTCCTTGAAGAGAGGGCCAAGGGGTATTTCTTCATCAGAATCGCTCCCGAAGGTAGGAACTTGCGATCCCCTACTATCAACCATGCGACAGTTGCCGGCAGTTCTTTTGCGCTTATCTGTCACGCTCTTCTGCTCTTGACGCGTCTTGCGCTTCATTCGCTTGAAATGCTGCCGGTAGGCAACATATCCTTGCCACCAGTTTTTAAAGGCGTTGCACTCCTCAGTAGGGTGTGTAGTTCTCTGATGGTACAGGCAGTTGTTTGGATGTGCATCTCCTTCATCAAGGTGTATCCCATCAGGAGTGTCTCCTTCGGAGGGTGGCAGCTTCATTCCCATTGATATGGCTTTAGCGAACCGTTCTTCGTCTTGAACCTGTTTTTGCTGGCGACAGAAGTTCTTTGATCTGGTTGGGGTATTTTATGACCCATAACTTCTTTAAATTGACGCTGACTCCTGGCCTTTGCGAATATAGCCATTTCGCGTTCTCGATTATCCTTGCTCTTCTGACGGGCTTCGTTCAGCAGTAGGTCGATGATCTTGTCAGACAATTCTAAGGGTTTTGATTCCGGTTCTGGATCTGCCCTCAGTTTCTTTGCATCAGGTGCTTCTTCACTATCCATCGACGAGTGAGAGATCATATAGCAGCTTGCCACATAGCCCTCGGTTTTATCTGCCGAGTCCTCTCCCCCATCATTGTCATTGTCTCCGTCCTCAAGAATATGGTCGAGAAAATCTTAGAGCGTGATCGGGGTTCGCACCTTCTGGCTATTTTCTTCCAGCGCGTCGATGTGTTTTTGCAGGTCTGTACGCTTGTCAGCAGGCTTCATGGGCTTTTTGGTTTTCTTCTATTTCTTCGAAGACTTTGACGGCTGAGCCTGAGCGTTTTGATTATCGCTACCAATTTTTAGCGTTGGGCGTGGCTTCAGCATTCCCTCGATAATCTTGGGTTCTAGCTGATTTTTCCACCTAACCGCTGGGCATTTTAGTAGATCCTTCAGCATTCTTTTCGTTTTGGCTGAAAGAGCGACCTCTCATGGAGCTTCTTCGACAAAAGAGCACGATGCCCCCGGTGTGTCCCCCCTTTTAAGAGTGTGCGGTTGAGGCGGGCTTACTTTCCAATTCTCGGATAGTGCGAATTTGCCCTGTTGGTATTGGTCTTCAATCCAGCCTTTAAAAATGAAGCAATCTTCAATTGGATGGCTTACTTCTCGGTGTTAAGGGCAGTAATTGGGATTGTTAGCATCGTCGGGCTGCAGCGGACGTTTAGGATCTGGCAGATTGATGAGCCTGTTGTGCACTAACATCTCGAACAGTCTCTTTGTTTTCTCCCGCGGAAACGAGTAGGGACGTCCCAGTCTCTCCTCGAAGGATTGGCGTGGACGCACGTTGCTTGGGCGAACAACCGGTTTTAAGTTGCTCGGCTGTTGTTGAGCATTGGCGACAAAGGTCGCTTTCCCTTTGCCCTTTTCATTCCGTGGCTCTGTCTTTAAAAAGGAAGGCTTATGACCCATCTGGTCCATTTGGGCCAGCTTATCAATCAAAGTCTGGAAGGTGGTCGGCTTGAAGAACATCATGAATTGGATATGGTCGCCTGCGGATCGAGGGTTCCCACAAACATTCCCACTGCAGGAGCCTCTTCGATGCGCTGTTCGCACTTCGACGATAGATTCCGCCACCGTATCGCGTACTGGACCCAAGTTTCTCCCGGCTTCACCCTGGCATTGATCGCGCCGTGATCGGGGTACGTTCGCTGGTGCTCAAAAAATGTTGGGTGAATAGCAGCTCTATTTCTGCAAATGTCTTGATAGAGTCATTCGGATGCTGTCTCCGAGAAGCTGCCAACAAACTGGCGGAGCAGTAGCTTATCGTCACCTCCGGTGTTGCCACACAAAGCACTGAATTGAGCCACATGTTGGTGTGGGTTCCACGTCCCCTTATATACATGGAATTTAGGGATCGTATATCCCGGCGGGTACTTTATTTAGTCGTACCAACCCGGATAGGGTCGTCCAGTCTTAACAATCTGACCGGCCACTTCATTCACCTGGTGAGCTCGTATCTGTTGAGCGATGTAATCATCCAGGGCGGCTTTGGAGATGGTCTCCTCTTTAGCTGCAGAACAAGCCGGAAGAGGGTTCTTCCCCTCTGCCATCTTCAAGGACAATCGGAGGGTCTTCAGCCGGAGGATCCGGTTGTATCATCATCCCGACCATGTCTTGGAAGAGAAGCTTCATTCGTTTTATATTGGCCGCTTGTTCCGCTGCTTCTCTGTCCTTATTTTCGAGGATTCTGCGGAGGAAGTCAGCATCGGTTTCCTGTTCATGACGCTGCTCTGATGACACCTCCGGGCTTTCTTTTGGCCCAGTGAGTGCGGTCATTTGCGTTAGCATTTCCTGAAGCTTCTTTTGCTGCTCCTGGTCTTTTGTCACGGATCGCGTAAGCGGTCGATGATCCGCAGAGATACGGCTATTCTCTTTCCCGGATGCCATATAAACAGTGTGGACCACTATGCCCCCAGACTTGGGGCATTTGGGTTCAGTGGTCTTGCGATTCGTCGTAGACTCAGGATTTTCTCTGGCCTTCTCTTCTTGTGGGCGGTCGAAGTTGAGGGGTCCATTGCAGTGGGCACCCAAGTAGCTGTCTCCTTCTGTGGCTTGACAGGGTGGTCTCCTTCTTGCCAGACCTTTATCTTTTTCTGTCGGCAGGAGTAATCTGGATCAATCATCGAGTCTTGGACTTGACGCCAGACCTTGTAAACTTTGGAGGACAGCCGCTGAGGGGGCTGTTCCGGCTTCGCCTTTGTGATCTTTTCAACAGGCGGAGGAGACTTTTTTAGCACGACAGTTGGCGAATTCCTGCGCACCTTGTTAAGTAGTTCAAAGATGTTCCCAGTTGGAACAGCAGCATCAATTTCCACCATTGGAGCTGGCGGAGTCAGTCCAGAAGGAGTGCTGCCCCCATCCTTCTTTACTCGGCGCCAGTGGTGATGTTGAGCATGGAGAGCGGCCGAAACTGGCTCAACTATAGGGGTAGCTTGATCGTGCCTCCTGTTCTGGTCAGGTGCTGTTATTGGCTCTAGCCTATTGAAAACGGACGTCCGCTAAGCGGGGATAGCCAACCTGTCGAAGGCAGACTTTCGAGCAGGAGCAGTCTTGGTGACTTTGTTTGGAGCGAAAGCCGAAACAGTCAGTCTTGAAAAGACCAACTCCTTAGCAGGGGAAGCCACTTTGGCGGCTTCAGGAGCAGGAATGGCTATCCTCTTTGGGATAAACCTTTCCGGTATCGCGGGCTTCTTCACAGGCCTATTGGAGTTTCGGTCCAATCTGTTAAAGATTGAGGCGCTTGATTTGGGTGACCCATTAAGAGGGGCCGCAGTAGTGGTAAGCCGATCAAAGACCGACTTCTTCTGAGCTTCTTGCAATAGTACAGGGGCGTTGAAGCTCATCGGTGGGAGCATGGTCCCGAAGAATAGCCCTGTGGTGGCTTGCGTCACCTGGTCCACCGGCATTGTAAAATGGAGGCCGCCTGAGGCCCGTAGGTCACTCCTCCAGCAGGGACGGAGTGAGAGTTATTGCTGTTGTTGCAGCTTGTGCAGTTGAAAGCCATCGATCTTCTGTTTTCTGCACAGAGCAAGATACCAAATCTTAGTACTTCAAATCTAAAGGCAACCATGTCAAACTGCGACTTGTTCGCGAAACACAACACACGAAGTGTGGAGTGGAAAGAGGAAGAAGTCCCATCGGGCGTGCCAGAATCTGTTCTCCGCCGAACACAGAGACCGGGACGTTGGGACTTCTGGCCTGAATTTTGGGAGCATATGCTATTTGGTTTTATCCGTCCACCTCTCCGAAGATACCAAGTTGATTTATGGCACCGTGTATCGGAGGTTTAGACGGATGCGGCCGTTGTAGCAGACTTCGTCAGATTCCCCCTCATTTGAGGGGCTTTTTTATTATGGGGACGCTCTTCCCTGCAGGCGCGAGCCCCTGCAGTTAATTACGCTACCGCATAGTAGTAACAACTTTCTCCTTCTCCAGATGGTCACTTCGTGTCGTGTGTGTTTGTTTTCTTTTTTGGTTGCCCGTGGATTGTATACGGAGACTAATTTATGTTGTCGTCCGCAGGGCGTGGATTAGTCCAAATCCGTATTTTCTTAGATTTGGATTTTGGGTTGGGTTTAAGGATGTGTTAGTCTCATTTGAGACTAAGATCAACTTAAATATTTGTTAAGCATATGCTAGTCTAATTTTAGACTAACATCAACTTAAACATTTGTTAAGGATACGTTAGTCTAATTTTAGACTAAGATCAACTTAACAGGATCATTTAGATCCAACAAAAGAGCATTTGGGTTCTATTGTTTAGTTTAGAGACTTTGCGGTCCACTGTTGGTTTAAGGACATTACGGTCCAATGTTAGTTTAAGGACATCTCGGTCCAGTTTAAAGACATCATAGTCTGTAAAGGTTAAGGACATCATAGTCCATGGGTTTAAGGACCCCACAGTCCGAGGTTAAGGACATCATAGTCCATGGGTTTAAGGACCCCACAGCTCAAGGTTAAGGACATCATAGTCCATAGGTTTAAGGACCCCACAGTCTAATGTTAAGGACCTCATAGTCCATGGGTTTAAGGACCTCACATTCCAGTTTAGAGATATCATAGTCTGTAAAATTTGCTGGTTGTCGGGACCCGTCACCTCTCTGAAGACGTTGAGCGATTACAACGAAAAATATCAGAGGAGTGAAGAGATATACCCTTGAACCAATATTGGTTGGGGGATCTGTAGTTGGATTGATTTAAGGATCGTTAATCTCGTTTGGGATTAAGATCAACTTAAATGTTTGTTAAGGATACGTTAGTCTAATTTTAGACTAAGATCTACTTAACAGGATCATTTAGATCCAACAAAAGAGCATTTGGGCTCTGTTGTTTAGTTTAGGGACATTGCGGTCCAAGTTCAGATGCTAACATGGGTTTGGAAATCCACCAGATAGTTATTGGTCATTGGGACCCACCACCTCTCTGAAGACGTTGAAGAATTACAACGACATGTATCAGAGGTGTGAAGAGATGTACCATTGAACTAAAGTTGATTGAAAGGCTCTGGGTTTTTCTTTGAATGTCATATGAGATGAATAATTTTGGAAGACAAGAGTGTATTTGAGGTTCAGTCAAAAGGGAGGGTCCTGCCTCTGGAAGACTTAGCTAATTTGGGCTAAGATTGGCTCGAATATAGTGTTAAACACTAAAGTAGACTCGCCTATCGATGCAGCGTACAAAACAGTGTTAAACACTAAAAAAAGAAGCACTCACGTGGGGTCACGTGAGGCGCTTGAGTGTTGGGCCCAAACTTCCTTTATTTTATTCTCAGAATATGCAAGTAAGTATTAAACACTTTTCCTTTATGACCATCACGTGCAGGCACGTAATGGGTATCCATGATTTGGATATTAACTCCTCAGTTTTTCCTCGCTTTTTATTTTTGTCAGGGGTCACGTGGGGACACGTGAGGCGCCCAAAATCTGTTCTGACTTGGGTCTGTTTTCTTTATATTGAGGAATTTATCTAAGGGTCACGTGGGAGCACGTGACCCCATCTCATTCATTTTTTTTTACCATTAAGGGGAGGGTCACGTGTTGCCACATGATCGTGCATGAAAAGTCTAAGTCCTTGTTTAAGAATTAAATTCTTTTACAAGGTTAAACCCTAATTTTATTTAGAGGAATTAAATTCCTATGTATTTGGAAGAATTAAATTCTTTAAATTCAATTCTCCCTCTAAGTTTTGGATCTGCATGGCAGAATCTCCCCGATGAGAATTAAATTCTCAACTCATACTAATAGATCTGCTTCTGCAGATCTATTACAATGAAGAAGAACTAAGTTCTTATATTAAGGGTTAAACCCTACTTTGTTGGAGGAAATAAATTTCTATATGCTTTGTGCGAGAATATAATTCTCTGAACTTAGTTCTTCCCTTAGGTTTTAGATCTGCATGGCAGAATCTCCCCGATGAGAATTAAATTCTCAACTTATGGGGAGATCTATTTCTGCAGACCTTCAACAAAAGGAAGAACTAAGTTCTTATTTAGAAGAGTTAAACTCTTAGTTCGAGAATTAAATTCTCTTTTTATTTTGTGGGAGCTTATAAGATGATCTCTTTCCCTCTCTTACCTAGGGTTTCTTTTCCTGAAGAGACCTTCTTTTCTTTCTGGAGAATTAAATTCTCTTTTCTTTTGTATTCTCTCTCTGTTGTTGTATATCCCTCTTTCTCTTCTCTTCTTGGCTCCTATTTATAGGAGAATGAAAAGAATCAGTTTGTTTAGTCAATATTTCATTGAAAGATTTTATTGATTTTATAACCAACACGATCTGTTAGATTATTGGATTTTTAATCCAAAAGATACTTTGTTTGTTGTTCTTGACAGATTTCAGGAAAATCTTTCCTTGTATAGAATCTTTCTATAAATTGGTGATTTTTTAATCACCATTGGATTTTTAATCCAACGGTGCTCCACTTTACAGAGCGCAATCTTTTTGTTTAGAAAGATTTAGGGAAATATTAGGGTTTTTGATTTCCCTTAATTATAATTTAAATCTATTAGTTCAGAAGGTTTAAGAGCCTATCACGTGTTGGCACGTGACCCCCTGTCACGTGATGCCCCATTTAGGGTTTTCTTTCCTTTGACTCAGAGAGTTTTAAGACCCTATCACGTGGTGGCACGTGACCCACTGATTAAGCATTTAACCAGAATTTAATTCCATTCTTTTAAAGAGCTCAGGAACTCATCACGTGTCGGCACGTGACCTCTGGTCACGTGTGGGCACGTGATGCCCCATTGGGGTATTTTCTTGCTGTTTTATGTGAGGGAATTACCAGGGTTACCTTGGTCTACAGTCTCAGCTTCTACGACCGCTAATGTTAAAGACTGACGCTGGGGTACATTCCTCCTAGCTGGAGGCAAGTTCCTCTGTCCTTGGAGCATGTTTCTCTGCCCTCGAGACATGTTCCTCAATGCCTGATGGAATTGGCGATTAGGCTGTGAGGAGGTCCACGTGAAGGTGGAGCTGGGAGTGCAAGACGAGGTGCAGGAGCCTGGATAGCTGGCCGCTGCGGATAAGTGTTGTGGGTTGGAACTGTGTTGCGTCTATAAGGACATGTTCTAATTCCATGATTGGATGCGCCACAAACTAAGCACAGGCCTTTTGCGTGCCTACAGTCCTTCCACAGGTGTCCATCTCTCTTGCAGTAGAAGCAAAAATCTCGACTTGGCTGGTTATTTGTTTCTTCCGGTCTCCTGGGTTCAAAAGTTAGCCTTGAAGAGGCTTCTCCTACCATCTGAGTGGAGGGCGCTTCACTCCGGCAGATTGGGGTATGCCCTTCTTCTTCACCACTGCCTCATATCGACGGGCAGCTTTCAAAGCCAGGTCGTGGGTTGGGAAATCCCCTGTATCTCAGGCAGCTTGGATCTCCGAATCTAATCCTTGCTGAAATCGTCTGGATCTGATCTCAGCAGTTGGTATTAAGTGTGCTGTGAATCTGTTAAGGTCTTGTGTTAGCTGTGTAATATGTGATATTTAGAAAATCGAATATTGAGACATTTCTTACTTACTGAGCATGGTAAACTCAGTATCATACGCATCCACTGATTTGGTCCATATTGAACCCTGTTGTAGATGAATAAATTGTTGCTCCATGTCAAATCGGGCAGTCTCTGGGAAGTATTTCGCGTCGAACATGTCGCGAAAAGTCCTCCATTCGATAGGTTGGGCAAGATGGCTTTCTTCCGCCTTCCACCAAACTCGGGCGTTGTCAGTGAGTTGATCCTTGTCGGGTAAGTGAGGTTCACTTTTATCTTTAGAAGATAGGGGAGCAGAGTCTTTTGTCTTTCACTTATGTAACCTAAGCGATCTCTTGCACTTGTGTCGCTGCCAGGTCATCTTCAACACTCTGAGCCCATTCTTCAGCTTCCCGGGGGCTCTCTTTTCTCGAAAATTGTTTTGGGTGCAATGCCCAGAATTTCTTCACTCTGGACGCTTCCGCTTCTGGACGGTTCATCATAACAGCAATCTGTTGCTGTTGTCCTTCCAGGAGGCTTCGGATCGCCTCAAGCAGTACCGTCTGCTCATTGATAGGAGCAGTGACGGTAGGCGTAAGCGGTAGAGGTGGTGGTGTGTTGTTGAAGTTGGTACTGGTGTTGTTTGGAGAATCCATAACCTTGAAAGAAAAATAGGGTTATGATAGATTCAAAGTATATGAAATTGTAAGATTCAAGGAATATGAAATTTAAAGAATGTTTTTAGTTGCAGATTCTTGTGTTATATTGCTTAGGACTTCATGAAGAATTGACCCGCATTTCCATGCAGAACTGACCTGCATGGTATGGTTCCATGCAGCACTGACCTGCATGGGCCGCCAACAAAACCTGTCATGCCCCACTTCCCAGTGTATGGGTAAGGAGACACGGTGAGATCCGCTACGTATTTACTCCGAAGTAAACACGCTAAGCGTATCTAAGTAATATAAGTAAAATATACATAAGAGATATGAATATAATGAACAACAACTTTATTTATTAAACAATTCTTTACAAGTACAACTGGAAATGTAAATACATTAATAGAAAGCAATGCCTAAACAAGGGCATGAACTGAAAAGAAAATATGTACAAGTGACTATAGCTCAGGATCTTCAGTGTATTGCTCAGTGGTCTACTCCAAGTGCTCCCGGCTGATCTCGAACTCTTCAGAGTCGAGTCCTCCTGACAATATTCCAAAGAAGAAGAGAAATAGGAATGTCGTCGGCGAACAATCGCTCGGTACGTCCCAAAGAAGGAGAGAAGTAGAATAGACAGAAAAGAGAGTATATCTAGTATAATGTTTGATTGTTATGTTAACGCAGTTGTTTGTAGCTTGGTACAGAATATACCAGTGTATACGAGAGGAGTCCAACTTACACCGTGGACTTTGGTAACCCGTAGTATAAGGCTCCGTCGAAAATACCACAGAACAACGGCATGGATGTAATTACATGTTTTAGTGACCACCTCGTGCCACCTTCATGTTCCGTACCAGTCTACCTCTTTATAAACCCCGTAATGTCTTATGTATTGATTGTATTGATTGTACTGATTGTATTGTATTGTCTTGTAATAAATGAAAGACTTGCCGAAACTATGATATCAGTAAACGGAATGGATGTAAATGGATAGTCTTGTAAATAGAGTATACCATGGTTCGGTTCAGTCATGTTCATATTGTTATAGATTGTATTCTCGTATTCATGAATTCATGTTGTATTGCAGTTATACTTGAATCAAATTCAAGATAGATTATAATCAGATTTGACCATGACTCGAACTGAGTCAGACTTTTAAACAGAATTGAAATCCTGATTGTTTTGGAGTTATCGGAAACTGCTGCACATGGACGGCAGGATTTGTGTCTTTTTCCAAGACAATTACCGTATGATAACACCGTTATTAGATTGTCTATCTTAGATAGACAAGCACCCAAATTCTCCGGCTCCATGAGGCTCAAGAGAACCGGTCCCGCTTAAACCTATATTTACTAGGGTCCTTATTATAATTTAATATATTTTGAGGGGGTTTTATGTAAAAATGTTTTGATATATTTTCAAAATACACCTCAAGTATTTAATTATCATCTTTAGGGTTTTCATAGATGTATATTTTATAAAGTGAAATTTTCTAGTGAGTAGAATATAGTTTTCATTGTATATGGTATTTTAGTGTAAACTTGGAATAGTATTGAATTGTAAAGATAGTTTCATGAAATTGTGATTCCTTTGATTTAGAAAAAATGGAATATTTGTATTATATATTTAAAATATATCTTTTGATAATTTTCATATATATATATATATATATATATATATATATATATATATATATATATTTAATAAAAATAAATTTTATTTATTTTGTAGAAATCTCATTTTCTTAAAAATTGAATTAAAAATTCCATCGAGATCGAATGCTCCTTGCGGAGGTCTGCATCTCGCTCTTTTAAGCCTGAGGACGTGCGATAACCCGCACCATCCCGATCGGGGTTCCCCAAAATGGGTTGTAGAGGCGTATTTGCAAGGAATTAATTAACACTCTTTTTAAAGAAAACGTTTTTTAATTGTTTAAGGTATTTATTCGTAAAAGTGTATTTTCCCATAATCTAGAATCCCAAAACTCATCGTGCTATATCAAAAATGTGTGTTGTGATGAGGTAGGTCATTACCCCGTGAGTTATCTAAAGGTAATATGGTTAAATTGAATATTTACAAGTTGTATTTAACATGATGGTATTTTACTGTATAAGTGAAATAGAAATTTAAACATGAATTATTTTGAGATGAAACTTGTTCTAATATGTTTATTTATGTTTATTAAATATTATATGAGAATATGGTATTTTATTGTTTAAGAAAAGTGGATTTTTTAAAGAAAAACGATTCGGAAGTCGGAATAACTCCGCTTCCGACGAGTTTTGAAAAAGAGGAGTTTTAGAATAGAAAAACAGAAGGGGAGAGGGAAATTACAAGTTATAAAGGAAGAGGGGAGAAGGAGGAAGCTTTCGAAACCGTCAGAGCGTCGTTTCGTCGCCGGATTCTCCTCGAAACGTCGTCGTAACTTCGCCTCTTGCTAACTCCACTTGCACAACTTGGTACTTGGAAATTTTTTGAGAGTTTTTGTAATGAAATTCTGAATGAGGAGGGGTAAAATGTGGTGTGGTATTTATCGGGAAAATTAGTGTTTTAAGGGTTAAAGAATGCATTAAAAATATGCATTAAAATTAGAATTAAAGAGTAAAATTACATTTTCTGGATAATTGCAAAGTAAACAAACAACTTGGGGGTAGTGGGGTAGGTGAAGGGGTGCTAGGGTGAAGAATTATGGACCATCCCGTACGGGGGTCCCGATGGTACCGGCCACGAAGGCAATCTCGTCGGCCAACAAGAGGGTGAGGGGCTCTAGATGTTTACCACATGTCAGGGTTGCTTGGTATACTCCAGTGCACGTGTTTGTTTAATCTGTGACTTCATTTTACATGTAGTGCACGTGTAAACCTTTGGGCTTCTAAAAGATTAAAAAAATACAATAAAAATAATATGTGGCTGATGGGATTTGAACACAGGGGCTACGTCACAGCAGTGTAAGGCTTTACCAATGGGCTACAAGTGCTTTCTTGCTGTTCAAAAGAAAATTAAATTTATAACTTGTGCTCAGGCTTAGGTACTCTTTTCTATATTTTGGAAAAGTTTTGTACAGAAAGTTTAGGCTTGTTACAAGGGGAAAGGGGACTTACAAGCTATAAATAAAGAGGGGGGAAAGGGGAAGCTTCCGGAACCGTCGGGGTGTCGTTTCATCGCCGGATTCTTCTTGGAATATCGTCGGAATCTTGCCCTTTGCTAACTCCACTTGCACAACTTGAGACTTAGAAATTTTATAGATTTTTTGTAATGAAATTCTGAATGAGGAGGGGTGAAATGGAGTGTGGTATTTATAGGGTAAATTATGGTTTTGAGGGTTAAAGAATGCATTAAAAATATACATTAAAATTAGAATTAAAGAGTGAAATTACACTCTCTGGATAATTGCAGAGTAAACAAACAACATGGGGGTAGTGGGGTAGGCAAAGGGGTGTCAGGGAAAAAAATTGGGGACCATCCTCTACGGGGGGCTCGGAGGTGCCGGTCCATAGCTTAATCTCACCGGTCCTAACCGGTGAGATGTGCTTTGGATCTTCGCCACGTGTCTGCATCACTTCGACTAGCCTATTGCACATGTTTGATTTCTGTGTGACTCTTCATTTTACGTATAGTGCACGTGTAAACCTTTGGGCTTCTAAAAGATTAAAAGAAAAATTAATAAAAAGATAATGTGGTGTTCCCCTCCGAATGGCGGCCAAGACATGGACGTCTCGCCTGAGATTCGGGCAGATGCTAGTTGGTGCTATCCGTCTACCTCTCTGAAGATGCCAAGTTGGTTTATAGCACCGTATATCGAAGGTTTAAACGGATGCGTCCGATGTAGCAGACTTCGTCAGATTCCCCTTCACTTGAGGGGTTTTTGATTGTGGGGACGCTCTTCCCTGCAGGCACAAGCCCCTGTAGTTAATTATGCTACCGCACTGCGGTAACCACTTTCTTCTTCTCCAGATGGTCACTTCGTGTCGTGTGTGTTTATTTTGTGTTTAGTTGACCGTGGATTGTATACGGAAACTGAGTTATGTCGTCGCCCGTAGGGCGTGGACTAGTCCAAATCCGTATTATCTAAGATTTGGGTTTGGGGGTTTGGGTTTAAGGATACGTTAGCCTCATTGGAGACTAAGATCGACTTAAACGTTTGTTAAGGATATGTTAGCCTAGTTTTTAGACTAAGATTGACTTAAACGGGATCGTTTAGATCCAACAATAGAGCAATTAAGAGAGCTGTTGTTTAGTTTAGTGACATCACGGTCAGTAGGTAGTTTAAGGACATTGCGGTCCATAGATAGTTTAAGGACATTACGGTCCAATGTTAGTTTTAAGACGTTGCGGTCAAGGTTAAGGACGTCGTAGTCCGTGGATTTAAGGACTCCATAGTCCGATATTAGTTTTAAGACATCACGGTCAAGGTTAAGGACGTCATAGTCCGTTGTTAGTTTTAAGACATTCCGGTCAAGGTTAAGGGCGTCATAGTCTATGGGTTTAAGGACCCCACAGTCCGATGTTACTTTTAAGACATCCCGGTCAAGGTTAAGGACGTCATAGTCCATGGGTTTAAGGACCCCACATTCCGTATCAATGTGTGGTCATCGGGACCCGTCACCTCTTTGAAGACGTTGAGGAATTACAACGCCAAGTATCAAAGGAGTGAAGAGATGTACCCTTGAACCAAGGTAGATTAAATAGTCTTTAGCCCAAGTTGGGACCAAGACCAATCGATTATGTTATGAGCCTATTGGCCCAGTTAAGTTTGGATTGAGGACTTATGGCCATCTTGGGCTAAGTCCAATCATGTTTGGAATATTGGCTTTCTGTTTGTCCATTGAAGGAGAGGCTTTGCCTCTAGAACTTAGCCCATTGGGCTGAAGCTAGTGTTAAACACTAAAGACCAATCAGTGTTGAACACTGGGAATGAGATTGAAAAGTTAGTGTTTAACACTAAAAGATAGTTGGTATTAAACGCCAGCAACAGGGCTTTCAAATTAGTGTTAAGCACTAAAACAAATCAGTGTTAAACACTGGCAACAAAGATCTCAAATTAGTGTTAGACACTAAGGTAATCAGTGCTGAACACTGGTGACAGAGATTTTAATTTAGTGTCGAACACTAAGAAAATTAATATTAAACCCTGTTAACAGAGGTTTAATTTAATGTTAAAACTAAGAAATTCAGTCTTAAACACTGCAAATAAAGTTCTTCAATTAGTGTTGAACACTAAGGTAAATCAGTGTTGAACACTGAATTTAGAGGTTCCAATTTAGTGTTAAACACTAAGGCAGGAGGGGTCACGTGGTAGCACGTGAGGGCGCCCTCCCCTGCGGAGTTTTTCAGGGGTCACGTGGTAGCACGTGACCCTGCTCCTTTGCATTTTTGTTTAAGACTTAAATTCTTCATTAAATCCCCATTTTCTTGAAGAATTATATTCTTAGATAGAGTTGAACTCTAAATTCTTTTCTGTAGGAATTAAATTCCTCATATATGTGAAGAACTGGATTCTTTCATAGGGTTCAACCCTAATAATAACTTTAGAGAAATTAAATTCCCACTTTCTCTTAGAGAATTACTCTTAGATAGAGTTAAACCCTTAATTTATATTCTGAGGAATTGAATTCCCATATATGTGAGGAATTAGGTTCTGTCATAGGGTGAAACCCTAATTTCTTCTTTCTTAAGGGAATTAAATTCCTGTTATTTTGACAGAATTAAGTTCTTAACTGGTTCTGTTCATTTCAAAGGAATTAAATTCCTATAACAGAGGGTTAAACCCTAATTTTATTTCAAAGGAATTAAATTCCTATAGTTCCGTGAGAATTAAATTCTCAAACTTCCATTCTCTCTCTATGCTTTGGATCTGCATGGCAGGATCTCAACCCATTGAGAATTAAATTCTCAATTCATGCGGAGATGTGCACTTTGCAGATCCTCTACTAAAGAGAGAACTAAGTTCTTCTTTTTAATATAAGAGTTAAACTCTTTTGAGAATTAAATTCTCTTTTTTAAAGGCCTTCTCTTTCTTACCCAAGGTTTTCTTCTGCAGCAGATCAAATTCTTCCAAAGTCTCAAGGCTCTATTTCTTTTTCTCTCTAGTCTCTGTATATAGATCTCTGTATATGTCTCTCTCTGTATCTTTTCCTCTCTTTTCTGGCTCCTATTTATAGGAGAAGGAAGAGAATCAATCAGTCTTAGTGAATCATTCATTAAGGGATTTGATTTGCATTCATCATTCATCTGGACCTTTGGATTATTAGGTGAATTTTATTCACCATTGGATTTTAAATCCAAAGATATTCCTTTGTTATTTCAGTTAGATTTTAAGGGGAAATCTTTCCAAGTTCAAGATTTTTCCATAGATAGGTGATATTTAATCACCTTTAAATCTTTAATCCAATCGGTTCCAAATAATCATTCTCCTTTGGAAAGATTTGAATGCTGTTCAGAATTTAATTCTGTTAAATAGATAGGCTTTGAAAGCCGGTCACGTGTGGCCACGTGACCCATGGTCACGTGTAGGCACGTAACCCCCGGGAACGAGCTTTCTTCTTCTTTCTGCGCTCTGTCTTATAGCCGCTGTTCAACCGTCACGTGCCAACACGTGACCCCTGGTCACGTGTGAGCACGTGACCCTTTCTGGAGCATTTTCTTTGATTTAATCAAGGAGCTGAATCTGCATTGGCCGCTGCTTTTAATTGTCGCGTGCCAACACGTGACTGCTGGTCACGTGCTACCATGTGATGCCTCCTCCATAGGCTTTCCTGATTTTAAATCAGGAAACAAATGCCCCCACAGCGTTGTTCTCACGTATCTGCACGTGAGTGCAACGCTGTCACTTTTGTGACCGTTGGATTTCTCTAGGGATTTGGGGAGATGAAGCGTCTCCATCTCAGCCTATAAATACCCATGTCCTTTCAGAAGAGTCTCCACTTTGCTCATCTTCTTCCTTTGAGAACTTTTTCCTTGAGAATTTAATTCTCGTTTCCAGAGCTTAGTTCTCTGTCTTGAACTTTTCAGAGTTTAACTCTGTTCAAGTGACCCTTCTTCCTCAGGTAATGGTGATCGAAGCACCTTCATTTTGACAAAACTCTATGGATTTTAAATCCATATCAAGGGTTTCACAAAAAACCCATTTTTCTTCATGTTTTTTAACCAAAATATGAAACCACTTAACCTTCAACAATATATCTCTTAGGGTTTAGATGATCTTTAGGGAGATGATGATGGCGGTTAAAATCTATGGAATTTAATTCCATCCCAAAAAAAAGTTTCTGGGAATTTAATTCCTTTTTCTTAATAAGGAATTTAATTCCTATGAAGAACTCGGTTTCTTCACATGGAGGCTTCTTAGGGTCTCTTTGCCCGAGGTTGTCCTTCTGCAATTAATGGAACAGAAGTTTGCAATGATATCTTCTGTGGGAACTTAATTCCCTTGATCCTGTTTGATTTGTTGTAGAATCTAAGATAGATTTGTCTTCTAGGGGATATGTAGGGCCACCCGCAATCCACTTTTTATTTAATGAGGGTATCCCCTTTGTCTTATTACAACTGCTTGGTCTCATTATTAACGAGCCGTCATCTTGATTCTGTGGGGCCCATGTGTTTTGTAGCCAATGGTCCCCAAAAAAAAAGTCTACTGTTGTTTTCTTCAACTAGACTTCATGTTCATGCATGGATATATATTGCTGACTTTGCTTTTGACGGTCTTCTTTCATTCAATTTCAGGTGCGATGGCTTCTGCTCCGTGTTTTCCCTTTACTCGTTCGGAGGCCGTTTTTCCTCAATCACCGTCCGATGAGAAAGCGATGGCGATGATCCGAGCTCATGACCCGAACTGCACCAACTTGCTTCTATGGGGAACTTGGTACAGTCATATTATCCGGGGTCGCCGGAGTTTCCTCTGCGCAATACCAACAGAGCCTACTTTCCCGTTATTGCCAATGGACCCTCCGAGGACGGCTTTTGCCGTGGAGATGCCAAATTGGACTCCAACGGGGAGGCTCGAGCCTTCGACGACCGGTATCCCGAACCATCCGATCCCGGCTATAGATAACTTGGGACGGCGTATTTGCCAGGGTGAGGCCCAACCATAGGGACAAATCTACAAGATAGGGCTCACCCCTCGACACCCTACAGGGTACCTTCTCTGGGCTCGTTACATCCTGTCCGCCCATCGTGCGCGGCTACAGAAAATAGGGCTTTACCAGGCGATATACGCGTCGCTCTTTCACTTCCAATCCCCGCATGTCTGGTGGGTTAAGGCGTTCTTGAACCAGTGGAACCTCCCCACCAACACTTTCCTTTTAGGGGACCGCGAGGTCTCGATCTCTCTGGAAGAATTCTATGACATCTCAGGGTTGCCAATCAGGGGTAGTCTGTATGATGAGTTGCTGCCCTCTGACGAGTACATCTTTGAGCTAGAGCCCGCTCCGGTTGACGGCCTGTCTGCTGAGAATGTCGTCCGCCACAAGCGTCCCAGTTTGATCAAGGCGCTAGGTATCTTCGACCGATTGTTCACCGAATCCGAAGAGCAGGGTGTTACTTTCAAGAGCTTCATTGCTTGTTTCCTTCGCGAGGACGTCTTATCGAAGATAGCTCCGAAGTTCGCCAATATTAGAGACCCCTTTGGGTTTGGTCCGAAGAAGCTGCCGACCACTGAATCGGATCTACACAGTACTACATCCCTATTATGTCGCCGACATCTTTTGAATCCATTGCTGCTCCCGGCATGGATGAGGAGACTTTCTTCATGGGGTTTGTTAGTGTCTGGCTCAGTTGGTTTGTCATCGCCATGCATCGTCGCTTTATGAGAGCTTCGGTTATCTACCCGGCTTATTGTATCGCTGAGGGGACACGGTTGGCCATCGGCATCCCGGCCTTGGCGCACTTTATCATGGGTTGGGCACCGCAGCTAATACCTCTACTCCCGGCGTGGATGTAGTAAACTTTTCGCTTCATTATTTCACGTCCTGGGTCGAAATGCATGTGCTGGGGGCTTTCGCTATGCATCAGAGGCCCGCGTTTTACGACGCCTACCCCTTCCCGCGACTTATGCGATTGGTGGATGCTTCTGCCGCCGACCCGACTTAATTCGGGGCTATTCAGGTGCTGATTTCTCCTCACGCCGCCGCTGGCAGGCTGGTTTTTAATGATCGGGTCCTGTCTTCTCCTTCAGGTCCACTTCAGCAACTCTGGGGCCGGTCAAAAGACAATACACCCTCTCTGAGGCCCCGGGAGGCCGTGCACTTGTATACCATTAGACCAGGCTATTTGGTATTCCGCCAGGACAGCGCGGCTCTTTTCATGCGGTACAATCCGCATCGCTTCGCTCGACAACTTGGATACGACCAGGGCGTTCCCTTTGAGGCTTTCATAGTTGCGCCGGTCCCTTCACTTGATGCCGTTCGCGATGCCGCACATCATTTCGTGAGGTTGAACACCGGCTCCCACTTTATGATCCCTGAAGCTGAGCATACACCCCGGTGCATGGGATCGTTCACGGGTTGGTATCTCCATCGAGTCAGCCCGATTATTCTTGAGGAAAGAAGGGTGCTTCTTGGTCATGATTCCCCTCCTCAGGTTCCGGGAGCTAAGCTGCGACCTAGGGCTCCGGTCCGCTTCCTTCTGAGGGAGATTGGCACCGCGCTCATTCCGGGGGAGTCAGGGGTGGACCTTACTCCAACAGCTGGTATGCCTCTAGGTACCCGATCGCGGGGTAGACAGGCCCCAGTAGCAGCACCACCACCTGCGGCAGCATTGCCTCTCGTGGCATCGATAATGGCGGTGTCATCCTCAGTTGTGGCACCAAGCGAGGGTAATAGGGACGATGGTGTTGAAGGCGACGTGGGTCGCCGCCGCACCAAAGCTCCGCGAGGAAAGAAACGGTCGTCTTCGGCGGCCGGTTCTGGATCTAAGAGGCGGAAGAGGGTGGCCACCAACCTACTTGATTCTTTAACTGGGTCGGAGCCCAGACTTCCAGATGAGTCACTGGCCGTGCAAGAGTCGGACGCTGGACTTCTTTTCCCGAGTTCGGCTGCCGAGGAGGCCGCACAATTGGCTGAGGCTATAAGACGTTCCCAAGATGAGTCCCAGAACGTCAGGGTTCCGAAGAATCCATATCCTGCCGTAATCTTTTATGAAGACCCTACATGGATTCGGCGGCGGTTCATTGGCCCTTTGGAGGAATGGGGAGAAAGGGCCCTGAAACAGGCCGCTTCGGAGGATGCTGCGGACGCGCTTTCCTTGTGGACCGGCGGCCATGAGTCTACCCTCGAACCCCGGCGAGCACGCCTCCTTGAGAAGGACCATCAGCTTGAAGAAGCCATACTGAAGGCTTCCCTGCGCATTGGTATGTTTTTATATTTCTTTGCAGTTCTTCAGATTGCTTATGCATGTATATATGTATCCTTATTCTATGCGACTTGTGCAGAGTCTTCGGCGATGAGAGAGATCCCCACTGGCTTGCTGCAGCTAGAGCCCGTTGACATTCCCGATGCAGCCTTACTCGATGCGGATGGGGCCGACAATGCCATTCCTCTCGCAATAGAACCTCCGGTGGCGGCTCTTGATTCCAGGGTACTCGCTCCTTTAGGAGAGGTTCCCTCGGTGGTCGCCGTCCCAACGACTCTACCCGAAGGCGACCCAGAGGTTGAGATGGAGGTAGTCGGAACTACCCTCCCTTTGTTGGAGCCTGAGGTCACGACAGAGGCCGTTGAAGCTGCTATCCCCCCGGCTCAGAATGGGAGGAGTGTCGAAGGTAACCTTCCACGTTTTGAGCTAGTAATCTTTCTGTTACCTGAACTCTTTTGTCTTTTCAGAATTACGTGGACTGGAGGCCTCCATTGTCGATCTGTCTCCTCGGCAATCCTTCCAGCGTCTTTTGGAAATGGCCGCTCCGCAGGCGATATCTCCTCAACGCATCGTCCTCTCATCTGGACAAGGTGAGTGTTGTTCATCACTTCTTATAGCATCGCTGTTATTTTTCGTATTGACATTGATGTTCTCTACAGTTTTGGAGGCTGATGATGAGGTTGAGGTTCTCGAAGGGCCAGGGGAACCCTCAGCTCCTACTTGCATGACTGTAGGTAAGTGACATTCCGGTATAGCCTCACTTGTTCCTTTGCTTAAGAGTCTTACTAATATTTTTCAACTCTGAACAGCCTTGCCAGCTCCAATAGCGTTGGAATCGCGTGTCGTCATGCTGCCCGGCCTTTATGCTTTGCGAGCTTCGGAACGCTTGGCTCAATTGAACCTTGTCTCCCTGTCGTCTTTGATCGAGGAGCTTCGTGCTGGCAGTGCAACCACAGCTGAAGCATTTGCTGCCGAGGCTAACGATTCTCTTCCTTTTCTTTCCACCTACCATAGCGAAGAGGTGGTGCGAGTCTAGGTGGAGTTCTGTCGGCAGGTGGAGGCTTGCTTGTACTCACTTGAATGTTCCCGTCTTTCCTCGGAGGTTATGGCTGGAAAGGCGGACTTGCGGGGGCTGATAGCGCGGTGCACGGCAAACATGACATCGTGTAAGAAGAGGCTCGGCCGTAAATTCTCGGAGAGGGAGCTGGCTTCTAAAGCGCTGAGCGAGCTTCAAGCGAATCTTACTGCCAAGGCCAACAAAGCATACGAACTATGGCGGGTGCTTCAAGAGTCTATCAGGGAGGTGGTGACCCTTGATAAAGCTTCCACGTTCACTCGCGAGAGGGTCGAGGCTCACAAGGCCACCGAGAAAGAGCTTGAAGGTCGGCTCACCTCGTACCAGGCCCAGTAGGCTCAGGCGGAGGCACGTCTTCTGGCGATCCTGAATCATGAAGCCGTGGCCCAGCAAAAGTAGGATGAGCTAGCGAAACTGCTAAATCGCCCGCCGGCTTGAAAAAACTTGTATCTTTTCCTTTCTTTTTTGTACATACTCATGGATGAGAGTATTTTCTTTATGTTCTTTCATGAATTGTACTTTGTATCCATTTTGTTTTATGAATAAAAGATACAATTTTCTTCTCAGTGGTGTGTCTCTTTTCATTGAATGTGTTTTGCGGACAATTTATCTTGATCTTTTTGCAGGGCAGCAATGGCTTAGGATTCAGGGTTAAGATCTGCTTCCTAAGACTTTTTTGCACTTTATGAGCCATGAGGGTCTCATAAAGAGTTTTTCTCCCTATGGGTCGAGAGGATCCCGTAGGCGTAAGTTCTTCTTAAGAATCGTGAGGGTTCTTAAGCGGGTTTTCCCTTGAGAGTCGTAAGGATCTCACAAGAGAGTTTTTCTTCCTTACAGATCGTGAGGACCTGTAAGTGCTGGATGTGGTCACCCTTATTCGTGTTTCACGGGATCAGGGGTTGCTCAAGGCATCGTAGTTTCAAGACGTCGCGGTCAAGGTTAAGGACATCATAGTCCGTAGATTTAAGGACTCCACAGTCCGATGTTAGTTTTAAGACATCACGGTCAAGGTTAAGGACGTCATAGTCCATGGATTTAAGGACTCCACAGTCCGATGTTAGTTTTAAGACGTTGCGGTCAAGGTTAAGGACGTCATAGTCCGTGGATTTAAGGACTCCACATGCCGATGTGTGGTTGCGGGGACCCGTCACCTCTTTGAAGACGTTGAGGAATTACAACGCCAGGTATCAAAGGAGTGAAGAGATGTACCCCTAAACCAAGGTGGAATCAATATAGACTCAGGGTGGTTGATCATTAGTTTTAAGACATTACGGTCGAGGTTAAGGACATCATAGTCCGTGGATTTTAAGGACTCCACAGTCCGGTGTTTACTCTGGATGCTTCACACGGGTTCACTACCGTGCTTGGTGAGGACCAGGCTCCGCTCTGGGCGTTTTCTGCGGGGTCAAAGAGTGACGTTATCCACGTTCCACGTAACCAGGAATTTCGCACTAGATGCTTCACACGGGTTCACTGCCGTGCTCGGCGAGGACTAGGCTCCACTCTGGATGTTTTCCACAGGGTCAAAGAGTGACGTTATCCGCGTTCCACGTAACCAGGAATTTTGCACTAGATGCTTCATACGGGTTTACTGCCGTGCTCGGCGAGGACTAGGCTCCGCTCTGGATGCTTCACACGGGTTCACTGCCGTGCTCTGTGAGGACCAGGATCCGCTCTGGATGTTTTCCACGGGGTCAAAGAGTGACGTTATCCGCGTTCCACGTAACCAGGAATTTTGCACTAGATGCTTCACACGGGTTCACTGCCGTGCTCAGCGAGGACTAGGCTCCACTCTGGATGCTTCACACGGGTTCACTGTCGTGCTCTGTAAGGACCAGGATCCGCTCTGGACGTTTTCCACGGGGTCAAAAAGTGACGTTATCCGCGTTCCACGTAACCAGGAATTTTACACTAGATGCTTCACACGGGTTCACTGCCGTGCTCGGCGAGGACTAGGCTCCGCTCTAGATGCTTCACACGGGTTCACTGCCGTGCTCTGCGAGGACCAGGATCCGCTCTGGATGTTTTCCGCGGGGTCAAAGAGTGACGTTATCCGCGTTCCACGTAACCAGGAATTTTGCACTAGATGCTTCATACGAGTTCACTGCCGTGCTCGGCGAGGACTAGGCTCCGCTCTGGATGCTTCACACGGGTTCACTGGCGTGCTCTGAGAGGACCAGGATCTCGCAAGTGTAATTTCTCCTTAGGAATCGTGAGGACTCCTAAGTGTGTTGCTCTCTTGTGAGTCGTAAGGATCTCACGCGGGTGGTTTCTCCTTACAAGGTCGTGAGGGCCCTGTAAGTGTCTTTTAACGAGGTTGCGCCCTTTCGGGTTTTCACAAACACTCGTCGGTAGCCCTGCTGTTTTTACTCACGGAGCCCTTTCGGGTTTTCATCCGTGCCCCTTTTGCTTACGAACATACCTTTTTTTATTTTTTTTTATTTTTATATCTATATTTTTTACGAGGTCGCACCCTTTCAGGTTTTCACGAACACTCACCGGTTGCCCTGCTGTTTTTACTCACGGAGCCCTTTCGGGTTTTCATCCGTGCCCTTTTTGCTTATGGACATACCGTTTTTTTTATATTTTTTTTATTTGTATATATCGGCTTTGAGGTATTGCAATCCACCATAGTTTATCGACATTTCGGTCAACGGCTAATTTTAGGACATAGTGGTCCATTTTTAGTTTAAGGACGTTTCGGTCCGTTGTTAGTTTAAGGACGTTTCGGTCCGCCGTTAATTTAAGGACGTTTCGGTCCGATGTTAGGTTAAGGACGTTTCGGTCCGCCGTTAGTTTAAGGACGTTTCGGTCCGCCATTAAGGATGCTGGTTACTACCTAGAGTTCGGGCTTAGGAAGATAGCGAGCGGACATAACCGTCGTCATCTATCATTGACCTAAACCTTGACCCGTTAAGCATAGTATTTCTTCAGGAAGCGGCCGTTCACTGGCCTGAAAGGCCTTTCACCGTGCATATCCATGAGTAGATAAGCTCCACCCTGGTAGACCTTGTCTATGATGTACGGGCCTTCATAGTTTGGCTCGAATTTTCCCCGCTTGGCACGATTGGGGATCATAGGTCTTCTGACAATTAGCACAAGTTCGCCTTGGCGGAACGTCCTCAGCCTGGTCAATCTTTCGTATGAGCGCATCATCTTTGCTTTGTAAGCCTCCAGATTTTGTTGCGCTATGAGCCGGGTCTCATCAAGGGCATCAAGCTCCTCAAGCCGAAGGTGAGCATTTTCTTCGTCCGTCAGCTCGTAGTGGACCGCCACTCGTAGAGAGGGTAACTCTATCTCGAGGGGAAGTACTGCTTCTGTACCAAATACCAATGCGTATGGCGTTGTGTTCGTGGCCATTTTGAACGTAGTTTGGTATGCCCAGAGAGCCTCCTGCAGTTTCTCATGCCAGTCCTTCTTATTTCGGGACACCGTTTTCTTTATGATTTTCGTCAAGGTCTTGTTGAAGGCCTCGGCGAGACCGTTAGCTCGCGGATTATAAACCGAGGAATACCTCCAGTCTATATTATGCTGTTGCGCAAAGCGGCTGATCTTGTGATTTCTGTAGGCTGGCCCGTTATCAGAAATAATCCGCCGCGGAGTTCCAAACCGATAAATGACGTGCGTCTTGAAGAAATGGAGAATATTTTCTGCCTTCACTTCCCTTAACGGTACTGCTTCTGCCCATTTAGAGAAGTAATCAGTCCTCGCCAGGATAAAACGATGTCCCCTGGATGACGCTGGTTCGATGGGGCCGATTATGTAAGTTCCCCACATTTCGAATGGCCAGCTAGACACCGTTGGATGTAGTGGATTTGGATGTTGGTGGATTAAAGTCCCCATGAATCTGGCAAAAGTGGCATTGCTTCGCATACTCGAGGCAGTCCTGGATCATTGTGGGCCAATAATAACCCATTCGTTTGATCTTCAATTTCATCTTCGGGCCTGCTTGGTGAGAACCGCAGAGTCCATCGTGAACTTCTTGAATGACCCTTTTCGCTTCGACAGGTCCCATGCATCTCAACCACAAAGAATCGAACGACATTTTATACAGAGTATCGTTGACGAAGGCGAAAGACAGAGCTCGTTTCATGAGCTGATGTCTTGAGGACGCTTCTTCGGGCATTCGGTGGGACTTAAAGTGGTCTATGAAGACCTCCCTCCAGTCCTCAGCCTTCTCATGGTCTTTTATTTGTAGGGTCGTCTGTTCAGTCACTCCCTTCCCTTCGGATGATTCCGGAGATATTTCTACTGGGGCAAGCACCCGACGGCTTTGCACCACGATTTTAACGTCATCAAGGTTCTCGTCAGCCAGTTCTTTAGCGAGCTTGGCCAACGCGTCTGCTTTGCTGTTTTCCGCGCGTGGTATGATTTCCAGAGTATAGGAGGGAATTTGGGTCAACAGTTGTCGCACCTTTTCACCAAACTTCACCAACTCCGGTTTGCACGTTTGGTAGTCACCGTTTACTTGACTAACGACCAGTTGAGAATCCCCATATATGAGGAGGTTTTCAATTCCCATGCCGATGGCGATCTCGAGGCCTGCTATCAAAGCTTCGTACTCGGCTTCATTGTTCATCCTCGGTTCTGTTAAGGAGAAAGTGAAGCGCATCATCCCTCCTTGAGGAGTTACGAAGATGAGGCCTACCCCCAATTTGATCATTGGGGTACTTTGTTTGCGCTTCTTTACGGAGGACGCTCCATCGAAATAAAGCTCCCATCGGGTATCACCACCGTCGATCGCGTCAAACGCATGTTCGTCTGGCAAATCGCAATTCAGAGGAGAACCGGCAGGTACTGGATGCTCGGCAAGGAAGTCGGCGATGGCTTGGCCTTTCACTGCCTTAAGAGGCTGATAGGTTATTGAAAACTCCATCAGGAGCAGGGCCCATTTAGCGAGTCTCCCTGTCAATATGGCCTTTGACATTAGATATTTTAGGGGGTCTACCTTTGATATAAGACGGACTTCATGTGCCAATGCATAGTGCCGGAGTTTTGTTATCGCAAAGATTAATGCCAGGCAGTGTTTGTCGATAGGGGAGTAATTGCTTTCTGCCCCCAGAAGAACTCGGCTTAAATAGTAGAGCGCTCTCTCCTTCCCTTGGTCGTTTTCTTGCGCCCATAATGCGCCTAAGGAACTTTCGAGGGCTGTTGTATATAAGATAAGAGGCTTTCCCTTGACCGGAGCAGCCAGCACCGGTGGGTTCTGTAGGTATTGCTTGATTTCATCTAGCGCGCTCTGGCATTTTTGGTCCCAGACGAATGGAGTTCCCTTCTTCATCAGGTGACTATAAGGACGACACTTGCCTGACAGGTTGGCGATAAACCACCGGATGTACGCGAGTTTCCCTTGGAGAGACCGCGGCTGTTTGAGAGTCCTTGGCGGTGGCATTTCCATGATCTCCTTGATCTTAGATGGATCTATTTCGATACCTCGGTGTCGGATGATGAATCCCAGGAATTTACCCAAG
The DNA here is from genome assembly GCA_030015575.1 of Agapanthus africanus. Lineage (NCBI taxonomy): Eukaryota > Viridiplantae > Streptophyta > Magnoliopsida > Asparagales > Amaryllidaceae > Agapanthus > Agapanthus africanus. The sequence goes on along the minus strand of CM057337.1, from coordinate 63,676,114 downwards.
GAGACTCCGAATGCGCATTTGAGGGGATTCATCTTCAAATTATATTGCCGAAGGCGTCGAAATACGGTCTTCAGATGCTCTAAATGCTCTTCATATGACATGCTCTTTACTACGAGGTCGTCGATATAGCACTCGACGATTTCATGTATGAGATCATCAAAGATCTTTGTCATGGCCCTCTGATAGGTGGCACCGGCATTTTTTAATCCGAAGGGCATGTCTTTGTAGCAGAATATACCTAAAGGAGTCCGGAAAGCGGTGTGCATCTGGTCGTCGGGATGCATCTTTATCTGATTGTACCCTGATGAACCGTCCATGAAGGAGAAAACCTCATGAGTGGATGTATTGTCTATCATTAGTTCGATGACCGGCACTTGGAAATCGTCCTTCGGGCAGGCTTTATTGAGATCTCGGAAGTCCACACATATGCGCACTATCCCATTTTTCTTCATCACAGGGACGATGTTGGCGACCCAGTCAGGGTACTGTACCTCCTGGATAAACCCAGAATCGATCAGCTTCTGACTTCGGCGTTAATGCTCATCTCAAGCTCGAGCTGCATCTTTCTCGGCGCCTGCTTGACTGGCTTGATATCCGGGGATATTGCTAATTTATGCACAGCAATCTCTGGATCTAATCCCGACATCTCGGAATATTTCCACGCGAAGCAATCTCTATGCTGTAGAAGCACGTCCTTTAACGCAGCCACCCTTTCTTCAGATAGCAGCTCGCTGACAAATGTCGGTCGCGGATCGTCTGCCGATCCCAACTCAATCTTCTTGAGGTTATCTGCAGTAGTATGTATACCATCTTCCAGTTCTTTCGGAGCCGGTGGAAATTATGAGATTACCTCATTGTCATTGTTTTCGAAGCACCAAGAGAGCTCATCTATGTCCTCGGGCTCTTCTTTTAATATTGTGATCATGTAAAAGGTGCGAATCCGCTTCCAAGATCGATGTGGATCCGGTTCTGCTTTTGCGGCTTTGGGTTCGTGCTTTTGTGGTGGCGTTACCCTCCAGCTGCTGGATAAAGAAAATCTGCCTTGCTGGTACTGGTCTTCGACCCAGTTCTTGAAGGTGAAGCAGTCTTCGATAGGGTGTCCTATGGCTCGGTGATAAGAGCAATAGCCCGGATGAGAAACTTTGTTAGCTTGCTCAGGGTGCTTAGACTCCGGAAGTGCGATCATTTGATGTTTTATAGCGAGCTCGAGTAACTTCTTCGTCTTGTCTCGGGGGAAGGAATACGCTCGACTCATCTTCTTTATGAGGGACAAATCCGGACCGCGGAATGCCCGATCACATGACTCTCTAATCCTGCGTCGTTGTTGTCGGCTCCTTTTTCCGCTTCTTGACTTACTTCTGCCTCTGCGTCGGGCCTTTTGTACAACGGGTTGACAAGGAGGAGCATCTTCATCTTTTGCAGCCTGTTGAAACAGACGTTGCGTCCTGGCCTTTTCGTAGATGGCCATCTCGCGATTATGGTCTTCCCGAGCTTTTTGACCCACTTTCCTGATAAGCTTGTCCATTCGTTCTTCAAACGACGGACTCGGCATTTCAATTGCGGGATCTAGTTTTGATGAGGGGTTGGTATTGCGGGACAGGGCATTTTCCTCCTCATCGAAGTTATATACGGCGTAGCTACTGTGGACTCGCTCCCGTTTCTCGGATCTCACATATCCAAGGCCGAGCATTTCCATTCTCCCGTTGGGCAATTTGCGCTGAGTCCCAGGGACCTCCCAAATCCTGTTGTAGAACCGAGCTTGTCGAACAGTCTGTTTTAAGGGTACTTCTTGGCGCTTCAATAGCTTCTTTTTAGTCCATTTGTGTAATATCTGGGCAAAAGGATGGGTTGGAGCCTGTCGAGTGTAGCATCCGCGCCATGCCATATCTCTTTCTCCACTCTCGTTTCTGTGGATTGGTAGAATAGGATCACCATTTCACCCTTTCGCCTGGGAGGGACGTAAAACGTCTGCAGGTCCTGCACATTGTAAGCTTGAAGTGCGTCGAGATCTTGTAGTGTTCCTGCGGCACCATGGTGATTTGCAAACTCTGATCATCGCTAGGGGATGCTTGTATTGACGGCCGACTGGAGAACACGGCATTAACCTCAACTTCCGAGTCACTTCCGAAGATCAACATGGGGGCGGACGGTCCCGGGTTGTTGCGTCGAGACGGCCCAGCGTAAACTATCTCTTCTTCTTCTTCGGTATCGCTCCCAAAAATAGGGATAGTAGCGGCGGCTTTGTTCTCCGGCTTGCGACACTTTTCTGTATCCTCGAAGTCTGGCAAAAAGTACTTTGCATCTTCGTACTTGTGGACTTCGTTCACGGAGAATGGGTTCGGCTCACCTGTTACGGTATACTCGAAACCATCCTTAAAGTACTTCATACACTGATGCTGTGTAGAAGGGATGATGTTGTACTCGTGTAACCAAGGACGACCGAGCAAGGCGTTGTAGCAGGTCTTGGCATCAATGACATGAAACTTGATGTCCGTGACGAGCAGTCCGAAGCGTAATGTTAGTATAACGTGTTAAAAATGATTAAATAAATAATTAAATAAATAAAAGTGTTTAAGTGAATTTTAAGATTTTCGGTAAAGTAAAATGTATTTTTCGTAAAACCAAACCGTGATTGTTTTCATTATAATTTTTAAAATATCTATTTTAATTATGAAATTACTAGTAAATGGTGTTTATTTATCCACTTATAAATTTTTAGTTTAATAAAATATTTTTCCTAAATTAATTATTTTAAATATTAACATAAGCTTTATTTTTACACTAAATTAGTGTAAATTACAAATTTAAATAGTTTTAATTTGTAAAAATGAACCATGGCATATTAGAAATTAGTGTGTATCATGCAAAATTTATTTGCAAATTTTTCCTATTTTCTAGAGTTTTCTTGAGTTGCTATAGTAAATAAATAATTAAATAAAGCATGAAAAGACTTTTATTGATCTTTCTTCTCTTGAAACTTCTACACACTTTTCCCACTCTCTTCTTTCTCTCCCTCACCTCTCTAGGGCCGGCCACAAACCCCCCATGGCTGCCCCCCCCCCATTTCCCACCTCATTTTTATTCAAAATTCATTAAAAACACATCAAAAATTTAATTAAAATTCCACAAAATCCTATTTATTCCATACTCTTTATTCCTTGCTCATTTTTATATGAAATTTGGAGATGGAAAGCATGCATTTTGGAGGCTCATTTCTTGTTTGGATTTCACATTTTGAAGGTATAATTTTCTTTCTTTTGATTTATTGTTATTAGATGTTCATATTAAGCTTAATTAGATTTAATGAATTAATTATATGTTCTTTTTTTTAAAATGTAAGCTAGGGTTATAAATTCAAGTTATGATTTTTAATAATTAATTAGGGTTATAGTAGTTTGTTTAACACTTTTAGTATTAGGAAATCTTTCATGGTTATTGTTTAACAAATTGTTATTCAAAAATTGTTTTAAATTAGGAATTTAGTTAACTAGGTTTTTGCAAAATGTGGTTGTGGTTAATATAAAATTCTAATTTGGGTTGTTATCATTGGATTATAGTTTTAGTGGAAATATTAGCATGTTAATGGAAAGAAAAACTTAGTTTGATTGCTAGTTTCTATGGTTAATTGATAAATTGTGATAAAAATTGCTAATTTTGTAAACTAGATTTTAGAAATTCCTATATAAATGAGATTAAAAATATAATTATGGTTTCATTATATCATTATCATCATGAATTGTGGTTTAAGTCATTAATTTATGCAAAATCATATTTTGTGGTGGAATTGTGGTATTTTGCTTGAAAAATGTTGAAAATTGTTAAAGGGTGCAAACTAGAAATTTCAAATTTATACAAAATTGTGTAATAAAAATCTAGTAATGGTTTGTATAGTCTAGTAATGCTATTTAATGAGTTTTATGACCATTGGTTTCATTTAAATGTCAAGTTTTGATGAAAAACGGTAAATTGGTATTTTCGGGTTTTTCGAGAACGGACGATTTGATTGATTTTAGGGTTTTGATGGATTAAATCATGTTTTATATTATAAGTAACGAGTTTTCTAAACTACAAGCTGTTTGTTGATGTTTATCTCGATCCATCGGAGTTTGTACGCTGATATCGAGCGGTATTTGGTTCTTTTGCGTGGACGGGACATAGGTTTTAACCTATGCTTGTTTCTTGTATCGTTTGACTTTTGTATGTGATTCGGTTTACGATGCTATTTATATGTTTGCGTTTAGGTACCCTTCAAGTGGACTGCGGGCGATGAAGAGGAGGATGGTGACACTGTCTTCGGCAGACATGGACCAGGTGAGTAGATGCATATCTACGGGGGAAAGTCGGGTGGATGGCATTTAGCACCCCCGCAACGTAGAATAGGAATAGTGCTTATTGACATTAGGAAACCAGATGTGACCCTAGATTCTTAAGCAGTAGGACCCTAGTATTGACCCTAGGCTGGACTAGACTGATTTAGGAAAACCATATCAGAGGATGAGTACCTTGGAAGAGGTTCGTAGGTTTCAGATAGAAACACACACACGCACACACTGAAACTCGACATGGGGTATACGCATGTGTGTATATATATAAAACTAGGTATAGGTGTATATATATATATACAACACGTATATGGGATTGATTGATGTGATATGATACACGGGAATGAAACGGCATAATTGGGCTTGATGCCGTGATTCTTGACTATACAGTCGTATTAAAGTGTTAGCGGATCATTAGAGAATGAGATAATGAACATGTATACTTAAATTATAAGGGGTAGTGATGATATTGAGGTACTTGGGACTCTAAAATAGTACCCGGACTGTAACTTGTGATTGATCACGATATGGGATATGTATGACTTGATTACGACATCATATAGGTGTGACCTGATGTCGATATCGTATAGGTGTGACTTGATGACGATAAGATATCGGTATAATTTAATCACAATATGACACATGTGACATGATATTTCTGAGGATAAACTAAGGATTATTCTATGATGGCAATGATATACGATTGATGTATGCGATTATAGTTTAGAACCTTGATCATGAGATGTGTTGATGATGACATTATACGAATGATGAGACACCTAGGAGATACTTGACCCGTACCCCGATATTGGGATGCCGTACGATGGATTTTACCGTACGAGGCCTAGATATGATGATTGATCCGCACTCTTGGTTCGAGGAAGCAGTACTACGTACGTGACGCTTTTGAGGCTGGATCGCCGACTATTAGAGATATTGGTTCAGACCTTAGGTAGATGCTTGTTCTTATTGACCAGTTTCTTAGGTTAGTTCCTTAGGATATTAGATGGACACTAGTTTAGGTTCGACTCACATAGTGGTAGTTGTACTCGTATTTCACAGAGGAGTGGATAATGCACATCTGTATTTACATTCAGACTGTAATCATCATGGTGCATGTTCTTACATATGTTGCTATAATCAGTATAAACCGTACCTGTTAGGACACCCGCACCATTACCGATGATGCGCATATTCCACGCACACTTATTTGCCGGCTCACACACATCATCATCGGTAATTGCTATGTCACGTACACTTTAGATCATATTATCTTTTATTGATAGAATCAGTTAACAACTAAACCGATAAAATATTGTGATTACTCTCTGATGTTAGTATAAGACATGATATTTATTACTTAGACATTCATGCATTCATATTTTCATGTTATCGCACAGTAGTATGGGCATATGCCGACACTTATCATATACTTACTCATGATTTTGAGATTTGGATTTCTATGAGATTTCTGGATTTTTGGGGAAAACCGCAAAAATATATAAAAACTTCTCTCTCTCTCCTCTTCTTTTTTTAAAATAAGATGCGGTTTTCTCGTGATGTATGTGTCGTCCACCATGAGTATTTCATGTTTTCTGTTGGATTTCGAGACCCGATTCGAGGAGTGGATGAACCGTCTCGGGTACATGGTGGGCCCGGTATGGTACCCCGGGGCAAGAAGATCGAGTTGTAGACGATGAGCCTGGCAGGGGAAGACTACCTACCGGTGATGTCTGGCGCGGCGGATATCCGGAGGATACCGACCGTTGTCGTGAGATTTGATGATATGGGCCGATCCGGACTGACGGAGCCCGACATATTGAGACTTGAGATTACATGTGTTGTGTCGATGCTTGACACAGATTTCTATGGATTTCATTGTTGAGATTTCAGATGCTTATACACACTTTACTATGATAACAGCTAAAGAGTTCTTATACATATATATCTGGATTTCAGGATTTGTTACTTTACATTCATGGTGCATGCATTTCATTTCATATGACATAGTATTATATGAGGCACTGACACGAACACGGAGTATCTGCACTTACACGTAGTATTACCCTGCTATTACTAGATGTTTGGGATATAGTAGTATACCATTATGACCTAGGATAGCGTCGTGCATTCGATTTCTTTTCGTAGATGTCTTCTACTCACGAGTTGGCAACTCACCCCCGTTGTGCCAAATTTTTATTGCAGGTTCAATGTACAGGTTTCCCTGGCAGCTTGCTGGCACATCTATTCTTTCAGGGTGATTTGCACGGTAGGTTGGTTCACTTGTATCCGAACACCATTGTACTTTATTTATTCATTTGTATTTAGTAAGTTCCATCAACCATATTTGTATTACTTGATAAGTTTATTGGACCAGTCTTTTATTTCGACCTTAGAGTCGCGCATGTATTATTCTGATCTGGTGGTTTTGTTTTCTTTTGAGTTTTGAGCCTCGCTCTTTGGCGTTGTACATTATTGTGCTTGTTGTGGTTGTTTCCGCCTGTTGGCATTGAGTTAGCTCCCGTTTGGGGATGCTTTTTATTGTTGTTTATGCATATTATACTTGTTGTACCCGTTTGGAGGCCAGTTTTTATAGAGGAGGCTCTGCCGAAATTTTTGAGAAAATTTGCTGATTCTTTTAAACTTGTTTTCTTTTTCCTCTTCTTCTTCTTCTATGGTTTAGATTTCTGGTCTTCGGCTTACTTAGGTTACGTGGCGCCTCTAGACGCTTCGTAATCTAAGTGCCGGTCACGTTCCGTACTTTCGGGTCGTGACAGTTAGTATTACAGATCCGAGAGTCCGTGATGACTGGGAGTCGAAACCGGAGATGGTAATTTTGTCACGAGCGAGGTGCTGTACGCTCATGCAGATTTCCTTCAACACCCGAACATTAAGGAGATTGACCGAGGATCCATTATCCACCAGGATCTTGCCTATCTTGATATCATGGCAGTATCCAAAGACATATAGGGGACGGTTGTGGTCGCACGTCCCCAGGAGAAGGTCTTCGTCACCGAAAGTGATGTCGGTCGTGTGCACTTCTTCCAGTTCATCCTTCATCCTTTCTGCGGCGAGGAAGGCTTGGAATTGCTCGGGTTCTTGTAACGCCTTGATTAATGAATCTCGCGCTTCTTTTGATAATAGGAGGGCATCGAGAATGCTGAGCTGAGAAGGTAGCTTTCTTAGGTGCGCTAGGATGTTGTAGTCCACCTTACCCTTCCTGGGAGGGTCCTTGGCAGTCAGCTCTTTCATGACTTGGTCATCTAAAGCGATATCCCCAGTGACCTTTTCCTTTCCCTTATCTTTTCTATTTGCGAGCCCGAGATTCTTTTCCGGGAGCGTGCGATTGCGCAGCTGAATGTTCTCGCAGGCCTCCGGTTCTTCCTCTTTCTCTAAGACGGACTCTTTAAAGAGAGGGCCCAAAGCCATTTCCTCATCAGAGTCGCTCCCAAAGGTAAGAACTTGTGATCCTCCGGCGTCGACCATGTAACAGCTGCCGGTAGTTCTTTTGTGCCTGTCGGTTATACTTCTTTGCTCCCGACGAGTTCTGCGTTTCATGCGCTTAAAATGTTGCTGGTGAGCAACATATCCCTGCCACCATATCTTAAAAGCGTCGCACTCCTCCGTAGGGTGTGAAATTTTCCGATGATATGAGCAATAATTAGGGTGCCTCTCCGCCCCATCGAACGCGTTCTTTTCCGAGGGTGGTAGCTTCATCCCCACTGACATGGCTTTAGCGAACATCTTCCTCGTCTTGTACTTGTTTTTATTCGCATCGGATGTCTTTTGATCTGGCGGGAGTGCTTGGACTTTTTCGTTTAGTCGCCATTTCTTGGCTCCTTCCGATGCAGCCATCTCACGCTCCTGATCGACTTTACTCTTCAAACGAATCTCGTCTAGAAAGGCATCGATCATTTCATCTGTTGGCCATACAAGTTCTGGCTCAGGCTGTGCCCCCAGTTTCTCAGTGCCAGGAGTTTTCTCATCTTCCGAGTGGGAAATCAGATGACAACTCGTCACATATCACTCGGATTCATCCGATGAGCTCTCTCCATCATCTTCCTCCTGAAAGACGTGGTTGAGGAACTCTTGTAGCGTGACGGGAGTCCGCGCCTTTTAATTGTACTCCTCCAGCGCGTCAATCTGTTTCTGCAAATCCGTGCGCTTGTCTCCAGGCTTCATGGGCTTTTTGGATCTCTTCTTCTTTTTCTTCGAAGATTTTGACGGTTGGGTGTGAGTACTTGGGCCGTCACCACGAATCTTTATAGTTGGGCGCGGCTTCAACATCCCTTCGATGATTTGAGGTTCAAGCGGGTTCTTCCATTCGACCGCTGGGCACGCATGAAGGTCACTCAGCAATCTTTTGGTTTTAGTTGACAGCACGACCTCCCATGGAGCTTCTTCAATAAAGGAACAGGTTGCCCCCGGTGTATCTGCTTTCTTAGGAGTATGCGGCTGTGATGGGTTCACCTTCCACTTTTCGGATAGTGCAAACTTCCCCTGGAGGTATTGATCTTCAATCCATCCTTTGAAAATTAAGCAATCCTCAATCGGATGTCTTACCATTTGATGGTAAGGGCAATAGTTGGGGTTATTCACCTCAGTGGGTTGTGGCGGTCGCCTTGGATTTGGCAAGTTTATAAGTTTGTTGCGTACTGCCAGCTCGAATAACCGTTTCGTCTTGTCCCGCGGGAACGAGTAGGGACGCTTCATCTTCTCATTATAATACCGCTGTCTTTCTTCTAACTGATCCGCCAGCTTTGAGGCATTGGGTTGCTGCTGAGCATTCGCGACGAAGGTTGCCTTCCCTTTCCCTTGTCACTGCGAGGCTCCGGCTTCGGGAGGGACGGTCTGTGACCCATCTGGTCCATCTGGGCCAACTTGTCGATCAAAGCCTGAAACGTGGTCGGCTTAAAGAACATCATAAACTGGGAGATAGTGGCATGAGGGTCTAGGGTTCCCACGAAGATGCCCACCGGGGGCGCTTCCTCAATGCGTTGTTCGCATTTCGACTAAAAATTTCGCCAGCGTATAGCGTACTGGTCCCACGTTTCGCCTGGTTTCACCCTGGTATTAATTAATGCTGTTATCGGAGTGCGTTCGCTGGCGCTTGCGAATCGCTGAGTGAATAGCAATTCCATTTCAGCAAACGTCTTGATGGAATCGTTCGGGAGTTCTGAATACCATTCGAACGCTGTTTCTGATAAGCTGCCCACGAACTGGCGAAGCAACAGTTTATCGTCACCGCCGGTGTTACCGCAAAGGGCCCTGAACTGGGCAACATGTTGGTGGGGATTGCCAGTCCCCTTATACACGTGGAATTTTGGTATTGTATAACCCGGCGGATATTTGATTTGGTCGTACGAGCTTGGATATGGTCGTCCCGTTTTTACGACTTGACCAGCTGCCTCAGTCACATGATGAACCCGGATTTGCTGGGCTATATAGTCATCCAAGTCAGCCTTAGAGATTGTCTCCTTCTTAGCCGTTGAGAGAGCCGGTGGTGGATTTAACGTTTCTCCCCTATCGTCTTCAAGGACGATCGGAGGATCCTCAGCAGGTGGGTTTTGTTGGATCATCATTCCCACCATGTCCTGGAATAAGTGAGCCATTTGCTTTATATTAGCCACTTATTCCGCAACCTCTTTATCTTTCTTTTCCACTATCCTCCGGAGGAACTCGGCGTCGGTTTCTTGTTCTTGTTGCTGATCCGAGGATGCCTTGGGGATTTCTTTCGGCCCAGTAAGTGCGGCCATCACGGTCATCATTTCTTGAGCTTCTGCTGTTGCTCCTGAGCTTTGGTCATCGACCGGGTAAGCGGTCTATACCCTGTAGACGCACGGCTATCTTCCTTCCCCTACGCCATGTATACAGTATGGACCATCCTGCCCCCAGCCTTAGGGCGTCTGGGCTCAGCGCTTTTAGCTTTCGTTGCAGGCCCGGGGATCTTCTCTGGCCTCTTCTTTTTATGAGCAGTGGAAGTTGAGGGGGTCGTTGAAGTGGGCACCCAGACAGCTTTTCGTGGCTTAGCCTGGTGACTGACTTCCTGTTGGATTTTCAGCTTCTTGTGCTGGCGGGAGAAATTTGAATCGATCACCGAGTCTCGGGTCTGCCGCCAGACTTTATAGATTTGGGAGGACAGCCGTTGAGGAGATTGGGGTTGTTCTGGCTTTACTTCTACAGCCTTTTTCAGCAGAAGGGGAGACCTCTTTAGCACCACGGTAGGAGAATTCCTACGCACCTTATTTAGCATCTCAAAGCTGTTCCCAGTTGGAACGGCAGCATTAACTTCTGCCATCGGGGCTGGAGGAGTTAGCCCACGAGGGGAGTTGCCTCCGGCCTTCCTCACTCGGTGCCAGTAACGACGTCGAGCGCGTCGTGCTGATGGAACCGGCTTGGTGAGGGCGATAGTCTCATCTTGCCCCCTGTGTAGATGGGGGGTCGCTGCTGGTGTCAGCCTGTCAAAGACCGATGTCTTTTGGGTAGCAGGAGCGGGAGATGGAGCCGTCAATCTTGTAAAGACGGACTTTTTGGCAGAGGAAGCCGCCTTGACGACTTCAGGAGCAGGACTGGTTACTTTCTTAGGAGCAGCCTTCTCTGGGATTGTAGGCCCCATCGCGGGTCCACAGGAGCTCTGGCCCAATCTGGAGAAGACCGAGGCGCTGGTGTTGGGCGACCCGTTGAGAGGAGCCGCGGTAGGTGTAAGCCGATCAAAGACCGACTTCTTGGGAGCTTCCGTTGTCAGCGTAGGAGCGGTGAAGCTCGTTGGCGGGAGCATGGTCCCATAAAACAACCCTGTGGTGGCTCGAGTGACCTGTTCCACGGGTATTGTGATAGCGAAGCAGCTTGGGGTCCGTAGGCTACACCTCCTGGCGAGGCAGAGCGCCGGTTGCAGTTGCAGTTGGAGCATTTCGCACAAGTGGAAGCCATTGATTCTTTGCTTTCTGCAATAAGCAAGACGCCAAGTCTTAGTACCTTGAAACCTAAGGGAAACCATTAGCGAACCGTGTTTGGTTCGCGAATACGACACACGAAGTGTGGAGTGGAAAGAGGAAAAGGTCCCACCGGGCATGCCAGAATCTGTTCCCCTGCGAATGGCGGCCAAGACACGGACGTCTCGCCTGAGATTCGGGGCAGATGCTAATTGGTGCTATCCGTCTACCTCTCTGAAGATGCCAAGTTGGTTTATGGCACCGTATATCGAAGGTTTAAATGGATGTGTCCGATGTAGCAGATTTCGTCAGATTCCCCCTCGCTTGAGGGGTTTTTTATTGTGGGGATGCTCTTCCCTGCAGGCGCAAGCCCCTGCAGTTAATTACGCTACCGCACTGCGGTAACCACTTTCTCCTTTTCCAGATGGTCACTTCGTGTCGTGTGTGTTAATTTTTTGTTTAGTTGCCCGTGGATTGTATACGGAGACTGACTTATGTCGTCGCCCGTAGGGCGTGGACTAGTCCAAATCCGTATTATCTTACATTTGGGTTTGAGGGTTTGGTTTTAAGGATACGTTAGCCTCATTGGAGACTAAGATCGACTTAAACGTTTGTTAAAGATATGTTAGACTAGTTTTTAGACTAAGATCGACTTAAACGGGATCGTTTAGATCCAACAATAGAGCAATTAAGGGAGCTCTGTTGTTTAGTTTAGTGACATCACGGTCAGTAGGTAGTTTAAGGACATTGCGGTCCATAGATAGTTTAAGGACATTATGATCCAATGTTAGTTTTAAGACGTTGCGGTTAAGGTTAAGGACGTCGTAGTCCGTGGATTTTAGGACTCCACAGTCCGATATTAGTTTTAAGACATCACGGTCAAGGTTAAGGGCTTCATAGTCCGTTGTTAGTTTTAAGACATTCCGGTCAAGGTTAAGGACGTCATAGTCCATGGGTTTAAGGACCCCATAATCCGATGTTAGTTTTAAGACATCCCGGTCAAGGTTAAGGACGTCATAGTCCATGGGTTTAAGGACCCCACAGTCCGTATCAATGTGTAGTCATCGGGACCCGTCACCTCTTTGAAGACGTTGAGGAATTACAATGCCAAGTATCAAAGGAGTGAAGAGATGTACCCTTGAACCAAGGTAGATTAAATAGTCTTTAACCCAAGTTGGGACCAAGACCAATCGATTATGTTATGAGCCTATTGGCCCAGTTAAGTTTGGATTGAGGAATTATGGCCATCTTGGGCTAAGTCCAATCATGTTTGGAATATTGGCTTTCTGTTGGTCCATTGAAGGAGAGGCTTTGCCTCTAGAACTTAGCCAATTGGGCTGAAGTTAGTGTTAAACGCTAAAGACCAATCAGTGTTGAACACTGGGAATGAGATTGACAAGTTAGTGTTTAACACTAAAAGATAGTTGGTGTTAAACGCCAGCAACAGGGCTTTCAAATTAGTGTTAAACACTAAAACAAATCAGTGTTAAACACTGGCAACAGAGATCTCAAATTAGTGTTAGACATTAAGGTAATCAGTGTTGAACCCTGGTGACAGAGATTTTAATTTAGTGTTGAACACTAAGAAAATTAATATTAAACCCTGTTAACAGAGGTTTAATTTAATGTTAACACTAAGAAATTCAGTGTTAAACACTGCAAATAAAGTTCTTCAATTAGTGTTGAACACTAAGGTAAATCAATGTTGAACACTGGATTCAGAGGTTCCAATTTAGTGTTAAACACTAAGGCAGGAGGGGTCACGTGGTAGCACGTGAGGGCGCCCTCCCCTGCGGAGTTTTTCAGGGGTCACGTGGTAGCACGTGACCCTGCTCCTTTGCATTTTTGTTTAAGACTTAAATTCTTCATTAAATCCCCATTTTCTTGAAGAATTATATTCTTAGATAGAGTTGAACTCTAAATTCTTTTCTGTAGGAATTAAATTCCTCATATATGTGAAGAACTGGATTCTATCATAGGGTTCAACCCTAATAATAACTTTAGAGAAATTAAATTCCCACTTTCTCTTAGAGAATTACTCTTAGATAGAGTTAAACCTTTAATTTATATTCTGAGGAATTGAATTCCCATATATGTGAGGAATTAGGTTCTGTCATAGGGTGAAACCCTAATTTCTTCTTTCTTAAGAGAATTAAATTCCTGTTATTTTGACAGAATTAAGTTCTTAACTGGTTCTGTTCATTTCAAAGGAATTAAATTCTTATAACATTGGGTTAAACCCTAATTTTATTTCAAAGGAATTAAATTCCTATAGTTCCGTGAGAATTAAATTCTCAAACTTCCATTCCCTCTCTATGCTTTGGATCTGCATGGCAGGATCTCAACCCAATGAGAATTAAATTCTCAATTCATGGGGAGATGTGCACTTTGCAGATCCTCTACTAAAGAGAGAACTAAGTTCTTCTTTTTAATATAAGAGTTAAACTCTTTTGAGAATTAAATTCTCTTTTTTAAAGGCCTTCCCTTTCTTACCCAATGTTTTCTTCTGCAGCAGATCAAATTCTTCCAAAGTCTCAAGGCTCTATTTCTTTTTCTCTCTCTGTCTCTGTATATAGATCTCTGTATACGTCCCTCTCTGTATCTTTTCCTCTCTTTTCTGGCTCCTATTTATAGGAGAAGGAAGAGAATCAATCAGTCTTAGTGAATCATTCATTGAGGGATTTGATTTGCATTCATCATTCATCTGGACCTTTGGATTATTAGGTGAATTTTATTCACCAATGGATTTTAAATCCAAAGATATTCCTTTGTTATTTCGGTTAGATTTTAAGGGGAAATCTTTCCAAGTTCAAGATTTTTCCATAGATAGGTGATATTTAATCACCTTTAAATCTTTAATCCAATCGGTTCCAAATAATCATTCTCCTTTGGAAAGATTTGAATGCTGTTCAGAATTTAATTCTGTTAAATAGATAGGCTTTGAAAGCCGGTCACGTGTGGCCACTTGACCCTTGGTCACGTGTAGGCACGTGACCCCCTGGAAGAAGCTTTCTTCTTCTTTCTGCGCTCTATCTTCTAGCCGCTGTTCAACCGTTATGTGCCAACACGTGACCCCTGGTCACGTGTGAGCACGTGACCCTTTCTGGAGCCTTTTCTTTGATTTAATCAAGGAGCTGAATCTGCCTTTGCCGCTGCTTTTAATTGTCACGTGGCAACACGTGACTGCTGGTCACGTGCTAGCACGTGATGCCTCCTCCGTAGGCTTTCCTGATTTTAAATCAGGAAACATGTGGCTGGGGGGATTCGATCACAAGGGCTACGTCACAGTGATGCAAGACTTTATCAATGAACTACAAGTGCTTTCTTGCTGTTCAAAAGCAATTCAAATACTTATAGTGTACACAGGATTGCAAATATACCATTTGTACATTAAATTTTAAATTAATTTTCTGTACATTGAAATTGGAGTTATTACATTCTACCCTCCTTACAAAAATTCCGTCATCGAAATTTACTATTATTTTAAGGACTAGTTTACAAACAAATGAGGGTATCTTGCACGCATGCCGTCCTCACGTTCCCATGTTGATTCTCCTGGTGAATCTTTTCTCCACATCACTCGAACCAAGTTTACTTCCTTGTTCCGAAGTGACTTTACCTTTCTATCCAGGATTTCAACAGGTTGTTGCTTACCGGATAAATCTGGATGTACAGTGAGCTCGGAGTGATCAAGAATATGGCTGGGGTCACTCACATACCTTCTGATTTGGGATATGTGGAATACATTGTGCACTCCTTCCAATGAAGGTGGATGTGCCAAGCGATAAGCCACTTCTCCGACTCATTCGAGTATGTCGAACGGTCCAATATACCTCGGACAGAGCTTACCTCGTCTTCTAAAACGAATCACTCCACGGTTCGGAGATATCTTCAAATATACATGTTCTCCCGATTGGAACTCCAAGTGACGGTACTTTGCATTAGCCTAGTGGTTATGTCGATCTTGGGCTATGCGCATTCTTTCTCTGATAGTGCGGACCACATCTACAGTTGCTACTATCATCTCAGATCCAAGGAGTTCTCTATCTCCGATGTCGTCCCAACTTAATGGCAATCGACACTTCCTTCCATAAAGCACTGCAAACGGTGCCATTCCGATACTTACTTGGTAGCTATTGTTGTATGAAAACTCCACAAGATGTAGGTGATCTTCCCATGATCCTCCGAAGTCTAGCATGCACGCTCTTAGAATATGTTCAAGTATCTGAATAGTTCGCTCAGACTGACCATCTGTTTGTGAATGATACGCTATGCTGAAGTTCAGACTTGTTCCCAAGCTATCTTGCAAACTCTGCCAAAATTGCGATCGGAATCTGGTGTCACGATCGGAGACAATGCAAACCGGTACTCCATGTAATCTCACGATTTCCTGCATGAGTTCATGGGTATCAGAACTAGTACACATTGAAGAGTTTAAATCTTACTTAGATTCTTACCTCCATGTACTTCTTTGCTAGTGTCTCAGTAGATTGGCCAACTCGAAATGGGATGAAGTAAGCCGACTTTGTGAGTCGATCCACAATAACCCATACCGCATCGTTACCTTTCGTTCTGCTAGGAGGTGCAGTCACGAAGTCTATAGTGACGTGTTGCCACTTCCATTCTGGAATAGGTAACGGTTGAAGCAAACTGTAACGCCTTGAAAAGTCGTTTTGGTGTTTTCCTGAAAATCGGTGAAAATTCGGTATTTTTCCGTAAACCGTCTTTTTTGTTATTTTGCAGTTTAGGACTAATTATACCTAATTTGGTTAGGTAATTGCTATTTTTTAGTAGTAAATGAGTTACTTATGAAATTCTGGTCGTTTAAAAATTTCCCTAATTTTTCATTTTTTAATATTATTTTAAGCCGGTAAGAAAATACATTAAATTAGCGATAAAAACAAATTTAAATGGGCTAAATTTAAGCTTTAAAATTATGTTAATTAAAATCTAGTTGTAACATAAATTTTTAGTATTTTATTTTAAGTTTTAACTAATTTTTATTATAGAAAACGAAATTTATTGAATTTAAGCTTAAACTTGCAATTTTGGACTTGTAGGGGGTCTTTTTGCATAATTTTTTTTATGCACTCTCACACACACATCCACACATCTCCCTTGGCTGGCCCAAACTGCAGAAAATTCCCCCTCTCTCTTTTGTTTTAAAATTCTTTTGTTAGGGATAAATTGAGTTGAATGTGTAGGTTTTAAAATATAATATTTCGGAGGTATGGTGTATTTGACTTTGAGCGGGGTTTGACTTGGTGTCATTTCCCATACACCCCACCATTCCCCTCCTCCCTCCTCTGGCCAAAACTTGTAGCCCTCCCCCTTCATTTTTCCCCTCTCTTTTTGTTCACAAATTCATCTCAAAATTCAACAAAATCAACAAATTTCTTCACAATTTCAAAGCAAAACCCTATTTCCTCTCATCTCAAACCTAAGTGGGTTCAAATCTTGGAGAAAGATGGCATCTTTGGAGGCATCTTGTTCTTGCTAGATCTCTAGTGTGAGGTATAATTTCTAATCTAAGGTTAATTTGTAGTTAAAGTGTGCTAATTAGGACTTGCATGTTGTGTTAGTGTGAAAATTATAGCTAAATCCTAATCTAGTTTTTTCTAGTTCATGGTTTGAAATTAAATTAGGGTTTAGAACACCATTATGAGATTAATTAAGTTATTTTGTTATCTAGTTATTATACAAACCTAATTTAAGAGATTACTTTGCTTATGCGGGCATCGATATGTGTTAATTTATGTTGTTCAAGTGTGAAATTGGATTTAATTGATGGTTATAAAAATCAAGAGAGGGTTGTTTATGGAAAAAAATATGATTTGAAGCATTGTAATGTGTTATAATTAAAGTGATTGTGGTTAACTAGTTATGCGGTTGGATGTTCTTGCTAGTTTGTGTTAACTTTATCGCTAATTGTCGATGTTTGCACCAAACTGCAAATTTCTAGCTTACTAGTTTTGTTATAAAATATTATGGTGAATTATTTGCAATATCTTGATGATATTTTTGGTATATCCTATGACATTTAGGATGTGTGAGTGTGGATTTTTGAGTGTTCGGGTTTTAGTTTTTCCGGACGACCAAATCGACGTTTTAGTTAGTTTTTGCGATTTTCGCGTGTGTTCCGCGCACCTTGTGCACGTTGTACCTAGCTTGTGAACGTTAGTATTTTCGTTTGGGTTTTGCATCGTTCTCGATATGTAACCTTATGTTGGTATTGATGTAAATTCCAGGTTCGGTCGCGGAGACGTCAGACGCGGCACGAATGGGGAAAGCGGTGATTGGACGTGACTAGCTAGGGATTCCGGTGAGTAGATGTAACATCTATGGGGGACTATCGTTGGATGGCGCAAGTCGCCCGATAGTTTTAGTAGCTTAAAAAGATTCTTAGTAATGTTAGTAATTAGGGGTGTAATACTTGTATGATTATTTGCTACATTCCTGCCTTATATTGACATACATATGTGAACCCATTCTATAGGACACCTGCACCATTGCCAGGGTTTTTATATGCAGCACGAGCACTATTCATGCTTACACACACACCCTGGTAATTGCCATGCCACCACACTAGATAATCTATAAATTAAAACCTTTTACTATAATTGATACTTAAACTTGTGCTATTGCCTTTAATTCCTTAAAATGAAATCGTAAGATTGCTATTCATGTGTATGTACCTCATCATATTATTTGTTCATGCCTAGTCTATTAATCACACATCGCAACTTGATTATTGATACCATATGCATTCATTATCATTGACATATGCACTTATGAGGATTTCTTGAGATTTTATGATATTCTGGATTTCGGGGGAAAGCCGCAAAATTTCTAAACTTATTATTTTTTTTAAATATGTAAATTGCGGTTTTCTAGTGATGTAAGTGTCGTCCACCATGAGTTTGCTGTGGTTTTCGAGACCCGTTTCGAGGAGTTGGATGAACCTCTCGGGTACATGGTGGGCCCGGTAAGGTACCCCGGGGCAAGAAGCTCGTGTTGCTGACGATGAGCCTGGCAGGGGACGGATTACCTACCGGTGACTTTTTGGGATGGCGGATATCCAGATGATACCGACCGTGGCCGCGAGATGATGAGATATTGATATTGAGATGGGTCAGCCGGATGGCTGAGGCCAGAGATACTATGACATGGATATATGAGATTTGTGATAGTTTTGAGGTGTCGTTGTTGGACACAGGTTCTTGTTGATTCTATTGGTATTGTGCTGGTGTTTCAAAAGAGATTCCTAAAGGAAAACATGATTTCTTATACTTACACATTCAGATCACGAGTTGGTTCATATTGCATTCATACCTGCTAGTATATTCATATTGCATACATACCTGCTTTTATGTCCTGCCATACCTGTATTATAGATGCTAGGATGCTTGTGTGCATACTTGCGATAGCCTCTATAGATGTTATTTATTACTCACGAGTTGGCAACTCACCCCCGTTGTGCCACAGCCTTTTGCAGGTCCGCTCCGTCAATACAGTAGCGGCGGGCGCACTTGCTTCTTTTGCCTCTTTTGCCTGGACTTGAGGTTTTGCTCTTAGGTGGGTTATATCATTATTTTTGTACCACCTTGTATATTCTTTGTATCTAGTGTACTCCATCTACTGTATCTACCAGTATTATTGTATATTCACTTAGAGATGAGACTGTGAGGTTTGTGAACTTTTATGCTGTATTTTGGGGTCGAGCTCACTTGAGTCGACATGCTGTTTATCTCATGCTTCATTATGATTATTTTGCATGTTATTGTTTTATATTGCGTGGGATTTGTGACCGCCTTATGGCGAAGAGCTAGCTCCCGCTTGGGGATGCCATATTTGTTGGATTTATATATATTCTTGTTGTACCCATTTTGGGGGCCAGTATTTACAAAGGAGACTCTGCCGAAATTTTCGGAAAAATTGATATTGTTTTTAAAAAGGTTTTATATGACTTATTTGATAAACTCGCTTTCAATTGATTGGGTTCTCTTCACTCTTTTGCTTATTTGGTTTTGGTTTCTGGGCTTTGGCTTACTTATTTTACGGACATCTTGAGACGTTTCGTAAACTTAAGTGCCAGTCACGTTCCATACCCTGCGGGTCGTGACAAAGTTGGTATCAGAGCGATAGGTTTTACCTTTTTGAGTGTAGGATGACCCTTGGTAGATGGAGTAAGTGACTTAAGTAGGGTAACGTAGCGTGTGTATGTCCGCGGCATACTTGCAATACGGTACTCCGCCTAAGTTACTTTAGGATATACTTGCTTGAAATTCCTTCTTCAATTCCGTGTATCCTATGATCCTATTGCACTGTTCTTACTATCCGTTTTCCTGTAACAGCCACTATGCCGCCGAAGTCTACGAGGGCACAGAGGGCTGCCGCCCGAGGCGAGATTCGAGCTGGCTCGTCCGGGACTAGGACTGAGCAGGATGGTATGCCTACGCCGCAGGGACAGACCGATCCACCTTCCCCAGGCCGTATGGATAGGCTCGAGACTGGTATGGAGGAGCTGCGACAGATGATGGGGGGCATGCAGGAGCTACGTCAGATGGTAGGATCCCTAGTTACAGCCAGTCGTACACCGAGGCCGGATGACGTACCTACTACATCACAGACGACCATGATACCTGCTCCTACTACTACCACCGTGGCCATTCCGGTTTCGCTACAGGATTTCATGAGGCTGAGACCTCCAGTATTCACCGGCACCGAGGCAGCGGAGGGCCCACAGACGTTCCTTGACAGTTTAGCCAGGATCTGCCGTTCGCTGAGATGTTCGGACGATCGATGGGTAAAGCTTGCGAGTTTCCGACTAGAGGGTCTCGCGCAGATATGGTGGGAGTCAGTCTTGAGAGGTCGAGCTGCAGGTCTACCGCCTATGACTTGGGCCGAGTTTACAGCGGTCTTTCTAGCTCGTTTCCTCCCAGAGAGCGCTCGTGACACCAGAGCTCGTAGCTTCGAGGCCTTAGTCAAGACACCTGGGATGACGGTGTCTGAGTATGACATCCAGTTTACACAGTTATCCCGATATGCTCCGTATTTGGTGGATACCGAAGAGAAGATGGTGAAGAGGTTCGTACAGGGACTTGATGCCCAGCTATATCTTTCCATTGGCGCCCAGCACTACGACACTTATTCAGCTGCTATGGATACGGCATTACGGATGGAGGCACGCATATCACAGAATTCAGCCGTTTCTGGGCCGAAAAGGAATCGCACCGATGTACCGTCTCAGAGGCAGCATGCCAGATTCTTTCCGAGAGATAGTCCTGGCAGAGGATTTGGACGGGGACAGTTATATGGTTCATATCCCCAGGGACAGCAGCCGTCGCCAGGGTGTTTTGGGTGCGGGAGTCTGCACCATCTTCTCAGAGACTGTCCGGCGAGACGAAAGGGAGCAGCGACAGTTCCGCATGTGACCCTACCACCATCACCACCCCCTCCTCAGAGAGCCCTACTTCCTACCATCGGCGATGCTCCACGCCAGTTAGGTGCACCCAGAGGCCATGGGCGCGGCGGTCCTGTTCAGAGAGGACGAGGAGGCAGAGGCCGAGGTCGAGGTCAGCCCGCTATCGGTGGAGGACAGGCCTGAGTTTTTGCTTTGACACCGCAGGATGCGCAGGCATCCAATGCCGTTGTGACAGGTACCTTGCCAGTTTGTTCTTTCAACGCACGGGTATTATTCGACCCAGGTTCCACACATTCGTACGTCTCTACACACTTTGCACCGATGTTGTGCCGTGAGTCGTCGTCGTTAGATCATCCGCTTGTTGTTGTTACTCCGGTAGGCGAGTCGTTTGTCGCTCGTTTTGTATTTCGATTGTGTTCCGTTCGTATCGGGGAGAGGGATTCATCAGTTGATTTAATTCTCCTCGATATGTTGGACTTTGATGTGCTTCTGGGCATGGATTGGCTAGCCACTTGTTATTCTTCGGTGGACTGCCGTGAGAAGGCAGTCATATTTAGCTTTCCGGGAGAGCCAGTCCTTGTTATTTAGGGAGACCGCAGCGTCACCCTTCCCAGCTTGATTTCGTCTCTTCGCGCTGGTCAGCTCTTGTGGAAGGGATGTCAGGGATTCTTAGCGTATATTTGTGATACTCGAGCTGCAGAGGTTCCGTTGGACCGGGTCCCGGTTGTTTGTGAGTTCCCTGATGTTTTCCCTGATGAGCTACCTGGGCTACCACCTGAGCGCGACGTTGAGTTCTGCATCGATTTGATTCCCGACTCGGGGCCTATTTCTATACCGCCTTATCGGATGGCCCCGGCAGAGCTTCGAGAGCTGAAGGATCAGTTGCAGGATTTGTTAGATAAGGGGCTTATTCGACCTAGTGTTTATCCGTGGGGTGCTCCGGTCCTGTTTGTCAAGAAGAAGGATGGAAGTTTGCGCTTATGTATCGACTACCGCCAGCTGAACAAAGTTACCGTTCGGAACAGATATCCGTTGTCACGCATTGATGATTTGTTCGACCAGCTTCAGGGTGCGGGGTATTTTTCGAGGATCGACTTGCGATCAGGATACCATCAGCTGCGAGTTCGACATGAGGATATACCGAGGACAGCTTTCCGCACGCGCTACGGCTACTAAAAGTTTTTGGTGATGTCGTTCGGACTCACCAACGCCCCAGCAGCATTCATGGATTTGAGGAACCGTACATTCAGGCCGTATCTTGACTTGTTCATCATCGTGTTTATCGACGATATCTTGGTGTACTCCCGGAGCAGAGAGGAGCATGAGCAGCACTTGCAGATTACGTTACAGACTCTGAGGGAGCACTAGCTGTTCGCAAAGTTCTCCAAGTGTGCATTCTGGCTGGACAGCGTCGGATTCTTGGGTCACGTGATTACGAGAGACGGCATATGTGTGGACCCGAAGAAGATTGAGGCTGTTCAACAGTGGCCCCGACCTACATCGGTTACTGAAATCCGTAGTTTTCTAGGCCTGGCAGGCTACTACAGGCATTTTGTTCAGGATTTCTCCCGTATAGCTGCACCTTTGACCGGTTTGACCCGGAAAGGAGTTCCTTTCGTTTGGACGGAGGAGTGCGAGCACATTTTTCAGCAGCTGCGGACGTGTTTGACTACGGCTCCGGTATTATCTTTGCCTTCGGGATCAGGCGGATTTGTGGTCTATTGTGACGCTTCACGAGTAGGGTTAGTATGTGTATTGATGCAGCATGGCAGGGTGATCGCGTATTCTTCGCGGCAATTGAAGAAACATGAACAGAACTACCCTACTTACGATTTGGAGATGGCTGCAGTGGTCTTTGCACTGAAGATATGGCGACATTACCTATATTGCGAGTCGTGCCAAATATTCACAGACCATAAGAGCTTAAAATACATATTTCAGCAGCGAGACCTGAACCTCAGACAGCGTCGTTGGATGGAGTTGGTGAAAGACTACGACTGCGAGATCTTATATCACCCAGGCAAGGCGAATGTAGTGGCAGATGCTTTGAGCAGGAGGCCCGGGGGTAGTCTATCCTATTTGCGCGCAGTGCAGAGGCAGTCGTCAGCAGATTGGCAGATTTTATGCGACAGCCGAGTTGAGTTCGAGTTCACTCAGACAGGGGGACAGATCGCGCATGTTCATGCACGCCCACAGTTGCTTGACCGTATATATGAGGCACAGCGCAGCGATGACTGTTGTTCAGAGATCATGGCACAGATGGGATAGGGCCGATTTTCCGAGTTTGTGATTGATGATCAGGGGATATTACGATTTGGATCCATACTGTGCATACCAGATGCTGATGGATTGCGGCGCGATATTCTTGAGGAGGCACACCGATCGGTGTATAGTGTCCACCCCGGTTCCACCAAGATGTACCATGATATGAGAGAGACCTACTGGTGGGACGGGATGAAGAGGGACATTGCGGAGTTTGTATCGAGATGCCTGACTTGTCAGCAAGTCAAGGCCGAGCACCAGAGGCCCGCAGGAGAGCTACAGCCGT
This sequence comes from Agapanthus africanus, assembly GCA_030015575.1. Classification (NCBI taxonomy): domain Eukaryota; kingdom Viridiplantae; phylum Streptophyta; class Magnoliopsida; order Asparagales; family Amaryllidaceae; genus Agapanthus; species Agapanthus africanus. The sequence goes on along the minus strand of CM057337.1, from coordinate 63,652,888 downwards.
TACCTATTCCGGAGTGGAAATGGGAGCAGATTTCGATGGATTTCGTTGTGGGTCTACCCAGGACCATTCGAGGGTACGACTCCATCTGGGTGATCGTAGATCGATTGACGAAAGCGGCTCACTTCCTGCCAGTGAAGACCACTTTCAGCTTCGTTCAGTATGCCCAGCTTTACATCGACGAGATCGTGCGGTTGCATGGCGTACCGACTTGTATCGTGTCAGATCGAGGCACCCAGTTCACCAGCCGACTTTGGCAGAGACTTCAGGAGGCTTTGGGCACTCGTTTGAGCTTCAGCACAGCGTTTCATCCGCAGACCGACGGACAGTCAGAGCGGACCATTCAGACTCTCGAGGACATGCTCAGAGCGTGCGTTTTAGACTTCGGCGGTAGCTGGGATCGCCATTTACCTCTAGTGGAGTTCTCCTACAACAACAGCTTTCAGGATACTATTCAGATGGCACCTTTCGAGGCGTTGTATGGGAGGAGATGTAGATCGCCCGTTTGTTGGACCGAGTTGAGCGAGAGCAGTATTTTCGGGCCGCAGATTGTGCAGGAGACGACCGAGAAAGTGCAGTTGATCCGAGACCGGATGAGAGCGGCTCAAAGAAGGCAGAAATCGTATGCGGACAGGCGCCGTCGCAGATTAGAGTTCGCAGTTGGCGACCATGTTTTTCTGAGAGTCTCTCCGATGAAGGGCGTGATGCGTTTTGGGCGAAAAGGGAAGCTTAGCCCTAGATTCGTAGGTCCCTTCGAGATCCTCGAGCGTGTCGGCGCTGTTGCATATCGTTTGGCTCTTCCATCCAGCTTTCTCGATGTTCACCCCGTCTTCCATGTTTCGATGCTCCGCAAGTACCTACACGACCCTTCGCATGCGATTCGGCACCCGACAGTCCAGCTAGAGCGCGACCTTTCTTTTGCAGAGCAGCCGGTGGCCATCCTGGATCGGCAGGTGAAGAAATTGAGATCGAAAGTTATACCGACCGTCAAGGTCCTTTGGCGTGACCCGAGCAGCGAGGAGATCACCTGGGAGACCGAGGGCGAGATGAGGAAGAAATATCCCCATCTTTTTGAAGGTACGCGTAGCTATATTTTTAAATTCGGGGACCGAATTTCTTTGAGTGGGGAAGATTGTAACGCCTTGAAAAGTCGTTTTGGTGTTTTCCTGAAAATCGGTGAAAATTCGGTATTTTTCCGTAAACCGTCATTTTTGTTATTTTGCAGTTTAGGACTAATTATACCTAATTTGGTTAGGTAATTGCTAGTTTTTAGTAGCAAATGAGTTACTTATGAAATTCAGGTCGTTTAAAAATTTTCCCTAATTTTTCATTTTTTAATATTATTTTAAGCCTGTAAGAACATACATTAAATTAGCGATAAATACAAATTTAAATGGGCTAAATTTAAGCTTTAAAATCATGTTGACTAAAATCTAGTTGTAACATAAATTTTTAGTATTTTATTATAAGTTTTAACTAATTTTTATTATAGAAAACGAAGTTTATTGAATTTAAGCTTAAACTTGCAATTTTGGACTTGTAGGGGGTATTTTTGCATAATTTTTTTTGTGCACTCTCACACACACATCCTCACATCTCCCTTGGTTGGCCCAAACTACAGAAATTCCCCCTCTCTCTTTTGTTTTAAAATTCTTTTGTTAGGGATGAATTGAGTTGAATGTGTAGGTTTTAAAATATAATATTTTGGAGGTATGGTGTATTTGACTTTAATGGGGGTTTGACTTGGTGTCATTTCCCACACACCCCACCATTCCCCTCCTCCCTCCTCTGGCCGAAACTTGCAGCCCTCCCCCTTCATTTTTCCCCTCTCTTTTTGTTCACAAATTCATCTCAAAATTCAACAAAATCAACAAATTTCTTCACAATTTCAAAGCAAAACCCTATTTCCTCTCTTCTCAAACCTAAGTGGGTTCAAATCTTAGAGAAAGATGGCATCTTTGGAGGCATCTTGTTCTTGCTAGATCACTAGTGTGAGGTATAATTTCTAATCTAAGGTTAATTTGTAGTTAAAGTGTGCTAATTAGGACTTGCATGTTGTGTTAGTGTGAAAATTATAGCTAAATCCTAATCTAGTTTTTTCTAGTTCATGGTTTGTAATTAAATTAGGGTTTAGAACACCATTATGAGATTAATTAAGTTATTTTGTTATCTAGTTATTATACAAACCTAATTTAAGAGATTACTTTGCTTATGCGGGCATCGATATGTGTTAATTTATGTTGTTCAAGTGTGAAATTGGATTTAATTGATGGTTATAAAAATCAAGAGAGGGTTGTTTATGGAAAAAAATATGATTTGAAGCATTGTAATGTGTTATAATTAAAGTGATTGTGGTTAACTAGTTATGCGGTTGGATGTTCTTGCTAGTTTGTATTAACTTTATCGCTAATTGTCGATGTTTGCACCAAATTGCAAATTTCTAGCTTACTAGTTTTGTTATAAAATATTGTGGTGAATTATTTGCAATATCTTGATGATATTTTTGGCATATCCTATGACATTTAGGATGTGTGAGTGCGGATTTTTGAGTGTTCGGGTTTTAGTTTTTCCGGGCGACCAAATCGACGTTTTAGTTAGTTTTTGCGATTTTCGCGTATGTTCCGCGCACCTTGTGCACGTTGTACCTAGCTTGTGAACGTTAGTATTTTCGTTTGGGTTTTGCGTCGTTCTCGATATGTAACCTTATGTTGGTATTGATGTAAATTCCAGGTTCGGTCGCGGAGACGTCAGACGCGGCACGAAGGGGGAAAGCGGTGATTGGACATGACTAGCTAGGGATTCCGGTGAGTAGATGTTGTTGGAGATAGTGCCCTCAGAGTCAATTATTGGATCGCAGGCACGTGATTGCAATGATTGAGGGAGGACCTATCCCGGGACGACAGTCTTACTCGAGATGATAGTTTGCTATCTGGTTTACCTTTATCATCGTGTACTGCTTTAGGTGACATGACATGTCGCTATTGCACGTTGATAGAGCCCCTAGGATTCTTGCTTGACCACCGGCAGTATGAGGGCGATCATATAAGTGGGAGCTGGGGGTCTACAAGCACATCCTTAAATGGTCCCTAGTCGTAGGAGTTTCGAGACAGGGCATCGATTCTCCAGAGTAGACTAGTGTATACAGTCGAGACCCCGACGAGGGGCGGTGGCCGGTCTCACAAGCCACTGGTGTCAGTTGGTTCACCTAAGATGTATACAGGTGATCATTGGGTTATGAGTACACCGGACAGGACTCGCCGGGAACATGCTAGTTGGTCTTATACCTGACGTCAGATAGCAGTTCCCAGGTGACATGTGTACAGGTTAGTTCATCGACCTGGGGATCGTCATTTGTCTCGTGTGAGTTCCCACTGTACTTTGATTACTACCCTACCACGGCTCAAAGGAGTCGTGCAAACAGGTTTTAGTTGGGTACAGTCCCGAGCCATATGGAGGCAGTGAGCGGATCTTCGGGGGTTTCGTCTCTCCCGGTATTGGGGGTGAGGTCGCGCTGTGTCTAGGAGAGCCATTACACGAAGTCCTTGGCCAAGGCAGGAGATTTACTGGTAGGTATTCCAGTAGTATCTCAGGGTGTTCTGGGCTACACTCCGACACGACTTGTACCGCTTTTGGGGGTCTGACTTTTACCAACCCCCTAGGCCCGCCATGCGATGCTCATAGACGAACGGACCGGACTGTACGGATATTGTCACTGACAGGCTCAGTAGGGTGTCAGGATGAGTTCGCTCATCGACGTCCCTTTTAGTCAATAGCTGGTGGCCCGTTACGTATTGGCTTATACCTCTGACGGGCTAGTGGTTAAATCCACAGCCATTGTATTGACGAATCTTTAGAGTCTACCACACATTCAGTTACTCAGCTTTCGGGCGAAACGCTGTAGAGGCCGTATGGAGATATGGCAGGGTTCGATCAGATACGTGCGGTATTGCACGGATCATGATCGGACGGTTTTTACTAGCCGGCTTTGGCTTAAACCGGATCTTAGTATTTGATAGTGTAGTTTTGTCTCTTTGCATTTGTATTTCAGTCGGAATACAAATGCGGGTGTGTATGCACAGTATCGGGGTTTTCCTGTAATTTATTATGGGACCAGTTTTCTGGGGTTGCCAGTTTGCATTCCGTTCCGGCCGGTTTTCCTTTGTTCTTTCCCGGCCGGACTTTTCCGATGGAGGGGGTTATTTGCAAGTTTGCAAATAACACTTTGAGGAGGGGGTTTATTGCAAAAGGTTTGATTTGATGGAATTTAATGAGTATGGGTTTAGTGGTGGGGCCGGCCACTGTTTGAGTGGAATTTTGGATATGGCCGGCCACTGTTTGAAGTATGGTGTGTGTGTTGTTTTATTGTGTGGATTAATTTCCTTGGTAAGGAAATGAATGTTAAATTTTTGTGTGCTGGAATGTTGATGTGAGGATTAATTTATTTAGTGTGGGTGCTGTGTGATTCTTGGCTTAAAAAATGAATGAGCTTAGAATGGGCTCATATTCTTTTCACAGCAAGTAAGTGAGTGCTTGCTTGATGATTTTCCAGTGAGCACTAACAGGGGTGGCCGAGCTCATTTTCATCCAAGCTCATTTTCATGCATGCTCATTTTTCACCATCAAGCATCCATGAAATTCTAGTGCAAAAATCCTTCAACCATGGCAACCTCATAAACCCCATAGAGACAACGATTCTACATTATTCTACAGCAAATCTTGGACGCGTCGGCCAGCCAACTTCGCGCCCGAGTTGCCTCGGTATTGAGGTGGGATCCCGTAAAAGAATCCGGCTACGTGGTGCCCTTCCGGCGAGGAGGCGACCACCGGAGTTTTCCGCAGGAGATCGGGACGACGACGAGAAGACCGAAGGACTCGGATCACTCGGTATATCTCTAACCCGTCTTGTTGTTAGCTAGAACTAGTTTAATGGCCCGATCCGGGTGTCTAGTGCGCGGTGGTGCCGGTTTGCAAAGTCCGCAAAATTAAAGTTTATCACCGCTTCCGCATTTGGCCGTCGGGTTGACGGCCGGGGCGCCGCCGTGCACTTACAGTGGTATCAGAGCCACGCCATTAACTTAGTCTAGCTTTGTGTAATGTGTTTGCATTTCCGATCGATCAAAAAGTCCAAAAACCCGTATTTTGTCGCATCAGTTTTCTGTTGGAATTTTTTAGTGTCGAAAAATTTTTCAGGTTGTAAAATATTGATGTACTAAAAATTATAAGACCACTGTTCAAATTCGATGCACTGATCTTCTGACCAGACCGCGGAAGGGCGGCCAAAACCCACTTTTGGCCGCGCTTCCGCGGCAGCATTAAGGAATCAGTGGGTTGGGTTTCTACAGTGGGCTTCTGGGGAGATTTTAGGGTTTCTGGAACATTAACATTGGGCCCAGAATTTCTTTAACTGCTACAGTATTGCTTTGGGGCCCACTTGTTAAAATTTGATTGATCGGATATTTTAAACACATTTTTCACAGTATTTACATTATATCTGCGACCGTGAATGTCACTCGATCGGTAAATCTCGTCTAACTGCTATAGCCCGGTTAGACGGATTTGCGAACGTGACTTTCACGTTGATGTTCTATGTTTATGCTGTGATGTTGCGGATCGGTCGTGGGGGATAGCCTGGATGCAATGCTAGTACAGTTTTGTTGTATTATGTACATTTGATATTGCGGGGCGAGCGTCCGACATGTGGACTGCCGTCACTGCCTGTTTGTATTATTCTTTTGGGGCACGACCTGGTTGCGGTCGATGTACCCGTTGTATGTATATTTTACTTTCTGTACTAGGGTTACCCCACGGAGGGGTGCACGGATAGCCGGGTTCTAGAGGGCAACGGGCCCGCATCTCAGGGCAATGAGACGGAAGGGGGCTTCACTCCAGGATTGGCAGGCTATTCGCCGCACTCGTAGGGGGTATAGGATTTCATTGCACAGGCTATCCACACGACCAGGGGAACGTCGGGTTTCAGTAGTGGCTCTGTGAAACCCGGGGATCCCAGATATCTGTATTGTTCTGTGATGCTGTACATTTCTGTGATGTTGCATTTTATTCACGCCTTGAGCGAAATACTATATATTGGTATATATATTAGTAGATGTTGTATATGTTTTTCATCCGCGCTAGTCCAGTCCCCGCTCTGCCGTTAGTAAGCTAACCTAACGGGTGATGACGGGACCCAGTGGCCAATGCGGATGGCATATACGTACGTCAGTATATTTTCGTTCTTTGTGGTGTGATCAATTGATGGGACTGCATTGATTCGGATCAATGCAAGTTGAAACAAACCTATTCTGATGTTGTTGGAACACTTTTCAAAAAGCTGTTATTGCAAGGACGTTCACTTTTGTTTTGCATCGTGGTATTCATTTGGAATATCCTGCTCCTCAGTCGACGAGGCAAGGGCCGAGATCCCTTCACCGGGAGTGACCCCTTGGACAGAAGTTTGCATCAGGGCATTAACTTCACTATAGCCGATTACTTTTGCTTTGCATCGTGGTATTCAGTTGGAATATCCTGCACCCCATTCCACGGGGAAAGAGCCGAGATCCCTTCACCGGGAGTGACCTCTTTAGTAAAGGTTTTCATCACTATATTTTCTAAAAAGCTATCCGTTCTTTCAACGATATCAAGTTCACTACGTTAAAGGTTTTCGCCAGAAACCATTCGTAGCCCTCCGTCGTTTCATATGGGTAGTCAATAGTATTCAAGCTGTGTTTGTTGGCCTTAGTCAAGGCACAGTGTTTGGTAGCTATTGGGTATTCATATGTTGCATAGATAGATGCGTTGGTTTGGGACAGTCGTATAGCCTTGTTGGCCTTAGTCAAGGGCTTGTACGGGTGGGTTCAAATCAACCTGGACAATGACGGGTAGAACTTGACATGTGACTTATGATTTGTTGGCCTTAGTCAAGGTCATAAGAGCATGGGGCAGAAATCACATCGGGAGTTTCAAAAGAACTGAAACTTGCCAGATATGCGCATACCTTCTGGAGTGTGATACCGTGAGCGGATTCCGTCACGTTATCATGCGATGAGAGTTGGATCCCGATTCCCACTGATGAGTTAGTTTACTCCTCGGGTGACCCCGACTAATTCTTCTTTCAGGTATGGAGGAGAGTTTGAGGTACAGTGGGAGGTTTCCAGATTAGATAAATTGGTAACCATTCTGATCTTGGTTAGAGTGCACGCTGAGTGTTTCTTTTCTCTCTCTCTTTGGCAGCGACCATTGACCCGACCCTAAGACTATGACTCAGTGACCAAGTTGACCGAACCTACTTAACACTGGCTTTTGGATTGTCAGAGTTGCAGACCTCATTGCCACTCCTACTTTTACCCTTTTCTCCAGGACACCCCGTATTACTACGAACGTCCACTTCCATTGGACAAAACCATCGTATGGTTATATACGAACTCGAAGGAATTCGAGGATGGTTTCCGGTTCTGGAGAAAACGGATAGGATCATTCAGTTGTCTTTTCCCTTTTACCTTCTCTCAAGTTGTGAGTACTCCTTGGTTTAGGAAATAGTACACCTATTACGCAAATTGGATAGTCTTCTTCCAAACCTTAGGCTGGTGCCGACCGGTAGGGAATGAAGAAAACCAATTAGCCTAATCGGTGTGCAGAAGGTATTAAGATTAAGACAAAGCAAGGGATTAGTAAGAGGGCAAAGTAAATTGCGGCTGATATTCACGACCAAACCAAGTATTTCTTCGCCAATCCTAAATCACCTTTGTATTTCTCCAGGACACTCCGTATCACTACGAAGATCCACAGTTTATTGGATACTCCATCGTATGGTTATATACGAACTCGAAAGGAACTTGTTCCAGTTCGGGGATGGACACTGGTCCAGGAGAAATAGGAATAAGGTTTATTCAGTTGTCTTTTATCTTCACCTTCTCTCGCATTGCGAGTGCTCCTAGGATTAGGACAGTACACCCATTATGCTTATTGGATAGTCTTTTTCCAAACCATAGGCTGGTGCCGAACGGTAGGGAAGGAAGAAAACCAATTGGCCTAAAGGGGTGTGTAGAAGGTAATGACTAAAGACATATAAAGGGATTTGGAGAGGTGGCAAAGAATTATACGGTTATAGTTGTGAATCTGGATAATGGTAGAGGCATTACTAGGAATACCAGGATACCCCATCGAAACATTTCAATGTTTCAGTTCACTGTGTAATGTTAAAAGAAAACTGATTTCCCGATTAGATACTTACTCCAGGGTATGTATTTACCAGGTATGATTCTCACATCTGTATGGTTTTACAGATGATGAGTGGGAGTAGGTTATTGGGAATTGGGTGATCATCCTCATTATATCGGGATTCGTTGTAATCGGTGATATTTGAGGAAATCACCTGGGCTGTTTGCCGGTCGGCAAATATTTGGTTTTGAATATCCGCTTTTATGCACCAATTTCAAATTGATATATCTGTACGTCTATTTTCATAGAGTGAGATATACCTTTTGATATTATGTCGATGACATTTACCTATATCAGTGGATGGTTAGGTAAGGAGCATTAAACAGCGGTGTAATTCTTCTTAACCATAAGTACAGTTTTCAACCTACGATGCACAGTGAAAGAGTTGTTAGACTCAGCGGACTTATACAGAGTATTGTATGTTGTCCAGGGTCCATCAGGACAGAGGGGATGGTCCTCGTACTATGTTCAGTTTACTTATGGCTTCTCTAGTTTTTAGACAGGTGTTTCATGGAAACACAGGGTCTAAGTTTTGAGGAGTTGTAGGTATTTGAATACAGTAGAGAACCAGGTGTAGCAAGTATCGGGATTCTTCAAAGTGATCGAAGATGTAGATACTTGTGTATGGTATTCAGTTGATAGTAATGATAAAGAGAAATTCCTTCTCTTTCAGGTTACTCATAATTGGAAGCATTCCTAAGTTGAGTAACGCTGATCGGCCTCCTTCCATTTAGTTGACATGCACTGGAGATAGCTGCATGATTTGAATCTGGTTCAATTAAATCAGTGCCTCTGGTTCTATATTGGATATAGTACAGTTCATATCTTAACATAGTTAAGGTACGGGGAGTTGTCCGGCTTATGATTAAAACCAGACTCTGGATAACTCAAGGCACGTTTCTGTAATGGCTGTTTGTGGGTTGACCCAGGCTATGACGAGGGTTGACATTCTACCATAAGAAAGATCAATAGTGATATTGTTCTTGACTCGCCACAGTTTTAATAAAAATGGATTTTTCAGAAAACAGTAGTGGGAGTATGGTAGAACTGGAAGTGATTCCAGAACCGCAAACGATTACTGAAGATTTGATAAGGAACCTAAAGATTCAATCTGATTTGACATTCCATTGGCCACTCCGCAGATACGGTGGGTAACTTCAGGCACCCGAGAGGCACTCCGGTAGCCTCAAGGACGGTGACAGGGAAGTTCTTGTTTACCCACACTTGCTATTGTTGTTGTTCCAGGCTGCGAGACCCGGCAGGAGGATGAGTATAGCGTCGTTCTAAACTAGCTTTAGAAGTGCACGTCTATATGACTCTGCCAGAGGGTTGTCGTAGTCAGTGGGAGCAGCGGAAGCATTGGTGGACATCAGGCTTATGTCAATTCATAGACTAAAGCAGATATAGCGGAGATAGATCATCTGTTTCTGATGTGACAGTCATAGGTTTGACGTCATCAGAATAGGGGATGGATCTGTTGAGAAGGTAGTAGGAAGTGATTTTCCTATACTACGATCGGTTATACTTTGGTCGTCACACAGTGTTTTCTCCACATGGGACTTGGACTTAATATCAAACATACTGGTTACTAGATCTAAGGTTTTAGGTCTAGATTTGGGTGGTTTCCCAATCTGGGTACTGAGACAGCATTCTAAGAGTATTTAGAATGGACGACTCCTGGCATGGTGGTGTACCTGCAGGTAATGGAGTCACCCTCTCTAAAGGTGTCTTACAGACTAAAGGGGAGAGGGATGTGCATGATTGGCAGATCACTTGCTTTGGCAATTGAGTCAATCATGTGATGTCAAGTACCACACCAGATGTTGTTCTTGCAGTAGGTGTAATAAGTTGATATTGATCCAATCCTGGAGAAACAGTCGGAAGCAGTTTTAGAACATAAGTGGATGTTCTAGGGATATGATAACGACAGCCTCATTTGGGAGACAGTTATCATTCCAGGCTTCCAAGGTGACCTGGACGACAGGGAGGTTGTCAGAGATATAGTTTTCCCTCTGACGAGGGGCAGTATTTTGGACAGGTGGTCCAAGGTAATACAGAGGGTGGCATGGCGCAGGATACTGATTAAGTTCAGTTAACGATACAGTCTAAGAAGTTTGGATTTGGAGTTCATTTATGAGCTCGTTCCCATCAGACATCCAGACATTCTAAGACAGGTATTGCTCATTTCGGGAGATAGCTTTCTCCGCGAACTTGAGATATAGAGAGACAGAGAAAGGAACATCAGAGCGGATCCACTCGCTGAGGCTATTCCTCGAACGCAATAGTCTCGCAAACGAGCTTTGTGAGACTGACTTGTAGGGGAGTTGGGTGTTCGGTATCACACGGGCTGTGAGTATGCGACATCGCAATAATTAGCCTTGAGTGCAAGTGGGAGATTGTTGGAGATAGTGCCCTCAGAGTCAATTATTGGATCGCAGGCACGTGATTGCAATGATTGAGGGAGGACCTATCCCGGGACGACAGTCTTACTCGAGATGATAGTTTGCTATCTGGTTTACCTTTATCATCGTGTACTGCTTTAGGTGACATGACATGTCGCTATTGCACGTTGATAGAGCCCCTAGGATTCTTGCTTGACCACCGGCAGTATGAGGGCGATCATATAAGTGGGAGCTGGGGGTCTACAAGCACATCCTTAAATGGTCCCTAGTCGTAGGAGTTTCGAGACAGGGCATCGATTCTCCAGAGTAGACTAGTGTATACAGTCGAGACCCCGACGAGGGGCGGTGGCCGGTCTCACAAGCCACTGGTGTCAGTTGGTTCACCTAAGATGTATACAGGTGATCATTGGGTTATGAGTACACCGGACAGGACTCGCCGGGAACATGCTAGTTGGTCTTATACCTGACGTCAGATAGCAGTTCCCAGGTGACATGTGTACAGGTTAGTTCATCGACCTGGGGATCGTCATTTGTCTCGTGTGAGTTCCCACTGTACTTTAATTACTACCCTACCACGGCTCAAAGGAGTCGTGCAAACAGGTTTTAGTTGGGTACAGTCCCGAGCCATATGGAGGCAGTGAGCGGATCTTCGGGGGTTTCGTCTCTCCCGGTATTGGGGGTGAGGTCGCGCTGTGTCTAGGAGAGCCATTACACGAAGTCCTTGGCCAAGGCAGGAGATTTACTGGTAGGTATTCCAGTAGTATCTCAGGGTGTTCTGGGCTACACTCCGACACGACTTGTACCGCTTTTGGGGGTCTGACTTTTACCAACCCCCTAGGCCCGCCATGCGATGCTCATAGACGAACGGACCGGACTGTACGGATATTGTCACTGACAGGCTCAGTAGGGTGTCAGGATGAGTTCGCTCATCGACGTCCCTTTTAGTCAATAGCTGGTGGCCCGTTACGTATTGGCTTATACCTCTGACGGGCTAGTGGTTAAATCCACAGCCATTGTATTGACGAGTCTTTAGAGTCTACCACACATTCAGTTACTCAGCTTTCGGGCGAAACGCTGTAGAGGCCGTATGGAGATATGGCAGGGTTCGATCAGATACGTGCGGTATTGCACGGATCATGATCGGACGGTTTTTACTAGCCGGCTTTGGCTTAAACCGGATCTTAGTATTTGATAGTGTAGTTTTGTCTCTTTGCATTTGTATTTCAGTCGGAATACAAATGCGGGTGTGTATGCACAGTATCGGGGTTTTCCTGTAATTTATTATGGGACCAGTTTTCTGGGGTTGCCAGTTTGCATTCCGTTCCGGCCGGTTTTCCTTTGTTCTTTCCCGGCCGGACTTTTCCGATGGAGGGGGTTATTTGCAAGTTTGCAAATAACACTTTGAGGAGGGGGTTTATTGCAAAAGGTTTGATTTGATGGAATTTAATGAGTATGGGTTTAGTGGTGGGGCCGGCCACTGTTTGAGTGGAATTTTGGATATGGCCGGCCACTGTTTGAAGTATGGTGTGTGTGTTGTTTTATTGTGTGGATTAATTTCCTTGGTAAGGAAATGAATGTTAAATTTTTGTGTGCTGGAATGTTGATGTGAGGATTAATTTATTTAGTGTGGGTGCTGTGTGATTCTTGGCTTAAAAAATGAATGAGCTTAGAATGGGCTCATATTCTTTTCACAGCAAGTAAGTGAGTGCTTGCTTGATGATTTTCCAGTGAGCACTAACAGGGGTGGCCGAGCTCATTTTCATCCAAGCTCATTTTCATGCATGCTCATTTTTCACCATCAAGCATCCATGAAATTCTAGTGCAAAAATCCTTCAACCATGGCAACCTCATAAACCCCATAGAGACAACGATTCTACATTATTCTACAGCAAATCTTGGACGCGTCGGCCAGCCAACTTCGCGCCCGAGTTGCCTCGGTATTGAGGTGGGAGGCCGTAAAAGAATCCGGCTACGTGGTGCCCTTCCGGCGAGGAGGCGACCACCGGAGTTTTCCGCAGGAGATCGGGACGACGACGAGAAGACCGAAGGACTCGGATCACTCGGTATATCTCTAACCCGTCTTATTGTTAGCTAGAACTAGTTTAATGGCCCGATCCGGGTGTCTAGTGCGCGGTGGTGCCGGTTTGCAAAGTCCGCAAAATTAAAGTTTATCACCGCTTCCGCATTTGGCCGTCGGGTTGACGGCCGGGGCGCCGCCGTGCACTTACAGATGTAACATCTATGGGGGACTATCGTTGGATGGCGCAAGTCGCCCGATAGTTTTTGTAGCTTAAAAAGATTCTTAGTAATGTTAGTAATTACGGGTGTAATACTTGTATGATTATTTGCTACATTCCTGCCTTATATTGACATACATATGCGAACCCATTCTATAGGACACCTGCACCATTACCAGGGTTTTTATATGCAGCACGAGCACTATTCATGCTTACACACACACCCTGGTAATTGCCATGCCACCACACTAGATAACCTATAAATTAAAACCTTTTACAATAATTGATACTTAAACTTGTGCTATTGCCTTTAATTCCTTAAAATGAAATCGTAGGATTGCTATTCATGTGCATGTACCTTATCATATTATTTTTTCATGCCTAGTCTATTAATCACACATCGCAACTTGATTATTGATACCATATGCATTCATTATCATTGACATATGCACTTATGAGGATTTCTTGAGATTTTATGATATTCTGGATTTCGGGGGAAAGCCGCAAAATTTCTAAACTTATTATATTTTTTTAAATATGTAAATTGCGGTTTTCTAGTGATGTAAGTGTCGTCCACCATGAGTTTGCTGTGGTTTTCGAGACCCGTTTCGAGGAGTTGGATGAACCGTCTCGGGTACATGGTGGGCCCGGTAAGGTACCCCTGGGCAAGAAGCTCGTGTTGCTGACGATGAGCCTGGCAGGGGACGGATTACCTACCGATGACTGTTTGGGACGGCGGATATCCAGAGGATACCGACTGTGGCCACCAGATGATGAGATATTGATATTGAGATGGGTCAGCCGGATGGCTGAGGCCAGAGATACTATGACATGGATATATGAGATTTGTGATAGTTTTGAGGTGTCGTTGCTGGACACAGGTTCTTGTTGATTCTATTGGTATTGTGCTGGTGTTTCAAAAGAGATTCCTAAAGGAAAACATGATTTCTTATACTTACACATTCAGATCACGAGTTGGTTCATATTGCATTCATACCTGCTAGTATATTCATATTGCATACATACCTGCTTTTATGTCCTGCCATACCTGTATTATAGATGCTAGGATGCTTGTGTGCATACTTGCGATAGCCTTTATAGATATTATTTATTACTCACGAGTTGGCAACTCACCCCCGTTGTGCCACAGCCTTTTGCAGGTCCGCTCCGTCAGTACAGTAGCGACGGGCGCACTTGCTTCTTTTGCCTCTTTTGCCTGGACTTGAGGTTTTGCTCTTAGGTGGGTTATATCATTATTTTTGTACCACCTTGTATATTCTTTGTATCTAGTGTACTCCATCTACTGTATCTACCAGTATTATTGTATATTGACCTAGAAATGAGACTGTGAGGTTTGTGGACTTTTATGCTGTATTTTGGGGTCGAGCTCACTTAAGTCGACATGCTGTTTTTCTCATGCTTCATTATGATTATTTTGCATGTTATTTTTTTATATTGCGTGGGATTTGTGACCGCCTTATGGCGAAGAGCTAGCTCCCGCTTGGGGATGCCATATTTGTTGGATTTATATATATTCTTGTTGTACCCATTTTGGGGGCCAGTATTTACAAAGGAGACTCTGCCGAAATTTTCGGAAAAATTGATATTGTTTTTAAAAAGGTTTTATATGACTTATTTGATAAACTCGCTTTCAATTGATTGGGTTCTCTTCACTCTTTTGCTTATTTGGTTTTGGTTTCTGGGCTTTGGCTTACTTATTTTACGGACATCTTGAGACGTTTCGTAAACTTAAGTGCCAGTCACGTTCCGTACCCTGCGGGTCGTGACATAAACCAGCAGTCCTGTGATGTTCAGCTTTTACTTACTGACACACCAAGTATTTAATGACGCTTCTGGCTACTTCACGCTTCATTCCATGCCACCAGTAATTTTGACATAGATCCTTGTACATTTTTGTGCCTCCGGGGTGTACTGAATAAGGAGAGTTGTGAGCTTCTTTCATCAACACTTCTCGCACAGAACCTTTTGGTACACACAATCTACTGCCGTATCTCAAAGATCTGTCTTCATGGATGATGAAGTCTGTTCTAGGTCCACTTTCTAGTTGTTCTCTTATCTTTTACAACTTAGCATCACTCGCTTGAGTTGCTTTGATCTGATTGACAATGGTAGATTAAACTTGTAAGTTCATCAAACTTGAAGCGTTACTTGTTGAAGCTTCCACTGTGCGGTGAGATTCAATACTAATGGTTGGTGACTAAGTGCATCAGGTACTACATTCACCTTCCCTGGATAGTATTATAAGTTGATGTCGAAGTCCGCCATGAGTTCTAACCATCTTCTCTGCCGCATATTCAACTTTTTCTGAGTAAACACATATTTCAGACTCTTGTGATCTGTGTATATGTCCACTCGTTCACCAAGAAGATAATAGCGCCAAATTTTGAGAGAAAAGATTACGGCCGCCAACTCCAAATCATGCGTCAGATAATTGCGCTCATGAATTTTCAGCTATCTTGATGCATAAGCTACAACTTTACCGTGCTGATATAAAATACATCCTAATCCCTTACCGGATGTATCGCAATGCAGTTCAAAACCTCCAGATTGGTCCGGTATTACGAGAATAGGTGCTGATATCAATATTGACTTGAGTTCTAAGAAAGCTTGTTCGCATGCTTCTGACCACACGAATTCTTCATCTTTATGTGTGAACTTGGTCAGGGGTGTTGTAATCTTCAAAAATCCTTCAATAAACCTTCTATAATATCCTGCTAGACCCAAGAAACTTCGAATTTCCTTCACTGACTTCGGTGTCGTCCATTCGCTTACTGCTGATACTTTAGCTGGATCTATAGAGATTCCATCGCCTGATACAATATGTCCGAGAAAACCGACTTGATTTAGCTAAAACTCGCACTTGCTGTACTTGGCATAGAGTTGATGCTGTCGTAAAGTCTCTAGGACAATTCGTAGATGTTTGGCATGTTCTTTCCGACTCTTAGAATATACCAAGATGTCGTCGATGAAAATGACAACAAACATGTGTTAATTATATGTATGCCCTAGAGGCCATTACTATACATAGGATGTATATTGTAGTGGATGCTGGGACATATATAGAGAGGACTTTCTTGCTCGACATGATAGTATGCTATCTGGTTGATCTTTACCTTAACGTGTACACTGATTGTCTCCCTGTTACATGTTGGTAAAGCCCTTAGGATGTGTACTTGACTACCTGGACTATGATGCAGATCATACTAGTGGGGACATGGTAGTCCATAAGTACATCCTTCAAGGTCCCTAGTCGTGGGTGTATCGAGACGGGGCATCGATATACCAGAGTAGACTAGCGTATACCTTCTCGACCCATACAGATGGGCGATGTATGATCCCATATCCATTGGTGTTTGACATCAGAGATGATATACGGGTGCTCAGTGGAGACTGGGTACACTGGACGGACTCGCCAAGAACTCCCAGATGGTATTATACCTTACGTCAGATGGCAGTTCTCTGGTGACACTGGTACAGAGTAGTCTGTTGACCCGAGATCGTCATAGAGTCTTGTGTGGTTCCCACTGTGCTTTAATTTCCACCTTACCACGTCCAAGAGGGCATGCAAAATGGTGGTTTTTGGGTACAGTCCCGAGTCACATGGAGGCAATGAGCGATAGGAGGGGATTCGTCTCTCCCGGTATAGGGAGTTGATGTTGCGCTGTGTTCGATTGGCTATAACCGGAAATCCCTGGCCAGGGTTGCTGAGAGTTACTGGTAAGTGTTACCAGTAGTTTCTCGAACTGTTATAGACCTCATATCAACACGACTTATCGAGCTATTGGGGTCTGACGTTTACCACCCCTAGGCGAGATATGCGACATATCAGACGATCAGACCGGACTGTACGGTAAGTGTTACTGGTTGGATTCACAGGATTGTGAGCGGGCTTGCTCGTCGATCTTCTGATCGCTCAATACCCGGGTGGCCGTTACGTTTAGCAGACCGCTTGTGGCTTGTGGGTGTTTGATATGATCATCACCTGCTGCCGGCGTATTGACGAGTCTTTAGAGTCCTACACAGAGGTTTCCTGGCTCAAGCGAAATGAAATAGGAGCGCATATGAGATATGTGCGGGACCGAGAATATTACGTGTATGTGATACCGTATTCTATTCTCGCGATGAATGTGTCGAATGGTTGTATGCGATATAACCTAGTTATCGAATCAAGGATTGATTCGATAAATCGATACATTGGATATTAGTCGGTTATATGCGATATGACCGGATCGTTAAATCAAGTGTTGATTTAATGATTTAATGTATAATTATATATTTGATATATTACTTTTCATTAACTAATATTGGTTCACTTTAAATGGATTTTCTCGCTCGGATGTGCACATTGTATATTCGATATAGTTTTGTGCACTTGATTGTATCATGTTTGATGATACATATTTACTTGTGTTTGTGTGAAGATTGAACCATGGTTATATGAATGGTTAGGGTTATGATTATTTATTCATTCATTTATTTATTTATTAGTTTTGGAAAATAATAGCAAAAGAGAAAAATGGTGGCTTTCTTTGTTCTTTCTTGAAGCTTCATGAAGACTTTGACCAAGTGACCATTTTGTCTCATGCTTAACCCTAACCATTCCACTCAACCATGATTCATTCTCTACACTTGACCATGGTTATATTATGATAAGTATTCATATTATTTTCTTTGAGGATAATACTTATCATAAGATAATATTCATCTTCTTCTTCTTCTTCACTTGAAGAAAGCTTGCTTCAACAATGGCAACTTGAGCAAATGAGTGAGAAATTCAATTCTAAAGTGAACCCACTTCCTATTTCTTCATCCTCTACCTCTTGCCAAGTAGTAGAGTGTGTTTTCTTCACAAGTTTCATGACTTGGTGAAGTGGGAGCTTGATCTTGTGATGCCTCGACGTAGATCATCTTCGGCACGAAGCCGACGACCTTGCCCGCCCATTTCTCCGATGAAGCCGATGCTAGAGCCCGGGATTTCATTTGGACAGCGGAGAGGACTTCATCACGGAGCCGTGGAGGTGGAGGACCGGATTTACAAAGGTTGTATTTCCGTTCTCTTAGTAAAGTAGTTTACTAGTTGCATCTTTCGCCTAGATTTCTAGTTAACGATCCGTATTAGGGTTTCTCGACACCCGTAATTTTTGAAATTGGCATGGTTGATGCCTTGTGAGACCTCATCAGAGTGCCTAGGAACCCTACAGTGGTATCAGAGCCTAGCTAGAGCCATAGGCGATGCGTAGACGGAGTTTGAAGTCCGATTAAATCGAAACCCTAACACAAATTTGCTCTCTGGACTTTTTCCAAAAATTGGGTTTTTTCCAGATTAAAAATATGCAGAAAATTCAGCAGGAAATTCTAAGAATTACTGTGCAAAAATTACCTAATGATCTTTCTAAAGTGCGGCGGAACCGCGGCATTAGCGTGCTAATGCGGCTGTTCCGCGGCCATTTTGTCTCTTCTCCCATTGAATTTTGCACAGTAATTCCTATTTTGCAGTGCTGGTTTTCCTGGAATATTTTTTTTCTGAACTCAAGAGTTGAGTTTTCTGGGTTGTATTGGGGACTCGGTGTTTCGATCGGATTGTCTAATCTTGTCTATGTGTTTTCTGGATAATTTTTGAATATGTTAAAAAGTTCGACCGGATATATATACCCAACTTTTTCCCTGCCGGAAAATTTCCAAGTGTTGGATTTTTCCGAGGTTTAAAGACGTTCTAAGTAGTGCAAGTAACACGATGGTCCCTCTAGAAGACAACAAACCTTAACTCGATTATGTGACCGTCTTGAACTGCCCTTTGAACCTTAGGGTTTGGGGCAGTACGGCGTGCCACATGTGAGGCGTTGGCTTGATCCTTCTACGGCTGGACCGTTGGTACTGAGGCACGAAGTGAATGTCTTTGAACTTATTTCATGAGTTGAGCTGTTTCGAGAAAACTTGGGTGTTCGATTGTTCGATCGGAAAGTTTAACATTTTCTATCTTATTCGAAATGTGATACAATAATTGGAATTCACAATAAGTTATGAGATAACTGAATGAATGTTATAAACATAGCAGTTTAGTCTCACTTGATCGGTTGCCACGGAATTTTGATGTGATCAAAAGTCCGTCGCAATCACGTAGCGTACGCGGATACTCGCCGGATAAACTTAATAGACAGCTACACCCCTTAGCCCCGACCAAGTGACTATAGGAGAACCCCGTCGCCGAAAGCATCCGTCCGGGTGCTCGCGGTAGCGGTGTTCCGCCTTGGTGCACTTCGTCGACGGTATCGGGGGTGCGGCCGTCTACTGAAGTTTGCGACGAGCATTCGATCAGGATGTCGGGAATCTTGTTGAATTGCCCGACTTGATATTGAAAAGAGTTTTCGATAATGAGACTAAAATGCGGGGTTTATAATTATTAGGCATGCGATGTCTAAGGAATTCATTTGATTAGGCATGCGATGTCTATGCAGGTTGCGGATTCCAACTGTTGTAGTTTTACACTTTCTTTTCTGTGACCGTAAGTGTAATATGTGATATCGCCGGTTTCGTTGCTATATGTCAACGACAATTGGGATGCGCATATTTACTTACGTTGATGACATGTGATGTTATGTGTTGCTGGATATGTTATATTGGATCGTCGTGTTTGAATAGCCGGGGGTTTTTTTGTGAGACGAGTGTTTTTTCATTTTCATTCATGTAAAAACTTGTATGTAATATTCTTTTATTGGGGCACTTCCAGGTTGCGGAAGATGTCACCGTTTGTATATTATTTACTTTTCCGCACTAGGATAGACCCAAAGAGGGGAGCACAACTAACCGGGTTCTAGAGTCCAGTGGGAGACCAACTCGAGGAGTCGAGTCCGGGTCTCCTAACTCTAGAATTGGTAAAGTTGCTTGCCGCTCTCGTAGGGGTCTAGGGGTGTGGGTTTGGCTATTCATCGCGACCGTGGAATCCGTATTTTATACTGGCTCGTATTGAAAATACGGACGTCCTAGTATATCCAATATTTCATATGATTCTTCTGCTGCGATATCTATGATGTGATCATGTGATGTTCTTTGATAGATACAGTATATAGTATATATGATATATTATATAGATGTTACTTATGTTTTACACCCGCGCTAGCCCTGCCCCGCTCTGCCGTTAGTTACCTAACCTAACGGTGCACGAGGGGACATCGAGGCGAATGCGGATAGCATAAGTGTACGTCGTATTTATCTGTGATGTTTAGGTATTTAAATGATGGGACTTCATTAATATGATTAATGAAATAAAAGAAACCTAAGATGTTGTAGAATCGAATTTCAAAATAAAACAGGTAGCTACAGTTCTTGCTTTGCACAGCGGTATATATGATATATCATGCACCTTATTCGATAAGGAAAGGACCGAGATCCCTTCACCGGGAGTGACTCCTTTAGCAATAACTGGCAGATGCTACACACTCGGTTTTTCTTTTGATTGCTTTTAAGAGTTTTTCCTTTGCACAGTGATATATATGATATATCCTGCACCTCATTCGACGAGGAAAGGACCGACGATCCCTTCACCGAGAGTGACTCCTTTAGCAAAACTAGAAAAGCCTCAAAAGCACTCCATTTTAAAATCATTTGATTCTACAACGATATCAAGTTCATTACGCAATAGGTTTTCAGAAAAACCTGTCATAGCCCTCTGTCATTTCAGATAAGTCCTACTTAGTATTCGTGCTACGTTTGTTGACCTCCGTCAAGGCGTAGTGTGCGGTAGCTAACTAGTATTTATCTGCTTATGCATATGATGCAGATTGGATTAGGGTAGTCGTGCAACCTTGTTGACCTCCGTCAAGGGTCGTGCGGGTGGGTTTAATTCGATCAAGAAATGACGGGTTGAACTTGACTAGTAGCCTATGGTTTGTTGACCTCCGTCAAGGTCATAGGACGCTAGGGGCAAAATATTATCGGGAATTTCAAGTGTTGAAATTTGCAATGAGATTGCATACCTTCTATGAGATAGTTGGATCCCGATACCCGCTGCGAGTAAGAGTTACTCCTGGGAGAGTTTTATACATTATAATTAGCCGATCAAGTAGGTGTCTAGAAAGGTGTCAACGGGGTTACGCTTCTGGGAAAACGAGGTTTACATTAATTAGGTTCGTGCGAAAGCACGGGGGACCTCCCTCAAAGTACCGACACTGGCCTGGCTGAAAGATTGGCGAACCTGTAGCGTGTAATTAATCCCGGCTAGTCTTTCCTTTTAGGGTTTGAAGGAAGATTTGATAAAAAGCAGTGGGAGCCATCCTGATTAGATAAAATAATAACCAATCTATTCTTGCAAGAGCGCACGCTGAGTGTTTTCTTCTCTCTCTCTCCAGGTAGCGACCATATCACGCCTTAATCAAGATAATAATACGGATTATTGACCGAACCCGCTTGTTATACTGAGCTGGGGAACGTTGGTCCCGCTCCAACTTATAATTGTTATAAGACAGAGCAGGAAATTGGGGAATACCAAAATTCCCATGCCGCCCAAACGAAGAGAGTGCATGCTGATGCATCATCTTCGGGTGTGTTCGTTACAGAGAACTGTTTCTCAGTATCCTTTACGTCCTGAGTATGTGATACCAGATCAGGATCCCAGATATGTAATTTGTTACATAGGGCTACAGAAAGGTAGAGGACTGAGAACGGGTGATAAGTTTCATGAGGCAGAAAACGGGGCAAGAGTTGCAGCCAAGTCTGTTGGTCACTGTCACCCTGTATTACCAATACATTGATTCTGAAAGAATGTTATTAGATACCGAACCTGATATACAAAATCATATCAGTCTCTTTATCAGTAAAGAAATGATAAAATTTTGTATTGTTGGATAATGTTTTGAACATTTCCTATATCAAAAGTTGATCGGATCAGGAACGTTATCTAAAAGCATTGATGTTCTAAATCAAACTACAGTTCTTAGTATACAGAACACACACAAGAGGAAGAGTTCAGAAATGAACGAATCCTTCTTGAGGTATTGTAGACTAGGTCATATCAATGCGACCTGACTAGCTGAAGTTACATTTAGATGCATATTTAAATCTGTTTGAATTTACATCTTGTGAAACTTGCCAGTCATGTCACAAAGATAAGATGACAATAGCTCCGTTTACTGGAAACAGAGAAAGAGTTAGTGAACTCTTGGGATGATACATGTTGATGTGTGTAGGTCCCCTGTCTACATATGCCAAGACTGGTTCTTTGTATTTCATTACATTCTCTAATAATCTCTCAAGATTCAGACGTATGTTCCTGTTGAAACACATGTCCGAACCTTTTGAGATATTCACAGAATATAAGTTAGAAGTAGAGAACCAAAACAGGTATAAGTATTATGTCCTTTGATGTGATCAAGGAAGAGAATACTTGAGCACGGAATTCCTGGACTTTTCTAAAGGAGAATGAGATTCTCTCTCAGCATTACTCCTCCGTATACACCATAGCACGATGGTATATCGGGGCGGAGCAATCTCACCCTATATGATAAGGTGTGCTCTATGATGAGTATTACTGAGTTACCTATTTCCTTTTTGGGAGTTATGCACTTGAGAAGATGCATACCTATTGAATAGGGTTCAAATCAAATCAGTTGCCTACCACTTCATATTTGATATGATAAGGGAAGAGCCCATCTCTTAAGTTAGTTAAGATTTGGGGTTGTCCAGCCTATGTCTGAAAAGCAAAATCCGGACAAGCTCGAGGCAAGATCTGTTATGTAGAACTGGAAATGTTCCAGCTATACAAACAACAGCAGATGATTTGATAAAACCAAAGGATTCAATAGTTACCAACGAACCTCAGCCTCTCCGCCGATCTAGTAGGTTTTCTCACCCGCATGAGAGATACTTCGGTTACTCTATGAAAGTGGGAGCGAGGATTGCATCATGAGATGATGACCCAACTAGTTTCGAGCTGGCCATCAGGAGTGGGACTCTGTAAGAATGGCTGGATGCTGAGCGATCTGAGATGGAATCCATGTACACCGACAAAGTATGGACTTTGGTTGCTATATCTGAAGGGTTAAATCCCCATCAGGAGCAAGTAAATCTTGAGAAGAATACTTGGTGTACATGGAAAAGTTGAGACTTTCAAAGCTAGACTTGTTAAAGGTTTGCATCATTGACCAGATATGGATCATAATGAAACCTTTTCTAAGGATCTATGCTTAAGTCCATCCAGATCCTACTTGCCACGGCTACAGACCATAACTACGATATCTGGTGGTTGGGTGTCATGACTGCTTTTCTAAATGATGTTTTAGAAGAGAACGTCTATAAGTACACAGCCAGAGGGCTTCGTAGACAGTGGGAGCAGCGGAAACGTGCACAAGACGCTTTATAGGATAAAGCAGGCATCGCGGAGTTGGAACATCTGTTTTGATTTGTCAAAGAAGTTGACATCATCAAAATGGTAGATGAACCTTGTATAAACAAAAAGGTAGTAGGGAGTATGGTGACGATCCTCGTAGAGTACGTGGATGACATACTCTTGATAGGGAAGGAGTTTCCTATGCTACGCTCGATCAATCTCCGCTTATCACACTGATTCTCCACATAAGATCAAAGTGATACCTACTAAATCCTGGAATTTGGATCTATGAGATAGATCTAGTTGGATATTAGGACACTCACTAGTTGTAGTGAGATGGTATCAGTTGATCCTAGGGAGAATCACTGGAAGTGTTCCAGAGTGATAAAGACGACTGAATGTCAGTCACAGGCATTGTCTTTACCCTCAGTAAAGGGACGGTATGTTGGAAGAGTTCCAAGCTAGATACCGTGACATACTAGATGATAAAGGCTGGATACATCGCTACTTAAGATGCTACCAAAGAGGCAGTCTGGGAGTATATTGGTTCATGAGATGAACTACGTTCCTCCCATTGTGTGATAATGGAGTTGTGGCTTATGCCAAGGAACGTTCGTCCCATCAGTGTTCCAGACATATTCTATGGCAGTATCACCTGATCATGGAGATGGTTGATCTCCAGGGTGATCAAGGTTAGGAGAGTAGACTCAGAGGACAATACAGCGGATCCACTCACAAAGGCCTGTTCCCAGAGAGAGACTTTTATGGGATGGTTGAGTATGAGATACTGCAACCACTGCTATCAGATGGCCCTAGTGCAAGTGGGAGATTGTTAGTTATATGTATGCCCTAGAGGCCATTACTATACATAGGATGTATATTGTAGTGGATGCTGGGACATATATAGAGAGGACTTTCTTGCTCGACATAATAGTATGCTATCTGGTTGATCTTTACCTTAACGTGTACACTAATTGTCTCCCTGTTACATGTTGGTAAAGCCTTTAGGATGTGTACTTGACTACCTGGACTATGATGCAGATCATACTAGTGGGGACATGGTAGTCCATAAGTACATCCTTCAAGGTCCCTAGTCGTGGGTGTATCGAGACGGGGCATCGATATACCAGAGTAGACTAGCGTATACCTTCTCGACCCATACAGATGGGCGATAGATGATCCCATATCCATTGGTGTTTGACATCAGAGATGATATACGGGTGCTCAGTGGAGACTGGGTACACTGGACGGACTCGCCAAGAACTCCCAGATAGTATTATACCTTACGTCAGATGGCAGTTCTCTGGTGACACTGGTACAGAGTAGTCTGTTGACCCGAGATCGTCATAGAGTCTTGTGTGGTTCCCACTGTGCTTTGATTTCCACCTTACCACGTCCAAGAGGGCGTGCAAAACGGTGGTTTTTGGGTACAGTCCCGAGTCACATGGAGGCAATGAGCGATAGGAGGGGATTCGTCTCTCCCGGTATAGGGAGTTGATGTTGCGCTGTGTTCGATTGGCTATAACCGGAAATCCCTGGCCAGGGTTGCTGAGAGTTACTCGTAAGTGTTACCAGTAGTTTCTCGAACTGTTATAGACCTCATATCAACACGACTTATCGAGCTATTAGGGTCTGACGTTTACCACCCCTAAGCGAGATATGCGACATATCAGACGATCAGACCGGACTGTACGGTAAGTGTTACTAGTTGGATTCACAGGATTGTGAGCGGACTTGCTCGTCGATCTTCTGATCGCTCAATACCCGGGTGGCCGTTACGTTTAGCAGACCGCTTGCGGCTTGTGGGTGTTTGATATGATCATCACCTGCTGCCGGCGTATTAACGAGTCTTTAGAGTCCTACACAGAGGTTTCCTGGCTCAAGCGAAATGAAATAGGAGCGCATATGAGATATGTGCGGGACCGAGAATAATACGTGTATGTGATACCGTATTCTATTCTCGCGATGAATGTGTCGAATGGTTGTATGCGATATAACCTAGTTATCGAATCAAGGATTGATTCGATAAATCGATACATTGGATATTAGTCGGTTATATGCGATAAGACCGGATCGTTAAATCAAGTGTTGATTTAATGATTTAATGTATAATTATATATTTGATATATTACTTTGCATTAACTAATATTGGTTCACTTTAAGTGGATTTTCTCGCTCGGATGTGCACATTGTATATTCGATATAGTTTTGTGCACTTGATTGTATCATGTTTGATGATACATGTTTACTTGTGTTTGTGTGAAGATTGAACCATGGTTATATGAATGGTTAGGGTTATGATTATTTATTCATTCATTTATTTATTTATTAGTTTTGGAAAATAATAGCAAAAGAGAAAAATGGTGGCTTTCTTTGTTCTTTCTTGAAGCTTCATGAAGACTTTGACCAAGTGACCATTTTGTCTCATGCTTAACCCTAACCATTCCACTCAACCATGATTCATTCTCTACACCTGACCATGGTTATATTATGATAAGTATTCATATTATTTTCTTTGAGGATAATACTTATCATAAGATAATATTCATCTTCTCCTTCTTCTTCTTCACTTGAAGAAAGCTTGCTTCAACAATGGCAACTTGAGCAAATGAGTGAGAAATCCAATTCTAAAGTGAACCCACTTCCTATTTCTTCATCCTCTACCTTTTGCCAAGTAGTAGAGTGTGTTTTCTTCATAAGTTTCATGACTTGGTGAAGTGGGAGCTTGATCTTGTGATGCCTCGACGTAGATCATCTTCGGCACGAAGCCGACGACCTTGCCCACCCATTTCTCCGATAAAGCCGACGCTAGAGCCCGGGATTTCATTTGGACAGTGGAGAGGACTTTATCACGGAGCCGTGGAGGTGGAGGACCGGATCTACAAAGGTTGTATTTCCGTTCTCTTAGTAAAGTAGTTTACTAGTTGCATCTTTCGCCTAGATTTCTAGTTAACGATCCATATTAGGGTTTCTCGGCACCCGTAATTTTTGAAATTGGCATGGTTGATGCCTTGTAAGACCTCATCAGAGTGCCTAGGAACCCTACAACATGTCTAGGTACTCTTGAAAAACTTGATTCATTAGGTTCATGAATATAGCTGGTGTGTTGGTCACTCCAAATGGCATCACAAAAAATTCGTAATGTCCATAGCAAGTTCTGAATGCCATTTTATGGATATCAGATTCTTTGACCTTCACCTGATGATAAACCGAACGAAGATCTAACTTAGAGAAAATGCAAGACCCA
This sequence comes from Agapanthus africanus, assembly GCA_030015575.1. Lineage (NCBI taxonomy): Eukaryota > Viridiplantae > Streptophyta > Magnoliopsida > Asparagales > Amaryllidaceae > Agapanthus > Agapanthus africanus. Next base: position 63,626,449 of record CM057337.1, on the reverse strand, counting down.
CTCAGCTGATCGAACAGGTCGTCGATGCGCGGAAGTGGATACTTGTTCTTTATAGTTACTTCGTTCAGAGCTCTATAATCAATGCATATTCGATATGAACCTTTCTTCTTCTTCACAATTAAAACTGGCGATCCCCAACTTGAAGTGCTGGGACGAATCCATCCTTTCGTTAATAATTCGTCCAACTGATTACGGACCTCCTTTAAACCCTCAGGGCTTAACCGATATAGTGCTTTGATCACCGGTTGTGCTCCAGGTACTAAATCAATGCTGAATTCAAGAGCTCGATCGGGAGGCAAACCTGATATGTCTTCAGGAAATACATCGTCGAACTCTCGAACTATCTCTGGCTTCGATCCTTCCTCCGCTTGAAGTGCTACAATCACTGCCTTCTTCGGTTTTGCCTTGTATATGCTTAGTTTCAGGGTACGGTCTCCACTTTTGAAATAAAAGACCGGATGGTCTGGAATCTCGAACACTACCCTCCTTTAACGACAGTCGATAGTAGCGTAAAAAGTTTCGAGCCAATCTATACCCAAAACGACATCAAAATTCGGTATGTCCAGCACCTTGAAGTCAGCATAGAATTCTCTGCTGTAGAAGACCACTGGACACAGTTCGTATCCCATTATTGCCTTTTGAATGCCGTTCCTAAACTGACATTCTAGCTGGATACGAGAGGTTTGACTGGAATCGCATGAGTTCGGACGAGCCGTTGCGACATAAAGCAATGTGATGCTCCAGTATCGAACAGTGCTAGTGCAGAAAGTGAGGCTACTAAGATTGTACCTAATTATGTGGGATAAGTTTTAGGTATAAGGAAAAGATATATAGGTATGTATATAGACTGAAAGAAAGCTTGAAGGGAAATTGTTACCAGTGATGAGTTGGCCGGTGGCTTCAGCTTCTTCCACAGTCATTGTGAAAGCCTGTCGCCTTGGTACATTCCTCCTTACTGGAGAAGCATTCCTCTGTCCGTTCCGTTGTCCTTGAGGTACATTCCTTTGAGCTTGATGGAACTAACGAGGAGGAGGTGCAGTCGGTCCACGAGGAGGTGGAGCAGGGAGAGCGAGTCGTGGAGCAGGTGCCTGGATGGTTGGGCGCTGCTGGTAAGTAATTGCTGGTCCAGGTGCAGCATTTGGGTTATATCTACAAGGACAAGACCCAATGTCATGAGTGGCTGAGCCGCAGACTAAGCAAAGACGATTTGCACGCCGGCAGTTGTTCCCTTATAAAAAAAAGAAGAGAAAAAAGCTTTGGGAAAATTTCCCACAAATAGAGCATCACGTGCCCACACGTGAACGCCTATGAACAAAGATTACAGGCGCTGCGCTTAACAATTGACAGGCTGAAATTGAGCCTCACGTGCAAGCACGTGAGCATCTATATACAAAGTATGTAGGCGCCATATTAAAACAAATAGCAGGCCAGAGAAGATCACGTATTAACACGTGATGCCCTTTGTTAGGCTGTTGCATATAGGCAGACAGGTTTAACTCAGTGGGGGTCACGTGCTACACGTGAGTGGTCATAAACACCTTACAAGCTCATAGAATTAAATTCTAAATAAAAGGATCAAAACCCTATTTGGAAAATATTTCCTTAAATCTTTATAAACAAGAAAGATTACTCTCTGTAAAACAGAGTACTGTCGGATTAAAAAATCCAATGGTAAAAATATTTTCCTAATCTTGTTAAAAACAAGAAAAATATTTTCTGTAAAACAGAAGTCCTTGGATCAAAGATCCAACGGTGGATAAAATCCCCAAAATCAATTAAGATCTCTCAATGAAAGATTTCTTTAACTAAATCAACAAACTTGCTTCTACTATATAAAAGACCCGAGACTTCAAGTCTTGGACACAGAGAGAGAGAGACCCCCCCCCCCATAATCTTTGAGAAAAAAAAAAAGAAAAAGAGAAAAAGAGAATTCAATTCTCTAAAGGAAGAAAATCCCCTTCTTAAGCAAAAATCCTAGATAAGAAGAAAGTACATAGATTATCTTATCTCTTCTTTAAGGGTTTAACCCTTCAAAAAAAGAACTTAGTTCTCCCTCTGGTTAAGGACTGCAGAAGCAGATCTCCCCACAAGTTGAGAATTTAATTCTCAGGGGAGATTCTGTTATGTAGATTCAAAACATAGGGGAAAGAACTAAGTCCAAAGAATTTAATTCTTCCAAAATTATATAGGAATTAATTCCTCTGGTAAAACTAGGGTTTAACCCTGTAAAAGAATTTAATTCTTATAAAACAAGGGACCTAAAAATTCTCAAAATTCAGATTAAATCTCTGTGCATATAAGAGAACAGACTGGTGATTCATTAGCGTTTAACGCTATATAACAAAGGCTCACGTGTTCCCACATGAGCACCTCTGATGAACAAAAGGGAATAACTGAGATAGAATCGCGTGTTCCCGTATGACCCCTTAAAACGAGTGCTTAGCACTTAAAAAAGGAAAAGGGAATAAACCCAAAGACGGTTCCCATTTTAGGACGCCTCACGTGTTCCCACGTAACCCCCCAAATAGTACTTAGCACTTATAAAAGGAAGAAGGAATAAATCCAAAGAGGCAGTGCCCAACTTTGGGGTGCCTCACGTGCCAACATGTGAGGGCCGTGAGAGTTAAGTGTTTAACACTTATGCAAAGACGGGGATTTGAACCCAAGGGTACAGCACCAACTTTCAAGCGCCTCACGTGCCACACGTGAGCGCCCTAAAATTCAGTGTTTAACACTGCTATAGAGTCTCACGTGGGAACACGTGAGCACCGAGCATATATTAGTGTTTAACACTGTAAGAAGCCAACTTCAGCCCCAAATTGGCTAAATCTTCTTGAGATTAAAACGTCTTGGATCTCCAAATAGACTGAGCCTCTATGCTCATGACTTCCCAAACTAATTGACCTAAACGATGTCCATCACACATCTCCTAAGTTAATCTTAATCTCCTAAAAATGATTAATGATTCTTAGATGGTCCACCATGATCTCTCCACTCAATCTGGAATTTGGTTTAAGGGTACATCTCTCCACACCTCCAATACATGTCGTTGTAATTCTTCAACGTCTTCAGAGAGGTGAAGGGTCCCGACAACTAACAACTCTTTGGTGCACTCCCAAACCGATGAGCACATCCCAATACGGACCGCAACGTCCTTAAACTAGCTATGGACCGAAATTTCCTTAAACTAACAACGGACCGTAACGTCCTTAAACTAAAATAATGGAGCCCAAATGCTCTTTTGTTGGGTCTAAATGATCCCAAAATCCTGTTGAGTAGATCTTAGTCTAAAATTAGACTAACATATCCTCAACAAACATTTAAGTTGATCTTAATCTCAAAAGAGATTAACGATCCTTAAACAACCCAAATCCAAATCTAAGAATATACGGATTTGGACTAATCCACACCCTACGGGCGACAACATAAATTAGTCTCCGTATACAATCCACGGGCAACTAAAAAATAAAACAAACACACACGACATGAAGTGACCTTTTGGAGCAGGAGAAAGTGATTATCGCTACGCAGTAACGTAATTAACTGTAGGGTCTTGCACCTGCAGGGAAGAGCGTCCCCATAATCAAAAACCCCTCGCAAACGAAGAGGAATCTGACGAAGTCTGCTGCAACGACCGCATCCATCCAAACCTCCGATACACGGTGCCATAAATCAACTTGGTATCTTCGGAGAGGTGGACAGATAAATCCAAATAGCATCTGCCCCCAAATTCAGGCAAGACGATCTATCCCGGATCCGTCTCCATTTTCTGCAGTGAACAGATTCTGGCACGCCCGGTGGGACCTTTTGCTTTTTTCACTCCACACTTCGTGTGTCGTGTTCGCGAATAAGATCGCTGTTTACTATGGTTGCCCATGGATTCGAGGTACTAAGATTTGGTGTCTTGCTCTTGTAGAGAAAAGAAGATCAATGGCTTCCAGCTGCACCAACTGCAATAGCAACTCCCTTTCCGTCCCCGCTGGAGGAGTGACGTACGGGCCAAATGCGGCCTGCATCTTCTCAATGCCAGTGCAACAGGAGACCCAGGCCACCACTGGACTATTTTTGGGACCATGATCCCGCCGGCAAGCTTCAGTGCCCCAGTGCCATCACAAGAAGCTCCCAAGAAGTCGGTCTTCGATCGACTTGCAATCTCCATGGCCCCTCTCTACGGGTCATCCAAGTCTGCAACCTCAGTCTTTAATAGACTGAGCCAAAGCTCCAGTGGGCCTGCAAAGAGGCTCGCAATACCTGAAGGGGTTATCCCGAAGCGGATAGCCATTCCAGCTCCGGCAGATGAAGTTGTCAAGAGGGCTTCTCCTGCTAAAGGATCGGTCTTCGCAAGATTGGCCGTTCCAACTCCTGATTCTGGCAAAGTCACCAAGATTACTTCCAAAATGTCGTCCTTCGAAAGATTGACCATCCCCTCTCAGCGGACGTCAGTCTTCGATAGGCTGACACCAACAGCAGCCTCTCATCAAAGCAGGGGACATGACGATGCCGCTCCAACGACAAAGTTAGTCCCGTCTGCACGACATGCTCGACGTTGCCACTGGCGCCGAGTGAGAAGAGCTGGGGGAAACTCCCCCTATGGACTTACCCCACCAGCTCCAGTGGTGGAAATTGACGTTGTTGTTCTAACTGGGAACAAGTTCGAGCTGCTTAGGAGGGTACGCAAGAACTCTCTAACCGCTGTATTAAAGAAGTATCCTCCGCTTGTTGAAAACACAACGCAGGAAAAACCGGAACAGCCTCCTCAGCGGCTGTCCTCCAAAATCTACAGGGTCTGGCGGAGAGTCCAAGACTCTGTAATTAACAAGCCGGCTGAAGAAAAAAAAGGCTCGGCAAGAGAAGGACCATCCCTCCGTCGTACCACGGAAGGTATCGTCTGTATGGGTTCCTGCTACAACGGTCCCCTCAACTTAGACCTCTCACAAAAGGAGAAGGCCGGAGAAGATCCTCATGCCTGCGGTAAATTTTAAAGGCAATGAACCCAAACGCCCCAAGTCTGGGGGCATGGTAGTACACACGGTGTACATGGCTTCCAGGAAAGAGGAAAGCTGTACTTCCATAGGTCATCGACCACTCACACGGTTTGTGACAAAAGCTCAGGAGCAACAACAAAAGCTTCAGGAGATGCTGACAAAGATGGCCGCACACACTGGGCGGAAAGAAAGCCCGGAAGCAACGTCTGAGCAGCGCCAGGAACAAGAGACCGACACCGAGTTCCTGCGGAGGGTGCTAGAAAGAAAGAATAAGGAGGCCGCGGAACAGGCCACTAATATAAAGCAGACGGCGCTTCTGTTCCAAGACATGGTTGGGATGATGATCCAGCCGGAACCTCCAGGCGAAGACCCTCCGATAATCATCGAAGACGACAGAGGGGAAACGCCAAATCCTCCTCTGGCTTTCTCAATAGCCAAGGAAGAAATGATCTCTAAGGCTGCCCTTGATGACTACATAGCTCAACAAATACGAGCTCATCAAGCAAGTGAAGCAGCAGGCCAAGTCGTCAGGACTGGACGACCGTATCCAGGATGGTATGATCAAATCAAGTACCCGCCAGGTTATACGATCCCTAAATTCCACGTGTATAAGGGGACATGCAATCCCCATCAGCACGTCGCTTAGTTCAGAGCTCTATGCAGCAATACTGGAGGCGACGACAAACTGCTGCTTCGCCAGTTCGTCGGCAGCTTGGCGGAGACAGCATTTGAATGGTACTCGGAGCTTCCGAATGACTCCATCAAAACATTTACATAAATGGAGCTACTGTTCACGTAGCGTTTTGCAAGCGCAAGCGAGCACACCCCGATCACCACATTAATCAATGCCAGGGTGAAGCCGGGAGAAACCTGGGTTCAATATGCAATTTGGTGGATGAACCTATGGTCATAATGCGAACAACGCATAGAAGAAGCTCCTGCCGTGGGTATGTTCGTAGGGACCCTTGATCCTTAGGTAACTATATCCCAATTTATAATTTTCTTTAAGCCGACCACCTTCCAGGACTTGATTGACAAGCTGGCCCAAATGGACCAGATGGGTCATAGGTCGTCCTCTTCAAAAACGGATCTCCGGAATGAAAAGGGAAAAGGGAAAGCGACCTTCGTTGCCAATGCTCAACAACAACCGATTGACCCGAAACCGGTTGCTCGAGCAACACAAGCCGATCCCTCGAAGAGAAGTTGAGACGTCCTTACTCATTTCCCCGGGATAAAACGAGGAGACTGTTTGAACTAGCAGTGCGCAACAGGCTCATCACTCTGCCGGATCCGAGACGCCCACTGTAGCCTAGTGACGTCAACGGTCCCAACTACTGCCCCTACCACAGAGTAATAGGCCACCCAATTGAAGATTGCTATTTCTTCAAAAACTGGGTTGAGGACCAGTACCAACAAGGCAAGTTCGCGCTATCCGAAAACTGGAAGGTAAACCCGCCACAGCAGCACGCTCTTAAAAAGGTGGATACGCCAGGGGCATCGTGCTCATTCGTAGAGGACGCTCTGTGAGAAGTTGTCCTTTCGGCTAAAACTAAAAGAATGCTGAAGGATCTTCAAGCATGCCCGGCAATCAGGTGGAAAAGCCCGCTGGAGCCCGAGATCATTGACGGGATGCTGAAACCACGCCCAACAACGAAAGTTGGTAGCGATGGGCAAAACACCCAGGTCAAGCCTTCAAAGTCTTCGAAGAAAAAGAAGAAGACCAAGAAGCCCGTGCAACTCGACGACAATCGTACGGATCTGCAAAAATATATCGACACACTGGAGGAATACAACTAAAAGGCACGGACCCCAGTCACACTTGAAGAGTTCCTCAAGCATATTCTTGAGAACGGAGACGGTGACATTGATGAAGGAAATGGCTCGTCAGAAGAACCCGGGAATTATGTAGCGAGTTGCCACATGGTCTCTCACCTGTCGTTAAAATATGAAGAAGCTCCCTCAGCGTCGGAAAGCAACGCAGAGGAACTGGGGGCAGGACCGGCGTTAAAATCCCTGGAACCGTCAGACGACCTGATCGATAAACTGCTGAACGAAGCCCTTCAAAAGAGCAAAGCTGACCGAGAACGTGAAACGGCCATATACGAAAAGTTCAAGCATCGGCGTCAGGACGAAGAAACTGCGGCGAGGAAGAGTCACCAAGTACTCCAACCAGATCGAAGCACACCCGCGGCAGACAAAAGCAGGTTTAAGATGGGGAAACGGTTCGACAAAGCCCTGTCAATGGGAATGAAGCCGCCACCTTTCAAAGGAAATACTCCCGGGAATACGTACCTCGACGAAGCGGATGTACATCCGAACTACTACTTATACCATCGGAGGGTTACACATCCCACCGAAGAATGCAGCGCCTTCAAGAAGTGGTGGCAGGGATACATGGCCCATCGACAACATTTCAAGAGGATGAAGAGTGAAGCTCGTCGACAGCGAAAAATATGACAGATGAGCGCGGAAAAACGACTGGCAGCTATTATATGGTTGATACCAGTTCGACAAAAAGGAAAACCCAAATTCTTACATTCGGGAGCGATTCTGAGGAAGAAATAACCATCGGCCCTCTCTTCAAAGAATCCACCTCTGGAAAAGAAGAAGAAGTGAAGAAATGCGAGAATTTCAGCTGCGTAACCGCACGCTGCCTGAGAAGAACCTCGGGCCTATAAACAAAGGTTCGAGCAAAAGATACAAGGGGAAGGAAAAAGTCCCTGAGGAAATTTCCCTCGATGATGGAGTCGTCAAAGAGCTTGCCGCCAAAGACCCGCCTAAGAAAAACAAGGTGGATTATAATGTCCTGGCACATCTGAGAAAGATACCCTCGCAACTGAGCTTACTGGATTCTCTCCTCCTGTCCAAAGAGGCATGAGATTCTCTAATCAAGGCAATGCAAGAGCCTGATCAGTTCCAAGCTTTCTTTGCGGAAGAAAAGATGAAGGATGAGCTGGCAGAGATTCATACAGCTGACATCACATTCGGCGATAAAGATCTCCTTCTCGGAACGTACGAGCACAACCGTCCTCTATATGTCACCAGGTACTGCCACGACATCAAGATAAGCAAGATCCTGGTCGACAACGGGTCCTCCGTCAACTTTCTCAACGTGAAGGTGCTGAAGAAAATTTGCATGAACGTTTAACACCTAGCTCGGGATAAAATTACTATCTCTGGGTTCGACTCACAGTCATCACGAACGCTCGGGTCTATAATACTGACATTACACTTCGGGATTCTCGTCACTGACATCAAGTTTCATGTCATCGAGGCCAAGACTTGCTACAACGCTTTGCTCGGCAGGCCTTGGTTACACGAGTACAACATTTTCCCTTCTATACAACATCGGTGTATGAAGTACTTCATAGACGGCCTCGAGTACACAGTTACAGGGGAGCTAAACCCATTCTCCGTAAATGAAGTCCGCAAGTATGAAGACGCTAAGTACTTCCTACCAGACTTCGAAGACATGGAAATATGTCGTAAACCGGAGAATAAACAAAAATTCATCGCCACCATCCCGATCTTTAGGAGCGATACCGAAGAGGATGAAGAGATAGTCTTCTCGGGGCAACCCCAAGGCAGCAGGCCAGGACCATCTACTTCTATTTTGGTCTTTGGCAGCGACTCTTAAGACGAGGTCAACGCAGTGTTCTATGTTCGTCCATCAATACAAACCGTCACTGGAGCTGATCGGAGTTTACAAGTCATCATGGTTCCGCAGCAGCATTACAGAGAACTTGATGCGCTCAATACATACGGCGTGTAAAAGCTGCAGACCTTCTACGTTCCTCCTAGACAAAAAGGTGAAAAGGCGATCCTCTTCTACCAATCTACGGAGACTAAATGTCATGACCCGAAAAAGCACGTAACTGGCCTTGAATCATATGAAGTCTATAGGACCCCATCTAATTCAAGTAAGCCAAACGCCCAGAAATCTAAAACCATTTTTAAGGAGTAAATAAGGAAAACTAGTTTTAAGAAGTGAAGAAAACATGTTTTAAAACAAGGTTATTAAATAAGTAAGACGAATATGCGTTTTTAAAATCTCTAGTCTTTTCTGAAAATTTCGGCAGAGCTTCCTTTGTAAATACTAGCCCCAAACGGGGTACAACATGAATAATAAAAAAGAATTTCAGTCTCCACCTCTCATCATATACAATGATAAAAGGCATCCCCAAGCGGGAGCTAGCTCTTCGTCAATCGACGGTCACAACCACACAAGCAGTATAATATACAACGCCAAAGGGCGAGGATCAAAACTCAAAGGAAAACTCAAATCAGCTTGAAAACCATAATACTACAACGCGCGACTCTAAGGTCGAAATAATACACAACTGGTTTTCTAAGTCTGAAACAATATACAAGTTTGGTTGATGGTATTTCTAGATACAACTGAATAATACAATACAATGGTGGTTCTGATGCAAAAGAATCCACCTACCAAAGCAAGTCACCCGTAAGGAAAGCAGTGTGCCAGAAAAGCCGCAATGAAACCTGTACGGCAAAACCTGCAAGAAACTGTGGCACAACGGGGGTGAGTTGCCAACTCGTGAATAGAAAACATCACAGAGCAGAAATCGTATGTATGACACAATCCTAGGTCAATACGATCAGATATATATAAAGCTCAAATGAATAAGTCTGAAGCAAGATAAGGTGGCAATGTAACATCTATACATGAGTGTAGTGCCAAGTGCCCGTGCCAGTGCCTCAGGTAATAGCATATCATAAATATGAGGTATGATCAATGTCGACTATATCATGAAATCTATGAATATGTGGATATCATCCAACTGTGTGATCAATATCATCAATGTCAATATATGTAGGTGGAAATCGTCCACGTGTCACCCAATGACAATAAGCATCATGCATGTAAATATCATAAACATATACATAGAAGTATGAGGATGTAAATCAACATATATCGCTCGTGACATATCAAAATCATGGAACCTGAGTATCAAGCATCGACACTCGAAAACATCATGAAACCTGTGCCTAGCATCGTCACGTAAATCCTCATATACATGGGGCTCCGTCAGTCCGGATCGTCCCATCTCATCTCTCACCTTCGGTCGGTATCCCCCAGATATCCGCCGAGCTCAACACAATCATCGGTAGGTAGTACTCCCCTATCATGCTCACCGTCTAACATATACGAGTCTTCTTGCCCCGGGGTACCTCACCGAATCCACCATGTACCCGCAGACGGTGCCTACCGCTCCTCGAATCGGGTTTCACATGCCACTCTCAGAACCGAGAAAACACATGGTGGACGCACTGAAATATCATATCAAGGGTAACCGGGTTTTTCAAACAATATCTACTTTCTTTTAAAATACCCACGGTTCCCAAATCCAGAAATATTATGGAAACAACATATCTCAATGCGTATAATCAGAAAGCATGACGTATGCGACATATAAAAGAGATGTAAGCATATCAGCGTATCATGCAACATGGAATAGTAATATGCACATATTTAGGGAAGACCGCCTCTTTAAAATGAATCAGTTTTAGAAAGTATCTTGCGGTTCTCAGATCTCCCAGTCAAACCAGAATCGTCTATGTATGTGCAAATATGTATGTGTACAAGTATGAGTGTACCATATGTAAGTACACGAGTACGAATGTACAATATATGTGTGCACAAGTACGAGTGTACGATATGTAAGTACACGAGTATGAATGTACAATATATGTGTGCATAAGTATGAGTGTACAGTGTGCATGTGCGCAAGTATGAAGATATCAATATATGTGTGCACTGGTACGAATATACAGTGTGCATGTGCGCAAGTAGGAAGATATCAATATATGTGTGCACTGGTATGAATATACAGTGTGCATGTGCGCAAGTATGATGATATCAATATATGTGTGCACTGGTATGAATATACAGTGTGCATGTGCGCAAGTATGAAGATATCAATATATGTGTGCACTGATATGAATATACATTGTGCATGTGCGCAAGTATGAATATACAAGGGATCATATCCTGAATGCAACAGTAAGAATATGCGGCAAATGAATAATAACACAATAGTGTAGAATCTACATCAGTGTATCCATGTCATACTGTTTTGCCATTTGAAAGAAGACGAATCGGGGTTTTTAGGAAAATAAGGGCTACGGTGTTTTTAAGAAAAGATGCGTCTTTTGAAAATATCCGTAGGATTCCTTGTCTGTCTTTAAAATACTCCCGATTTGTTAGTTTTTGAAATAGGTATGACATCAGCCTAGCCTAACCTCTACTAGCAAGACTACGGCTCTAACTAACAAGTCAATCAGGAGGGGTATGGAAACCACCTAAATCTGAGTCGATATATATATATATATATATATAAATATAATAGTCGGTGATCCCGCCTCAAAGGTACCGCGTACGATATAATATTATATGACATCCTCGAGTCATGAGTGCGGATCTATCATCAATAAAAAGCTCGTACGGCAAATCATCATACGGCATCCTAAAAGCTGGGTACGGGTCAATATCACATTCATCTCATCAATTATCAGGTATCATTATCATCATATCACATGATCTGAGGTACTGATCTAAGTCTAGTACAAATCGATACCATCTATATAAATATAAATGCGTGTGAAACACACGCCCAAAGGCCCGCTGAAATCACATGTCGTATCCCAAATAAGAATCACATCATATCACCGATCTCCTGGCACTATGCCCAATATCATCGACTCATCTCCAAATCTCATCCATTATCCTCATCATCTAGGTATATGTATATCAAATAAGCAGGTGTATGCGTGTGGGTGTAAACCTATTCTAGGGTTCGCAACTAGGAACTATACTAGTTTACCTCTACGCCCTAATCCAACCATAGTACACCTAATCTCATCTCAAATATCCACGACACACAATAAGATATCATATATAGTATATATATGCTATACTAAACATCGAACTGCGGGGGTGCTATACTCCATCCACCCGACTTCCTCCATAGATATAATCTATTCACCTGCATCCTGCGTGTCGGTGTCGATGTCGCCTTCATCTTCTTCATCGTATGAAGCCCTCGAGAAGGTACCTACAAGATAACACAATCGCAAATGCACATTAAAATCACATCGTAAAACCAAAACGACACGCTAAGGCCTATAGGTTAGAACCTATGGACTACGCCTTCAAAACCATTCAAACAACCCTCGATGTCATCGTGAAAACGTCAAGTGATCGAGGTAAAACACAAATACGCAAATCCAGAATTTAAAATACGCAAAACGAAAACACGAATCAAAACAGCAACTAGAGAAAAGGGTCCCATATTTTACCCTAGGTCAAATCAGACAATTTTACATATACCAAGGGTCTATTTTACTGATGAGGGGACCCCAGAACAAGAACGAGACCAAATGGCCCAGGTCTGGCCGCAATTTGCGGCCAGAAGGATTAAATCTGTGGCCGAGTTGGGGAGTTAGGGGCCAGGGTTTTTAGGGTATGTTCTAAATCACCTGCATGTATCACTGTCCTTGCAAAATAATTTTCAGAGTCTCGAAGTGATAGCAGATTTCATTTTACCCTCACAGATTCCACAATTTCCCGATATTGGCTTTTCCAAAACCATATTCCAGTGTTCTAGTCTCTGTTTTAGGCCTGGATTCTAGCACTAGGGGGTTTGTGTGGCCTCTACTGAGCTTAATTACCCATCACCACTCTCAATTTCCATTAACCCTAACTAAGGTTTTCCTAAGTCCTCAAAACCACTCGATATCGACATGAAACAAGTATGGATGCATAAAGAATTAAAACCCTACACTAATAGTGCAGAAATTACCTCCTTTGGCAACTCAAGAATTTTCTTGAGTTGCTCAAGGTCCTCAAAATCTTCTCTTTCTTGGTCCATGGGGTAGCTAATGAGCTTGTGCATCCTTTTTTGTGAAATGGGATTTGGGTTTTGAGTTGATTTTCATGGTGTATTGGAGGATTAAAGATGGAGGAGGAGGGGGTGTGCAGCAGCAGCAGTAACAAAGGGAGGAGAGGGGAGAAATGAGAGGATGAAATCATGAGGGATGGCTCATGACAAAGGGTTGACCCCTCACCCACTCTCTCTCTCTCTCTAATCATACCTCCATATTCTATTCTTTTCCTTTTCTTTCTTTTCCCAATAAATCAACAACCATGCTTAAAACATGAAGAAAAGCCATTGAAAAATATATAACAAGTGTAAAAATGATACGGTGCAACGTTTGGCACAAAATACGCTTAAAGCGCGATTAGCGATTTTTAATCGCGATTAGCACCAAATTAGTGGCAAACTAATCATAAAAACTTAAAATTTGCATAATTCACATAAAACACCCTCTTTTAGTAATTTCTATAATTTTTTCAAATTTTTCCCCATTCATCGGTATTTAATTATACCGCCTTATTAAAATATTCAATATTATATTATTTAATTTTAAAAATTCCCCAAAAATAATATTTTATTTTTTTGAAATGTTACACTAAAGTGGGAAAAGAAGTCTGGCATGGTGCCGATTTTGCGCTCGATAGGCTCCAACCAATCCGTTTGCCCAGAAATTACGTAGAGTGATTGAAAAGGCTATTAAGATGCCAAGGCGTACCTTTCAAACAAACCGCTCGACAAGCCCAGTTCTACAACAAGATTTGGGACATTCCCGGGACTCAGCGAAAAATGCCCAACGGGAGGATAGAGACGACGGGACCTGGATACGTTCGGTCTAAGAAACGGGAGCGATTCCATGGATTCCATGTTATAAACGATTCCGGTGGAGAAGGGAATGCTCTTCCAGATAGCACTGGTATTGAACCAGAGTGAAATCCCGCCGTAAGAATACCAAGTCCTTCATTCGAAGAACAGATTGACAAGCTAATAAGGGAGGCGGGTCAAAAAGTTTGGGATGATCACAGCCGCGAAATAGCCATTTACGAGAAAGCCAGGACGCAACGTAGCATTCAGCAGGCTACGGAACGATACCCTTCACCCTCAACCCGTTGTGCGCTCTCGTGGCAAGAAAAGAGCCTGACGCAGAGGCAACAATAAGTTGAAGAAGGGGATTGACGTTCAAAAACAGCAAAGCAGATCCAAGAAGCCACGCGGTCGAGAAAAAGTCAGCTGGAATCCGTCTTTTATGAAAAAGATGGGTCGGGAATACTCATTCCCTCAAGACAAGACAAGGAAAATATTCAACCTTGTCATGAAGCATCAAATGATGACATTCCCGGAGTCTCGGTATCCCGAACAGATAAACGAGGTCCATCACCCGGATTATTGCTTCTACCACCGAGTAATAGACATCCTCTTGAAGATTGCTTCACCTTCAAAGACTGGGTCGAAGACCAGTATCAGCAAGGCAGGTTAGCTCTGTCCGACAATTGGAGAGTAGCCCAACCACGAAAGCATGAGCCAAGAGCAAGCTACACTGCGAGGGAAAGTCCAGATCAACATCAGGCTTAGAAACAAACTCATACCTGTCACGTGATAACATTCTCAAAGGAAGAGGAGCACGAGAATATGGACGGCCTTTCCCACTGGTTCGCAGACGAGGATGAGGATGAGGTAATTTTAGAATTTCCACCGGCGCCAAAAGAGTTGGAAGATGGGATACACACCACAGTGGACAACCTGAGAAAAATCGACTTGGGGACAGAAAATGAGCCGAGGCCAACGTTCGTCAGTGAGCTGCTGTCTGAAAAGCAGGTGGCCATGCTAAAGGACATGCTTATGCATTATAAAAACTGCTTTGCATGGAACTATTCTGAGATGCCGGGACTAGATCCAGAAATAGCGGTGCATAAACTGGCTATATCGCCGAACGTTGAGCCAGTCAAGAAAGCGCCAAGAAGAATGCGGTTCGAACTCGATATGAGCATCAATGATGAAGTCAAGAAACTAATCGACTCCGGCTTCATCCAAGAAGCTCAATATCCTGACTAGATCGCCAACATTGTCCCAGTGATGAAGAAAAATGGGACAGTGCGCATCTGCGTGGACTTCTGGGACCTCAACAAGGCTTGCCTGAAGGATGACTTCCCAATGCCTGTTACCGAGCTGATAATTGATAACATATCCACCCATGAAGCCTTCTCCTTTATGGATGGATCTTCAGGCTATAATCAAATAAAAATGCATCCCGAAGACTAAAAGCATACTGCCTTCCGGACCCCGCGGGGCATATTCTGCTATAAAGTGATGCCCTTCGGTCTGAAGAACGCTGGCACTAAATACCAGAGGGCCATGACAAAGATCTTTGATGACCTCATCCATGATATCATTGAATGCTATATCGACGACCTCGTGGTGAAAAGCAAATCGTACGAGGAGCACTGGGAGCATTTGAAAATAGTGTTCCAGCGTCTTCGGAAATATAATCTGAAGATGAACCCTGTGAAATACGCGTTTGGAGTTTCCTCAGGAAAATTCCTAGGATTTATCGTACGACACCGAGGAATCGAAGTTGACCCATCAAAGATCAAGGCGGTTATGAAAATGCACTCGCCAAGAACTATCAAACAACTGCGGTTTCTCCAAGGGAAGCTCGCGTATATCCGGCGGTTCATAACCAACCTTTCCGGAAAATGCCATCCCTACAGCCATCTAATGACGAAGGGGACCCCATTCACTTGGGATCATAAATGCCAAACTGCACTGGATAAAATCAAGCAATATCCGCAGAACCCGCCAGTACTGACCGCTCCGGTCAAGGGAAAACCCCTCATCCTGTATACAACAGCCCTCGAAGGTTCTTTAGGCGCACTATGGGCACAAGAGAATGACCAGAGGAAGGAGAGAGCTCTCTATTATTTGAGTCGAGTTCTCCTGGGGGCAGAAAACAACTACTCCCCCATTGAAAAGCACTGCCTGGCACTGATCTTCGCGATTACGAAGTTCAGGCATTATGCCCTGGCACATGAGGTACATCTCATATCAAAAGTGGATCCTCTCAAGTATTTGATGTCAAGGGCTATATTAACAGGAAGGCTCGCTAAATGGGTCCTCCTCTTGATGGAGTTCTCGATAATATATCGACCCCTCAAGACAGTAAAAGGCCAGGTCATCGCCGACTTTCTCGCTGAGCATCCGATACCAGCCAATTCTCCCTTAAATTACGAATTACCAGATGAACACGCGTTCGACACAATCGAAGGGAAGACGGAGGAAAATAATGTCCAATGGGAACTCTACTTCGACGGAGCATCGTCCATGAAGAAGCAAAAGCAAAACACCCTCATAATCAAAGCTGGGGTAGACCTTATCTTTGTGACTCAACAAGGAGGAATAATGTGTTTTTCCCTTTCCTTAACGGAACCAAGAAAAAACAACGAAGCAGAATATGAAGCGTTGATAAAGGGTCTTGAGATCGCTGTCGACATGGGGACCGAAAACCTCCTCATATATGGAGACTCACAGCTGGTCGTTAACCAAGTAAATGGCGACTATCAGACGTGTAAATGTTGGTAAAATATGGCGAGAGAATGCAGCAATTGCTGAAAAAAATCCCCTCCTACATCCTAGAAAGCATACCACATGCGGAAAATAGCAAAGCGGATGCGTTAGCTAAGCTCGCTAAAGAACTGGCCGACGAAAACCTCAATGACGTAAGGATCATTATGCAAAGCCGCCGGATTCTCGCGCCGGCAAAGATATCTCCGGAGACGTCTGAAGAAGAAGAAGTGACCAAACAAACGGCCTTCCAAATAGAAGACGAAGAAAAGGCTACGGATTGGAGATAAGTCTTCATAGACTATTTCAAATCCCATCGAACACCCGAAGACGCGCCGTCAAGAGATCAGCTCCTGAGGAGAGCCCTGTCTTTCGCCTTCGTCAATGATACTCTTTATAAGAGATCATTAGACTGCCTGTGGCTGAGATGCCTAAGACCAGAAGAAGAAAAAAGGGTCGTCCAAGAAACTCACGACGGACTCTGTGGTTCTCATCAGGCCGGGCCAAAGATGAAGCTGAAGATTAAAAGAATGGGTTACTATTGGCCCAAAATGATTAAGGACTGACTCGAATATACGAAGCAGTGTCACTCGTGCCAAATTCATGGGGACTTCATCCACCAGCATCCGAATCCGCTACACCCAACACTGGCTAGCTGGCCATTCAAAATGTGGGGAACTGATATGATCGGACCTATCGAACCAGCATCATCTAAAGGATATCGGTTCATATTGGCAACAACCGATTACTTCTCTAAATGGGCAAAAGCGATACCGCTAAGAGAGGTGAAGACGGAGAACATCCTCCATTTCTTCAGAACTCACGTCATTTATCGGTTCGGCACTCCGCAACGGATTATCTCCGATAATGGGCCAGCCTACAGAAGCCATAAGATCAGCCGCTTCGCTCGGTAACATAATATAGATTAGAGATACTCTTCAGTCTATAATA
Source organism: Agapanthus africanus (assembly GCA_030015575.1). Taxonomy (NCBI): domain Eukaryota; kingdom Viridiplantae; phylum Streptophyta; class Magnoliopsida; order Asparagales; family Amaryllidaceae; genus Agapanthus; species Agapanthus africanus. The sequence goes on along the minus strand of CM057337.1, from coordinate 63,609,063 downwards.
CCCGAGCTAACTGTCTAGTTGAGGCTTTCAATAAGTCCTTGACGAAAATCATAAAGAAAACAGTTTCCAGAAACAAAAAGGACTGGCACGAGAGATTGCATGAAGCTCTCTGGGCGTATCGAACTACGTTCAAAACGGCCACAAATACAACGCCATTCGCGTTGGTATTCGGCACGGTAGCGGTACTTCCCTTGGAGATAGAGCTACCCTCTCTATGAGTAGCAGTTCGATACGAACTGACGGATGAAGAAAATGCCCATCTTCGGCTTGAGGAGCTCGATACCCTTGATGAAACTCGTTTTATGGCGCAGCAAAACCTGAAAGCTTACAAAGCAAGGATGACGCGCTCATACGAACGACTGACCAGGCCAAAAACATTCTGCCAAAGCAAACTCATGCTAGTCATAAAAAGACCTATGATCCTCAATCGTGCCAAACGGGGGAAATTCGAGCCGAACTATGAGGGCCCATATATCATAGACAAGGTCTATCAAGGTAGGGCCTAATTGCTTATGGACATGCATGGCGAAAGACCCTTCCGGCCAATAAACGGCCGGTTCCTTAAGAAATACTACGTTTGACAAGTCACAACTCAGGTTAATGATAGATGACGACGCTCGTGTCCACTCGCTGTCTTCCCGAGTCAAGACTCTATAAGTAGTATCCGGCAAAACTTCGCCTCGAAGCGTGCACTGGACCGAGATGTCCCTAAACTAACAATGGACCGAGATGTCCCTAAACTAACAATGGACCGAGATGTCCTTAAACTAAATACGTCGCCTTAAACACGGCTATGGTGAAATTCAAGTCCACAAGTCCTAGCGGCAAGGACTGCAACTTAAGTCCCGATGGCCGCGTAGCTGCCCCGGTGGCGAAGTCTCCCATAAGTTCCATTAGCGAACAGAGGGGTGGTAAAAAAACAGCAGGTCCACAAGTGAAATGGGCACGGATGAAAACCCGAAAGGGCACCGTGAGTAAAAACAGCAGGCCTACCGGCGAGCTTGTGAAAACCTGAAAGGGCGCAATCTCGTTAAAAAACGGTAAGTCCACAAGCGAAATGGGCACGGATGAAAATCCGAAAGGGGGCCGTGAGTAAAAACAACAGGGCTATCGGCGAGTTTATGAAAACCCGAAAGGGCGCAATCTCTTTAAAATAAAGACACCTGCAAGGTCCTCTCGACCTTGTAAAAAGAAAACACCTACGTGAGATCCTTACGACTCACAAGGGAGCAATACACTTAGGGATCCCCAAAGTTCCTAAGGAGAAATTACACTTACGCGATCCTCATGACTCGTAAGGAGAATTCCTTTTATGAGACCCTCATGGCTCATAAGATTCAAAAGGCTTAAGCTACAAGGATCTGAACCTGTTCTTAAGCCGTCACACTCCCCAAGGTGCCCTACAGGCGGTCCAATATCGGCCCTTGTATACAATCCACGGGCAAAAATAAACGTGCCCTCACCAAGTACCAACAATGACGAGGAATGTCCTAATAAGGTGAACGAAACTTGTAAGTACTCTCGACTTATAAAGAGAAAATACTCTTATGAAATCCTTACGACTTATAATAGAACACACATTTGGGGATCCCCGCGATTCCTAAGAAGAAAATACACCTACGAGATCCTCACGACTCGTAGGGAGAAATACCTTTATGAGACCCTTACGGCTCGTAAAGTCAAAAAACCTTAGTCAACAGGATCCTAACCCTGTTTGCTAAGCCACCTTTATTCAAATCGACAAAAAAAATGATGATTCGCTCCTGGCAATATCCCAGTTGTAGCGATACTGATGTCTAAATCGGTATCAAATTCCAAGTCCTTTTAAGGCAAATGATAATTCACTCCTGGCCATATTCCAGTCGCAGCGATGTCGATGCTAAGAATGGTATCAGATTTCAAGTTCCATACTCGCAATAAAAATCAGGGAGCAAAAAAAATAGTCGAAATGTTTGAGCAACTCGCAATAAAAAGCAGCGAGTAAAAAAGAAAAAATAGCCGAAATGATTGGGCACCGTGATAAATAGCAGAAATGATTGGGCAATCGCGACTTTCGCAATATAAAAAGCTGAAATGATAGAGCATCGCAGAAAGAAAGGAAATGAAATGAAACTTTTTCCCTGCAGGTGAGTCCACATCAACCCCTGTATACAATCCATGGGCACAAATGAAAAAAGGGAACCACATTTTCCCACCAGGCGCCATCAGAAAGAGAGCCAAGTCTCGACGGCAACATCTACAACCTAGATATCAACAACGACGTTTCTTCTCCACTCCAACAGCATGCAGACGCGACGTCAACAAATCGGAGCCATGGCAAAGTTCTTAGTTCCAAATCTCGACGGCAAAATCTACAGCCTAGAGATCCACAACGGCTTCCTTCTTACTCCAGCAGGATGCAGACGCAACGTCAACAAAACGGATCCATGGCAAAGTCCCTAGTTCAAAATCTCGACGGTTCACAGACAGCCTAGAGATCCATAACGGCGTTCCTTTTCACTCCAGCAGGATGCAGACGCAACGTCAACAACCGACCCCAGGGTCAAAACAACAGATCCATGGCAAAGTCCCTAGTTCCGAGCATCGACGGTTCACAGAAAACTTAGAGACAACCTTAACATTCGTCACAATATAGCAGACACGATGTCAACAAATGAAGCAAAGGAAGATCCCTAGCTTCAGGGTCTTGACGGCAACTCAAATAAAACCTGAAAGACTATCGGAGATCATCCCACACCAGCGCGGAGTGGTTATGACTCATCGGGGCTCCCCAAACTGAGCCTAACCTCAAGTAAAAAGCGGCATGGAATATCCCTAACGCTTACCCTTCCGACAGTAATATCACCTGGAAGATTACTTGAAGACGTCTTGTCCAGCCCCCGAAGGGATCAGAAACACGACAGTCGCGGGGCTACTCGAACGGCAAGATTGTGTATCGGAGAATGCATCATCCAACGCGACGGTACGACGGACAAAAACCCTAGTACCACAGACCCTAACGGACTTCTATCAGCAAAGGTTAACTGTGACGTTGGGACATTCTTGCGAGAACTTCTCGATTCGTCTCGACTCGTAGGGAAAATAATGTTCCTGTGAGAACTTCTCGACTCGTAGGGAAAAAGCCTTAGGCAACGGGGATATCAACCTGTTTCCTAAGCACTGGGGCCCAACAAGTAGGTCCAAGATGGACTACTGTATACTATCCACGGGTCACACTCTCCAAAGTCGAATATCGACAAGATGGGAAAAAACCACTTACGAGTCCTCTCGACTTGTAAAGGGGAAAATTCTCTTGTGAGATCCTTACGACTCTCAAGAGAAAACACACTTAGGAATCCTCACGACTCATAAGGAGAAAATACACCTACGGGATCCTCTCGACTCGTAGGGAGAAAAGTCTTTATGAGACCATCACGGCTCATAAAGTTGAAAAGTCTTAGGTGGCAGACCTGAACCTGTTTCCTAAGCCATCGTTGCCCTACAAGGAGGTCAGGATGGACTATCTACGGACCATATTTGCCAAAATTACATACCACTGAAATGAAGAAAAATATGTCTTTTATTCATGAATCAAAATGAATATAAAATACTCTTATTCATGAATGGATACAAAAAAAAGAGTATACAACGACAAAAAATGCTTAAGCCGGTGGACGGTGCAGTAGGCTAGTGAGTTCGTCAGTCTTCCGCTGAACCTCGACTTCAAGCTCCATTATTGCTGCAAGACGGCCCCCGCCTGAGTCTGCTGAGTCTGATATGAAGCAAACCGACTCTCAAGTTCCCTTTCGGTGACTTTATGTGCTTCAACCATCTCACGAGTAAAGATAACGGCTTTATCAAGAGCCACCACCTCCGTAATAGCCTCTTGAAGCACCCGCCAAATTTCGTACACGCGGGTAGTCATGGCGGTAAGCTGAGCCTGAAGCTCTCCTAAAGCATTCAAAGCTAACTCCCTCTCCGAGAACTTCCGGTTGAGCCTCTTCTCGCACGACTACAGATTGGCTGCGCACCGTTCAAGCAATCCTCGCAGATTCGATTTTACGGTTAAGATGTCGGAGGGAAGGCGGATGCATTCAAGCCCGTGCAAGCAGACTTCCACTCGGCGACAATACTCAACCAAAACATGCACCAATCTTTCATCATGAAAGGTAGCAAGAAAAAGCAAGGAAATGTTAGCTTCGGCGGAAAATTCTTCGGCCGTGACAGGAGTACCGGCGCGAAGATCTTCAATAAGAGCCGACAATGAGTGAATGCTTTGTTTCGCCATCCTCTCAGACGCACGTCGGGCATAAGGGCCTGGTGGCATAGTGATTCGAGACTCTAACGAGGTCAGGGCTGGCAAAGCTGTCAAGATTTATGAATAGTCGGCGTGACTAGCAAGCACGGAATAGACAAAATAACGCCAAGGAGAAAACCTTACTTACCCACAGTCATGCAAGGGGGGTTTGAAAGATCCCCAGGCCCATCGAGGATCTCAACTTCGTCATCAGCTTCCAGAACTGCAGAGGACATATTAGCATCGTTATAAAAAAAACAAAGGGGTCAAAGAATGCCGACCTTGCCCGAAAGAAAGGACTATGCTTTGCGGGGATATCACCTGTAGGGCAGCCATATAGAGTAATCGCTGGAAGGACTTTCTGGGAGATAGATCCACGATAGAAGCCACCAGTTCCCGCAATTATGAAAGAAAAAAAGGGTTCAGATAATGGAGAGATCATTAAAATGAAATGTAAGAGATTACCTTCGATGCTCCGCCCGCCTTGAACTGGGGGGATAGCAGCCTTGGCAGCCTCCTCCACACCCTCAAAGACATTTGCCGGCACAGCGACTTCCAATTCAGAAACAACAGCCGCCACTTCAGGCTCTGAGGAGGAAACAACGGTCTCGGCGATCCTTTCTACAATCTCTAGGACGCCACCAGAGAGATCTACTGGATCTACGACCGGTAAGGTCACCTCTGCAGAAAGTACAGATGCTAAAGGGACAGAAGTCACCACCGGGAGCTCCAAGATAAGACTAACGGATTCGACAATCTCTTCTACACCCTTTGGTGCGTCACTAGAGATGTCCATAGGGTTCGTAACCAGTAGGGTCACCTCTGCTGGAGGAATAGATACCGAAGGAACAGAAGCTACCACCGGAAGCTCCATGGCAGGAATAGCGGCTGTAATGATCCCCTTTACACCTGTCGGTGCATCATGAGAGACATTTGTAGAGTCCACAGTTACGGTCCAATCTGGATTCAAATCCTTTTTCGCCGCCGAAGTCCCTGCAAAGTTTTCATAAAAATGAGAAGGCCTATAAATAACACAGACTGTTCGCTAAAAGAAGGACACGAGAAAGACGCATACCAATACGCCAAGGAGCTTGAAGTATGGCTTTCTCGAGATGTTTTTCCTTTCTTTCTAAGTGCGCTCGCCGGGGTTCAAGTGCAGATGAATGACTGCCTGTCTTTAATGAAAGCTCGTCTTCGGAGGCGATCGTTATGGGCTGTTTGAGGGCCCGTTCTTCTTCCATTAGCAAAGGACCCATATGTACCCGCCGTAATGATGGAACAACGTCATAGAAGATAACCGGAGGGTAGGGGTTTTTCGGGATGCGCATGTTCTCGGTCTCATCTTGTGAGCGCCTTAAAGCCTCAGCCAATTGCGCGGCTTCCTCGGCGGATGAGCCAGGATAAATGAGACCGGCGTCCGATTCCTCTATAGCTATCGGTTCGTCCTGAATGAATGGCTCAGACTCAAGCAAGGTGTCAAGTAAGCCGGCAACCGATCTCTTCCTCCTCTTAGAACATGTGCTAGCACTAACCGAAGAACGCTTCCTTTCCCTTGGTGCTTTGACGCGACGTTGAACAACCTCGGTTCCGGTCTCCCCCTTTGGAGATACCACCGCTGATGACACCGCCATTGATGACGCTGCCACTGATGACACTACCGCCGGCGCTTCATTGGAGGCCTTTGCTTGGGCTCTAGTGCGCAATGGCATACCAGCAGTGCGAGGAGTCGATTATATTTCTGCGGCCTTGGGGATAAGTACCACGCCGCTATCCCTCAATGGAGGGTGAACCACTATCCGCGGCCGCAACGGAACGCCAGTGGCTTGGATCGGAGCTGAAGCTCTTCATTCGAAGAGTACCCGCTTCTCCTCGGCAATGACAGGACCGACTCGATGACGATACCAACCCGTAAAAGACCCCACACACCTTGGAAGGTAGTCGGGTTCAGGGATCATGAAACGGGAGCCGGTGTTCAGCCGCATAAAATGATGGATGACGTCATGAGTGACTTCCAAAGACTGAGTGGGATCAACTAAGAACGCTTCGAAAGGGACACCCTGGTTATAGCCCAATTGCTGGGCAAAGCGGTGCGGATTATACCGCATAAAAAGAGCCATGTTATTCTGACGAAATACCAAGTAGCCTGGCCTAATCGAGTACAGGTACATAATTTCTTTAGGCTTTAAAGATGGCGCTCCCCCTTTTGATAGATCAAAAAGCTGTTGAACGGGCCCCGCAGTAGCAGAGAGGACTCGGTCACTAAACACCATCCCGTCCTCGTTTGAATATGGGTTGAGCAACACGCGGAGGGCCCCTAGCTGAGTCGGATCGGGAACAGAAGCCTCCACAAACCTCATAACCTGTAGGAAGGTATAGAAGTCATAGAAATCTGGCCGCCGATGTGCTGCAAATGCTCCCAGTACATGCATCTCGATCCACAACGTGAAGTAGTGGAGGGAGAAATTCACAACATCCGCACCTGGGGTCGAAGTATTGGCCACAATGCTTAATCCATGATATAGGTGCGACAGTCCCGCAATACCAACGACCAATTGTGCCCCTTCAGCTATGCGATGAGCGGGGTAGAAGACAGAAGCTCTCATGAAGCGTCGATGCGTCGGAATGGTGAACCAACTGAGCCAAAGGCTGATGAAGCTGACGAAGAAGGTCTCTTCGTCCATGTCATGGGCCGCAATCACATTGAAGGACACGACCGATGAGATCTGAATATAAAACTGCGGCAAGTCTTCCTTTTTGGCCGGCAGTTTATTCAGCCCAAACCCAAAAGGATCAATGTTCGCAAACTTTTGAGCCTCTTTGGATAAAGCGTCTTCACGAATAAAGCAGGCGATGAAGCTCTCAAAGGTGATGCCCTGCCCCTCTGACTTCGCGAACAGTTTCTCAAAAATACCCAGAGCCTTAATTAGACTGGGGTACTTATGGCAGTGGCATTTTCAGTCGTCAGGCCGTCAAGCATAGCCGGCATGGTCGCGAACACATACTCGTCGGGAGGCGGCAACTCTTCATAATGCTCTCCCCTGATTGGCAGTTCAGAGATCTCGCGAAACTCTTCCAGTGAAATAAAGACATCGCGATCCCCTAGTAACAAGGTGTCGGTAGGAAGATTCCATTGGTTCAGAAAAGCTTTAATCCACCAGACGTGAGGGGCCTGGTAATGAAAAAGAGACGCGTACACCGCTTGATATATCCCAACCTTCTGCAACCGTGCACGGTGGGCGGAAAGAACATATCGAGCCCAGGGAAGATAACCTACTGGGTGGCGAGGGGTAAGCCCTACCTTATAAACTTATCCCCAGGATTAGGCTTCACCTTGACAGATGCGGAGCCCCAAGATATCTATAGCCGGCAAGGGCTGGTTGGGTATCCCGGTTTTTGATAGCTCAAGCCGGCCTGTAGGAGTCTAATTAGCCGCCTCCACCGCATAAGCGGTCTGCGGGCGCTCCATTAGCGATATTAGGCGGAGAGGCTCTGTTGACACCTCATAAGTAAAGCTGCGGCAGCCCGGATGATATGACCATACCAAACTCCCCATAAGAGTAGACTAGTACGGTCTCTGTCATGTGCCATGATCATCGCCATAGCTTCCTCATCCGACGGCGATTGCGGAAAAGCGGCGTCTGAGCGAGTAAAGGGACAGTAGGGAAGAGAAGCCATTGTTCCTGAAATAAAGGAAAGAAAACCCATTAATGAAACATATATATATATATATATAATGACAGAAGGAAATGACACGAAGTTTGTTCCATGGGACCACTGATTGCAAAACTAATGGACCCTACAAAATCAATATGGCGGCTCACCAATGATGAGACAGGATAATCATTGTGAGAATCAGAAAAGATTCTCATTAAGCAGACACTGGAGTTTAAACAACTCTTGATATCCTCATAGAAAAAACGAATTCTGTTAAAATACCCAACAAATTTAAATTTGGGCAAATAAGGGTAAAACCCTATGAAAATATTCTCAAGAACACCAGGAAATGAAATCCCCGAAGGGACCTCTTGATCTTTCAATGCTAAGCTCTTTGATGAGGAATTAAATTCCTTTTAAGTAGTGGAATTAAATTCCAGAAATCCCCATGATGGGGAAATGAAAAATATAATTAAAATGCATTGAATCCTCAAAGATCGGAGGAGAAATGCTCAATCTTCGAAGACATTGGGGTTTACTGCTCAAAGATTACGTCTTTTGGATCTCTAAGAGATGGGTTTCAGAAGAGTGCAAAGCCCTGATGGTGGATTTAAAATCCAGAGAAAAAATAAGAGAATTAAAGAAAAGGGTTTCTTCGTCGTTCAAGATCTTTACCTAAAAAGGTTCTTTCTGGCAGAGTTTAACTCTGAAATTTCAATGGGCAGAGAACTAAGCTCTAAGGAAGAGAACTAAATTCTTAAGGAAGACAAGGAAAGAAGAAGATGAAAGAACAGTGGTTTCCTAAAGACAAGACCCTTGCATTTATAAGACGTGATGGGGAGAAGTTCATCTTCCTATTCCCCTAGGCAATCCAACTGCTGAAAGGGTGACAGCATTGCACTCACGTGCAGGCCACGTGAGAACAACGCTGTGGGGGCATTTGTTCCCTTATAAAAAAAAAGAAGAGAGAAAAAGCGATGGAAAAATTTCCCACTAATAGAGCATCACGTGCCCACACGTGAACGCCTACGAACAAAAATTATAGGCACCGAGCTTAACAATTGACCGGCTGAAATTGAGCCTCACGTGCAAGCACGTGAATATCTATATACAAAGTATATAGGTGCCATATTAAAACAAATAGTAGGCCAGAGAAGATCACGTGTTAACACGTGATGCCCTTTGTTAGGCTGTTGCATATAAGCAGACAGGTTTAATTCAGTGGGGGTCACGTGCTACACGTGAATAGTCCTAAACACCTTCCAAGCTGATAGAATTAAATTCTAATAAAAAGATCAAAACCCTATTTGGAAAACATTTCCTTAAATCTTTCTAAACAAGAAATATTACTCTCTGTAAAATAGAGTACCGTTGGATTAAAAAATCCAATGGTGATTAAAAATCACTTATCTACAGAAAAAATTCTGTACGGGAAAATATTTCCCTAATCTTGTTAAAAACAAGAAAAATATCTTCTATAAAACAGAAGTTCTTGGATCAAAGATCCAATGTTGGATAAAATCCCCAAAATCAATTAAGATCTCTCAATAAGAGATTTCTTTAACTAAATCAACAAACTTGCTTCTACTATATAAAGGACCCGAGACTTCAAGTCTTGAACACAGAGAGAGAGACCCCCTAAGCTTTGAGAAAAAAAAGAGAAAAAGATAATTCAATTCTCTAGAGGAAGAAAATCCCCTTTTAAAGCAAAAATCCTAAATAAGAAGAAAGTACAGAGATTATCTTATCTCTTCTTTAAGGGTTTAACCCTTTAAAAAAAGAACTTAGTTCTCCCTCTGGTTGAGGTCTGCAGAAGCAAATCACCCCACAAGTTGAGAATTTAATTCTCATCAGGGAGATTCTGTTATGCAGATTCAAAACTTAAGGGAAAGAACTAAGTCCAAAGAATTTAATTCTTCTAAAAGTATATAGGAATTTAATTCCTCTGGTAAAACTAGGGTTTAACCCTGTAAAAGAATTTAATTCTTATAAAACAAGAGACCTAAAAATTCTAAAAACTCAGATTAAAATCTTTGTGCATATAAAAAACAGACTGGTGATTCATTAGCGTTTAATGCTATATAACAAAGGCTCACGTGTTCCCACGTGAGCACCTCTGATAAACAAAAAGGAATGACTGAGATCGAATGTGTGGTATTTATAGGAAAAATTAGGGTTTTGAGGGTTAAAGAATGCATTAAAAATATACATTAAAATTAGAATTAAAGAGTGAAATTACAATCTCTAGATAATTGCAGAGTAAACAAATAACATGGGGGTAGTGGGGTAGACGAAAGGGTGCCAGGGGAAAAAATTAGGGACCATCCCCTACGGGGGGCCCGGCGGTGCCGGTCCATAGCTTAATCTCGCCGGTCCAAACCGGTGAGATGTGCTTTGGATCTTCGCCACGTGTCCTCGTCACTTCGACTAGCCTATTGCACATGTTTGATTTCTTTGTGACTCTTCATTTTACGTGTAGTGCACGTGTAAACCTTTGGGCTTCTAAAATATTAAAAGAAAAATTAATAAAAAGATAATGTGGCTGGGGGGACTCGATCACAGGGGCTACGTCATAGCAGTGTAAGACTTTACCAATGAGCTACAAGTGCTTTCTTGCTGTTCAAAAGCAATTCAAATACTTATAGTGTACACAGGATTGCAAATACTCCATTTGTATATTAACTTTTAAATAAATTTTCTGGACATTGAAATTGGAGTTGTTATACATTCACCACGGGGCCCTATCATGAATCGTTAGGTTGCTTAACTAACGGTAGAGCGGGGCAGGTTCAGCGTGGATGCAAAATATATAGAAGCATCTAATAAATATAATATATATATATATATATATCAATATCGCAGGCAGATAAAGATCATCATGGGCATGTGAACAATAATATGGAACAGCGGATAAATTAGGAGCCCCGCGTTTCATTTGAGCCGTAAATAAAATGCGATGTTCCCCGGTCGTATGGATAGCCTATACAAAGTCGATCCTTGACCCCTACGAGTGCGGCAAGCCACCTGCCAATTCTAGAAACTGGGTAGCACGCCTCAATGAAGTGAGTCGGTCACCCATCGCTTTCTAAAATCCGGTAACTTGTGCACCTCTCCGCGGGTCGATCCTATATCCTTTACGAGTGCAGCGAATAGCCCGCCAATTCTAGAGTAAGGCCCCTGATTGAAATGTGAGATTTTGTGATCAAAGAATTGTTAACCGCAATCAAGAACGGCGTCGCTTGGTAGCTAGCCGGTGAGTACGGGTCGGTCCACAGGAATTTCGTGTATTCTCAATTTGTTCTAACGAGTTAATTCCAAACGGTGTTGGATTGATTATCACTAAAAACTAAGGTTGATCTAGACTAGGATTAAAATCTTGCTAGGGTTAGGTTTAGGTTAAGTTTGGAAAGTCAATATTCCTCACCGCTTTCTATGCCCTAATTAAGATCTATGAGGTGTTATGGTAACAATTAATAAAGTGGATTAGTACTATTGGGTAGAAACTAGGGTTCTTCATCTAGGTTCTTGTCCTTCCTTTCTTAATTCTCACCCTAAGCTCCATGGAAAACATGCACAACCGGTCTTTTAAACTACGGTATCACCGCTACCTCGTGGGATAGGGTGCCGTAGTGAGCGGTGTGTGTATGTATGCATGGAGTCCTATAAAAATATGTGATGGGCAAAAAAGGGGTGAGAGATTCTCATCTCTCAAACCTTTCCTATTCCTAACCCTAACAAGTGAGGAACTACTCACTCATTAGAGAATTGATAAATATATTCTAAACTAATTAACTAGGGCAGATAATAAAAGTTATATTAGGGCAGATAATAAAAGTTAAACTATGGCAGAAAGAAAATTAACTAGGGCAATAAAAAGAAAACTTACTCTAATTTTTATTTGATGCTCTCTTCAAACATTTACAGGAATTGAATTCTGAATTTTGATAAATACAATAAGACACAAGAAAAGGCATACCTCAAAAAGAGATTTAGGGTTTCTATTGATAGATAATAGAAACCCTAGGTTACATTCGATACATATCTGCATTTACAAACTTTCCCCTAAGAAGCCTAGTCAACGAACCGACACGTACTCATCATGGCCGCGGAATCGCGGCCAAGAGCCATGTTTGGCCGCGGTTCTGCGGCCATATAGAGAGGTCATTGGCTGAATTTGACTAGTTTTCTTCCTGTTGCATTTTCCTACTTGTTTCTTCACTTGGTTTCTCAGATTGTCTTCTAGTTTTCTTCCAGTTTTCCACAGTGCATAATGTCATAGACTTTTACCGTTTGCTTCGTGTCGAAGCCTTGAACCTTGCGCTGCCTTTGTGCTTTATGAACTTGTCCATTGATCTTCGTTTATTCTTCGAACTGTAGGCATGTTCAAGATTCTTCCATTTGTTGGTCATAGTCTCACTTTTGTATCGTCTTTTCATCATTTTCACTATTTTGTTCCGAGAACCTGTGACCTGCAACTATGTAGCAGACATGGATCAAAAGCACCTGTTTATTTGTAAAATGAATAAGAATGGGGAATATAATAATGCAAAATTATGCTATGAACAAATACCCCCAAACTTATCTTTTGCTCGTCCTCGAGCAAAACTAGTTTTATTCTCGAAAAAGACCTAGCCTCACTTTCATAGGGAAACGCGATTGCACTAAGCTCGTGCAACAAGCCGTTAAACCTCTAGGTGTCCCTAGTAGGAGGAGTGTTGTCTCCAGAGAGTTTTTAGCGGATACTCACAAAATCCTATCAATTCGGCCTATTGACTTTTATTCTCCAATTAGGTTTTCTAACATGAAACTCTATTATTTTTGACTCAGAAATTATCCACCCGTATTTTTCACGCTTCCTTATTATTTAACTTAAGATTATATATGTTCTTGTAAATTTACTTAGTTTTTAGCATCTTTTAAGTTTTCCTTCTAGGGTTCTATCTCAACTTAGGAATTTTTATCATCTCTATTAAAGATATAAGTCCTATTTTTCATTCCTATCTCTCATCTAAACCCCAATCACATACCCCTACGTGAGTGTATATATCACCCCTACACTTGGAAATTCAAATCAAGCTATTATACTCTTGTCTATCGTCCAAAGTACTTTTCAATTGGTGAATTTTTAGATGAAATTGCTTACACATTCTTCATGCGACCGTTAATACTTCTTGAGGTACCAACGACCGATTACAAAATGTGTTTGCACATTAAGGCGTAATTCCTAATCTTGTAACACTTAGGGCTTTAGCAGTGACTCCCAAACCAGTTGGTCTAAGGCACTAGGTGATAAAGCATCCTCGCTAAATATTTTTTCTATTTATACAGCCTTAAGTAATTACAAAAACCAGTGTTCATTTTTTTTATCTCTTTATTCACACTTTTTATTTTTATTTTATTTTCCCTCATACTAAAGATTTTTATTCAAGAGCATTTCAAGGTCTCTTCTACTATTCCAAGTTTCAAGGTTTGTGTTTGTGTAATTTGTAGGGTATATATTTTCAGAATTTAAACTTAAGCTTAGCGATTATTTTTCAGACTTATACTTTAATAAAAATATCAATACTCTTTCCTTATTTTGACTTAGCTCAAGAAGTGAACTCAAAATTTGCCTATTTCTAAGTAAAATACAAAGGCATATATTTTCTACCGTTAAATTTTAAGAAAGGTTATTTTTAGAGTTTTTAATTTACTAAGTCTAAGATCTAGTTGGCCCTAGCTAGTTAACCTTTTTGTCAAACTCAAGTCAATTACGGCCAAAATTGAATTTTTCAATTTTTATAATTTTTAAAATTTTTCAATTTTTATTGGTTTTAAAATAAGTATGCAAATGCAAAAATATACATATGAATGCAAAGGAAGAAAGCTTACCGAGCACACCCCCAAACTTAAACTTGACAGTGTCCTCACTGTCAGGATACATCAAGAGGGTCAAAATGGTCGGTATTCCCCTGTTTATTTTTTTTATATTATTTTTTTTATTGTTAACAGAAAAACAAAACAAAATATATATACAAAAAGGTCCCCCCAAACTTAAGTGAAATAGTGTTTCCACTGTTGAAGCATTAAAGTTCCGAGTTAGGGAGGAGAAAAACACAGTATCAAGCTATACAAAGCCTTACACAGGCCAAAAGTTAGCACCAACCATTCAAAAATTTTATCGTTATAATGGTGTGGTTGGTGAAAGAATGGAGTGTAGAAGAAAGAAATGAGAAGCACACGAGACCGTGTGGGAAGAAAAGTGGAATATGGTCTCGGTATATTAGGAGAAGAATGGCGGAAGAGAGAAAGAAGTGTAGTACGAACTTGAGAGTGTAAATTGAGTGAATAAATTAGCACAAATTGTGATGACCGATGTGTTAAAAGCGATTGCGCTAATCTATCAACCCGTCGAGAAATGGGGTCAAATTCCTCAAGATTCGTGAGAAAACATGGGTACGTTGAACTTGGTAAACCATCTATTGAAAATGGAAGCGTGATGGATTCTTGCGCGGTCGAAACGATGGATTCCATCAATGGTTCGAAATGACTTGGCTTGAGTTCGAGTTTCAGAGGTGAAACAATTGAAGGTAAAATTGGTGAAACTGTCTCGAACTCGAAGGATTCCATCAATGGTTCGAAATCACTGTAAGCAACTGATTCGGATGGTTCAACTGACTCATCCGAAAATTCAAATGACTCAAACTCGGGTAATGAGTCTTCAAAATTGTTCGAAAAAATGAAACACTCGTAATCATTATCGGTTGTGCAAACTGTGTCAGATTCAAGGAGGAAGGCACTAGTGGCGTCAAAACTGCTGTGATTGAACAGAAATTTTTCAAGATCACGATCCTCCTGCGTGATTTCTTGCATGGTCGGAACGATAGAAAGGATGAGGGGGTGATTTAGGAAGTATAACAATTAAAAGTTCAGGAGGATGAATTGGAAAATCCGACTCATCAAACAAAACGGGTTCATCCTCAATACTATTCTCAATACTCTCCTTAATACTATCTTCATAACTCTCCTCAAAAGCTATCTCATCCATGCCATTATCATCAAAATCAAGACGCATATGAAGTTCGGGAGAAACATTTAATGACTCAGGATGATGAATTGGAGAGAAAAATTCAGTCAAATTTGCGGGTTCATGATTAAGAGATGTTTTGTCGATCAAAAATATTTACCGCAATCAAGAACGGCGTCGCATGAAGCTAGCCGGTGAATACGGGTTGGTCCACAGGGATTTTGTAAATTTCCTTTAAGTTCTTACGAGCTAATTCCAAATGGTGTTTGGTCTTTTAATTAGATCTAAAACGAAGTTGTGTTCTACTAGGATTAGAAACTTGCTAAGATTAGGTTTAGGGAAAGTTTGGTAAACAAAAATCTTCACCTCTTTTCAATGCCTTAATTTAGATTTGATGTTAGGGGTTATGGTAAATTTTAATAGAGGGGATTAGGATGATTGGGAAGATATTCTTTCTCTAGATCCTTGTCCTTCCTTTATTAATGTCATGCCCCACTCCCAATACAGAGAGTATTGTCCGCTTTGGCCGAAACCGCACGGTTTTTCCCTTTAGAGCGAACCGGACCCGACCAGGGGCCACTTCCCAGGAGGTCACCCATCCCAGAACTTCCCTGGCTCGAGCACGCTTAACTACGGAGTTCTCAAGCTCCTGGAGTGCCGGTTCACTTAAAAGGCGCCTCTGTATTGAAGAGTGGTATCATTCCATTTATAGTACAGATCTGCCCCCTTTCGGAATGTATTCCGAAGAGTCCCCATTGTTCTATAGTGGGTCCCACGGACTCAAGAGGTGGCCTCCACGGATTCAAGAGGTGGCCCCCGTCCACTTAACACGACACTTGGCGTGGCACTTTGTTCCGTGTGGCACTTTGCTCCGTGAGCAAGAACGGATCCCGACATTCTCCCCACCTTTGAACAACGGTTCGTCCTCGAACCACAGACCTACTATTGAGGGATCAGCTCTGATACCATTCTGTCACGCCCCACCCCGCTACAAAGAGTATTGTCCGCTTTGGCCGAAACCGCACGGTTTTTCCCTTTAGAGCTAACCGGACCCGACCAGGGGCCACTTCCCAAGAGGTCACCCATCCCAGAACTTCCCTGGCTCGAGCACGCTTAACTACGGAGTTCTCAAGCTCATGTAGTGCCGGTTCACTTAAAAAGCGCCTCTGTATTGAAGAGTGGTATCATTCCATTTATAGTATAGATCTTCCCCCTTTCGGAATGTATTCCGAAGAGTCCCCATTGTTCTACAGTAGGTCCCACGGACTCAAAAGGTGGCCCCCACGGATTCAAGAGGTGGCCCCCGCCCACGTAACACGACACTTGGCGTGGCACTTTGTTCCGTGTGGCACTTTGCTCCGTGAGAAAGAACCGGGTCCCGACAATTAACCTTTACCCTAACCTCCATGGAAAACTCACAACTCCGGTCTTTTATACTACGGATTACCGTTACCTCGAGGGTAGAGTGCCGTAGGGAGCGGAAGATGAGAGTATGCATGGAGTCCTAATGTTCATTATAGATTGGCAAAGAAAAGAGATGAGAGATCTTCATCTCTCAAACCCTTCCCTATTCCTAACCCCAACAAGCGAGGAAACTACTCGCTCATTGAGGGAATTAAGAAAGACATAATTTTTGTTTGCTTTTTATTAAAGAGAAAAAACATCTATTGCAAGTTAATAGAATTCTAAACTAAATTAAACCAGGGAAAGTAGAGAATTTACCTAGGGCAGATATAAAAACTAGAACTAGGGCAAGAAAAATACCTACTTACGATTGATGCACTCCAAACTTCAAAGAAAACAGAATTGTATTATTAAAAGGAGGCATGAGAAAATACAAGGGTTTGGGTTCTATTTATAGGACATAGAAACCCTAGGGCTACAGTTGATACGCATGTCTACAATTACAAATATACCCTCAGGAAATCTTTTCAGCGCCGCAAAAGAATTTTGGTAAAATTTTCTCCGCGCACGGGCACTAGACGGCCGCGGAACCGCGGCATGGGTAGGCATTGGGCCGCGGTTCCGCAGCCCTTTGATGAGCTTGGATGCTGATATTTTGTGTGCTTGTCTGTGGCTTCCTGGGCTTATATATTCTTTGGTTCATTTCTCTGTTTGGCTTCTTATTCTTCTCCAGATCTTTCAGTGAAAAACTTGTAGCAGTCTTTTAACTGTTTGCCTTGACATTTTGGACCTTGCACTGCCTTGTTGATTTTGAACTGTTCTTCATCTAGGCTTGACTAGGATCCTTCTATTTGTTAGTCAAAAGCCCCTTTTTGTGTCGTCTTTTGTCTTTTTCACTGTTTTCGCTCCAAGAACCTGTAACCTATACTATGTAGCAGACATGCGTCAAAAGCACCTGTTTTCATTGTAAAATGCATAAGAATGGGGAATATAAAATGCAATATTATGGTGTGAACAAATACCCCTAAACTTATCTTTTGCTCGTCCTCGAGCAAACTTATTTTTTTATTCTTGATAAAAATCTAACCTAGCCGCACTTTCGCAAGGAAACACGAATGCACTGAGCTCGTGTAACAAGTCGTTAAACCTCTAGGTGTCCCTAGTAGGAGGAGTGTTGTCTCCTGAGGGTTTTCAGCGGATACTACCCACAAAATCCTATCAATTTGGCTTTTCGACTTTTGTTTTCCAATTAGGTTTTCTAACAAGGAATTCTATTATCTTCAACCCGTAAATTATCCACCCATATTCTTCACACTTCCTCATTATTTAACTTAAGATTATATATGTTCTATAGATTTACTTAGCTTTCGGCATTTCCTAAGCTTTCCTTCTAAAGTTCCATCTCCACTTGGGAATTTCTATCAACTTTACTAAAGATAAAAGTTCTATTCTTCATTCCTTTCTCTTATCTAAACTATAATCACATATCCCCACGTGTGTGTAAATTTCACCCCTACACTTGGAAATTCAAATCAAGCAATCGTACACTCGTCCATTGTCCAAAGCACTTATTAATTGTTGAATTTCGCTTAGACATCCTTCATGCGACCGTTAATACTTCTTGAGGCACCAACAACCGATTACAAGATGCGTTAGCCCTTTAAAGCTTACTTCCTAGTCTTGTAACACCCAAGGCTTTAGCAGTGACTCCCAAACCAGTTGGTCTAAGGCACTAGGTGATGAAGCACCCTCGCTAAATATTTTTCTATTTTTTTAGCCTTAAGTAATCACAAAAACCAGTGTCCGTTTTTTTTCTTTATTCACTTTTTTCCATTTTTTATTGTGCTAAGGACTTTAGACAAGAGCATTTCAAGGTCTTCTCTACTATTCCAAGTTTCAAGGTACGTGATTGTGCAATTTGTAGGGTATACGTTTTCAGAATCTGGACTTAAGCTAGGAATTATCTTTCAAACTTGTACTTTAATAAAAGTTTCAATACTTTTCCTTCGTTTCGACTTAGCCCAAGAAGTGAACCCAAAATTTGCCTATTTCTAAATAAACTACAAAGACATATACTTTCTACCGTTAGATTTTAAGGAAGGTTATTTTTAGGGTTTTTAATTTACTAAGTCTAAGATCTAGTTTTTCCTAGCCAGTTTACCTATTTATCAAACTCAAGTCAATTAACCAAAATTGAATACATTAATTTTTATAATTTTTGAAATTTTTCAATTTTTATGGGTTTTTCATTTTCTAATTTTTTTTTATTTTTCAAATTTTTATGATTTTTATATAAAGGTGCAATGCAAAAATATACATATGAATGCAAAGAAAGAAAACTTACCGAGCATACCCCCAAACTTAAATTGGACAGTGTCCTCACTGTCATGCTGCACCAAGTGGGTCGATAATATCGGCAATTATATTTACATATTATACACACCCCTAAACTTATTTGAAATAATGTTTTGGAAAAAGTTGATTGGAAATTCGGGGGTGAAAGTGGAGGAAAATTAATCAGTGTAGATCGGCTCCTGCAAAAACAGGAGCTCCTCCGATGGGTCCGCTGTGAGGAACGGTTTCAATCGATGCCCATTTACTTTGAATAGCGTACCGTCCTCCGGATTTTCAAAATCAACCGCACCGTGCGGATAAACGGTGCGGACTACAAACGGTCCTCTCCATCTAGAACGGAGCTTGCCGGAGTGATAATGTAACCGAGTATCACAGAGTAAAACCTGTTGACCAGGTTTAAATGTCTTTCGCAAAAGGTGTTTATCGTAGAACACCTTAGCTCGGTTTTTAGCAATTATGGCATTATCATATGCCTCATCCCGCAGCTCTTCTAGTTCATTCAACTGCAACTTTCGGTTGCTGCTCGCATCTCCTAAAGATAAATTCAGCTCTTTAATAGCCCAAAATGCCTTGTGCTCAATTTCTATTGGGAGGTGGCAAGCCTTCCCGTAAATAAGCCGGTATGGATACATGCCAAGATCAGTCTTGTATGCAGTATGGAAAGCCCATAGTGCATCGATCAATTTGAGTGACCAATCCTTACGGTTTTTAGAAACCGTTTTCTCCAAGATTTTCTTAATTTGCCGATTAGAGACCTCGGCTTGCCCACATGTTTGGGGATGGTATGGCGTTGACAGCTTATGGGTGATAGAATATTTGTGCATTACAGACTCAAAAGTCCTATTGCAAAAGTGAGAACCATTATCACTTATTATCGCGCGAGGGTGCCCAAATCGAGAAAAGATGTGTTCTTTAAGAAATCGAACAACAACCTTGTTGTCATTCGTTCATCTAGGCACAGCCTCGACCAACTTTGAAACGTAGTCAACAGCCAAAAGAATATACACATTTCCAAAAGAGTTGGGAAATGGTCACATGAAGTCTATACCCCAAACATCAAAAATATCCACAACCAAAATTGGTTGGAGCGGCATTTCGTTTCTCCGCGATATCCGGCCCAAGTGTTGGCACCGGGAGTAAGTCCTGCAGTATTCATATGCATCCTTGAAGAGTCGTGGCCAATAGAAACCACACTGCAAAACTTTCTCGGCTGTCTTTTTCGGGCCAAAGTGCCCGCCACATGCTTGATCGTGGTAAAAAGACAGCACACTCTTAACCTCATTTTCCGGTACACACCGACGAATGATTTGGTCGGCACAGTATTTAAAAAGATAAGGTTCATCCCAGTAAAAATTCTTTACTTGGGACAAGAATCGAAGTTTATCCTGTTTCGACCAATCGTTAAGTATCAAGCCGGTGGCTAAGTAGTTTACAATATCGGCGAACCATGGTTCGCAAGAAACGGTCAAAAGTTGCTCATCGGGGAAAGCATCAGTGATAGGAAGTTCAAGTGTAGGCGAAGAAGGAAGTCGTGAAAGGTGATCAGCCACTACGTTTTCACATCCTTTTTTGTCCCTTATGACAAGGTCAAATTCTTGTAGCAAGAGGATCTAACGTATTAGCCTCGATTTAGCATCCTTCTTTGCAAAAAGGTGGCGAAGAGCTGAATGGTCCGTGTACACAATAACTGGAGAGCCGATTAAATAAGGCCGAAATTTTTCAAGTGCAAACACAACTGCTAAAAACTCTTTTTCTGTTGTTGTGTAGTTTAATTGGGCCTCATTTAATGTTCGGCTAGCGTAATAAATCACGTGAGGCATCTTATTAATGTGCTGTCCAAGAACAGCACAAATGGTAAAATCTGATGCGTCGCACATGATTTCGAAAGGGTGCGTCCAGTCTGGAGATGAAAGAATGGGCGCAAAAATGAGAGAGTGTTTCAAAGACTCGAACGCTTCCATGCAAGTAGAGTCGAAATCAAATGTTGTGTCCTTGGCCAATAAGAGAGTCAAGGGTCTAGCAATCTTGCTAAAATCCTTGATGAACCGTCTATAAAAACCGGCATGGCCAAGGAAAGCTCGGATATCTTTGACGCATTTAGGAGGAGGAAAATTAGAAATGACTTCAATTTTGGCTCTATCAACCTCTATGCCGTTTTCCGAGATGACATGTCCTGAGACAATGCCTTCTCGTACCATAAAATGGCACTTCTCCCAATTTAACGTTAGGTTCTGATCCCTACAGCGGGTAAGAACTGCGTCAAGATATCGTAAGCACTCGTCGAAGGAGTCACCAAAAATGGAGAAATCATCCATAAAGATTTCCAAAAACTTCTCCACCATGTCCGAAAAGATCCCCATCATACACCGTTGAAATGTACCGGGTGCATTGCATAACCCAAAGGGCATGCGACGATAAGCAAAAGTGCCAAAGGGACAAGTAAATGTGGTCTTGTCTTGATCCTCTTTGGCGATGGGGACTTGGTTATAACCGGAATAGCCATCTAAAAAGCAGTAGAACTCATGCCCCGCCAATCGTTCTAGCATTGGTCGATGAAAGGTAAAGGAAAGTGGTCCTTCCTTGTCGCGGCATTGAGTTTTCTATAGTCGATGCAAACTCGCCACCCAGTTTGGGTGCGAGTAGGAACTAACTCATTTGCCTCATTGGTAATCACCGTGATGCCCGATTTCTTTGGCACGACATGAACCCATTGGCTATCCGAGATAGGATAAATGATACTACTATCCAGACATTTAACAATCTCCTTCTTGATCGCCTCTTTCATAATGGGGTTGAGGCGTCTTTGTGGATCCTTTGCCGGCTTGGCATCATCCATCAAGTGTATATGATGTTCGACTATGAGGGGACTAATCCCCTTGATGTCCGCCATAGACCAGCCGAAAGTTTGCCGATTATTGTGTAAGACCATTAAAAGAGCCTTCTCTTGCTCGAGAGCTAGAGAGGCAGATATGATAACGGGTAAGGTCTCATTCTCACCTAGATAAGCATATTTTAGGTGCGACGGCAAAAGCTTTAGTTCGAGTTTAGGTGGTGAAACAATAGATGGTAACAATGGAGTAACTGTTTCAAACTCGAAGGATTCCATCAAAGGTTCAAATTGAGTGTACGCTACCGACTCGAATGGTTCAACTAACTCATCCGGAAAAGCAAAAGACTCAAACTCGGGTGGAGAGTCTTCAAGATCGTCAACAAAGGTGAAACACTCATAATCTTTGTCCATCGTGAAAGCTGTGTCGGATTCTAGGAGGAACGCACTAGTGGCGTCATCATTGCTGTGATCAAACATAAAAATTTTAAACTCACAGTCCTCCTCCGCGATCTCATTGATCGAGCAAACATCAAGTACGCTAGAATTAGGCTCGCAAGGCTGACTTCCTAACTTGAAAATGTTGAGTTCAACTGTCATATTTCCAAAAGATAGATTCATTGAACCATTACGACAGTTGATTACCGCGTTAGAAGTCGCGAGGAATGGTCGACCAAGAATCACCGGAATTTGATTACGGGGGTTAGCGACAGGTTGTGTATCCATAACAATAAAGTCAACAGGGAAAATGAAATCCCCTACTCTAATTAACACATCCTCCAACTCTCCCCTAGGATGGGTGATTGATCGGTCGGCCATTTGGAGAGTACAATGAGTGGGCTTAAGCTCTCCAACGCCTAATTATTCGTACACCGAATAAGTTAGCAAATTAACACTCGTACTAAGATCTAATAGTGCTCTATTGATGGTCTTGTTCCTAATTATGATCGAAATAGTAGGACAACCGGGGTCTTTGTGCTTTGGGGGTAAAGAATTGACAAGAGCATCACTAACAGCACTAGCCACAAAAACTTTCTTTGGTACTTGTGACTTCCTCTTTTTGGTGCATAAGTCCTTTAAGATTTTTGCATATGAAGGAATTTGTTGGATTGCATCGAAAAGAGGGATATTTATGCTAACCTGTTTGAACAACTCTACAATCTTCTCTATCTGTGGAGTTGGTTTATTGGATCTCAACCGATTTGGAAAAGGAACATTTTGAAAAGTTGTTGAGTCCAATTTTTGCGGATCAGATTGTTGAGTTGGAACGGAACCCCGTGTAAATGTGTTCGTGTTATGAGAAGTGGGTCCGTTCGAGCTAGAAGAAGTAGAGCTATGTGAAGGATGGAGAATAGGCTCTAACGAAGAAGAAGAAGAAGAAGATGAATAAGATGAAGAACCACCGGCAGGGGTGTCATGGTTAATACCCACATTGTTTTGCAGCACTTTTCCGGATCTCGACGTGGTCACAGCATTTACGTTATGATTCTGCTGTTCATGTGCAACATGTGCGTGACCTGGATTTGGGAGTGGTTGAGACGGAAGCTTTCCTTTCTCTCGCTCTTTCAATGCTGCGTTGAGTTGTGCAATTTGTGCCTCAATAGCTTTGATGCTTTGATCGTGTGAGGCACTGTTTTGCACCAAAGATTGAACAGAAGTCTCTATCCTAGCTGTGGACTGTGCAGATTGCTTTAGGAACGCTTCTAGACTTCTTTCGAGCGAGCTAACAGCATTTTGAGGGGGGGACAAAATTGTTGGGTACAAAATTGTTCATTTGATTAAGGTAAGGTTGCTGTTGGAGAGGTTGCTGAAATTGAGTTTGTGGAGATGCTTGTTGTTGTGGAGGAGGAGCCCTTTGAAAATTGTTGTTTCCTTGGGATTGTTGATTTTGGTTCCAAGCGAAATTTGGGTGACTCTTCCAACCCGGATTGTATGTCGAAGAGTATGGATCTCTTTGTCATTGCTGAAAGGCAGCATTGACTTGATCTTGTCCTTGAGTAGAAGCTGTGTGAGGACAGTTTCCCCCAATCAGAGTGGTCAAAAGGCCTATGATTCCCAATCGCGCCAAGCGGGGAAAATTCGAGCCAAACTATGAAGGCCCGTACATCATAAATAAGGTCTACCAGGGTGGGGCCTATCTACTCATGGACATGCACGGTGAAAGGCCTTTCAGGCCAATAAACGGTCGCTTCCTAAAGAGATACTATGCTTAATGAGCCACAGCCTAGGTCAATGGTAGATGACGACGACTATGTCCGCTCGCTATCTTCCTAAGCTCAAACTCTATTAGCAGTAGCCAGCCTTCTCAATGTCGGACCGAAATGTCCTTAAACTAATAGCAAACCGAAACGTCTTTAAACTACTACCGCGGCATCTTTAGGCTGACGAGATATAAAAAAACATATAAAAATAAAATAAAAAAAAAACGGTATGTCCATAAGCAAAAAGGGCACGGATGAAAACCGGAAAGGGCTCCGTGAGTAAAAACAGAAGGGCTACCGGCGAGTGTTCGTGAAAACCCGAAAGGGCGCGACCTCGTAAAAAAATATATAAAAAGAATAAAAAAAACGGTATGTCCATAAGCAAAATGGGCACGGATGAAAACCCGAAAGGGCTCCGTGAGTAAAAACAGCAGGGCTACCGGCGAGTGTTTGAGAAAACCTGAAAGGGCGCAACCTCGTTAAAGGACACTTATAGGGTCCTCTCGACCTTGTAAGGAGAAACCACCCGCGTGAGATCCTTACGACTCACAAGGGAGCAACACACTTAGGGATCCCCACGATTCCTAAGGAGAAAATACACTTGCGAGATCCTCATGACTCGTAAGGAGAAATCTCTTATGTGACCCTCACGGCTCATAAGAGTTGAAAGTCTTAAGTTACAGAGACCTAAACCTGTGCTTAAGCAACCCCCACAACTTTCGATATTGCCCTACAAGTGGCTCAATACTGACTCTTGTATACAATCCACGGGCGCGAATAAACATTTCCCTAAACAAGATCCATCCGTGACTGGGGATATGTTCGCATGACCCTTATAAGTCCTCTCGATTTACAAGGAGAAAACCCTCCTGTAGGATCCTTACGACTTACAGAGAAACAAACACTTAGGAATTCTCACGATTCCTAAAGAAAAAATGCACCTACAAGATCCTCACGACTTGTAGGGAGAAATACCTTTGTGAGACCCTTACGGCTCATGAAGTCAAAAGCCTTAGTCGGCGGGACCTTAACCATGTTCGCTAAGCCACCTTTGTTCGACACCGACGGAGGTAAATGATGATTCGCTCCTGACAATATCCCAGTTGTAGCGGTGCTGATGCCGAAATCGACGTCTAATTTTAGGTTTACGGCGAAAAGCCAATAGGCCGCACATGCATACGAAATAGCCGAAATGATAGGGCAACTTGCAATAAAAAGCAGCAAGTAAAAACGTACGCATACAAAATAGCCGAAATGATTGGGCAACTCATAATAAAAAGCAGCGAGTAAGAATAAAATAAATAGCCGAAATGATTGGGCAACTCGCAATAAAAAGCAGCGAGTAAGAATAAAATAAATAGCCGAAATGATTGGGCAACTCGCAATAAAAAGCAGCGAGTAAAAATAAAATAAATAGCCGAAATGATTGGGCACCGCGAAAAATAGCCGAAATGATTGGGCAATCGTGACCTTCGCGATATAAAAGCTGAAATGATAGAGCATCGCGGAGATAAAACAAAAAAAAAGTGATGATAAAACTTTGGCCCTACAGTTAAGATCACATCGATCCCTGTATACAATCCAAGGGCGTAAACAAAGAGAGAACCATACTTTCCCAACAGGCTCCGCCAGAAGATGAAGACAAATCTCGACGGTTCAGTCCAACTCCGAAGAAACCAGTGTCTTCAGCAGATACCTCAACTCAGGGAAACAAACAATCCTTGACAAGAGCCTCCCGATTCGTGTCGACTCGCAGAGCAACCAGTGCCTCCGTGGGAAATTCTCGACTCGTTTAAAATCCCGAGGAAACAAATAATCCTTGGCGCTAGGGAAACAAATAATCCTTAGCAAATTCCTCGACTCACGGATACAAACACTCCTTGACGAGAGCCTCCTGATCCGCGTCGACTCGCAGAGTCACCAGTGCCTCCGTGGGAAATTCTCGACTCGTTTCAAACCCCGAGGAAACAAATAATCATTGACGCTAGGGAAACAAATAATCCTTAGAAAATTTCTCGACTCACGGATACATCGGCTCTTCAAGACGAACCTCCTGCAGTAACCCTGAGGAAGCAGGAACATCGGCAATTGGTAGAACCTCTGCGTCACTTGGAGAGAGCGGCATTGAGGTTCCTGTGATTAAAAGGGAAAGGTTAGATCGACCATAACACAAGGGAAATGAAAACTTGATGAATCGAAACTTACTAAGGCCCATGGACGCTCTAAGACGTTCCTCCTCCTGGAAAGTCTTCAAAGAAGCGGCAATGGCTTCTTCATCAGTGATGCCTGTTGGAAGAAAAGAAAGAAAAGCATTAGTCAAAGGCAATGAAGAGGATATGTTGCAATAAAGAAAATGCGACTAGTAGTTACCTGATTGCGCAAGCTTAGCTAGCCACGCGTCACGCCTTGCCAACCACGCTGAAGCTTCGACAGCAGCCTCCAAGTCTGTATCGTCCGGCGGCGGCATCACTAATCCTTCGTTAGTCCCGTATTCGATCAGGCCCTCGGCATAGGGAGCATGGGGTTCCTGACCGAATACGACGTCCGCAGCGAAGAGCGACTTCTTTTTCTTCTGCCCTCCGACCCGAGGTGCACGTGGGATCGACTTCCGTTTAGCAGCCACCTTGGG
This sequence comes from Agapanthus africanus, assembly GCA_030015575.1. NCBI lineage: Eukaryota > Viridiplantae > Streptophyta > Magnoliopsida > Asparagales > Amaryllidaceae > Agapanthus > Agapanthus africanus. Next base: position 63,582,711 of record CM057337.1, on the reverse strand, counting down.
ACGGCGGGTCCCGATGTCCGCACCCACACCAGACTCCGGTGAGGCTATAACCACTGTCTCCACTGGAGCACAGGGCGCTGGTGGTGCATCCGCAATATCAGGGAGCGGCAATCCACGTGGAGGACTCTGCGCACGCGGGGGTCCGGCTTTGGCATCTTTTAAAGGGGGATTACCGGGGTCCTTGGCACCAAAGGAGCGTTACGATTGCTACCTGGAGGTGCACCCTTACGGTCGATCAGCAACTGCCTTTCCTCCTTTATGACCGCTCCCGTCGAATGACTGTACCATTCTGTATATACCCAAAGAAGTCGTGGGGCGCAAGCCGGCTCACTGATAAAGAAGTGAAAGCCCGTGTTTAGACGCATGATATGATGCAGCGCTCTCTCCATCCCTTCTTCGGTCGCGGTAGGTTCCGATAAAAAAGCCTCCAGTGGTACCCCTTGATTATAGCTCAGCTGTTGGGCGAAACGATGCGGGTTATATCTCATGAAGATCGTTGCCCTGTCCTGCCTAAACACCAAGAAGCCCGGTCTGATGGAATATAAGTGAAGAGTCTCCCGGGCCGTTAAAACTGAAGCTCCATCCTTGAAAGTGTCTTGCAATGGCCGCACTGCAGTGGTGGACGTTTTTCCAATAGTCAACACCTTGTCAATGAAAGACACACCGGCTCCAACGGTGTGGGAGCGAAGGAGTAAACCCCTGGCATTTCGTGGCGATGGATTTACAATTGATGCGCCGATCAGCTGTAGAATGCGAGGAAAACTGCACCTTTCGTAGAACGAGGGCCTTTTATGCATGCCGAAGACACCCGCCGTATATAGCTCGAGCCACGACATAAAGTAGTGCATCAGGAAGACCACGTGCAATACCCCGGGCTCGTTAGCATCCGCTGCTCGGCTGAGGCCATGATATAGGTGCGCCAAGCCAGCGATCCCAACGGCCACCTTTATCCCGATGGTCATCCGGTGGGCTGGGTAAAAGACGGAAGGCCGCATGCGGTGAGAGTGCATTGGGAGCGCAAACCAACTCAGCCAAAGCCTAAGAAATCCTAAAAAGAAGGCCTCCTCGTCCATCTCGGGGGCTACGACTTCTGCAAAAGACATGGTTGGGGAGTTAGGAAGGAAAAAGTCCTTTTGGTCTATTTCCTTCGCCGGCAGGTTATCCAAACCTAAACCGAAAGGGTCCTCAAGGGTGGCAAACTTGGCAGCTTCTGCCGAGAGGACGTTTGGGTGAAGGAACCGAGCAATGAAATCCTCAAAACTAACTCCGCGGCTCTCACGCTCAATGAAAAGGGCCTCGTAGATGTTCAACACCTTGATCAGACTTGGAAATTGGTGTTGAACAGCGTTCTCCGGCGTGAGCCCCCTTATCACCGGCTTAGCACCAAAGACGTACTCATCCGTCGGGAGCAACTCCTCATAATGTTCCCCCATGACCGGTAGACCGGATACCTCCGTAAACTCTTCCAAAGATATTGACACTTCCCGATCCATGGCGAGGAAAGTGTGGGTAGGAATGTTCCACTGCTCCAGGAAGGCCTTGAACCACCAGGTGGGAAGCGTGGGATACTGGAAGAGGGAGACGTAGACTGCGGTATACAATCCTAATCTTGTTAACTGCGACTTCTTCGTCGACAGGATATACCGGACCCACGGCAGATAGCCGATTGGGTGGCGGGGGATCAAACCGATATTATGTGATTGCCTCCAAGGTCGCGCCTCGCCTTGACAGATGCGGCGTCCCAGGATATCCAAAACCATGGGACGCTGAACCGGAATCGCATCTATGGCAGGATGTAGAAAGCCTTTCGATGTCCAATCAACCATCTCCACGGCATATTGCACCGGGGGTGGGCTGGCATAATGAATCGCCGTTATGGGTTCTGACGGCACCGCGCATGTGAAGCTCCGTCGGCCCATGATGATCTGATTGTACCACGACCCCCAAAGGTGGAGACTCTTATATTCCGGGTCGTATTCTTTGATCATAGCCAAAACATCACGGTCCAAGGCGCTTCAGGAAACTCTTCCTCCGAGCGGACGAACGGAAATGAGGTGTCGAGAGACATGATTGCTGTAAAAGAACAATATAGCCGTCAGTGCTACAATTCCAACGCTTGGCGTTTAAAAATCTTCAATTAAATGAATTTAAAAATTAATTAGATTAAAATTAATTACACTGCAGTGCAGTGGGTAGGGGACCAAATGGGGACCCACAAAATCTGGATGACAATACGTCAGTTAATAAGACAACATCATCATTGGATGAGATTGTCAGTTGGTCCCCAGGAAAACATTCCCACTAATAATAATAATAAAGAATCCCTAGAGACAAGGAGAAAATCTCCTCTTTCAGAGCAAAGCTCTGTCACAGAGTGACACTTGTCAAACTCTGGTCTCAGGGAAATAAGATTCCTTAAAAGAGCTGAGCTCTGTGGTGATGGTGAGAAAATTTATTTAAAACTCCTAAAGAAATTAAAACATTTTGAAGACTCTTAGAAGTTCTTCGTTTTTTAAGGTTAGATTAAAAAAGATCTATTTTTGGATCCATGAGCAAAGCTCTGCTCATGGGTTAAAACCCATGAACAAGATCTCTCCAGATCTATGGATTCATGAGAGCAAAGCTCTGTTGGTGAAACCCCAATGGGGATCCCTTTAGATCAAAAGATCTATGAGAGCAAAGCTCTATTGGTTAATTAAAATTAATTTAACTCAAGATTAATTTTACCTAAAGTTTTCTAACTTGGAAAATGAGAGCAAAGCTCTAAAGTTCTGGAAACGAGAGCAAAGCTCTGAAGTTCTAAGCAAGAGCAAAGCTCTGGAATCAAAATCTAAAAAATGGTGAAGTTTTCTAAAAGACCATAGGTCCTATTTATAAGGCGCTTGCGCCCTTTCAGCTCACCCCTTAATCCAACGGTCAGGGGCTTGCCACCGCTGCACTCACGTGCGCGCCACGTGAGCGCAACGGTGGGGGGCATTTGTTTCCCCCAATCAGAGCAAAGCTCTGCTGGAAATTCAAAATTCAAATTTTGAAGCAACGCTTCAAATCCCGGGCACAACGCGCCACGTGTCAAGCGCAGACACATCAGCGCAGCGCCCGAAGCAGCGCACCCAATCAGAGCAAAGCTCTATTTTAAGTAAAATTAAAGGATGCAACGCTTCAGTTGTGCAAGCACTGCGCTGCGCGACACGTGTCAGCGCAGATGCGCTAGCACAGTTGCGCTGCGCTGTGCGCTGCGCGACACGTGTCAGCGCAGATGCGCTAGCGCAGTTGCGCTGCACTGTGCGCTGCGCGACACATGCCACGCGGTGGGGCATTTGCGCTAAACAGAATTAAGATTCTAAAAAAATCTTTCTGTTCTTGTTAAAACAAGAAGATTTTCTTCTGTAAAACAGAAGTCTTTGGATCAAAGATCCAACGGTGGGGAAAATTCCCCAAATCACTCAGAGAAAGATCTCTTTAACTAATTTATGGGCACTATAAAAAGGACCCTAGACCTCAATTCAAAAGCATGAACATTTTTTTGAAAAAAGTCAAGAATTTCAAGCAGAGAGAACTCTGAAGAAATTCCAAAAAAAAGAAAGGTAAAAGACCTTTTAGATAGAAGAATTTCTTCTGATAGATCATTGATCTAAAAACAAGATCAATGATCTTTAATAAAAAAACAAAATAAAAACAGTGCTTTGCATTTTTTATGAACCTCTGTGTCACGACCCGAAAGGTACGGAACATGACCGGCACTTAAATTACGAAACGTCTCGAGGCGTATGTAATCTAAGTAAGCCAAAACCCAGAAATCAAAACCAAAGAAGCAGTAGAGTGAAGGAAAAACCAACTTAAAACAAGTAGTTTTAATAGCATAAGCCGAATTATGCGTTTTAAAAACATCAAGTATTTTCTGAAAATTTCGGCAGAGTCTCCTTTGTAAATACTGGCCCCAAACGGGACACAACATGAATAGTATACGAAATCAATAAAAATGCATCCCCAAGCGGGAGCTAGCCCATCATCAATCGACGGTCACAACCACACAAGCAATATAATATACAACGCCAAGGGCGAGGATCAAAACTCAAAAGGAAACTCAAAACAGCAATAAATCCATAGAAATACAACGCGCGACTCTAAAGTCGAAAGAATAAACATCACTGGTCTCTATCTCTGAAATAAATACATGTTTGATTGATGGAACTTCTAGATACAACAGAATAATAATATACAAGGTATAATGATGGGTACGATACAAGTAAACCCACCTACTAGCAAGTCACCCGAAAAAGAAGCAGTGCCAGCAAAGCCGTAATGAAACCTGTATGGCAAAACTTGCAAGAAACTGTGGCACAACGGGGGTGAGTTGCCAACTCGTGAGTAGAAAACATCTACGAATAGAAATCGCATGTATGACGCAATCCTAGGCCATACGATCATAATATGAAATCCTCAAATATATAACCAGCAACCCATAACCATGGCTAGGGCAAATATCTAACCTAAGTGTAATCCTATGTGCCCGTGTCAGTGCCTCAGGTAGCAATGTATCATATGGATGATGTATGAATGCATGAAATAGAATGCATGTACTGCAGAAAACTGCTTTCATAAATCAGTGAGATTTCTGTATTTTAAAAATGAGGTACCATAAATGAAATCAGCATAAAACAGTACCCAGCATCGACATAAAACAAGTGTCCAAATATCTCGATATCTCTGAATCACAATCTCTGTACCTCAATATCTCAATCACAATATCTAGGGCACCGTCAGTCCAGACCGGCCCCTACCATCCATCTCAAGACCACGACGGTATCCTCCTGATATCCGACGCGTCGGGTAAAATCACCGGTCGGTCGTGCTCCCCTGCACAGGCTCAACGTCAATAACACGATCTTCTTGCCCCGGGGTACCGTACCGGGCCCACCATGTACCCGAAACGGTTCATCCATCTCCTCAAATCGGGTCTCGAAATCCATCAGCAAACTCATGGTGGATGACTCATACATCATGGGAAAACCGCATTTTTTTATTTAAAAGAGAGGAAAGAAGCTTATACAAGTTTTGCGGTTTTCCCCCAAATCCAGAAAATCTCATGGAAATCCGAATCCAAATCATCAATAGCATGTAAAACCATGAATATAGGCAAGAGAATCCATGAATACGGCATAACAATGAATAACAGTATGCATGAAGTGACAAGTAATAACTACAATATCTAAGCTGGCATATAAGGTAAGAACACTAATATCATGTCAAACTACTAGCTATCAAGCTAAGTTAAGCAATAATATTTTCTAAGGTGTACGTGACATGGCAATTACCCATGAAGATGTGTGTGAGCCGGCAAGTAAGTGTACGTGGTACATACGCATCATCGGTAATGGTGCTGGTGTCCTAACAGCATAATATCAACAATGCAATATGAAATAACAATGTAAGTATGCGATGCGGAGCGAGCAACCATAATGAGCGGGAGCTAAATATTAAACAATGGTGCCATTTGAGATAACACGAATCGTGGGGTTTTGAAAATAAGGGCTATGGTGGTTTTAAGAAAGGATACGTCTTTTGAAATATCCGTAGATCCCTTGACCTGTCTTTTAAATACCCACGATCCGCTAGTTTTGAAATAGGTAGGAGTCTAATCTAATCTAACAACTACACTAAACTATACGGTTGAACTAACAGCTGAACTACAGGTAAGGAAACCGTCTATCATCTGAGTCGATACATATACATACCTGTATATGTATAGTCGGTGATCCCGCCTCAATAATATCATATCCGATACCATATCTGTAATCAGACATCCCAAGTCAGGAGTGCGGATCAATCATCAATATATAGCTCGTACGTAAATCCGTCGTACGGCATCCCAAATCTGGGTACGGGTCATTATCACATTCATCACACTATTCATCCGGTATCCTCTTTATCAAATATCATGATCGGGGTACTGATCTACGTCTAGTACAATACTGATACCGCCTAATTATGCATGCACGTGTGTGAAACACTACGTCAAGGACCCGCTACAACGACATGTCGTATCTCAAATACGAACCCTGCCATATCACCGATCTCACGGCCTCAAATCAAATCTCATCGACTCATGTCAAATCCCAAGTACTATCCTCATCATCCATGCGTGTGTATATGAATGTATATATGCATAGTCCCATACCCACGCGTATATACATATATACACATCCCCATCTACGCACAAGAAAGTAATGTATGCAAGTCTGTGTGTGCGTATGTGGGTATAACAACTACTCTAGGGTTTCGCAACTAACCCCAAGCTAATCCATGAACACATAATCATATCATGAATAAACATTCTCGTATCATAAAACACCTATATAAACATATATATAAACTATACTACGGACTGCGGGGGTGCTATACGCCATCCACCCGACTTCTCCCCGTAGATATAAATCTACTCACCTGGTCCTCGCTCGCCGGTGCCGACGTCGCCACGCGCTTGCTTGTCGTCTCGAAGTCCACATGGGGTACCTACATATCATAACGCACCGTATCGCATTAAAACCAAATTCAAAATCGAAACGGCATACGAAAATTAAATCGGCACGCGTATCACGCATAGGTCAAAACCTATCGCCTACGCATGCAAGAATAGCCAAACCAACCCTCGATGTCGATGTACAAACGTCAAACCATCGAGAAAAACCCTAACACACCAATCGTGATTTCAAAACTCACTAATTATATAAGAAATAGGGTTTAATTCATCAAAACCATGAATTTAAACAAATCGTTTTATTTCCAAAAACCTAGTTAGCACAAATTCCCATTTCGGTTTCAAACTTGATGTTTTAACCAATCTAATTATTTTAACGATTCTAGTGGCTATAATGTTCATTAAACATCTTAATTAAGTCATACCAATGTTAATTAGTTTTAAACTTACCTCCTATTATAAATCTAGAAATAAATCTAGTTTACAACATAACCAATTTTAACAATTTTCAAGGTAACACTCCACAATTCATCAACTAAACTAAGTTTTGCATATTTTAAATTGTTAAACCACTCATGGAAACCTTAATGATGCGCTAAAAACCCTAACTAGATTTTAATCACACATTGTAATTTAATTTCAAAAACCTAATTAGAAAAAATAACATATTTAGCAAAATTTTAATTTAACAATTAGCAACCTAGCAACTAGCTTATCTTTTACATGATTTAACATGTTAAACTACAACTCACCACCACAAATAAATGATCAAAACCCTAACTAGATCCAACCCTAAACTTAAATTTTCAAGTTAGCAACTAGAACCAAAATTAAACACCAAAATTTAACTAAATTGGAGTAATTAAGCCACAATCAAAACATAGGTTAAGGTTTATACCTCACAAATCAAGAGATCTAGCATGCAACATGACCTCCAAAACTTGCTTCCAAGCTCCAAGATCAATGCTTGAATGGCCAAGGAAAAATGGGTAAGAGTTGGATTTTATGTTTGCTTTGAATTTGTAGGGATTTTGATGCATTTTTGATAAATTTTTTGAAGAGAAAAGAGAGATGAAATGGAGGGGGCTGCTGCTGAATTTGGGGGAAGAGGGGGTTTCGGCCAAGTGGGTGGGAGATGGGAGAGAGAGAATGAGGTGTTGAAAGTCAAAGGCATACTTATATGTTTATTCTTTTCCTTTAATTTCAATGTTTTCTTTTCCTTGTTCTAATTTGTGTGGGGATATGGGGGGAGGGCTGCTGAATTTCAGCCACAAAAGGGGAGGAAAAATGTGGGGGTGTGAGTGTGGGTGTGTGTGTAACAAGTTCCAAGTGAAGGAAATACCCCCATACCACAATTACTTTAATCAAATTCACAATTTTAGCCTTTTTCTTTTACATTTTCTAAACCAATTTGAAAATTTTCATTTCATTTCAGAAACAATATTTTAAAATTTTGTTTAATGTGTTATGATGCACAAAATTTGTTTCAACCCATTCCAATTTTTAATTTTCCCTAATTAAATGTATTAGTGACGGCTTAAAATAATATTAAAATAATTAATTTCGGAAAAAAATTTAGAATATTAGAAATTTTACCAGAGGCTCAATAAACACCAAATACTAGCAATTTCATAACTAGAATATGTATATTTAATTTTATAATAAAGATATTTGTATTTTGAATTTTTACAGAAAACCCCTTTATTACCGATTTTTCTGAAATTTCACCGAAATGATTTTCAAAACGTTACAATCTTCCCCCCTTAAAGAAATTCGGTCCCCGAATTTAAATTAAAACTCCCCCCAAATACTAAAACATCTAAGCCAAAACCATCAAGTCGTTAGGGCTCCGAAATCGTAAATATATAAAACAAATCGTAGCGCAGCGCATGCGCATGAAAAATGAGCATATAACTCAAAATCAAAACTCCATCAAGCATCTCGCAATCATCGGAGTCATGGTAAATACACAAATGTCAAACCCAATATAAAACCAATATGATATAACTCGAAACTATACACGTAAATATCAAATCTATATATGTAATTATCTGAAGGAAATGCATGCCAAATCTCTTAAAGTCACTGTGCAATGCGTATAACACTGCATAGTGGTGGACGTCTATCATAAGAAAATAACCATATACATATATACCTTTCGTTTGAAATGTACGTTCCGCCGTTTTGGGAAACAATTTAGAAGGGTTTCCTTGTTTTAAACGTTTCGCGTCATATCAGAAACGTAGGTAAATACTGAGACTATAGCTCGCTTTTTGGAATTCCCTTCGATAGCTATCAATGCATGCAAAATACATTCAGGTACTGTCCTCTGACTAGTCCTGCTCAGTACGAAAACACATAGCAAATATCATAAAAACGTACTGCTCTATAAGAAATCAATCCCAAAATACGCATATGAATACTACGTGCGTCTGGTGCGCACGGAAATCAAAATCCATATATGTGACATACATGCACACAGAAACAACATCTAAGTGCATCGGGTGTGCACACAACATCAGTCATAGGTAACGTGTGAGCCTGACAGCAAGGACAGGTGCGTCTGACACGCACGAAGAATCTCGATTTAGTGCATCTGGTGTGCACCGAAATCGCTTCTCAAAACATGCGCTCAACATGCACGAAAATCAAAACCAGGTGAATCCATTATGCACGAAATCATGAAATCCAATATCAAGCGCCGAACATGCGCAAAATCAAATCAGGTGCACAAAACAAATATCAAGTATCACAATCGAAATCGAAGTCTAGTGCATCTAAGTGCACAAAATACGTATCACTGCACTGCAAGGATATATGAACTATACCGAGTGCAAAAACCAAATCGTATGCGTATATACGCACAAATCAACTCAACTGTATGAAATCCATATAATCAAAAACATGAGAAACCAAGGCACGAAAACTATCTCAAGTGCAACAACTGTGCAAAAATCGTAAATACTCAGTAGGTGCAACCATGGCGCATGAAAACAAATATCATGAAACTCAATCACCAAAATCAATCATGCGAATAGATCGCCCAAAATACCGAAATCAAATATGGCGGAATAGTCCCCGCTCAAGCACTTCCTCTAAGAACCTCTGGACAACTGTCGTGGTCACTCATAGCATGTCTCGTCGACGATCCTGAACTCTGGCCTGCCGGTGTGCATAACATGACCACTCCTGGGTCCAAGTCTTCTCGTAATTTATTCCAGAAAGGTCCTGTTGAAATCTCTCCCAAATCTCGTCTCTGCCGAACTGTCCGGAAGTCATCGTCTCTTACTAGATCTGTTCTCGTTCCGGAATGGCTGCATACTCATCACAACTCCTTCTGGAAGGTATATCCAAGTACAATGCCTCGGCATGCGTATCGTATCTATGATGTCGGCGGAGTGGAACGTCATCTCATCAGGATCTCGTACGAACCTCTTACTCCACTTTCTCTAATGTCGACTGCTTCGGACTCGTCTCGTCGTGGCTGCATGGACTGAGCTCCTACGGCTATCATCGTGTTTGGAGTCTCCCAAGAAATGCATCTCACCACCTGGCATCCGAATGAAGTCGAACCATCCGATCGATTTTTCAAAACCTCATAATCCCCCAAGAGCTCAACATCTTGGGTAGTTTAACATCATCGAGTACGTACCACAGCATCGATGGTCCAGCCGTAGAAGGGCAAACCCAAGCCTCACTAATGGCGCCGCGGAACTGCCGCAAACCCCAAGGTTCAAAGGGTTTCACACGGTCATTAAGTCGAGTTAGGGTTTCATTCTTCTAGAGGGTCTATAGAATTGCCTGCATGTCCTTCCGAATACTTTAAACTTGGAATAATAGGTTTCTGACATTCGATCGTCTCTGTCGACTCTCAACGTCTCCGCGTGAAGTCGTCTCTAGCTGGAATCAATCTATCCGATGACCTCGCATCCGGGTAGCGAACGAACTACATGTCCTAGTCATTCACCCTCGGTGACTAGCGACCTTCTATCATCTCTTAGTACAACTCATACTACAATAGCTCCAGCATCTGGGGCGATATCTCGTCGTTCACTGCAACAACTGGCTCATTCTTCCGCACGCTGAACAGTGATTCAATCATCAAGAATAGTCGGTGCATCGACGGTCATCACATTCTGGCTGGCCTCTTGCAGTGGCCCTATCCTCTGGTGCCGATCAGCATATCCGAGTAATCTCATACAGCGATCCATCCAACGCTCGTGGCGCAAAACAGAATAAAAATACACATCTCTGCAACCGTGTGTCGCCGGAATAACGCCCTGGTCAGTCCTCGTTCGTGAAGAGCTCGTGCTGACCGCAACTCTAGTCGTAGCTCTCCACGCCTGTGTAACCGTGGTAACAAAACCATAACTGGTACCGATGAGGCTAGATCATAGGAAGGAATATAATACTGTGCAAGGAAATTTACATCCTAAGGCTCCTTAAGCGGAGTAGCGTATCGTAAGTATGCCGCGGAACATACCCACGGTACGTCACTCTACTTTAGTCACCTACTCCATCAACCAAGGGTCATCCTACACTCCGAAGGTAAAACCTAACGCTTTGATACCAACTTTGTCACGACCCGAAAGGTACGGAACATGACCGGCACTTAAATTACGAAACGTCTCGAGGCGTACGTAATCTAAGTAAGCCAAAACCCAGAAATCAAAACCAAAGAAGCAGTAGAGTGAAGGAAAAACCAACTTAAAACAAGTAGTTTTAATAGCATAAGCCGAATTATGCGTTTTAAAAACATCAAGTATTTTCTGAAAATTTCGGCAGAGTCTCCTTTATAAATACTGGCCCCAAACGGGATACAACATGAATAGTATACGAAATCAATAAAAAGGCATCCCCAAGCGGGAGCTAGCCCATCATCAATCGACGGTCACAACCACACAAGCAATATAATATACAACGCCAAGGGCGAGGATCAAAACTCAAAAAGAAAGTCAAAACAGCAATAAATCCATAGAAATACAACGCGCGACTCTAAAGTCGAAAGAATAAACATCACTGGTCTCTATCTCTGAAATAAATACATGTTTGGTTGATGGAACTTCTAGATACAACAGAATAATAATATACAAGGTATAATGATGGGTACGATACAAGTAAACCCACCTACTAGAAAGTAACCCGAAAAAGAAGCAGTGCCAGCAAAGCCGTAATGAAACCTGTATGGCAAAACCTGCAAGAAACTGTGGCACAACGGGGGTGAGTTGCCAACTCGTGAGTAGAAAACATCTACGAATAGAAATCGCATGTATGACGCAATCCTAGGTCATACGATCATAATATGAAATCCTCAAATATATAACCAGCAACCCATAACCATGGCTAGGGCAAATATCTAACCCAAGTGTAATCCTATGTGCCCGTGTCAGTGCCTCAGGTAGCAATGTATCATATGGATGAGATATGAATACATGAAACAGAATGCATGTGCTGCAGAAAACTGCTTTCATAAATCAGTGAGATTTCTGTATTTTAAAAATGAGGTACCATAAATGAAATCAGCATAAAACAGTGCCCAGCATCGACACAAAACAAGTGGCCAAATATCTCGATATCTCTGTATCACAATCTCTGTACCTCAATATCTCAATCATAATATCTAGGGCACCGTCAGTCAAGACCGGACCCTACCATCCATCTCAAGACCACGACGGTATCCTCCTGATATCCGACGCGTCGGGTAAAATCACCGGTCGGTCGTGCTCCCCTGCACAGGCTCAACGTCAACAACACGATCTTCTTGCTCCGGGGTACCGCACCGGGCCCACCATGTACCCAAAACGGTTCATCCATCTCCTCAAATCGGGTCTCGAAATCCATCAGCAAACTCATGGTGGACGACTCATACATCATGGGAAAACCGCACTTTTTTATTTAAAAGAGAAGAAAGAAGCTTATACAAGTTTTGCGGTTTTCCCCCAAATCCAGAAAATCTCATGGAAATCCGAATCCAAATCATTAATAGCATGTAAAACCATGAATATAGGCATGAGAATCCATGAATACGGCATAACAATGAATAACAGTATGCATGAAGTGACAAGTAATAACTACAATATCTAAGCTGGCATATAAGGTAAGAACACTAATATCATGTCAAACTACTAGCTATCAAGCTAAGTTAAGCAATAATATTTTCTAAGGTGTACGTGACATGGTAATTACCAATGAAAATGTGTGTGAGCCGGCAAGTAAGTGTACGTGGTACATACGCATCATCGGTAATGGTGCTGGTGTCCTAACAGCATAATATCAATAATGCAATATGAAATAACAATGTAAGTATGCGATGCGGAGTGAGCAATCATAATGAGCGGGAGCTAAATATTAAACAATGGTGCCATTTGAGATAACACGAATCGTGGGGTTTTGAAAATAAGGGCTACGATGGTTTTAAGAAAGGATACGTCTTTTGAAATATCCGTAGATCCCTTGACCTGTCTTTTAAATACCCACGATCCGCTAGTTTTGAAATAGGTAGGAGTCTAATCTAATCTAACAACTACACTAAACTATACGGTTGAACTAACAGCTGAACTACAGGTAAGGAAACCGCCTATCATCTGAGTCGATACATATACATACCTGTATATGTATAGTCGGTGATCCCGCCTCAATCATATCATATCCGATACCATATCTATAATCAGACATCCCAAGTCAGGAGTGCGGATCAATCATCAATATATAGCTCGTACGTAAATCCGTCGTACGGCATCCCAAATGTGGGTACGGGTCAATATCACATTCATCACACTATTCATCTGGTATCCTCTTTATCAAATATCATGATCGGGCTACTGATCTACGTCTAGTACAATACTGATACCGCCTAAGTATGCATGCACGTGTGTGAAACACTACGTCAAGGACCCGCTACAACGACATGTCGTATCTCAAATACGAACCCTGCCATATCACCGATCTCACGGCCTCAAATCAAATCTCATCGACTCATGTCAAATCCCAAGTACTATCCTCATCATCCATGCGTGTGTATATGAATGTATATATGCATAGTCCCATACCCACGCGTATATACATATATACACATCCCCATCTACGCACAAGAAAGTAATGTATGCAAGTCTGTGTGTGCGTATGTGGGTATAACAACTACTCTAGGGTTTCGCAACTAACCCAAATCTAATCCATGAACACATAATCATATCATGAATAAACATTCTCGTATCATAAAACACCTATATAAACATATATATAAACTATACTACGGACTGCGGGGGTGCTATACGCCATCCACCCGACTTCTCCCCGTAGATATAAATCTACTCACATGGTCCTCGCTCGCCGATGCCGACGTCGCCACACGCTTGCTTGTCGTCTCGAAGTCCACATGGGGTACCTACATATCATAACGCACCGTATCACATTAAAACCAAATTCAAAATCGAAACGGCATACGAAAATCAAATCGGCACGCGTATCACGCATAGGTCAAAACTTATCGCCTACGCATGCAAGAATAGCCAAACCAACCCTCGATGTCGATGTACAAACGTCAAACCATTGAGAAAAACCCAAACACACCAATCGTGATTTCAAAACTCACTAATTATATAAGAAATAGGGTTTAATTCATCAAAACCATGAATTTAAACAAATCGTTTTATTTCCAAAAACCTAGTTAGCACAAATTCCCATTTCGGTTTCAAACTTGATGTTTTAACTAATCTAATTATTTTAACGATTCTAGTGGCAATAATGTTCATTAAACATCTTAATTAAGTCATACCAATGTTAATTAGTTTTAAACTTACCTCCTATTATAAATCTAGAAATAAATCTAGTTTACAACATAACCAATTTTAATAATTTTCAAGGTAACACTCCACAATTCATCAACTAAACTAAGTTTTGCATATTTTAAATTGTTAAACCACTCATGGAAACCTTAATGATGCGCTAAAAACCCTAACTAGATTTTAATCACACATTGTAATTTAATTTCAAAAACCTAATTAGCAAAAATAGCATATTTAGCAAAATTTTAATTTAACAATTAGCAACCTAGCAACTAGCTTATCTTTTACATGATTTAACATGTTAAACTACAACTCACCACCACAAATAAATGATCAAAACCCTAACTAGATCCAACCCTAAACTTAAATTTTCAAGTTAGCAACTAGAACCAAAATTAAACACCAAAATTTAACTAAATTGGAGTAATTAAGCCACAATCAAAACATAGGTTAAGGTTTATACCTCACAAATCAAGAGATCTAGAATGCAACATGACCTCCAAAACTTGCTTCCAAGCTCCAAGATCAATGCTTGAATGGCCAAGGAAAAATGGGTAAGAGTTGGATTTTATGTTTGCTTTGAATTTGTAGGGATTTTGATGCATTTTTGATAAATTTTTTGAAGAGAAAAGAGAGATGAAATGGAGGGGGCTGCTGCTGAATTTGGGGGAAGAGGGGGTTTCGGCCAAGTGGGTGGGAGATGGGAGAGAGAGAATGAGGTGTTGAAAGTCAAAGGCATACTTATATGTTTATTCTTTTCCTTTAATTTCAATGTTTTCTTTTCCTTGTTCTAATTTTTGTGGGGATATGGGGGGAGGGCTGCTGAATTTCAGCCACAAAAGGGGAGGAAAAATGTGGGTGTGTGAGTGTGGGTGTGTGTGTAACAAGTTCCAAGTGAAGGAAATACCCCCATACCACAATTACTTTAATCAAATTCACAATTTTAGCCTTTTTCTTTTACATTTTCTAAACCAATTTGAAAAATTTCATTTCATTTCAGAAACAATATTTTAAAATTTTGTTTAATGTGTTATGATGCACAAAATTTGTTTCAACCCATTCCAATTTGTAATTTTCCCTAATTAAATGTATTGGTGACGGCTTAAAATAGTATTAAAATAATTAATTTCGGAAAAATTTTCAGAAATTTAGAAATTTTACCAGAGGCTCAATAAACACCAAATACTAGTAATTTCATAACTAGAATATGTATATTTAATTTTATAATAAAGATATTTGTATTTTGACTTTTTACAGAAAACCCCTTTATTTTACCGATTTTTCTGAAATTTCACCGAAACGATTTTCAAAACGTTACACTCTGGTTCCTGAAATAAGAAAAAACTTGTTTTTCTTTGATCTAAATTAGATCAAGAAATCAAATAGTGCTTTGCACTTCTTTTATGAACCATTGGTTCTTGAATCTAAAAGATTCTCAAATTAATAGTGCTTTGCACTTGTAAATCTGCACTATTGCGCTCTTGGGTTGGCGCAAGCCACCAGAGAGCGCCACGTGTCATTATCTGAACTATTTGCGCTATGCACTTTTGAAATAGAGCCTTGCTCTCTGAAACTAGCGCAACTCACTACAGCGCGCCACGTGTCAGCAGCGCAAGCGCAGCACACTGGCGCAGCGCACTGCGCTTGCATGACATGTGTCATCACCACAAGCGCTTGCGCTCTTTGATTGGCGCAAAGCGCCTGAAAAATGCAATGCATTTCTTTTGCTAAAGGGCCAGGCCCAAGTCAAAAAAAAAAACTAGCAGGCCAAATTAAATTGCAAAGCAATAAAAAGGGCAGAGCCCAAGTAAAATTGATGCTCTGCATCATTTATAAAGGAGCAGAGCCCAAAAAAAATTGATGCTCTGCATCCTTTCTAGGCAGAGCCCAAATAAAAATAAAAATAAATGTAACGCAAAAGCAAATAAAATGTTGAACTTTTTCAACTGGACTTAGCCCAATAATGGCCGTAAGTCCTCAAAATAAATTGACTGAGCAAGATTGCTCTCTTAAATCAATTTACATCCGGTTCAAGGGTACATTTCCAAACTCCTCTGACACATGTCGTTGTAATCCTTCAACGTCGTCAGAGAGGTGACGGGTCCCGACGGCCATATATTAAATGGACCACTACGTCCTTAAACTGGAAATGGATCTAGACGATCCCG
This sequence comes from Agapanthus africanus, assembly GCA_030015575.1. NCBI lineage: Eukaryota > Viridiplantae > Streptophyta > Magnoliopsida > Asparagales > Amaryllidaceae > Agapanthus > Agapanthus africanus. The sequence continues at coordinate 63,566,281 of CM057337.1, read as the reverse complement.
TTAAGTTGATCTTAGTCTCAAATCAGACTAACGTATCGTTAACGAACGTATAAGTTGATCTTAGTCTCAAATGCGGCTAACGTATCCTTAAACTAAAAACACCAAACCCAAATATAAGTAAATACGGATTTGGACTAATCCACGTCCTACGGGCGATGGCATTACTCAGTCCCCGTATACAATCCACGGGCAACCACAAACAAAACAAACACCTACGACACGAAGTGAAATTCTGGAGAAGGAGAAAGTTGTTACCACGATGCGGTAGCGTAATTAACTGCAGGGGCTTGCACCTGCAGGGAAGAGCGTCCCCACAATCAAAAACCCCTCAAGCGAGGGGGAATCTGACGAAGTCTGCTACATCGGCCGCATCCGTCTAAACCTCCGATACACAGTGCCATAAATCAACTTGGCATCTTTGGAGAGGTAGACGGATAAAACCATATAGCATCTGCCCCGAATCTCAGGCTAGACATCCTCACGTCGTCGCCGTCTTTCGTAGGGGAACAAGGACACTCTTCGGTGAGATGTTATGGATCCGAACAACAAGCACAAACAGTTCGTGGAGATGCAACGGGGGTAGGAGAAGGCGATGAGATTTTGGTCTCAAGCGCTTCTAACTTTTTCGTAAGAGCGGCCATCTCGGCCTTCATAGTAATCGATATATCTAATTGATGTATGACTGCCCTAGATTGACCACTAGAAGAAGATGATGTGGTCTTGGTGCTCTCCCATTGAATTGTTTGTTCACTAAGGTCCTCAAGAAACTGCCACGCTTCCTCACTTTATTTGGTTAGAAAGTGACCTTGGCAGATGGTTTCTAGCAACTGCTTCGTTGCCGGGTTCAATCTCTCGTATAATGTTTGGCAGAGTTGCCAACTTCCGATCCCATGATGAGGGCATTGAACAAGTAGGTCTTTGAATCATTAAAAACACTTCCAAAATGGTTCCGAAGGAAGCTGAGAAAATTGTATAATCTCGTTACGGATTCTAGCAGTTTTGTGATGAGGATAGAACTTTTTAAGAAATGCTTTCACAAACTCGTCCCAATTTCTAATTGAATGTGATGCTGTGCTGTATAGCCACTTCTCGGCTAAGTCACATAAGGTAAAAGGAATGACCCTTAGCCTTATAGCGTCATCACTTAATTGGGTAGTTTTCATCATGGTGCAAACGTTTTGGAATTTGTTGATAAAGATATATACATCTTCGGATTCCAAACCATGAAACTTAGGCAGGATATTGATGAAGTGGGGTTTGATCTCAAAATTGTCCCCATTAGCCGATGGGAGGGAAAGACAAGTAGGAAGGGCGGTGCGGACGGGGTAGAAAAGATCCTGGAGCGCGACTCGTGCGGGTGCTTCAACAGGCGGGAGATTCGGGTTATTCACACCTGGAGGTGGAATCATTCCCGTCGGTAAGGTGTTGTTATGATTGTATCCCGACATACCTTCGGAAGAAGAATGTGATGGTGAAAGTGAAGAAGTGGACAGGATTTCGACTTCGGAGTTGAAAGGTTCGTCGATCGGTACCAACGAAACACGGACTAATCGGGAGCTAGGGTCCCTAGTCCAACCGGACATACACTAAGAGGGTTAGTGTAGTCGAAAGATGAAAGACAGAATGTGGAAGTAAGAAAACGTCAATGAGAAGAAGTGAGTGCAAAGATTTCTTTAGCGACAACTTGCAAGTTTTGAAAAGATTCTTCCTTTTTCTCTTTTTTATGTGAGCTTTTGCAAAAAGATTTTTGAAATGACTTTTAACACAAATGCAATTAACCACAAATGCACAATCAGGCCTAGGTCTAGGGTCACCTAGGTCAGCTAGACGGCTCCTAACTGTTCTAAAGGGCTAGAGATAGAACCTCAAACCGCCTCTTCACCGTCAATTGCGGCCAGGTAAGTGCCAGGTAAGTGGGAAGGAACCACACTGTGGGCCTAATTAAAAACCACTAGTCTTGACACACTTGCCTAGGCACCGCAAAGACAGGTTAGGATAAACGGCCGATGCCTATACTAGTCCTCTGTCCTATTGAGCGCGACGTCCTTAGGGCTGAGTCTAATATTTTTTAATTAAGAGTGGTCAATGCAAATGCTTTAAGTGATTTCTGGGGTCCTGGGAAGGGTGATGTAATCCCCACCCAATCTGAATTGGTCAATAGCCCCTTAAAGTCAGATTAAAGTATGCAAAGCAGTAAATCACTTGCAATCAATTAGCTATTTAGCGCGGCGCAAAGAATCCTGCAGAAAATCAATTATTGGAAGGAGGAAGAAGATTTTTAGCGCAAAGAATCCTGCAGAAAATTTGACAGAAGATATATGGGGATTTGTAGAGGGAAGAATTAGTAAACAAACAGTGCAAATTTCGTGCAGAGAGGACTCCAGAAGACTGCGGTTCCGCGGTTTAATGCGCGTCAAGACCGCGGTTTCACGGTGGTCAAGAGGAATCAGGTCCTGAAAAAAATTCTGTAGCTCCTCTGTTCCAATCTTATGCTGTTCTGATGTACCTTTTTCTGTTTCGCCCTCAGAATATTTCCAGATCCGTTAATCCTGCAAAGATTCACACGAGAAATCCTTCAAACAATAAAAGATGGTAGAATTTTTTTATTTTTGATTTTTTCAAATTTTTATGGTTTTTTATATTTTATATTAACAATTACTAAAAGGAAATTTTACGCCATCCCCGGCAACGGTGCTATTTGATTAAGAGATGTTTTGTCGATCAAAAATATTTACCGCAATCAAGAACGGCGTCGCATGAAACTAGCCGGTGAATACGGGTCGGTCCACAGGGATTTTGTAAATTTTCTTTAAGTTCTTACGAGCTAATTCCAAATGGTGTTTGGTCTTTTAATTAGATCTAAAACGAAGTTGTGTTCTACTAAGATTAGAAACTTGCTAGGATTAGGTTTAGGGAAAGTTTGGTAAACAAAAATCTTTACCTCTTTTCAATGCCTTAATTTAGATTTGATGTTAGGGGTTATGGTAAATTTTAATAGAGGGGATTAGGATGATTGGGAAGATGTTCTTCCTCTAGATCCTTGTCCTTCCTTTATTAACCTTTACCCTAACCTCCATGGAAAACTCACAACTCCGGTCTTTTATACTACGGATCACCGTTACCTCGAGGGTAGAGTGCCGTAGGGAGCGGAAGATGAGAGTATGCATGGAGTCCTAATGTTCATTATAGATTTGCAAAGAAAAGAGATGAGAGATCTTCATCTCTCAAACCCTTCCCTATTCCTAACCCCAACAAGCGAGGAAACTACTCGCTCATTGAGGGAATTAAGAAAGACATAATTTTTGTTTGCTTTTTATTAAAGAGAAGAAACATCTATTGCAAGTTAATAGAATTCTAAACTAAATTAAACTAAGGCAAGTAGAGAATTTACCTAGGACAGATATAAAAACTAGAACTAGGGCAAGAAAAATACCAACTTACGATTGATGCACTCCAAACTTCAAAGAAAACAGAATTTTATTATTAAAAGGAGGCATGAGAAAATACAAGGGTTTGGGTTCTATTTATAGGACATAGAAACCCTAGGGCTACAGTTGATACGCATGTCTACAATTACAAATATACCCTCAGGAAATCTTTTCAGCGCCGCAAAAGAATTTTGGTAAAATTTTCTCCGCGCACGGGCACTAGACGGCCGCGGAACCGCGGCATGGGTAGGCATTAGGCCGCGGTTCCGTGGCCCTTTGATGAGCTTGGATGCTGAGATTTTGTGTGCTTGTCTGTGGCTTCCTGGGCTTATATATTCTTTGGTTCATTTCTCTGTTTGGCTTCTTATTCTTCTCCAGATCTTTCAGTGAAAAACTTGTAGTGGTCTTTTAACCGTTTGCCTTGACATTTTGAACCTTGCACTGCCTTGTTGATTTTGAACTGTTCTTCATCTAGGCTTGACTAGGATCCTTCTATTTGTTGGTCAAAAGCCCCTTTTTGTGCCGTCTTTTGTCTTTTTTCTTTTTCACTGTTTTCGCTCCAAGAACCTATAACCTGTACTATGTAGCAGACATGCGTCAAAAGTACCTGTTTTCATTGTAAAATGCAAAGGGCGGGAGAACTCCGAAGACCTGAAAGGCTATTCTTGAAAAGAATAGCTGACTAGGGCGGGTGCCCTGAAGACCCGAAAGGAAACAGTTAGAATGGGGAATATAAAATGCAATATTATGGTGTGAACAGTTCATCATCCAAAATATTCCCTGCGTCAATATCCTCAATCAAGTGAAAATCAATTTTTTCGGACACCTCATCAAAAGCATGGATATTTATCAATTCAGGTTCTAGATTGGAGGTGTAGAGGTCGAAAGGATTGGTGATGGTTTCACTCGAAAGGGACCCTTCACAATCTGGCAAATCAAGCACTACAAAGTCGCACAACTCATTAAACGTTTTATTTTCAACTGGTGAATCCTTTGGGACACTTGATAGACATTCAAAACCGAAGTTGTGGGATTCAATTAGTGATGGGTAAGTTTGATTTGGAAGGGTGCACAGCTCACTCTCTCCACTCAAATTCTCAATATGTCCAACCGCCTCATCATACATTGAAATTTTTGGAGCTAGTTGGAAACTAGCTACCGGGTCACTAGGTTGCATAAGGGCGGCAATGGACGCATCCAAATTCCTCATCTGTTGGTTTGTCGCTACAATATAAGCTTCCAACGAATTTTCCAGACTAGGCATGGGTTGTGAAGGGGTTTCAGTAAAAGATTCAAAATTGTTTGGATACGTGAAACTCCCAAATGGTTGTGTAAAAGCAATGTCTAGGGAAGGTGCGAAAGTCGGGTAGGACTGGTAGGAATTGAATGGTTGGACAGAAGTAGGATCAACATTTGGAAAAAAAGGTGAATGGACTTGTTGATCCCAAGAACTGGAAGTGTTGAAAGGAGTGAAAGATCGGTTATGAGATTGTTCAATATGTTCAGCAATAGACATGGGTTTCGGAGTTACAACAGGACTCGAAAAAGGAGTATCAATGTAAGAAGGTGGTGAAGGTTGAAACGGTTGATACAAAGTGGATTGCGGAGTCCAACTGTTTCTCCTAGACGCTTCTATTCGATCTTTCAAAGAAATTTTGGGCATGAAGGGGCCGTCCGTAATTCGACCAAAACAATTCGCGTAGGAAGCAATGTTTGGATGAGAGTACCAAAGTTCGGCAAGAGTTTTGTGAGGTGGGGTACCCATGATATAAGAAGGAGAAGAAAAAGAATGTGGGTGCAAGTGGGGTGCAATGGATTTCTTAGCGACAAGTGGCAAGTTTTTATAAAAAAAAATTTCGTTTTGTTTTTTTTTTATAAGAAGCTTTTTGCAAAAAGATTCTCGATAAAAGGGTTAGACACACGTTCAATCAATCACAAATGCACAATCAAGCCTAAATCTAGGGTAACCTAGGTCAGCTAGACAGCTCCTAACTGTTCCAAAAGGCAAGAAGTAAGGACCTCAAACCGTCTCTTCACCGCCAATTGTGGCCAGGTAAGCACAAATAGAGAAAGGAGGGATCTGCTCACTAATCACCGTGAGACGGGACTTTTAAAGTTACATTTTCCTACCTGTCTAGCCTAGGCACCACAAAGTCAGGTTAGGATCAACAGTTGATGCCTACAACTATTCCTTTGTCCTATTGAGCGCGAAGTCCTTAGGGCTGAGTCTAATCTTTTTTAACTAACTTGATAGTCAATGCAATATACTTTATGTGATTTTTAGGGTCCTGGGAAGGGTGATGAAATCCCCACCCAATCTGGATTGGTGTTCAAGCCCCTTAAAGTCAATTTAAATATGCAAAGCAGTAAACACAATCACTTGTAAACAATTTTTTTTTAGCGCGGCGCAAAGAATCCTGCACAAGATCAAGTTATTGAGAAGGGGGAGAAGTTTTTGCGTAAAGAATCCTGCAGGAAATTTTTACAGAGGAGATATCAGGGGGTTGCAGAGAAGGAAAAAGGGAGCTTACAGAGGGATTTCGGGTTGCTGACATCAGCAACCCGCGGCGGATCCGGGGCACAAGGGGGTATTCGGCGGCGGTTCCGCGTTTTTATATGTGGTTCAGTTCCCGAGACTTCTTCTGCTCCTCTGGTCTAATTTTTCTCTGTTGTTCAAATCTAGGGTTTTCTGTTTTGCTCTCTGGATTTTTCCAGATCCGAAATTGTTCTTCGATCCTGCAAAATTCAAACGAAACACCCTTCAAACAAAAACAAGATGATAAAAAAATTTATAATTTTTTTATTTTTCAGTTTTTATGAATTTTATGATTTTATATTAACCCGAAATTGCAAAAAGAAAATAACTACGTCATCTCCGGCAACGGCGCCATTTGATTGAAATGTGAGATTTTGTGTCAAAGAATTGTTAACCGCAATCAAGAACGGCGTCGCTTGGTAGCTAGCCGGTGAGTACGGGTCGGTCCACAGGGATTTCGTGTATTCTCAATTTGTTCTAACGAGTTAATTCCAAACGGTGTTGGATTGATTATCATTAAAAACTAAGATTGATCTAGACTAGGATTAAAATCTTGCTAGGTTAGGTTTAGGTTAAGTTTGGAAAGTCAATATTCCTCACCGCTTTCTATGCCCTAATTAAGATCTATAAGGTGTTATGGTAACAATTAATAAAGTGGATTAGTACCATCAGGTAGAAACTAGGGTTCTTCCTCTAGGTTCTTGTCCTTCCTTTCTTAATTCTTACCCTAAGCTCCATGGAAAACATGCACAACCGGTCTTTTAAACTACGGTATCACCGCTACCTCGTGGGATAGGGTGCCGTAGGGAGCAGTATGTGTATGTATGCATGGAGTCCTATAAAAATATGTGATGGGCAAAAAAGGGGTGAGAGATTCTCATCTCTCAAACATTCCCTATTCCTAACCTTAACAAGTGAGGAACTACTCACTCATTAGGGAATTGATAAACATGTTCTAAACTAATTAACTAGGGCAGATAACAAAAGTTATACTATGGCAGATAATAAAAGTTATACTATGGCAGAAAGAAAATTAATTAGGGCAATAAAAAGAAAACTTACTCTAATTTTTATTTGATGCTCTCTTCAAACATTTACAGGAATTGAATTATGAATTTTGATAAATACAATGAGGCACAAGAAGATGCATACCTTAAAAAGAGGTTTAGGGTTTCTATTTATAGATCATAGAAACCCTAGGTTACATTCGATACATATCTGCATTTACAAACTTGCCCCTAAGAAGCCTAGTCAACGCACCGCCAAACCGTCAAACGACGCACCGATACGTGCTCATCATGGCTGCGGAACCGCGGCCAAGAGCTATGTTTGGCCACGGTTCCGTGGCCATATAGAGAGGTCATTGGCTGAATTTTACTGGTTTTCTTCCTGTTGCATTTTCGTACTTGTTTCTTCACTTGGTTTCTCAGATTGTCTTCTAGTTTTCTTCCTGTTTTCCACAGTGCATAATGTCGTGGACTTTTACCGTTTGCTTCGTTTCGAAGTCTTGAACCTTGCGCTGCCTTTATGCTTTGTGAACTTGTACATTGATCTTCGTTTATTCTTCGAACTGTAGGCATGTTCAAGATTCTTCCATTTGTTGGTCGTAGTCTCACTTTTGTATCGTCTTTTCATCATTTTCACTGTTTTGTTCCGAGAACCTATAACCTGCAACTATATAGCAGACATGGAACAAAAACACCTGTTTATTTGTAAAATGAATAAGAATGGGGAATATAATAATGTAAAATTATGATATGAACAACCCCCTTGGTCTCAATGCCATGAGATGAGGGCCCGTTGCCCTCTAGAACCCGGCTATTCGAGCACTCCTCCACAGGGTAATCCTAGTATAAAAATGAAATATATACAAGGGTGACAACGACCGCAATCTGGTCGAGCCCTAATAAAAGATAGACATAACTGGCAGAAACGGCAGTCCACATGTCGAACGCTCGCCCCGCAATAATGAATATACAAACTGAATCAAAACTGTACAAGCAATATTGCACTAGGGGCTATCCTACACGACAATCCGACTGAACCATAACCAGATATATATACCTACAGAAACAAGTAACGCCACAATGTGTGCAACCCCGTCTAAATGAACATATAGTAATTAGACGACATTCAACAACACATATACCACATCACAGAGATCAACGATGCAAAAGTTTTGAGTTCTAAAACTCCCGAGTTGCCCCTAAGCTAAGATAACACTAAATGAAATCTGGGGCAAAACAAACAATACCAAAAATACCAATTTCCAAAACCCAAGACACTGGATGTAAATGAGGACTACATGCTACAGGAAAACCGCCCATAGCGGGAAAATCAAGAAAACTGACGGTTTTATCTTGGAAGAATCTCCTCATTTTCATTATGCATCTCTATCATGTCTAGAGTAAGCGTTTGCACTTGTTTAAAAAAATTTCAAAGACCAAAAAAATTTCGAACAGAAACTAGGTTTTGAAAATCGGAGTTTTTCGGTTTTGAAACTAAAGTATCGTATACTGCTGGTTTAAGGTGTTTTGGTGGGTTTGATACCATGTTGATGTTAGATGCTCGCTCCACGGAAGCCGGGGCCAAGACGGAAGCGATAAAAAAATTTATGCGAGCACAAAATACACTAATCCAAGAAATCGATCCAAACACCTAAATTAGCAAACTATAACAGGAAAGGGTATGAAAATACAATTTTCGACGCGTGTCCACATAATTGTGGAAGACACCTCCAAGCTCATAAACACCAGGAATGCGCTTGAAAGTAGACCACTCTCGCCGAAAAAGATCTACCCGAGAGAAACCGGAAAAGGCTTCGACCAACGCTCCAAACTTGCTAAGGATAGATTGTGGGTGATGTAGGAATTTTTCCACTTATTATTTTCTCTCAAAACCATGCTCAAGAGAGAGCAAGAAGAAGAAGGAGAAGGGGGTAAGGAAAAATGGCTAAGTGTCTCAACTATGAAGCATAACTTGAAGCAAGTGAAGAAAAGAATCCAACAACAATGTAGAAGTGAATGGTTTCTATTTGCATCCAAGGATCAATAGTGAACCAAATCATATCAACATTAAACACCAAAGCCATATCCTTCTACATGCATAACCATGCTTCGTGCCACCTCTCTTTCCACCTCATTTCCCTTTATTTTTCTAAATAGAAAAACAAATATGAGGTATCCTTCTTTAGAAGTATTCTCGTATAAATACGGAATACTTCATCCGGAATACGTATCGCTATATATACACATATTCATATAAAAATACGGATAGCACCAAAGAGAGAAAATGAATAGTGAACAATAATACTAAAATATATATATATCAATATATATATATATATATATTAATTATTATTATTAAATCAAAACTTGATTTAATAATCCGGCTTAATTCTAAGTCGGCCAGTATTATCAACCGTCCGTGTATCCCGTACATGTATTTAATCGGACATTTACACGTACCAACATACGGCTCCTACATCTGTTGCCTGAACCGGAAAAACCCTCTGTGTGGGACTCTAAAGACTCGACAATATGCTGACAGTGGGTTTAACCACAAGCACATCAGCGGCACTAACTGTACGTAACGGCCACCTAGGTACTTGCCGAAAGGGGGGTCGACAATCAAGTGCGTCCTTACCCTACTGAGCCTGAATGTGACAATCTCCGTACAGTCCGGTCTTTTCGTCAAAGAGTGTCGCATATCGGGTCTAGAGGGTGGATAACGTCAGACCCCTACTAACCTGATAAGTTGTATCTGAGTCAAGCTCATCACCAACAGAGATACTATTGATCAACTATTAATAAATCCTATCCACCGTGGTCACGGATTTAGGTTGATAGCCAACTAAACACATCGTGACATCGACTCCTAATACCAGGAGAGATGAATCCCTGACAATCGACCACTGCCTCCATGTGGCTCGGGACTGTACCCAACAAAAACATGTTTGCACGACTCCTTTGAGCCGTGGTAGGGTAGTAATCAAAGTACAGTGGAAACTCACACGAGACAAATGACGATCTCAGGTCAAAGGACTAACATGTACTCATGCCACCTGAGAACTTCCATCTGACGATAGATATAATATTATCTAAAATTTCTCGGCGAGTCCTTTCAGTGTACTCACTCCAGTGAGCACCTGTATACTGTCTTAGGTGACACAACACCAATGGCTTGTAAGACCGGACGCCGTCCCTCGTCGGGGTCTAGAAACATATACACTAGTCTACTCCGGAATATCGATGCTCATTCTCGATACTCTCACGATTATGGACATTTAAGGATGTGCTTATGGACAACCCAGCTCCCACGTATATGATCGCCATCATAATATTGGTAGTCAAGCAAGAATCCTATGGGTTTCATCAATGATGAAAACAAACCGGATAGTATACTATCATGTCGAGTAAGATTGTTCTATCTGTATAGGTTCTCCTTCAATTATCATAATCGCCAACTTGCAATAACAATAATTACCTTGAGGGCACCATATCTAACAATGGTTATGGCTTACGGTTTGGATGCACACGCAGCGAGGCGGAAAAGAGCAATACTTTACGTGACTATTTTGAATTCAAGGGTGAAGCTCACATAATAATAGCATGCATGGGCTCGTGATGGTTATCTCTTGTTGAACAGGAGAGTGTATGAGTTCAAAATGGCTGGGTTAAGTATTAGTGGGTGGAAATAGGAAATTTGGAGTTTTTATGTCATTACGTTTATTAATACCAAAACTTAATAGTTCATAATTTATTTATCTTTTCCTTTTGGCAAAATGGATTTATGGACCTAGATCACAAGACAAATAAGTTTTACCTTTTGGATTTGGGAACTCGGCTATTTTCATGCTATTTCGCAATCCTAGCCATATATCACAGATCAAGAAATATCAAATTGCCAAAGAGACTTAGCTCGAGCGGCAAAAACATTCCCCCACTAGCTGGGAGGTCCTACATTTGAATCCCCTACTTATAGTGGCAAGAGGGAATTTTCGGCCAAATATATGAAGCAATTTTCATTCCCCTCCCCCAAAATGCATGGGTATGAAAATACAATTTTCGACGCGTGTCCACATAATTGTGGAAGACACCTCCAAGCTCGTAAACGCCGGGAATGCGCTTGAAAGTAGACCACTCTCGCCGAAAAAGATCCACCCGAGAGAAACCGGAAAAGGCTCCGACCGACGCTCCAAACTTGCTAAGGATGGATTGTGGTTGATGTAGGAATTTTTCCACTTATTATTTTCTCTCAAAACCATGCTCAAGAGAGAGCAAGAAGAAGAAGGAGAAGGGGGTAAGGAAAAATGGCTAAGTGTCTCAACTATGAAGCATAACTTGAAGCAAGTGAAGAAAAGAATCCAACAACAATGTAGAAGTGAATGGTTTCTATTTGCATCCAAGGATCAATAGTGAACCAAATCATATCAACATTAAACACCAAAGCCATATCCTTCTACATGCATAACCATGCTTCTTGCCACCTCACTTTCCACCTCATTTCCCTTTATTTTTCTAAACAGAAAAACAAATATGAGTTATCCTTCTTTAGAAGTATTCCCGTATAAATACGGAATACTTCATCCGGCATACGTATCGCTATATATACACATATTCATATAAAAATACGGATAGCACCAAAGAGAGAAAATGAATAGTGAACAATAATACTAAAATACATATATATATATATATATATATTATTATTATTAAATCAAAACTTGATTTAATAATCCGGCTTAATTCTAAGTCGGCCAGTATTATCAACCGTCCGTGTATCCCGTACATGTATTTAATCGGACATTTACACGTACCAACATACGACTCCTACATCTGTTGCCTGAACCGGAAAAAACCCTCTGTGTGGGACTCTAAAGACTCGACAATATGCTGACGGTGGGTTTAACCACAAGCACATCAGCGGCACTAACTGTACGTAACGGCTACCTAGGTACTTGCCGAAAGGGGGGTCGACAATCAAGTGCGTCCTTACCCTATTGAGCCTGAATGTGACAATCTCCGTACAGTCCGGTCTTCTCGTCAAAGAGTATCGCATATCGGGTCTAGAGGGTGGATAACGTCAGACCCCTACTAACCTGATAAGTTGTATCTGAGTCAAGCTCATCACCAATAGAGATACTACTGATCAACTATTAATAAATCCCATCCACCGTGGTCACAGATTTAGGTTGATAGCCAACTAAACACATCGTGACATCGACTCCTAATACCAGGAGAGATGAATCCCTGACAATCGACCACTGCCTCCATATGGCTCGGGACTGTACCCAACTAAAACATGTTTGCACGACTCCTTTGAGCCGTGGTAGGGTAGTAATCAAAGTACAGTGGAAACTCACACGAGACAAATGACGATCTCAGGTCAAAGGACTAACATGTACTTATGCCACCTGAGAACTTCCATCTGACGATAGATATAATATTATCTAAAATTTCTCGGCGAGTCCTTTCAGTGTACTCACTCCAGTGAGCACCTGTATACTATCTTAGATGACACAACACCAATGGCTTGTAAGACCGGACACCGCCCCTCGTCGGGGTCTAGAAACGTATATACTAGTCTACTCCGAAATATCGATGCTCATTCTCGATACTCTCACGATTATGGACATTTAAGGATATGCTTATGGACAACCCAGCTCCCACATATATGATCGCCATCATAATGTTGGTAGTCAAGCAAGAATCCTATGGGTTTCATCAATGATGAAAACAAACCGGATAGTATACTATCATGTCGAGTAAGATTGTTCTATCTGTATAGGTTCTCCTTCAATTATCATAATCGCCAACTTGCAATAATAATAATTACCTTGAGGGCACCATATCTAACAATGGTTATGGCTTACGGTTTGGATGCACACGCAGCGAGGCGGAAAAGAGCAATACTTTACGTGACTATTTTGAATTCAAGGGTGAAGCTCACATAATAATAGCTTGCATGGGCTCGTGATGGTTATCTCTTGTTGAACAGGAGAGTGTATGAGTTCAAAATGGCTGGATTAAGTATTAGCGGGAGGAAATAGGAAATTTGGAGTTTTTATGTGGGTTTTTTTTTGAAATAATATTATTTGTATAGAGGGCGGGTTCTGGGAACCCGCCCCCTATACAAATGTATAGGGAACCCGCCCTCTATACTTTTGTATAGAGGGCGGGTTCTGGGAACCCGCCCCCTATACATTTGTATAGGGGGCGAGTTCCCAGAACCCTCCCCATTTGTTTTTTTTTAATTATTTAAATAATTAATTATAATTATTAATTATATAATTATCATATAATTATAATTATAATTATAATTATAATTCTTAATTATATAATTATAATATTAATATAATTATAATTATAATTATAATTATAATTCTTAAAAATAGAATAAAAGTAAATAGACGAAAAAAAACATTTAAATTAAATAATAAAATTTCACTATATCAATGTTTTTTACATAATGAATCTGTCAAAATTTACAATGCCAAAAAATCCTATCTATTTGTAAAATGTAAATACTATATCGACGGTCAAATTTATAATAACAAAATGAATCCGTCAAATTTATAATACAAAAAAATCTGAGTGCACTTGTCATGATCCTGAAGGTCCCGCCCCTGATGCATATCCTGGACATCTGGTCCTATAATGGCCTGGTTGTTTGCATAGGCTACATCTGGATTGCCTTTGCTGAGGATCATCATCCATTGTCATTCGATCTCGACGCACCTTAGGTCTTCCGGGCCTTATCTTTTTTTCCGGCGGTAATACAGTCGGTGTTTGTCTGTTGGCAGTATAATAGTGCCAATAGCGACTGTCCGGTATAGGATGAAATTTTGGATCGTATGCACCTTGGTAATTAGAAACTGTATAGTAATGGGAAGCAAAATTGTAATGTGAGGTATGCATACTGCTCGCAGCAGCAATTGCGTGGGCACAAGGTAAATGTTGTTGCTGGAAAAGACCGCATGTACACGAAGAGAGCCCTTCATCTCTAAAGTTCACGGTATATTGATTCTCATTACCGCCCGTTACCTGAAACTCCGCCGTGTCAAACCTTTCGGATCTGTAGTATTGTGCTCTGCGCTCTATTTTCCGAAAGACATCTTCGTAATACGCGGTGAGCGGAGTGTCCATGGCCAAGGACTTTTCTCTTCTGTGCACAAAATAAGTATTCATCCGGAAAAATGTTCGAACAATCAACCCCTGTATCGGTAAGCTTCTAACCCCTTTAAAGACCCCGTTGAAGCTTTCAGACATATTAGTCGTCATTAGGAGATATCTGCACCCATCATCATGTGCTTGTGACCACATGCGTACTGGATACTCATCTAACCACGCTTTCGCGGCTTGACTCATCTTCCCAATTTTCGTCATGTATATGTCGTAAACATTAGGGTCAGGCGTTTCACCGGCTCTGTACATAAGTTTATGTAGATCCGAATTTTTAAATTTTCGATCAAAATTTTTCCTGAAGTGTCGTAGGCAAAACCTATGTGGGGTCATCGGAAATACAGATCTCATTGCAGCTAGTATTCCCGGATGTCTATCAGATATGATGCATAAATCCGTTCTATGAAGAACAGATGGGATATTTTTGAGGTTACGGAAAAACCATGACCAGGATGATATATTTTCACCCTCGACAATAGAAAATCCCAACGGAAATATACCGTTATTAGCATCAACACCTGTAGCAATTAACATGCAGCCTCTGTACTTACCGTATAGATACGTACCATCAACGCACAATACCGGCCGACAGTGTGTGAAACCAGCCGCACATGGACCAAAACACCAGAAAATTCTTTGAAACCTAACAGAGCCCTCGACGTCTGTTTCTGTGGTTTTTAACCGGTATACGGTCCCCGGATTTGATGCTTTCATGGCTTCCATAAAAGGGACTAGTGAGTTGTACGAGCTTTCTCAGTCCCCGAATATCTTGCATAAAGCTTTTCTACGAGCATCCCATGCCTTCACATACGAAATCTGAATTTTATGCTCTCCGCTAACCAAGAGCCGTATCTCTCGGGGAGTCATCGCCACATCTGTACGGATCAGGGGCATGATTAGCGAGCAAATGTAAGATGAAGTGCAATTCCGGTGATCCTGTAACATAATAGAATTGATGCAAGTGTGTTCTTGGTTGTATTTCGTGACCTTCCAAGCCTTGGCTCTTTTAGAACAACATGCATGCAATCTCCACTGACATTCAGGAGCTTTCGTACATACCACAGTATAGTACGTCTTATTTGACTCTTCGTTTTTAAATGTAACGTTTTGCTGAATGGACCACGACTTCAGTTTACAAATAAGATCTCCTTTTTCCTGAAACAAATCCCCGACGCTGATGCAATCTTCGCTTGCTGCTATCGCGTCCAAATAGGGTGCCGTATTTACTTCTGCCACGGCTAAGTCTACCCAACCATCATCTTCCAGCGGATCGAGGCCGGGATCTTCTAGTTCGACAAAATCGTTATTCGCAACCATACCATCAAAGAATGCTACCTCATTCAATCCAGCAGCATATTCCACGCTATCCTCCCCCTGATGACCTTCACCGATTTCATCATCATCACTGTCACACATATCAATATCACCCGTAGCAACATAAGGCTCGGGTGCAATATATGATGGTTATGGTCGGTGTAATGTGGATGGTTCGGGGTGAGAAGACCGGAAAGATGTGGACGGACATGCTTGGAATGCGCTGCTTGAATCGTGTTGGAATGATGCGGAGGTGTGGGGAAATCTGCGTTTAGTATATAAATTGTTATTATAATATTATTCCTTAATATTTTCGTAACTAAATCATCACTTGTTTCAAATTTATTTACCTGTGGAAGGCTGTGTATGGTAATTCTTGCTGTTCTTCTGGGGTGCATGTAACTGCAGCAGTCGACTGGAAGAACCTGGATTTATGGATTTTATTAAATGTTTGAATATTAGTATATAGGTATTACTAAAATGTTTAAATATGGGTTTATAAAATGTTTACCCATGAGTTTGAAGGTTTGAATAATGTTGTGTATAGTCATATCCACCGGCACTGACGGTATCATCGTTGACCATGTGACCGTACCCCCAGGAACTATCTCCAGCATTACCATCAAAATTACCCGTTGGAGGGGTATCTGATACTTCCAATTGCTCCTTCTGAACCAAAAGTTCAAAAGAATGCTGGGTGCTTGAGAGACCGAAATCTATCATCGAAGATATTGATGCATCGTCTATAATTTCAACCAATGCATTTTCACTGAACATAGGCCATATACAACTTAACTTAACCCTACTTTCACGGGGATCGTATTTCGTAATTTTGAACACTTTAGTCTCTAGTTCATCATAAGTCGTTGATGCTTCCAATCGCATGATTCGTGCAGACCCGCCCATATACTCGGGACCTTGTACACTTGTGATAACTTGGCCATCGTATTTACATACAACAAATATACTTGGGGAGGCCATAATCCTGCACAAAAAACAGTTATATTTTTTATGTTGTGTTGAAATTGCAAAAAACTTTCAAACTCGAAGATTGCTTACTTCCAATACTTTATGAACTGTTCTACTGCTCGAAGATTGCTTACTCGCAGACTATGGTACTGAACTTGACCTTCTTCTAAAACTCCACACTTACACAAAATTGATAGCGGAGAAGAATTGATCGAAGTAAATGGATAGTGACCGGTGTAGGATGAAAATTTGACAGAGATGAAATGGGTAGTGAAATGTATAGCGGAGACATATTTATAGGATATGAGGGCGGCAAGATATTGAAGAGGGCGGGTTCTAACAACCCGCCCTCTTAATTAACCTGACCGCCTCTGGTATACTGGTACAAATAATTATTGAAGAGGGCAAGTTTTAATAACCCGCCCTCTTCAATATGATGTAAAGTGATTTGACAAGAGAAAACAAAATTAATGAAGAGGGCGGGTTCCAAGAACCCGCCCTCTTCAATATGATGTTCTGAACACTTACACATAATTTTAATAAATAAATATATTAAAATAAATTGATTTGATAAGACAATATAAAAAAACAAAATTAATGAAGAGGGCGGGTTTCAGGAACCTGCCCTCTTACTTTCTGAAGAGTGCAAATAGTACTGAAAAGTGCAAATAGTACTGACATTACGCAAATAGTACTGATTTGACTAGTAAATTGATTTGACATCTCAATTAATGACATTACTGAAGAGTGCAAATAGTACTGATTTGACTAATTAATGAAGAGGGCGGGTTCCTGGAACCTGCCCTCTTTGAGAACAAAGACTGTAGCGGGTTCCTGGAACCCATTCACCCTCTATAAAACCCGAGCATCAACCACACTTTCATCAACCACACTTTCTAATCTCTACTTGATAAAACTCTCGACAAATCTCTACTCAAGTACATTTCAATGGAGAATCAACCACTCGACAAATCTCTGCTTGTGCATCAAAACGAACACAGATCGTTCAATATATTACACGGGGAGGAAATATTCTAAACTTAGTTAATTTTTTTTAATTACACCTTTCATTTAATTCTAATAGTTGAAAATAACATTATTTAATTTTGCAGGATGGAGATAATCTCACCGTCGTCACGCATAGCTCAGACAAATGGATAGTTAGCGACCAACGAATAAACCATCGGCTTAGACGAGCCGGATTTTATGAAGCGTCGTTGATTCGTCATATCCAAATCGACCACGCCCTCGTCATCTCTCTGGTCGAGCGTTGGAGAAAAGAGACCCACACCTTTCATCTAAGATGGGGTGAGGCCACAATCACACTCCAGGATATTGGCCTCTCACTCGGTTTACGGGTCAATGGGCTTGGGTTGGTCGGAGGAAAAATTGTTGGTCCAGATACTGACCACCCATACTGGGATACATATGCCGAGTCTGCTCTCGGACAGGTAAACAATTTCATTCTGATTTCCCTATTTAGTGTACCTATTTTATGTTTTACATTATTTCTAGCTTTAATATTTTAAAAAATGCTAATATCAGGCACCAGGAGGCCACAGTAAGGGGTATAAAATCAATTTAAACTGGTTAAGAGATATATTTAGTAATATCCCTGATGAAGCCACCGATGAAGTTTTGGATAGACATGCACGTGCCTACATTCTGTACATGATCGGTTCTTGGTTGATGCCGGACCAATCAGCAACGAATGTCCATCCGTTATACCTTGGCTTCCTAGCGGATTTTGATGTCTGTGGCCAATATGCTTGGGGAGCAGGGGTCCTGGCCTTTCTTTATAAGCAACTCGATAAAGCATGTGCTCCTACGAAGAATAAAATTTGTGGATGCATTACACTACTTCAGGTAAATTCTTTATTTTTCACAGCTAGAATTTTGCAATATTGGTTTTCTCTCTTATAATCTGAAACTTTATTTATAGATCTGGTCGTGGGAGCATATGTATATAGGAAGACCAGAGAATATTAAAATAACTGGCATGGATATCCCCGGAAAGCCGCTCGGCTGCTGGTGGAATGGGAAGAAAGCGTATAAGGCTCCTCGTCGAGTGCTTAGGTACTATAGAGATGAGTTGGATCGCATGGAGGCGGCTCAGGTAATCATAATTTAGGTAATTAAATTTGTTTTACAATTTTGAAATACCTTAATCACAATTTTTTTACTATGTTATTTGCGCAGTTTCTGTGGACGCCTTATACAGCAGATCGTCTACAACACTTACCCGGCATCTGTCTCGAAGGAGAGCCGGTTTGGCGGGCTCGATGCCTACTCCTCTGCATTAATGTCGTTGTTATGCTTCTCCCGGATAGGGTATTGCGATAGTTTGATAGAATGCAACATATTCCTGTCCCGCCGCCTTCGCCTATGACAGTAGAGGGAGACATGCGAGGAGGAAATACGGAGCGTGATTGGAGGGAGCATCATCATCAGTATTTGCTGAGATGGGAGGATAGGCAGCGTAGTATTGCCTTACAGCAAATAGGTGACCACACAGCCACCGACGCTACCAAAGTATATCTACAGTGGTATAAGCGTGTCATCATAAGATATCTTTCTGCTCCTCCCAAAAACTTCCCAAACATCTCGCGGTACGAGCCTAGAGGCCACATGGAACGAGATTTGGTAAGTTGAATTCTTTATATCATATTACTTTTTAACATCCGGCGGTATGAGTCAATACTTATTTCTTATTTCTAATGTAACGACAGGCTCGTGGGTTGCATCTCGTACAAACAATGGTGCAGGAACCATACCCGACTGATGCTGGTCCGGCATCTCAGGCTCGATTTTCAAATGTCGACCAATTAATTGGTGATGTATTTGGTTCATATGGTATTTCTCAACATTTATCGCCGGCACCGGAGCCGCAGTATCAGCCGGCACCGGAGCCGCAGTATGAACCGGCACCGCAGCCGCAGTATGACCCAGCACCAGAGGCGCAGCATCAACGAGATCCAGCGCAGCAGGATCGGTGGTTTGGATCACCATACCGTCAGCAGCAACCCTGGCATACCGGACAGGCGCAACAACACCAGTCTTGGGGATCAGGTTTTGCAGAACAGCCGTCTTGGGGGTTAGGTTTTGCGCAACAACAGCACCCTTGGGGGTCAGGATTTGCGCAGCCATGGGGCCAAGGTTTTGTGCAACATCAGCCGTATGAAACCGGGACAGGTTCTTCCCTACAACTGCCCAGTTGGGACACGGATTTAGCGTCCTACGCAAATTTGTTGGGAAGCGACACATATCCGACACATGTCCCACATTCAGGTTCAGGATTTGTGGATCAACAGCATGTCCAAGACGCTGCTGAAGACGAAGCTGAAGCAGAAGCAGAACCCGAACCCGAAGCAGCAGAGCAGACGCCGACGCCGCCGACGCCATCTATCCAAGAAACAGGTGGTTCCTCCAGTCATCCCAGGAGGCATAGGCTTATGTCAAGCCTTCTCAGATTTCATAAGGGAAAAAGAAAAGGAAAAAAATAGTATTTAAATCTTACAAACAGATATGATTTTTTCACATTGGAAATTTGACGGATTCCCGTCGAGATAGAAATCGGATAGGAATTTTTGGCATTGTAAATTTTGACGGATTCATTCTGTAAAAAACATTGATATAGTGAAATTTTATTATTTAATTTAAATATTTTTTTCGTCTATTTACTTTTATTTTATAATTAAGAATTATAATTATAATTATAATAATATGATAATTATATCATTAATAATTATAATTAATTATTTAAATAATTTTTTAAAAAAACAAATGGGGCGGGTTCTGGGAACCCGCCCCCCATACTTTTGTATAGGGGGCGGGTTCCCAGAACCCGCCCCCCATACATTTGTATAGGGGGCGGGTTCCCAGAACCCGCCCCCTATTCTGGGGGTGGGGGTGGGACGGTGGGGTGGGGTGCAAACCACCCTATATTACTAATTTTAATTTTTTCTACTCTATTTTAATAATATAATTTTAAAATAATATTATTTCAAAAAAAAAACCTTTTTATGTCATTACGATTTATTAGTACCAAAACTTAATAGTTCATAATTTATTTATCTTTTCCTTTTGGCAAAATGGATTTATGGACCTAGATCACAAGACAAATAGGTTTTACCTTGGATTTGGAAACTCGGCTATTTTCATGCTATTTCGCAATCCTAGCCATATATCACAGATCAAGAAATATCAAATTGCCAAAGAGACTTAGCTCGAGCGGCAAAAACACTCCCCCACTAACTGGGAGGTCCTAGATTTGAATCCCCTACTTATAGTGGCAAGAGGAAATTTTCGGCCAAATATATGAAGCAATTTTCATTCCCCTCCCCCAAAATGCACAAGTGTTGTTGCACAAAATTAAAAAAAAAATTCCGCGGGCCTCTGTTTTGTCATGTTTCCAACCTTTTGACTGGATAGCAGGGTAGCAGAGAGCTTGAAAATTGCAGAAATCCAGAATCCTTGAAAATTTGGTCCCAAAAAAATTATACTCTTTGATACTCAAGTGTCTAGTCTTTAGACCCCACACTATACAATGCTTCTGCTTGGAATTTGTGTCTTTTAAAAACATGCATCCCCCCCCCGCCCCCACCCCCCCCCCCCCTCCCCCGCCCCCCGCGCCCATCAATTTTCACGGTAAACTCTGATCTCTTAATCTCTTTCTCTCTTCTTCTTTCTACAGGTATATGATAACTCCATCATCTTCAAATTGATGAAGTTTTGATGAATATGAGAGAGGAGATAGTGATGAGAGGAAAAAAGTGGATTTGATGAATTTTGACTTTTCAAGCATAATATCAGGAATAGAGTGCTGAGGGAACCGAGCCAGCTTGGGTTTGACTCAAGTTTGGCTTGTTAAGAGCTCGTTCAAGTTTGGTTTGTTAAAAAACGTGCCAAACTCGAGCCAAAACTTGAAATAAAGAATGAACCGAATAACCCTAAAGTGACCTTGTATATTAGACTAATATCTTCAAAATGAATTGAAGATGGTTTCATTTACAAGACTAACTATCAATATTTTGACAAATATCCGCCTCAGGGAGGGTTCATGGTAAGGGCAAGTAGTCAAAAAGTCCCCGGTCTGCTTGGGGGTTGTCTAAAAACCTCTAGTTTTTTAGAAAATTTTGGGAAAGGCCTACTGTTCAAAATCTTTATGAAAAACTCTTGGGTTGTATTTCATTTAGGCCTTGTATTATATTTTAAATGCAATTACAAAAATACCCCGCTCTCCCATTAGGCAGTATTGTTTAGATAATACAAGCAAGTGCTTAGATAATACAAGCAACTGCTTTGATATTACAAGCAACTAGTTAGATATTACATGAAAGATATTATGAAAGTGGAAAAAAATTTTAAAGGCTTTTGGTGGGAAAAAAGTATATTTGACGGGAAATTAGATTTTTTGCGGAAAAAAATATATTTGGAGGAAGAAATGAAAAAAAAATAGATATTACAGACAAGTTTCTAAATATTACCGGAACTCCTCTATACTTAACTGTCTTAAATTCAGCTGTAAAAGACTATCTGCCCACATGGATAAGGAGCATTTTGGGTTTATCAAAAATACAATTAGGGATATACCGGGGGTTTATTGGGCCTAGCGGCTTTATAACAAGGCCTAAAATCCCAGGGGATTTTACACGTTCTGAGCAGGCCAGAGGCTTTTTCACAATTTGCCCTATTTAAAAGTTAGATGGTGCGTTTTCCCTAAAAATAATTATACGCAGCCAAATTAATAGGCAAGTATACTAATACCTTGTTACCTTTCTCTAAATAATTTATAATTTATCCAAGCCAAGATGCATTTCCCATCCATCAAATAAAACTGATATCAGATAAGGATTGAAATGTTATTCTTATACAATATTAGGGACTAAGTATGCATGAATTAGTATCTCCTGATGAACATTTATGAATACAAATGATGAACATTCATGAATACAAATCACGGATGCATTACTATATAGTTATTTTATAATTATTGAGCATATATAAACATGGTAAGAATCTAATAATGAATTTATACAAATGCAATGAATGATTGATCAAATTCAATGTTTTAATTATGTGGTATAACATGGAAAAAAATTGAATATTTATTGTCAATCACTCCCTCCATCCCTTTTTACTTGTTATTTTCGAGAGAGAAAAGTGTTCCATTTTACTTAACGTTTTAAGAATAACGAGGAAATCATTAATGATAAAGATATCAATAAATGATACGATATCAAAAATAACCTAGAAAATTAATTGGACTAAGAAATGGCACCAAAGCATCAACATATTTAATAAATTCAAAACATGGCTGAATTTATAGACTCGCTACTTAAATAGAGAGAGTGTTTAAATAGAGAGTGTGTGTGTGTGTGTTTGGGATACAAATTTTAAGAAAAGAACAGTACGAAATGGTAAATTTAAATTTGCTTTAAGTATCCATGTAAACTTACATCGTACAGTAATATTGGAGATATATATAACTAAACTTAAATACAAGAAATGTATAAAAAAAATTAAAAAAACAAAAACCAAAAAAAGGAAGAAGTAATCAAATAGTTGGTTCTTGGATTGGAAGACTACACTTTCTTTTACAAACTTGGTATGTGATTCCAAAAACTCCAACATCTTGCCAACACTGCTATCCCCGCTCGTCGTCTTAGGATCATGTTGGATGCAATCGGAACCCTCGTTCCGACATAATTTGCTGCAGGTCATGTTCAAAATGCACAATATCAAAATAAAATGTCACTGGTCAATCTAATTTACAAAACAATTTTAATTTTCCTGATGATGCAGACGAATCATGCATGCTCTCAACTATGTTATGACTAGCAAGGTCAAAAAGATTCAACAATAAATTGAAAAGAGAAAACCTATATTAGCTGCATTAACCTTGAAGAAAAGAATCAGGCTCAAAAGAAGGAATATGAGGTTAATGACTGATGAGAAAAAATAATTGTTTATATTAGAGCAACATTGTTTCCTACTTAAATAAAGGTTAATTCTTTAGAATTGTTTTTCATGGATTAGATAATAAACAATCATTAACCTAAACAATTTGGGAACAATTTGGGAGGGCCTAAATTTAATTATTTTATGATTGATGAGAAAATATTTACATAGTTGAGAAAGCAAATTAAGTGAATAATTATAATGGAAAACAAATTAATTGAATAATTAGAAAAGAACACCACTAGCAAATCAAAATTAATGATGATTAATAAAGCGTACCTCCGATTTAAGAACGGACTGCCTATATGGGATCAAATCTTGGTCTTCAGACTCAAAATTGCTTTAAGAAGCAACTTAGTATATGATTGCTCACCATTCTTCATTTTGATCTTCATCCCCTTTTTGCTTTTTATTCTTTTTCATTTCACTCATAGTTATGTACCATTACACATGCTTTTGTTCTTCTTTTATAGACCATCAAATCACATAATTGGCAACAAATATTCAATTTTTTCATGTTTAACCATATAATTAGAACATCAATTTTGATCAATCATTCATTGTATTTGGATAAATTCTTGATTAGATTTTTTACAACGTTTATATATACTCGATAATGTAAAAAAAAAACTATAGTAATGCAGTTGCTGAATTGTATTCATGAATGTTCATTAAATAGGAGATATTAATGCATGCATACTTAGTCCCAATTATAGTACAGAAAGGAGTTTACAAGTCTGAGTACACTTTAAAAGTTAATTTTCATTAAGAACAGCAAGAAACAACTTGTAGCTCACTGATAAAGCCTTTGCACTGCTGTGACGTGGCCCCTGTGTTCGAATCCTCTCAGACACATTATATTTTTTTTTTTGATTTTTCTTTTAAACTTTTTGGAAGCCCAAAAGCTTACACGTGCACTGCACATAAAAATGAAAAGTATGAGAAAACAAACACGTGCAAAATAATATAAACATAGAAGAGTACACGTGGCGAGAATCCACCGGCTTCCCCACAACATTTGGCCGGCAAGATTTAGTGTAGGGCCGGTGGGGACGGGCCCCCTGAGGGTAAAAGTCCCCGGGCTTTGCACAAGTGTCGTTTCCCCTACCCCCATTACCCCTGTATTGTTTGATTACTCTACAATCAAACAGAGACCTCTCATTTCCACAATTTATCACCATTTTAATGCATTTTAATTTACTCTTTTAATCCTAAAACCATAATTCCACACTATAAATACTATCTCATAGCCTAACCCTTCCTCATTCTAAAAATTCTAGCCAGAACCCTTAAATTTTCTTAAGTACAAGTAGAGTAGAAGTGGAGTTAGCCGACGACCAACTTCCAGCGAGGAATCGAGGCTATCCCGGCGACCCCGCGACGACCAAGCTATCTTCTTCTACTTTCCCTTAACCTAGGTCACTAGTAAGTCCCTCCCTATCTCTCTCTTTCTTTTGAAAAAGATCTTTTTTTCAAAACATGTCGGTAAGTGGAGTTAACACCGACTTTTGGTTTTAAAACCTTGAAATCACACTTTTCATTAATTATTGATCATCCTATTCTTACCTTATGTTTAAAATCATATAACTAATATTTAGAACCAACTTTCACTCCAAAATATCATGTTAAATAACTTTAATCTAATCTTTACATGAAAATATCATGAACTTTATATACGTCATCTTTCAATACTTTGTTCGAACATACCTTTAGAAAACCTCACGGGGTAATGACCTACCCCTCACATACACACATATTTCCATAGCACGATATACCTTGAACATACTTTTGTTACCATATTACATTAAAATACCATGTACTATAAAAACGGTTTTCTTTTGAATTGTATTTCAAAATCATTTGCAAATAAGCCCCTACAACCCTTTTTAGGGGACCTGCAATTGGATGATGTGGATTATCACACATCTTTGGGGTAGTAGAGCAAGATGCAGACTTCTTCACGGAGCATTCGGTTTCGAAAGGTTTTTTTAATACGATTTTTAAGAAAAACTAGATTTTCTACTTAATAATCAAAATTAATTTTTAATAATTATATAAATATTATAAATCCATATATTTTCAAAATATAATAACTTATATTTTTTTTCAAACAAAAAAATTACAAATTTCATCAAAATACCATCAACATATCAATACAAGACAATTTTACAACAAAATACCATAAACTATTCCAGTTAAGGTAATTATCACTAAAATACTTCAAATCTTTAAAATTCACATCTTTAAAACCCTAAATACGATAAAAAAAAATTCTCGAGGTTTATTTTAAAATTTTATTAAAAATATTTTTCATAAAACCCCCTCGAGCAATATAAAACACTGTTAAGGATTTTAGTAAATATGGGTTTAAGCGGGATCAATTCTCCCGAGTCTCAGGAAGACGGAGAAAGTGAGTGCTTTCCTATTTAAGGTATAAAAACTTAACGGTGTTATCAATAATAATTTTCTTGGAAAAAGACACAAATCATGCCGTCCATGTGTAGCAGTTACCGATAATGCCCGAATCTAATTCAGAATCTAAATCAGTTCTAAGTTTCTGACTCAAGTCTAAGTCTAAATCAAAATTGAATTCAATCCAAACCAGAATCCAATTAAAACATGAATCCAAACTCTAACGTGCATACTTGAACCTGAACCTGAATACCAGAACAATATCAACATGCAAGCATGACTTAACTTGACCAAACCATGGCTATAACTTGACTTGATTACATGACTATTTGTTTACATCCTGACCTGATTACATGAACAACTTGTATCTATGGTCTCGGCAAGTCTGATAATTATAATCTATATAATACATTACGGGGTTAACAGGGTAGATTGGTACGGAATGTATTAAAAGTGGCATGATGATGGACACTAAAAGACACCTACATGAACTCTCGTGTCATTGTCCCGTGGGTTTTGACGGGGCCTTATACTTACATGTTACCATAGGCTACGGGATAGTTAGACTCCTCTTGTATACACTGATATCTTCTGTACCAAGCTACAAAAAACTACGTTAGAATAATAAACCGATACCTATATAACTTAACGGTTTCCTTCCACATTACTTGTACTATTCCTTTTTCTCTTTTGGGACTTACCGAGCGCTAGTTCGCTGACCACACCCATGTCTATCTCTTTTCATGGAATGTTCGTCAGGAGGACCGGGCCTTCAGGAGACCAAACCCAGCCAGGAGTACTTGGAGCAGATTGAGGCACAGCCAGACTACTGGTATACTTGTACTTACTTTTCAATTTCATATGCCATTGTTTAGGCATTGCTTTTATCATTGTACTTTCCTTTTCAAAGCAATGTATTGTAAAGATGAATGTTAATAAAAGTTGCTGTTTATCTTATATCTCTTGTCATTTCTTGTGCTTTTCATATATTGCTTATTTACGCTTAACGTATTTATTTCTGAGTAAATACGTCGCGTGCCTGCCACATCTCCGTCTCCGTATACTGGGAAGCGGGACGTGACAGGTTTTGTTGGCGGCCCATGTAGGTCAGGTCTGAATGGAATCTTAAACAATATATCATAAGAATTATAAAAATCAGCAACTATACATTCTTTACATTTCAAATTCCTTGAATCTATCCTAACCTTTCTTTTTCTATCAAGGTCATGGATTCACCGAACAACACGAGTACCAACGTTAATGGAAACACCCCACCACCTACCCTACCATCACTGCCCACCGTTGCAGCTCCCATCAACGTGCAAACGTTCTTCTTGAGGCAATCAAGAGCCTCCTGAAGGGTCAGCAACAGCAGATTGCTATCCTCATGCACCGCCCAGAGGTTGAGGCACTCGGAGTCAAGCAATTCCGAGCACTACACCCGAAACATTTCTCAGGAAAAGAAAGCCCACTAGAGGCAGAGGAATAGGCTTAGTCGATTGAAGATGATCTGGCAACAGCACAAGTGTCAGAAATTGCTTGGGTGAGAGTTATGAAGCTGCAACTAACGGACAACGCCAGAGTATGACGGAAGGCTGAAGAAAGTTGTCTCGCCTAACCAATTGAATGGAGGACATTTCGCGATATGTTTGACACGAAATACTTCCCTGAGACTGCCCGTTTCGATATGGAACAGCAGTTCATCCACTTACAACAAGGCTCAATGTAGAGCAAATCCGTGGATGAATACGATACTGAGTTTACCATGCTTAGCAGGTAAGATATTGTCTCAATATTCAATTTCCTGATTTCACATACTACACTGTTAGCACAAGGTCATAACAGGTTCGCGGCACACCTGATCCCGACTACTGAGATCAGGGCTAGACGATTTCAGCAAGGGTTGGACTCGGAAATCCAAGCTATACTAGCTACAGGGGATTTCCAACCCATAATCTTGCTCTGAAGGTTGCTCGAAGTTATGAGGCAGTTGTGAAGAAGAAGGGCAGATCTCAGACTGTCGGTGTGAAACGCCCTACTACTCATATGGCAGGAGGAGTCTCTTCCAACCTAACTTTTGCACCTAGGAGACCGGGAGCAACCTTTAACCAGCCAAGTCCAGACTTTTGCTTCTACTGCAAGAGGAATGGATATCTGGCTAAAAACTGCAGGCATGAAAATGGCCTGTGTTTGGTTTGTGGCGCATTCACTCACGCCATCGAAGCTTGTCCATATCGTCTTAACCTGGCTCCCGCACCCCGACCAGCAATCGCAGTTCCGCAGCAGCCAGCTATTCAGGCTCCTGCACCTCGTCTTGCGCTCCCTGCACCACTTCCACGTGGACCTCTTGCACAGCCTCCTCGTCAATTCCATCAGGTACAGAGGAACATGCCTCAATGGCAGAGAAACATGCCCCAGGGACAGAGGAATGTGCCTCCAGTAAGGAGGAATGTATCCCGACGTCAGGCTTTCACCATGACAGTTGAGGAAGCCGAGGCCACTGGCCAAGTCATCACTGGTAATTCCCCATCTTTCATCTTTTCAATCCTTGTATACCTCTATATTTTCCTGTATCTAAACCAACCTCACACAACTTAGGTACTATAAGAGTAGCCACCCTTCCTGCACTAGCACTGTTCGACACTGGAGCGTCATACTGCTTCATGTCCCAACGTTTCGTGAGAACGCATGCGATTCCCTTGAAGCCACTTATTTCAAGCTTCAATGTCAGTTCCGGGAATGGATTATTGAAGGAAACTATGGGATTGGATCAGTGTCCAGTTGTAGTTTGCGAACAAGAATTCTACATGAATTTCAAAGTACTGGACATTCCAAACTTCGATGTTGTGTTGGGAATGGACTAGCTGGGAGTTTTCTATACTACGATTGACTGCCATCACAGGAGGGTAGTATTTGAGATACTAGATCACCCAGTCATCTACTTCAAGAGTGGAGATAGAACTTTGGAGCTAGGAAGATACCGTGCTAAACCAAAGGATGCTGAAGTGTTTACTCTACCGGCGGAAGAAGAAAAGCCAGAAGTAGTTCAAGAGTTCGAGGATGTGTTTCCTGAAGATATAACAAGTTTGCTTCCCGATCGAGCTCTTGAATTCAGCATTGATTTAGTACCCGGTGCACAACCGGTAATCAAAGCTCTGTATCGGCTAAGTCCAGAAGGATTGAAGGAGATCCGTACTCAGTTGGACGAACTTCTGAAGAAAGGTTGGATTCGTCCCAGTACATCAAGTTGAGGATCTCCAGTTTTGCTCATGAAGAAAAAAGAAAGTTCATATAGAATGTGTATAGATTACCGAGCTCAGAACGAAGTGACAATAAAGAATAAGTATCCACTACCACGCATCGACGATCTGTTCGATCGGCTAGGTGGGTCTTGTGTATTTTCGAAGCTAGATCTTCGTTCGGGTTATCATCAGATGAAGGTCAAAGAATCTGATATTCCTAAAACAGCATTCAGGACTCGCTATGGTCATTACGAATATCTCGTGATACCATTTGGAGTGACCAATGCACCTGCTTATTCATGAATCTGATGAACCAAGTTTTCCGAGAGTACTTAGACAGGTTCGTTGTTATTTTTATCGACGACATCCTGGCGTATTCAAAGAATCGGAAAGAGCACGCCGAGCATTTACGAATTGTCGTGGAGATATTGTGACAATATCAGCTTTACACTAAGTACAGCAATTGTGAATTCTGGCCAGATCAAGTCGGATTTCTCGGACATATTGTTTCGGGCGAAGGAATCTTAGTAGATCCAACTAAGATATCAGCTATCAGCGAATGGCCGAAACCAAAGACGGTGAAGGACATTCGAAGTTTCTTGGATTCAGCAGGATAATACCAAAGATTCATTGAAGGTTTCTGTCACGCCCCGCTTCCCAGGGTACGCTAGATTGGGCATGTGACATAGCCAACCATGCTACCTGTGGGTAGGAAGTATCCATCCACAGTCACATTACGGCTGTAGAGATATCAAGAACAAGATAAAACTATCTAAAACATGTCCATAATCCAGAATAACAGGAGTCAATAATAAATAAATGCGGAAGCAAATGATCCAATACAAATAACTGAAAGGTGTATCCCATCATGCGGGCTCACATCAGGAAATAAATGCAGGAAATAAAACTAACTACTACTGAACTCACAGCTCAGCCTGCTGGCTGAAGTACTCCTGCTCGGACTGCAACAGCGGTACGGAATCTGGGCCATGCAAAACCCAGACGTCAGCGCGTCATGTCATCAAGTAATATAATATGAACAGTGTAGCAGGCAATGTAATATAAACATGAATACAGCAAGAATAACAATAATATGAATCATACCAGTACAGGGTAGCGTGCAGTAGGTAAACTAAACTGTTATATCAGGTTTTCTATTCTAAAGTCTTTGAAATCAATTGATGAATCATCGATGTAACTCAATAGTATCCCGTGCATGCCTGGGACCACGGTTAAGACCCTCGGGGCTGAATCCGAGACGTGCCGCTAGGCAGTAACAGGTAGCAGGATGGGCGAGTGATGTCAGCATCATCACTCCAGGGCTGGCCTAGCCCGTAAGACTGATCAGAACAGGTATCTAACTGTTGAGTTACAAGTCAGGTTTCACCTTTGATTTTCCCATACCCCCAAGTTATGTATGTCAAGTCAGGTATTCAGTAGTCAAGAACTAATGCCAACACAGGATCAGGTAAAAGCAGGTTTGTCTGGATAGACAACAGGAACGGTCCATGAGGACTACATGTTATGTTTGTTGGCATTAGACACAAGATCAGGTAACAGGTAAAGCCATGGTACATCAGGTCAAGCCAGGTAATGTATAAAGGTGTCATGTCATGTCAAGAGTGTACGGTACCATGTCATGTCAAGTAGGAAGTGTAACAGGTCATGTCAGGAAGCACAAGATGTCATGTGGGTGCTCATAATCAAACTAACATAAGCATGTGTATAAATAAACAAGCATGAGTACTATCAAAACAATAAACTGGAACATGTAATATTATATGCAAATAGATATAATTTCAAGGATATGGATGCACAGTTATCGATTAGGGTTATATTTATAGTTCCAATATTAATTAGGATGCAATTTATTAAACATGGAGTGTTAATATCACATTATTATGTAGTTATGTGATCTATGGATGCAATTATATGTATCTTAAATGCGATGGATGCAAACGGGTATCCGAAAAGTTATAAAACTATAAAATGGTAATGTGGGATGTACAACTAAGCAATATGTGATATAAATATTGATATAATAATATTAATATGGATAGCATATTCAAAGCGATTAATAACTATAAAAGTGGTATTGATTAACCATGCACAAGAAAGTTCCGTTCAGAAATTCAGCATCGCCCTGATTTGTAAAATAGCTTAAAAATAACAAACGTTCTCCAAAAGAGACGTGTCTTATACCAAAACAAAGATAATTCAATAAGGTTTTCAGTTTTATAAGTATAAGCATCTCAGGTTGTCCCTAAAAAAAGTTATGAACATTCGAAATTGAAAGTTTGCTGCTGGAATTTCCCTGGACAGCAGTTTGGAGACACTTTCATTTGCATTTTACGTTATCTAAAAAATTTATTTTGCAAGTATTTCATAGAGTTATAGTATTCTGAGTTAGCTTCGTAACGAACTAAAGAACGTATACTAATGATTTTTCTATGATTTATAATGAATTTTATACGGTAAGGTGTACAGTAAATTTCAGATTTATCGTATCCGCTTTTTCAACGACGTTTCATGTGTAAACTATAATATTTTAAATATATAATATCATAAAATGCAGATTATAAACTAATTAAAGATAATAATAAGAAATATTATGACGATGTATATTTTAATTGATATGGATGCAGTATAATATAATCTAGTATGTCACAAGATAAGTTTTCATGATCTAGATTTAATATGATATAAACGGATGCAAACGGAACATCGAAACGTTATAAAATTAAACATGGGGCACTAGATTTAAACTATAGGTATGGTATTTATTTAAATAGGTATAAAATGAATTATATAGCATGTAGCAAGATTAACTTGCCTCGATGGGTCGCGAATCGGGAAAACGGAACGTTAACCGTCGGCGGGGAAAACTCGCGATGGGCGCACGGTTCACGGAATGAACCCAAACGACGAACAAAGGAACCACACGGGTCAGGGTAGCTCGCTGGAACGTCGAGAAGTGTCACCGGCACGACGGAATTCCGGCAACAAAAGAACAGTTAAAAAAAATGAGAAACGAGATATGAAGAAAGAAGAGAAAGAATGATAAAGAGAAGTACGAGAGAATATATGAGAGATAGAGAGAAAAAGTGGAGAGAGAGAAAGAGCGAGAGGGAGAGAAGAGGGAGAGAGAGAAAGTGGAGAGATAGAGAGAGAGAGAGAGCTGCAGGTGGGGGCCCACGGAATTAAAAGGAACGCAATTGGCTAAAGGGGAATCGTTAGTTAGGGATAAATATTAATTAAAGATTCAAAACATTTAAATGAACAGTAGGATATATATATAGGTTAATTTAAAGATTTAAAAGATAGGTAATGAACAGTAAGATATCAGGTTAGTTAGAAAAATATATGCGATGGTCTTAATAATATTAAAATTTGGGATTTTGGCGCCAAATAAAACATTTCCAAATCGCGCCCGGATCGAGTCCAAAAATTTGAAATTGAAATAATAGGATTTTAAGCGGGATCCAAATTTTAAAATTAAGTGTTTTATGATTAAAAAGCATACCCCTAAAACGCACACATGTACGCGCGCGTAGCCGTCCAAACTCGCCCGTTTCACTGAACGGGACGAGAACACAATGCACGGACGCTACCACGAGGCTAGGGGTGTCAAGTAGGCCAAGATGAATATTTTCAATTTTATTTTAGATGCCAAAATTTGTTATATGTAGAAATGACTTTGCCGGGTAAATTTTACAGTAAGCAACAAACAAGCAAGTTAAATGAAATGAGTACCACATTATACTCAAACAGTAACTGAAAATATTAGCATTGGGCTCGGGTGTTACATTATACCCAACTACAAAAAGAATTTCGTCCTCGAAATTCCAAGAATACAAAGATAGATAACTACAAGAAAAGGTGAGGAAACTTCTGCCGGATTTCATCTTCTCATTCCCAAGTGGACTCTCCATGCGAGCGATTACCCCAAGAAACAAGAACAAGGGGGATAACCTTGTTCTTAAGAATCTTTTCCCTTCGATCCACGATTTCAATCGGTTGCTCCTCAAAAGTCAAGTCTTCTCGTACTGTTAGCTCCGAATGATCCAAAACGTGTGTTTCATCTCGAACATACTTACGGAGTTGAGATACGTGAAACACATCGTGCACATTTACCAAGGACTGCGGTAACGCCAAACGATACGCTACCTCACCAACATGCTCCACGATCTCAAGGGTCCAACGAATCGAGGACTAAGCTTTCCTCGACTTCCAAAACGAACACTATGCCTTGGCGTTGGTCAAAATACATAGCTTGAATATTACTGAATACCCAAATGAAATGACGGAGGGCTACGAATGGTTTTGTCGAAACCGTGAACGTAGTGAACTTGATATGATCGAAGGAACCTGATAGCTTTTAAAATGAGTGGTTTAAGCTCCGCAATTAAAAATATGCTGTTTTAAAATAACCGAGTGGTTTCTTTTAAATTGTTCCAACGATTCAACTTTGGTTTATTTTCTTTGCATTAAAATAATGCGTCCCATCATTTAACCTATCATTGCAGAAAACAACGAAAATACAACGTCCTCTTATGCCATCTGCATTCGCCACTGGGCCCCGTCATTCACCCGTTAGGTTACTTAACTAACAACAGAGCAGGGGCTGGGCCAGCACGGGTGCAAAACATAAGTAACGCCTACTAGATATCATATATATATATATTGTACATTCTTCAGATGCAATAATAGGCATTCCAGATCACAGATGAACATATTAGATTTTCTAGGAATCCGCATTTCCTTTGAGCCTGCAAAGAAAGACGGATTACACAGTCACGATGAATAGCCAAAACCCCACCCTAGACCCCTATGGGTACGGAAAACTACCCGTCAAGTACCCGAAGTGAAGCAGTCTCCCTCAACGACGTGAGTAGGCCACTAAGCACTTCAAAGTACTCGGTAGTTTGTGCCCCCCACCTTGGGTCTATCCTAAGAGCAGAAAACAGTAAATGAAATAATACAACGGTGGCTACAACCTCAACCCGGATGTGCCCCGCAAAAGAATATTACAATAAATTACAATTTACATTTGAATGAAAGAAATACTCGTCTCACATCCCCGGCTATCCATTCACGACAATCCAACAAGTTCATATTCACAAACATAAAGTAACCATTACAGAAATGTGCAACCCGCTTCTAATCGACATACTAGCAATTAGGGGAGGTTTACGAACACATTAATCACAACACATATTTAATCCAGTTTGCCAAAGTTCTTAGAATTCGATCAAGCAACACATAAGAATCTACTCCAAACAATTCTCTGTGCACATAAAACCTGAGTAGAAACAAAACATCCCAGAAAACACAATATCAACACAGAAGAATAACTGAGTAAATTTGGTTTGACTCGGTGTCAACTCGGCCGCGGATCCGCGGCGGATAGCTTGGATCGACTGCGGTTCCGCGGTGGTTTGGACGAGTCACGATCCCAAATTTCTTCACAATTCTTGTAACCACTCCATTTTTAATGTACAAAGAATTGATTTAAATTCAATGTATACTTGGAGTATTTATTGTTGCTGATATCTCTTTAAGTATTTATTTCACTCCATAATTACAAGAAGGAGCTTGTAGCTCATTGGTAATACCTTGCACTGCTGAACCAAGCCACCAGAGTTCGAATCCCCTGCCCCACATTATTTTTATATTATTTTGTTTTTGATTTTTTAGAATACCAACCATTACACGTGCGTTTCTCACAAAATTCCTTCTACACACAAAAAGTTAGATGCACCAAAAATCCCCCCAGGAGACCCCCCACTCCGAGCCTCCGACTCGGTCAGGCACCGCCGGCCGGACTTGGCCGGACGGCCGAGTCGTCAACATCGAAGTTGAGCATCTTTGACTGGTCTACCCCCCTGCACACACTAAATTTCTAGATCGGTTACAGAGAGCACATCAAATCTCTTTTACTCCAAATTTTAATGATTTTTAATATAATTTTTCATTTTTTTAATTAAAAACCCTAGCCTAACCTTATAAATACATCCCCTACCCTCTCATCCTAAATTTCTGAGTCCACTCTCCCAAAATCCCAAGAGAACTTTGGTACGTTGGAAACGAGCGAAAGGCGAAGCACTGACGAAATCGACGGCGAAATTCCGGTGATCGTGCTAGGAGCTCTCAACGACGATTCGACGTACCGGCAAACCCTCTACTTCCCTCTCACTCTCTAGTGTTGTCCAAACCTGTAAGTCCCCCTTTTCTATCTTTCTTTTCTCTTATAAAAATACGAATTTACAAACCTGACGGAATCGGTACAAAACCGATTTCCGATTCGGTTTTTCATAAAAACTCACTTATCATCAATTCCATCATGCTTGAACATCTACATGTTGACCATTAATCACTTAACAACTAATTTGAATAAGTTTTCTCACATGAAATGATAGCTTTTGCAATATATCGTATTCTTTCACTTAAATACCACAATATTTAGTTTTCACATTTAACCCCTTAACATTGCTATACCTTAAAGTAGATCACGAGGTAATGACCTACCTCCACACACACGCAAATACAACCCTAGATGATATCATCAAAACTTAGAATACGATAATACAAGATTTTACATTTAAATACCATTTTCTTAATAAAACATTTTCTAAAAGTTTTAAGTCTGATACATTTTCAAAACAAATATCTTTTAATAGGAAAATACGATATGTTGTGGACATCGATCGTTTATCTAAACCTGACTTTGTGGTGTCTAGGCTAGGCAAGTGAGGAAAGGTAACTTTAAAAGGCCCGTCTCACGATTTGTGAGCGGATCCCTCATTTTCTCATTTATACTTACCTGGCCACAATTGGCGGTGAAGAGGCGATTTGAGGCTTCTAACAACTTGTCGTTTAGACCATTTAGAAATAGTCTAGTTGAAATGGAAAACCCTAGAATCTAAAATACGGAAAATCGACTTTTGTAAATAAATACCTTTATTTTATAAAACCATTTTCTAAAGAATAGTATTTATAAAATCTTTGCAAAGCACCACTACAACCCACCTTTGGGGAACCCGTTAGGGATAGTACAGTTTATCGTGCACCCTCGGCTTAGTAGTGCGAGATTCAGACCTCCGCACGGAGCATTCGGTCTCGAAAGGTTTAAAATACGACATCTTAAGAAAAATGAGATTTTTAGAATATAAAATATTTATTGAAATTATTTTTGTATAAATATATGTATATTTATCATTAAAATATCTATTTTGTTATAATATAAATATTCCACTTTTTCTAAAAATCACAAGACTAGATTTTACATTAAAATACCATGAACTTCAAATAAATCAATATTACAGATAAATACCTTTATTTATGTAATTAGGATATTTTCACTAGAAACATCACCAAATAAAATTACACTCATTATAACTATAAAGACGAATAATAAATATTTGGGGTGTATCTTGAAAACTATACAAAAGTATTTTTACATAAAACCCCCTCACGTTTTATAAATTACCATAAGGACCCTAGTAATTATAAAACTTCGATTTCCATTTCTTTTGTCTGACTCGGGTTTGAGTCTGACCATAATCCGACTTGAATATGATTCAAGTACCATATAAATCTATAATATTCCAACTCAATATGAACACATGAATCCCAGAATCCATTTAACAATCTTTACAACTTGACTGGATCAAACCATGGATATACATCCATTACTTCGTTATTCCATTACCTGATTATGCAGTTACAATCTGTTTACTGATATCACGGTTTTGGTCAGTCATCCAACTTATTCAATACAATACAACAATACAATCAAAACACTACGGGGTTTAAGGGGTAGATTGGTGCGGAAGGTGTTAGAAGTGGCACGAGACGGTAAGATTAAGACACCTAACCTATATTCCATTGCTGTTGTACTGTGGCTTAACGGTTCTTTTTACTTTCCGTTTGCCATGGTCTCTAGCATACCGAGACCCCTCTTGTATACACTGGCATCCTTCCGTACCAAGCTACAAACAACAGCGTAAACACAATATTCTACAATATTATACAACTTTTTAGAAGATACCTCTTATTCTGTTCTTTTTTCTAATTCTTCCTTATCTTTGGGACTTACCGAGCGACCTGTTCGCTGACGACATTTTATTCCTTTCTTCTTTGAATGTTGTCAGGAGTTTTGGACCCGTCAGAGATCGAGCCCATCGGTGAAGACTTGGATCAGTTCCACGAAGACCCCGAGCTCTAGACATTGTACCTTGTTCTATTCAGTATTTTTCATTTCCTGTTATGCCATTGTTTAGGCATCGCTTTTATTTCAGATGTATTTACTTTTCATGCATTGTACAAAAGAATGTTATTAATAAAGTTGCTGTTATTTTTATATATCTTGTCTCTTGTGATTTACCTTTATATTGCTTAAATACGCTTAGCGTATTTACTTCACAGTAAATACGTAGCGGACCTCGTCGCGTCCCTTTCGCCGTACACTGGGAAGCGGGGCGTGACAATTCTTAAAAAACCTTGCTTGTATTTTTAAGGGTCCCTGAAAAATTTTTAGACCCCAATTTAAAATCGGCAGAAACTAGGTGAAAACGTCGGTTTTTCGGGATTATTTTGCGATCGAATTTCTAAAGACTTTGCTAATATGTTAGTTATGGTTTAGCTAGGCTCTGATACCACTGTAAGTTGACGTTACACACCCCACAAGATGCGGGGAGGCGGAATAGGTAAAACAATCATTTTGTTCAAGATAACATCGACTAATTTTACGGATCTTTGCTAAACCCTAACTAACAAACTATTTAGAAGTACTAAACTACTATGATAGATGATTATACCTCAAGATACTAGTCCTTCTTGTTCTTGTTGTTCACCTCCTCGTCGGCCTCCTCGATATAATAGAAGATCCACCCGAGAGTTCCTTCTCCAAGCTTTAACCTCTAATTTGAGGTAACTAAGTGGCTAGGATTGCCAATCCAAGTGACCTAGAAGATATAGAAGTGGATTAATGATCTATTAGTCTTTTTAATCCTTGGGATCTCAACACATGAGAAGATTAGGGTTACGTTGAAGAAGAGGAGAGCTTGAGGAGAGAGAGTGTGTATGTGAGAATGAAATGAATTATTACTCATTTGTGAATATATAAAGCATGATAATTATCTAAATAATAATATACAATAATAACAACCATGCTTCATTAACTCACTTTGGATGAATCATCTCATGAGTCATTAAAACAATTAATATTTCATTAACTCACTTTGGATGAATCATCTCATGAGTCATTAAAACATTTAATGCAAATAACACATAAGCTCTCCACCTCATTTAGTTTAATTCATAAATGAATTAAAACTAAATGAGTGACCTTTCTTTTAGAAGCTTCTTGACTAATTATGAGAATGCCCCTCCCATCCGTATTTACGAAAAACACGGATATACCGAGACTGCATAAATCCAATAATCCAATACTAGAAACTGGCTTAAACTAAAGCCCGCTAGTATAATCTGTCCGAACATCATACGTGCACAAGTACACGTATATGTCCGAACCTTGTCGTAAAACCATACGACCTCTATATCGTTTTGCCTGAAGCAGGGAAACCCTCCGTGTGGGATTCTAAAGACTCGACACTACGCTGGCAGTGGGTTTAACCACAGGCCGCAAGCGATACTAGCTGTACTTAACGGTCCCCAGGTAAGATGTTGATAAGAAGGCCGATGAGGAAACCCATCCGAACTCCTACTGAGTCTGATGTGATAATTTTCGTACAGTCCGGTCTGTTCGTCTAAGACTATCGCATATCGGGCCTAGGGGGCGGCAAGCGTCAGTCCCCTAAAAGCGGTATAAGTCGTGTTGGAGTGAAGCCCATCACACCTTGATAAGCTACTGAAAAACCTACCAGTAAATCTCGCTTGCCCTGATCAGGGACTTAGCGTAATGGCTCTCCAAACACAGCGCGATATCAACTCCCAATACCGGGAGAGACGAATCCTATCTAACCGCCACTGCCTCCAAGTGATTCGGGACTGCACCCAACTGCTACCTGTTTGCACGACTCAGTCGAGCCGTGGTAGGGTAGCAATCTAAGAACAGTGGGAACACAATCGAGGCGAAGCAGCAGTGTCAAGTCTACGGACTATGCTGTACTCATGTCACCTAGGAACTGTTAACTGACGACGGGTATAATACCAACCAACAGTTCCCTACGAGTCCTGTCCGGTGTACCCGTAACCCAACGAGCACCTGCATACTATCTCCAGTACAACGTACTAATAGCTGTGGGACAGACCATCTCCCCTGCTGGGATGAGAAGCGTATACACTAGTCTACTCTGGAGTATCGATACCCTGTCTCGATAATCCTACGACTAGGGACCTAAAAAAGGATGTGCTTGTAGACTACCCAGCCCCCACTAGTGTGACTGCCATTATAACGCTGGCAGTCAAGCAAGATCCTATGAGCTCTATCAATATGCATTCGCGATATGCTAAAAGAAACATATACACATATTAAGATAGATATAAACCAAGTAGCATATTACTATGTTGAGCAAGACTGTTAATACAACTGTGAATATCCCAAGCTTCTATTAGGTAATATACAAGCTAGTATGATACAATAATGGCTCTTAGGGCATATACACTAACAGAAACTCTGTTGAAGGAGAGCAGTCTGCTCCTGCAAAATCGTGTTTTGAGTCTGCTGACCCTCAAGTAGGCTTTTGATAGCCTCCAGAAGTATCGTCTGTTCTGTTAGTAGAGCGGCTATGGTAGATGGAGGTGGTAGAATGGTAAGGGTAGGTGGTGGTGTACTCCCATTGACGTTGGTTCTATGGTTGTTGTGAGAATCCATCACCTTAGATAAAGAAGAAATGTTATGATAGATTCAATGGAAATTAAAATGCAAGGAATGTAAAGTTGTTGAATTTCATATTTCTTATGATATATTGCTTACGACCTTATGTGGAACAGACCTGCATGGGCTACCAACAAAACCTGTCACACCCCGCTTCCCAGTAGACAGAAGCAGGTACATGACGAGACCGCGACGTATTTATTTCGAGAAGGTCATTTACCGGAATAAAAACGCTAAGCGTAAAATAATCAATATAAAATAACAAGAAATAAATATGAGATTTAAACTTCAACAACTTTATTTACATTCAACTTGATTTATTTACAATACATGAGTTCAACTGAAAGGAAATACAAGAATGGAAATGCTTAAACAGGTGGCATACATAAATTGAGAAAAATAATCTAGTCCAGAGTTGCGCTCTGATCGCTCCTCCACTGTAATGTACACCTTATCAATCTCCACGGTATCTAACGAACATTCCAAGAAACAAAGGTGGGTGGAATGCCCGTCAGCGAACTTTCGCTTAGTAAGTCTCCAAGAAATGGGTGTGACGTATATAAATGAAATGCAAGGTGTAATGTGATATATGGTATAGCATGGATATAAATTATGAACATGTAAACAAGTATAGTAGTGTGCATGGTAATATGTATGTCAACTATATTAGCATGGAAAATAAGTATAACATAGCCGTGGAGTGTGGGTATAGTGAACATGAAGAGATTGTAAGTGTCCTAAGAGGTCTCTAAAAGGTAAAAGTAACTAACGTGAGTTCAAGGGTAAATATCAACCAATCTCAAGAGTGTTCTCGAACCCAATAGGCTATAATCCAGGGTAAGGAACCACAGGCCCGAATCAAGTGTTAATAACAGGACTTCGACGTAATGTTGAAGTATTCTAAACTCAACAGGATGTAATCTAGAAGCAAGGAAACACGGGCCTTTATAATAGCTTGCTTGTATTAGTAGATATGGATTCATGATCTAGGGGGACTCCTGAGATTTCGTTGGATTCACACATGAACTGCCCCAACACCTCGTGTATGCTAAGTTACAGTTAAAATGACCAGCTTTGCTCGAATCCATGAATACATCAAGTTGCAGGATAGAGTTCATGGCAATATCATGTATTCGTGTCAAGTATTCTTGTATTCATGTCGAGTTGTATTCATGGTTCGAGTCAAGTCGGTTTAAATAACAACCATTGTGTTCTGGTATTCATGTTAGGTTCATGTCTAATTATAACCTGGGTTTAGTTAAGTCAAGTATACATGTTTGATATTGATGGGTTGAATTCAAGTATTCATGTTCATGTTCAAGTATTCATGTTTGATTTTAGATTCAGATTTGAAATAGATTTAGGTTTGAGTTAGACTCAGACTGAGTCCGACACTTGTACACTGATTTAGATCTGGAATTAGGTTCGGGAGTCAACGGTAATTGCTGCATATGGACGACATGATTTGTGTCTTTTTCCAAGAAAATTACCATTGATGACTCCGTTATGTTTTCTACCATAAATAGAAAAACACTCATATTCTTCGGCCCCCTGGGCTCAAGAGAACGGATCCCGCTTAAACCTATATTTACTAAAGTCCTTAACTATTGTTTTACATAACTCGAGAGGGTTTTATGAAAAATACTTTTAAATAGAGTTTAAAATAAACCTCAAGAATTTATTTATAATATCTAGGGTTTTCATGGATATGAATTTTAAGGATTTGAGGTATTTTAGTGATAATTGCTTAACTTGAAAAGTTCATAACATTGTATTGTAAAACTTGTCTTTTGTTGGTATCTTGATGGTATTTTAGTGAAACCTGTAATTATTTCATTTTAAAAATTAGGTTTATTATATTTTGAAAATATATGGATTTTGTAATTGTATATAATTATTAAAAATTAAAAAAATTATTTATTTAGAAAATTCGTTTTTCTTAAAAACCGTATTTAAATCCTTTCGAGACCAAATGCTCCGTGAGGAGGTCTGCATTCCGTTCTACTATTCCAAGGATGTGCGATAATCCACACCATCCATTAGCGGGTCCCCTAAAAAGGGTTGTAGATGCTTATTCGCAAAAGATATGAAATATCGATTTAAAAAAAATCCGGTTTTTAATATTATGCGGTATTTTATCGTAATATTATCTTTGTAACAAATATCCATACAAAAGAGATATCGTGCTATGGATCCAAGTGTGCGCGTGGGGTAGGTCGTTACCCCGTGAAGTTTTCCTAAGGTATTATTTTAACAAAAATATGAAAAAGGTGTTTAATAAGTTCATGGTATTTTAATGAAAAAGTTCTACTATTATTATTTCACATGAGAATTTTGATGAAAAACCGATTCTAAATATTAGGGTTTAATTAAGGTTACAAGTGATATAGTGAAGTTGGATTGATTAAAATGTGAAGGAAAAGAGAGTTATGTGTTTTAGAAAAGAAGATGTCGGTATAATTCCACTTTTATCGATAAAATTTGAAAAGGAATTACAATAGAGAGGAAAAGATTTAGAAGGGACTTACCATTTGATTATGTTAATAAGAGATAGAAGAAGAGGAGGAAAGCTTTAGGGTATCGCGGGAGCTCCGGATGTTGCTTTGATCTTCGCCAGAAGTTGATCGCTTGCTAACTACTCTTTACTCCACTTATACTTAGGAAAATTTTGAGAGTTTTAGCTAGAATTTTCAGAATGATATTAGATTGAAAGAATTAAAGTTAACCGCAATCAAGACGGTGTCGCTTTGCAGCTAGCCGGTTGAGCACGG
Source organism: Agapanthus africanus (assembly GCA_030015575.1). Classification (NCBI taxonomy): domain Eukaryota; kingdom Viridiplantae; phylum Streptophyta; class Magnoliopsida; order Asparagales; family Amaryllidaceae; genus Agapanthus; species Agapanthus africanus. The sequence goes on along the minus strand of CM057337.1, from coordinate 63,523,626 downwards.
GTCGATCCACAGTGAGACAGAGCGTTTTACGTTCTTGTTTTGATGAGTTAATGTGCGTGGGCAGAAAGTTCCTTATCTAACCTATGTGTTACATGCAAGTATAAAGTCATTAGGAAAAGATACAAAAGTGTAAGCTAAGGAATCCGCACTAAAACCTTTGAGCCGAACTTAACGATTGATGCTAGAACAATCGGCAACAACGTGGATTAGGGTGCTTAAGCACGGTATTCGTGGAATCCGGCTTATTGACCCTTGTCCGTCCGTTCTTGTCTCTTGCTTTTGCCTCCGGCCAAACCGAACGCAACTGGTCGCCGTTAGGAATCACCGTTACTGTCATACCCCGCTTCCCAGTATATAGGCAAAGGACGCGACGAAGCCGCTACGTATTTACTGTGAAGTAAATACGCTAAGCGTATCTAAGCAATATAAAAGTAAAGCACAAGAGACAAGATAAAATAAAAATATCAACTTTATTTATTCACATTCTTTCTGTACAATGCATGGAAAGTAAATACAACTGAAATAAAGCAATGCCTAAACAATGACATAACAGAAATGAAAAGTACTGAATGGAAAGTGTACAATGACTAGAGCTCGGGGTCTTCACTGATCTGGTCCAAGTCTTCAGCAGTGGGCTCGATCTCTGAAGTGTCCAGATTCCTCTTCCTCCATTCTAAGCTCTAAGCCAGTATGTCCCACCTTCTCCTTTCTCCACTCTTTCTGAAAATAAGAAATTCTAAAACCCGACGGAATCGGAGCAAATCCGATTTCCGATTCGGTTCTTCCTAAAATCTCACTTTTCCCTTAATAAAATCTTGTTAAACCATTATATGTTGACTATTAAATACTAACTAATCATATTGAACAAGTTCCATATCAAATGAAACTGCTATTTCCATTTTACCGTACCTTTTCATTAAAATACCATATAGTTTCATTTTCGACATTTAAACATCACAAAGTTGCTTTACCTTTAAGTAGATCACAAGGTAATGACCTACCTCCTCACAACACTCATATGAAACAGAGCACAATATTTTTTGGGAATATAGAATACGGGAAACGAACCATTAAAAATAAATACCATGAATTAATAAAACCATTTTCTAAAGGATTAAGTATTTTACACAAATCTTTGCAAAGAGCCGCTACAACCCAATTTGGGGAACTCATTCGGGATGGTGCAGATTATCGCACATCCTCGGGCTTAGTAGTGCGAGATTCAGACCCCCCGCAAAGGGCATTCGGTCTCGAAAGATTTACAGAATACAAAATCTTAAGAAAATGATATTTCTAGAAATATAATATATATTAAAAATTATTTTTATATAAATATAAATATATATATATATGTTTAATTAAAATATCTATTTTGTGATAATATGAATATTCCAACTCTTTTCTAAAATCACAAGAATCACTTTACATTAATGTACCATGAATTCCATACAAGTCAATATTACAAATAAATACCCTTTATTATGAATTTAGGATATTTTCACTAGAAATATCATAATTATAAAATCTACATTCATGATAACTCTAAAGACGATAACTAAATACTTGGGGAGTATTTTGAAAAGTATATAAAAGTATTTTTACATAAAACCCCCTCAAGTTCTATAAATTACCCTAAGGACTTTAGTAAATATAGGTTTAAGCGGGACCAATCTCTTGAGCCTCAGAGAGTCGGAGAAGTGGGTGCTTGCCTATCTAAGGTAGATAATTAACAAACGGTGTTATCAACACGATAATCGTCTTTGAAAAAGACACAAATCCTGCCGCCCATGTGCAGCGGTTACCGATAACATCAAAACAATCAGAACTTCAATTTACTTTTCTAATTGTCTGACTCAGATGAGTTTCTTTAATAATCTGACTTGAATATGATTCATGTACAATCTACAATTTATAATCTACAATATTACAATTCAACATGAATCCATGAATCCATTATTCCATATATTCAATCTATCAATCTATATAATTTGACTGAACCGAACCATGGATATACATTCTATTTATATGATTCTCCAGTTACATCCATTTACCTGATTCTACAGTTACATCCGTTTACTGATATCATGGTTTTGGTAAGTCATCCAATTATACAATCTACATTACAATACAATTCAAGTTACAATACAATTACAATACAAACAATACAATCAAGATAACACGGGGTTTAAGGGGTACATTGGTACGGAAGGTGTTAAAAGTGGCAGTAAGATTAAGACACCTAACCTATATTCCGTTGCTGTTGTACCGTGGCTTAACGGTTCCTTGTACATTCCGTTTGCCCTGGTCTCTAGCATATAGAGACCCCTCTCGTATACACTGTCATCCTTCTGTACCAAGCGACAAACAATAGCGTTAACACATTAGTATAACAATATACTACAACTTTAAAAGCTTCTTCTTGTAATTAAATTGCTAATTAATTATTTAAGTTTTATGCTCAGGCAATAAATACCCCTTTATGGATTTTTGAATTTTTTTTGTAAAAACTTGTATTGGAAATTTGGGGTTGTTACAGTTACCTTGATAGGGTAGGGTGCCTAACGGAGTGCTTGCGTAATGTTTGGACGGCGTTCAATGGAAAATACGGGAAAAGAAAATGAGCAAAGAAATCTTAACTTACAATATCGTATTTATTCCTAACAACACCATATTAACAAACATTCACAACACAAACCAAAAAGAGCAAAAGAAAAGAACAAAGAATAGAAAAGAGCATTATAAGTAAGTGCAAGGAATTTATAGAGAAAGTAAGTAAAGCATGGTAATAAATTGCATGAATGTAAAGTAAGTAAGAAAAATGCAAGAAAGAAATAAGCAAGAAAGTAACACTAAGAACCATAGAACCAAATACATGCCATGGGTTCAATAACCTAATCTTAAATTTGCAAGCTCAATTAAGAGGTTGCAAGATCAAGAGGAGGCAAAGAACCCAAGGGAAATGAAGGCACAAAAGAGAAAAGCTTTATTGATTCCATATGAAGATACAGCCCTTGATATCAAATACCAAAACTTAAACTTGCAAGCTCAATTAAGAGGTTGCGAGATCAAGAGAAGGCAAGGATCTCAAGGGGACTAAGCTATATACAAGAATAAAATGAAAACAAAAGAGTTAAAGTGTAAAAATGTAAGCAAAACTTGGAACCTTTCTCCTTTGCCCCATGGACTGCTTTTATAGGCAAAAAAGAAGATTAAACAAACGATAAAATAAAGACCAAGTGGCAGCATGAGAGGCACTGTGGAAGTTTGGGGCCCATAAGAGGATGTGGGGCCGGCGAGCTCGGACCATTTGGGAAAGTGCTCGGCCCAAATCCGAGCACTAGTGCTCGTATTGAAAGTGTGGTCTTGTGTGCTCCCATATATCATATTGGTGCTGCTGGATTTCTCAAATTAGACTTGGCCTGCACCCAGGTTTTGGAGGGAAACAAGTAGATATGAATCACATTAACACTTTATTGCATTTAATGCACATCACACCATGCCCACTTGCTCTAGCCATCATGAGTGTACCATGGCAGCCCCTAGGTCCATGGTCCAAGCTCCAAAAGTTAGTGTGTACACATGTTATGTGTTGGACCAAAATATTGTGCACACACTTGTTGCAAAATAACTCTTGGGATATCGGTCGGTTTCCAGTTCCAGTTGTAGTGTCAGCTCACAACTGTAATATCCGTGATTTTAAGTGTCTTTCCAGTATTTTGTCACGGATACCTGTAATCTGTATTACTGAGCATACACTGGTTAATAGTACCGATAAATACAAAAAATAGATAATGAATTAGTGGTATTAAAATGCAATATTCTGGTCTGAACAAATACCCCCAAACTTATCTTTTGCTCGTCCCGATCAAAACAAAATCCTAGCCTCACTTTCACAGGGAACGCGATTGCACTGAGCATGTGCAACAGGCCGTTAAACCTCTAGGTGTCCCTAGTAAGAGGAGTGTTGTCTCCTGAGAGTTTTCAGCGAATACTACCCACAAAATCCCGTCAAGCTAGTTTCATAAGTTAACATCGATTCTACTCCTACAGTTTAATATTTACGTTAGAAGTTCTATTATGCTAAGTTAGAAATATCCAACCCTAATGCTTCACACCTCCTATCTATTTAACCTTAGATCCTATACGTTCCAAAAAAGTTTAGAAAGATCTCGGTATGTTCTGAGTTTTCCTTCTAAAAGTGCGGCCTTAAATCGGGGATTTTTATCAACTTTACAGAAAATATAAGTCTTATTCTTCATTTTTATCTTTCCTCCAAACATCGATTATATACCCCTACGTGTGTGTATATTTGCACCCCTACACTCAAGAATTCAATTCAAGCTATAATACCCTTGCCATAATACCTAATACTACTTTTTTTCATTTAATGATGGACGGATTTGCTCACACACATTTCATACGACTATTAATGTTTCTTGAGGCACTAACGGCCGATTACTGAATGTGTGAGCTTAAAGCGTAAATAGCAGATTCCAGGTCTTGACTTTATTTATTTATTTTTCTTTTCTTTATTTTTCTTTTTCAAAACCGGATATATTTTTCAATGATGCCCTTTTGGTGTTTAGCTTTAAATACCGTTTTTTCTTTCATACTAGGTCTTCAGGCAAGAGTATTTCTAGGTATCCTCCACTATCCCAAGTTTTAAGGTGCGTGTATGTGCAGTTTGTAGGGTATATACTTTCTAAATTTGGACTCAAGAATAGAAACTATTTTTCAGACTTATCTTTCAGTAAAACTTCAATACTTTCCCTTCATCTCGACTTAACTTAAGAACTGAACTCAAGATTACCTATTTCTAAAAAAAACTGTAAGGACGTATAATTACCAAAGTTAAACAGAATGAGGGTTATTTTTAGGGTTTTCAATTTCTTAGCATAAAATTTAGTTATTTCTAACGTATCAACTAAACTTTCAGAATAAAATCTAAGTTACCCTATTAGCTAACTTGATGACAAAGTTTTTATATTTTTGTAAAAGTTTTTGGTTTTTATGGGTTTTTAAATATGGTATGCAAATGCAAAATATACATATGAATGCGAAGGAAGAAAGCTTACCGAGCACACCCCCAAACATAAACTTGACAGTGCCCTCACTGTCAGGCTACACCAAGAGGGTCAAAATTGTCAGCGCTCCCTAAAAACAGATTATATACAAAACAAAAAAAGAAAACCAAAAATATATATACCAAAAGGATCCCCCCAAACTTAAGTGAAACAGTGTTTCCACTGTTTAAGCATTGAAGTTCAGGATTAGGGGGGAAAGAACAATATTAATCTATACAAGGCCTTACACAGGCCAAAAGTTAACACCAACCATTCAAAAATTTTATCGTTAGAATGGTGTGGTTGGTGAAAGAATACGGAGAGGAAAGAAATGGAGAATACGTGAGACCGTATGCGGGTAGAAGTGGTATATGGTCCCGGTATATGAGAAGAAGAATGGCAGAAGGGAAAAAGAAACAGAGTACAAACTTGAGGGTGAAAATGGAGTGAATAGATTAGCACAATTTGTGATGACCGATGTGTAAGAAGCGTTTGTGCTAATCTATTAACCCGTTGAGAAATGGGTTCAAATCCCTCAAGATTCATAAGAAACTAGGGGTAAGTCTAACTTGGTAAACCAGACACTGGAAATGAAAGTACGATTTCTTGCAAGGTTGGAACGATAGAAAGGATTGAGGGGAGTGATTGAGGAAGATCATCGGTTAAAGGTTCAGGAGGGTGTACACAGTCAATGAAAGGGATATGATGAGTTGAAAAATCCGACTCATCAATTAAAACTGGTTCATCCTCAAAGCTATCCTCAAAAGTCTCCTCAAAAATTATTTCATCCATGCAAATTTCATCAAAATCGAGACGCATATGGAGTTCGGGAAAAACAGTTAATGAATCGGGATGATGAATTGGAGAGAAAAACTCATCAAAAGCAACGGGTTCATCATCCAAAATATTCCCAGCGTCAATATCCTCAATCAAGTGAAAATCAATTTTCTCAGACACCTTACCAAAAGCATGGATTTCAATCGATTCTGGTTCTAAGATGGAGGTGTAGAGGTCAAAAGGATTGGGTATGGTTTCACTCGAGAGGGACCCTTCACAATCGGGTAAATCAAACACTACAAAGTCGCACAACTCATTAATCATTCTATCTTCACTTGGTAAATCATTTGGGATGCTTGATAGAAATTTAAACTGGAGTTGTGCAATTCAATTTGTGATGGGTAGGTTTGATTTGGAAGGGTGTACCGCTCACTCTCTCCACTCAAATTCTCAACCTGTCTTATCGCCTCATCATACATTGGAAAATTTGTAGCTAGTTGGAAACTAGCTACTGGGTCACTAGGTTGTATGAGGGCGGCCATAGACGCATTCAAATCCATCATCTGTTGGTATGACGCTACCCTAAATTCTTCCAACGACTGTTCCAGACTAGACATAGGTTGTGAAGGGGTTTCAGTAAAAGATTCGAAGTTGTTTGGATACTGGAAACCCCAAAAGGCTGTTCAGAAGTAATGTCTAGGGAAGGTGCAAAAGTTGGGTAGGATGGATAGGAATTGAATAGTTGGACAGGGGTTGGATCAACATACGGATAAGAAGGTGAATGGAATTGTTGATCCAAAAAATTCGCAGTGGTGACAGGAGTGAAAGATCGGTTATGAGATTGTTCAATACATTCAGCAAGAGACATAGGTCTTGGAGTTACAATTGGACTCGAAAAAGGAGTATCAACGTAAGAAGGTGGTGAAAGTTGAAATGGTTGATATAAGGTAGATTGCGGAGTCCGATTGGTAGTCCTAGACGCGTCTATCCGATCTTTCAAAGAAATTTTAGGCATGGAAGGATCGTTCGACGTTCGACCAAAGCAAGACCCGTAGGAAGTAATGTCTGGTTGTGGGTACCAAAGTTCGGCAAGAGTTTTTCGAGATGGGGTACCCATGATATGAAGAGAGGAAGAAGAAGAGAAAAGGAGGGAAAAAGAATGTAGTTTTTTTTAATAATTTTTTTTGTTTTTTATGTTAGTTATTAACAAAAGAATAAAATATACACGCAAATGGAAAAAAATAATCACGACACAAAAATACCACACACCTGATCGGTCTAGGGTTCACCTAGGTCAACTAGACCTGCTCAAGAACTTGATTAGCGAAGTAAAACTGTGTCGAGAAGCGGGCTCAAGATATGCTGATTACGAGGCCAGATAAGTGCAGAGATAAGGGGAGGTTTTCTGACGCTTTCGTGAAGGTCCTTAATTAAATAACCCTTTCTCTTTTGGCAGTTTCGCCGTGAACACTTTCCTCGACACCCCGTAAACAATATACCGTTAAGCGGTGTTCTAAACATAGTTAACTTCTCCTAGTGAGTGCGAAATCCTTAAAGGCTTAAAGTCTAGTTTCTTTTAAAATTTGTGTGGGTAATCGTTATGCTTATTTTCATGATTTATGGGCCACGGAAAAGGTGATGAAATCCTTTACCGTATGTTGTGGGGTTCGCTGCCCTTAAATCCGTATTAACGTATGTAATGTGCAAATCAATGAAAAAATTTGTTCAAAATTTCAAACAATCTTTAAGCACGACACTGCAACAAATACGGGTTAGTCAAGTTTGGCGTTTGACAGCGAACTTGTAAAGAATCCTGCAAAGATATTATATTGGATGCGTCGAATTTGAGAAGAAGATGTTAGTAAAGTACGTACCATTAAGTTTTAGGTTAGGAAACCCCCGTTGAATCAAATCCGGTAAGCTTGAAAAGTTCGCTTGCGTGGGTCAAACTATCTGGATCTTTGGCACTGTACTTTGCAATCACCTTAGCTTGGAATGTACACTTTGCTCCCTACAATCGCGGTTCGTAAATCCGCAAAAATCTGAAAATGTCGGGAAACGGATATTAGTGCGAAAAAAGCGATATGAATGCCCAAATACCTGCACACCAAAAATTATAAAAAACCAACAATAAAAATGGGACAGAAACAGAACAGTAGAGCACAGAGGAGAATTTTTGGAGGCAAAAGATGGTGCTCTGGCCGGCGTCGCCGGATATTGAGGAAATGTCGCCGGCCCCTTTGTAGCAGATGGGCTCCAAACTTGTTCTGTGTTCCCACTGTTCTATAGGTATCACACTGGTATTGTTTGTTTTTTCAGTTGAGTTACAGAGTGCAAGCAGGTCCAATTTCCAGAGAACAAAAAAAATGTGAGAGATGCTAGTTTTTTTGTTTTGGTTTTTGAAATTTTGAGATTTTTATGTTGTTTTTAGAAAAGTGTTAGATGGATATTAACAAGATTAACCCGAAATAACAAGAATAAAAACGTTACTGTCTCCCCGGCAACGACGCCATTTGATTGAAAGAATTAAAGTTAACCGCAATCAAGACGGTGTCGCTTTGCAGCTAGCCGGTTGAGGACGGGTCGATCCATAGGGAGACGGAGCGTTTTACGTTCTTCTTTTGACGAGTTAATGCGCATGGGCGGAAAGTTCTTTATCTAACCTATGTGTTATATGCAAGTATAAAGTTGTTAGGAAAAGATACAAAAGTGTAAGCTAAGAAATCCGTGTTAGTTATATGTATGCCCTAGAGGCCATTATTATACATATAATGTATATTGTAGTGGATGCTTGGACATATATAGGGATGACTTTCTTGCTCGATATGGTAGTATGCTATCTGGTTACTCTTTACCTTAACGTGTACACTGATTGTCTCTCTGTTACATGTTGGTAAAGCCCTTAGGATGTGTACTTGACTACCTAGACTATGATGCGGATCATACTAGTGGGGGCATGGTAGTCCATAAGCCATCCTTCAAAGTCCCTAGTCGTGGGTGTATCGAGACGGGGCATCGATATACCAGAGTAGACTAGCGTGTAGCTTCTCGACCAATATAGATGGGCGATGGATGATCCCATATCCATTGGTGTTTGACATCAGAGATGATATACGGGTGCTCAGTAGAGACTGGGTACACTGGATGGACTCGCCAACAACTCCCAGATGGTATTATACCTCACGTCAGATGGCAGTTCTCTGGTGACACTGGTACAGAGTAGTCTGTTGACCCGAGATCGTCATAGAGTCTTGTGTGATTCCCACTGTGCTTTGATTTCCACCTTACCATGTCCAAGAGGGCGTGCAAAACGGTGGTTTTTGGGTACAGTCCCGAATCACATGGAGGTAATGAGCGATAGGAGGGGATTCGTCTCTCCCGGTATAGGGAGTTGATGTTGCGCTGTGTTCGATTGGCTATAACCGGAATCCCTGGCCAGGGTTGCTGAGATTTACTAGTAAGTGTTACCAGTAGTTTCTCGAACTGTTATAGACCCTATATCGACACGACTTATCGAGCTATTAGGGTCTGACGTTTACCACCCCTAGGCAAGATATGCGACATATCAGACGAACAGACCGGACTGTACGGTAAGTGTTACTGGTTGGATTCACAGGAGTGTGAGCGGACTTGCTCGTTGATATTCTGATCATTCAATACCCGGATGGCCGTTACGTTTAGCAGACCGCTTGCGGCTTGTGGGTATTTGATATGATCATCACCTACTGCCGGCGTATTGACGAGTTTTTAGAGTTCTACACAGAGGTTTCCTGGCTCAAGCGAAACGAAATAGGAGCACATATGAGATATGTGCGGGACCGAGAATAATACCAGTATGTGATACTGTATTCTATTCTCGCGATTTGTATCATCAATCGGTTATATGTGATATAGCCGGGTTACCGAATCAAGTGTTGATTCGATATATTGATACACTTGATATTAGTCGGTTATATGCAGTATGACCGGATCATTAAATCAAGTGTTGATTTAATGATTTAATGTATAATTATATATTTGATATATTACTTTACATTAACTAGTATTTGTTCACTTAAGATTGATTTTCTCACTTGAAGTGCACATGTTGTATATGTGATATATTTTTGTGCACTAGTTTGTATCATGTTTGATGATACATGCAAACTTGGGTGTGTGTATGGATTATACCATGTTTAGGTTAAAGGTTTAGTTTTTTATTTAATATATTTGATTTATGTAAAATAAAATGGTGGCTTACTTTGTCTTTGCTTGAAGCTTCATGAAGCTTTCAAGCATCTTTGACAAAGTCCACCATTTTGTTTTACATAAGATTTTCCTTAACCTAACCTTTAACTTAAACTTGAGTTTAGTCTCTACAAAGGTTAATCTCACCCATGGTTGCAAGATGATAACTTCACTTGATTATTCTTTTCACACATTTTCTTTTTTCCATTCTTTTCTTCTTCTTCTTCATGAAGAAAAGAAAACCTTGCTAGAAAATTCCAAGTGTTGAAATCAAGTGAGAAATCCAAATCCAAACTAAACCCACTTCCTATTTCTTCATCCTCTACCACTTGCCATGTTGTATAGGGTGTTTTCTTCACAAGGTTCATGACCAAGTGAAGATGGAGCTTGAGTTTGAGTCGCCTCGACGTAGATCATCTTCGGCATCGAAGTCAACGACCTAGCCCGATCATTCTCCGACGAAACCATCACTAGGGTCCGGGATTCCGATGATCGCAGCGAAGGGACATCGTCACGGAGCTTTGGAAGTGGAGGACCGGATCTACAAAGGTTGTAATTTCCATTAACTTGTAGTAAAGTTGTTTGCTAGCTTATAGTTTCGCCTATCCTCTAGTTAACGATCTAGTTTACGGTTTCTCGGCACACGGAAAATTTGAATTTGGCATGGTTGATCAGTTGTAGAACCCTATGAGTGTGCCTAGGAACCCTACAGTGGTATCAGAGCCTAGTTAGAGCTTTAGGAAAAGTGTAGACGAAGTTAGAAATCCGATCGAACCCGAAACCCTAATCGGACACCCTTCTCTGTAAATTTTTTCAAAACTGTGATTTTTGTGAATTAAAAATACTCAGAAAAATCAGCAGGCTTTTCTAGGAGTTACTGTGCAACACGTGTCCCTAACACCTCTAAAGCCCCGCGGAACCGCGGCCCTACCATGCTATTGGCAGCGTTTCCGCGGCCGTATGTAAAGATTAGGTACTCAGGTTTGCACAGTAACCTCCGATTGTGATTCCTGATTCTTCTGGAAATTTTTAATTATACTCAAGAGTTGAGTTATCTGGGGTGTATTGGGGACTCATTGATTTGATTGGATATTTTAACTTTGTTTATGTGTTTTCCGGGTAATTTTAGAACATGTTGAAAAGTTTGACCGGATATAAATACTCATTTTTTCCCGACCCGGGAAATTTCCAAGTGTTGGATTTTTTCGTAGTTTAAGAACGTCTGAGTAGTGCAAGTAATGCGATGGACCCTCTAGAAGACAACAAACCTTAACTCTATTATGTGACCGTCTTGAACTGCCCTTTGAACGTTCGGGTTTGGGGCAGTACGGCGTGCCACATATGAGGCATTGGCTTGACCCTTCTACGGCTGGACCGTTGGTACTGTGGCATGAAGTGGATGTTTTTAAACTTATTTCATGTGTTGAGCTATTTCGGGAAAACTTGGGTGTTTGATTGTTCGATCGGAATGTTTAACATTTTCTATTTATCTGGAATGTGATACAATATCTGGAATCCACAAGTAAGTTATGAGATAACTGAATGAATGTTATGAATCTAGCAGTTTAGTCTCACTTGATCGGTTGCCACGGGATTTTGATGTGATCAAAAGTCCGTCGCAATCACGTTGCTTACACGGATACTCGCCGGTAAACTTAATAGATAGCCCCCTATAGCCCCGACCAAGTGACTGTAGGAGAACCCCGTCGCCAACAGCATCCGTTCGGGTGCTCACGGCAGCGGTGTTCCGCCTTAGTGCACTTTGTCGACGGTATCGGGGGTGCGGCCGTTTACTGAAGTTTGCGACGAGCATTCGTTCTGGATGCCGGGAATCTTGTTGAATTGCCCGACTTTATATTGAAAAGTGTTTTCGATATTGAGACTAAAATGCAGGGTTTATAATTGTTAGGCATGCGATGTCTAAGGAATTCATTTGATTAGGCATGCGATGTCTAAAGAGGTTGCGGATTCCAACTATTGTAGTTTTACACTTTCTTTTCTGCGACCGTAAGTGTAATATGTGATATCGCCGGTTTTGTTGCTATATGTCAACGACAATTGGGATGCGCATATTTTCTTACGTTGATGACATGTGATGTTATGTGTTGCCGAATATGTTATATTGGATCGTCGTATTTGAATAGCCGGGTTTTTTTTATGTGAGATGAGTGTTTTTCATTTTCATTCATGTAAAAATATGTACGTAATATTCTTTTATTGGGGCACTTCCAGGTTGCGGATGATGTCACCATTGTATATTATTTACTTTTCCGCACTAGGATAGACCCAAGGAGGAGAGCACAAGTAACCGGGTTCTAGAGTCCAGTGGGAGACCAACTCGAGGAGTCGAGTCCGGGTCTCCTAACTCTAGAATTTGTAGGGTTTCTTGCTGCTCTCGTAGGGGTCTAGGGGTGTGGGTTTGGCTATTCATCACGACCGTGGAATCCGTGTTTTATTGAGGCTCAAAATAAAACACGGACGTCCTAGTATATCCAATATTTCATATGATATTTTCTGATGCGTTATCTGTGATGTGATCATGTGATATGTTTAGATAGATATTATATATAGTATATATGATATATTATATAGACGTTACTTATGTTTTACACCCGCGCTAGCCCTGCCTCGCTCTGCCGTTAGTTACCTAACCTAACGGTGCAGATGGGACATCGAGGCGAATGCGGATGGCATAAGCGTACGTTATATTTATCTGTGATGTTCAGGTAACTTAAATGATGGGACTTCATTAATGTGATTAATGAAAGAAAAGAAACCTAAAAGATGTTGTGGAATCGAATTTTTTAAAACAGGTAGCTACAGTTCTTGCTTTGCATCGCGGTGTTCCTTGTAGAACATCCTGCACCTTATTCGATAAGGAAAGGGCCGAGATCCCTTCACCGGGAGTGACCCCTTTAGCAATAACTGGCAGATGCTACAACCCTCGGTTTGTCTTTTGATTGCTTCTATAGTTTTTGCTTTGCACAGCGGTAAATATGATATATCCCGCACCTTATTCGATGAGGAAAGGGCCGACGATCCCTTCACCGGGAGTGACTCCTTTAGCAAAACTAGAAAAGCCTCAAAACACTCCATTTCAAAATTCATTCGACTCTACAACGGTATCAAGTTCATTACGCAATAGGTTTTCTTAAAAACCTGTCGTAGCCCTCCGTCATTTCAGATAAATCCTAATTAGTATTCGTGCTACGTTTGTTGGCCTGCGTCAAGGCGTAGTGTGCGGTAGCTAACTAGTATTTATCTGTTTATGCATATAATGCAGATTGGATTAGGGTAGTCGTGCGACTTTGTTGGCCTGAGTCAAGGGTCGTGCGGGTGGGTTTAATTCAATCAAGAAATGACGGGTTGAACTTGACTAGCGGACTATGGTTTGTTGGCCTGCGTCAAGGTCATAGGACGCTAGGGGCAAAATATTATCGGGAATTTCAAGTGTTGAAATTTGCAATGAGATTGCATACCTTCTATGAGATAGTTGGATCCCGATACCCGCTGCGAGTAAGAGTTACTCCTGGGAGAGTTTTACACATTACAATTAGCCGATCAAGTAGGTGTCTAGAAAGGTGTTAACGAGGTTACGCCTCTGGGAAAACGAGGTTTACTTTAATTAGGTTCGTGCGAAAGCACGGGGGACCTCCCTCAAAGTACCGACACTGGCCTGGCTGAAAGATTGGCGAACTTGTAGCGTGTAATTAATCCCGACTAGTCTTTCCTTTTAGGGTTTGAAGGAAGATTTGATAAAAACAGTGGGAGCCATCCTGATTAGATAAAATAATAACCAATCTGATCTTACAAGAGCGCACGCAGAGTGTTTTCTTCTCTCTCTCTCTCCAGGTAGTAACCATGTCACGCCTTAATCAAGATAATAAAATGGATGTATTGACCGAACCCGCTTGTTATACTGAGCTGGGGAACGTTGGTCCCGCTCCTACTTATAATTGTTATAAGACAGAGCAGGAAATTGGGGAATACCAGATATCCCGTGCCACCCAAACGAAGAAAGTGCATGCTGATGCATCATCTTCGGGTGTGTTCATTACAGAGAATTGTTTCTCAGTATCCTTTACATCCTGGGTATGAGATACCGGATCAGGATCCCGCATATGTAATCTGTTACATGGGTTACAGAAAGGTAGAGAACTGAGAACGGGTGATAAGTTTCATGAGACAGAAAACGGTGCAAGTGTTGCAGCCAAGTCTGTTGGTCACTGTCACCCTATATTACCAGAATACATTGATTCTGAACAAATGTTATTAGATACCGAACCTGATATACAACATCATATCAGTCTCTTTATAAGTAAAGAAGGATATAATTTTGTATTGTTGGATAATGTTTTGAACATTTCCTATATCAAGAGTTGATCGGTTCAGGCACGTTATCTAAAAGCATTAACGTTCTAAATCAAACTACAGTTCTTAGTATACAGAACACACACAAGAGGAAGAGTTCAGAAATGAACGAATCCTTCTTGAGGTATTGTAGACTAGGTCATATCAATGCGATCCGACTAGCTCAAGTTACATTAAGATGCATATTTAAATCAGTTTGAATTCACATCTTGTGAAACTTGCCAGTCATGTCACAGAGACAAGATGACCATAGCTCCGTTTACTGGAAACAGAGAAAGAGTTAGTGAACTCTTGGGATGATACATATTGATGTATGAAGGTCTCCTGTCTACAAATGCCAGGACCGGTTCTTTGTACTTCATTACATTCTCTGTTAATCTCTCTAGATTCAGACATATGTTCCTGTTGAAACACAAGTCCGAACCTTTTGAGATATTCACAGAATATAAGTTAGAAGTAGAGAACCAAAATACGGGTATAAGTATTATGTCCTTTGATGTGATCAAGGAGGAGAATACTTGAGCACAGATTTCCTGGACTATTCTAAAGGAGAATAAGATTCTCTCTCAGCATTACTCCTCCGTATACACCACAGCATGTCGGTGTATCGGGGTAGAGCAATAGCACCCTATGTGATATGGTGTGCTCTATGATGAGTACTACTGAGTTTCCTATTTCCTTTTGGGAGTTATTCACTTGAGAAGCTGCATACCTATTGAATAGGGTTCAAATCAAATCAGTTGCTTACCACTTCATATGTGATATGGAAAGGGAAGAGCGCATATCTTAAGTTTGTTATGATTTGGGGTTGTCCGGCCTATGTCTAAAAGCAAAATCCGGACAAGATCGAGGCAAGGTCTGTTATGTAGAACTGGAAAGAGTTCCAGCTGTACAAACTGCAGCTGATGATTTGGTAGAACAAAAGGATTCAATAGCAACCAACGAACCTCAGCCTCTCCGCTGATCTAGTAGGGTTTCTCACCCACCTGAGAGATACTTTGTTTTCTCTATGATAGTGGGAGCAAGGATTGCATCATGAGATGATGACCAAACTAGTTTCGAACTGGCCATCAGGAGTGGGACTCTGTAAGAATGGCTGGATGCTTAGCGATCTGAGATGGAATCCTTATACACCAACAAAGTATGGACTTTGGTTGCTTTATCTGAAGGGTTAAATCCTCATCAGGAGCAAGTATATCTTGAGAAGATTACTTGGTGTACATGGAAAAGTTGAGACTTTCAAAGCTAGACTTGTTAAAGGTTTGCATCATAGACCAGTTGTGGCTAATGATTAAACCTTTTCTGGGGCCTATGCTTAAGTCCATCCAGATCCGACTTGCCACGGCTACATACTATGACTACGATATCTGGAGGTTGGATGTCATGACTGCTTTTCTAAATGATGTTTTAGAAGAGAGAGTTTATAAGTATACAGTCAGAGGGCTTAGTAGACAGTGGCAGCAGCGGAAACGTGTGCAAGATGTTTTATGTGATAAAGCAGGCATCGCGGGGTTGGAACATCTGTTTTGATGACGTAGTCAAAAGGTTTGACTTCATCAAAATGGTAGATGAACTTTGTATATACAAAAAGGTAGTAGGGAGTATGGTGGTGATCCTCGTAGAGTACGTGGATGACATACTCTTGATAGGGAAGTAGTTTCCTATGCTACGCTCGATCAATCTCCACTTATCACAATGATTCTCCATATAGGATAAAACTAATACCTACTAAATCCTGGGTTTTGGATCTAAGAGATAGATCTAATTGGATGTTAGGACACTCACTAGTTGTAGTGAGAAGGTATCAATTGATCCTGGGGAGAATCACTGGAAAAGTTCCAGAGTGATAAGGATGACTGAATGTCAGTCACATGCATTGTCTTTACCCTCGGTAAAGGGATGGTATGTTGGAAGAGTTCCAAGCTAGATACCGTGGCATACTAGACGATAAAGGCTAGATACATCGCTACCAAAGATGCTACCAAAGAGGAAGTCTGGGTGTATATTAGTTCATGAGATGAACTTTGTTCCCTCCATTGTGTGACAATGGAGTTGTGGCTTATGCCGAGGAATGCCCGTCCCATCAGTGATCCAGACATATTCTAAGGCAAGTGTCACCTGATCATGGAGATGGTTGATCTCTAGGGGATCGAGGTTAGGAGAGTAGACTCAGAGGATAACACGGCGGATCCACTCACGAAGGCCTTTTCCCAGAGAGAGACTTTTATGGGATGGTTGAGTATGAGATACTACAACCACTGCTATCAGATGGTCCTAGTGCAAGTGGGTGATTGTTAGTTATATGTATGCCTTAGAGGCCATTACTATACATAGGATGTATATTGTAGTGGATGCTTGGACATATATAGGGATGACTTTCTTGCTCGATATGATAGTATGCTATCTGGTTACTCTTTACCTTAACGTGTACACTGATTGTCTCTCTGTTACATGTTGGTAAAGCCCTTAGGATGTGTACTTGACTACCTGGACTATGATGCAGATCATACTAGTGGGGACATGGTAGTCCATAAGTACATCCTTCAAAGTCCCTAGTCATGGGTGTATCGAGACGGGGCATCGATATACCAGAGTAGACTAGCGTGTAGCTTCTCGACCCATATAGATGGGCGATGGATGATCCCATATCCATTGGTATTTGACATCAGAGATGATATACGGGTGCTCAGTGGAGACTGGGTACACTGGACGGACTCGCCGAGAACTCCCAGATGGTATTATACCTCACGTCAGATGGCAGTTCTCTGGTGACACTAGTACAGAGTAGTCTGTTGACCCGAGATCGTCATAGAGTCTTGTGTGATTCTCACTGTGCTTTGATTTCCACCTTACCACGTCCAAGAGGGCGTGCAAAACGGTGGTTTTTGGGTACAGTCCCGAATCACATGGAGGCAATGAGCGATAGGAAGGGATTCGTCTCTCCCGGTATAGGGAGTTGATGTTGCGCTGTGTTCGATTGGTTATAACCGGAAATACCTAGCCAGGGTTGCTGAGATTTACTGGTAAGTGTTACCAGTAGTTTCTCGAACTGTTATAGACCTCATATCGACACGACTTATCGAGCTATTGGGGTCTGACGTTTACCACCCCTAGGCAAGATATGCGACATATCAGATGAACAGACCGGACTGTACGGTAAGTGTTACTAGTTGGATTCACAGGAGTGTGAGCGGGCTTGCTCGTTGATCTTCTGATTGCTCAATACCCGGATGGCCGTTACGTTTAGCAGACCGCTTGCGGCTTGTGGGTGTTTGATATGATCATCACCTACTGCCGGCGTATTGACGAGTCTTTAGAGTCCTACACAGAGGTTTCCTGGCTCAAGCGAAACGAAATAGGAGCGCATATGAGATATGTGCGGGACCGAGAATAATACCAGTATGTGATACTGTATTCTATTCTCGCGATTTGTATCATCATTCGGTTATATGTGATATAGCCGGGTTACCGAATCAAGTGTTGATTCGATATATTGATACACTTGATATTAGTCGGTTATATGCAGTATGACCGGATCATTAAATCAAGTGTTGATTTAACGATTTAATGTATAATTATATATTTGATATATTACTTTACATTAACTTGTATTTGTTCACTTAAGATTGATTTTCTCACTTGAAGTGCACAAGTTGTATATGTGATATATTTTTGTGCACTAGTTTGTATCATATTTGATGATACATGCAAACTTGGGTGTGTGTATGGATTATACCATGTTTAGGTTAAAGGTTTAGTTTTTTATTTAATATATTTGATTTATGTAAAATAAAATGGTGGCTTACTTTGTCTTTGCTTGAAGCTTCATGAAGCTTTTAAGCATCTTTGACAAAGTCCACCATTTTGTTTTACATAAGATTTTCCTTAACCTAACCTTTAACTTAAACTTGAGTTTAGTCTCTACAAAGGTTAATCTCACCCATGGTTGCAAGATGATAACTTCACTTGATTATTCTTTTCACACATTTTCTTTTTTCCATTCTTTTCTTCTTCTTCTTCATGAAGAAAAGAAAACCTTGCTAGAAAATTCCAAGTGTTGAAATCAAGTGAGAAATCTAAATTCAAACTGAACCCACTTCCTATTTCTTCATCCTCTACCACTTGCCATGTTGTATAGGGTGTTTTCTTCACAAGGTTCATGACCAAGTAAAGATGGAGCTTGAGTTTGAGTCGCCTCGACGTAGATCATCTTCGGCATCGAAATCAACGACCTAGCCCGATCATTTCTCCGACGAAACTATCACTAGGGTCCGGGATTCTGATGATCACAGCGAAGGGACATCATCACGGAGCTTTGGAAGTGGAGGATCGGATCTACAAAGGTTGTAATTTCCGTTCACTTGTAGTAAAGTTGTTTGCTAGCTTATAGTTTCGCCTATTCTCTAGTTAACGATCTAGTTTAGGGAAATTTGAATTTGGCATTGTTGATCAGTTGTAGAACCCCATGAGTGTGCCTAGGAACCCTACAATCCGCACTTAGACCTTTGAGCCGAATTTAACGATTGAAGCTAGAACAATCGGCAACAACGTGGATTAGGGTGCTTAAGCACTGTATTCGCGGAATCCGGCTTATTGACCCTTGTCCGTCCATTCTTGTCTCTTTCTTTCGCCTTCGGCCAAACCAAACGCAACCGGTCGCGGTTAGGAATCACCGTTACCTTGGTAGGGTAGGGTGCCTAACGGAGCGCTTGCATAATGTTTGGATGGAGTTCAATGGAAAATACGGGAAAAGAAAATGAGCAAAGAAACCTTAACTTACAATATCGTATTTATTCCTAACAACACCATATTAACAACCATTCACAACACAAACTAAAAAGAGCGAAAGAAAAGAACAAAGAAAAGAAAAGAGCATTATAAGTAAGTGCAAGGAATTTAAAGAGCAAGTAAGTAAAGCATGGTAATAAATTGCATGAATGTAAAGCAAGTAAGAAAAATGCAAGAAAGAAATAAGCAAGAAAGTAACACTAAGAACCATAGAACCAAATACAAGCCATGGGTTCAATAACCTAATTTTAAACTTGCAAGCTCAATTAAGATGTTGCAAGATCAAGAGGAGGCAAAGAACCCAAGGGAAATGAAGGTACAAAAGAGAAGAGCTTTATTGATTATATATGAAGATACAACCCTTGAGATTAAATACCAAAACTTAAACTTGTAAGCTCAATTAAGAGGTTGCAAGATCAAGAGAAGGCAAGGATCTCAAGGGGACTAAGCTATATACAAGAATAAAATGAAAACAAAAGAGTTGAAGTGTAAAAATGTAAGCAAAACTTGGACCCTTTCTCCTTTGCCCCATGGTCTGCTTTTATAGGCAAAAAAGGAGATTAAACAAACGATAAAATAAAGACCAAGTGGCAGCATGGGAGGCACTGTGGAAGTTTGGGGCCCACAAGAGGAGGTGGGGCCTGCGAGCTCGGACCATTTGGGAAAGTGCTCGGCCCAAATCCTAGCACTAGTGCTCGTATTGAAAGTGTGGTCTTGTGTGCTCCCATATATCATATTGGTGCTGCTGTATTTCTCAAATTAGACTTGGTCTGCACCCAGGTTTTGGAGGGAAACAAGTAGATATGAATCACATCAACACTTTATTGCATTTAATGCACATCACACCATGCCTACTTGCTCTAGCCATCATGAGTGTGCCATGGCAGCCCCCTAGGTCCATGGTCCAAGCTCCAAGAGTTAGTGTGTACACATGTTATGTGTTGGACTAAAATATTGTGCACACATTTGTTGCAAACTAACTCTTGGGATATCGGTTGGTTTCCAGTTCCGGTTGCAGTGTCAGCTCACAACTGTAATATCCGTGATTTTAAGTGTATTTCCAGTATTTTGTCACGGATACCTGTAATCTTAATTACTGAGCAGACACTGGTTAATAGTACCGATAAATACAAAAAATAGATAATGAATGAGTGGTATTAAAATGCAATATTCTGGTCTGAAC
Organism: Agapanthus africanus; assembly: GCA_030015575.1. Taxonomy (NCBI): domain Eukaryota; kingdom Viridiplantae; phylum Streptophyta; class Magnoliopsida; order Asparagales; family Amaryllidaceae; genus Agapanthus; species Agapanthus africanus. The sequence goes on along the minus strand of CM057337.1, from coordinate 63,503,217 downwards.
AAAATTGAGCCAAAGTGTTGGGTGGTATTTATAGTGGAGAATTATGGTTTTGGAATTAAAATGGTGAATTAAAATGCATTAAAAAGATCATAAATGGTGAAATGAAGGATCTCTGTTTGATTGCTGAGAAATCAAACAGTGCAGGGGTGTTAGGGGTAGGTGAAGGGGTATGTGTGCAAAGCCCGGGCCTCATTGGGCTTAGCTCACCCGTCGGTGCCGGCCAAATTGCCCATTCCGGGCATAGGGGCTCTGGATTTGTGCCACGTTTACCTCTCAATGTTTAATCCATTTTGTGCCTGTTTGATTTTTCTGAACTTTTCATTTCCTGTGTATTTCATGTGCAACCTTTTAGGCTTCTAAAGAGTTAAAAAGAAAAATTCAGAAAAAATATTTTTTCTGATGGGGATCGAATACACAGGCTACGTCATAGCAGTGCAGGGGCTCTACCAGAGAGCTACAAGTTGTTTCTTGCTTTTATTTAGCAAATGTAACTTATAACTCGTACACAGGCTGTGATACTCTTTTCTGTACATTAAAACGGAAAATTTTGTACGGTGATTTCAGAGTCGTTACAAGTGCCCTTAAGGCAATTATTGTCATTACAGGAACATGATTATGATAATTAAGGGAGGACCAATACAGGTGGAACAGTCTTATTTGAAATGATAGCATGCTATCTTGATTGTCTTTATCATTGATGTGTATACGTTTTACTTTTTATTACGTGTCGCTAATACATAATGATAAAGCCTGTAGAATTCTTGCTTAAATACTAGCATTATGATGGCGATCATATACGTGAAAGCTGGGTAGTTCATAAGCACATCCTTAAATGTCCATAGTCGTAGGAGTATCGAGACTAGGTATCGATATTCTGGAGTAGACTAGAGTAAACGTTTCGAGAACCCGATGAGGGGCGGTGGACGGTCTCATAAGCCATTGGTGTTGTGTCACCTAAGATAGTATACAGCTGCTCACTGGAGGTGAGTACACCGGACGGACTCGTTGAGAACTTCTAGATGGTATTATATCTATCGTCAGATAGAAGTTCTCTAATGGCATGAGTACAACTTAGTCTTTTGACTTGAGATCTTCATTTATCTCGTGTGAGTTCCTACTGTACTTAGATTACTACACTACCACGGCTTAAAGGAGTCGTGTAAATAGGTTTTAGATGGGTACATTCCCGAGCCACATGGAGGCAGTGAGTGATTTTTATGGAGTCGATATCGCGCTGTGTTCAGTTGGTCATCACCCTAAATACATGGCCACAATGGATGAAATTTACTGATAGGAGTTTAGTAGTTTCTCGGTTGGTGATGAGCTTGACTCCGACACGACTTATCGGGTTATTAGGGGTTCAACGTTATCCACCCCCTAGACCTGGTATGCGATACTCTTGTTGGGGTTCCTAGCGCCCTAATTGGTATCCGCGGCCGTAGCAAAACGAAAAACTTTTGGATTTAAAAAACTTGGCGCTAGAAACAACTACCTAGAATTGAAACCAAACATGAAATTAGTAAGCCATAGAAGTTCTAGATACTGTGATAGAGTGTTTTATCAAAAGATCCGTGTCTTTCCGTCTTCTAGATACTGAGATGCGCAAAATGCCATTTTGTAAAGCCCAAGGGGCTATGTGTAAATTTGTAAGCCTATATAAGGCAATATGACGATGAAATAAAAAAGAATAATTCTTTACCCTCAAAAGCTAGGGTTTTTGTGCCTCCTTCTCCTTCCTCAAAGTTCTAAACCTTCTTCCCTTTTTTGAATTAAATCAAGAGTTTAACTTATTTTTTCTAAAAAAAAATAGTTTTTCACCATAAAACCCTTGAAGAGGAACTCAAATCTCTAAAAGGGGAGATTTTTAAGTCCCACCCTCCTTTCCTCCAAGATCCAGCCAACAGAGAAGAGGAAGAAGGAGACCCATCTCCAAAAATCCCATTTCGGGAAGATCCAAGGCTCAAAAGAAGATTCAGGGCTAAAGGGGAGAAGAAAAGGGTCCCATCTGATCATCTTCAAAGATTTCTAGGAGCTTAACTCCATTAAAAATCTGTTGGAATTTAACTCCATAAACAAAACCCTTTTTAGGAGTTTAACTCCAAATCTATACGTAATCTCTGTTAGGAGTTCAACTCCAAAGCCCTTTGGGAGTTCATCTCCTAGCCTAAGGGCTAAGCCCCTTTTCCACTGGCATTTCTAGCAGTTGCGTGCCGCGCACGTGACCTACGGACATCCAGTGGGCGCGTGCAGGGCATGTGACCCGCTGGCGCCCAGTGGGCGTATGCAGGGCACGTGACCCACGGACGCTCAGCGCCTACGTACACCTCACAGGATCCGCGGGCGCTCAGCGCCCAGCGGTCGCATGCGGCGCACGTGACCCACTGGCGCCCAGCGGTCGCGTGCCGTGCACGTAACCCGCTGGCGCCCAGCGGTCGCGTGCAAGGCACGTGACCCGCGAGCGCCCAGCGGTTGCGTGCCATGCACGCGACTCACTGGAGCCCACGCGCCTGGCACGTACACCAAGTGTCCACACGCCAGGCATGTGACCCATGGGCACCTAGCACCCATGTGCCATGCATGCATCATTAAGACGCTCCTCACCCCTCATTTCCTATGCACTCTACACCCAAAACATATCCCTTGTTGGGAAATTTTTTCTAACGGGACGCTGCCCCGCATCCCATAAGGGGGCTGCTAGTCCCCAAGACCCCCAGTCCGCTATCTAGGTAGTAAGACCCCCATAAACTCTGCAAGGCCCCCGATATATCCAAAACCCTTTCAAAACACAACACACGCACACGACACATTGAGTTCGCATGACCAGTTTGACCCGTCAATCAGAGGTTCTCTCGCTCCAAAAGCGAGGGATAGTTAACAACAGCTTAGTCCGCGGCAGCCGGAGATTCGGATCCCCACGATCAATAAACCCCGGCCTACCTTAGGCTGCGGGAATCAGTATACGCCTGACAAGCGTGCGTGTATTCCCATCTCAATGGGGTAACGAAAAACACATTACAGATTCTAAATGCCCCCAATCAATAAATGCATACCGCGTGTATGAGTTGTGTGCATGAAATTGATGGATCTTATTCCGCAAAAGTTTGACTTTGAGGCGGAGCATCTTTCCGGAAACATGATTCCGGGGGTCGGAGCATCATTCCGATGTGCGGAGCATAATTCCACGGTCGGAGGATCATTCCGAAGAGCGGAGCATAATTATGGGGATCGAAGCATCATTTCGATGAGCAGAGCATAATTCCAGGGGGAGAATATATTTTGAGATGAAGCATAGTTTCGACGCAGGGTTCCGGGGTGAAGCATAATTTCGATACGGGACAGCTGTATCCTAAGACGAAACATAGTTTCGGCACAGGGCAGACATCCTGAATGAAGTATAGCTTCGATGCAGAGGTTGATTCCGAGTCGAAACATAATTCCGACAGGGAAGGCAGATACTCCGAGATGAAGCATGATTTCGACATGGGGGACGCTCTGAGACGAAGCATGATTTCACCGCAGAGCTTGTTGGTTGACTTGATTCCGAGACGGAGCATAATTCCGACGGAGAGGTCATTGGTTGACTTGATTCCGAGTCGAAGCATAATTCTGATAGGGAGGTCATTGGTTGACTTGATTCTGAGTCGAAGCATAATTCCGACGGGGAGTTCATTGGTTGACTTGATTTCGAGACGGAGCATAATTCCGACGGGGAGGTCATTGGTTGACTTGATTTCGAGATGGAGCATAATTCCGACGGGGAGGTCATTGGTTGACTTGATTCCGAGTCGAAGCATAATTCTGACGGGGAGGTCATTGGTTAACTTGTTGAAGCATAATTCCGACGAGGAGATTATTGGTTGACTTGATTCCGAGTCGAATCATAATTTCGACGGGGAAGTCATTGGTTGACTTGTTTCCGAATCGAAGCATAATTCCGACGAGGAGGTTGTTGCTGCCCGTTTTACGATTTGGACGGTCGGTGCTGCCATTTTGGCGATGTGGACGGTCGGTGCCTGATTTGACTTGCTCCGCTTCTCGTGGTGTCAGGGATTGGATTTGACTTGCTCCGCTTTCAGCGGTGTCAGGGTTGAAGTTGACTTGCTTCGCTTTCTATGGTGTCGGGGATTAGATTTAACTTGCTCCACTTTCTGCGGTGTCAGGGTTGAAGTTGACTTGCCCCGCTTTCTGCGATGTTGGGATTCGACTTGTTTTCAAGGTGGAGCTTGATTTTGCCAGGGGGTCGTTGGTTGTCTTACTGATTTGCTGTGATTTGGGTTGACATCAGTATCGCTACACTGAAATATGGTACCAGGAGCGAATCATCATTTGCCAGGAGAGGATTTGGGGATTTTGGTTTGGCATCAACACCTCTACATTGGAATATTAAACCAGGAGCGAATCATCATTTGCCATGAGGGAATTTCCCTCGTTCCCAGTTTAACGACTTAGGGTCATCTATTCCCAGTTTAACGACTTAGAGGTCATCTGTTCCCAGTTTAAAGACTTAGGGGTCTATCGGGTCGAAAGTTTGGAATTTTGGGGTTGGGGTCGGCATCAGCGTTGCTAATAATGAAGCATAGGTGCCAGGAGAAATTCATCATTTGTCTTTGCTTGTTGGGGAGCGATGGCTTAAGAGATAGGTTTAGGTCCCTATCACCTAAGGCTTTTCAATTTTATGAGCCGTAAGGGTCCTATAAAATCATTTTCTCCCTTTGAGTTTTAGGATCTCGTAGGTGTACTTTCTCCTTAGAAGTCATGGGGATTCCTAAGTGTGTTTTTCCTTTGTGAGTCATAGGGATCCTACGAAGGCATTTTCTTACGAGTCGTGAGGATCCCATAAGTTTTGTTCTCCTAATGTATCGTGAAGACACATGAGTGGGTCTTCCTAAATGGAGCATAATTCCAAGGGCGGAGACCGGCCGCTGGGCTTGTGACGAGGATTATTAGAGCCCGTGGATTGTATACGGTAGTCCATTTGGGAACTGGCCGTAGGACAGGGAGAATTTTGGGAATTTGAATTTTGGTTGGCGTCTGCATCGCTGCACTGGAATATGGCACCAGGAGCGACTTATCATTCGCCGTTTAGGAATTTGGATTTTGGTTGGCGTCTGCATCGCTGCACTGGAATATGGTACTAGGAGAGACTCATCATTTGCCGTTTGGAGGGGTATAAAGTTTTTTTTACAGCGATTGCTCTATCATTTCAGCTTTTCTTATCGCGAAGGTCGCGATTGCCCTATCATTTCGGCTTTTTATTCGCGGTTGCCCCATCATTTCGGCTGTTTATTTTCATTTTTATTTTACTCGCTGATTTTTATTGCGAGTTGCCCCATCATTTCGGCTGTTTATTTTTATTTTTATTTTACTTGCTGACTTTTATTGCGAGTTGACCGATCATTTCAGCTCTTTTTATTTTCATTCATTTTTTTATTGACACATTCTTTTGTTTACACACACATTTTTTTTTACATTCCCAGTTTAACGACTTAGGAGTCGTGTGTTCCCAGTTTAACGACATGGTGGTCAGTTGTTCCCAGTTTAACGACGTGGTGGTCAGCTCTTGGAGCCTAGGCTCGATTCTGCAGGAACCATGGGCTCCTTTGGCTAAATCGCATAAGCGGGATTTTCTTCATCTAGATCGAGCAGGTTTTTAATGGCAACAACCATGTCATCATCATGACTATAAGGCGTAGGAGGACTTATTCCTCTGAGCTCCATCATGTTGACCGTATGGGTTGTGTACCTGTCTATTGCTTCTTCATTGGCAATGTTGCTCATTGGTCTTTTAGCTTTTTGCTTTGGCTCGTCCCTTTCAGAGAAGGGCAGACGACTGAGAGAAGTAGATTTCCGAAGGGGTTCGGTCTCTGTTTGTATGAAATAGGCGGTCGCAGCTTGATTGTTTGCTAAAACGTCTTTTGACAGTTCTATTTCTCCTGCCTTGTATTGTTTTTCGACCCAATCTTTGAAAACGAAACAGTCCTCAATGGCATGAATTATCACTCTGTGATAGGGGCAATGTTTGGGATCATCGGTCATATTTTCTTCTTGCGGTCTCTTTGATTCTGGCAATTGTAGACCGTTTTTCAAGGCGTCCTTGAATATCTTATGGATTTTGTCCCTTCTGAAGGAATAGACCTTATCCAGCTTCTCTTTTAGCGTAGATTCTCCTCCCTCTCCGAACACTGGCTTCCGAGGCTGGTTGGATTTAGGCCCGCTCGTCCCTCGCTTATTTCGGTTAGCCGAAGTGTTAAAAGATTCAGTATCGTCGGAATTTCCGCTCATGCAATTACCGTCCTTTCGGTTTCTCCAGGACCTATTGTTATTTGGGGAATCAGAGGAGGATTCCTGCTTTGAGCGCTCCAACATTTGAACTTTCCTGGTCAGCTCCTGGAATGTTTTGAGACCTACGGTGCATAGAAACGGGGCTATCCAATTATTGAGATTTCAGACGAGGAAAGTGACAGATTGGTCCTGCTTTATCGGTGGTTCGCATTTGACGGAGAGATTGCGCCAGCGGGTTATAAAATCCGTGCTGTTTTCGCTAGCAATGGTGATCTTATCGCTAACACTCATGAACCTTTGTTGAAACAGTGATTCCATTTGGACGAAAGTAGTAACGGAGTCATCCGTTAAGCTTGCGTACCAATCGAAAGCGACATCAATTAAGCTCTTAACGAACTGGTAGAGGAGAAGCACATCATTACCCCTAGTATTCCCGTATGAGGCTTTAAAGTGGGCGATGTGCTGATTCGCATTTCCCGTCCCATCGAATCTTCCGAACTTGGGGATGACATAGCCACAAGGAAACTGTACCAGATCATACTGAGCAGGATATGATCTCCCACTACTGTCGATATCTTTTTGCGCTTCGGTTTCGGCTACCAATGTTTTGACTTTGCTGGCGACCAAATCCATGATTTGATCTTGAGTTAGCGGGTTGTTGTCATCGGCAGTCAAGACATTTCCCAAGATAGAATGCGGCCGACTTTCATGCGGCTTGCCAACTTTTGGATTTGAGGGAATAAGCGTCAGCTGCCTCAGGACGCTGTTTCCCGGTTCATGAATGAAGCCTTGCGCTTGATTAGGCGGCTGAGAGGCAACTTGGGCCGTGAGCTGTAAGACGACGTTTGTCAAGTCTTCAATCTTCGAGTAAAGCTTAACCATCTCCCTATCTTTGTTTCTGAACTGCTTCTGGAGCTCTTGGAAAAGTTGATGCTCTACGGTCTTGGGACGGAAAATTGGCTCCCCTTCGCTTTCCGAGCTCGACTCCTCATAAACTGAGGGATCTCTTTACTTATCAGCCTCACTGGGAGGGTTTTCATTACCTTCCAGAGGAGGGTGGTTTTGGGAAGTGGCAGCAATATTCACACCAGATTGGATTTGAGATGTGGTGGCCTTGTCCTTACTCTTGCTGCACATGCCCACCATGTAGACAGTGTGGAACACATATCCGGCCATCTCTTTATCTTTAGTGGCTGATTTTTCGGATCATCGTCGTGGCCCTTCCTCTTCGGGAGAGAACTGGCGACTGAAGACGGTTGGCCTGGCTCGGTCCTTGGGTGGCACGGTCTGGATCACAGTTTTCTTGACTCTTGCGGTCATGGCGTTCTTCTGAACCAATTTCAGCGGTTTGAAAAAGTCAGAGAGACTTACAGCCAATTCAGCTATTGTTTCGAGGTAACCGCGCTCTTGGAACCCGCACGAAGTTCAGATTAGCAAGAGCCATATCCCTTTTGTTGGCTCTGTATCTGAGCCTTTTTTGTCTTAACTTCTCGATTTTGAGGACTTAGCAGGCATCCCCTACCCAGGAAGCCATCGTGAGTCGATTGACGGGGAGCTTAGAGAAAATACCCGATTGAACGGTTGTCAGGGGCACTGCTGGAGCTTGCCCAAGACGCCTTGTTGCTTTGTTGATGTTAATGGCCTTGCCTCCAGCTGGAGCAATGGAGAGTTCGGAAACATATTTGTGCTTGAGCTGAGGTGCCTTCGCAACTATGACATTTGGCATTTTCCTTTTTGAGGCCGATTTGTCTGTTACTGGAGCTTGAGGAGCTGGGATGGCTGGCACGAACAGAATAGAGCCAAATGGTAGCAGCGGCTCCTCCCACTGTCCCCTGAGACTGGCCGAAAGGACCGTCCTGGTGTCCATCTTCATCGTGTAGGAGATGGGAGCTGTGTTGAGAGCTGAGCTTGTCCTTAAAGACATTTTGTTGCTTCCGAAGATTGCAATTTGAAACCGTTTACCTGCACAAAGAAGCATGATTTCAGTACAGGCAATCAATGTATATGTTGATTGAGTTCGCATAAATATTTAACCCGAGATATGGGAGGAGAGAAATGTCCCACCGGAAGTGCCAGAATCTGTAGGGTGTTTTTTGTCACCTCATTGAGATGGGAATACGCGCACGCTTATCAGGCATATACAGATTCCCCCTGTCTAAGGTATGCCGAGGTTTATTTATCGTGGGAATCTCCGGCAGTCACGGACTAAGCTGATTTTAATTATCCCGCGCTTTTGGAGCGAGGGAACCTCCGATTGACGGGTTAAATTGGTCATGCGAACTCAATGTGCCGTGTGCGTGTGTTGTGTTTTGAAAGGGTTTTGGATATATCGGGGGCCTCGCAGAGTTTACGGGGGTCCCGCTACCTGGATAGCGGGCTGGGGGTTAAGAGGGCTAGCAGCCCCCTTGGGACAGCGCCCCGTTAGAAAAATTTTCCCAACGGAGGACGTGTTTTGGGTCTGTGGTGCATGGGAAATGAGGGGTGAGGAGCGTCTTAAAGACACGTGCATGGAACGTGGGCGCTAGGCGACCACGGTCACATGCCTGGCGCTTGGCGCCCTCGGGTTACGTGCCAGGCGCGTGGACGCTGGGCGCCCGCAGGTCACGTGCCCTGTACGTGACCGCTGGGCGCCAGTGGGTCACATGCACGGCACGCGACCACTGGATGCTGAGCGTCCGCGGATCCCTTAAGGCGCATGTGGGCGTTGAGCGTCCGCGGATCACATGCGCTACACGCACCCACTGGGCGCCCACGGGTCACATGCGTGGCACGCGACTACTGGGCGTCCGTAGGTCACGTGCGCTGCACGCGACCACTGGAAACACCAGCGGAAAAGGGGCTTAGCCCCTGGGCTGGGAGTTGAACTCCTAACAGTGATTATGTATAGATTTGGAGTTAAACTCCTAAAAAGGGTTTTGTTTATTGAGTTAAACTCCAACAAACCTTGAATGGAGTTAAAATCCTAGAAATCTTTGAAGATGATCAGAGGGGACCCCTTTCTTCTCCTCTTTAGTCCTGAATTTTCTTTTGAGCCTTGGATATTCCCGAAATGGGATTTTTGGAGATGTGTCTCCTTTTGTCGGCTGTCTGTTGGCTGGATCTTGGAGGAAAAGAGGGTGAGACTTAAAAATCTCCCCTTTTAGAGATTTGATAGAAGATTTGAGTTTCCCTTCAAGGGTTTTATGGTGAAAAACTGTTTCTTTTTGGAAAAAGAAGAGTTAAACTCTTGATTTAATTCAAAAAAGGGAAGAAGGTTTAGAACCTTGAGAAAGGAGAAGGAGGTATAGAAACCCAAGCTTTTGAGGGGGATGAATTATTTTTTTTTATTTCACCATCATGTTGCCTTATATAAGCTTATAAATTTACACATAGCCACTTGGGTTTTACAAAATGACATTTTGCACATCTCATGCCTCATGTGCTATTTCTTTTGCACATGAGCCATAGACTTTACAAAATTTTGGCTTTATGCCAATTTTCCTTACATTTATTCATAGAAAATCACATCAAAATTATTTATTACAAAATTTTCATTTTGGCATGGAGTAGGCCGGCCGCTTCATGTTCGGGCTCGACTTGGGCTTGGGCCCATTTGATCTGGTCTTGGACCCACATGGCTTGAGGGTTGACTTTGATTTTGACTTAGTCAACCGAGGTGTAATTTTTTGACTCCAACACATGTCACCTGAGAACTGCTATCTAACGATAGGTATAAAACCATTTAGAAGTTCTCGGCGAGTCCGTCCAGTGTACTCACCCCCAGTAAGCACATGTATACGATCTTAGGTGCGAAAGACCAACGGCTGTGGGACCAACCATCGCCCCTCATCGGGGTCTAGAAACGTATACACCAGTCTACTCCGGAATATCGATGCACAGTCTCTATACTCCCATAACTAGGAACATTTTAAGAATATGCTTAGGGACTACCCAGCCCCCACATGTATGATCACCATCATAACGCTGGTAGTCAAGTAATAATCCTACGGGCTTTATCAACATGTATTAATGATACATCAAGTAAAACATAAACATATGTTAAGATAAAAAACCAAATAGCATATTATCATATCGAGCAAGATTGTCCAGTACATAAATATGTCCAAGCATCCACTATATATATACATATACAATAATGGCCTCTAGGGCATACATATCCAACAATTCTTAGATGAAGACACTGAACTATACAGAGATTGTCACATTTAGGCTCAGTAGGGTACGGAAGGACTTGATTGTCGACCTCCCTTTCGACAAATACCTGGGTAGCCGTTACGTATAGCTAGTACCATTGACGTGCTTGTGGTTATGAATTTATCAAGTAACTCACTGCCAGTGTATTGTTGAGTCTTTAGAGTCGCACACAGAGGGTTTTTCCGGTTCAGGCGATATAATGTAGATGACATAGGTTAGTACATACAGGGGTCCGATTAAATACGTGTACAAGCTACACGGACTTTAATCGGACGGTTGATAATACTAACCTGTTTAGGATTAAGCCGGATTATTAAATCAAGTTTTGATTTAATAATAATATATATATATTTAATATATATATTCTAGTATTATTGTTCACTACCCATTTTCTCTCTCTTGGCTATTCATATTTTTATACAGATATGCGTATATGTATTTCGATAGTATACCGAGTTGTATTCCGTATTTATACGGAATGCATCTAGAAGGAGGAAACCTCATTTGTGAATATTCAAGATAATGAAGTGGCTAGGTGAGGTGGCTTTGAGTATGTTTGTGGAATATAGAGAGGGATGGGCTTCATTTGTTTATTACAAATGGTTGAGATATTTTCTTTGTTTTGTTAGAAAAATTATCTGAAGCCATTCTCTCTTTATTCTCACCCTTAGTTCATTTGTGATGGCTAGCCTCTTCACTTCCTCTTTATTCATAGCTCTCTTGAGCATTGGTATTTGAGAGAAAATGATAGTGGAAAGTTATTATATCCCCACTCTCCATTCCTAGCGAGCTTGGAGTGTCGGTTGCTTCACTAGGTGAAGTTGGAGTTTAGATAGGTTTCCTCAGGTGGATCATTTTCGGTAAGGGCGGTCGTCTCTCAAACTTGTTCCTGATGGCCTACGAGAAGCTTGGAGGGGTCTTCCATGATTGGGTGGATGCACATCGAAGGTTGTAATCCCTAAACTTTGCATTCTTGTATTCTAGTTTAGTGTTTGGAACGATCGCTAGAGATTAGTTTCTAGTGTCCTCTTGAAATTTTTTTCGATTCCGCATCCACCGCGTCTCATGCGGCGAGGGCACTAGGAACTTTCAAGGGTATCAGAGCTAACCCAACAATAAAACAAGTTTAGACAATGCGATAGTTTCAAAGCCGAAATCCATATCTAATTCCAAGTATTCAAGTTTCTGTTGGGATTTTCAAAGTCCTTTAAAAGAAATTTAAACAAGTGCAGAATTCTCTTCTTGATGTCGGTATTACCCAGAGCAAACACGAGTTCATTCAAGCAATGAAAAACCGCCACAAATTGAGTTTTGACCAACATGGGCGGTTTTGTTGTCATCGTTTGGCCCCATTTTTCTTCAGGTGCTTGGATACATGGAATTAGGATTTTTAGACTTGTTTGATTTTTCCCATATTTTGTTTTGTGATGTTTGATCATTTGGGCAATCATGGAAAAACTTCCAATCGATATTTTTGCATTGTTTATTGATCCGTAGTTTATGTGTGTTGTTAAATGTCGCCTTATTCCTATATGTTCAATTAGACGGGATTACACACTTTCTTGTGTTACTTGTTTCTGTGATATATATATATATATATGTGTGTGTTTGTGTGTGCGCGCGCTCGCGCGCGATGTTTTAGCTGGATTGTCATGTTGGATAGCCCCTCCTGCGATTTGCGTGTACAGTTTTGTTTTATTTTGTTGTATTCATTTGTTCGGGACGAGCTCCAACTTGTGGCCGCCATTTCCATATTATATATATTCTTTTATTGGTGCACAACCAGGATGCGGTCGATGTCACCGTTGTATATTTTTTATCTGTACTATGATTAACCCAGGAGAAGTGCTCAAGTAGCCGAGTTCTAGAGTGCAACAAGTGGCCATCTCTTGGAGTTAAGACCAGACCACCTTGCTTTAGAATTGGCGGGTTTCTCACCATACTTATAGTGGTTATAGGATCGACCCGCGAAGGAGTGCCCAAGTTACTGGATTTAAGAAAGTGACGGGTGACCGGCTCATGTTATTGAGGGTGGGTTACCCAATTTCTAGAATTGGCAGGTGCCTTGCCGCACTCATAGAGGTCTAGGATCGTTGTTGTAAGAGTTATCCATATGACTGGAGAACATCATGTTTTATTTGCGGTTCAAATGAAACGCCGGGGTCCTAATTTATCAATTATTCCATATTGTTGTTCGCATCCCTGTGATGGTTATTATCTGCGTATGATGTTATTACTTGCCTACGATGATATATATATATATATATATATATATATAGTAGATGCTTCTATATGTTTTGCATCCGTGCTTAGATCTGTTCCCGCCCTGCTGTAAGTTAAGTAACCTTACGGTGAAGGCCCGGGATCCCATGGCGAATGCGGATGGCATATAAAAGCATGATATTTTGGTTGTTTCTGCTATTTTTTTTGTTTCTGGTGTGGCTTAGAAACTTGGTATTTATGGGACTGGATTATATGTTTAATGCAAGGAAAACAAACTTAAATGATGTTGTTGGAACCAATTTTTAAAACTACTATGTTTTCTTCAAAACTATAGTCATATTTTTTTGCTTTTCATAGAGGTATTCGGTTAGGAATATCCAGCACCTCATTCGAAGAGGAAAGAACCTTAATCCCTTCATGGGGAGTTTACTCTTAAGAAAAAGTTTATGTTACTAGTTTTAAAAGCGGAGTCTAAACCACTCCATTTCAAAGCCACTCAAGTTCCTTCAACGATATCAAATTCATTACGTTAACGGTTTTTGACCAAAAACCAGCCGTAACCCTCCGTTATTTTAGATTAGTATTGCTTAGTATTCGTGTTACGTTTGTTGATCTCATCAAGGCGTAGTGTTTGGTTGCTATGTAGTGTTTTTCTGTTGCATATTAATGCGATTAGCTAGGATAGTCGTATGACCTTATTGACTTCGTCAAGGGCTCGTGCGGGTGTATTTAAATTAATTCAGAATAATGACGGATTAAACATGACTAGCGACTTATATTTTGTCGACCTCGTTAAGGTCATAAGACGGGAGGGGAAAAAACCATATCGGGAGTTTCAAATATAAGGAAAACTTGTCAAGTTTGCGCATACCTTCTGAAGTGTGGTAATTTTTGTCGGCTTCCGTCAAGATTATCACACAATGATAGGTGGGTCCCGATTCCCACTGATGAATAGGTATTACTCTTCAGGAGATTTTCACTTTACATCTAGCTAACCTGTTAGGTGTCTAGAAAGTGTTAACGAGATTATAGCTCTGCCGAAATAGGGTTATTTAATTGAGTTTATGCGAACCACCCTCAGAGTACCAACACTGGCCTGGCTGAACGGTTTGCGAACTTACGAAGTCTATATGATCCCGACTAGTTCACCTTTTAGTGTTTGAAAGAGAATTCGAGGAAACATTGGGCACCGTCCTGATCAGATAAAGTGATAACCAATCTAATCTTGATAGAGTACATACTGAATGTTTCTTTTCTCTCTCTCTGGTTACAGTGACCTATGACTTATCTTAAACTAAAACTCATTAACCAAGTTAATCAAACCTTCTTACACACTTTGGCTTTGGATTGTCATGATTCACGACAAAGTTGCATATTTCCCTGATACTCCTACTTTCCTTTTGTATTTTCCAGAATACTCCGTATCACTACGATGATCCATATTGTTTGGAAAGGCCATCGTATAGTTACATTTGAACTCAAAGAAGTTACTTCAGTCGATGATGTCCACTGATTCTGGAGAAATTGAATAGAATTTTTCGGTTGTCTTTTCCCTTTACCTTCTCTCAGGTTGCGAGAGCTCCTTATATTAGGAGAGTACACCTATTACGCTTATTGGATAGTCTTCTTTGAAACCTTAGGCTTGTGCCAAAAAGTAAGGAATGAAGAAAACCAATTAGCTTAAGTGCGGTGTAAAGAAGGTAAGATGTAGAGACATATAAAGGGGTTGAAGTGAGGGCAAAGGAAATTGCAACTAGTGTCATGAATGTGGATATTGGAGAATGCATTACTAGGAATACTCGGCCACACCCTTGAAAATTTTTCATGTTTCATATATTATGTGTACATGTAAATGAGAACTATTTTCCCAATTAATTTGGACTCCAGGGTATGTATGTACCGGATTTGGGTTTTACATCTGTATGACGTTCCTCAATATCGGAATTCGTAGCAATTGGCGATATTGGATTAAATCACCTGGTTTTATCTTATGGTAAATATTTGGTTTTGAATAACCGTTATTATGCACCAATTTTAAAAATTGAATATCTGTATATTTTTTATAAAGTGAGTTATAAATTTTGAAAATTGTGTTTCAAACATTTATCAGTTGAGAATAAGATAAGGTGCATGGACATTTTTAACCAGAATACAGTTTTCAACTTATAACACACGGAATTTGAGTTGGTATACTCCTGGGACTTATACATGGTAATGTATGTTGTCCAGTGTCTTTTAGGACAAGAGATTGGTACTCTTACTTCATTCAGATTTACCTATGAGTTCTCTGATTTTAGACACGCATTCGTTGAAATGCAAGGTCCAAATATTTTGATAAGTTTATAAGTATAAGAATAAAGTAGAAAACCATACGTTGGAAGTATCAGGATTCTTCGAAGTGAACGAAGATGTAGATACTTTTATTAGGTATTCCGTCGTAGTAATATTGAGAACTTGATTCTCTGAGGTTACTCATCCGTGGGTGCGCTCCATGATGAACAATGTTGTATTGGCCTTTTTCCATCTAGGTGACATGCACAGGAAATAGCTGCATGACATTTGAATCTGGTTCCATCTAAATTAGTGCCTTTGATTCTATACGGACATAGATTGGCTGCATATCTTGAGCTTGTTAAGATACAGAGTTATCCGGTTTTTGTTTAAAGTATTTTCATTGAAATCCGGAGAGAGAAAAGCTCCGGACAAACTCAAGACACGCTTCAGTAATGGCGGTTTGTGGATTATCCCAAGCATTTGCAAGGGTTTTGCTTCTACCATTTTCAAGATCAATGGTTACATTGTTCTTGGCTTGCCACCTTTTTATAAAAGAAATCTTTTTCCAAAAGAAACTAGTGGGGGTATGGTAGAACTGAAAAGTGATTCCAGAACCACAAATGGTTACTGAAAATTTAGTAGAACACGAAGATTCAATTGGACTTGACAAACCTTAGCCACTCCGCAGATTTAGTAGGTGACCTCATCTACCCGAGAGATACTTCGGTCACCTCATAGATGGTGACATGGAGGTCAGTATCACGGTGATGATAACCCTACTAGTTATCAGCAGGTCATAGAAAGTGGTAACTTCCAGATGACCAGATGCATTATATCCAAGTTGGACTCCACGCACTTCAGTAAATTACTGAATTTGCTGGGTGCTCCTAAAGAGGTAAAACCGATTAGGAGCAAGTAGATCTTTCAAGATATGTACAGGTGGAAAGGTATTAACCTAATAAGATTAGACTTGTTGTAAATATTCTCATTAAATACTCGTTGTGGATTGTGATAAGATTTTTACTTCAGTGTCTACGCTGAAGTCCATATGAATATGACTTGGCACTGCTGCTGCTATAGACTATGATATCTAGCAAGAGGATGACTATAACATCTTTCTAAATAGGAATTTAGAAGTGCATGTGTATATGACTCTGCCAAGGGGTTATCGTAATCAGTAGGAGCAGCGGAAGGTGTGCAAGTTGTTTATGTCTATTCATAGACTAAAGCATACATAGAGGAGACGGATCATATGTTTATATCTATTCATAGACTAAAGAATTCATAGACTAAAGCATACATAGACGAAACGTTTCGGTTCGTCGGGCAAGTATAGGATCTCGGAGATCCTGGCAACTCCGACACGCTAAGACGGGTTTGGGAACTCCAAGTTTGGTTCCCAAACAATGTCTTCAACCGACGCTGGCTCCATACCGTGAGAACACCTTGAGTTTACTTGACTTCACCTTCGGTTTCGTCAATTTTTCTCAGGGCTCTCGGGTGGTGAAGCAGAGGGAAGGAGCCCTTCGTCACGCGTGCGTGCGGTTTAAAGTACGCACGCGTACGCGCTCATGTGTATACGCTCGCGCATACATGCGTATGCACTCATGTGAGTTATGAAAACAGTTTAACATCCGTCTTGAAAACGAGCCCAGAGGCTCGAAATCTTGACGAGAACTCATTTAAAGTCCTTTCATGATGGATTCTCCATTTAAGAAATTTACTAATGTTTTCGTTAAGAGAAGTTGGCTTATGACGGCTTTTCGCTCGTAAAACTCGCTATGATTGAGTTCATCAAAACAACAGATGAACCCAGTAAGAAGGGTGTAAGGAGTACTGTCGTGGGATTTGGATGACATACTCCTGATAAGAGTGATGTTCCTATACTACAATCGGTCAAAATTTGGTAGTCATAGGTGTTTCTCCATGTAGGATCTGGATGAAATATAAGGGATTCTGATGACTAGATCTATATCGATAAATCTAGATTTGGAAAGTTTCCCAATTCGGGTACATAGACACCATTCTAAAAGTTTTAGAACGAATGACTCCTGGCGTGATAGTGTACCCACAGGTGATGGAGTCACCCTCTCTAAAAAGATGTCTTTTAGACTGATAAGGATAGGGACTTGCATGAATGATATATCATTTGCTTAGGAAATTGAGTAAATCATGCAATGTCTTGTAACAAACCAGATATTGCTTTTGCACTAGCTGTAGTATACAGATATTAATCCAATCCTGTAAAAAAAAAGAGAAGCAGTTAAGAACATAAGAGGATGTTCTTGGTATATGGTAACGGCAGCCTCCTCCAGGAGGTGGTTATCGGTTCAGGCTTTCAAGGTGACCTGGATGACATAGATAATGTCAGAGTTTTGAGTTTACCCTCTTTTGAGGTGCAGTATATTGGATAAGTTTCCAATAGGGATACTGAAGTAGACATGGTGCAGGATGCTGGTTATGACTCAACGGAAGATACAACCCAAGAAGTTTGTTGGATAAAGTTGTTCATTTATGAACTTGGTCCCATCAAGTATCCAGATAAATTCTTGTGGCAGGGCACCTCTCAGTTCGGGAGAATGTTGATCTCCATGAAGTTGAGACATAGAAAGAGGGAGTTAGAACATTGTACCGGATCCACTCATTAAGGTTATTTCTCGAACACGAATGCTTCACAAACACGATTTGCGAAACTGATTAGTAGAGAAATTGGGTATTTGGTAGCACACAGGATATGAGTATGCGAAGCCACAATAATTAGACTTAAGTGCAAGTGGGAGATTGTTGACTATAGTGCCCTCAAGGAAATTATTGTAATTGCAGGAATGTGATTATAATAATTGAGGAAGGACCTATACAAGTAGAACAGTCGTACTCGAAATGATAATATGCTATCTGGTTTGTCTTTATCATTGATGTATATACATTTTAGTTGTTATTACGTGACGCTAATATATAATGATAAAGCCCGTACAATTCTTGCTTGACTACCAAAATTATGATGGCGATCATATACGTGTGAGCTAGGTAGTCCATAAGTATATCCTTAAATGTCCCTAATCATGGGAGTAGCGAGACTGGGCATCGATATTCCAGAGTAGACCGGTGTATACGTTTTGAGAACCCGACGATGGGCGGTGGCCAGTCTCATAAGCCATTGGTGTTGTGTCACCTAAGATAGTATGCAGGTGCTCACTTGAGGTAAGTACACCAGACGGACTCGCCGAGAACTTCTAGATGGTATTATATCTATCGTCAGATAGAAGTTATCTAGTGACATGAGTACAGGTTAGTCCTTTGACCTGAGATCTTCATTTGTCTCATGTGAGTTTCCACCGTACTTAGATTACTACCCTAATACACCTCAAAGGAGTTATGCAAACAGATTTTAGTTGGTACAGTCGTAAGCCACATGGAGGCAGTGAGCGATTGTCAAGGATACGTCTCGTATTAGGAGTTAATGTCACAGTGTGTTCTGTTGGCCATCACCCTAAATCTGTGACCACGGTGGATGAGATTTACCGATAAGAGTTCATTAGTTTCTCGGTTGGTGACGAGCTTGACTCCGACATGATTTATAGGGCTATTAGGGGCTGACGTTATACACCCCCTAGACCCGGTATGCGATACTCTTAGATGAAGAGACTGGATTGTATGGAGATTGTCACATTCAGGCTTAGTAGAGTATGGCTGGACTTGATTGTCGATTTCCCTTTCGGCAAATACCTGGGTAGCCATTACGTACAGCTAATGCTCCTGACGTGTTTATGGTTATAGATTTATCTAGTAACTCACTACCAGTGTATTGTCTATTTTTTAGAGTTCCATACAGAGGGTTTTTCCTGTTCAGGAGATATGCTGTAGATGACGTATGTTTGTACATACAAGGGTCCGATTAAATACTTGTATAAGCTACACGGATTTTAATCGGACGGTTGATAATACTAGCCGGCTTAGGATTAAGCCGGATTATTAAATCAAGTTTTAATTTAATAATTTATATATATATATATATATATATATTTTAGTATTATTGTTCACTATTCATTTTCTCACTCTTAGCCATTCTTATTTTTATACAGATACGCATATATGTATTTCGATATGTATACCGGGTTGTATTCCGTATTTGTACGGAATGCTTCTAGAAGAAGGAAACCTCATTTATGAATATTCATTTGTGAATATTTATGATAAGGAGGTGGCTAGGTGAGGTGGCTGTGAACATGGTTGTGAAATGTAGAGAGGGATGGACTTCATTCGTTTATTACAAATAGTTGAGATATTTTCTTTTTTTTGTTAGAAAAATTATATGAAGACATTCTCTCTTTATTCTCACCCTTAGTTCATTTTTATTGCTAGCCTCTTCACCTCCTCCTTCTTCATAGCTTTCTTAAGCTTTGGCATATGAGAGAAAATGATAGTGGAAAGTTCCTACATCCCCACTCTCTATTGCTAGCGAGTTTGGAGCGTCGGTTGCTTCACTAGGTGAAGCTGGAGCTTGGATCGATTTCCTCAGGTCGATCATTTTCGGTAAGGGCGGTCGTCTCTCAAACTTGTTTCTGATGGCCTACGAGAAACTTGGAGGGGTCTTTTATGATTGGGTGGACACGCATTGAAGGATGTAATTCCTAAACATTGCATGCTTGTATTCTAGTTTAATGTTTGGAAAGATTTCTAGGGATTAGTTTCTGTTGTCCTCTTGAAAATTTTTGTTTTTTGATTCTGCATCTTCCGCGGATCACGCGGCGAGGGCACTAGGAACTTTCATGTTATAGGCAACTTTTTAGATGTTACGGACAAGTGGTTAGATATTACATGCAACTTTTTAGATATTAGAGACAAGTGGTTAGATATTACATGTAAATTTTTAATAAAAATGAATATGCGTGTGTACATGAATGTGTATGCATCCGTGTGTGTATGTACCTATATCTATATACATACAGATTTACAAACATTCATACATATAAAAGTATACATACAAATACTTATACATATATACATACAAATACATATACATATGTGTGTACACACACAAAACATACGTTTTGAATGTAAATAAAAAATATACAACTTACCGATGCAATTGGTACGTCTTCATCTTCACTGCTTTTCTCATGCACACCGCCAGTGCCGCCTACAAATTCAGAAGCCCTCATTCTTTTTGAAGGCATAAAACCAGAATAATGTTTTGACACATCCACGTCCTTCTTCACTATAAAAGCGGACCTCTTCCTCTTCATAGCCTTCTCCAATTCTAACACCCTCATTGAACAACTAAATTCCTGTAACACCCGAGCCCAATGCTACTGGTTTCTGTTGTCGTATGTTGGCGTATGATATTTATTTCGTTAATCCTACTTGACTGTTATGACTTATTGTAATTTTTACCCCGACAATTCATTTTTGCATATAACAATTTAAGGCATCTAAAATAAAATTAAAAATATTTATCTTAGCCTACTTAACACCCTTAACCCTGTTGTAGCGTCCGTGCATCGTGTTCTCCTCCCGTTCAGTGAAACGGGTGAGTTTGGACGGCTACACGCACGTACGTGTGTCCGTTTGGGGGTATGCTTTTTGATTGCAAAATACTTCATTTTAAATTTTGGATCCCGCCTAAAATGTTCTTATTTCAATTTCAAATTTTTGGACCCGACCCGGACGCATTTTGGAAATGTTTTATTTTACGCCAAAATCCCATTTTCTAATATATTTTAAACCATCTTATATTTTAATTAACCCTCAGTTTATATTTTTCCGTTTCATTTTAATCTCTCAAATCTTTCACCAAATTTTCCTTGGCCAGCCAATCACAACCTTTTTATTCCCATGGGCCCTACCTCATTACTCTCTCTCTCTCCTCTCTCTCTCTATCTCTCCCCGTCTCTCTCTCTCTCTCTCTATTTTTCTCTCTCTCTCTCTCCTCTATATATATTCTCCTCTTCCTTTTCTTTCCTTCACAAACGAGAACCCAACCCCACGTAACCCTAGCCGTCGTGCCCCTCGCCGCCGCAGCCCCAACGCCGACACCACCATCACCGGCCTCGTCGCCTCCTCGCCCTCGGCCGATCCACCGCACCTCCCTCCTCCTTTTCCCATCTTCCGTGCACCCTGCACCGGCACCGCGGCCACCTACAGCCGCAACTCCTCGTGGGATCGCCGCCGGCGATCTCAATCCGCCCCCGGCCTCGCAAGCACCCCCTCGGTGAGCTTCTCATCCTTTCACCTTCTCCTTTCTTCTCTTTCCTTCGCTGATCTGGTTTCTTGATCTGAAAACTTCCCGCCGTCATCGCAGGCCGACCGCCGGAGCTCCGTCGACGTGGTCGACCGTCACCACCCGTCCCACAGACCATTGTAAACCTTCTCTTCTCCATCCTCCTTCCCTTTCTTCTTTATTTTCCTTTCTTTTCTTGTTGCAACTCTTGACATTCACTGTTTTGTATCTCGCCGGATTCCGGCCATGCCGGCGATGTGACCCGACGTTCCAGCGAGGTACCCCGACCCGTGTGGTTCCACCGTTCGTTGTTTGGGTCCATTCCGTGAACCGTGCGCCCGTCGCGAGTTTTCGCCGCCGACGTTTTACGTTCCGTTTTCCCGATTCGCGACCCGTCGAGGCAAATACCCCTTACTACATGCTAAACAATATTTACATATACTTGATGACACCCTAAAACCTGCAATTTAAGTTTGGTATTATAATTTCCCATTTTTCGTGTTCAAGATTGTTATATATCATTTATCTTTCAAACTTGGAACCTATATATGTAGATATCATTGCATCCATGAAGTCTTAACTTGGTAACATGATTAAACGGCTATAATTGTCTTACTGCATTCTCATAATGTTGAAATCATCTCTGTGACACAATTGATAACTGTATTGCTAATTGAATGAATCTGCCTATTGCTTAATTCATTGCTTAGATCATGTTGTTAACCATGCTTGATTATGTAATTGAGTATGAGCACACCCATGATATTGTTTACACCTTGACATGACTTGCTACATATATATTGATTTACCCGACATGGTACCGTATACTGCTTGACTTGACCTGATGTACCATGACCTGACCCATTACCTGATCTTGTGTCTAATGCCAACAAACCTGACATGTAGTCCTCATGGACCGTTCCTGTTGTCTATCCAGACAAACCTGTTTACCTGATCCTGCGTTGGCATTAGTTTCTTGATTACGGGATACCTGACTTGACTTACACATATAACTTGGGGGTATGGGGAAATCAAAGGTGAAACCTGACTTGTAACTCAACAGTTCGCTACCTGTTCTGATCATTTTTAGGCTAGGCCAGCCTTAGAATGATGATGCTGACATCATTCACGTGTACACATTCCTGTTTGGTGCCTAGCGGCATGTCTCGGTTTCAGCCCGAGAATATTGAGGCCGTGGTCCCGGGTATATATGGGATACTATTGAGTGTACACATTCCTGTTTGGTGCCTAGCGGTATGTCTCAGTTTCAGCCTGAGAATATTGGGGCCGTGGTCCCGGGTATGTACGGGATAATATTGAGTTACATCGATGATTCATCAATTTGGTTTCAAAGACTTTAGAATAGAGAACCTGATAGAACAGTCCAGTTTACCCACTGCACACTACCCTGCACTGCCCTGATTCATATTCTTGTTACCCTTGCTTTATTCATGTTTATATTCGCATTGCCTGTTTATTATGTTATTACTTGATGACTTGACGTGCTGACGTCTGGGTTTTGCATGGCCCAGATTCTGTACCGCTGTCGCAGTCCGAGTAGGAGTACTTCAGCCGACAGGTTGAGCAGTGAGTGTCAGCAGTAGTTAGTTTTCTTTCCTGCATTTATTTCCTGATGTGAGCCCACATTATGGGACATACATTCCAGTTATTTTGTATTGGATCATTCGCTTCCGCATTTATTTATTCTTGACTCATGTTATCTTGGATTATGGACATGTTTAGATAGTTTTATTTTGTTTTCGATATCTCTACAGTCGTAATGTGACTGTGGATGGATACTTCCTACCCACAGGAAGCATGGTTGGCTATGTCACTTGCCCATTTTAGCGTACTCTGGGAAGCGGGGCGTGACATGGTTCGTTTGGTATCAGAGACATAGGATTGTCGGGTTGATTTTTTGTAGTTGGGTATTGTACCCAATACACGAATCAGAATACCCGTGTTTAGGAAACATGTCCTGCCACCTTGCCGTTTTACCATTCTTGAATCACATTCTTCCTGATTATATCTTGTACGATGTGAAAACTTCTTTGCATATCAACTCGAAACCTGATTCCTTGTTATCTCTAGGACTTAGGCGACTTGATGGAGTTATATAATTGTGGCTATGATACCGCGGCATAGTTACAATGCGGCACTCTATTTAAGTAACTTGGAGTTCTAGCCTTGATCTATATTTTGAATCTATCATCATGCTAATGTTGGGTGTTTTGATTTCAGGAATATGGCAGATAAGAATTTGAAGACGTATCAAAGGCGTGTGGACGAAGCCGCCTTGCTTGGAGTGATAAGAGGAATGCTCGAGAATCAAAAGAAACAGACCGAGCTGATCCAGCAGCAGGCGGAATCGTTTCAGGAAGGTTTGCAGATCGTTCAGCAGTCTGTGAACAATGTTGGAGCTAAACCAGTTGACCGAGTAGGGACCGTAGCAGATTTCAGACGTTTGGGTCCGTCTACATTTACTGGTTTGGAGGAGTCGTTGCCAGCGGAGCAGTGGCTAGTTGACACAGAGAATTTGCTTATTACGGCACAGATTCCAGATGAGAAAAGAGTTGATGTGGTACGCATTCAGTTAGTGGACTACGCCCGAGAATGGTGGCTTGTGGAGGAGAACCGCTTGCCCAAGCCGATCAAGTGGGCGGATTTTTCAAAGAGTTTCCTGGAGAAGTTCTTCCCGCGGACCGCACGGGAGGAAATGGAAGAGAAATTCATCGAGATAAAGCAGATTGGAGCACCCGTAGATGTGCATGCAGCAGAATGGACAAGACTCAGTAGATTCGCTGGACCTTTAGTTGCCAACGATGCAGACAGGGCATAAAGGTTCATGCGCAGCTTGGACATGGACATCCAGAGGTAGATTGTCTTCCTGGGTTTGACCACTTTCTCACAAGTACTTATGGCAGCCCGAGAGCAGCAGAGTTTATCTGGGATGAAGGGGAGTTTGCAGCAGACGACAGTTGCGGTAAGGAAGCCAGCATTTGTACCAAACCGAGCTCATGGTCGCAGAGGTATCCCAGTGGACCGTCGAGGTGTAGCACCCATGAAGAAGCCTGTTGTCGTTGATCGAAGAAAGAGCATGACTTGTAACTACTGCAATTTACCTGGCCACATGCAAAAGGATTGTCGAAGGAGGCTGGGACTCTGTCTAGTTTGTGGAGCGGCAGATCACGCTGTCAGCGCTTGCCCGTCGAAGCTTCGTACGAGGGATGATTTTCAGAAGCCTCCACAGAGACCATTCCAGGGACAGAAACAGCTGACTTAAGGACCTAATCAGGCTAGAGCTTTTACCTTGACAGCTGAGGAAGCTAAGGCGTCAGGAGAAGTTGTTTCAGGTACTCTACTCGTTCATGGTTTTCCCGCATTAGCGTTATTTGATTCTGGTGCATCCCATTGCTTTATGTCATCCAAGTTTATAACTACACACTCGATTGACTGCACGACCCTGTCTAGTTTCTAGGACATACACACTGGAAATGGGAAAATCATAGCTAGTAGGGAATGTAAAGATTGTACAGTTGTTGTGTGCGGACGGGAGCTTTTTGCAGATTTCTTGGTGATTGATACGGGCAGCTACGAAGTCGTCTTGGGAATGGATTTTCTTGGCAATTTCCACGCTCACATTGATTGTAGGGCAAGGAAGGTAATTTTCCAGATTCTCGGACATCCCGAGTTTAGCTTCAATGGAGGAAGCAGTTCTGTCGGGCCAGTCGAGTTTAGGGCTAGGCCGACAAACAATATTCTTGCAGCAATGGAAGTTGATAATAGTGAAGAGCCGGCTGTTGTTCGCGATTTTATGGACGTGTTTGAAGATATATCAGGATTACCGCCGAAGCGAGACGTGGAGTTCGCAATTGATCTTATTCCTGGTGCAGCGCCAGTATCCAAAGCGTATTATTCAATGGCACCAGTAGAGTTGGAAGAAGTCAAGAAACAGGTTGCTGAATTGCTTGAGAAGGGTTGGATTCGAAGAAGTAACTCGCCTTGGGGAGCTCCAGTTCTTCTAGTAAAGAAGAAGGATGGCACAAGAAGGATGTGCATCGACTATCGAGAATTAAACTGGGTGACTATTAAGAACAAGTACCCGATCTCTCGCATTGGCGAACTTTTCGAGCAGCTTAGTGGCGCGAGGGTATTCTCGAAACTGGATTTGCGATCCGGATATTATCAGGTCCGAGTGAAAGCAGAAGATATTTGCAAGACGGCGTTCCGAACTCGGTATGGACATTACGAGTACTTAGTGATGCCCTTCGGAGTAACGAATGCGCCGGCAGTATTCATGGACTTGATGAACTGAATCTTTTCATCGTTCTTGGACCAGTTTATTATGGTATTCATTGATGATATTCTGGTTTACTCAAAGAGTTTTGAGGAGCATGCTGAACATTTGAAGATCACACTGCAAACGTTGAGACAAGAGAAATTATATGCGAAGATGAGTAAGTGCGAGTTTTGGCTGGAGGAAGTAAAGTTTTTGGGGCATGTTGTGTCTGGCGATGGAATTGCCGTCGATCCAAAAAAGATTGCAGCAGTTCATGATTGGCCAATTCCAAAGAATGTTGCAGAGATAAGAAGCTTTTTTGGACTCGCCGGGTATTACAGAAGATTTGTGGAGAACTTTGCTCGTCTGGCAGAGCCGTTAACCAAGCTTACGCGCAAAGAGGTACCTTTTGTATGGACGGATAAATGTGCGTTAGCTTTTGAGACATTGAAGCAGAAGTTGATAACCGCCCCTATTCTGACCGTGCCAGACAATTCCGGAGGATTGGTGATTCACATCGACGCATCTGGGAAAGGATTGGGATGTGTTTTGATGCAGCATGGGAAGGTTGTAGCGTACGCATTGAGACAGTTGAAGACCCATGAGAAGAATTACCCAACCCATGACTTGGAGCTTGCGGCTGTGATTTTCGCTTTGAAGATTTGGGGACACTACCTTTTGGGCGAAAGGGTCGAAGTTTTTACTGATCATAAAAGCTTGAAGTATGTATTCACGCAGAAGGAGCTTAATATGAGGCAACGTAGATGGTTGGAGCTGATGGCTGACTACGATCTTGATCTTAAGTACCATCCGGGGAAGGTTAATGTCGTGCCAGATGCGCTTAGTCGGTTACCAGCAATTCAGGTGTTAACTACGCAGAAGGAGATCGTTGCAGATTTTCGAAGATTTGACTTGGAGGTTGTGCTACCGTATTCTACGGGACAGTTGATGCAGCTGCAAGTACAGTCATCGTTGATCGAGAATATTAAAGCAGCACAATTGCAGGATCCTAGACTGTAAAAGTTTCGAGGACAGGTTGAAGCCGGACTACGAACAGATTTATTGATCCACGAAGATGGTTCGTTGAGGTATGGTAGCCGTTTGTGTGTGCCAAAGGGAGATAGTCGTGAAGAGCTTATGAAGGAGGCACACAGTTCAGCTTATTCTGTACATCCAGGAGGCACAAAGATGTACCGAGATATTCGACAGCATTTCTGGTGGGAAGACATGAAACGGGAGATTGCTCGCTTTGTGGCAAAGTGCTTGGTGTGTCAGCAAGTTAAGGCTGAACATCAAAGGGTTGCTGGTTTATTGCAACCACTTCCGATTCCTCAGTGGAAGTGGGAACATATAACCATGGATTTCGTGACGGCTTTACCGCGGAGTCCAAAGTGCAACAATGCTGTATGGGTGATTATTGATCGATTGACCAAGGCAGCTCATTTTATTCCTTTTCGGGTTGGTCAATCAACAGAGACTTTGGCAGAGCGGTACATGAAAGAGATTGTAAGATTGCATGGAGTACCAGTGAGCAATGTGTCAGATCGGGACACTCGGTTCTTATCACACTTTTGGCGGAGTTTACAGGAAAGTTTGGGGACTCAATTGAAATTTAGCACAGCTTATCATCCTCAAACCGATGGTCAGTCGGAGAGAACAATCCAAACTCTTGAGGATATGTTGAGGGCATGCATGTTGGACTTCAAGGGTTCTTGGGAGGATCATCTGCATTTGGTGGAGTTTTCTTACAACAACAGTTTTTAGGCAACTATCTAGATGGCTCCATTTGAAGCTTTGTATGGTCGTAAATGCCGTTCACCTGTTTGTTGGGACGATGTCGGTGAACGAAGATTATTGGGACCAGATTTGGTTGTGCAGACAGTTGAGAAGGTTAACACTATCAGAAATCATATGAAGGCAGCACAAGACCGACAGAAGAGTTGGGTAGACACGTCAAGAAGACCTCTAGAGTTTGCCGTGGGTGATTGGGTATTCTTGAAGATATCACCGACTAGAGGGGTGATTCATTTTGGAAGTCGAGGAAAGCTTAGTCCTCGATTCGTTGGACCCTTTGAGATCTTGGAGCGTGTTGGTGAGGTAGCGTATCGTTTGGCGTTACCGCAGTCCTTGGCGATTGTGCACGATGTGTTTCACGTATCTCAACTCCGTAGGTATGTTCGAGATGAAACGCACGTATTGGATCATTCGAAGCTAACAGTACGAGAAGACTTGACTTTTGAGGAGCAACCGATTGAAATCGTAGATCGAAGGGAAAAGGTTCTTAAGAACAAGGTGATCCCTCTTGTGCTTGTTTCTTGGGGTAATCGCTCGCATGGAGAGTCCACTTGGGAACGAGAAGATAAAATCCGGCAGAAGTTTCCTCACCTTTTCTTGTAGTTATCTATCTTTGTATTCTTGGAATTTCGAGGACGAAATTCTTTTGTAGTTGGGTATAATGTAACACCCGAGCCCAATGCTACTGGTTTCTGTTGGCGTATGATATTTATTTCGTTGATCCTATTTGACTGTTATGACTTATTGTAATTTTTACCCCGACAATTCATTTCTGCATATAACAATTTAAGGCATCTAAAATAAAATTAAAAATATTCATCTTGGCCTACTTGACACCCCTAACCCTGTTGTAGCGTCCGTGCATCGTGTTCTCGTCCCGTTCAGTGAAACGGGCGAGTTTGGACGGCTACGCGCACGTACGTGTGTCCGTTTGGGGGTATGCTTTTTGATTGCAAAATACTTCATTTTAAATTTTGGATCCCGCCTAAAATGTTCTTATTTCAAATTTAAATTTTTGGACCCGACCCGGGCGCATTTTGGAAATGTTTTACTTTACGCCAAAATCCCATTTTCTAATATATTTTAAACCATCGTATATTTTAATTAACCCTCAGTTTATATTTTTCCGTTTCATTTTAATCTCTCAAATCTTTCACCAAATTTTCCTTAGCCAGCCAATCACAACCTTCTTATTCCCGTAGGCCCCACCTCATTACTCTCTCTCTCCTCTCTCTCTCTATCTCTCCTCTCTCTCCCCGTCTCTCTCTCTCTCTCCTCAATATATATTCTCTTCTTCCTTTTCTTTCCTTCACAAACGAGAACCCAACCCTATGTAACCCTAGCCACCATGCCCCTCGCCGCCGCAGCCCCAACGCCGACACCACCATCACCGGCCTCGTCGCCTCCTCGCCCTCGACCGATCCACCGCACCTCCCTCCTCCTTTTCCCTTCTTCCGTGCACCCTGCACCGGCACCGCGGCCACCTACAGCCGCAACTCCTCATGGGATCGCTGCCGGCGATCTCAATTCGCCCCCGGCCTCGCAAGCACCCCCTCGGTGAGCTTCCCATCCCCTCACCTTCTCCTTTCTTCTCTTTCCTTCGCTGATCTGATTTCTTGATCTGAAAACTTCCCCCCGTCATTGCAGGCGGACCGCCGGAGCTCCGTCGACGTGGACGACCGTCACCACATGTCCCACAGACCATTGTAAGCCTTCCCTTTTCCATCCTCTTTCCCTTTCTTCTTTATTTTCCTTTCTTTTCTTGTTACAACTCTTGACATTCACTGTTTTGTATCTTGTCGGATTCCGGCCGTGCCGGCGACGTGTCCCGATGTTCCAGCGAGGTACCCCGACCCGTGTGGTTCCACTGTTCGTCGTTTGGGTTCATTCCGTGAACCGTGTGCCCGTCGCGAGTTTTCCCCGCCGACGTTTTACGTTCCGTTTTCCCGATTCGCGACCCGTCGAGGCAAGTTCCCCTTTCTACATGCTAAACAATATTTACATATACTTGATGACACCCTAAAACCTGCAATTTAACTTTGGTATTATAATTTCCTATTTTTCGTGTTCAAGATTGTTATATATCATTTATCTTTCAAACTTGGAACCTATATATGTAGATATCATTGCATCCATGAAGTCTTAACTTGGTAACATGATTAAACGGCTATAATTGTCTTACTGCATTCTTATAATGTTGAAATCATCTCTGTGACACAATTGATAACTGTATTGCTAATTGAATGAATCTGCCTATTGCTTAATTCATTGCTTAGATCATGTTGTTAACCATGCTTGATTATGTAACTGAGTATGAGCACACCCATGATATTGTTTACACCTTGACATGCTTGCTACATATATATTGATTTACCCAACATGGTACCGTATATTGCTTGACTTGACCTGATGTACCATGACCTGACCCATTACCTGATCTTGTGTCTAATGCCAACAAACCTGACATGTAGTCCTCATGGACCGTTCCTGTTGTCTATCCAGACAAACCTGTTTACCTGATCCTGCGTTGGCATTAGTTTCTTGATTACGAGATACCTGACTTGACTTACACATATAACTTGGAGGTATGGGGAAATCAAAGGTGAAACCTGACTTATAACTCAACAGTTCGCTACCTGTTCTGATCAGTTTTAGGCTAGGCCAGCCTTGGAATGATGATGCTGACATCATTCACGTGTACACATTCCTGTTTGGTGCCTAGCGGCATGTCTCGGTTTCAGCCCGAGAATATTGAGGCCGTGGTCCCGGGTATGTACGGGATACTTTTGAGTTACACATTCCTATTTGGTGTCTAGCGGCATGTCTCGGTTTCAGCCCGAGAATATTGGGGCCGTGGTCCCGGGTATGTACGGGATACTATTGAGTTACATCGATGATTCATCAATTTGGTTTCAAAGACTGTAGAATAAAGAACCTGATAGAACAGTCCAGTTTACCCACTGCACACTACCCTGCACTGCCCTGATTCATATTCTTGTTACCCTTGCTTTATTCATGTTTATATTCGCATTGCCTGTTTATTATGTTATTACTTGATGACTTGACGCGCTGACGTCTGGGTTTTGCATGGCCCAGATTCTGTACCGCTGTCGCAGTCCGAGCAGGAGTACTTCAGCCGACAGGCTGAGCAGTGAGTGTCGGCAGTAGTTAGTTTTCTTTCCTGCATTTATTTCCTGATGTGAGCCCGTATTATGGGACATACATTCCAGTTATCTTGTATTGGATCTTTCGCTTCCGCATTTATTTATTCTTGACTCATGTTATCTTGGATTATGGACATGTTTAGATATTTTTATTTTGTTCTCGATATCTCTACAGCCGTAATGTGACTGTGGATGGATACTTCTTACCCACAGGTAGCATGGTTGGCTATGTCACGTGCCCATTTTAGCGTACTCTGGAAAGCGGGGCGTGACAATTTCCATCCACATAGGGTTGGTTTGTTGGCGTGTACTTATTTTGATACCCTTGAATCCGTCAGGATATAAAACCATGGTTGTAAAAAAATTTACATCACATTCAAATGATTGATATCAAATAAAGCTCAATTACCAAAAACAACCATAAAGTTTTCACCTTTTTCAAATAACTACCCTAAAGTTTAAAAATCGAGGATAACTACTTTTTTGACGGTGACACGTCAGCAGGTGTTAAGTTGCGGTTATATGTCGACAGCTTCAAGCTCCGACGTGAGACCAATTTATATGTGTAGCTTCCGAGCAAAATTTGTAAGTCTAAAACGTCCAAAAACCTTGGTTGACCATTTTGGGGATTCCCTAGATGGTCTGCCGCTGATTGTTGTGGGTTTGTGGATTAGGTGAAGAAAAAGCATCTGCGAGCAATAGTCACTGAAAATGAAGAAATTAATGAAGTAGATCAGCATGAGTGGGAAGTGAAGGCGAAAAATGAGAATTTGGAGACTTTTTCGTTTATTCTGTTTTTTTTCCTGGTTTTTTGGGTATTTTTATTGGATTTCTTCTTCGGAGGTTCTAATCTGCAAGGAGTAACCGTGTAAAAAGTTTATTTTTATGTCATGAATAGAGAAGTATATAATGTAATCGATTATGGTTTGTAATTTTTTTTCTGAATGGAGATGTGTATAAAGTAATCGATTACATAAAGAATGTTTGTGAAAACTATAAGCTTTTTTGTATACAATGGATTAAAATCCTTAGAAAATTTTGTCTGAAATTTTATGTTCAGAATAAACTTTAAAGTGCAATTAATATTCAAATAACTACTTAACAAGTTTAGATAATGTTCACATAAATACTTAACATGCTTAGATAATGTTCAGAAAAATACCCTGAAGGTTTGGTTAATGTTCAAAAAACTATCCTGAAGGTTTGGTTAATATCCACAAAATCCCAACCAACTTTACAAAATTTCAATAAACTAGCAGATATGAACAACAATGAGCAGATTTCTCATCATATGTAAGTTCTCAGAAATTTAACCATACAAATGACAATATAAACATAACTGATAACATTTAAATATAAATATAAGAAGTGTTCAGAAATTTAACCATACATTTATACATAAACATAGAAAGTTTTCAAAACTTTAACCACACAACTGATAACATAATACGACAGAAAATAGAGATCTGTTACAACTTGTCATCGATGTTAACACACAAACAACAAAACATAAGATAACTAAACATAAAAGTAGTCATAGTTAACACAGAAATAACAAGCAAAACTTTGGGTAGGTTTTAGATAGCTAACTATAAGAGTCATGGTAACATCAATTCATGTTGTTTCTCACACCTGAGCTTTGAGAGCCTAACTAAACATTGTTTTCACCTCGAGCAACTTCCCTCCCACTAGCAGTTATTCCTTGACTCTTTACATTATTCTTAACAAGTTCACTTACACTTCCCAAACACTCTCCTCCAGACTGAGATTTTCCTCCTCTTCTGCCACCTCTTGATCCCCTTTCAGCTCCTATTTTAGCATGGGCCTCTACCTTTCCACCACTAGCAGCTATTGCACTTTTAGAATATGTTTTTGGTCTGGCACCTTTAGACTGTTGGATATGTATGTCTTAGAGGCATGTTCACCGTCGAAAATCGGACTGAGACGCGGAAAGCACGTCTAGCCTGAATCTAGGGACAAATGCATAAGTTTGATCCATCCACCTCTTCGAAAATACCAAGTTGATTTATGGCACCGTATATCGGAGGTTTGGACAGATGAGACCGATGTAAATGACTTCATATTCCCTCTCACGGATGAGAGGTTTATTGATTGTGGGGACATTTTTTCCTACAGGCGCAAGCCCCTGCAGCTAATTACGTTATCACAAAAATAAAAAAATTCTGCACTCCAGATCTATTCTTTCATGTGTTGTGTTTTAGTTTATTTTAGGTTGACCTTGTATAGTATATCAAAACTAATTTATGTCGTCGCCCGTTGGGCGTGGATTAGTCCAAATCCGTACATATTATATTTGGGTGTTTTAGGTCCATATCGGTATCCTAGTTTACCAACGGAAATGA
The DNA here is from genome assembly GCA_030015575.1 of Agapanthus africanus. Lineage (NCBI taxonomy): Eukaryota > Viridiplantae > Streptophyta > Magnoliopsida > Asparagales > Amaryllidaceae > Agapanthus > Agapanthus africanus. The sequence goes on along the minus strand of CM057337.1, from coordinate 63,470,424 downwards.
ACTTAGCTCGTATTTTTCATATCTATGAGGTTTGTCAGTTCAAAGGATACTTGAGTTTATCTAAATATCGTTGGTCTTGTTTTAGACTAAGATGAACTTGGATATTGTATGCATATAGGCTCAAATGACCATAATCAGTGAAGCTAAAGCTTCAAGACTTAGCTGGTTTGGGGCTAATGGTGAGTCTATTTGACACCCAAGTATATGTCTGGAGCACAAAGGATTGGAGCATCGGTTCGGCTTAAGCCGACTTGGTGTATATGGTCTTTAGCACATGGTTACGTAGGTATCACGTGTCGCGGCTGGGTGATTTTAGCGCATGGTTACATAGATATCATGTAACGTGGCTGGCTGATCTTGGTACATGGTCATGTAGATATCACGTGGCGCAGCTGGGTGTTTTTTGGCATGGCTTGTCAACTTGGCGCATGCCCACATGTATATCACATGGCGCATCCATTTCTAGCGATGGTGCCATCTACAGGGCACGTGGGACACAACACTTGGGGTTTTGCAGAGATCATAAGTTTCTTGAAGCTTAAGCTTTTGTTTTAATGGTCTGTTTGGCCATTAAAACCTTAAAGATCAATGTTTTATGATCTTGGATTTTGTTTTTTGTTCAAGATATGAACTGGGGTATTTTCAAGGTGTAAACTTCAATTTTTTTGTTGTGTGATGATCTTCAAGGCTCTGATATTTTTCATCATTTTGAGTGAGGGATTCTTAAACTTTTCCCCAAACTCTAGATCTTAAGATCAAAAATCCCTTTATGAAAGCATAAGTTTTCAACAAGGAGGTGTTTGACTTAAGGATCTATGATCCATAGAAAGAACTTAAGTTCTTATTTAATGGTTAACCTTCTTTCTATTAGAGATTGATCTCCTTACCTCGAGTTTTGGGAGGAGGAAGATGAAAAAATTGTTTTAGGAGGAGGAAGATGAAAAAATTGCAGAGGTGACTTTAGGTCTTGATTTTTGATTGATCTCAAGTTTATGGAAGGTCTCTCTACCTCGATGCCTTTACCCCCTTTCCTATTTATAGAAAGGGGATGGTTAGGAAAGTAGAGAAGATATCTCATATTGATATTAAGATCAACCGAGATACTTAAGTATCGTTGGATCTCTGATCCAAGGGCCTCTGTTAACAGAATTGATATTTTTATTGTTTTAGAAAAATATATAGAAGATTTCTTATTAACAAGTCATATATCTTTCTATTTATGAAAGATAATGGAAATTAATTTCCCCAAAAAAGTTTAAGCTTTAATGAAATGGGTGCTTCAAAGCTTAGCGCCACGTACATTGGAAGTGGTGCAGCGCCGGATAGGTATTGACACTTGTTTGCGCCAATAGGTATTGATTCCATTTGAGCCGATAAGGCCTTAGCGCTGCCTGCTCCAAAGTGGCCTTAGCGCTGCCCTAGCCGGCATGGAACTTAAGCTCTGAGCCGATTATTTGGGTGGGAACAAGGCCATTATTGTATTGGATGCTGGCGGTATGTATGTACAGGCCAGTCTTGCTCTATATGATGGTATGTTATTTGGTTTATTTTTATCTTAACATATGTATATGTTTTACTTATTATTATATATCACTAATACATGTTGATAAAGCCCGCAGGATCCTTACTTGACTACCAGCATTATGGTAGAACTCATACTGGGGGCTGGATAGTCCATAAGCACATCATTAAACGTCCCTGGTCGTAGGAGTATCGAGACTGGACATCGATATTCCAGAGTATATTAGTGTACACGCTTCTTGTCCCCGAAAGGGGGATGGCTGGTCCCACAGCCATTGGTGTACGGCACCAAAGATTGTATATAAGTACTGCTCATTGGAGAATGAGTTACACTAGACGGACTCACCGAGAACTCCTAGATGGTATTATACCTATCTTCAAATAGCAGTTCCCTGGTGACATGAGTACATGATGCTGGGTTCCCTAGATCGCCTCTGGGTTTCGGGAGGTATCGACCATGCCATTTTAAAAAAATTGGCATGCTAAAGAACCCTAACCTAGAATCTTAACTAGAGAATTAGACGAAACAAGAATCTAAACACCACCCTTTTTCTCCAAGATCCAACTAACAGAGAGGAGGAGGAAGGAGACCCATCTCCAAATATCCCACTTTGGAAGGATCCGAGACTCAAGAGAGAATTCAAGGCTCAAGGGAGAAGGAAAGGGCCACCTTTCATCATCTCCGAAAATCTTTATGGAGTTTAACTCCAAATAAGAATATCTTCTTTAGGAGTTAAACTCCTCTAAATTCCAAAAGAAGAAAAAAAATAATAAAAATTCTTCTTTTTCTAGGAGTTTAACTTCAAAGTCCTTTAGGAGTTCAACTCCAAGCCCAGGGGCTGAACCCCTTCTTTCGCTGGTGTTTCTAGTGGTCGCGTGCCGCGTATGTGACCTGCTGGCGTCCAGCAGCAGCGCACGTGACCCACTAGCGTTCAGGGCCGTACACCACGCATGCGTTCCATTGGCACCCAGTGGCCATGCGCAGGTCACGTGACCCGCTGGCGTCCAGCGGTCACGTGTTATCACACGCGTCCTTAGGACGCTCCTCACATCTCTTTTTCCCACACGTTCCACACTCAAAATACTTCACCCTTTAAAAAAAACTAATGGGACGCTACCCCGTAAAGGGGCTGCTAGCTCCCTTGACCCCCTAGCCTGCTATCCGGGTAGCGGGACCCCCGTAAACTCTGTGAGGCTCCTGATACGTCCAAAGCATCTTCAAAACACAACACATGCATACTGCATATTGAGTTCGCATGACCAGTTTGACCCGTTAATTGGAGGTTCTCTCGCTCCAAAGGCGAAGGGTAATTAATGGCAGTTTAGTTCGTAGCTGCCGAAGATTTGGATCCCCATAATCAATAAACCCCGGCCTGCCTCAGGCAAGAGGGATTTGTGCATGCCTAACAAGCACGCGCATTCCCATCTCAATGGGGTGACGAAAAACACCTCACAGATTCTGGCACGCCCAGTGGGACCTTTTCTCTCCTCCCATATTTCAGATTAAACATTCATGCGAACTCAATCAATATATATATATATATATATATATATATATATATATCGATTGCCTGTACTGAAATCATGCTTCTTTGTGCAGGATAACAACTTTCCAATCACAATTTTTAAATTCAACGAGAATGTCTCCAAGTACCGGTTCGATCTTTGAGGCAATTCTGATCCCGTACGTGGTCAAGATCAATGCTCGCAAGGTTCTTCCCACAAGCCTCGGCAGTAGGAGGAACCGTCCCGCCAATTTGGTTCCATCATCATCTACCTTACTGGAAGCGCTCATCTGGCGTAAATTCTAGCAAACTAAGTGGCCAAACCGGTCTCAAGGGGCAAGAGGCCGAACGTTGAGATCGCCAAGGCACCACAACCCAAATGTAAGACGATGTCCGAACGACTTTCTAGTGCTTTAGCTGGGGGAAAGACTGCCGGAACAAAAGGCATCATTAAACGTCGTAGACAAGCTCAAACGCCGACGCGGACAAGTGCACAATCAAGCATATCTCCAATGCTCTCCATCGCTGGGCCTGCGGCGTCTTCCCAACGTGCTGAAACCATCCAAGTGCTCAAAATAGAAAAGTTGAGACAAAAGCGGCTCAGATATAGAACCAATAAGAGCGCCAAGACTCCGGCCAAGTGGAATTTTGTGAGGTTCCAAGAACAGGGTTACCCCATGATGACAGCTGAATCGGTTGTAAAAGTCATCAATTCATTCAATTCTCTGAAGTGGGTTCAGAAAAACGTCATGACCGCAAAAATTAAGAAGACAACAATCTGAACAATGCTACAAAAAGATATGTCCCAGCCCCACATAGAAAGTATGACACCGTCTCTTCAAGAATCTATCAGGCTCTCTGTGCCACACGTAATCAATGGGGAAAAACCAGGAAAAAAGCGCCAGCACAACTCAAGAACCCGGTCAGGCCATCCTTCTTCAATCGATTGTCCGCTACTGAAACAGAAGGGCCACGACAACAGTCCTTAAAATCAGTTACCAATTATGAAAATACGACCGTATATGTTATCCACACGGTCTACATGGCGGGCACGTGTCCCAGCGACAACCTGCAAAGCAAAAGTAAGGTTGGGTCCGCCACATTCCAAGTCCAATCTAGCTTGAATGTGGTTTCCACTTCCTAAGATCAGTCGTCTCTGCATGACGATGAAAACCCTCTTGATGAGGCCAATAGGCAGAAATACCCCTCGGTCAATGTGGAGTCAAGCTCGGACAGCGAGAAAGAACCGATCTTCCGTCCCAGGGATGCAAAGCAGGAGCTGCTTCAAGAGCTTCGAAAATATCTCAGAAGCGAAGATAAAAAGATGGCCAAACTTTACTTAAAAATTGATGACTTGACGAAGGTCGTGATGCAGCTCATGGCTCAAGTTGCTCGACACTCTCTATCAAGCGCAAGTCTCTATTCATGAGTCAGGCGATAATGACCCAAAGAGACCAATGCTTATCCCTTTAGGTCCAAGTATGGGTGAGTCGCACGAAAGCCGGACGCACTCCACTTCTGGGGATGCCTCTATCCCGCCAACACATGATCGGATAATAGATTTGATCACCAGCAAGGCTAAAATATTGGTGGCTGATGCTGAAGCTCAGAAAGAAATTGACAGTAGTAGGCAGTCATATCCCGCATAGTACGATCTGATCGAGTTTCCCAGCGGCTACGTTATTCCTAAGTTCGGAAGATTTGATGGGACAGGAAAAGCGAATCAGCACGTTGCTCACTTTAAAGCGTCGTGCGGAAACACAGGCGGCAATAATACGCTTCTTCTCCGCCAGTTTGTCAACAGCTTGACCAGTGTCGCTTTCGACTGATACGCAAGCATACCAGACGGGTCCGTCCCTACTTTCGTCTAAATGAAATCTCTGTTTCGGCAAAAATTCATGAGTGTCAGTGATAAAATCTCCATTGCTGACCTTATGAGGACCAAGCCAAGATTGAACGAAAGCAACACGGGCTTTATCGCCTGATGGCGTAATCTCACGGTCAAATGTGAACCGACGCTGGAGCAGGACCAGTCTGTCAGCCTTCTTATTGGGAACCTCAGCAATTGGATAGTCCCATTTCTATATACTGCGGGCCTCAAAAAGTTTTAAGAGCTAACCAAGAGAGTTCAAATATTATAACGCTCGAAGAAAGAGTCTGCCCCGGACTCTCAGAGTGATAAGCTTTGAAAGAACCGAAAGGACGACAACCGTGAAAGAGGGAATTTCAATAATACCAATGCCTTCAATTCATCTGACAATGAATACAAGCAAAAAGCGAGCGGACAAAAAAAGGACCGGTCTCGAAAGCCAGTGCAAGGAGGAGAAGGGCCTTCACTATAGGAGAAAAAGAACAAACTCTACTCTTTCAGAAAGGACAACGTCCGGAAGATATTCAAAGATGCTTTTAAACAACGATCTACAATTTCCGGAGTCAAAGAGACCTCACGAAGAAAAAATGTTCGCCAATCCCCTGTATTACCCATACCATTGAGTAGTGAGCCATGCGATCGAGGATTGCTATATTTTCAAAGACTGCATCGAGAAGCAGTACAAGACCCGAGTGATCAAGTTGTCTAAGAGTTTATTGGTGAACAATCAAGCAGCAACCACCAACTTTATACAGACACAAGCTCAAGCCATCTAGGTGCAACCCCGAGAAATGAAATTGACCCACCACAGCCTCCGTGGAGCATGCGCATATCTAATAAGACGAAGAAGATTCTAAAGCTACTTCAGAAAGAGCCCAGAACAAAATGGGAGAGGCAGAAGGAGCCCACCATTCCAGTTATCAATTCGGCTTGATCAGGCTCAAAATCCAAAAAGCTTAAGAAGAAGAAAGGTGCGGCTCGACACGAAAAAGAGTCTGCGGGGAGATCGACCATTCAAAAATATATCGATTCCCTCGAAGACTATGAACAAAAGGAAAGAACTCTAATTCAATTGAAAGAGTACTTCCCCGTAGAAGCGGCTGAGATTCTGGAGGAGTTAAAAGAAGGCTCTGATGATGAGATTCCTATAGTGACCTGTTACATCATCTACCTTGGTAGCAACTCTGAGGAAGAGCTCTGTTTTCCTAAATAGGACGAGGAGCTTGCCTCAAAGGCCAATCAAATCCAGCTCAAAGGCAACAAGATTCTACCGCCGAAGCAAGGAAACACCCCAAAAGAGAAGGAAAAATATGTCGCTAATGAAGAAAATAGCATAAAGATGACTCATGAAGATTCGAGTTCTTCTCCGGTAGATTATAATATCTTGTCTCACCTCCGAAAGCTTCCGTCTCTCTTAAGCATCTATGATGCTCTGGTCTTATCTAAGGAGCTCAGAGATGTTCTAATTCATGCCCTGCAAAACCCCGAGCGATATCAGGCTCGTTTCACGGAAATTAGTATGAAAGAGGCTCGGTACACTCTGCATACAGCTGCGGTCACATTTAAGGATGAAGACCTATTACTGGGAACAACTGAGCACAGCCGACCGCTTTACATAACAGGGTACAACAACTGAGATTGGACTAATCACATATTGATACGGGGTCCTTAGTGAGCATCATGAACTTACGGACTCTGAAAAGTTTGCTAATGGACATCCGACACTTGTCAAGGGAAATGATAGTCATCTAAGGCTTCAATCAAAACTGCCAATAAGTTATGGGGTCCATAGCTCTCCAAATTAAATTTGGGGATCTACAAATCGAAGATAAAATATACATGATCGATGCCGACACGTCTTATGAGATTTTCCCGGGACGACCGTAGCTCTACGATTACAGCATCATTTCGTCAACTCTCCATTAATGCATGAAGTATACTAAAAATAGCGAAGAAAGATGTATTGACGGAGACATCCAGCCATTCGGTGTGCATGAAGTCCGATATGAAGATTCCTGGTACTTTGTGAACCCCCAAAATGCTGAGTCACAACTGATAGAGGACAGAATGGCCCTAAAACTCAAAAGCAAATCTGAGTCGGCTGTCACTTTCACTTTCAAAAGCAAAAACCCTCAAGTGCATCCGCATTTTGGTAGTGAAATTGATGAGTCCGACGTTGGAAGTCTGTCCTTCCATAAAACGCACCCCCATTTTGGTAGCGATACGGACGAGTCTGATATTGAAAGCCCATCCGGCAGCAAAATGCTTCTTTGTTTAGACAGCGACAATGATGAATCAGAGGAAGACGACCCGTCTTACAACAGCTGTGCAGATTCAGTTCTCATACAAAAAGCGAAGCTAAGAGAAACGTTCGAAGTTATAGAAGGATCCCTAGCCATCATAAGGGTGCCAGAGCAGATGTGCAAAGAGCTCGATACATTGTCAGTCTCCACCATGGACCAGCTGAAAACCTTTTACGTTCCCGAAAGAAAAAGTGGATAGAAGGGCATCCTGTTTTATGGGTAAAATCCTTTCGCGCACCCGAATGATTTGTCTATCATGTGTTTTCCCTATGAGAGAGGTATAAGAGCTATCCTCAACCCCAGATATTACATGCCCGAGATGCGGGAATATTTCAAAAAGTGTGGGTGATGGTTATATTAAACGGACTCCGAAACGAAGTTTTATGAAGGGCTATGGCCTCCGCCTCAGGTCCGAGAACTCATCGATGGAAGAATCCTAGATAGACAGGGCATAGGTTTCATTCAACTTGATGTCAATACATGCTATATGATCCATGTTGGTGAGGCCAGCGGAAAGTCAAATGATGACGACGAGCTAGCCGAGCCAGAAGAAGCCCCTCGAGAGCTCGAAGATAGCGGCCAGGCAACCTTCGATGAGCTAACCGAGGTTGATTTGTGAACGCCCGATAATCCAAGGCCGACCTACATCTGCTAACTTTTGTCAGAGGAAATGAAAGAACAGATAATCTCCCGACTACGGGAGTTCATCGACTACTTCGTGTAGACGTATAAAGAAATGCCTGGCCTCTCCTCTGAAGTGGCCGTGTATAAGCTGGCTATATCTCCTGATTCCAAGCCAGTCAAACAAGCTCCTCGAAGAATAAGAAGGGAGCTGGAAGAAAAGGTCATCAAGGAAACTAATAAACTAATTGATGCCGGCTTCATCAGAGAAGAGAAATATGCGGATTGGATCGCATGCATCCTCCTAGTGAAGAAAAATTGGCAGATCCAAGTTTGCGTTGATTTCAGGGACTTCAACAAGGCATGCCCTAAAGATGATTTTCCGCTTCCAGTCATGAAAATGATGGTCGATGACACCTCAAATTACGAGTTGTTCACTTGCATGGATGGTTCGTCTGAGTAAAATCAAATAAAAATGTTGCTTAAGGATGAGAAGTATACAGTATTTCGAACCCTGATAGGCATATACTGTTACAAAGTGATGTCGTTTGGACTGAAGAACGCAGGTACCACATATCAAATGGCAATGACCAAGATCTTTGACGACTTAATTCATAAAGTCATCGAATATTATGTTGATGATTTGGTCGTCAAGATTAAAGCCAAGGCCAATCACATCCAAGATCTCATGACCATTTTCCTCAGACTAAGAGAACACGATCTGAAGATTAATCCTCTAAAGAATGCTTTCAGTGTGTCGTCTAGGCTTCATAGTCTGGCATCGGGGGATCGAAGTTGACCTATCAAAGAAAAATGCCATCATGGAGATGCCTCCTCTAAAGAATCTGACACGGCTATGATCCTTTCAATACAAGCTCGCTTACATACGAAAGTTCATCTCGAACCTATCGGGAAGATGTAGGCCATTCTCAAAGCTCATGAAGAAATGACCTCCTTTTGTCTGGGATGTCGAATGTCAAGAAGCGTTCGAAAGTATCAAACAGTATTTGCTGCACCCTCCAGTACTTGCTGCTCCCATCCCAAAATAAATCACTGATTCTCTATACTATCACGCTAGATGAGTCACTCGGTGCGCTCATTACCCAGAATAATGAGGAGGGAAAAGAAAGTGCCCTCTACTACCTCAGTCGAACATTAGTCGAGGTGGAACATAACTATTCCCCGATCGAAAAGCAATGCATAGACCTAATATTCGCCGTAAAGAAGGTAAAGCACTACCTGCTCGCTCATCAGGTTATGCTGATCTCCAAGGTTGACCCTCTTAAACACTTAATGACCAAGGCAAGCCTGGCCGGCGGATTAGCAAGATGGGTTGTCATGCTGCTTGAGTTCGACATAATCTACACTCCTCAGAAAGCAGTAAAAAGGAAAGCCCTCGCCGACTTTCTGGCTGCTCATCCCATACCTGAAGGGTCACCATTAAATTATGAGTTACCCGACGAACAAGTGCTACATCTCGAAGATAATGAGCCTTGCAGGGAGCTCTACTTCGGTGGAGCCTCATCAATAAGGACCTGTAGCATCAAGCATTCCGGGGATAAAAGCAAGGATAGGATTGGTGTTCATCACGCCATCGAGAGGAACCCTATGACGTTCTTTCACTCTCACTGAGCCTCGCACAAATAACGAGGCTGGGTATGAAGCTTTGATAGCTGGACTGTAGCTCGCCATAGAAATGGAAATCCTTCGGCTACTTGTCTACGGCGATTCCCAGCTAGTCGTCAACTAAGTAAGCAGAAAATACAAGATATATAAATCCGAATTAGCTTGATACAGAGGCCGATTGGTGGAGCTCATGAAGTGTTTCATCCATATTGAACTGATAAGAGTTCCTAGGGTTGAACGGAAAATTCGACGTGCTCGCTCGCCTAGCTAAGGAGCTGGCTGATCCTGACATGGATGAAATTCTGATCATGGCCCGGCAAATTATGCCTCCAGTCTCTTTAAGAAAGTAAGAAAGCATAGAACAAGAGAACAATCCCGCCGAAGAAGTTTTGATCATTCAAGACGAGCCCAATTAGAGAGAGCCCTTCATAGAGCACCTCTGATATGACAAGCTGTCCAAAGAAAAATCTGTGAAGGTTCAGTTGAAGAAAAGAGCTCTTCGATACGTATTTATAAATAATATGCTATACCGTAGATCATACGACCAGCTCTGGCTCACGTGTGTGCCCTCGGCTGAAGCTTAAAAGGTCATGAAAGAAGTTCATTCATGTGTCTGCGGAGCTCACCAATCTGGTCCCAAAATACGGCTTCAAATCAAACGGCTTGGGTATTACTGGCCAATCATGATAAGGGATTACGAAGAGTATGCGAAGAAGTGTCATCTCTGCCAAATTCACGGTGACTTCATCCACAAGCATCCCAACCCGCTACATCCTACGATAGCGTCATGGCCTTTCGAAGTTTGGGGCACCGACATAGTTGGCCCGATCGATCCTCCGTCATCCAGAGGCCACCAATTCATATTAGCCGCAACTGATTACTTCTCCAGATTGGCTAAAACTATCCCACTAAAAGAAGTCAAGACAGAAGATATTCTGACATTCTTCCGGCATAATATTCTATACCGTTTCGGTACACTAAAAATAATAATTTCTGAAAACGGGCCTTCTTTTAAGAGCTTCAAAATCTTAAACTTCGCTACACAGCACAAGATAGACTGGAGATATTCCTCTATCTACAATCTAAGAGCCAAGGAGCTAGCTAAAGCCTTCAATAAAACTCTATCAAGCTCCTGAGAAAAAAGGCCTCAGCCAATAAGAAAGACTGGAATCTCAAGCTCCATAAGGTGTTGTGGGCATATCGTACTATGCACCGTACTCCAACTCAGTCCACTCCATACTCATTACTCTTCGGAGTGGAGGAAATTCTCTCTCTCGAAGTCGAAGTTCCAAGCCTAAGGATGGCCGTCCAGCACGGTTTGACGGAGGAAGAAAATGTCCTCTTTCGACTCGAAGAACTTGATGCCCTCGAAAAAAAGAGACTCACAGTATAGCAAAATATGGAGTTGTACCGAGCCTAGATGCACCGGCCTATGATAAAATGACCCGTCTCTGTGCTTTTAAGAAAGGCAAATTGGTGTTGGTGCTCAAAAGACCGATCATCCCCAATCAACATGCCAAGGGAAAACTCGAGCCAAACTGGGAAGGACCATACGTCATCGAGAAAGTGTTTGACAGAGGATCCTACCAGCTGATAAATGCCGCGAGAGAAAGGCCCATGCCACCCATTAATGGCCGGTATCTCAAAAAATACTACGCGTGAATACTCCAAGTCGCAGACGAATTGAGCACACCGGCCCTATGGTCTGGATCATACATCTTGTAAAACCATATACAATACACAGGGAAAAACGACCCCTATCTCTCCTAAGTCCTACCAGTGAGACTACATCTAAAGTTCTATCGGCGATGAAGCTCCACTAATATAAAAAAAACGGCATGTCCATAAGCAAAAGAGCACGGATGAAAACTCGAAAGGGCTCCATGAGTAAGAAGCAGCATGACTACCGACGAGTTTGTGAAAACCTGAAAGGACGCAAACTCGTGAAAACTTGACAAAAATACACTCGCAAAGTCCTTTCGACCTTATGAGGAGAATATCCCCATGTGGAATCCTTACAACTAACAAAAGAGCGATACACTTAGGAATCCTCATGATTCCTAAGGAGAATATACACCAGCGAGATCCTCTCAACTCGTAGGGAGAAAATACTTTTATGAGACACTTACGGCTCATAAAATTAAAAAGCCTTAAGTGATAGGGATCTAAACATGTCTCCTAAGCCATCTCTCCCTAATGGGCAATGGCAAATGATGAGTCGCTTCAGTGTTAGCGGTGCTGATGCTGACCCAAAACTCAAACCCCAGGTTTTCCCGAAGGCAAGTGATGATTCGCTCCTGGTACCATATTCCAGTATAGCGATACGGATGCCAAACCAAAAACAAAATCCATAAATTCTCTCATGGAAAATAATGAGTCACTCCTGGCACTACGCTTCAGTGTTAGCGGTGCTGATGCCGACCTAAAACTCAAACCCCAAGTTTTCCCAAAGGCAAATGATGAGTCGCTTCTGACACCACGCTTTAGTGTTAGCGGTGCTAATGTCGACCCAAAACTCAAACCCCAAGTTTTCCCAAAGGCAAATGATGAGTCGCTCCTGGCACTACGCTTCAGTGTTAGCGGTGCTGATGCCGACTCAAAAACCAAATCCCAAGTTCTCTCGGGGCAAATGATGAGTTTCTTCTGGCATTATTCCAGTGAAGCAATACTGATGCAAAACAAAATCTAAATTTCAAGTTCCTCTCAAATTCAAAAGTCTCGCCAAACAAGGCAGAAAACAAACAAATCAAATCAACATTCTACCCAGCAACGCTTCTAAGCTCAAAAGTCCCGTTGGACGAGTAAGGAACTCCAAAAACAAATAAAATCAACAAGTTAAATAAATTTTTGAAACATTTATCACATGGATAATTAATATGAACCATAGGATCTCCATCACTCCAAAGTAGCATAAAATATGAAATATAAACGATAAATGTGTATAAAAATATGCAATAAATTGCACCTATCAACTGGACAGTTCATGAACGGAGTTATCAACTATGTGTTTTGGGGATAACTCTTTATTGAGTATCCCATAGGTTATTCGTTTTCAGTATAGTAAGCGCGGTATTCATCACAGGTGTATAGATAATCACAAAGAAGAAGAGATCTGTTATTCCATACTTACGTTTTGCTCTTCTTTTCTTTCCACTCTAGACCTTGAATTTCTTGAGTGTCGTTGCATCCTTTTTGAGTAATTGGGCAGATGAGTTCTTGAATGATTTTTTTTGAGAAACGAGAATGATTTTGAGTTCTTAACCCTTCTTCTATGTACTAAGAGGGGGTTTTATAGTCTCATGGAGACTTATGATTATGGCCATGGATGTGGGCCACGTTTTGGAACGTGGGGCATGAAGTTCGCAGCTTTCACTTCATGGGTACCTTTCGCAGCGAGTGCCTTGGTGCGGCGGAGACCATTTCGCATGGCTCTTTAGTGGCGAAGGCCCTTGGTGTAGGTAGACGCTAGTGCTCACACTACAAACTAGCGGCTACGCGGAATACAAAAAAATTCGAAACCTTAGCACGAACTACTACAACCTAAAATCGAATTCAAACACTAAACTAGAAACTACATGAAGGAGTTTAGCTACTAGGTTAGTGATAAAAACCTTTGTAATCATTTCCTTCGTCTTATTTCCCACTTTCTTAGCTCCTAGGTTGTCAGGAATGAGCTTAGGAGTCGGTCTTCCTTGCTGAAGATGATCCACCTCGAAGGAAACCTAGCTAAGGCTCTAGCTTCACAAGTAAAGCAACTAGTGATCAAAACTTTCTAAGAATTGATCACTAGGATTGATATAGTGGCTAATCTCTAAAGTTTCTCTCATAATCCTTTTCCAAACTCAACTTAGGAAAAACCAAGAGGGAAGGAAGAAGAAACATGGGTGAAGTTTAACAAGCATGGTAACTAAAGAATAATATCCTTCATCCTCATTCTTTTCTTTCTCTCTATTCCTTTTCTTTTATGAATGAGTGGGTTGTGACTCACCATAGTGAGTCACAAGCCCACACCATTCATAAATTTTCAAGAAGAGAGGAGAAGAAAAGAGAGGCCACCTCATTGTACACATATACATATGTATGTGTATATATATAAATATATACAAATACACTAATACAAGTATATGCTACAAATACATACATCCATATTCATATCAAAATACGAATACCGTATTCGTATAAAATACGAATACCCATATTTGTATAAAATACAAATACCCGTATTTGAACTAATGATACAAATACCTGTATTAATATCAAGACACAAATACTCATATTCGTATAAATACGGTATTTTGTCAAAATACGAATACCGAAAAGAGAGATACTAAAAGAGATATATAATACTAGCTCGCATTTAATCCAAAATTTGATAACCTGGCTATCTTTCAAATCGGCTAGTATTTAAAAAATGTCCGATTAAAAGCACGTATACAAAAACATGTGTTTTAATCAAACCTGAGGACGTATCAAAATACGTACACTACATCGTTTCGCCCGAGCTGGGAAACCCTTTGTGTGGGACTCTAAAAACTCGATAATACACTGGCAATAGGTTTAACCACAAGCACGTTAGTGGCACTAGCTATGCGTAATGGCTACCCAAGTATTGAACGAAAGGAAGGCCGACTTGCAAACTTGTCTGTATCCCTACTGAGCCTGAAAGTGACAGTCTCCGTATAGTCTGGTATGTTCGTCTAAGTGTATCGCATATCGGGTCTAGGGGATGGATAAAGTCAGACCTCTAATAACGCGATAAGTCATGTCGGTGTGAAGCCTATCACCCACTGAGAAACTACTGATCCAAATCGGTAATTCTCATCCACCTTTTCCAAGGATTTCTGGTGATGGCCACCAGTATACAGCGCGACATCTGTCCCCAATACCGGGAGAGACAAATCCCTGACGATCTGCTCACTTCCTCTATGTGACTCAGGATTGTACCCAACTAAAACATGTTTGCATGATCCAGTAGAGCCGTGGTAGGGTAATAATCAAAGCACGGTGGGAACTCACACAAAACAAATGATGATCTCTGGTTGACAGACTAATCTGTACTCATGTCACCAGAGAACTACTACCTGACACTATGTATAATACCATCTAGCATGTTCCCTGCGAGTCCGTCCAGTGTAACTCATAACCCAATGAGCATATGTATACTATCTTTGGTGACTAACTAACACCAATGGCTGTTAGACCAGCCATCGCTCCTTGTCAGGATCAAGAAACGTATACACTAGTCTACTCTGGAATATCGATGCCCAGTCTCGATATTCCCGCGACTAAGGACATTTAAGGATTTGCTTATAGCCTACCCAGTTCTCACAAGTGTGATCGCCACAATAACTCTGGTAGTCAAGTATGAATCCTAAGGGCTTTATCAACATATAATAGTGATCTGTAATACCACATAATATATGTACATGATGATAGAGATAAACCAGATAGTATACTATCATCTCGAGTAAGACTGCTTTACCCATATAGGTCCTCCTTCAATCATCATAATCGCCTGCCTGTGAATACAATAATTGCCTTGTGGGTACTATAACCAACACTTGGCGCATGCCTTAGCAGTGGCGGAGGCCTTTACTCATGGTCCCTTGGTGGCGGAGGCCCTTGGTGCATGCTCTTGGCACGGTGGAGGCCCTTATGCAAGATTTGATAGCGACGGAGACCCTTGGCACATACCTTAGCAGTAGCGGAGACCCTTGCACATGGTTGTTTAATGGTGGAGACCCTTGACGCATGCCCTTAGCCTGGCGGAGGCCCTTTCGCAAGCTTTGATAGCGGTAAAGACCCTTGGGGCATGCCCTAGCTGTAGCGGGGGCCCTTGTTTGACTCTTTCATGATTCTTCATACTTGTTTGAACCGTTTTCTCTCTTTTTGTGGCGTTTTCTCAGTCAACACTTAAGAAGCGCTCGATCTTAAATGCTATACAACATTTGGTATGCTAGGGTTTAAGTGCTTTCCTTATAAATTAACATGGGTTGATCTTCTTCTTCATTTGCAAAGGAAAGAACGATGGCTTGCAATTGCCTACACGCTCCTCGTCGGCATTGGGAAGTGCCCACCAAAGAAATAATCTCTTGCTTCGCTGCATGTCTGGTGCCTGATTTCATAAACGAGCTGGTACATGAGCTCATAAACCGTGAGGGGTCTCCTATGCCAATAGGCTCTATTTGGCTCCGGAACGTGTTCCTCTCCATCTTTGACGCGATCCCTCCTCATCCGACAGAGATGACTCTGGCGATGTTCAATGCCGTAGAGGATAAGATAGATGCTATTCGAGAAGCGCATCTGATCATGAAGCTGATGAGGGACTGCACCGTTCATCTTCTGGGCCAGATACACGCTCAACGGGCCATCATGTTTTCTTTTGACCGTGGCTGTGGCGATGACATGTGGGGTGAAACCCTTCGCGAGAGCCATCGCTATAACATGGTGGAGGCGGCCGAGCGACAGCTTCAGAACACTGAAATTTTCTTTGTTCATCCCTGTAACTCGGATCCCGAGTTCGGTGATCTTTTTGTATGGCCAGAGATGGATGTATGAAAAAAATTATTGTTTTGAATAAATGAAACTTGTTTTGTCTTTGTTCAGTAAAATTTTCGCATCAAACAGCCCCTTTATTCATTTTTTTAGCTTAATCATAGCAACTTCATGATCAAAAACCTTTGTAGTACAAGCAGCCTCCAACAACAGATTTTTTGGCTTCACCCGCTTAAACTTGAGAACAAAATTATCATAAATGTGTCTCACACGGAATCTCATGAATGTTGATGGTACCAAGTCCTTCAAGCTCTCAACCAACCCCTATATAGAAATAACATACCATTTAGATATAACATACTTAAGTAAAATACATATCTAAGGCCTTTTTCCTATCACTTATAAACGTCCATCCCCTCATATTTGCAACTTCAATTGATTCCATGAGGTGTTAAAAACCAGGTCCAATTCTATAACAATTGCAATTAAATATTCTTAATAAACAATGAACTTTAAAGGATAACAAAAAAACATTAGAAGTGGGAAAATTACCTCTTTATTTTCATATTCCATCACTGCATAGGCAATAGAAAACATTTGGTTGTTGAGATCTCTTGAGACAGCACTGAGCAATTAGCCACCAAAAGTGCCTTTCAAGTGAAATCCATCTAAGCCAGTAATTGGTCTACACTCATTCATCAAACCTTTCATACAAGCTGAAAAACAAATGAAAATTCTATAGAAACCAATTGCACCTTCCACTCCTATCAACTGTTTGGTTTTTATGACAACCAGTGCTATCAGGTTTTTCTCCAAAAGAACAACTGCGTAATCCCTAAGCTTGGCAAACCGCTCCAAATGCTTACCTTCAATCTCATCCAATGCTATTCTCTTGGCTCGAGAGCAACAAGATCGACTGATATCTAGTACTGTACTTTTGAAGACCTCCTATCTCATACTTGGATTGATCTTGAAGTTCTCTAAGAATTTTGTTGCCAGCCACCTTGTTGTAACTTGCCTGTTAATTATGGCTCTAGTGTAGATGTGCTCCCCTTACATATATTTGATCCTGAAAGCACTTTGATCTTAATTCCAGCTGGCATAGACCCTATAATCACAACTTTCATCTTTACAGCCAAATACTACTCTTTTCCCTTCATTTTTTTATCCATCTTAGATCAAACCACTTGTCTATAGATTAATCTCTCATTAAATCTCTAAACTGGTCTGAACTTTCAAATTCCAGACCTACCTCAAGTACAAAAATTTTTAAGTCTGCTTTCTCATTGAATATTGAAAACTTTGGTCTACTACTCATATCCTCCTCTTCTAAGCATACAGGTAAGTGTAAGGAATCTGAGTTTTCATGCTCAGAAACCAATTCTTTGACTTGATCAATTTCACCCAGATCAATATCTTCATTATTGCTCCTCTGCATATGTGGCCTACCACCTTTATTGGGCTGCACTTTCATGCTACCATCTTCTTGCACATGCTATTCAGGATTTTCAACATCCATATTCTCTTCTTCATCTGACAAGTAATCATCATCATTAGAATCTTCATCAGGGTCTCCAAACAATTCCTTGTGAGCAACATAATATTGGTCCTCATCATCATCACTAGTGCTATTCTCATCCCCATCCTCATCATCATCACTTGTGCTATTCTCATCCCCGTATCCATACTCATCATCATCACTGGTGCTCCCAGGAGCCTTGATCGGTTTTTTCTTCCTTGCATATTCAGTTATAGCTTTCATATGCAGCTATCTTACTCTTTCTAATACATCATATATACTTGATACTGCCTCAACTTTCTTCTTCTTCTTCTATACACTCCTCCTTTTTCTTGCTTAATGTTTCCAATTTCCTTCACAGATTTACATGTAGCAGCAGCTTCTTCTCCTCCCTACATTTTTTTTCTCTTTTAATCTTCACAATTTCCTTCACAGATTTTCCTTTAGCATCTTTTTCTTCTTCTTATTTCATCTTTCTTTCTTCCCTCATCTGATTATATTATTCTCTGATAATATTTAAACCCGCATCTATTCTTTGAGCTATTTCTTTATCTTTTTTGATTGTTTCTTCTTTGATAGCTTGCCTTTGTTTCAGAAGTTCAACACTTGTACTTTTCAATTCGACTTCCTTCTTCCTCCTTGCAATATCTTCTTCTTTATTGCAGATAACATATTTTTGTTTCATAAGTTCATCACTTTTACTCTTCAATTCATCTCCCTTTTTCTTTTTTGCAACTTCTTCTCCTTCATTGCAGCTAGTATAACTTTGTTTCATAAGTTCATCACTTTCACTCTTCAATTCATCTCCCCTCATTTTAGTTACAACTTCTTCTTCTTCATTGCAGCTAGCATGACTTTTTTTCATAAGTTCATCATTTGCACTCTTCAATTCATCTCCCTTCTGCTTCCTTGTAACTTCTTCTTCTTCATTGCAACTAGCACCTTCCCCGGCTTTCTTCTTCAATATAAACTCAATTACTTTATTTCTTTTGTTGTTGTATGCTTCTTTTCCAGTATACAACCTTTGTTTAACTTCTTTTCTTCTTCTAGCCGATTCCTCCTTCTTTTCTTTGCTGCTGCTTCTCTCCCCTTCTTTGCAGCTTCTTCTTTTTCTTTCTTCTTGTTTAAAGTTTCAACCCTTACTCTTTTTTTGATGGCTTCTTCTTCCATTATTATGTGGTCTGCAACTTTAGTATTCTTCTGTGTTGCTATTACCGCTGCTATTTCCTTTTCTATCATCTTTCTTTGCTCTGAAACTTTATTTTTCTTTTGTGCTGCTATTGCTTCTTTTTTGCCGGCTTCACACCCTGTTTCTTCTACTTTTCTCCCCTCTGCATCATCAAACATTTTCTTAGTATACTTTTCACACTCTCTCCTTAGGGTTCCATCCTTGTTCTTAACATCTGCAATATTATTACACAACATTGTTAAGCATATTTATCAAAAAAAGAATAATCTCAATATGTGAAGAGATAACACTTACTTTCACATGTTTTCTTCTCAAGTGATTTCTTACTTGCCTTCTCCTCCTCAAATATTTCTATGTAAAGTTCCATAAAAGATGATTGATACTTCAACATCTCTATAACACCCTCATCACTATCAATCACAACAAGCCCTCTGACATAAGCACATTGGGAAGAAGCTGATAAACAACAAATCTTTCAACATTTCCTAACAATTTCTTCAACATACTCCTCAACTCTAATCATCCATTAAAGTAATAATTCTTGATGATGGTATAAGTTCCGCCTTCATATGACTTCCTATGTCCATTCATTCTCAATAACCGCCATGACAAACTCCTATATGAATGATCAATTGTCTGTAAATGGAATTTAATATAATATAATAGCTAATTTATAAATAAAATGAACATTATACCATAATATATGTAAATATAACAACTCATAGGAAATAGAGATGGACCACTAATAAAATATTCATTAACATTGGGACCACTAATTAATCATAAAGGATTCTAATCAAGGATTCAATTATTAGGGATGGACAACTGCTATAATATACAACACAATAAAGAACAACTAAGAACATGCTAGAGGAAAGAATTCGCTTACATTGCACTGTAAGCTTCAAACGTTTGTCAAATTCGAAGTCTTCAATTTACCAAACTTCTCTTCGATCTACAAACTCATCTTCGAATTCAAAATCGACGCTGTGAAGAATTAATTTTGGGGCTCGATCATGAAATTAAGGATTCAGATCTTTGGGTTAGGGTGAAATAATTGAGATCGGGTTTGAGAAAGGAAAGCAAATGTGGGCTGGTGAAAGAAAAGTAAATGAGGATAGTGAATAATGGAAAAAACATTTATGGAAAAATCTGGGTGGAGACATATAAATATGAGGGTAGAAAGGTCTTTTTATTGTTGGGAATTAAAGATGTTACGTATCACCGTCAAAAAAGATAGTTATCCTTGATTATTAAATTTTAAGGTAGTTATTTGAAAAATGTGGAAACTTTAGGGTAGTTTTTGTTAATTAAGACTATTAAAAAACTAAAACACATCTACCAACAATATATAATATGATTTATATAGTTTATATTTTGCATGCAAATATAGTACAATCTCTATAATACTTTGCGTATACTTACAGCGAGAGGGGTTTGACACCTAGGCAACTGTACAGCGTCGCTCTTCGAAGAAATCTTATCTATGACATCCTCCATTATCAGGTCATGCACTGTTTTAGCCCAGTTCACATTCGTCACTATCGATAGCTCAATATAAGGAAAAGCGTCTCTAGGGATGGTTGGGGATATGACACACATCCAAAATAACGAAAGCTGATAAAAAAATCTGCAACACCACGAAATCATCAATCACTTTTGAAGATTTGTCCTTCACAGTCCCTTCTAAAGCAGTCTCCAAATATGTGATCAAAGTCCTTTCACCTTTCTCTATGTTAAAGTACTTTTTTCGAAGCAGGGTGATGAAATGGTTAAATAGGACATGTTCGCCGGAATTGGGCAAGCCGGTGTGCTGGCTAACCTATGTTGGATATGTATGCCCTAGAGGCCTGTATTGTATAGGATGCTAGGGACATGTATGTACAGGACAATCTTGCTCAGTTGTATAGTATACTATTTGAGTTGTCTTTATCTGATCATGTGTTTTTGTTTTTCTTGTTGCTTTATATTGCTTATACATGTTGATAAACACTCATTACAGTAGTATACTATTTTGGTTTGTCTTTATCTTAACATGTGCATATGTTTTACTCGATATCACATATGGCTGATACATGTTGATAAAGCCTATAGGATTTTGCTTGACTACCAGTGTTATGATGGCGGTCATACGTGTGGGGCTGGGTAGTCCATAAGCACATCTTTAAATGCCCTAAGGTGCAGGAGTATAGAGACCGGACATCGATATTCTAAAATAGACTTGTGTATACGTTTCTATACCCGCAACAGGGGGCGGTGGTTGGTCCCGCAGCCATTGGTGTGATCACCTAAGATTGTATACATGTGCTTACTAGGGGAGAGTATACTGGACGGACTTGCCGAGAACTTCTAGATGGTATTATACCTATCGTCAGATAGCGATTCTCAAGTGATATGAGTATACGTTAGTCTTTAGACCTAAGATCATCATTTGTCTCGTGTGAGTTCCCACTGTACTTAGATCACTACCCTACCATGGCTCAACTGAGTCATGCAAATAGGTTTTGGTTGGGTACAGTCCCGAGCCATATGGAGGCAATGAGCAATTGTCAGAGATTTGTCTCTCCCGGTATTGGGAGTCAATATCGCATTGTTTCCGATTGGCTAGAACGATAAGACCTTGGCCAAGATAGTTGAGATTTACTGATGGTTAGATCAGTAGTTTCTCTGATCAATTCTGAGCCATATCGACATGACTTATCAGGTCAGTAGGGGTCTGGCGTTTATCATCCCCCTAAACCCGGTATGCAATACTCTTAGACGAAGGGACTGGACTGTACGGAGATTGTCATGGATAGTCTCAGTAGAGGTTTGGATGAGCTTGCTCGTCGTCCTTCTTTTTGAAAGGTACCTGGGTAGCCGTTACGTACAGCTAGTATCGCTGACGTGCTTATGGTTAACCCACTGCCAGCGTACTGTCGAGTCTTTAGAGTCCCACATAGAGGGTTTTCCTGGTTCAGGCAAAACGATGTAGAGGCCGTATATTTATACGTGCAGGATTCCGATTAAATATGTGTACTAGTTACGCGAAATTTAATCGGACGGTTTGTGATACTAGAGAACTTAAGATTAAGCCAGTTTATTAAATCAAGTATTGATTTAATTCTAGTATCATATTATTGGATTTATTTATCTCTTTGTATTCGTATTTTTGGTATGAATACGGATATGTATATACGGTTAGTTATTCTTGTATTTATACAAGAATGCTTCTAGAAAGTGACACTTTATTATGTATTTTTTCTATTTATTAGAAACAGAAAATGAGTTGGAAGGGTGAGGTTGCTTCAATCATGGTGTGAAGCATGGCTATTATCTTTGGTTATTCATTTGTGAAAAATATTCAAGCACGGCTTGAATTTTTATTTGAAAAAAAATATTTTTGATTCTAGCCATTCTTCATTCATTCTAATCTAAGCCTTCTCTCTCCTCTCTAGAGCTCCATCTTCTTCCTCAAATACCAACCTTTCTCATGAGTTGAGAATCATGGGTTTTTTGAGATAAATAAATCCTATTAACAATTTTTACATTATCTAAATAACCTAAATTAGCAAACTAGGTTATTAAGTTACTTCATTTGTGAAGTGCTAGCTTGAACCACATTCCTTCGAGACGGATCATCTCGGATTGAGAAAGCCTTCAAGCAAGTTCTTTAGGACCTCAAGGAGCACAAGAAGGAAGGGCTTTGAAGACCTAAGGACATTTTTTTTTAGGTATAATCCCTTTTACATTGTAGATAACTCTTTGTAGTTTCCAGTTTAGGGTTATGGTTTGATTGCTTGGGGTTTTGTTAATTGTGCTTGCTCATAATTTGATTTTTATACATTCCGTCTCTCTACTTATATAGAGTGAGCACAAATAACAAACATGGTATCAGAACCACCCCATAACCCTTAACGAGCTTTTTATAATGCTTAAAATCTGCCTTTTTCGTCACGCAAAAACTGCTAACAAAAACAGCACCAAAATTTCAAGTTTTTAGATTTTTGCACTCCCCGCGAGCTAAAGGTATGGACCGAGAAGCCATGGGGTGTTGCGTGGGTAACCCGGGGGTCGCCTCAAAGGGATGAAGGTCGGGCCCAACCACCAAGGCCACCACGAGGTGGCCTTGGGGTGGGGACCCAAGCACTACCCTATAGGGGTAGTCTCGGGTCTGCTTGCCCTTGTGGGCCACCTCGTGGTGGCCCCCAGGGATGGGTACCCCTTAGCTCCCCAGACCCCAAAGAAACAGCTAATTTTTTGTACTTCGCTATCACGAAGGTTCGGGCGAGTTTCGAATTTGTTTCGACTCCCGGATTGACATAAAACGATGGAATTTTTAGACTTAGTGAACTGTTTCTTCCGATTTTGGGAAAACTTGCATTGTTTGCTATTTGTGAGTGAAATTTTATTATCGTAGTTTTCGTCACTTGCTTGTGTAATGCGTTTATGTGTTGTTTAACTTCTTCTAATCACTATACGTCGATTAGAAGAGGTTACACGCATCTTGTTTATATGTGATGATGCTCGTGATATCTTTGTGATGGTTTCGACGGATTGTCATGATGGATAACCTTTAGTGCAATGTTTATTATACAGTTTTGAATTCATTTGTATATTCATTATTATGGGGTGAGCATCCGACATGTGGACTGACGTTTCTGTCAGTTTGTATATTCTTTTATTAGGGCATTGTTCGCTTCAGAGCGTGTCGTGTGTTAAAAGGTTATGGTTCAATATCCGATATATCAGTTATGTTGAAAAGATAGCATGATTTGATTCTCAAGTTATAAAAATACCGCAAGTGCACGGTGCGTTGTAGTAATCCAGCAAGTACAGGTCGATTCACAGGGAATGGATATCACGATGTTCGTTTTGAGTTAAAAACAAATGAATTGAATTTGGTTTTTGTCATGTTTTTATAAATAGAATATGATGTAATAGGGAAAAGTGAAATTTACGGGATTGTTAGGCTAAGTTTTGGTAAATTGACTTATGGCATTATCCCCAACTCTCATTCTTGATTCAAACGGACATTTCTAGTTTCTACTTGAAATTGAAAAGTATGTCGTATCTAAACCGATTATAATGAATCGTTTAGGATACGATATCAAGTCGAAACAAATTGAAACTACAAAGTGCAAGGAATTTTGATGAAATGAGAATGAAACAAACTAAATGAAGTTAGCAAGTGTAGGACATGTGCTTTTGTGGCTACATACCCCATCTATCTAGTTCACTCCACTTAGTTAAATTTAACCCTCCTGTCTAGTTCAATCTTAATGTAACAAAAATGATATGTAAAGAAAGAATAAAATATGTCTTAAAAGTTGATTTGCAACCATTCAAAACAACATACCATATCAAGCAATAACACAATATATTGTAAACATTAAGGGATGAAATTCATTAAGTGCAAAGAATCAAGAATGAGGGGTTGGAAGGCAAGCCATTCATTAACCTACCTCACAATTGCCTAAGTAATAGAACTACTCACACATCATAGTAAAGAGAGCAAAAATAAACAAACAATACATGCGAAAATACAAGAATAGTAAAGAAAAGAATACAAGGAACCAACTAACATAAATGAAGCTTTATTGAAGTTGCAATCCCAAGTACAAGCTAATAAGTTCAAATACCTAAATCCGACCTTATAAGTTCACAAGAGAAGTTGCAAGATAAGAGAAAGGCAAAGAACTCAAACTATCACTAAAGCTACAAGGCACAACAAGTATTTTCAAAGTATGGAAATGTACATACTCTTTTCTCTCAAGATGATCTGCTATTTATAGATATTGTAAGAACAAAAGTTTTCTATAAAAGTGAGTTGAAGTGACCAAGATACGTGCTCAGAAGAAAATTGACACCATTTGGAGAAGTAGGGACCGCAATTTGCGGTTATTTTCAATAAAATTGCGACCAAGAAAAAGGTGGTGGGGCTCGTCTTGATTGTGTGATCTCATGTCTACTCCACCATCTCACTGTATTTGTAATTTCTTCTAATTATCATCTGGGTGAAATCTGGAGTTTTGGAGGGAAATTTCAAGCTTCAAAACACATCACATTAACACTTTACAAATCACTCATCACACTTGACCCACTTGTGGAAGGAAATTTCAAGCTTCAAAACACATCACATTAACACTTTACAAATCATTCATCACACTTGACCCACTTGCTCCACTTGCACAACTTGAGTTCATTCCTCATCATGCATCAAAATACTTGTGTTCACACTTGCAATTTATTATTGTGACATGTTGGACCAAATTGGATAAAACTTGTGCACACTTGCTTTATTGCAAAATCTTCATGAATACTGATCGGTTTTCCATTCCGGTTGCAGTGTCGGCTCACAAATGTCGTATACGTGCATTTTCAGTATGTTTCCAGTGTTTTGTCACGAATACATGTATCCTGTATTTATTGAGCAGACTCGCATTAATAGTACTGATATATCACAAAAATGATAACGAATGAGCAGTATTGAAATGCAGTTTTTCGTGATGAAAAAATACCCTCAAACTTACCTTTTTCTTATCCCGAGCAAAACAAAATCATAACCTCACTTTAACAGGGAATGCGATTGCACTGAGCCTGTGCAACAAGCCGTTTAAGCTCTAGGTGTCTCTAGTAAGAGGAGTTTTGTCTCCTAAGGGTTTTCAGCTGATTACACCCACAAAATCTCGTCAAGTTAGTTTCGTAAGATAACTGCCGTTTCAAATTCTAAGGTTTAGTATCAAAGTTTAGATGTTCTATCATCCTAAGTCAGAAACACCAAACCCTTATTTTTCACTCCACACTTCTTATTTAACCTAAGATCCTATGCGTCTGTATGTGCTCGTGAGAATAACATCATTACATTTCAAAAACTTCAATTTAGAGTTTTCAAGTCACAAATATGGACCAGACAAAACGTCCGAAGGATCACACGAGTTTGTTTAAGACTTAAGTTTTTCTCAAGTTTCATTCTCCAGCTCCGTTTCAAATCAGAATTTCTATCATCTTTAACAGAGGACTAAGCTATGTCCTTTAGTCCACCTATCACCTGATTGTGTATCATACACATCCTCATGAACGTGCAATAGTCTTTATCTTTATATCTCCATTAAAAAAATATTTTTATAGTAAAACTCGTCTTAAGCCAAGATTATTCTCACACAAAGAACCGTGAGAAATTTTAATTCGGAGAGAACACTTGCTTGAGTTTGCTTTAAAATAGACTTTCTAGGTTTTTTAGCGAGCTTTGGGCCAATGCATCCAAACCAGATGGTTTTAGGGCATTAGGTGTGAAAACACCCCGGCGGATTTAGTTGCCCAAGTCACCTAGACCTTAAAACAAAAAGAATTATTTTATACGTAAAAACCTCAAAGTAATACGAACAGGGATACAATTAATATTTCTTTTCATTTGAATATTAAAGATATGTTTGTGTAGATTGGATGTGCAATCACTCAAGCATCAAGATGGGTTATTTTTCAGACTTAGTCTTTATTATAGCTTCAAAGATACCCTTTCTTATCCACTTTACTTTATAAACTATTCTTGATATTGTAGGGTTAGCTTAGCACCTTAGCAAGGTTTTGGCAAGCATCAATCATGCTACTTTAAAATTTTGGGGTGCTAAACAAACCCTAACCAAGATCTTAACTAGAGACTTAGGGTTAAACATGATATGTAAACTCTTTACATCTAAATGAATAATGAATACAACCTTTGTAGACCGGTCCTTCATATTAATAGCTCCGTGTAGTAGTCCCTTCGCTGCGATCACGATCCCCCGGACTCTAAAAAGGCTCCCATGAAGAAACGAATAGGCTTGCTTCGAAGTCTTCGAGACCGAACATGATCTACGTCGAGGAGACACTAGCTCATGATATCTCTTCACTAATTGTGCAGATTAGTGAAGCAAACACCCTAAACTAAATGGCTAATAGTAGAGGATGATGAAGTAGGAAGTGAGCTCACTTTAGATTAATTTTTCTCACAAGTTATCATCACTTAGAAAAAACTAGCAAGCTTTTTTCAAGTGAGGAAAAAGAAGAAGTGATGAAGAGATCAATGAACTCATAAGATTAGAAATGCAACCATGGTTTGTGTATGTCATCCACTAACCATTGTAGAGACTTAACCATAGCTATGAGTTAAGGGTTGGGTTGAAAAATA
Source organism: Agapanthus africanus (assembly GCA_030015575.1). NCBI lineage: Eukaryota > Viridiplantae > Streptophyta > Magnoliopsida > Asparagales > Amaryllidaceae > Agapanthus > Agapanthus africanus. Next base: position 63,443,626 of record CM057337.1, on the reverse strand, counting down.
TCTTAAACTGGACAAACAAGTGGACTAAGTCAATGTTTTCCACAAGCTTCTCCAAGCTTCTACCATGACTCATTATCCAAGCGTTTGAATTACTTAAAACAAATAAAACCCTAACTTAACCCTAGCATGGTGTGAGTCTCATACATATATGTTGCATCTGTAACCTAGCATGACACAACAATATATATCACATATATATTTTGTGCAACAAGAAAACAATATATTTAACATATATCGCATATATATCAATATATCATAAAGTGAGAAAAGAAATCTTAAGTGAGCTAATATTAGTCAATGTAATTTAATATATCAAATATATATAATTATACATTAAATTATTAAATCAAATCTTGATTTAATAATCCGGCTATAATACATATAACATACTAATATCAAATGAATCAACTTATCGAATCAACACTTGATCCGATAACCCGGCTATATCACATATACCCGACCGATATCACATATCGCGAGAATAGAATACGGTATCACATACTCGTATTAATCTCGGTCCCGCAAATATCACATATGTGCTCCTACTCCATTTCGCATGAACCAGGAAACCTCTGTGTAGGACTCTAAAGACTCGTCAATACGCCGGCAGTAGGTGATGATCATATCAAACACCCACAAGCCGCAAGCGGTCTGCTAAACGTAACGGCCACCCGGGTATTGAGCGATCAAAAGATCAACAAGCAAACCTGCTATAACTCCTGTGAATCCAATCAGTAACACTACTGTAAAGTCCGGTCTCTTCGTCTGATATGTCACATATCACAGCCTGGGGGTGGTATAGTGTCAGACCCCAATAGCCTGATAAGTCATGCCGATGTGAGGTCCATAACGGTTCGAGAAACTACTGGTAACACTTACCAGTAAATCTTAGCAACCCTGACCAGGGATTTCCTGTTATGGCCAATCAAGCATAGCGCAACATCAACTCCCAATACCGGGAAAGACGAAACCCCTCCTATCGCTCATTGCCTCCATGTGACGCGGGACTGTTATCAAAAGCCACCATTTTGCACGATCTCTTGACCGTGGTAAGGTGGAAATCAAAGCATAATGGGAATCACACTAGACTCTATGACGATCTCGGGTTTACAGCCTAACCTATACCAGTGTCACCAGAAAACTGCTATCCGACGATAGGTATAACACAATCTAGGAGTTCTCGGCGAGTCCATTCAGTGTACCTAGTCTCCACTGAGCACCCGTATGCCTTCTCTAATGTCAAACACCAATGGATATGGGATCATAGTCTACTCTGGAGTACCGATGTCCTGTCTCGATACTCCCACGACTAGAAACATTTGAAGGATGTACTTATCGACTACCCTGTCCCCACTAGTATGATCTGCATCATAATCCTGATAGTCAAGTAATCATCCTAAGGGCTTTATCAACATATGATCACAAAACAGTATTTGTTAACATGTTAAGATAAAGTGCAACCAGATAGCATACTATCATGTCGAGCAAGAAAGTCCTCCCTATATATATCTAAGCATCCATACAATATACATCGCATATACAGTAATGGCCTCTAGGGCATACATATAACTAACAGATATTACTTATTTCAAATCAAATCTATTTGATCTGGAAGTGGTTTAACAATTTTTAAAAGTTTTTAAGACATGTCAAACTCATCATCTATTTCTCGAAATTTACGAAACGTGTATTGTGATGTAAAAGACGTATATTGGCTATAGTTAAATTCAAAGAAGGGTTATCTTTTCGGATTTTTAATTTCTAAAAATAGGATCTAGATGTTTCAATTTTATCAAACCAAGCAATCGATATTTCGAATCTAAGTTTTCCTACTAGCTAACTTGATGACAAAGTTTTTATGTTTTTAGGAAAAAAATTCAAATTTTTGTGGTTTTTAGATTTTTGTATATACAAAAAGAAAAGGAAATTTTAACAACTAATTTTTTTTTTCATTTTTCAATTTTTTGGTACAATACGCAAAATGCAGTAAAAAAACAAATATGTGATGCAAACTACATGAAAACAAAGGAAAAATACAGGAAATGAAAGTGGGGAAATGCAGGAAATATGCAAATGCAAATACATGCTATATACATGAAACACCTCATCCCAATACCCCCAAACTAGAATCGGGCAATGTCCTCATTGTCGTCGTGATTTTCCTTTTCCCTTCTTACTTCTACTTGCTTATTGCAATGTTGCTTGCTGCGCTACCTCAATCCTATCGAGTTGTACCCGCATCTTCTGCTGCTTCTTCATCATGTGGAGAATGTTTCGAAAGGTCATGCGCTTCAAGTCATGTTTATTGTCTGGCTCTAGTTCGTATAGAAGCGCCTTCGTAGAGTCCTCCAGCTCGGGATGCTCGCTGGGGTCTTCTCTTATCCAATTTTGCTGCTCGTAGTGGCTGCCTGTGTACCCTTACGAGATCCTCTCCCTCTCAACTGGCCAATATGGGTAAGAGGAAGCAAACCCATCGAACTCTTCCCTAGCCATATAGTATTTGCAAATCTAGGTGACTAGGATCGGAAGAAGGGGTTTCTTCTGAGCAACCCCTTCCATTATCGTGCTAAAAAATTGAGTCACAACATAAAAGTGACGGTCCTTCTCCATTAAGCAGTGGACGATATGCCCCACACCAGCCGGGAATGAAGACACGCGGCTAATACCTCTGATGTTGCGGTTTACCCATCGGCAAGCCGCAAGCATATTCATATACATCTGTGCGGGGTTTAACCTCGCATCCTTTAGCTCAACAAAGTCTCCCAAAAATGAACGATACATCGCAAACTCTTGTGGTTGCTGGTTTCCTGACCTTATCAGGATATTAGTCAATCTCGAGATTGTATCGGGTTGTGCTGGGCACTTAAGCACACTAGCAAACTAATTTTAGAAGATGGAAACATGGATTTCAAAAATTTCTAGTTTGTTAATGTTCCAAAACCATGAATCGAACTAAAGAGCTAGAACTTGTAAACAAAAACTTAGTGAGCCATGCTAATCTACTATGTTAGCAATACTCACATCCTCCAGCTTTCTTCAAGAGCTCCATATTGCGCATGCAATCCAGTCTTCTTTCGCCGAAGATGAACCATCCGTAGGAACCGATCCAAGCTCCAGCTTCACCTAGTGAAACCGACACTCTAAACTCTCTAGGAATGGAGAGTGGGGATGTAGGAATTTTCCACTATCTTTTTCTCTCAATTCTAAAGCTTAAGTGAGCAACTAAAGAAGAAGTAGGAGGAGGTGAAGAAGTGGCCATGAGCAAATGTTGAATGCATGAGAGTATGAATTTATGAAGAGTAGAAAAAAATGGAATGGCTTCACAATTTTAGCAACCATGCAAAATCAAATCTCACAATAATTTGTAATATTCTAATGAAGCACATTCCTCTCTACATGTCTTCAACCATACTTAATGCCACCTTACCCTCCACCTTATTTAGAAATGATTTTCTAAAAAGAAAATCAAATAATGAGGTGTCCATCTTCTAGAAGATATTCAGTAGAAATACAGAATACAACCCGGTATACGTATCGAAGTACATATATGCGTATCTGTATAAAAATACAAATAGCCAAGAGAGAAAATGAATAGTGAACAATAATACTATAATACATATATTTAATATATATATATATATATATAGATAGATAGATAGATAGATAGATAGATAGATAAATTATTAAAGCAAAACTTGATTTAATAATCCGGCTTAATCCTAAGCCGCTAGTATTATCAACCGTCCGATTAAATTCCATGTAGCCTGTATACATATTTAATCGAACACATGTATGTACCAACATACGTCATCTACATCATATCACCTGAATCGGGAAAATCCTCTGTGTGGAACTCTAAAGACTCGTCAATACGCTGGCAGTGGGTTTAACCGCAAGCACGTCAAAGGCACTAACTGTATGTAACGGCTATCCAGGTATTGAGCGAAAGGAAAGCCGACGAGCAAGCTCATCCATACCCCTACTGAGATTGTCTGTGACAATCTCCATACAGTCTGGTCAATTAGTCTAAGAGTATCGCATACCGGGTCTAGAGGGTGGATAAAGTCAGACCCTTAATTATACGATATTTCGTGTCGGTGTGAAGCCTATCACCGACTGAGAAACTGCTGATCCAAATCAGTAAATCTTGTCCACCTTGGATAAGGATTTCTGGTGATGGCCACCCGTGCACAGCGCGACATCTACCTACAATACTGGAAGAGACGATCCCCGACAATCCGCTCACTGCCTCCATGTGGCTCGAGACTATACCCAACTAAAACTTGTTTGCATGACTCCTTTAAGCTGTGGTAGGATAGTAATCAAAGCACAGTAAGAACTCACATAAGACAAATGACGATCTCAGGTCGACAGACTAACTTGTACTCATGTCACCTAAGAACTACTATCTGGCAATATGTATAATACTATCTAGCATGTTCCCGGCGAGTACGTCCAGTGTACTCACCTCCAGTGAGCACCTGTATACTATCTTAGATGACCAACTGACACCAATGGCTTGTGAGACCGGCCACCGCCCTTCGTCGGGGTCTCTAAAAGTATACACTAGTCAACTCTGGAGTATCGGTGCCCAGTCTCGATACTCCCTCGACTAAGGACATTTAAGCATGTACTTATGGATCAACCAGCTCACACGTATATGATCGCCATCATAATACTGGTAGTCAAGCAAGTATCCTATGGGCTCAATCAACATGTAATAGTGATCTGTAATACCACATAATGCATGTACATGATGATAAAGTCAAACCAGATAGCATACTATTATCTCGAGTAAGACTGTTCTACCCATATAGGTCCTCCCTCAATCATCATAATCACCTGCCTGCGATTACAATAATTGACTTGAGGGCACTATATCCAACAATCTCCCATTTGCACTTAGGTTAATTGTTGCGGTATCGCATACTCATAGCCCATGTGCTATCGATCACCCAACTTCTCTACTAATCAGTTTCGCAAAACTCGTTTGCAAAACTATCGCGTTCAAGAAATAGTCTCAGTGAGTGGATCCACTCTAATTTTTTTTATCTTTATCTCTCTATATCTTAACTTCGCGGAGAACAACTATCTCCCGAAATGAGCGATACATGTCTTAGAAATTGTCTGGATATCTTATCGGACCATGTTCATAAATGAACTCCAAATCCAACAAACTTCTTAGACAGTATCCAATAGCCTGTGTAATCGGTACCCAACGCCATGACTACCTCAGTATCCTACTTGGAAATCTATCCAACATACTGCATCTTAAAATAGGGAAAATTATTAACTCTGACAGCCACTCTGTCATCCAGGTCACCTTGTAAGCCTGAAACGATAACCGCCTTCACAGGAGGCTGTCGTTACCATATACCAAGAATATCCTCTTATGTTCATAACTGCTTCCTAATGTTTCTCAAGGATTGGATTAATATATGCTTATTGCAGATAGTGCAAAAGTAATATCTGGTGTGGTACTTGACATCTCATAATTACTCAATTGCCTAAACAAGTGATATATCAATCATGCAAATCCCTCTCCTCATCAGTCTAGAAGACATCTCTTTCGAGAGGGTGACTCCATCACTTGCAGGTACACCACCACGCCAGGATTCATCCATTCTAAAACACTTTAGAATTGTAGGGTTCCTAGGCACACTCAAAAGGTTCCATAAGGCATCTACCATGCCAAATTCAAATTTTATGTGCTGAGAAACCCTAATATAGATCGTTAACTAGAGGATAAGCGAAACGAACAAGCAAGCAAACTATTTTGCTACTAAGTGAATGGAAATACAACCTTTGTAGATCCAGTCCTCCACTTCTTTAGATCCGTGATGATGTCCTTTCGCTGCGATCACCGGGATCCCGGACTCTAGCGATGGTTTCGTCGGAGAAATAAGCGGGCTAGGTCGTTGACTTCGATGCCGAAGATGATCTACGTCGAGGCAACTCTAACTCAAGCTCCATCTTCACTAGGTCATGAAACTTGTGAAGAAAACACCCTATACAACATGGCAAAAGGTAGAGGATGAAGAAATAGGAAGTGGGTTTACTTTGGATTTGGATTTCTCACTTGGATTCATCACTTGATAATTTTCAAGCAAGCTTTCTTCTTCTTCATCAAGAAGAAGAAGAAGAAGAGAATAGAAAAAGAATTATTGAAATAATAAATCAAGTGAAGACTTATCATAATGCAACCATGGGTAAGTTTAACTCATGTAGAGAGCAAACCATAGTTAGGTAATGGTTAGGTTTAAGAATAAAGACAAAATGGTTAAGACTTTGAAAAATGCTAAGAAGCTTCATGAAGCTTGAAGCAAAGAAAGAAAGAATGCTACCATTTTGTTTCTTGCCAAAAATGAATAAATAAAATAAATAAAACCTAACTATTAACTAAACATGGTTTAAATCATACACACCCAAGTTTGCATGTATCATCAAACATGATACAAACTAGTGCACAAATATATCACATATACAACTTGTGCACATCAAGTGAGAAAATCAATCTTAAGTGAACCAATACTAGTTAATGTAAAGTGATATATCAAATATATAATTATACATTAAATCATTAAATCAATACTTGATTTAATGATCCGGTCATATCGCATATAACCGACTAATATTAAGTGTATCAATGTATCGAATCAACACTTGATTCGGTAACCCGGCTATATCTCATATAACAGTCCAATGATACAGATCGCGAGAATAGAATACAGTATCACATACTGGTATTATTCTTGATCCCGCACATATCTCATATGCTCTCCTATTTCGTTTCTCTTGAGCCAGGAAACCTCTGTGTAGGACTCTAAAGACTCATCAATACGCCGGCAGCAGGTTATCAAACACCCACAAGCCGCAAGCGGTCTACTAAACGTAACGGCCACCCGGGTATTGAGCAATCAGAAGATCAATGAGCAAGCCCGCTCACACTCCTGTGAATCCAACCAGTAACACTTACCGTACAGTCCGGTCTGTTCGTCTGATATGTCGCATATCTTGCCTGGGGGTGGTAAACGTCAGACCCCAGTAGCTCGATAAGTCGTGTCTATATGAGGTCTATAACAGTTCGAGAAACTACTGGTAACACTTACCAGTAAATCTCAGCAACCCTGGCTAGGATTTCCGGTTATAGCCAATCGAACACAGCACAACATCAACACCCTATACCAGGAGAGACGAATCCCCTCCTATCGCTCATTGCCTCCATGTGATTCGGGACTGTACCCAAAAACCACCGTTTTGCATGCCCTCTTGGACGTGGTAAGGTGGAAATCAAAGCACGGTGGGAATCATACAAGACTCTATGATGATCTCGGGTCTACAGACTAACCTGTACTAGTGTCACTAGAGAACTGCCATCTGACGTAAGGTATAATACCATCTGGGAGTTCTCGGCGAGTCCGTCCAGTATACCCAGTCTCCACTGAGCACCCATATCTCATCTCTGATGTCAAACACCAATGGATATGGGATCATCCATCGCCCATCTATATGGGTCGAGAAGGTATACGCTAGTCTACTCTGGTATATCGATGCCCCGTCTCGATACACCCACGACTAGGGATCTTGAAGGATGTACTTATGGACTACCATGTCCCTACTAGTATGATCCGCATCATAGTCCAGGTAGTCAAGTACACATCCTAAGGGCTTTACCAACATGTAACAGAGAGACAATCAGTGTACACGTTAAGATAAAGAGCAACCAGATAACATACTATCATGTCGAGCAAGAAAGTCCTCCCTATATATGTCCCAACATCCACTACAATATACATCCTATATACAGTAATGGCCTCTAGGGCATACATATAACTAACAATCTCCCACTTGCACTAGGGCCATCTGTAGCAGTGGTTGCAGTATCTCATACTCAACCATCCCTTAAAAGTCTCTCTCTGGGAAAAAGCCTTTGTGAGTGGATCCGCCGTATTGTCCTCTGAGTCTACTCTCCTAACCTAGATCCCCTGGAGATCAACCATCTCCATGATCAGGTGATACAGCCTTAGAATATGTCTGGATCACTGATGGGACGGGCGTTCCTTGGCATAAGCCACAACTCCATTGTCACACAATGGGAGGAACTAAGTTCATTTCATAAACTAATATACACCCAGACTTCCTCTTTGGTAGCATCTTTGGTAACGATGTATCTTGCCTTTATCGTCTAGTTTGCCACGGTATCTAGCTTGGAACTCTTCTAACATACCATCCCTCTACTGAGGGTAAAGACAATGCCTGTGACTGACATTCAGTCGTCCTTATTACCCTGGAACCTTTCGAGTGATTCTTCCCAGGATCGATTGATACCTTCTTACTACAACTAGTGAGAATCCTAACATCCAATTAGATCTATCTCATAGATCCAATACCCAGGATTTAGAAGGTATCATCTTGATCCTATATGGAGAATCCTTGTGATAAGCGGAGATTGACCGAGCGTAGCATAGGAAACTCCTTCCCTATCAAGAGTATTGATCAGTCGAAAATACTGCATCTTTTAACCGGCAATTTCCCTATCATTTGCATTCATTTAGAAGTGTACGGTATTCATATTTCACATATTAGCAAATCAGTCGTTAAATATCAGATTTCATGTGTTAGACTCTAAAACCGGCACTATAAAGGAAATTGACAGCATTTCATGGCATCGCATCATCCCTATATTGCGCAACGCTTATTTTGAGATCTGTGCAGGAAAACCCAGAAGTAAAGCCAAAAATTTACATGGTGCTGATCAAACATTACGCCAACTCAATGATTTCAGTTCTGGTAGCAATCCAAAAGGCAAAACAAAAATCAACATATCAAAGAAAGGCCCAAGTGTCAACCCAAGACCACTGCAAAGAGCCCAAGCCCCAAGGAGCTTACATGGCCGCGGAACCGCGGCCAGAGCCAGCTTGCGCCCGGTTCTGCAGCCGTCTTGCCACTTCACCTCCTCAATTTCAGTGCACAATGCTTCACTCAGGGCCCACACTTCAGAAAGACATGTCAAATTCCAGAAGATTCCAGAGGCTTCTGGCAGATCAGCAAACTAGGGTTTTCTAAGCTTAATTAATCCTAGCTTAAAACCTAAGCTAGCTCCCAACAAACTCTTTCTAGAAGCTCCTCAACAAACTTTTGGAGGGAATTGTAATTTCAAACATAGACCTAGGGTTTGTGAAGTCTATAAATAGAAGCCTAGACCTAGGGTTATGAATCTAATCCATCATTGAAATCTAGAATCTAGAATCTAGAACCATTCAATCTCTACTTTTTCATTTTACCCCTTTCTTCATCTTCTTCCACAAGTCTAGTGACAAGACTTGTGTGAAACCCTAACCCTAATTCCAATCAAAAGCCAAGATTCCCGAGTACCAAATCAAGCAAGAAGCCCTTCAACCTTTTAGGAGCCGAGCCGTTCTTCAACAGAGCAAGTGGTCCAAGCCGACCCACGACTCACGGAGAAAAGCGACGCCAGATCGACAATCTAGTTCTTCCTCTTGTAGTTCTTGAGCGACTGTAATGAAATTGTTGATATAGGTAAAAGGTGAAATTCTTTTATCTTGTTTTCTTTAAATTCTTGCATCATGATTCGATCTCAATTTCTAGTTGTAGTTCTTGTTGTGATGTTTGAGTAATACTCCGCTCGTCGAGGAGTCGAGACGATCAATAGAATGATGATGTAACATATCTTAAATCGATTCTTGAGTCCTACGAGTTTTGTAACCCCTAGCAAGTTCAAGAACCGATAACCCAGTCTTGTTGCGATGCTTTCTTGATTGATATCGCTCGAAATTGGGGAGTGACGATCGTTTCTTGAAATTGCTAGAGGCTAGAATGTGAATGATATCGACGAAAGAACAAGGGTTAAATGATGAAACCCTAGTTTCACGAGAAAGCCCTAACTCTCGTCGATCATCATCAATCTAGTATCAATTCTTCGAAGGACAAGAACACGATATCTTGAGATTACATCACGTCTATAGATCCGATCGATTCCTACGAGTCTCATTTAGATTCTTGACATTTGGTTGGAAATATCATCGAAACCCTGATTCTCGATTGTTTATCATTTTCTTGATTCTTGATTAGACTAGTGACACTTGAATCAATCGATAAAATCTTGAATCATGTTTTCTTTTCTTTTCGATTAACTTTTCAATTTAAACAAATCAAACATAGAAACGAATCGCACAATCCTTGTGGACGATCCGCACTCGCTTACAATCTACAACCGACACCGTAATTGATTGCGGTCAAATATAATTCTTTGATTGTGATTCTATACATTTTCTTAAACCGACACACAAAGAAATGATCAATCAAATGGCGCCGTTGCCGGGGATCATTTGAGTTGATACACACTACACATCAAGAATTCTTTTCAATCAAATGGCACCGTTGCCGGGGACTATTTGAATTGATTTACACAACAAGAATTCTTTTCAATCAAATGGCGCCGTTGCTGGGGATCGCGCGCTAATTTGTTTTATATTGAAGTTTGAAATGAAATATTTATTCCATTAAATTTCTTAAGATCAAAATTTGCACAAACCCTAAACAATTTGTTGTGGTTTATTGCAAGAAGATCTGGAGCTTGCTGTGAAATTGGAAATTTTTTTGGAGAATTCCAGAGGACTAGGGAAGTGATCAGGAGTGTTCTGTAAAAGTTTTGGCAAGTGATCGCATCAACGAACCGCGGAACCGCGGTCTAAGTACCCAAATGCGGCGGAACCGCGGCTAGTTTGAGGGTTCTCTGTGCAAATTTTGCTTCAGGTGATTTCTTACCTTCTCCTCTCTCCTCTTTTTAGCTCCAACTAATATTTTGTGCAGGCTTCTTTGCAAAAATCGCAGCGCGCAAAATAACAAAATTAAATTGTGCGTGTTTTTGTTTCTTGGTTGTTTGCATTACTAATACGGATATTAAGGGGCACGGCCAAATCCAAATTAGGTGGGGAGTTCATTACCCTTTCTAGGCCCCGAAAACCGCAAAACTTGCATCCGCATTGACCCACATTAACTAAAAAATATCTAGAGATGGCTCTAAGGACCGTCGTGCTCACTTAGGACAGAAGAAGGCCGTGGGTAATTCATTGCTTATCCGCATTTTCTTGTGGTGTCTAAGGCAAGTGTGTCGAAAGCTAGTGGTTATTAATTAGGCCCACTACTTACGTAGTGGAGTACCTTCCCACTTACCTGGCACTTACCTGGCCACAGGGGGATAAAGAGGCAGTGGAGGATTCTATCCTGCGACTTGTCTTTTGGCAGTTAGGAGCGGTCTAGAGCCGGACCTAGGTGACCACTAGATTCTAGGGTTTTGTTGCTGCATTTGTGGTGTTGCATCATTTTTTCAAAAAAATCCATCCCTTTTTCAAAGCAAACACCGCATACATCATTTACCCCTAATTATAAGCCACGCTGCCACTTGTACTAACCCTTTTTAGTACAAGATAGGCTGGACACGGGATTCTAATGCCCGTTAAGTCCGCGTACCCCTTATCGACTCCGAAGTCGATATTTCTCCATTTACCTTTCCTTTACCCACTACCACACCCACATCGATGGATCCACCTCCATCGAACTTCTTTAACCCTAATCTGCCGCCGTCCGTTGGTGCGCAGAATCCACCCCGCATCTCTCTTCAGAAGAGGTGCTATCCACTGCGAGGTCCTCTTTCGACCTGCTTATCCGCACCACCAGCCAACGGGGATAACTTTGAGATTAAGCCCCAGTATATCAATCTTTTACCCAAATTCCACGGACTTGAGACTGAGGACGCTTACGTTTTCATCACAAAATTTGAAAACGTATGCGCAATGATGGGTACATCACAACTTTCAGTGGATGCTATGCGTCTACGACTTCTTCCATTTACTTTGTGCGATATAGCCGAGAAGTGGCTATATAACACTACCGCACACTCTAATTGGGAAGAATTTGTCGCGGCATTCCTTAAAAAGTTTTACCCAATGCAAAAGACAGCTCGAATCCGTAGCGAACTGAATCAATTTGCCCAGCTCCCTACTGAACCATTTTCAAAATGCTTTGAACGTTTCAAGGATCTTTTGGTTCAGTGTCCTCATCACGGCAGCCCGAGATGTGATCTTTGCCGAATCATCTATGAGGGCATTAACCCAAACACTAAACAGAGCCTTGAAAACATGTGTCAAGGTACTTTTATGACTAAGGATGATGGGGAAGCTTGGAAGTTTTTGGAAGAGTTCGTTGAAAAATCACTACAGTGGGAGAGTGGAACCCAACCATTGAATAGGGGTGGCGCACACCAAATAGATGTGTCTATAGGTGTTCGAGCTGAAATGACAGCAATGCAAAAGAAGCTTGAGGCTATGGAACACAAATTTGTAGCAGCCTCCCTAAACCCAATGTCGCTCCCCAAAACTGTTTGTGGGTGCTGTTCTGATCCGTCTCATTTAACGGAAGAATGTCTATTAAACTCTGCGTTTCAAGGTCATGAGCATTCTAATGCCGCATTTCAAAGACCTAGAAACGATCTATATTCTTCCACGTACAATCAGGGTTGGAGGAATCACCCGAATTCCGCTTGGAACCAACAACAACAATCTCAAAACACGGTTCCAAACACGAATAATTTTCAAATGGCTCTTCCTCCACCACAGCAACCCCTTCAACTCACTCAGCACCCCTACCAGTCACAAAACTTCCAAAACCAGGTCAACACTCCTGCACAGTTTAATCCTATGACCTGTTCTGACGAATTCTCTCAATTCACTCAAACCATGAAATCACTTTTATCAAATTTCATAGAGGTTTCGACTGAGGTTAGATCTTCCGCCAGTGAGATAAAGAAAAACTCAGCGTCCTAAGATGTGAGTATCAGATCGATGGAAGCTGAAATAGCTCGACTTAAAGCCGAAATGAGTGCGAGAGAAAAAGGGAAACTTCCCTCTCAACCCCTACAGAATCCTGGGCATTACAATGTAAATGCCGTCACAATGTTGAGATCGGGAAGAGTGCTGAACAACCATGTTGGGGAAGGAATTGATGATACTCGAAATCCTATCATTAACACCCCGGCTGAGACCTTTCCACACACACACACTTCTCCTTCTGATCCTTCTTCTTCTACCACACCTCCTTCTCGCGAGCCTATTCTCCATTTCCCACTAGGCTCGACACCTGAACCCAACCCTTATAGTTCTCCACAGACGGTCCCCACACCTCTTTTGGGATCTCGTCTACCCCTTCTTCCTTCTCCTATGATGGACCCGACGCTTATTGCGAAAGCTCCTTACCCGAACCGGTTAAGGGGTAATAGAACGAGTCATCATATGGAGAAAATTATAGAAATGTTCAAACAGGTTAACATCAACATCCCTCTCCTAAATGCGATTCAACAAGTCCCCGCATATGCGAAAATTCTTAAGGACTTGTGCACTAGGAAGAGGAAGACTCAAGTGCCGAAGAAGGTCTTCATGGCTAATAATATCAGCACTGCTTTTATCCCCCAGCTACCAAAGAAACGAAAGGACCCAGGATGTTCTACAATATCGATTTCTATTGGGGGTAAAAACATAAATCGTGCTCTTTTAGACCTTGGCGCAAGTGTTAACCTACTTCCATATTCTGTATATGAGCAACTAGGGATTGGAGAGCTGAAACCTACTCACTGCACTCTCCAGATGGCAGACCGTTCAATCACCAAACCAAGGGGTGAACTAGAGGATGTGTTAATAAAGGTCGGGGAATTTGTTTTCCCTGTAGACTTCATTGTGCTCGACACATAGCCTGTAGCAAACCCCCGGGGCCAAATTCCGGTGATTCTGGGTCGTCCTTTCCTTGCCAATTCCAACGCTGTTATAAACTGTAGAAACGGTTCAATGAATTTATCATTTGGAAATATGACCATTGAACTAAACATCTACAAAGTTGTAAGTCAGCCATCAGAACCCTCTGCTCATATTCTAGATGTGTGCTCTGTCCACGAGATCGCTCCCGATAGTTGCGGAGCTGGGGAACTTTGCTTTACTGATCTCGACGACATTACCACATCTCTGTTTGATTTCACACAAGATCTTAGTGAGGACACTTTTTCTACACTTGAGTCCTGCACTCCTGACTTTTCTCCGCCCGAATCTGTATCTTTCACAGACTCTGAGCTTCTTTGTAAATCCAAAAATCACTCAATGATCCCTCCTTCTATCATTGCTCCGCCCGAATTAGATCTCAAAATTTTACCTTCTCATCTTAAATATGCTTATTTAGGTGAGAAGGAGTCTTTATCGGTTATAATATCCGCTTCTCTAGCATTAGAGCAAGAGAATGCACTTTTATCGGTATTGAGATCTAACAAAGAGGCGTTTGGTTGGAGTATGGCGGATATCAAAGGGATTAGTCCCTTGATAGTTGAACATCATATACATGTGATGAATGATGCCAGACCAACCCGAGAACCACAGAGACGGTTGAATCCCGTCATGAAGGAAGCGGTAATGAAAGAGATCGTCAAATGCTTAGATAATAATATTATATACCCCATCTCCGATAGCCAATGGGTGAGTCCTATACATGTCGTTCCTAAGAAATCCGGCATCACTGTTATAACCAATGAGGCAAATGAGTTGATTCAGACACGCGCCCAAACTGGGTGGCGTGTATGTATCGATTATAGAAAACTCAATGCTGCTACGAGGAAAGACCACTTTCCTCTACCATTCATTGATCAAATGCTGGAACGCTTAGGGGGGCGAGAGTATTATTGTTTTATAGACGGATACTCAGGCTATAATCAGGTCCCCATCGCCAAAAAGGATCAAGATAAAACCACTTTTACTTGTCCTTTTGGTACCTTTGCTTACAGTCGCATGCCTTTTGGGTTATACAATGCTCCCGCTACCTTTCAGCGGTGTATGATGGGGATATTCTCTGATATGGTAGAGAATTTTCCGGAGATCTTTATGGACGATTTCTCGATTTTTGGACTCTTTTTCTGATTGCCTATCGAATCTTAACGCTGTTCTTACTCGTTGCAAAGAGAAGAACTTAACATTGAACTGGGAAAAATGCCATTTTATGGTCCAAGAAGGAATTGTTCTTGGATATGTCATTTCACAGAAAGGCATTGAGGTTGACAGAGCTAAGATAAATGTCATTCAAAACCTCCCTTATCCCAAAAGCGTCAAAGATATTCGATCTTTCCATGGCCACGCGGGCTTTTATAGAAGATTCATTACGGAATTTAGCAAAATTGCTAGACCTTTAACTCTTCTCATGGCCAAGGATACGACCTTCCATTTTGACTCGGACTGCGAGACAGCTTTCGACTCACTTAAACACTCACTCACTTCAGCCCCCGTGCTATCATCGCCAAACTGGGACTACCCCTTTGAGCTGATGTGTGACGCATCTGACTTTGCAGTAGGTGCAGTCTTAGGACATCACATTGAAAAGATACCACACGTGATATACTATGCTAGTAAGACCCTGAATGATGCTCAAATTAATTATACAACCACAGAAAAAGAACTTTTAGCGGTTGTATTTGCATTAGAAAAATTCAGGCCTTACTTAATTGGCGCACCTATAGTTGTGTATACTGACCATTCCGCCTTAAAAAATCTTCTGGCGAAGAAAGATGCAAAAGGTCGACTAATACGTTGGATCCTACTATTATAAGAATTTGATCTTGTTATCAAAGATAAGAAAGGATGTGAAAACGTAGTAGCTGACCATCTTTCACGCATCTCTTCTTCCCTTGTGACCCTGCCGATCAATGGCTCATTTCCTGACGAGCAACTCTTGAGCGTATCCAATGAACCATGGTTCAGGGATATTATGAACTATCATGCCACGTGACTGATACCCAGCGATTGGTCAAAACAGGACAAATACCGTTTTCTATCCCAAGTAAAACATTTTTACTGGGACGAGCCATGTCTGTTTAAATATTGTCCTGATCAGATCATTCGCCGGTGTGTCCCGAATGAAGAGTTCAAGAGTGTTCTTTCTTTTTGTCATGATCAGGCCTGCGGGGGTCACTTTGGTCCTAAAAAGACGGCGGAGAAGGTTTTGCAATATGGATTTTATTGGCCGACCTTATTCAAGGATGCATTTGACCATTGCAAAACCTGTACACAATGTCAGTACATGGGTAGAATCTCCCAGAGGAATGAAATGCCTCAGCAACCCATTCTGGTTGTTGAAATATTCGATGTTTGGGGCATTGATTTTATGGGTCCCTTTTCCAACTCCTTTGGGAATTTGTACATACTGCTGGCGGTTGATTATGTCTCAAAGTGGGTAGAAGCCATTCCATGTCGCACTAATGACAAGAAAGTTGTCATTAAGTTCTTAAAAGAGAATATCTTCTCGCGATTTGGACACCCACGCGCTATTATTAGCGATAATGGGACACATTTCTACAACAGGTCTTTCAAGACTTTGATGCGGAAATACTCAATCAACCACCAACTTTCTACACCCTATCACCCCCAAATAAGCGGGCAGGCTGAAATCTCAAACAGACAAATCAAACTTATCCTGGAGAAGACTGTTGCTAAAAATAGAAAAGACTGGTCGACCAAACTGACGGATGCTCTTTGGGCATTCCGAACTGCATTTAAAACCGACCTAGGGATGTCTCCATATAGGATAGTGTTTGGGAAAGCATGTCATTTACCCGTCGAGATAGAGCATAAAGCATTGTGGGCTATTAAGGAAATTAATTTTGACCTCAACGAAGCCTGCAACTTTCGGAAGCTGCAACTTAATGAGCTAAGCGAACTCCGCGATGAATCTTATGATAACGCTGTAATTGTAAAGAATAGGACTAAGGTTTTTCACGATAAAAACATTTTGAGGAAAACATTTACACAAGGTCAACAAGTCCTTCTTTATGATTCACGACTACACCTTCACGCGGGTAAGCTCCGATCTCGGTGGAAGGGACCTTTTGTTATACGGTCTATATACTCGCACGGGGCAGTAGAAGTAGAAAATGTTAAAAACGGCACCTTTTTCAAAGTGAATGGACATAGACTAAAGCCGTATTTTTCCACTGACCCCACGGAGGAGCTCTTGTTCTTACAAGAGCCACTTTATTTAGATTAAAATTCCTCCGTCTCACCTTCATGTCCAGCATATCGCTGCATCATCTTTTGAATGGAGGTGAGTGAAAAGAGTAAGTTTGGGGGAAGTTCTTCACTTATATATTTTGCCCCCACTAATAATTCCTCCCAGGCTTATAGGTTTTTCGAGATTTAGCAGATGGCAACAGTGAGGACACTGTTGAAAACAAGTTTGGGGGAGGTTTGTGCTTATTTTTGCATCATTTGCATATCATTTGCATAAGCACAAAACATTTCTTTTTAAAAAAAAATCTATAAAAAATTAAAAATTTTCAAAACCCATAAAAATTTAAAAATTTTCAAGTATAAAAATAATTTCAATATTTACACTTTTTTGTATATAAATAAGATAATAAAAGTTTAGATAGTGAACAATTACATCCATGAGATTAGAAAAATTTAAGAAAACTAAGAAAATTAGAAGTTTTCTTATACGAACTAGTAATAAGTAGTTATGAGCCGTTGTCCCAAGGGTTAGTAAGATGAAGGACGTCACTAATCTGAGGATAAAAATAAGTCTGAAAAATAATTTCTATTCTGGAAGCCAAACATTTTGAACGTGGCTACCCTGCTATTCACACTTACACACGTCTTGAAGCCTGGGATAGTAGAGGATACCTTGAAATGCTCTTGTCTTAAAGCCGATGTATGAAGGAAATAAAAGAAAAAAGTGAATAAAAAATATAAAGTGGTGAGAAAAATGGACACTGGTTTTGTTATCACCGAGGGCAATAAAAATGTATAGCGAGGGTGCCTCTTCACTTAGTGCCCTAAGGCCAACTGGTCTGGGAGTCACTGCTATGCTTTAGGTGGTGCAAGACGAGGAAAATACACCAAGTAAGCAAGCACATGAGTAATCGGTCGGTTAGTACCTCAAGAAGTATTAACGGTCGCATGAAAGTGTGTGAGCAATCTCATCTAAATATTCATTAATTAAAAAGTACTAAGGCTGATGGGCAAGAGTATGATAGCTTGAATTGAATTCTCCGGGTGTAGGGATGTCTTTTACACACACGCAGGGTTATATGATCGATGTTTGGATGAAAGATAGGAATGAAGAATAATACGATGTTTTATTGAGGGAGGACGTGATTTCCGACATTTTTTCATGACTATTAAGATAGGGCTCATGACAATTGAAAGACTAGCTTAGTTGGAAACCCTAATTTTCAAAGCCTTTCTTTTACAATTCTTTTCTTTAAATGTAATATTCATGATCTTTCTTTTATTATTGGATTTTGTGGGTGCAATCCGCTGAAAACCCTCAGGAGACAGCACTCCTCCTACTAGGGACACCTAGAGGTTTAAAGGCTTGTTGCACATGCTCAGTGCAATCGTGTTGCCTACGAAAGTGTGCTAGTTAGTTTTTCTCTTTCTTTATTTTCTCCTTATCTTTTTTATAAACAGTTTGCTCGAGACGATCGAAAATAAGTTTGGGGGAATTTGATCAGTCAAAAATACTGTATCTTTTAACCGGCAATTTCCCTATCATTTGCATTCATTTAGAAGTGTACAGTATTCATATTTCACATATTAGAAAATCAGTCGTTAAATATCAGATTGCATGTGTTAGACTCTAAAACCGGCACTATAAAGGAAATTGACTGCATTTCATGGCATTGCATCATCCCTATATTGCGCAACGCTTGTTTTGAGATATGTGCAGGAAAACCAAGAAGTAAAGCCAAAAATTTACATGGTGCTGATCAAACATTATGCAAACTCAATGATTTCAGTTCTGGTAGCAATCCAAAAGGCAAAACAAAAATCAACATATCAAAGAAAGGCCCAAGTGTCAACCCAAGACCACTGCAAAGAGCCCAAGCCCCAAGGAGCTAACATGGCCGCGGAACCGCGGCCAGAGCCAGCTTGCGCCGTGGTTCCGCGGCCGTCTTGCCACTTCACCTCCTCAATTTCAGTGCACAATGCTTCACTCAGGGCCCACACTTCAGAAAGACATGTCAAATTCCAGAAGATTCCAGAGGCTTCTGGCAGATCAGCAAACTAGGGTTTTCTAAGCTTAATTAATCCTAGCTTAAAACCTAAGCTGGCTCCCAACAAACTCTTTCTAGAAGCTCCTCAACAAACTTTTGGAGGGAATTGTAATTTCAAACCTAGATCTAGGGTTTGGGAAGTCTATAAATAGAAGCCTAGACCTAGGGTTATGAATCTAATCCATCATTGAAATCTAGAATCTAGAATCTAGAACCATTCAATCTCTACTTCTTCATTTTACCCCTTTCTTCATCTTCTTCCACAAGTCTAGTGACAAGACTTGTGTGAAACCCTAACCCTAATTCCAATCAAAAGCCAAGATTCCCGAGTACCAAATCAAGCAAGAAGCCCTTCAACCTTTTAGGAGCCGAGCCATTCTTCAACAGAGCAAGTGGTCCAAGCCGACCCACGACTCACGGAGAAAAGCGATGCCAGATCGACAATCTAGTTCTTCCTCTTGTAGTTCTTGAGCGACTGTAATGAAATTGTTTATATAAATAAAAGGTGAAATTCATTTATCTTGTTTTCTTTAAATTCTTGCATCATGATTCGATCTCAATTTCTAGTTGTAGTTTTTGTTGTGATGTTTGAGTAATACTCCTCTTGTCAAGGAGTCGAGACGATCAATAGAATGATGATGTAACATATCTTAAATCGATTCTTGAGTCCTACGAGTTTTGTAAACCCTAGCAAGTTCAAGAACCGACGACCCAGTCTCGTTGCGATGCTTTCTTGATTGATATCGCTCGAAATTGGGGAGTGACGATCGTTTCTTGAAATTGCTAGAGGCTAGAATGTGAATGATATCGATGAAAGAACAAGGGTTAAATGATGAAACCCTAGTTTCACGAGAAAGCCCTAACTCTCGTCGATCATCATCAATCTAGTATCAATTCTTCGAAGGGCAAGAACACGATATCTTGAGATTACATCACGTCTATAGATCTGATCGATTCCTACGAGCCTCATTTAGATTCTTGATATTTGGTTAGAAATATCATCGAAACCCTGATTCTCGGCTGTTTATCATTTTCTTGATTCTTGGTTAGACTAGTGACACTTGAATCAATCGATAAAATCTTGAATCATGTTTTCTTTTCTTTTCGATTGACTTTTCAATTCAAACAAATCAAACATAGAAACGAATAGCACAATCCCTGTGGACGATCCGCACTCGCTTACGATCTACAACCGACACCGTAATTGATTGCGGTGAAATATAATTCTTTGATTGTGATTCTATACATTTTCTTAAACCGACACACAAAGAAATGATCAATCAAGTATGTCATCCATGTACTCTATGAGGATCACCACCATACTCTCTACTACCTTTTTGTATATACAAGGTTCATCTACCATTTTGATGAAGTCAAACTCTTTGACTACCATATCAAAACAGATGTTCCAACTCCGCGATGCCTGCTTTATCACATAAAATATCTTGCTCACGTTTTCGCTGCTCCCACTGTCTACGAAGCCCTCTGGCTGTGTACTTATAGATGCTCTTTTCTAAAACATCATTTAGAAAAGCTGTCATGACACCCAACCGCCAGATATCATAGTCATGGTATGTAGCCATGGCAAGTAGGATCTGGATGGACTTAAGCTTAACTACTTGAAAAGGTTTCATCATTTTCCACGCCTGGTCGATGACGAAAACCTTTAACAAGTCTAGTCTTTGAAAGTCTCAACTTTTCCATGTACACCAAGTAATCTTCTTAAGATATACTTGCTCCTGATGGGGATTTAACCCTTCAGATAAAGCAACCAAAGTCCATACTTTGTTGGTGTATAAGGATTCCATCTCAGATCGATAAACATCTAGCCATTCTTACAGAGTCCCACTCCTGATGGCCAGCTCGAAACTAGTTGGGTCATCATCTCATGATGCAATCCTCGCTCTCACTGTCATAGAGAAACCAAAGTATCTCTCAGGTAGGTGAGGAACCCTACTAGATCGGCGGAGAGGCTGAGGTTCGTTAGAATCTATTGAATTCTTTGGTTCTACCCAATCATCAGCTGCAGTTTGTATAGCTAGAACCTTTCCAGTTCTACATAACTGACCTTGCCTCGAGCTTGTCCGGATTTTGCTTTTAGATATAGGCCGGACAATCTCAAATCTTAACTTACTTAAGAGATAGGCTCTTCCCATACCATATCTTATATGGAGTGGTAGGCACTGATTTGATTCGAATCCAATTCAATACGTATGCAACTTCTCAAGTGCACAACCCCAAAAGGAAATAGGAAACTCAGTAGTACTCATCATAGAGAACACCATATCACATAGGGTGCTATTGCTCCGCCCCGATACACCGACGTGATGTGGTGTATACGGAGGAGTAATGCTGAGAGAGAATCTCATTCTCTTTTAGAATAATCCAGGAATTTCGTGCTCAAGTATTCTCTTCTTTGATCACATCAAAGGACATAATACTTATACCCGTTTTGGTTCTCTACTTCTAACTTATATTCTGTGAATATCTCAAAAGGTTCGGACTTGTGTTTCAACAGGAACATATGTCTAAATCTAAAGAGATCATCAGAGAATGTAATGAAGTACAAAGAACCGGTCTTGGCATGTGTAGACAGGGGACCTTCATACATCAACATGTATCATCCCAAGAGTATACTAACTCTTTCTCTGCTTCCAATAAACAGAGCTGTTGTCATCTTATCTTTGTGACATGACCGGCAAGTTTTCACAAGATGTAAATTCAAACAGATTTAAATATGCATCTATGTGCAACTTAGCTAGTCGGGTCGCATTGATATGACCTAGTCTACAATACCTCAAGAAGGATCCGTTCATTTCTGAACTCTTCCTCTTTTATGTGTTCCATATACTAAGAACTGTAGTTTGATTTAGAACATCAATACTTTTAGATAACGTGCCTGAACCGATCAACTTTTGATATAGGAAATGTTCAAAACATTATCCAACAATACAAAATTTTATCATTTCTTTACTAATAAAGAGACTGATATGATTTTGTATATCAGGTTCGGTATCTAATAACATTCGTTCAGAATCAATGTACTGGTCATACAGGGTGACAGTGACCAACAGACTTGGCTGCAACACTTGCACCGTTTTCTGTCTCATGAAACTTATCACCCGTTCTCAGTTCTTTACCTATCTGCAGCCCATGTAACAGATTACATATGCGGGATCCTGATCCGGTATCACATACTCAGGACGTAAAGGATACTGAGAAACAGTTCTCTATAACGAACACACACGAAGATGATGCATCAACATGCACTTTCTTCGTTTGGGCGGCACGGGAAATCTGGTATTCCCCAAAATCCTGCTCTGTCTTATAACATTTATAAGTTGGAGCGGGACCAATGTTCCCCAGCTCAGTATAACAAGCGGGTTCGGTCAATACATCCGTATTATTATCTTGATTAAGGCGTGACATGGTCGCTACCTGGAGAGAGAGAGAGAAGAAAACACTCAGCGTATGCTCTTGCAAGATCAGATTGGTTATTATTTTATCTAATCAGGATGGCTCCCACTGTTTTTATCAAATCTTCCTTCAAACCCTAAAAGGAAAGACTAGCCGGGATTAATTACACCCTACAACTTCGCCAATCTTTCAGCCAGGCCAGTGTTAGTACTTTGAGGGAGGTTCCCTGTGCTTTCGCACGGACCTAATTAAAGTAAACCTCGTTTTCCCAGAGGCGTAACCCTATTGATACCTTTCTAGACACCTACTTGATCGGCTAATTGTAATGTGTAAAACTCTCCCAGGAGTAACTTTTACTCGCAGCGGGTATCGTGATCCAACTATCTCATAGAATGTATGCAATCTCAATGCAAATTTCAACACTTGAAATTACCGATAAAATTTTGCCCCAAACGATCTATGACCTTGACAAGGTCAACAAACCATAGACCGTAAGTCAAGTTCAACCCGTCATTTCTTGATTGAATCAAACCCACCCGCACGACCCTTGACAAGGTCAACAAGGCCGTACGACTGCCCTAAACCAATCTGCATCATATGCATAAGCAGATAAATACTGGTTAGCTACCGCACACTACGCCTTGACAAGGTCAACAAACGCAGCATGAATACTAAGCAGGACTTATCTGAAATGACGGAGGGCTACGACAGGTTTTTCTGAAAACCTATTGCGTAATGAACTTGATATCGTTGTAGGATCGAATGAATTTTGAAATGGAGTATTTTTGAGGCTTTTCTAGTTTTGCTAAAGGGGCTCCCGGTGAAGGGATCGTCGGCCCTTTCCTCATCGAATAAGGTGCAGGATATATCATATATACCGCTGTGCAAAGCAAAAACTATAGAAGCAATCAAAAGACAAGCCGAGGGTTGTAGCATCTGCCAGTTATTGCTAAAGGGGTCGTTCCCGGTGAAGGGATCTCGGCCCTTTCCTTATCGAATAAGGTGCAAGATGTTCTACAAGGAACACCGCGATGCAAAGCAAGAACTGTAGCTACCTGTTTTTGAAAATTCGATTCCACAACATCTTTTAGGTTTATTTTCTTTCATTAATCTCATTAATGAATGTCCCATCATTTAAGTCCACCTAAACATCACAGATAAATATAACGTACGCTTATGCCATCCGCATTCGCCTCGATATCCTATCTGCACCGTTAGGTTAGGTAACTAACGCCAGAATGAGGCAGGGCTAGCGCGGGTGTAAAACATAAGCAACGTCCATATAATATATCATATATACTATATGTAATATTTATCTGAACACATCACAGATAACGCAGCAGAAAATATCATATGAAATATTGGATATACTAGGACGTCCGTGTTTTATTTTGAGCCTGAATAAAACACGGATTCCACGGTCGTGATGAATAGCCAATCCCACACCCCTAGACCCCTACGAGAGCGGCAAGCAACCCTACCAATTCTAGGGTTAGGAGACCCGGACTCGACTCCTCGAGATGGTCTCCCACTGGACCCTAGAACCCGGTTACTTGTGCTCCCCTCCTTGGGTCTATCCTAATGCGGAAAAGTAAATAATATATATCAACGGTGACATCTTCCGCAACCTGGAAGTGCCCCAATAAAAGAATATTACATACAAGTTTTTACATGAATGAAAAAGAAAAACACTCATCTCACATAAAAACCCCCGGCTATTCAAACACGACGATCCAATATAACATATCCAGCAACACATAACATCACATGTCATCAACGTAAGTAAACATGCGTATCCCAATTGTCGTTGACATATAGCAACGAAACCGGCGATATCATATATTACACTTACGGTCACAGAAAAGAAAGTGTAAAACTACAGTAGTTGGAATCCACAACCTGCTTAGACATCGCATGCCTAATCAAATGAATTCCTTAGACATCGCATGCCTAACAATTATAAACCCCGCATTTTAGTCTCATCATCGAAAACTGTTTTCAATATCAAATCGGGCAATTCAACAAGATTCCCGACATCCTGAACGAATGCTCGTCGCAAACTTTAGTAGACGGCCGCACCCCCGATACCATCGACGAAGTGCACTAAGGCGGAACACCGCTGCCGCGAGCACCCGAACGGATGCTTTTGGCGACGGAGTTCTCCTACAGTCACTTGGTCGGGGCTATGGGGCGTGGCTGTCTATTAAGTTTACCGGCGAGTATCCGCGTACGCTACGCGATTGCGACGGACTTTTGATCACATCAAAATTCCGCGGCAACCGATCAAGTGAGACTAAAGTGCTATGTTTATAACATCCAAATCAGTTATCTCATAACTACTTGTGGATTCCAAATATTGTATCACATTCTAGATAAATAGAAAATGTTAAACTTTCCGATCGAACAATCAAACACCCAATGTTTCCCGAAACAGCTCAACTCTTGAAATAAGTTTAAAAACATCCACTTCATGCCACAGTACCAGCGGTCCAGCCGTAGAAGGGTCAAGCCAACGCCTCACATGTGGCACGCCGTACTGCCCCAAACCCTAAGGTTCAAAGGGCAGTTCAAGATGGTCACATAATCGAGTTAAGGTTTGTTGTCTTCTAGAGGGTCCATCGCGTTACTTGCACTACTTAGAACGTCCTTAAACCACGGAAAAATCCAACACTTGGAAATTTCCCGGCAGGGGAAAAAGTGGGTATTTATATCCGGTCGAACTTTTTAACATTTTCTAAAATTACCCGGAAAAACACATAGACAAAGTTAAACAATCCGATCGAATCATCGAGTTCCCAAAACAACCCCAGAAAACTCAACTGTTGAGTATCAATTAAAAATTCCCATAAAATACAGCATGTACAGAAAGAAATTACTGTGCAAAAAGTAAAGGATTAGGTCATCATATGGCCGCGGAACCGCCGCATAAGCCAAGCTTGTGCCGCGGTTCCGCGGCGCTTTTGGCGCATCTTTTTCTCGTTTTGCACTGTATTTCTTAAAATTTCCTGCTGAATTTTTTAAGCATTTTTAATCTGGAAAAATACACAGTTTCAGAAAATGTACAGAGAGGGGTATTCGATTAGGGTTTCGAGTTTGAACGGACTTCTAACTTCGTCTGCACATCGCCTTAAGCTCTAGCTAGGCTCTGATACCACTGTAGGGTTCCTAAGCACACTCAAGAGGTTCCACAAGGCATCTACCATGCCAAATTCAAATTTTATATGCCGAGAAACCCTAATATAGATCGTTAACTAGAGGATAGGCGAAACAAATAAGCAAGGAAACTACTTTGCTACTAAGTGAATGGAAATACAACCTTTGTAGATCCGGTCCTCCACTTCTTTAGATCCGTGATGACGTCCCTTCGCTGCGATCACCGGGATCTCGGACTCTATCGATGGTTTCGTCGGAGAAATGAGAGGGCTAGGTCGTTGACTTCGATGTCGAAGATGATCTACGTCGAGGCAACTCTAACTCAAGCTCCATCTTCACTAGGTCATGAAACTTGTGAAGAAAACACCCTATACAACATGGCAAGTGGTAGAGGATGAAGAAATAGGAAGTGGGTTCACTTTGGATTTGAATTTCTCACTTGGATTCATCACTTAATAATTTTCAAGCAAGCTTTCTTCTTCTTCATCAAGAAGAAGAAGAAGAAGAAGAAGAAGAGAATAGAAAAAGAATTATTGAAATAATAAATCAAGTGAAGACTTATCATAATGTAACCATGGGTAAGTTTAACTCATGTAGAGAGCAAACCATAGTTTAGATAATGGTTAGGTTTAAGAATAAAGACAAAATGGTTAAGACTTTGAAAAATGCTGAGAAGCTTCATGAAGCTTGAAGCAAAGAAAGAAAGAATGCCACCATTTTGTTTCTTGCCAAAAATGAATAAATAAAATAAATAAAACCTAACCATTAACTAAACATGGTTTAAATCATACACACCCAAGTTTGCATGTATCATCAAACATGATACAAACTAGTGCACAAAAATATATCACATATACAACTTGTGCACATCAAGTGAGAAAATCAATCTTAAGTGAACCAATACTAATTAATGTAAAGTGAAATATCAAATATATAATTATACATTAAATCATTAAATCAATACTTGATTTAATGATCCGGTCATATCGCATATAACCGACTAATATCAAGTGTATCAATGTATCGAATCAACACTTGATTCGGTAACCCGGCTATATCTCATATAACCGTCCAATGATACAGATCGCGAGAATAGAATACAGTATCACATACTGGTATTATTCTCGGTCCCGTACATATCTCATATGCGCTCCTATTTCGTTTCGCTTGAACCAGGAAACCTCTGTGTAGGACTCTAAAGACTCGTCAATACGCCGGCAGTAGGTGATGATCATATCAAACACCCACAAGCCGCAAGAGGTCTGCTAAACATAACGGCCACCCGGGTATTGAGCTATCAGAAGATCAACGAGCAAGCCCGCTCACACTCCTGTGAATCCAACCAGTAACACTTACCGTACAGTCCGGTCTGTTCGTCTGATATGTCGCATATCTTACCTAGGGGTGGTAAACGTCAGACCCCAGTAGCTCGATAAGTCATGTCGATATGAGGTCAATAACAGTTCGAGAAACTACTGGTAACACTTACCAGTAAATCTCAGCAACCCTGGTCAGGGATTTCCGGTTATAGCCAATCGAACACAGCACAACATCAACTCCCTATACCGGGAGAGACGAATCCCCTCCTATCGCTCATTGCCTCCATGTGATTCGGGACTGTACCTAAAAACCACCATTTTGCATGCCCTCTTGGATGTGGTAAGGTGAAAATCAAAGCACGGTGGGAATCACACAAGACTCTATGACGATCTCGGGTCTACAGACTAACCTGTACCAGTGTCACCAGAGAACTGCCATCTGCCGTAAGGTATAATACCATCTGGGAGTTCTCGGCGAGTCCGTCCAGTGTACCCAGTCTCCACTGAGCACCCGTATATCATCTCTGATGTCAAACACCAATGGATATGGGATCATCCATCGCCCATCTATATGGGTCGAGAAGGTATACGCTACTCTGGTATATCGATGCCCCGTCTCGATACACCCACGACTAGGGATCTTGAAGGATGTACTTATGGACTACCATGTCCCCACTAGTATGATCCGCATCATACTCCAGGCAGTCAAGTACACATCCTAAGGGCTTTACCAACATGTAACAGAGAGACAATCAGTGTACACATTAAGATAAAGAGCAACCAGATAGCATACTATCATGTCGAGCAAGAAAGTCCTCCCTATATATGTCCCAGCATCCACTACAATATACATCCTATGTACAGTAATGGCCTCTAGGGCATACATATAACTAACAAGAATAGTGTCAAAGTATCCGAATTGGGACACTTTCTAAACCTAGATCTAAAACCATAGATCTAGTCACTAGAATCCCTGATATTTTGTCTAGATCCTATATGAAGAAAACACCTTGTGACAACCACGGTATAACCGATCGTAGTATAGGAACATCACTTCTTATCAGGAGTACGTCATCCAAATACCAAGATATCACTCCCTACCACCTTCTTACTGGGTCCATCAATTGTTCTGATGAAGTCAAACTCTTTGACTGTCACATCAAAATAGATTATCTATCTCCGCTATAATTGGTTTAGTTTATAAATAGACATAAGCTACTGGCCAACTACGCTTCGGCTACTCCCACTGACTACAACAACCCTTCGACAGAGTCATATACACGTGCACTTCTGAAGCTAATTTAGAACAACATTATAGTTATCCATCTGCCAGATCTCATACTCTAGGACATGTTGGAGATAGTGCCCTCAGAGTCAATTATTGGATCACAGGCACGTGATTGCAATGATTGAGGGAGGACCTATCCCAGTAGGACAGTCTTACTCAAGATGATAGTATGCTATCTGGTTTATCTTTATCATCGTGTACTGCTTTAGGTGACCTTACGAGTCGCTATTACACGCTGATAGAACCCCTAGGATTCTTGCTTGACGGCCAGCGGTATGATGGCGATCATATACGTGGGAGCTGAGGTCTATAAGCACATCCTTAAAAGGTCCCTAGTCGTGGGAGTTTCGAGACTGGGCATCGATACTCCATTAGTAGTCTAGTGTATACAGTCGAGACCCCGACGAGGGGCGGTGGCCGGTCTCACAAGCCACTGGTGTCAGTTGGTTCACCTAAGATGTATACAGGTGCTCATTGGGTTATGAGTACACCGGACAGGACTCGCTGGGAACATGCTAGTTGGGATTATACCAGACGTCAGATAGCAGTTCCCTGGTGACATGTGTACAGGTTAGTTCATCGACCTGAGATCGTCATTTTTCTCGTGTGAGTTCCCACTGTACTTTGATTACTATCCTACCACAGCTCAAAGGAGTCGTGCAAACAGGTTTTAGTTGGGTACAGTCCCGAGCCACATGGAGGTAATGAGCGGATCTGCAGAGGTTCGTCTCTCCCGGTATTGGGGGTGAGGTCGCGCTGTGTCTAGGAGAGCCATTACACAAAGTCCTCGGCCGAGGCAGGAGATTTACTGGTAGGTATTCCAGTAGTATCTCAGGGTGTTCTGGGCTACACTCCGAAACGACTTGTACCGCTTTTAGGGGTCTGACTTTTACCAACCCCCTAGGCCCGCCATGCGATACTCATAGACGAATGGACCGGAATGTACGGATATTGTCATTGACAGGCTCAGTAGGGTGTCAGGATGAGTTCGCTCATCGACGTCCCTTTTGGTCAATAGCTGGTGGCCCGTCACGTATGGCTAATACCTCTGACGTGCTAGTGGTTAAATCCACAGCCATAGTATTGACGAGTCTTTAGAGTCCACCACACTCTCAGTTACTCAAGTTTCAGGCGAAATGCTGTAGAGGCCGTATGGAGATATGGCAGGATTCGACCAGATACGTGCGGTATTGCACGGATCGTGATCGGACGGATTTTACTAGCCGGCTTTGGTTTAAGCCGGATCCTAGTATTAGACAGTGTAGATTTTGTCTCTTTGCATTTGTGTTCAGTAGGAATACAAATGCGGGCATGTATATGCAGTAGCGGGGTTTTCCTGTAATTTATTACGGGATCAGTTTTCTGTAGTTGCCAGTTTGCATTCCGTTCCGGTCGGTTTTCCTTTGTTCTTTCCCGGCCGGACTTTTCCGATGGAGGGGGTTATTTGCAAGTTTGCAAATAACATTTGTGGAGGGGTTTCTTGCAATTTGTGGAATCATGATGGTTCTTTAATCATTAGATTCCATTTGCATCTTATCCTTTGATTAGAATGGATTAGAGTTGATTTGAATGGAAGTGACATTGTTATCATTGCCTTTTTTTTTATATGGTCATCCCTTTTGCTTTTACTACCATCACCTCCCTTCTTGTTATTGATTCATTCCCTCCACCATTTCATTGTAAGAAGGGGCCGGCCACATTCTGAGAAGGAATGAGAGAGAGTTTCATTTTGTATGTGGCATATTTTTTCCTTCATCTCATTTCTTGCTAGGAAAAATGAAAGCACCATTTTTCCTTATCTTCATTCCTCCACATCCATGGCAACTTCACCCCAAGAGACAACCATTCGACACTAAATCTAAAGCACCCTTGGACGCTTCGGCTAGCCAACTTCGCGCCCGAGTTGCCTCGGTCCAGAGGCGGGAGCCCGTATACGAGCCCGGCTACGAGGTGCCTTTTCGACGAGGAGGTGACGGACGGAGATTCCGCGGGAGATCGGAGTGGAGACGAAGACCGGAGGACACGGATCGCTCGGTATAGCTTCTACCCCTTTCTCTTGATAGCTAGGATTAGGTTAATGGTTACGATCCGGGTTTATTGTCCGCGGTAGCGCCAGTTTAAAATTAAGAAAAATTTTTAATTCCGCATTTTGGCCTCGGATAGACGGCCGGGGCGCTGCCATGGCGCGACATGGTATCAGAGCCACGCCATTAACCTAGTCTAGCTTGCTCTAATATGTTTAAAGCTCGATCGAACGGATTTTTCCGAAAACCCGATATCAAGTGCACAGGTTTCTGTCGAATTTTTTTTAGCTCCAAAAATTTTTCAGGTTGTTGCGGAATACTGTGCATGGAAATATAAGCAATCTGTGAAAATTTGGTCGCGGGATCTCACCATACCGCTGCGGAACCGCGGCCAAACCCATGCTTGGGCCGCGGTTCCGCCGCGCTTTTGACTTGTCAACGCACCAAATTTTTGCAGTGGGCTTTTGGGCTAGAAATAGGGGTTTTGGTATATTCTTTTTGGGCCCAGATTTTCTTTATGTGCTACAGTAATGCTTGGGGCCCACTTGGTAAAATTTGCTCGATCGGATATTTTAAACACATTAGTTCACAGTATTTACATTATATCTGCGACCGTGAATGTCACTCGATCGGTAAATCCTCTCTAACTGCTATAGCCCGGTTAGACGGATTTACGAACGTGACTTTCACGTTGATGTTCTGTGTTGTGCTATGATGTTGCGGATCGGTCATGGGGGATAGCCTGGATGCAATGTTAGTACAGTTTTGTTTTATATGTACATTTGATATTGCGGGACGAGCGTCCGACATGTGGACTGCCGTCACTGCCTGTTTGTATTATTCTTTTAGGGAACGACCTGGTTGCGGTCGATGTACCCGTTGTATGTATATTTTACTTTCTGTACTAGGATTACCCCGCGGAGGGGTGCACGGATAGCCGGACTCTAGAGGGCAACAAGCCCGCATCTCATGGCATTGAGACGGAGGGGGCTTTACTCTAGAATTGGCGGGCTATTCGCCGCACTCGTAGGGGGTATAAGTTGACCCAGGAGGGGTGCCCAAGTTACCGGATTCCGTGAAGTGCTGGGTGGTCCATTCACGTTGCTGAAGGGGGCTGCCTCGCTTCAGGTTTTGGCGGGCAACTTGCCGCTCCCGTAGGGGTCTAGATTTTCATTGCACAGGCTATCCACACGACCAGGGGAACGTCGGGTTTCAGTAGTGGCTCTATGAAACCCGAGGTTTCCAGATATCTATATTGTTCTGTGATGCTGTTCATTTCTGTGATGTTGCATTTTATCACGCCTTGAGCGAAAATTATATATTGTATATATACTAGTAGATGTTGTATATGTTTGCATCCGTGCTAGTCCAGTCCCCTCTCTGTCGTTAGTTAAGTAACCTAACGGGTGATGACCGGACCCAGTGGCGAATGTGGATGGCATATACGTACATCAATATTTTCGTTCTTTTGTGGTGTGATCAATTGATGGGACTGCGTTGATTCGGATCAATGCAAGCTAAACAAACCTATTCTGATGTTGTTGGAACAATTTTTCAAAAAGCTGTTATTGCAAGGACGTTCACTTTTGTTTTGCATCGTGGTATTCAGTTGGAATATCCTGCTCCTCAGTCGACGAGGCAAGGGCTGAGATCCCTTCACCGGGAGTGACCCCTTGGACAAAAGTTTGCATCAGGGCAATACTTCACTATAGCCGATTACTTTTTCTTTGCATTGTGGTATTCAGTTGGAATATCCTGCACCTCATTCTACGGGGAAAGAGCCGAGATCCCTTCACCGGGAGTGACCTCTTTAGCAAAGGTTTTCGTCACTATATTTTTATAAAAAGTTATCCAGTTCCTTCAACGATATCAAGTTCATTACGTTAAAGGTTTTTCGCCAAAAATCAGCCGTAGCCCTCTGTCATTTCAGATTAGTATTGCTTAGTATTCGTGCGACGTATGTCGTGCTCAGCCGAGGCGTAGTGTGCGGTAGCTCTGTAATGCTTTTCTGTCTTATGGATATGCGATTGGTTAGGACTGTCGTACGGTCATTTTGGCTCAGTCAAGGACTCGTGCGGGTTGGTCTAATGCAATTAAGATAATGACGGGTTGAACTTGACTAGGATCTTTTGATATGTTGGCTCAGTCAAGGTCACTTGGGTCCTAGGGGTAAAAACATATATCGGGAGTTTCTAAAGAAACTGAAACTTGCCAGGCATGCGCATACCTTCTGGAGTGTGGTGACGTGAGTGGATTCCGTCACGTTATCATGCGATGATAGTTGGGTCCCGATTTCCACTGATGAGTTGGTTTACTCCTCGGGTGATCCCGACTAATTCTTCTTTCAGGTTTGGAGAAGAATTTGAGGTTACAGTGGGAGGTTTCCAGATTAGATAAAGTGGTAACCATTCTGATCTAGGCTAGAGTGCACGCTGAGTGTTTCTTTTCTCTCTCTCTTTGGCAGCGACCATTGACCCGACCCTAGACTATGACCCAGTGACCAAGATTAACCGAACCTTCTTACAAGACTGGCTTTTGGATTGTCAGAGTTGCAAACCTTTTTGCCACTCCTACTTTTACCCTTTTCTCCAGGACACCCCGTATTACTACGAACATCCACTTCCATTGGACAAAACCATCGTATGGTTATATACGAAATCGAAGGAATTCGAGGATGGTTTCCGGTTCTGGAGAAAACGAATAGGACTATTCAGTTGTCTTTTCCTTTTACCTTCTCTCAGGTTGCGAGTACTACGTGGTTTAGGAGATAGTACACCTATTATGAAAATTGGATAGCCTTCTTCCAAACCTTAGGCTGGTGCCGAACGGTGGGGAATGAAGAAAACCAATTAGCATAACGATGGTGTACAGAAGGTATTAAGTTAGGACAAAGAAATGGATTAGTAAGAGGGCAAAGTAAATTGCGACTGCTATTCACGACCAAACCAAGTATTTCTTCGCCAATCCTAAATCACCTTTGTGTTTCTCCAGGACACTCCGTATCACTGCGAAGATCCACAGTTTATTGGATATTCCATCGTATGGTTATATACGAACTCGAAAGGAACTTGTTCCAGTTCGGGGATGGATTCTGGTTCAGGAGAAATAGGAATAAGGTTTATTCGGTTGTCTTTTATCTTCACCTTCTTTCGCATTGCGAGTTTGTTAGTTGTATGTATGCCCTAGAGGCCAGTATTGTATAGATGATGTATATTATATTGGATGCTTGGACATATATAGAGATGATTTTCTTGGTCGATATGATAGTATGCTATCTGGTTACTCTTTATCTTAACATGTACACTTGTCTCTTTAAACTGTCCTATAGCTACATGTTGGTAAAGCCCTTAGAATGTGTACTTGACTACCTGGACTATGATGCAGATCATACTAGTAGGGACATGGTAGTCCATAGGTACATCTTTCAAGGTCCCTAGTCGTGGGTGTATCGAGACGGGGCATCGATATACCAGTGTAGACTAGCGTATACACTTCTCGACCCATGAGATGGGCGATGGATGATCCCATATCCATTGGTGTTTGACATCAGAGATGGTATATGGGTGCTCAGTGGAGACTGGGTACACTGGACGGACTCACCGAGAACTCCCAGATGGTATTATACCTCACGTCAGATGGCAGTTCTCAGGTGACACTTGTACAGGTTAGTCTGTAGACCCGAGATCGTCATAGAGTCTTGTGTGATTCCCACTGTGCTTTGATCTCCACCTTACCACGTCCATGAGGGCGTGCAAAATGGTGGTCTTTGGGTACAGTCCCGAGTCACATGGAGGCAATGAGCGATAGGAGGGGTTTCGTCTCTCCCGGTATTGGGGGTTGATGTTGCGCTGTGCTCGATTGGCCGTAACAGGGAAGTCCCTGGCCAGGGCTGATCAGAGATTTGCTGGTAAGTGTTACCAGTAGTTTCTCGACCCGTTATGAGCCTCACATCGGCATGACTTATCGGTTATTGGGGTCTGACTTTTACCACCCCTAGACTTGATATGCGACATATCAGACGAACAGACCGGACTGTACGGTAAGTGTTACTGGTTGGATTCACAGGAGTGTGAGCGGGCTAGCTCGTCGATCTTCTGATCGCTTAATACCCGGATGGCCGTTACATTTAGCAGACCGCTTGCGGCTTGTGGGTGCTTGATATGATCATCATCTGCTACCGGCGTATTGACGAGTCTTTAGAGTCCTACACAGAGGTTTTCTGGCTCAAGCGAAACGAAATAGGAGCGCATATGAGATATGTGCAGGACCGAGAATAATGCGTGTATGTGATACCGTATTTCATTCTCGCGATGGATGTATCGATTGGTTATATTCGATATAACCTAGATATCGAATCAAGGATTGATTCGATAAGCCGATACATAGGACACTAGTCGGTTATATGCGATATGACCGGATCGTTAAATCAAGTGTTGATTTAATGATTTAATGTATAATTATATATTTGATATATTACTTTGCATTAACTAGTATTGGTTCACTTTATATGGATTTTCTCACTTGATGTGCAAGAAGTATATGTGATATACTTTTGTGCACATATTTGTATCATGTTTGATGATGCTTGATCATTTAGTTAAGTGTATAGAATTAAACCATGATTAATTTGATGATTAGGGTTTTGCATATTCATTTATTTATTTATTTGTTCATTTATTTATTTGGAAAAGATAAAGATGAGAATGGTGGCTTTCTTTGTTTCTTATTGAAGCTTCATGAAGCTTTGACTTAGTCACCATTCTTGTCTCATGCTTAACCCTAACCATTTGAACTAACCCTAGTTCATTCTCTATACTTAACTATGGTTAAGATTATGATAAGTATTCATTTTTCTTTTTCATTTTTAAAAGACTTATCATATTCTTTCTTCTTCTTGATCTTCTTCTTCAAGATAGAAAGCTTGATGCCATCAATGGCAACTTGAGATCTAAAGTGAGAAATCCAATTCTAAAGTGAACCCACCTCCTATTTCTTCACCCTCTACCTCTTGCCAAGTTGTTTTGGGTGTTTTCTTCACAAGTTTCACAAATTTGTGAAGTCGGAGCTTGAACTTGTGATGCCTCGACGTAGATCATCTTCGGCACGAAGCCGACAACCTAGTCCGCCTATTTCTCCGATCAAGCCGACGATTGAGTCCGGGATTCAAGATGGACAGCGAGAGGATGCCTACGTGGAGCCAAGGAAGTGGATATCCGGATCTACAAAGGTTGTAACTTCTTATCTTTAGTTAAGTTGTTAACTAGTTTCGTTTATCGCCTAAATTTCTAGTCAACGATCTAGTCTAGGGTTTCTCGGCACCGTAAAATTTGAAATTGGCATGGTTGATGCCTTGTGAGACCTCTTGAGAGTGCCTAGGAACCCTACAGTGGTATCAGAGCCTAGCTAGAGCCTTAGGCGATGCGTAGACGGAATTAGAAGTCCGATCGAACCAAAAACCAAAACCCTAAAATGCTCTCTGGACAATTTCTGAAATCTGGTCTTTTTCGACATTAAAAATATGCAGAAAATTCAGCAGGACTTTCTAAGAATTACTGTGAAACACGATCACCCAATTCGTCTAAACTGCGGCGGAACCGCGGCAGAAGCCTGGCTTCTGCGGCGGTTCCGCGGCTATCTTATGACGTCATCATTTCATTTTTGCACAGTAATTCCTATTTTATGATGCTGAGTTTTCTGGGAATTTTTAATATTTTTTCCAGGAGTTGAATTTTTAGGGTTGTATTGGGGACTCGGAGTTTCGATCAGATTGTCTAATCTTGTCTGTGACTTTCCGGATAATTTTTTGAATATGTTAAAAAGTTCAACCGGATATAAATACCCAACTTTTCCCCTGCCGAAAAATTTCCAAGTGTTGATTTTTGTGTGGTTTAAGGACGTTCTGAGTAGTGCAAGTAACGCGATGGTCCCTCTAGAAGACAACAAACCTTAACTCGATTATGTGACCGTCTTGAACTGCCCTTTGAACCTTCGGATTTGGGGTAGTACGGCGTGCCACATGTGAGGCGTTGGCTTGACCCTTCTACGGCTGGACCGTTGGTACTGAGGCATGAAGTGAATGTCTTTGAACCTATTTCATGTGTTGAACGGTTTCGGGAAAACTTGGGTGTTCGAATGTTCTATCGGAAAGTTTAATATTTTCTATTTATCCGGAATGGGATACAATAATTGGAATTCACAAACAGTTATGAGATAACTGAATGAATGTTATAAATCTAGCGGTTTAGTTTCATTTGATATTGAAAAGAGTTTTCGATAATGAGACTAAAATGCGGGGTTTATAACTGTTAGGCATGTGATGTCTAAGTATTTCATTTGATTAGGCATGTGATGTCCAAAGAGGTTGCGGATTCCAACTGTTGTAGTTTTACACTTTCTTTTCTGTGACCGTAAGTGTAATATGTGATATCGCCGGTTTCGTTGCTATATGTCAACGACAATTAGGATACGCATATTTACTTACGTTGATGACATGTGATGTTATGTGTTGCTGGATATGTTATATTGGATCGTCGTGTTTGAATAGCCGGGGGTTTTTATGTGAGATGAGTGTTTTTCATTTTTCATTCATGTAAATACTTGTATGTAATATTCTTTTATTTGGGGCACTTCCAGGTTGCGGAAGTTGTCACCCTTTGTATATTATTTACTTTTCTGCACTAGGATAGACCCAAGGAGGGGAGCACAAGTAACCGGGTTCTGGGGTCCAGTGGGAGACCCACTCGAGGAGTCGAGTCCGGGTCTCCTAACCCTAGAATTGGTAGGGTTGCTTGCCGCTCTCGTAAGGGTCTAGGGGGTGTGGGATTGGCTATTCATCACGACCGTGGAATCCGTGTTTTATACTGGCTCGTATTGAAAACACGGACGTCCTAGTATATCCAATATTTCATATGATATTTTTTGCTGCGTTATTTGTAATGTGATCATGTGATGTTCTGTGATAGATACAGTATATAGTATATATGATATATTATATAGACGTTACTTATGTTTTGCACCCGCACTAGCCCTGCCCTGCTCTGTCGTTAGTTACCTAACCTAACGGTGCACGAGGGGACATCGAGACGAATGCGGATGGCATAAGTGTACGTCGTATTTATCTGTGATGTTTAGGTATTTAAATGATGGGACTTCATTAATGTGATTAATAAAAGAAAAGAAACCAAATGATGTTGTAGAATCAAATTTTAAATAAAACAGGTAGCTATAGTTCTTGCTTTGCATAGCAGTATATATGATATGCCCTGCACCTTATTCGATGAGGAAAGGACCGGGATCCCTTCACCGGGAGTGACTCCTTTAGCAATAACTGGCAAATACTACACACTCGGTTTGTTTTTGATTTCTTCTATAGTTTCTGCTTTGCACAGTGATATATATGATATATCCCGCACCTCATTCGACGAGGAAAGGGCCGACGATCCCTTCACCGGGAGTGACCCCTTTAGTAAAACTAGAAAAGCCTCAAAATCACTCCATTTCAAAACTTCATTTGATTCTACAACGATATCAAGTTCATTACGCAATAGGTTTTCAGAAAAACCTGTCGTAGCTCTCCGTCATTTCAGATAAGTACTGTTTAGTATTCGTGCTGCGTTTTTTGACCTTGTCAAGGCGCAGTGTGCGGTAGCTAACCAGTATTTATCTGCTTATGCATATGATGCAGATTGAGTTAGGGTAGTCGTACGGCCTTGTTGACCTTGTCAAGGGTCGTGCGGGTGGGTTTAATTCAATCAAGAAATGACAGGTTGAACTTGACTTACGGTCTATGGTTTGTTGACCTTGTCAAGGCCATAGATCGTTTGGGGCAAAATATTATCGGGAATTTCAAGTGTTGAAATTTGCAATGAGATTGCATACCTTCTATGAGATAGTTGGATCCCGATTCCCACTGCGAATAAGAGTTACTCCTGGGAGAGTTTTACACATTACAATTAGCCGATCAAGTAGGTGTCTAGAAAGGTGTCAACGGGGTTATGCCTCTGGGAAAACGGGGTTTACATTAATTAGGTTCGTGCGAAAGCACGGGGGACCTCCCTAAAAGTACCGACACTGGCCTGGCTGAAAGATTGGCGAACTTGTAGTGTGTAATTAATCCCGGCTAGTCTTTCCTTTTAGTGTTTGAAGGAAGATTTGATAAAAACCAGTGGGTGCCATCCTGATTAGATAAGATAATAACCAATCTGATCTTGCACGAGCTTACGCTAAAGTGTTTTCTTCTCTCTCTCTCCAGGTAGTGACCATTTCATGCCCTAACAAAGATAATAATATGGATGTATTGACCGAACCCGCATGTTATACTGTGCTGGGGAACGTTGGTTCCGTTCTTTCCTATAAGAGTTATAGGAATGAACAGGATATAGGGGAATACCAGGATTCCCATGCCACCCAAATGAAGAAAGTACATGATGATGCATTTTCTTCGGGTGTGTTCGTTACAGAGAACTGTTTCTCCATTTGCTCTACGTCCTGGGTATTAGATACCGGGTCAGGATCCCATATATGTAATCAGTTACATGGGCTTAGAAAAGGTAGAGAACTTGGAGAAGGTGATAAAGACATAAGAGTTGGAAATGGTGCAATTGTTGCAGCTAAGACTGTCGGGGAATATCACCTTGTGTTACCAACTGGTAATACATTGGTTCTGAACGAATGCTATTACATGCCGAACCTGATATGCAACATTATATCAGTTTCTTTATTAAGTAAAGAGGGATATAATTTTGTATTACAGGATAATGTTATGAACATTTTCCGTAACCAAAAGTTGGTTGGATCAGGCACGTTGTGCAATGGTATTTATGTTCTAAATCAATCAACAGTTCTGAGCATAACAAACACACACAAGAGGAAGAGTTCTAAACTGAACGAATCCTTCTTGTGGCATTGCAGACTGGGTCACATCAATGCGACACGACTGGCTAAGTTGCATAAGGATGGATATTTGAATCCGTTTGAATTTTCATCTTATGACACTTGCCAGTCATGTCTCAAAGGCAAGATGACCAAAACTCCGTTTACGGGACACGGAGAAAGAGTTACTGAACTCTTAGGACTGATACATAGTGATGTATGCGGTCCTATGTCTACACATGCCAGGGATGGTTCTTCATACTTCATTACATTCACTGACGATCTCTCTGGATTCGGATATGTGTTCCTGATGAAACACAAATCAGAAGCTTTTGAGAAATTTAGAGAATATAAACAAGAAGTTGAGAACCAAACCGGAAAAAGTATTAAAATCCTACGATCTGATCGAGGAGGTGAATACTTGAGCAATGAATTCTTGGACTTCGTAAAAGAGAATGGGATTCTCTCTCAGCTGACTCCTCCATATACACCACAGCACAACGGTGTATCAGAACGGAGGAACCGCACCCTATTAGATATGGTGCGCTCTATGATGAGCATAGCTGAGTTACCTATTTCCTTCTGGGGATATGCACTGGAGACAGTAGCATACCTATTGAATCAAGTTCCATCTAAATCTGTACCTACCACACCATATGAGATATGGAGTGGGAAGAGGCCATATCTTAAACGAGTTAAGATATGGGGTTGTCCAGCCTATATCAAAAGACAAAATCCGGACAAGCTCGAGGCACGGTCAGTTCTTTGCAAGTTTGTAGGATATCCAAAGAACTCCTATGGGTATTTTTTCTACCACAGTGAGGAACAAAAAGTGTTTGTTGCTCAACATGCCACCTTTTTAGAAAAGGAATTCCTTGAAAAAGAAATTAGTGGCAAAGTGGTAGAGCTGGAAGAAGTTCCAGATACACAAACCATAACTTAAGATTTGGTGGAACCAGAAGATTCAGTAGCTCCCAATGAACCTCAGCCTCTCCGCCGATCTAGTAGGGTTCCTCGCCAACCTGAGAGATACTATGGTTTTCTCATGGATGGTGGGAGCGAGAATTGCATCATGGAGGATGATGACCCAACTAGCTTCGAGCAGGCCATCACGAGTAGGGACTCAGTGAAATGGCTGGATGCTATGCGGTCCGAGATGGAATTCATATACACCAACAAAGTATGGACTTTGGAAGTTGCTCCTGAAGGGGTAAAACCCATTGGGAGCAAGTGGATCTTCAAGAAGAAACTTGGTGTAGATGGGAAAGTGGAGACTTTCAAAGCTAGACTTGTTGCAAAAGGTTTTCGCCAAAGACCAGGTGTGGACTATGACGAAACCTTTTCTCCAGTGGCTATGCTTAAATCCATCCAGATCATGCTTGCCATCGCTGCATATCATGATTACGAAATCTGGCAAATGGATGTTAAGACCGCCTTTCTAAATGGTGATTTAGAAGAGTGCGTGTACATGACTCAGCCAGAGGGCTTCGTAGACAGTGGGAGCAGCGGGAGAGTGTGCAAGCTGCTTAAATCCATTTATGGATTAAAGCAAGCATCGCGGAGTTGGAACATCTGCTTTGACGTCGTTATCAAAGAGTTTGATTTCGTCAAAAACCCAGATGAACCTTGTATTTACAAGAAGGTGGCAGGGAGTAAGGTTGTCTTCCTCGTATTGTACGTGGACGACATACTCTTGATAGGAAATGACATTCCTATGCTGCAATCGGTCAAGCTCTTCTTATCACAAAGATTCTCAATGAAAGATCTTGGTGATGCCTCATGCATATTGGGGATCAGGATCTATAGAGATAGATCCAAACGGATACTGGGATTGTCCCAATCCAGGTACATTGACACCATACTAAAGAGGTTTAGTATGGAAGAATCCAAGCGTGGGAACTTGCCCACGATCTCTGGAGTCACTCTCTCCAAAGAGATGTCTCCCAAGACTGATTTGGAGAGAGCTCGCATGCAAGGGATACCCTATGCTTCGGCTGTAGGCTCTATCATGTATGCGATGCTATGTATCAGACCTGATGTAGCATACTCACTAAGTATAGTGAGCAGGTATCAAGCTGATCCTGGAGAGAGTCACTGGACAGCTGTGAAGAGCATTCTCAAGTACTTACGAAGGACTAAAGAGATGCTCTTGGTGTATGGTAATGGAGAACTCCAAGTGGAGTCCTTTACCGATTCGAGCTTCCAGAGTGATAAGGACGACTCTAAGTCGCAGTCGGGATTTGTCTTTACCCTTTACGGAGGGGCGATTAGCTGGAAGAGTTCCAAGCAGGAAACCGTGGCAGACTCGACGATGGAGGCTGAATACATAGCTGCCAACGATGCTGCTAAAGAAGCTGTCTGGATCAAGAAGTTCATTACTGAACTTGGAGTGGTTCCATCCATTGAGCGTCCAATACCTCTGTATTGCGATAATAATGGAGCGGTGGCTTTGGCCAAGGAACCCAGGTCCCATCAGCGATCCAGGCATATTCTGAGGCGGTATCACCTGATCCGGGAGATAGTTGATCGCCGGGAGATCGAGGTCAGGAGGGTTGACACGAAGAACAATACGGCGGATCCACTCACGAAGGCCATTCCCCAGATACAGTTTGAGAAACTCTTCGGGATGCTCGGTATGCGATACTACAGCAGCTGGCCCTAGTGCAAGTGGGAGATTGTTAGTTGTATGTATGCCCTAGAGGCCAGTATTGTACAGATGATGTATATTATATTGGATGCTTGGACATATATAGAGATGACTTTCTTGCTCGATATGATAGTATGCTATCTGGTTACTCTTTATCTTAACATGTACACTTGTCTCTTTAAACTGTCCTATAGTTACATGTTGGTAAAGCCCTTAGGATGTGTACTTGACTACCTGGACTATGATGCAGATCATACTAGTGGGGACATGGTAGTCCATAGGTACATCTTTCAAGGTCCCTAGTCATGGGTGTATCGAGACGGGGCATCGATATACCAGTGTAGACTAGCGTATACGCTTCTCGACCCATGAGATGGGCGATGGATGATCCTATATCCATTGGTGTTTGACATCAGAGATGGTATACGGGTGCTCAGTGGAGACTGGGTACACTGGACGGACTCGCCGAGAACTCCCAGATGGTATTATACCTCACGTCAGATGGCAGTTCTCAGGTGACACTTGTACAGGTTAGTCTGTAGACCCGAGATCGTCATAGAGTCTTGTGTGATTCCCACTGTGCTTTGATCTCCACCTTACCACGTCCATGAGGGCATGCAAAACGGTGGTCTTTGGGTACAGTCCCGAGTCACATGGAGGCAATGAGCGATAGGAGGGGTTTCGTCTCTCCCGGTATTGGGGGTTGATGTTGCGCTGTGCTCGATTGGCCGTAACAGGGAAGTCCCTGGCCAGGGCTGATCAGAGATTTGCTGGTAAGTGTTACCAGTAGTTTCTCGACCCGTTATGAGCCTCACATCGGCATGACTTATCGGTTATTGGGGTCTGACTTTTACCACCCCTAGACTTGATATGCGACATATCAGACGAACAGACCGGACTGTACGGTAAGTGTTACTGGTTGGATTCACAGGAGTGTGAGCGGGCTAGCTCGTCGATCTTCTGATCGCTCAATACCCAGATGGCCGTTACGTTTAGCAGACCGCTTGCGGCTTGTGGGTGCTTGATATGATCATCATCTGCTACCGGCGTATTGACGAGTCTTTAGAGTCCTACACAGAGGTTTCCTGGCTCAAGCGAAACGAAATAGGAGCGCATATGAGATATGTGCAGGACCGAGAATAATGCGTGTATGTGATACCGTATTTCATTCTCGCGATGGATGTATCGATTGGTTATATTCGATATAACCTAGATATCGAATCAAGGATTGATTCGATAAGCCGATACATAGGACACTAGTCGGTTATATGCGATATGACCGGATCGTTAAATCAAGTGTTGATTTAATGATTTAATGTATAATTATATATTTGATATATTACTTTGCATTAACTAGTATTGGTTCACTTTATATGGATTTTCTCACTTAATGTGCAAGAAGTATATGTGATATACTTTTGTGCACATATTTATATCATGTTTGATGATACTTGATCATTTAGTTAAGTGTATAGAATTAAACCATGATTAATTTGATGATTAGGGTTTTGCATATTCATTTATTTATTTATTTGTTCATTTGGAAAAGATAAAGATGAGAATGGTGGCTTTCTTTGTTTCTTATTGAAGCTTCATGAAGCTTTGACTTAGTCACCATTCTTGTCTCATGCTTAACCCTAACCATTTGAACTAACCCTAGTTCATTCTCTACACTTAACTATGGTTAAGATTATGATAAGTATTCATTTTTCTTTTTCATTTTTAAAAGACTTATCATATTCTTTCTTCTTCTTGATCTTCTTCTTCAAGATAGAAAGCTTGATGTCATCAATGGCAACTTGAGATCTAAAGTGAGAAATCCAATTCTAAAGTGAACCCACCTCCTATTTCTTCACCCTCTACCTCTTGCCAAGTTGTTTTGGGTGTTTTCTTCACAAGTTTCACAAATTTGTGAAGTCGGAGCTTGAACTTGTGATGCCTCGACGTAGATCATCTTCGGCACGAAGCCGACAACCTAGTCCGCCCATTTCTCCGATCAAGCGACGATTGAGTCCGGGATTCGAGATGGGCAGCGGGAGGACGCCTACGTGGAGCCAAGGAAGTGGATATCCGGATCTACAAAGTTTGTAGCTTCTTATCTTTAGTTAAGTTGTTAACTAGTTTCGTTTATCGCCTAAATTTCTAGTCAACGATCTAGTCTAGGGTTTCTCGGCACCGTAAAATTTGAAATTGGCATGGTTGATGCCTTGTGAGACCTCTTGAGAGTGCCTAGGAACCCTACAGAGTGCTCCTAGGATTAGGACAGTACACCCATTATGCTTATTGGATAGTCTTCTTCCAAACCATAGGCTGGTGCCGAACGGTAGGGAAGGAAGAAAACCATTTGGCCTAAAGGGGTGTGCAGAAGGTAATGACTAAAGACATATAAAGGGATTTGGAAAGATGGCAAAGAATTATACGATTACAGTTGTGAATCTGGATAATGGAAGAGGCATTACTAGGAATGCCGGGATACCCCATCGAAACATTTCAATGTTTCAGTTTCACTGTGTACTGTTAAAAGAAAACTGATTTCCCAATTAGACACTTGCTCCAGGGTATGTATTTACCAGGTTTGATTCTTACATCTGTATGGTTTTACAGATGATGAGTGGGAGTAAGTTATTGGGAATTAGGTAATCATCCTCATTATATCGGAATTCGTTGTAATTGGTGATATTTGAGGAAGTCACCTGGATTGTTTGCCAGACGGCAAATTTTTGGTTTTGAATATCCGTTGTTATGCACCAATTTCAAATTGATATATCTGTACGTCTATTTTCATAGAGTGAGATATAACTTTTTGAAATTATGTCCATGACATTTACCTATATCAGTGGATGGTTAGGTAAGGAGCATTGAACAGCGGTGTAATTCTTCATAACCATAGTACAGTTTTCAACCTACGACACACAGTGATTGAGTTATTAAACTCAAGGGACTT
Source organism: Agapanthus africanus (assembly GCA_030015575.1). Taxonomy (NCBI): domain Eukaryota; kingdom Viridiplantae; phylum Streptophyta; class Magnoliopsida; order Asparagales; family Amaryllidaceae; genus Agapanthus; species Agapanthus africanus. The sequence goes on along the minus strand of CM057337.1, from coordinate 63,398,864 downwards.
ATACAGAGTATTGTATATTGTCCAATGTCTATTAGGACAGAGGGGTTGGTCCTCGTACTACATTCTGTTTACTTGTGACTTCTTTAGTTCTTAGACAGGTGTTTCGTAGAAACATAGGGTCTGAGTTTTGAGAAGTTATAGGTATATGAATAAAGTAGAGAACCAGGTATTGCAAGTATCGGGATTCTTCAAGGTGATCGAAGATGTAGATACTTGTGTATGGTATTCAGTTGATAGTAGTGGTTAAGAGAACTTGCTTCTTTTTCAGGTTACTCATAATTGGAAATATTCCTAAGTTGAGTAACGTTGATCAGCCTCTCTCCATTTACTTACATGCACTGGAGACAGCTGCATGATTTGAATCTGGTTCGATTAAATTAGTGCCTCTGTTTCTGTATTGGATATAGAACAGTTCATATCTTAACGATGTTACGGTACGGGGAGTTGTCCAGCTTATGCTTAAAACCAGACTCCGGATAACTCAAGGCACGTTTCTGTAATGGCTATTTCTGGGTTGACCCGGGCTATGACGAGGGTTGACTTTCTACCATCTGGAAGATCAATAGTGATATTGTTCTTCACTCGCCACAATTTTAAAAGAAATGGATTTTTTCAGAAAACAATAGTGGGAGTATGGTAGAACTGGAAGTGATTCCAGAACCGCAAACGATTACTGAAGATTTGATAAGAACCTAAAGATTCAATCTGGTTTGACATTCCATTGGCCACTCCGCAGATATGATGGGTAACCTCAGGCACCCGAGAGGTACTTCGGTATGCTCAAGGACGGTGACAGGGAGGTTCTTGTTTACCCAGACTTGCCATTGCTGTTGTTCCAGACTGTGAAACCCGGCAGGAGGATGAGTATAGCGTCGTTCTAAACTTGCTTTAGAAGTGTACGTGTATATGACTCTGCCAAAGGGTTGTCATGGTCAGTGGGAGCAGCGGAAGCATTGGTGGACAGGTGGCTTATGTCTATTTATAGACTAAAGCAGATATAGCGGAGATAGATCATCTATTTCTGATATGACAGTCATAGGTTTAACTTCATCAGAATAGGGGATGGATCTGTTAAGAAGGTAGTAGGGTGTAATGTCCTGGTATTTGGATGACATACACAGAGTAGGAGGTAAAATTCCTACACTACGATCGGTTATTCTTTGGTTGTCACACAGTGGTTTCTCCACATAGGACTTGGATATTATATCAGACATTCTGGTTACTGGATCTATGGTTTTAGATCTAGATTTGGGTGGTTTCCTAATCTGGGTACCTGACAACATTCTATGAGTATTTAGAATGGACGACTCCTGGCACGGTAGTACACCTGCAGGTAATGGAGTCACCCTCTCTAAAGGTGTCTTACAGACTAAAGGGGAGAGGGATACGCATGATTGACAAATCACTTGCTTAGGCAATTGAGTCAATCATGAGATGTCAAGTACCACACCAGATGTTGTTCTTGTAATAGGTGCAATAAGTTGATATTGATCCAATCCTGGAGAAACAGTCGGAAGCAGTTTTAGAACATAAGTTGATGTTCTAGGGATATGATAGCAGCTTTCTCCTTCGGGAGACAGTTATCATTCCAGGCTTCCAAGGTGACCTGGATGGCAGAGTGGCTGTCAGAGTTATAGTTTTCCCTCTGACGAGGGGCAGTATTTTGGACAGGTGGTCCAGGTGGATACTGAGGGAACGGTGGTGCAGGATACTGATTAAGTTCAGTTGATGATACAGTCTAAGAAGTTTGGATTTGGAGTTCATTTATGAGCTAGGTCCCATCAGACATCCAGACATTCCAAGACAGGTATTGCTCATTTCGGGAGATGGTTTTCTCCGCGAACTTGAGATATAGAGAGACATAGAAAGAAACACCACAGCGGATCCACTCACTGAGGCTATTCCTCGAACGCAATAAGTTTCGCAAACGAGCTTTGTGAGACTGACTAATAGAGGAATTGGGTGTTCGGTATCACACGGGCTGTGAGTATGCGACATCGCAATAATTAGCCTTGAGTGCAAGTGGGAGATTGTTGGAGATAGTGCCCTCAGAGTCAATTATTGGATCATAGGCACGTGATTGTAATGATTGAGGGAGGACCTATCCCAGTAGGACAGTCTTACTCAAGATGATAGTATGCTATCTGGTTTATCTTTATCATCGTGTACTGCTTTAGGTGACCTTACGAGTCGCTATTACACGCCGATAGAACCCCTAGGATTCTTGCTTGACGGCCAGCAGTATGATGGCGATCATATACGTGGGAGCTGGGGTCTATAAGCACATCCTTAAAAGGTCCCTAGTCGTGGGAGTTTCGAGACTGGGCATCGATACTCCATTAGTAGAGTAGTGTATACAGTCGAGACCCCCGACGAGGGGCGGTGTCCGGTCTCACAATCCACTGGTGTCAGTTGGTTCACCTAAGATGTATACAGGTGCTCGTTGGGTTATGAGTACACCGGACAGGACTCGCTGGGAACATGCTAGTTGGGATTATACCAGACGTCAGATAGCAGTTCCCTAGTGACATGTATACAGGTTAGTTCATCGACCTGAGATCGTCATTTGTCTCGTGTGATTTCCCACTGTACTTTGATTACTATCCTACCATGGCTCAAAGGAGTCGTGCAAACAGGTTTTAGTTGGGTACAGTCCAGAGCCACATGGAGGCGGTGAGCGGATCTGCAGGGGTTCGTCTATCCTGGTATTGGGGGTGAGGTTGCGCTGTGTCTAGGAGAGCCATTACACAAAGTCCTCGGCCGAGGCAGGAGATTTACTGGTAGGTATTCCAGTAGTATCTCAGGGTGTTCTGGGCTACACTCCGACACGACTTGTACCGCTTTTGGGGGACTGACTTTTTACCAACCCACTAGGCCCGCCATGCGATACTCATAGACGAACGGACCGGACTATACAGATATTGTCACTGACAGGCTCAGTAGTGTGTCAGGATGAGTTCGCTCATCGACGTCCCTTTTGGTCAATAGCTGGTGGCCCGTCACGTATGGCTAATACCTCTGACGTGCTAGTGGTTAAATCCACAGCCATAGTATTGACGAGTCTTTAGAGTCCACCACACTCTCAGTTACTCAAGTTTCGGGTAAAACGCTGTAGAGGCCGTATGGAGATATGGCAGGGTTCGATCAGATACGTGCGGTATTGCACGGATCGTGATCGGACGGATTTTACTAGCCGGCTTTGGTTTAAGCCGGATCTTAGTATTAGACAGTGTAGATTTTGTCTCTTTGCATTTGTGTTCAGTAGGAATACAAATGCGGGCATGTATATGCAGTAGCGGGGTTTTCCTGTAATTTATTACGGGATCAGTTTTCTGTAGTTTCCAGTTTGCATTCCGTTCCGGCCGGTTTTTTCTTTGTTCTTTCCCGGCCGGACTTTTCCGATGGAGGGGGGTATTTGCAAGTTTGTAAATAACATTTGTGGAGGGGTTTCTTGCAATTTGTGGCATCATGATGGTTCTTTAATCATTATATTCCATTTGCATCTTATCCTTTGATTAGAATGGATTAGAGTTGATTTGAATGGAAATGACATTGTTATCATTGCCTTTTTTTGATATGGTCACCCCTTTTTCTTTTACTACCATCACCTCCTTTCTTGTTATTGATTCATTCCCTCCACCATTTCATTGTAAGAAGGGGCCGGCCACATTTTGAGAAGGAATGAGAAAGAGTTTCATTTTGTATGTGGCATATTTTTTCCTTCATCTCATTTCTTGCTAGGAAAAATGAAAGCACTATTTTTCCTCATCTTCATTCCTCCATATCCATGGCAACTTCACCCCAAGAGACAACCATTCTACACTAAACCTACAGCACCCTTGGACGCGTCGGCTAGCCAACTTCGCGCCCGAGTTGCCTCGGTCCAGAGGCGGGAGCCCGTATACGAGCCCGGCTACGTGGTGCCTTTTCGACGAGGAGGTGACGGACGGAGATTCCGCGGGAGATCGGAGTGGAGACGAAGACCGGAGGACACGGATCGCTCGGTATAGCTTCTACCCCTTTCTCTTGATAGCTAGGATTAGGTTAATGGTTACGATCCGGGTTTATTGTCCGCGGTAGCTCCAGTTTAAAGTTAAGAAAAAATTTTAATTCCGCATTTTGGCCTCGGATAGACAGTCGGGGCGCTGCCGGGGCGCGACAGGACAGCAGTAGTGGAAAGCTTTAGTCGTCAAAACCTCTTTATCACCATCTTTGAGGAGACTGAAGTACCTCTTGGATGGATAAGAGTACCCACCAAATCTGCGAATTGGCTAATGGATTGTCAAATCGAATTGAAATCTTAGGTTCTACTAAATTTTCAGTAATCGTTTATGGTTCTAGAATCACTTCCAGTGCTACCATACTCCCACTAATGCTTTCTGAAATGAATTTATTTTACTAAAAAGGTGGCGAGTCAAGAACAATATAAATATTGATCCTGCAAATGGTAGAATGTTAACCCTCGTCAAAGCCCGGGATAACCCACAAACTGCCATTACTGAAACGTGCCTTGAGTTTATCCGGATTTTGGTTTTAAGCATAAGCCAGATACTCCATATACCTTAATATCATTATGATATGAATCTATTCTATATCCAATATAAAAACAAAGGCACTAATTTAATTTGAACTAGATTCAAAAATCATGCAGCTATTTCTAGTGCATATCGACTAAATGGAAGAAGACCATGCAGCATTACTCATCAAGGAGCACACCCATAGATGAGTAACCTGAGAGAGAAGTAAGTTCTCAAATATATTACTTACGACGGAATACCTAGCATAAGTATCTACATATTCGATCTTCTCGAAGAATCCTGACACTTCTAATGCATGGTTCTCAACTTTATTTTTATACCTATAACTTCTCAAAATTTGGACCTTGTATTTCAACGAAATGCGTGTCTAAAACCAGTGAAGTCATAAGTAAACGAAATATAGTACAAGTACCAACCCCTTTGTGCTAATGGAAAACGGAAAATATACACTACTTTGTATAAGTCATCTGAGTTTAATAACTCAAATCATGTGCGTTATAGGTTGAAAAATGTATTATGGTTAAGAAGAATTACACCGTTATTGAATGCACCTTATCTAACCATCAACTGATATAGGTAAATGTCATAAACATAAATTCAAAAAGGTATATCTCATTTTATAAAATAAACATACAGATATATCAATTTGAAATTGATACATAATAACGGATATTCAAAACCAAATATTTGCTATTAGGAAAAATCCAGGTGATTTCCTTAAATATCACCAATTACAAAGAATTCTGATATTGAGGATTTAATCATCCAATTCCTAATATTTTACTCCCACTCAGTATCTGTAAAGCTATACAGATGTGAGAATCAAGTCTGGTAATTACATACCCTAGAGTCAGAATCTAATTGGGAAAAGAATTTTCAATTAACACCGCACAGTAAAACTGAAACATGAAAATGTTTTGAGCGAGTGGCCGAGTATTCCTAGTAATGCCTCTTTCACTATCAAGATTCATGACAGTAGTCGCAATTTTCCTTGCTCTCATTTCAATCTCTTTATATGTCTTTACTTCTTACCTTCTGTACACAATACTTAGGCTAATTGGTTTTCTTCCTTTCCTACCTTTCGACACCTACCTATGGTTTGGAAGAAGACCATCCAATAAGCGTAATAGGCGTACTCTCCTAATACTAGAAACCCTCACAACCTGAGAGAAGGTAAAAGTAAAAGACAACCGAATAATACTATTCAATTTCTCCAGAACCAGAATCCATCCTCAAATAGAAACAAGTTTCTTCGAGTTCGTATGTAACTATATGATGGCATACCCAAGTAATATGGATCATCATTGTGATACTGAGTGTTCTGGAGAAATGCAAAGGGGAAGTATGAGTGGCAGGAATATATGCGGCTTTGTCGTGAATCATGACAATCCAAAACTCAAAGTGTGCAAGAAGGTTCGGTTAACTTGGTTTATGAGTTTTAGTTTAAGCTCAGGTCATGGTCATTGCTAAAGAGAGAGAGAAAAGAAACACTTAGTGTGCACTCTAACCTTGATTAGACTAGTTAATCACTTTATCTAATCAGGATGGCTTCAACTGTTTCTTCAAATTCTCCTTCAAACACTAAAAAGAGAATTGGTCGGGATCATCTGAAAATCACCCGAGGAGTAACACATACTCATCAGTTGGAATCGGGACCCAACTATCATCGCGTGATAACATGACGGAAGCCACTCAAGTCACCACACTCCAGAAGGTATGCGCATGCCTTGCAAGTTTCCCTTATATTTGAAACTCCCAATATAGTTTTTGCCTCTAGGACCTAAGGACCTTGACCAATGATCAATAAATCAAGGATCCTAGTCAAGTTCAACCTATCACTATGTTGATTGCATTAAATCCACCCGCACGACCCTTAACTAATTATCAATAAAGCCATACGAATGTCCTAACTAATCCACATATCCATGTGACAGAAAAGTATTACAGAGCTACCGCACAGTACGCCTCGACGAATAGCGATGACAAACGTAGCACGAATACTAAGCAATACTAATCTGAAATGACGGAGGGCTACGACTGATTTTTGGCGAAAAACCTTTAACGTAATGAACTTGATATTGTTGAAGGAACCCGAGTAATTTTAAAATGGAGTGGTTTAGGATCCGCTTTTAAATCTAGTAATATAAACTTTTTCTTAAAAGCGAACTCTCCGAAAAGGGATCAAGGCTCTGTCCTCATAGAATGAGGTGCAGGATATTCCCAACCGAATACCTCTATGCAAAGCAAAAGAATATGACTATGGTTTTGAAGAAAACCGAGTAGTTTTAAAAATTGGTTCCGCGGGGATAGGAATAGCGCGGATTCAAAACATATATAGCGTCTACTATATATATATATATATATATATATATATATATATATATATATATAACATTCTTCTTACGCATGATATCAAGTAACATCACAGAAGTATCACAGCAGAAACAAACACAATTTGGAAATGTGGATAATCTAGGAAAATTACATTTCAATGGAATGCAATTTTCCGGTCGTGTGGATAGCCCGTGGTGTCGAATCCTAGACCCCTACGAGTACGGCAAGCCACCCACCAATCTCAGAAGCAAGGCGACCCTAATCAATAAAGTGAGTGGGATACCCAGCACTTCTAAAATCCGGTGACTTGGACAGCCCTCCGCGGGTCAATCCTATACCCCCTACGAGTGCGGCGAATAGCCCGCCAATTCTAAAGTAATGCATCCCGGTCTCAATGCTATGAGATGGAGGCCCGTTGCCCTCTAGACCCGGCTACTCGAGCACTCTGCCACGGGGTAATCCTAGTACATGTAATGAAAACCTGAATATACAATGGTGACTGTGCTCGCAACCAGGATGCGCCCCAAAGAATAATATATAAGCCGCAGTGATGGAAGTCTACATGTCGAACTCTCGCCATGCAATATGAATATACATTACACCACAGAGAACTACATCTGATACTATATACACTGGGCTATCCATCGCAACAAATCCAACAAAACTATAATCAACAAATCAACACAGAACATCAACACGAATATCATATTCGTAAACATGTCTGATTGTACATATAGCAACCAGTCAGATTATACCGCTTTATGATATTCACGGTCGTAGAAACAAATGCACAGAAAAAACGAATTTAAAATTTCGATCGATTAAAACTTTTCGCATTGGCCCCAAGTACAAACCAGTACAGAATAAATCTATACCAAAACCAAATATTCCAAAAATCATATTTCCATGTATTAGAGCTCCAGAAAAAATTTGGGGCGCTGTAGCCAAAATTTGACCGCGGTTCAGCGGTCAAACGGTGCATTTTACGGCTATTCACCGACCGAATTTTGGACTCAGGTGCCCAAATTTTTTTCCTAGCTCTAATTTTGCCTGCACATATTTTTAATGCAACCTAAAATTTTTTTTGAACAAATTTGAAATTCGAACAATAAACAAGAATGTTGGAAATGTGAATCGGAAAATTCCATCGATCAAAAGTCTAAATTTGTGCAAACAAGTCTAGCCTTTAGCGTAGCTCTGATACCACTGCTGGAAACTTAAGCACACTAGCAAACTAATTTTAAAAGATAGCAACATGGATTTTAAAAATTTCTAGTTTGCTAAAGTTCCAAAACCATGAATCAACTAAAGAGTTGGAACTTGTAAACAAAAACCTAGTGAGCCATGCTAATCTACTATGTTAGCAATACTCACATCCTCAAGCTTTCTTTAAGTGCTCCGGATTGCGCTTGCAAGACGGTCTTCCTTCGCCGAAGATGATTCGTCCGAGAGAACCGATCCAAGCTCCAGCTTCACCTAATGAAGCAACCGACGCTCCAAGCTCATTTGGAATGGAAAGTGGAGATGTAGGAATTTTCCACTATCTTTTTCTCTCAATTTTAAAGCTCAAGTGAGCAACTAAAGAAGAAGGAGAAGGAGATGAAGAAGTGGCCATGAGCAAATGTTGAAAGCATGAGAGAGTATGAATCTATGAAGAGTAGAAAAGAATGGAATGGCTTCACAATTTTTAGCAATCATGCAAAATCAAATCTCACAATAATTTGCAATATTCTAATGAAACCCATCCCTCTTTACATGTCTTCAACCATACTTAATGCCACCTTACTCTCTGCCTCATTTGCAAATGATTTTCTAAAAAAACATATATTAAAGTGTCCATCTTTTAGAAGATATTCCGTAAAAATACAGAATACAACCCGGTATACGTATCGAAATATATATACGCGTATCCGTATAAAAATATGAATAGCCAAGAGAGAAAATGAATAGTGAACAATAATACTAGAATACATATATTAAAAATATATATATAAATTATTAAATCAAAACTTGATTTAATAATCCAGCTTAATTCTAAGCTGCTAGTATTATCAACCGTCCGATTAAAATCCGTGTAGCCTGTACACATATTTAATCAAACACATATATATACCAACATACGTCATCTATATCATATCGTCTGAACCGGAAAAACCCTCTGTGTGGGACTCTAAATTCTCATCAATATACTGGTAGTGGGTTTAACCACAAGCATGTTAGCGGCACTAGCTGTATGTAATAGCTATCCAGGTATTGAGTGAAAGGAAGGCCGACAAGTAAACTCATTCGTACCCTTACTGAGCCTGTCTGTGACAATTTCCATACAGTCCAGTCTGTTTGTCTAAGAGTATCGCATACCGGGTCCAGGGGTAGATAAAGTCAGACCTCCGATAACGCGATATTTTGTGTCGGTGTGAAGCCCATCACCCACTGAGAAACTATTGATTCAAATCAGTAAATCTCAACCACCTTGGCAAAGTATTTCTGGTGATGGCCACCCATGCACAGCACAACATCTATCCCCAATACTGGGAGAGACGAATCCCTGACGATCCGCTCACTGCCTCCATATGGCTTGGGACTGTACCCAACTAAAACTTTTTTGCACGACTCCTTTGAGCCATGGTAGGATAGTAATCAAGCACAGTGAAAATAAACACGAGACAAATGAAGATATCAGGTCGACAGACTAACATGTACTCATGTTACCTGAGAATTGCTATCTGACAATAGGTATAATACCATGTAGTATGTTCCCGGTGAGTTCGTTTAGTATACTCACCTCCATTGAGCATCTGTATACTATCTTAGATGACTAACTGACACCAATGGCTTATGAGACCGGACACCACCCCTCGTCGAGGTCTCGAAAAGTATACACTAGTCTACTCCGGAGTATCGGTGCCCAGTCTCGATATTCCCTCTACTAGGGGCATTTAAGCATGTGCTTATGGACCACCCAGCAACCACATATATGATCGCCATCATAATGCTGGTAGTCAAGCAAGAATCCTATGGGCTCTATCAACATATAATAGTGATCTGTAATACTACATAATGCATGTACATGATGATAAAGTCAAACCAGATAGCATACTATCATCTCAAATAAGACTGTTCTACCCATATAGGTCCTTCCTCAATCATCAAAATCACCTACCTGCGATTACAATAATTGACTTGAGGGCACTATATCCAACAGGTTGAAAAATTCTTATTCTCTCTCAAAAGTAAAATTCTACATATCCCGCACCCGGCTTACCATTTCTCAACGCATGATAAAAATTATCAACCAATTCCTTAACAGTAAAGAGATCCTCACTTCCATAAATAAAAAAATTCCCACCCCATCCGAAAAATTTCATCGTAAAAGTACTCGCCATATGTTTCGTCGGAAAAAAACATCTAAGAAATTCTTCTCGCACTTAAATGCAACCATCGTAGAAACTGAAAGAATTGCATATAGAATTTAATAGAGAATGGAACAAGCTTATAGTAGGGGAAAATTCACGACAATTCGTCGTGAACAGGGGAGATTGGAATGACAATTGCGGCTGATAGGGATATTCCAACGGTCGAAAGTTGAAATTGGGGCTAGATCTAAAGAGTGGAGGTCGGGGAGGAAGAGAGGTTGTTGAGGTTTTGGGGAAAATCAGAATAAGGGTTTGGGTGTGGTGGGGAGTGTATTTAATGGCACTTTTCATATAAGCCCCACCATAAAAAGTAATTAAAAACAAGTGTTAACATAAGATTTTTACAAAAAGACCTAAAAAAGACAACACTCGTATTTACAAGAGGTGGGGTTGTGATTAATCGTTATAGCGTGGCTCATATAAGAACATGAGCTCTCCCGGTTCCGCTGGAATTTCAAAAAAAAGGCTTCAGACGCTGGCCATTTACTTTAAATGTGTTGCCCCAGTGCGTATTTCTATATCGACTACACCATGAGGAAAAATGGTGTGCATAAGAAATGGACCTGTCCATCGAGACTTCAATTTTCCTGAAAACAGATGAAGTCGAGAGTCGTACAGTAGAACCATTTGGCCTACCGTGAATTTTTTTCGGAGAATTGCCCTATCATGAAAGACTTTCGTCTTTTCCTTATAAAGTTTGACATTCTCTTACGCATCGTTCCCGATTAAATGATCAAATGCTCGTCAGGAACTTTAGTAGATGGTCACACCCCCGATGCCATCAACGAAGTGCACTTGGGCAGAACACCGCGGCCAAGAGCACCCGAGTGGATGCTTTTGGCCATGGGGTTCTTCTATAGTCACTTGGTCGAGGCTATGGGGCGTGGCTGTCTACTAGTGTCTCCCAGCGACTATTCGCGTACGATACGAGATTGCGACAGAGTTTTGATCCGAATCGAAACTCCGTGGTAATCCATCAAATAAGACTAAATGCTAGATTTCCAAAACGATAACTAGTTTTCACAAAACTAATCAATGTGGATTCCAAAAATTGTATCACGTATTCCAACTATCTAGACGATGTTAACTATTTCGATCGATAGTTCAAACACCAGAAAATCATAGATACCTCAACAACTTGAGCCTCACTAAAAATACCCAGAAAGTCCAAAATGACACAATGGAGCAGCAGAAGAAAGACGAGTCCATAACTCACCAAATCGGCGGCGGAACCGCGGCCAAACCAAGGTTTAGGCGGCGGTTCCGCGGCCATTTGATGGAGTTAGGCACTCATTCTTCTTAGGGCTCCACACAATTACCTGCATGATTTTCTGGAAATTTTTAATCTGTAAAATTTCAACTTTTGAAAATATGGACAAAAACTAGGAAAATCGGGTTTCGAAACTTCGATCGAACACTTTAACGCCGTCTACACAACGCCTAAGTCTCTAGCTTGGCTCTGATACCATGAAAGTATGTCTTAACACCTCTACTAGATTTTAAAGAGCATCAAGTATACAATTTAAAAAAATCTAAAGGTCTAAGAAATACTAACCTAAAATCGAACTAGAGAATTAGGGTTTTAGTGTAAGCAAACAAGTTCTACACTAAGTGATAAGGGTTTACAACCATTGTAGACCGATCCTTCACTTCTAAAGCTCCAAGTAGTAGTCCCTAGAACTCTTTTTAGACTCCACTTAGTGAAACGAACGAGCTTTCTTTATAGTCTTCGAAACCGAAGATGATCCACCTTGAAGTCTCTCTAACTTAAGCTCACTCTTCACTAATCAAAGTATTAGTGAAGCAAACAACCTAAACTAATGGGCTAGATTAGTGTAGGTTGATGAAGTAGGAATTTTGCTCACTTTAGAAATCCTTTTCTCTTTCTTTTTCAAACTCAAAAAAACCCTAGAGAAGGAAGAATATGAACTTGGTGTGTGAGGATAGAATGAGAGAATGAACCATGAGCTAGAGATAAGGTTGGGGTGAATAAATATCTAAGAGTAACAAAAATCAAGAGATGAGTCATGGCTTCTCAATACTTCTCCAAGCATCCAAAGACATGACTCATTTCTAGCCTTTTTATTTTCCTTTTAAATTAAATCATCCGAATTATCTTTAGCTCTGGTGTAAGTCTCATGCACCGATGTTCTATGTATCATCAACCATGATATAATTCTAATTTATATATAAATAAATACACACACACACACACACACAATTATATATCAAGTGAAGAAAAATCATTAGTGAGCAATTATATTAGTTAATATATATGTATATATCAAATTATTAAATCAACACTTGATTCAATAATCCGATTATATCATATATAACCGACTCATATCATATATATATATATGTATATCAAATCAACACTTGATTCAATAATCCGGTTATATCATATATAATTGACTAATATTCAATACTAGATATTAAATAAACACTTGATTCAATAATCCGGTCATATCATATATAACAGGCCGGTATCAAATATATATATATATATAACAAATCATTGAATCAACACTTGATTGAATAATCCGGTTATATCACATATAGCCTAACCAATATCAAATATCACGATATTAGAATACGGTATAACATACTCGTATTTAATCAAGCTCCCGCACATATCACCATATGTGCCCTATTTCGTTTCGCTTGAGCTAGAAAACCACTGTGTGGGACTCTAAAGACTCGTCAATACACCAGAAGTAGGTAATGATCACATTAGATACCCACAAGCCGTCAGCGGTACTAGCTGGACGTAACGGCTAGCCAAGTATTGAACGAATAGAAGATCAACAAGCAAGCTTATCCAAACTCCTGTAAAGCCTATTTCTGGAGATAGTGCCCTCAGAGTCAATTATTGGATCACAGGTACGTGATTGCAATGATTGAGGGAGGACCTATCCCAGTAGGACAGTCTTACTCAAGATGATAGTATGCTATCTGGTTTATCTTTATCATCGTGTACTGCTTTAGGTGACCTTACGAGTCGCTATTGCACGTTGATAGAGCCCCTAGGATTCTTGCTTGACTACCAGCAGTATGAGGGCGATCATATACGTGGGAGCTGGGGTCTATAAGCACATCTTTAAAAGGTCCCTAGTCGTGGGAGTTTCGAGACAGGGCATCGATTCTCCAGAGTAGACTAGTGTATACAGTCGAGACCCCAACGAGGGGCGGTGGACGGTCTCACAAGCCACTGGTGTTAGTAGGTTCACCTAAGATGTATACAGGTGCTCATTGGGTTATGAGTACACCGGACAGGACTCGCCGGGAACCTGCTAGTTGGTATTATACCTGACGTCAGATAGCAGTTCCCTGGTGACATGTGTACAGGTTAGTTCATCGACCTGAGATCGACATTTGTCTCGTGTGAGTTCCCACTGTGCTTTGATTACTACCCTACCACGGCTCAAAGGAGTCGTGCAAACTGGTTTTAGTTGGGTACAGTCCCGAGCCACATGGAGGCAGTGAGCGGATCTGCAGGGGTTCGTCTCTCCCGGTATTGGGGGTGAGGTCGCGCTGTGTCTAGGAGAGCCAGAACATGAAAAGTCCTTGGCCAAGGCAGGAGATTTACTGGTAGGTATTCCAGTAGTATCTCAGGATGTTCTGGGCTACACTCCGACACGACTTGTACCGCTTTTGGGGTCTGACTTTTACCAACCCCCTAGGCCCGCCATGCGATGCTCATAGACGAACGGACCGGACTGTACAGATATTATCACTGACAGGCTCAGTAGGGTGTCAGGATGAGTTCGCTCATCGACGTCCCTTTTGGTCAATAGCTGGTGGCCCGTCACGTATGGCTAATACCTCTGACGTGCTAGTGGTTAAATCCACAGCCATAGTATTGACGAGTTTTTAGAGTCCACCACACACACAGTTACTCAAGTTTCGGGCGAAACGCTGTAGAGGCCGTATGGAGATATGGCAGGGTTCGATCAAATACGTGCGGTATTGCACGGATCGTGATCAGACGGATTCTACTAGCCGGCTTTGGTTTAAGCCGGATCCTAGTATTTGACAGTGTAGATTTTGTCTCTTTGCATTTGTGTTCAGTGGAAATACAAATGCTGGCATGTATATGCAGTCGCGGGGTTTTCCTGTAATTAATTATGGGATCAGTTTTCTGGAGTTGCCAGTTTGCATTCCATTCCGGCCAGTTTTCCTTTGTTACTTCACGGCCGGACTTTTGTAATGGAGGGGGTTATTTGCATGTTAGCAAATAACTTATTGTGGAGGGGGTTTCTTGCATTTGAGGCTTCATGATAAATCTAGCATCTTTTTGATTCTATTCCCATCATGGTTTGCATTAATTGTGATGTAAGTTGATTAGGAAATGGTGTGACTAAAATTCCTCATTATCATCTCATCTTTTTCTTATGCTCACCCATTTCCTTGTGCTCACCCCCTTGACTTCAGTTTGCCAATATATTGGCCGGCCACTTCAAGAGGAGGGAGAGGTTCATTTTATTTTGATGAGGGGAAATTTGTTCATCTCATATTTCATGCTACACAAATTCTAGCTCCACTTGAAAGTTTAGTTCATTCTTCACCTCCATCAAATGGAAACTTCAACCCCAATTGAGACAATGGATTCTACACTTCATCTACAGCATCCTTGGGCACGTCGACTCGCCGACTTCGTGCTCGAGTTGCCTCGGTCCAGAGGTGGGAGCCCGTAAAAGAACCCGGCGATGTGGTGCACGTTCCGACGAGGAGATGAAGACCGGAGATTCCGCGAGGAGATCGGAGTGGAGGCTGAAGATCGAAGGACACGGATCGCTCGGTATAACTCTGTACTCATCTTTTAGTTTGCTAGTAGCTAGGTTAATGGCCCGATCCGGGTTAAAAGTGCGTGGTGGTGCCGGTTTGCAAGTTCCCAAAGTTTTTCGTTTCCGCGTTTCCGGCGTCGGATCGACAGCCGGGACGCCGCCGTACACTTACATTGGTATCAAAGCCACGCCATTAACTTAGCCTAGCATGGTCTAGTGTGTTTACATCCTCGATCGAACAAAAATCCCGAAAACCTGATTTCAAGTGTATCAGTTTTTGTCGAATTTTTTTTGGCTCCAAAAATTTTTCAGGTTGTTTCAGAATACTGTGCAGAGAATTCTAAGCAATCTGCAAAAATTTGGTCAAGTGATCTCACCATACCACCGCGGAACCGCGGCCAAACCTATGCTTGGGCCGCGGTTCCGCCGCTCTTTTGACTGATCACTTGACCAAATTTTTGCAGATAGCTCCTGAGTTGAAAATGGAGATTTTGGGATATTCTGTTTGGGCCCAGATTTTCTGTAAGTGCTACAGTACTGCTTGGGGCCCACTTCGGTGAATTTGTTCGATCGGATATTTTAAACATGCTAGTTCACAGTATTTACATTATATCTGCGACCGTGAATGTCACTTGATCGGTAAATCCTGTCTAACTGCTATAGCCCGGTTAGACGGATTTGCGAACGTGACATTCACGTTGATATTCTGTGATTGTGCTGTGTTGTTGCAGATCGGTCGTGGGGGTAGCCTGGATGCAATGTTAGTACAGTTTTGTTTTATATGTACATTTGATATTGCGGGGCGAGCGTCCGACATGTGGACTGCCGTCACTGCCTATTTGTATTATTCTTTTGGGGCACGACCAGGTCGAGGTCGATGTACTCGTTGTATGTACATTTTACTTTCTGTACTAGGTTTACCCCGCGGAGGGGTGCACGGATAGCCGGGTTCTAGAGGTCAACGAGCCCGCATCTCATGGCATTGAGACGGAGGGGGCTTTACTCTAGAATTGGCGGGCTATTCGCCGCACCCGTAGGGGGTATAGGTTGACTCTGGAGGGGTGCCCAAGTTACCGGATTCCGTGAAGTGCTGGGTGATCCATTCACGTTACTGAAGGGGGCTACTTCGCTTCAGGTTTTGGTGGGTAACTTGCCGCGCCCGTAGGGGTCTAGGATTTCATTGCACAGGCTATCCACACGACCAGGGGAACGTCGGGTTTCAGTAGCGGCTCTATGAAACCCGGGGATCCCAGATATCTGTATTATTCTGTGATGCTGTACATTTCTGTGATGTTGCATTTTATCACGCCTTGAGCGAAAATTATATATATATTATATATATACTAGTATATGTTGTATATGTTTTGCATCCGCGCTAGTCCAGTCCCCGCTCTGTCGTTAGTTAAGTAACCTAACAGGTGATGACGGGACCCAGTGGCGAATGCGGATGGCATATACGTACATCATTATTTTCGTTCTTTTGTGGCGTGATCAATTGATGGGACTGCGTTGATTCGGATCAATGCAAGCTAAACAAACCTATTCTGATGTTGTTGGAACATTTTTCAAAAAGCTGTTATTGCAAGGGCGTTCTCTTTTGTTTTGCACAGTGGTATTCGGTTATGAATATCCAGCTCCTCAGTCGACGAGGCAAGGGCCGAGATCCCTTCACCGGGAGTGACCCCTTGGACAAAAGTTTGTGTCAGGGCAATAACTTCACTATAGTCGATTACTTTTGCTTTGCATCGTAGTATTCAGATGGAATATCCTGCACCTCATTCTACGGGGAAAGAGCCGAGATCCCTTCACCGGGAGTGACCCCTTGGACAAAAGTTTGTGTCAGGGCAATAACTTCACTATAGTCGATTACTTTTGCTTTGCATCGTAGTATTCAGATGGAATATCCTGCACCTCATTCTACGGGGAAAGAGCCGAGATCCCTTCACCGGGAGTGACCTCTTTAGCAAAGGTTTTCGCCACTATATTTTTATAAAGCTATCTGGTTCCTTCAACGATATCAAGTTCATCACGTTAATGGTTTTCGCCAGAAACCATTCGTAGCCCTCCATCATTTTAGTTAAATATTCGGTAGTATTCAAGCTATGTATTTTGACCTCACGCCAAGGCATAGTGATTGGTAGCTGCCGGATATTTATCTGCAGCATAGATAGATGCGTTGGTTTGGGACAGTCATACTATTATTTTGGCCTTCGTCAAGGGTATGTACGGGTGGGTTCAAATTAACCTGGACAATGATGGGTAGAACTTGACATGTGACTTATGACATTTTGACCTCACGCCAAGGTCATAAGAGCATGGGGCAAAAATCACATCGGGAGTTTCTAAAGAAACTGAAACTTGCCAGATATGCGCATACCTTCTGGAGTGTGATAGCGTGAGCGGATTCCGTCACGTTATCATGCGATGATGGTTGGATCCCGATTCCCACTGATGAGTTGGTTTACTCCTCGGGTGATCCTGGCTAATTCTTCTTTCAGGTTTGGGGAAGAATTTGACGTTACAGTGGGAGGTTTCCATATTAGATAAAGTGATAACCATTCTGATCTAGGTTAGAGTGCACGCTGAGTGTTTCTTTTCTCTCTCTCTCTTTGGCAGCGACCATTGACCCGACCCTAGACTATGACTCAGTGACCAAGTTGACCAAACCTTCTTAACACTGGCTTTTGAATTGTCAGAGTTGCAAACCTCATTGCCACTCCTACTTTTACCCTTTTCACCAGGACACCCCGTATTACTATGAACGTCCACTTCCATTGGACAAAACCATCGTATGGTTATATACGAACTCAAAGGAATTCGAGGACGGTTTCCGGTTCTGGAGAAAACGAATAGGACTATTCGGTTGTCTTTTCCTTTTACCTTCTCTCAGGTTGCAAGTACTCCTTGGTTTAGGAGATAGTATACCTATTACGCAAATTGGATAGTCTTCTTCCAAACCTTAGGCTGGTGCCGAACGGTGGGGAATGAAGAAAACCAATTAGCTTAAACGGTGTACAGAAGGTATTAAGTAAAGACAAAGCAAGGGATTAGTAAGAGGGCAAAGTAAATTGCGACTGCTATTCACGACAAAACCAAGTATTTCTTCGCCAATCCTAAATCACCTTTGTATTTCTCCAGGACACTCCGTATCACTACGAAGATCCCAAGTTTATTGGATAATCCATCATATGGTTATATACGAACTCGAAAGGAACTTGTTCCAGTTCGGGGATGGATCCTGGTTCAGGAGAAATAGGAGTAAGGTTCATTCGGTTGTCTTTTATCTTCACCTTCTCTCGCATTGCGAGTGCTCCTAGGATTAGGACAGTACACTCATTATGCTTATTGGATAGTCTTCTTCCAAACCATAGGCTGGTGCTGAACAGTTGGGAAGGAAGAAAACCATTTGGCCTAAAGGGGTGTACAGAAGGTAATGACTAAAGACATATAAAGGGATTTGGAGAGATGGCAAAGAATTATACGGTTACAGTTGTGAATCTGGATAATGGAAGATGCATTACTGGGAATACCCGGATACCCCATTGAAACATTTCAATGTTTCAGTTTCACGGTGTACTGTTAAAAGAAAATTGATTTCCCAATTAGACACTTACTCCAGGGTATGTATTTACCAGGTATGATTCACACACCTGTATGGTTTTACAGATGATGAGTGGGAATAAGTTATTGGGAATTAGGTGATCATCCTCATTATATCGGGATTCGTTGTAATTGGTGATATTTGAGGAAGTCACCTGGGTTGTTTGCCGGACGGCAAATATTTGGTTTTGAATATCCGTTGTTATGCACCAATTTCAAATTGATATATCTGTACGTCTATTTTTATAGAGTGAGATATATCTTTTTGAAATTATGTTTATGACATTTACCTATATCAGTGGATGGTTAGGTAAGGAGCATTGAACAGCGGTGTAATTCTTCATAACCATAGTACATTTTTCAACCTACGACACACAATGAATGAGTCACTAGACTCAAGGGACTTATACAGAGTATTGTATATTGTCCAGTGTCCATTAGGACAGAGGGGTAGGTACTCGTACTATATTCTGTTTACTTATGACTTCTCTAGTTCCTAGACATGTGTTTCGTAGAAATGCAAGGTCTAAGTTTTGAGGAGTTATAGGTATAAGAATAAAGTAGAGAACCAAGTATTGCAAGTATCGAGATTCTTCAAGGTGATCGAAGATATAGATACTTGTGTATGGTATTCAGTTGATAGTAATGTTTAAGAGAACTTGCTTCTCTTTCAGGTTACTCATAATTGGAAGTACTCCTAAGTTGAGTAACGCTGATCGGCCTCCTTCCATTCAGTTGACATGCACTGGAGACAGCCGTATGATTTAAATCTGGTTCAATTAAATCAGTGCCTCTGCTTCTGTATTGGATATAGAACGGTTCATATCTTGACATTGTTAAGGTATGGGGAGTTTTCCGGCTTATGCTTAAAACCAGACTCCGGATAACTCAAGGCATGTTTCTGTAATGGCTATTTATGGGTTGACCCGGGCTGTGACGAGGGTTGACTTTCTACCATCTGGAAGATCAATAGTGATATTGTTCTAGACTCGCCACAGTTTTAATAAAAATGGATTTTTTTCAGAAAACAGTAGTGGGAGTATGATAGAACTGGAAGTGATTCCAGAACCGCAAACGATTACTGAAGATTTGATTAGAACCTAAAGATTCAATCTGGTTTGACATTCCATTGGCCACTCCGCAGATATGGTGGGTAACCTCAGGCACCCGAGAGGTACTTCGGTATGCTCAAGGACGGTGGCAGGGAGGTTCTTGTTTACCCAGACTTGCCATTGCTGTTGTTCCATAGTATGAGACCCGGCAGGAGGATAAGTATAGCTTCGTTCTAAACTAGCTTTAGAAGTGTACGTCTATATGACTCTGCCAGAGGGTTGTCGTAGTCGGTGGGAGCAGCGGAAGCATTGGTGGACAGGTAGCTTATGTCTATTTATAGACTAAAGCAGATACAGCGGAGATAGATCATCTATTTCTGATGTGACAGTCATAGGTTTGACTTCATCAGAATAGGGGATGGATCTGTTAAGAAGGTGGTAGGGTGTGATGTCCTGGTATTTGATGACATGCACAGAGTAGAAAGTGATATTCCTATACTACGATCGGTTATACTTTGGTTGTCACACAGTGGTTTCTCCACATAGGAATTGGATCTTATATCGTACATTCTGGTTACTAAATCTATGGTTTTAGATCTAGATTTGGGTGGTTTCCTAATCTGGGTACTTAGACAGCATTCTAAGAGTATTTAGAATGGACGACTCCTGGCATGGTGCTGTACCTGCAGGTAATGGAGTCACCCTCTCTAAAGGTGTCTTACAGACTAAAGGGGAGAAGGATGTGCATGATTGGCAGATCACTTGCTTAGGCAATTGAGTCAATCATGAGATGTCAAGTACCACACCAGATGTTGTTCTTGCAGTAGGTGCAATAAGTTGATATTCATCCAATCCTGGAGAAACAATCGGAAGCAGTTTTAGAACATAAGTTGATGTTCTAGGGAAATAATAACAGAATTCTCCTTCGGGTGACAGTTATCATTCCAGGCTTTCAAGGTGACCTGGATGGCAGAGTGGCTGTCAGAGTTATAGTTTTCCCTCTGACGAGGGGCAGTATTTTGGACAGGTGGTTCAGGTGGATACTGAGGAAAGGTATGGCATAGGATATTGATTAAATTCAGTTGACGATACAGTCTAAGAAGTTTGGATTTGGAGTTCACTTATGAGCTAGGTCCCATCAGATATCCAGACACATTCTAAGATAAGTATTGCTCATTTCGGGAGATGGCTTTCTCCACGAACTTGAGATAAAGAGAGACATAGAAAGAAACACCAGAGCGGATCTACTCACTAAGGCTATTCCTCGAACGCGATAGTTTCGCAAACGAGCTTTGTAAGACTGACTAGTAGAGGAGTTGGGTGTTCGGTATCACACGGGCTGTGAGTATGCAACATCGCAATAATTAGCCTTGAGTGCAAGTGGGAGATTATTGGAGATAGTGCCCTCAGAGTCAATTATTGGATCACAGGCACGTGATTGCAATGATTGAGGGAGGACCTGTCCCAGTAGGACAGTCTTACTCAAGATGATAGTATACTATCTGGTTTATCTTTATCATCGTGTACTGCTTTAGGTGACCTTACGAGTCGCTATTGCACGTTGATAGAGCCCATAGGATTCTTGCTTGACTACCAGCAGTATAAGGGCGATCATATACGTGGGAGCTGGGGTCTATAAGCACATCCTTAAAAGGTCCCTAGTCGTGGGAGTTTCGAGACAGGGCATCAATTCTCCAGAGTAGACTAGTGTATACAGTCGAGACCCCGACGAGGGGCGGTGGCCGGTCTCACAAGCCACTGGTGTTAGTTGGTTCACCTAAGATATATACAGGTGCTCATTGGGTTATGAGTACACCGGACAGGACTCGCCGGGAACCTGCTAGTTGGTATTATACCTGACGTCAGATAGCAGTTCCCTGGTGACATGTGTACAGGTTAGTTCATCGACCTGAGATCGTCATTTGTCTCGTGTGAGTTCCCACTGTGCTTTGATTACTACCCTACCACGGCTCAAAGGAGTCGTGCAAACAGGTTTTAGTTGGGTACAGTCCCGAGCCACATGGAGGCAGTGAGCGGATCTGCAGGGGTTCGTCTCTCCCGGTATTGGGGGTGAGGTCGCGCTGTGTCTAGGAGAGCCAGAACATGAAAAGTCCTTGGCCAAGGCAGGAGATTTTCTGGTAGGTATTCCAGTAGTATCTCAGGATGTTCTGGGCTACACTCCGATACGACTTATACCGCTTTTGGGGGTCTGACTTTTACCAACCCCCTAGGCCCGCCATGCGATGCTCATAGACGAACGGACCGGACTGTACGGATATTGTCACTGACAGGCTCAGTAGGGTGTCAGGATGAGTTCTCTCATCGACGTCCCTTTTGGTCAATAGCTGGTGGCCCGTCACGTATGGCTAATACCTCTGACGTGCTAGTGGTTAAATCCACAGCCATAGTATTGACGAGTTTTTAGAGTCCACCACACACACAGTTACTCAAGTTTCAGGCAAAACGCTGTAGAGGCCGTATGGAGATATGGCAGGGTTCGATCAGATACGTGCGGTATTGCACGGATCGTGATCGGACGGATTCTACTAGCCGGCTTTGGTTTAAACCGGATCCTAGTATTTGACAGTGTAAATTTTGTCTCTTTGCATTTGTGTTCAGTGGGAATACAAATGCGGGCATGTATATGCAGTCGCGGGGTTTTCCTGTAATTAATTACGGGATCAGTTTTCTGGAGTTGCCAGTTTGCATTCCGTTCCGGCCAGTTTTCCTTTGTTCCTTCACGGCCGGACTTTTGTGATGGAGAGGGTTATTTGCATGTTTGCAAATAACATATTGTGGAGGGGGTTTCTTGCATTTGAGGCTTCATGATAAATCTAGCATCTTTTTGATTCTATTTCCATCATGGTTTTCATTAATTGTGATGTGAGTTGATTAGGAAATAGTGTGACTAAAATTCCTCATTATCATCTCATCTTTTTCTTATGCTCACCCCTTTCCTTGTGCTCACCCCCTTGACTCCAATTTTCCAATATATTGACCGGCCACTTCAAGAGGAGGGAGAGGTTCATTTTATTTTGATGAGGGGAAATTTGTTCATCTCATATTTCATGCTACACAAATTCTAGCTCCACTTGAAAGTTTAGTTCATTCTTCACCTCCATCAAATGGCAACTTCAACCCCAATTGAGACAATGGATTCTACACTTCATCTACAGCATCCTTAGGCACGTCGACTCGCCAACTTCGTGCTCGAGTTGCCTCGGTCCAGAGGTAGGAGCCCGTAAAAGAACCCGGCGATGTGGTGCACGTTCCGATAAGGAAATGAAGACCGGAGATTCCGCGAGGAGATCGGAGTGGAGGCTGAAGACCGAAGGACACGGATTGCTCGGTATAACTCTCTACCCATCTTTTAGTTTGCTAGTAGCTAGGTTAATGGCCCGATCCGGGTTAAAAGTGCGCGGTGGTGCCTGTTTGCAAGTTCGCAAAGTTTTTCGTTTCCGCGTTTCCGGCGTCGGATCGACGGCCGGGGCGCCGCCGTGCACTTACACCTATAAGCAACACTTACCATATTGTCCGGTCTCTTCGTCTGATATGTCGCATATCGAGTCTGGGTTAGAATCGTCAGACCTTAGTAACTTGATAAGTCATGCCGATGTGTAGCCTATAACCATTCGAGAAACTACTAATAACACTTACCAGTAAATCTCATCAGCCCTGGCCAGGGACTTGCTGTTATAGCCAATCGAGCATAGCACAACATCAATTCCCAATACCGGGAGAGACGAAACCCTTCCTATCGCTCACTGCCTCTATGTGACTCGGGACTGTACCTAAAATTCACCTGTTTGCATGACTCCTTTGAGCCATGGTAGGGAGGAAATCAAAGCATGGTGGGAACCACACAAGATACTATGACAATCTTGGGTCTACAGACTAAACTGTACAAGTGTCACCAGAGAAATGCTATCTGACGATAGGTATGGTACCATCTAGGAGTTTTTGGCGAGTCCTGTTTGGTGTACCCATTCTCCAATGAGCACATGTGCACAATCTTTGATGTTAAACGCCAATGGTTGTGGGATCAACCATCGCCCCATACAGGGTCAAGAAACATACACACTAGACTACTCTGGAATATCGATGTCATGTCTCGATACTCCCTTAACTAGGAATTGTTAAAGGATGTGCTTGTGGACTACACAAGCCCCACTAGTATGATCTGCATCATAGTCCTGGTAGTCAAGCCTACTTCCTACGGGCTTTATCAACATGTAATAGAAAGACGGTATAATAATACAAGCGTACATGTTAAGATAAAGAGCAACCATATAGCATACTATCATATCGAGCAAGAAAGTCCTCTATATATATGTCCAAACATCCACTATATCATACAATAATGGCCTCTAGGGCATACATATTCCTAACAATCTCCCACTTGCACTAAAGGCTAGTTGTTGTAGTATCTCATACCCAACATCCTAAAAAGTCTCTCAAACTGCGTCTGGAGAAGGGCCTTCATGAGTAGGTCCGTTGTGTTGTCCTTCGTATCAACTCTCCTGAGCTCAATCTCCCGGCTATCAACTATCTCCCGGATTAGGTGATACCGCCTCAGAATATGTCTGGATCGCTGATGGGACCGGGGTTCCTTGGCCAAAGCTACAGTTCCATTGTTATCACAATACAAGGGTATTGGACCTTCAATGGATAGAACCACACCAATTTCAGCAATGAACTTCTTCATCCAGACAGCCTCTTTGGCAGCATCGTTGGCAGCGATGTATTCAGCCTCCATCGTCGAGCTGCTACGGTATCTTACTTGGAACTCTTCCAACATACCGCCCCTCCATTGAGGGTGAAAATAAAACCCGAGACAGACTTGTTGTCGTCCTTATCACTCTAGAAGCTCGAATCGGTAAACGACTCTACCTGGAATTCTCCATTACCATACACCAAGAACATTTCTTTAGTCCTTCTCAAGTACTTAAGAATGTTCTTCATAGCTGTCAAGTGCTTCTCCCCTGGGTCTGATTGATACCTACTTACCACACTAAGTGTGTAAGCTACATCTGGTCTAGTGCATAACATCGCATACATTATAGACCCAACTGCAGAAGCATACGGTATCCCATACATGCGAACCCTCTTCAAATCAGTCTTGGGAGATATCTCTTTGGAGAGAGTGATTCCTGAACAAGCGGGTAAATTACCACGCTTAGAATCTTCCATACTAAATCTCTTTAGTATGGTTTCAATGTACCTGAATTGGGACAATCCCAACATCTTTTTAAATCTATCTCTATAGATCTTTATCCCCAAGATGTAGGAGGCATCACTCAGATCTTTCATGGAGAACTTGTGTGATAGGAAGAGTTTGACCGAGTGCAACATAGGAACATCATTTCCTATCAAGAGTATGGCATCTACGTACAATACGAGGAAGACAACCTTACTCTCTACAACCTTTTTTATATATACAAGGTTCATCTACGTTTTTGATGAAGTCAAACTCTTTGACTGCTACATCAAAACAGATGTTCCAGCTCCGCGATACCTGCTTTAATCCATAGATTGATTTAAGCAGCTTGCACACATTTCCGCTGCTCTCACTATGTACGAAGCCCTCCGGCTGTGTCATATACACGTTCTCTTCTAAATCACCAATTACAAAAATGGTCTTGATGTCTATCTGCTAGATTTCATAGTCATGGTATGCAGCAATGGCAAGTAGGATCCTGATGGACTTAAACATAGCTACTGGAGAAAAGGTTTCATCATAATCGACAACTGGTCGTTGATGAAAACCTTTTTCTACAAGCCTGGCTTTGAAGGTCTCAACCTTTCCATTTACACCAATTTTCTTCTTAAGGATCCACCTACTCCCGATGGGTTTTACCCATTCAGGAGCAACTTCCAAAGTCCATACTTTGTTGGTATACATGGATTCCATCTCAAATCGCATAGCATCCAGCCATTTCATAGAGTCCCCACTTGTGATGGCCTGCTTAAAACTAGTTGGGTCATCATCTTCCATGATGCAATCCTCGCTCCCACCGTCTATGAGAAAACCATAAAATCTCTCAGGTGGATGAGCAACCCTACTAGATCTGTGGAGTGGCTCGGGTTCGTCGGGGTCTGTCGGATCCTCCGGTTCTACCAAATCATCAGTTGTACTTTGTGTAGCTGGAACTTCTTCCAGTTCTACCTTATTACCACTAATTTCTTTGATAAGAAATTCCTTTTCTAAAAAGGTGGCATATTGAGAAACAAACACTTTTTGTTCCTCGGTATGGTAGAAGATATATCCATGTGAATTCTTTGGATATCCTACAAATTTGCAAAGAACTGATTGTGCCTTGAGTTTGTCCGGATTCTATTTTCTAACATAGGCCGAACAACCCTATATCTTAACTCGTTTCCACTCCATATTCTATATGGTGTTTTAGACACTGATTTTGATGGAACTTGATTCAATAGGTATGCAGCTGTCTCAAGTGTATAACCCCAAAATGAAATAGGTAACTGAGCAACACTCATCATAGAGCGCACCATATCTAATAGGGTGCGATTCCTCCGCTTCGATACTCCATTGTTCTATGGTGTATACGGAGGAGTAAGCTGAGAGAGAATCCCATTCTCTTTTAGATAATCTCGGAATTCCATGCTTAAGTATTCACCTCCTGGATCAGATCGAAGGATTTTAATACTTTTACCCATCTGGTTCTTTACTTCGTACTTATATTCTTTGAATTTCTCAAAAACTTCAGATTTGTGTTTCAACAGGAAAACATGTCCGAATCTTGAGAGATCATCGGTGAATGTAATAAAGTATGAGTAACCATTCCTGGCATTTATAGACATAGGACCGCATACATCACTATGTATCAGTGTTAAGAGTTCAGTAGCTCTTTCTCCATGTCCAGTAAACGGGGTTTTGGTCATCTTGCCTTTGAGACATGACTGGCAAGTTTCATAAGATGTAAATTCAAACGGATTCAAATATCCATCTTTATGTAACTTAGCTAGTCTGGTCGCATTGATATGACCAAGTCTACAATACCATAAGAAGGCTTCGTTCATTTCTGAACTTTTTCTCTTGTGTGCGTTCTGTATGTTTAGAACTGTATTTTGATTTAGAACGTATATACCGTTACACAATGTACCAAACCCAATCAACACTTGATATAGGAAAATGTTCATAACATTATCCTCTAATGCAAAGTTATATCTTTCTTTATGTAATTAAGAAACGGATATTAAATTGCACATCATGTTTGGTACGAAATAACAGTCGTTCAGAATCAATGTATTACCATTTGGTAATACTAGGTGATATTCGCCAACTGCTTCGGCTGCAATAATTGGTCCATTCCATACTCTGAGAGACATATCATCATTTTCCAGTTCTCTACATCTCTTTAGCCCATGTAACAGATTACATATGTGGGATGCCGATCCGGTATCTGTTCATATCATAATTTTGCATTATTATATTCTCCATTCTTATTCATTTTACAAATAAACAGGTGTTTTTAATCCATGTCTGCTACATAGTTGCAGGTTATAGGTTCTCGGAACAAAATAGTGAAAATGATGAAAAGACGTTATAAAAATGAGACTACGACTAACAAACAGAAGAATCTTTATCATGCCGCCTACAGTTTGAGGAACAAACGAAGATCAGCAAACAGTTCGATTGCACAAAAGCAGCACAAGATTCAAGACTTCAACACGAAGCAAACGGTAAAAGTCCACAACATTATACACTGTGGAAATCTGGAAGAAACTAGAAGACATTCTGAAGAACCAAGTGAAGAAAATACAAGAAAAAAAGCAACATGAAGTATACCTAAAGAGATGAGCCAGCAAGCCGACCAAATGGCCGCGGAACCGCGGCCAAACCATGCTTATGGCCGCGGATCCGCGGCCGTGCGTCGCACGTGTCGGTGTGTCGGTGCGTGTCGGTGAAAGTCGTTGCATTGACCCGGTTTTCTTAGGGTATTTTTGTAATTTTAGATATGGACCAGATGTAAACTCTAGGGTTTCTATAATCTATAAATAGGAACCCTACAGCTCTTTTTGGAGCATGCCTCTTCTTATGCCTCTTTTTATTTATCAAAATTCAGAATTTCAATTCCTGTAATGTTTGAAGAGTGCATCAAATAAAAAGTAAGTTCTTTTTCTATACCTTAGTTTAATTTCTTTTCTGCCCTAGTATAAATTTTATTTATCTGCTATAGTTAATTAGATAGCAATTTTATTTATCTGCCGTAGTTTAGTTAATTAGGTTATTGAATTAAAATCATAAAAATGTCTCTTTTTATCAATTCCCTAATGAGTGAGTAGTTCCTCACTTGTTAAGGTTGGGAATAGGAAAGGTTTGAGAGATGAAAATCTCTCACCCCTTTTTTGCCCTTCATACATTTTTAATAGGACTCTATACATACATACACACACCGCTCACTACGGCATCCTATCCTACGAGGTAGCGGTGATACCATAGTTAAAGACCGGTTGTGTATGTTTTCCATGGAGGTTAGGGCAAGAGTTAAGAAAGGACGGAAAAGGACCTAGAGGAAGAAACCTAGTTTTTTCCCGATCGTGCTAATCCCCTTTGTTAATTATTACCTTAACACCTAAATAGATCTTAATTAGGGCATAGAAAGCGGTGAGAAATATTGAATTTCCAAACTTAACCTAAACCTAACCCTAGCAAGGTTTTAATCCTAATCAAACTCATTTCAGTTTTTAGCGATAATCAATCCTACCCCAATTGGAATTAACTCGTTAGAAAAATTAGAAAATACATAAAATCCCTGTGGACCGACCCGTACTCAACCGGCTAGCTACCAAGCGACGCCGTTCTTGATTGCGTTTAACTATTCTTTGATTTATCTTTTAAAAGCGCAAGCGCATACTAAACCTCGTTCAATCAAATGGCGCCATTGCCGGGGATGGCGTAGTTATTTTCTTTTTGTAATTTCGGGTTAATATAAAAATTGAAAAATCATAAAACCTGAAAAATCAAAAAAAAATATAAAAAAATTATCATCTTGTTATTTTTTGAAGAGTTTTCGTTTGAATTGTGCAGGATCGACGAACATATTCAGATCTGGATAAATCCAGTGAGCCAAACAACAAACAGCAGATCTGAACAAACAGAGGAGTACCACAATAGACAACAGAAGATTTTTGTAGCCTTGAACCGACTAGAAGACCGCGTTTCTACCGCAGAATCCCACTTTTTGCCGCGGATCCGCCGCGGGTTGCTGACGTCAGCAATCCAAAACCCCTCTGTAAGCTTTCTTTTCTTCTTCTGAACCCCGTGATCTCCTCTGAAAAAATTTTCCTGCAGGGTTCTTTGCACAAAAAACTTCTCTCCCTTCTCCAATAACTTGATCTTGTGCAGGATTCTTTGTGCCGCAATAAAAAAAAATTTGGCAAGTGTTTGTGTGTTTACTGCTTTGTATCTTTTAAAACTGACTTTAAGGGGCTTTAATACCAATCCAGATTGGGTGGGGATTTCATTACCCTTCTTAGGACCCCAAAACTCACAAAAAGCATATTGCATTGACCATCGAGTTAATTAAAAAAAATTAGACTCAGCATATTAGGACTGTCGTGCTCGATAGGACAAATGAATAGTTGTAGGCATTGATCGTTTATCTAAACCGGACTTTATGGTGCCTAGGCTAGACAAGTGCGGAAAGGTAATTTTAAAAGGCCCGTCTTACAGTGATTCGTGAGCGGATCCCTCATTTCTTTACTTGTGCTTACCTGGTCACAATTGGCGGTGAAGAGGCGATTTGAGGACCTCACAACTTGCCCTTTGGAAAAGTTAGGAGCAGTCTAGTTGATCTAGGAGACCCTAGATCTAGGCTTGATTGTGCATATTGTGATTACTTGAACTTGTGTCTAAGCTTCCTATTAAAAATCTTTTTGCAAAAAGCTCCGTATAAAAAAAAAACAAAACAGAAAATTTTACAAAAAGACTTGCCAATTTTGTCGCTAGGAATCCTCTGCACCCACATTCTTTTTCTTCTCCTTTCTTACATCATGGGTACCCCACCTCGCAAAACTCTTGCCGAACTTTGGTACCCTCATTCAAACATTGCTTCCTACGCCAATTGTTTTGGTCGAATTACGGATGACCCCTCCATGCCCAAAATTTCTTTGAAAAATCGAATAGAAGCGTCTAAGAGAAACAGTTCGACTCCGCAATCCACTTTGTATCAACCATTTCAACCTTCACCACCTTCTTACGTTGATACTCCTTTTTCGAATTCTGTTGTAACTCCGAAACCCATGTCTATTGTTGAACATATTGAACAATCTCGTAACCGATCTTTCATTCCTTTCAATACTTCCAGTTCTTGGGATCAACAAGTCCATTCACCTTTTTATCCAAATGTTGATCCTACTCCTGTTTAACCATTCAATTCCTACCAGTCCTACCTGACTTTCGCACCTTCCCTACACATTGCTTCTACACAACCATTTGGGAGTTTCACGTATCCAAACAACTTTGAATCTTTTACTGAAACCCCCTCACAACCCATGTCTAGTCTGGAACAGTCGTTGGAAGCTTATATTGTAGAGACAAATCAACAGATGAGGAATTTGGATGCGTCCATTGCCGCCCTTATGCAACCTAGTGACCCGGTAGCTAGTTTCCAACTAGCTCCAAAAATTCCAATGTATGATGAGGCAGTTGGACAGATTGAGAATTTGAGTGGAAAGAGTGAGCTGTGCACCCTTCCAAATCAAACCTACCCATCACCAATTGAATCCCACAACTCTGGTTTTGAATGTCTATCAAATGTCCTAAATGATTCACCAGTTGAAAATAAAACGTTTAATGAGTTGTGCGACCTTGTAGTGCTTGATTTGCCAGATTGTGAAGGGTCCCTTTCGAGTGAAACCATCACCAATCCATTCGACCTCTACACCTCCAATCAAGAACCTGAATTGATAAATATCCATGCTTTTGATGAGGTGTCCAAAAAAATTGATTTTCACTTGATTGAGGATATTGACGCAGGGAATAATTTGGATGATGAACTCGCAGATTTGACTGATTTTTCTCTCCGATTCATCATCCCGAGTCATTAAATGTTTCTCCCAAACTTCATATGCGTCTTGATTTTGATGATAATTGCATGGATGAGATAACTTTTGAGGAGAATTATGAAGATAGTATTGAGGAGAGTATTGAGGATAGTATTGAGGATGAACCAGTCTTGTTTGATGAGTCGGATTTTTCAATTCATCCTTCTGAACCTCTAACTGTGACCCTTCCTAAATCATGCCCCTTTGTCTTTTCCATCGTTTCGACCGCGCAAGAATCCTTCACGCTTCCATTTTCAATGTCTGGTTTACCAAGTTCAACGTACCCATATTTTCTCACGAATCTTGAGGGATTTGACCCCATTTCTCGACGGGTTGATAGATTAACACAATCACTTTTAACACATCGGTCATCACAATTTGTGCTAATTTATTCACTCAATTTACACCCTCAAGTTCGTACTACACTTCTTTCTCTCTTCCGCCATTCTTCTCCTAATATACCGAGACCATATTCCAACTTTCTTCCCATACGGTCTCGTGTGTTTCTCATTTCTTTTCTCTACACTCCATTCTTTCACCAACCACACCAATATAATGATAAAATTTTTGAATAGTTGGTGCTAACTTTTGGCCTGTGTAAGGCCTTGTATAGCTTGATACTGTGTTTTTCTCCTCCCTAACTCTGAATTTTAAAGCTTAAACAGTGGAAACACTGCCTCACTTAAGTTTGGGGGGGACCTTTTTGTATATATATTTTATTTTTCTTTCAACAAAAAAAAATTATAAATAAATAAACAGGGGAGTGCCGACATTTTTGACCCTCTTGATGTGGCATGACAGTGAGGATACTGTCAAGTTTAAGTTTAGGGGTGTGCTCGGTAAGCTTTCTTCCTTCGCATTCATGTGTATATTTTTGCATTTGCATACTTATTTTAAAACCCATAAAAACTGAAATTTTTTAAAAATTATAAAAATTGAAAAACTCAATTTTGGCCATAATTGACTTAAGTTTAACAAGACAGTTAACTCGCTAGGAAAAACTAGATCCTAAACTTAGTAAATTAAAAACCCTAAAAATAACCTTTCTTAAAATTTAACGGTAGAAAATATATGTCTTTGTAGTTTACTTAGAAATAGGCAAATTTTGAGTTAACTTCTTGGGATAAGTCAAAATAAAGGAAAAGTATTGATATTTTTATTAAAGTATAAGTCTGAAAAATAATTCCTAAGTTTAAGTCTAAATTCTGAAAAGATATAGCCTACAAATTGCAAAAATACGAACCTTGAAACTTGGAATAGTAGAGGAGACCTTGAAATGCTCTTATCTAAAGTCCTTAGTATGAAAATAAAAATACAAGTGTGAATAAAGAGATAAAAAAATGAACACTGGTTTTGTAATTACTTAAGGCTGCGTAAAAAAAAAAAATATATAGCGAAGGTGGTTTATCACCTAGTGCCTTAGACCAACTGGTTTGGGAGTCACTGCTAAAGCCTTAGGTATTACAAGACGAGGAATTACGCCTTAATGCGCAAACACATTTTGTAATCGGTCGTTAGTACCTCAAGAAGTATTAACGGTCGCATGAAGGATGTGTGAGCAATTTCATCTAAAAATTCACCAACTAAAAGTACTTTAGACGATGGACAAGAGTATAATAGCTTGAATTGAATTTCCAGGTGTAAGGGTGATACATACACACACGTAGGGATATATGATTGGGGTTTAGATGAGAGATAGGAATGAAATATAGGACTTATATTTTTAGTAGAGATGATAAAAATTCCTAAGTTGAGATGGAACCTAGAAGGAAAACTCAAAAGATGCTTAAAGTTAAATAAATCTACAGAACATATACAATCTTAAGTTAAATGATAAGAAAGCGTGAAAAATATGGGTGGATAATTTCTGAGTCGAAAATAATAGAATTTCTTGTTAGAAAACCGAATTGGAGAATAAAAGTCAATAGGCCGAATTGATAGGATTTTGTGGATAGCATCCGCTGAAAACCCTCAGGAGACAACACTCCACCTACTAGGGACACCTAGAGCTTTAACGGCTTGTTGCACGAGCTCAGTGCAATCGCGTTTCCCTGCGAAAGTGAGATTAGGTCTTTTTCGAGAATAAAACTAGTTTTGCTCGAGGACGAGCAAAAGATAAGTTTGGGGGTATTTGTTCATATCATAATTTTGCATTATTATATTCCCCATTCTTATTCATTTTACAAATAAACAGGTGCTTTTGATCCATGTCTGCTACATAGCTGCAGGTTATAGGTTCTCGGAACAAAACAGTGAAAATAACGAAAAGACATTATAAAAGTGAGACTACGACCAACAAACAGAAGAATCTTTATCATGCCGCCTACAGTTTGAGGAACAAACGAAGATCAGCAAACAGTTCGATTGCACAAAAGCAGCACAAGATTCAAGACTTCAACACGAAGCAAACGGTAAAAGTCCACAACATTATACACTGTGGAAATCTGGAAGAAACTAGAAGACATTCTGAAGAACCAAGTGAAGAAAATACAAGAAAAAAAGCAACATGAAGTATACCTACAGAGATGAGCCAGCAAGCCGACCAAATGGCCGCGGAACCGCGGCCAAACCATGCTTATGGCCGCGGATCCACGGCCGTGTGTCGCACGTGTCGGTGCGTCGGTGCGTGTCGGTGAAAGTCGTTGCATTGACCCGGTTTTTCTTAGGGTATTTTTGTAATTTTAGATATGGACCAGATGTAAACCCTAGGGTTTCTATAATCTATAAATAGGAACCCTACAGCTCTTTTTGGAGCATGTCTCTTCTTATGCCTCTTTTTATTTATCAAAATTCAGAATTTCAATTCCTGTAATGTTTGAAGAGTGCATCAAATAAAAAGTAAGTTCTTTTTCTATGCCTTAGTTTAATTTCTTTTCTGCCCTAGTATAAATTTTATTTATCTGCCCTAGTTAATTAGATAGCAATTTTATTTTTCTGTCGTGGTTTAGTTAATTAGGTTATTGAATTAAAATCATAAAAATGTCTCTTTTTATCAATTCCCTAATGAGTGAGTAGTTCCTCACTTGTTAGGGTTAGGAAAAGGAAAGGTTTGAGAGATGAAAATCTCTCATCCCTTTCTTGCCCGTCATACATTTTTAATAGGACTCTATGCATACATATACACACCGCTCACTACGGCACCCTATCCTACAAGGTAGCGGTGAACCGTAGTTAAAGACCGGTTATGTATGTTTTTCATGGAGGTTAGGGCAAGAGTTAAGAAAGGACAGACAAGGACCTAGAGGAAGAAACATAGTTTCTTCCCGATCGTGCTAATCCCCTTTGTTAATTATTACCTTAACACCTAAATAGATCTTAATTAGGGCATAGAAAGCGGTGAGAAATATTGAATTTCCAAACTTAACCTAAACCTAACCCTAGCAAGATTTTAATCCTAATCAAACTCATTTCAGTTTTTAGTGATAATCAATCCTACCCCAATTGGAATTAACTCGTTAGAACAATGAGAAAATACACAAAATCCCTGTGGACCGACCCGTACTCAACCGGCTAACTACTAAGCGACGCGGTTTTTGATTGCGGTTAACTATTCTTTGATTTATCTTTTAAAAGCGCAAGCGCATACTAAACCTCAAACAATCAGTATCTAATACCCAAGACGTAGAGCAGACTGAGAAACAGTTCTCAGTAACTAACACACCCGAAGAAGAAGCATCAATATGCACTTTCTTCGTTTGGGTTGCATGGGAATCCATGCATTCCCCTATCCCTTACTCAAACTTATGACAAACATAAGATAGAGCGGAACCAACGTTTCCCAGCTCAGTATAATAAGTGGGTTCGGTCAATATATTCATATTATTATCTTGATTAAGGCGTGACTTGATCGATTCCTCGAGAGAGAGAGAAGAAAACACTCTAGCGTGCGCTCTTGCAAAATTAGATTGGTTATTATTTTATCTAATCAGGATGGCTCCCACTGTCTTTATCAAATCTCTCTTCAAACCCTAAAAGGTAAGATTAGCCGGGATTAATTACACCCTAAAAGTTCGCCAATCGGTCAGCCAGGCAGGTATTGGTACTCCGAGGGAGTCTCCCCGTGTTTTCGCATGGAATTAATTAAATAAACCCATTTCCGCAGGGGCATAACCACATTAACACCTTTCTCAGACACCTACTGGATCAGCTAATTGTAAAATGAACAACTCTCCCAGGAGTAACACTTACTCGCAGTGGGTATCGGGATCCAACTATCATATAGAAGGTATGCAATCTCATTGCAAATTTCAACACTTGAAATTCCCAATATCTGTTTTTACCCCCATGCAGTTTATGACCTTAACAAGTTCAACAAATCATAAACCGCAAGTCAAGTTCAACCCATCATTTCATGATTGAATTAAACCCACCCGAACAACCCTTAACAAGGTCAACAAGACCGTATGACTACCCTAATCCAATCGCATCATATGCGGTAGATAAGCACTAATCAGCTACCACACACTACGCCTTGATAAGGTCAATAAACGTAGCACGAATACTAAATAGCACTTATCTGAAATGACGGAGGGGTACGACTGGTTTTGAAAAAAACCTTTAATGTAATGAACTTGATATTGCTGTAGAATCTAGTGATTTGAAAAGGAGTGGTTTAAGCTCCGCTTTTAAATCGAGTAGTCATCAAAACAAACCAAGTGGGTTGTAACATATGATAGTTTTGCTAAAGAGATCATTCCCGGTGAAGGGATCTAAGCACTTTCCTCATCGAATGAGGTGCTGGATATTCATAATGGAATACCACTATGCAAAGCAAGAACTAGAGCTACCTTTTTGAAAAATTTGATTCTACAACTTTTTTAGGTTTCTTTTCATTTCATTAATCTCATTAATGACGTCCCATCATTTATGTTTCCTAAACATCACAGAAGAAATGAAAATAAAACACACATATATGCCATCCGCATTCGCCACAGAGACCCGAGTCTTCACCGTAAGGTTACTTAACTTACGGCAGGGCGGGGTCAGGACTAGCGCGGATGCAAAACATATATAGTATCTACTAGTATATCAAATATATAAGTAGCATTCGTCTCACGCAGTTATATGATCACATGTCATCAACATAAGTAAATATGTGTATCCCTAATGTCGTTGACGTGTAGTAACGAGATCGGGGATACCCCATATATTGCACTAACGATCGCAGAAAATAAATATAAACTACAAAAATTAGAATCCGCATCATTCTTAGACATCATAAACCCGGAATATCACATACTCCAGATTTCATGCCTAACCCTATAAACCTCGCATTTAAGTCTCGAATTGAAAACACTTTTCAAAAAACGGTCAGGTAATTCAACAAGATTCCCGATTAAATGATCAAATGCTCGTCGGGAACTTTAGTAGATGGTCGCACCCCCGATGCCGTCAACGAAGTGCATTTGGGTGGAACACCGCGGCCGCGAGCACCCGAGTGGATGCTTTTGGCCATGGGGTTCTCCTATAGTCACTTGGTCGGGGCTATGGTGCGTGGCTGTCTACTAGTGTCTCCCGGCGACTATTCACATACGATACGAGATTGCGACGGAGTTTTGATCCGAATCGAAACTCCGTGGCAATCCATAAAATGAGTCTAAAATAATAGATTTACAAAACGATGACTAGTTTTCACATAACTAATCAATGTGGATTCCAAAAATTGTATCACGTATTCTAAATATCTAGACGATGTTAACTATTTCGATCGATATTTCAAACACCAAAAAATCATAGAGACCTTAACAACTTAAGCCTCACTAAAAGTACCCAGAAAGTCCAAAATGACACAATGGAGCAGCAGAAGAAAGACGAGTCCACAACTCACCAAATCGGCGGCAGAACCGCGGCCAAACCAAGGTTTAGGTGGCAGAACTGCGGCCAAACCAAGGTTTAGGCAGCGGTTCCGCGGCCATTTGATGGAGTTAGGCACTCGTTCTTCTTAGGGCTCCAAGCAATTACCTGCATGATTTTCTGGGAATTTTTAATCTGTAAAATTTCAAATTTTGAAAATATGGACAGAAACTAGGAAAATCGGGTTTCCAAAATTCGATCAAACACTTTAACGTCATCTAGACAATGCCAAAGTCTCCAGCTCAGCTCTGATACCATGAAAGTATGTATTAGCACTTCTACCAGGTTTTAAAGACCATCAAGTTTACAATTTTAAAAAATCTAGAGGTCTAAGCTATACTAACCTAGAATCGAACTAGAGAATTAGGGTTTTAGTGTAAGCAAATAAGTTCTACACTAAGTGATGAGGGTTCACAACCTTTGTAGACTGGTCCTTCACTTCTAAACCTCTAAGTAGTAATCTCTAGAACTTTTCTTAGACTCCACTTGGTGAAAGGAACGAGCTTGCTTTGCAGTCTTCGAAGCCGAAGATGATCCACCTTGAAGTCTCTCTAACTTAAGCCCACTCTTCACTAATCAAAGTATTGGCGAAGAAAACAACCTAAACTAATGGGCTAGATTAGTGTAAGTTGATGAAGTAGGTATTTTGCTCACTTTAGAAATCTTTTTCTCTTTCTTTTTCAAACTCAAGAAGAACCCTAAAGAAGGAAGAAGATGAACTTGGGTGTGTGAGGATAGAATGAGAGAATGAACCATGAGCTAGAGATAAGGTTGAGGTGAATAAATATCTAAGAGTAAAACAAAAATCAAGAGATGATTCATAGCTTTTCAATGCTTCTCGAAGCATCCAAAGCCATGACTCATTTCTAGCCTATTTATTTTCCTTTTAAATTAAATCATCCCAATTATCTTTAGCTCTTGTGTAAGTCTCATACACTCATGTTCTATGTATCATCAACCATAATAAAATTCTAATTTATATATAAATGTATATATATATCATATATATATATATATACACACAATTATATATCTGTTGGATATAGTGCCCTCAAAGTCAATTATTGGATCGCAGGTACGTGATTGCAATAATTGAGGGATGACCTATATCGGTAGGGCAGTCTTACTCGAGATGATAGTATACTATCTGGTTTATCTTTATCATTGTGAACTGCTTTAGGTGACATTACAGATCGCTATTACACGTTGATAGAGCCCCTACGATTCTTGCTTGACTACTAGCAGTATGATGGCGATCATATACGTGAGAGTTGGGTAGTCTATAAGCACATCCTTAAAAGTGGTCCCTATTCGTGGAAGTTTCGAGACAGGACATCGATACTCCGAAGTAGACTAGTGTATACATTCGAGACCCCGACGAGGGGCGGCGGCCGGTCTCACAAGCCATTGGTGTCAGTTGGTTCATCTAAGATGTATACAGGTGCTCATTGGGTTATGAGTACACCGGACGGACTCGCCGGGAACATGCTAGTTGGTTTTATACTAGCGTCAGATAGCAGTTCCCTGGTGACATGTGTACAGGTTAGTCTATCGACCTGAGATCGTCATTTGTCTCGTATGAGTTTCCACTGTGCTTTGATTACTACCCTACCACGGCTCAAAGGAGTCGTGCAAACAGGTTTTAGTTGGGTACAGTCCCGAGCCACATGGAGGCAGTGAGCGGATCGGCAGGGGATTTGTCTCTCTCGGTATTGGGGATGAGATCGCGCTGTGTTTAAGAGAGTCATTACACGAAGTCCTTGGCCAAGGCAAGTGAGATTTACTGGTAGGTATTCCAGTAGTATCTCAGGGTGTTCTGGGCCACACTCCGACACGACTTGTACCGCTTTTGGAGGTCTGACGTTTACAGCCCCCTAGGCCCGACATGCGATACTCATAGACGAACGGACCGAACTGTACAGATATTATCACTGACAGGCTCAATAGGGTTTCAGGATGAGTTCGCTCATCGGTCTCCCTTTTAGTCAATACAAGGATAGCCGTTACGTACAGCTAGTACCACTGACGTGCTTGTGGTTAAACTCATTGCCAGCGTATTGACGAGTCTTTAAGTCCTTCATAGATAGTTTCCCAAGTTCGGGCGAAACGTTGTAGAGTCCGTATGGTTTTATGGCATGGTTCGATCATATACATGCACCAGTGCACGTATCATGATCGGACGGATCATACTAGTGGGCTTTGTTTTAAGCCGGGTCGTAGTATTAGATTTGTTAGATTAGTTTAGTCTCATTGCATTCGCATTCAATCGGAATGCGGATGCAGGTATGTATATACAGGTGAGGGGTATTCTTATGATCCGTCACGAGTTTACTTTAGATGTTGCCATATCTTTTTGTTGGACTAAACATTTGGGTTAATGTTTAGATGGTGGAAATTATGAGTGGGAGTGATGATTTAGTGCATTAAATGTGCCATGTGCTTCATTGGTGAGTCATGGTATTATTTTTTGTGCTAATGTCACATTTGTGATTGATTATTGTGTTGAAATGAGAGGTGGAGAGAGAGTGGACAGCCACTTAGCCTTGGGCTTGCTCTTAAGATTATTCTAGTGCTCTCATTTTTAATTCCAACACAATAGAAAAAGAAAAGCCTCTTCTTCTTCTTTCTCTAGCTCACTACTTCCACCATGGCATCATCTTCAACCTCCATCCATATACTCTCATGTGTTGAGAATCAATGGATGCTTGAGACAAAGTTATCACGCACATTCTCTACATCACCTTGGACATGTCGGCTAGCAAACTTCATGTCCGAGTTACTTCGGTTTGAAGCGGGAGCCCGTAAAAAGACTTCTTGATGTGGTGCTCTTTTCGACGAGGAGACCGGAAATCGAGCGAGATCGGAGATACCACGAGGAGCTAGGGATGGTGGCTAAAGACCGAAGGACACGGATCGATTGGTATAGCCATTCTATCTTCTTGTATATTGCTAGTATAGTGTTAATGGTACGATTGGGGTAAAGGTTATGGTAGTGCCAAGTTTTGAAAAGTTTTTGTTTCGCATTTGGCCTCGGATTGACGGCCGTAGCGCTGCCATAACCCAACATGGTATCAGAGCCACGCCATTAACTTTTACTAGCTTGTTCTAACATGTTTAAAATATCGATCGAACGAAATTTCCAAAACCGCAATTCTAAATTTCTAGTTTTTGCGGAATTTTTAAACTGGTCTAAAAATTATTTTGGGTATGTCAGAAAATCGTGCAGGCTTTTCTAAGACCCCTGAAGAAATTTGAAAGCACGATCTCATCATTACGCCGCGGAACCGCGGCATAACTGGCATGTTTGCCGCTGATCCGCGGTGGAGATGTAGACTCAGAGCTTCATTTTTCTTCTGGATGTCGTTCATGTGGAATTATGCTTTCTGGAATATTTTGTTTAGGCCTAGATTTATTTGAGTGACGGATTTGTACTCAGGGCCCACTTCGGGAAATTTTGTCAATCGAAATTTTAAATACGTTAGTTCATAGTACTTACATTACTATCTGTGACCGTGAATGTCATTCGAGCGGTAAATCATGTCTAATTGCTATACCTCTTTTAGAAGGCTTTGCGAACGTGACATTCATGTTGATGTTCTATGTTGTGCTGTGATGTTGCGGATTTATCATAGTGGATAGCTTGCGTGCAATGATAGTGCAGTTTAGTTTTATTTGTACATTTGATATCGCGGGGCGAGCGTCCAACCTGTGGACTACCGTCACTGCCTGTTTGTATATTATTCTTTTGGGGCACGACCGGGTTAAGGTCGATGTCACCGTTGTACATATTTTCTTTTCTGTGCTAGGATTACCCCGCGGTGGAGTGCACGGATAGCCGGGTTCTAAAGGGCAACGAGCCCGCATCTCATGGCTTTGAGACAGAGGGGGTTTCACTCTAAATTGGCGGGTTATTTGTTGCACTCGTAAGGGGTATAGGTTGACCCAAGGTGGGGTGCTCAAGTTACCGGATTCCGTGAAGTGTTGGGTGGCCCATTCACTTTGCTGAAGGGGGATGCCTCTCTTCTGATTT
The DNA here is from genome assembly GCA_030015575.1 of Agapanthus africanus. NCBI lineage: Eukaryota > Viridiplantae > Streptophyta > Magnoliopsida > Asparagales > Amaryllidaceae > Agapanthus > Agapanthus africanus. Next base: position 63,358,187 of record CM057337.1, on the reverse strand, counting down.
TGGCAGGAAACTTGTCGCGCCCGTAAGGGTCTAGTTTTTGATTGCATAGGATATCCACACGACCAGGGGAACGTCGGGTTTCAGTTGCGGCTCAATGAAACCCGGGGCTCCCAGATTATCTGTATTATTCTGTGATGCTTATTACTTTCTGTGATGTTGCATTTATCACGCCTGGAGTGATTATTATATATTGTTATATATATACTAGTAGATGTTGTATATGTTTTACACTCGCGCTAGTCCAGTCCCCACTCTGTCGTTAGTTAAGTAACCTAACGGGTGATGACGGGACCAAGTGGCGAATGCGGATGGCATATACGTATATTTTATTTTCGTTCTTTATTGGTGTGATTAATTGATGGGACTGTGTTGATTCAGATCAATGCAAGGAAAACAAACCAGTTCGACGTTGTTGGAACAATTTTTAAAAAGCTGTTATTACAAGGACGTTCTCTTTTGTTTTGCACAGAGGTATTCGGTTATGAATATCCAGCACCTCATTCAACGAGGCAAGGGCCGAGATCGCTTCATCGGAAGTGACCCCTTGGACAGAGGTTTGCGTTAGGGTAATAACTTCACTATAGTCGATTACTTTTTGCTTTGCATTGCGGTATTCAGTTGGAATATCCTGCACCTCATTCTACGAGGAAAGAGCCGAGATCCCTTCACCGGGAGTGACCTTTTTAGCAAAGGTTTTCGTCACTATATATTTATAAAAAGCTATGCGGTTCCTTCAATGATATCAAGTTCATTACGTTAAAGTTTTTTCGCCAAAAACCAGCCGTAGCCCTCCGTCATTTCTTACAAGTATTGCTTAGTATTCATGCTGCGTTTGTTGACTGTGTCAAGGCATAGTGTGCGGTAGCTAAGTAGTGCTTGTTTGTGGCATATTAATGTGATTGGTTAGGACAGTCGTGCGGCCTTGTTGACTGTGTCAAGGGCTCGTACGTGTGGGTTTAATGCAATCCTGGATAATGACGGATTGAAATTGACTAGGACTCTTTGATTTGTTGACTGTGTCAAGGTCACTTGGGTCTTAGGGGTAAAAAATTCACATCGGGAGTTTCTAAAGAAACTAAAACTTGCCAGGCATGTGCATACCTTCTGTAGTGTGATGACATGAGTGGATTCCATCAGGTTATCATGCGATGATAGTTGGATCCCGATACCCACTGATGAGTTGGTCTATTCCTCGGGTGATTTTAGATGATCCCGACTAATTCTTCTTTCAGGTTTGGAGGAGAATTTGAGGATACAGTGGAAAGTTTCCTGATTAGATAAATTGATAACCATTATGATCTAGGTTAGAGTGCACGCAGAGTATTTCTTTTCTCTCTCTCTTTGACAGCAACCATGGCCCGACCCTAGACTATAACTCAGTGACCGAGTTAACCGAACTTTCTTAAAACACTGGCTTTTGGATTGTCTGAGTTGCATACATCATTTCCACTCCTTCTTTTACCCTTCGCATTTCTCCAGAACACCCCGTATCGTTACGAACATCCACTTCCATTGGATAAATCTATCATATGGTTATATACGAACTCGAAGGAACTTGTTCCAGATTCGAAGATGTATTCTGGTTCTAGAGAGATTGAATAGGATTATTCAGTTGTCTTTTCCTTTTACCTTCTCTCAGGTTGTGAGGGCTCCTATGATTAGGAGAAGGGTACACCTATTACGCTTATTGGATAGTCTTCTTCCAAACCATAGGCAGGTGCCGAAAGGTAGGGAATGAAGAAGACCAATTAGCCTAAGTGTGGTGTGCAGGAGATAATAAGTAAAGACAAATAAAGAGATTAGAAAGAGAGCAAAGTAAATTGCAACTGCTATCATTCACGACCAAACCGAGTATTTCATCTCCACTCCTACTTCACCTTTGTATTTCTCCAGAACACCCCGTATCACTACGAAGATCCACAATTATTGGATAATCCATCGCATGGTTATATACGAACTCGATGGAACTTGTTCCAGTTCGGGGATGGATTCCGGTTTAGGAGAAATAGGTATAAGGTTTATTTAGTTGTCTTTTATCTTTACCTTCTCTCAGGTTGCGAGTGCTCCTAGGATTAGGAAAGTACACATATTACGCTTATTGGATAGTCTTCTATAGTCTTCTTCCAAGCCATAGGCTGGTGCCGAACGGTAGGGAAGGAAGAAAACCATTTAGCCTAACGACGGTGTACAGAATGTAATGAATAAAGACAAATAAAGGGATTTGGAGAGATGGCAAGAAAATATTCAGTTACAGTCATGAATGTGATAATGGAAGAGGCATTACTAGGAATACCCGGATACCCCTTCGAAACATTTTCATGTTTCAGTTTCACTGTGTATTATTAATAGAAAACTGATTTCCCAATTAGATCTTTACTCCAGAGTATGTATTTACCAGGTATGCTTCTCACATCTGTATGGTTTTACAGATGATGAGTGGAAGTAAGTTATTGGGAATTAGATGATCATCCTCATTATATCGGGATTCGTTGCAATTGGTGATATTTGAGGAAATCACCTGGGTTTTTGCCAGACGGCAAAATATTTGGTTTTGAATATTCGTTATTGTGCACTAATTTTAAACTGATATATCTGTACGTTTATTTTATAAAGTGAGATATAACTTTTTGAAATTATGTCCATGACATTTACCTATATCAGTTGATGATTGAGTAAGGAGCATTGAACAGCGGTGTAATTCTTCATAACCATAGTACAGTTTTCAACCTATGACGCACATGGTTTGAGTTATTCAACTCAGGGGACTTATACAAAGTATTGTATGTTGTCCAGTGTCCATTAGGACAGAGAGATTGGTCCTCATACTATATTCTATTTACTTGTGACTTCTCCAGCTTAAGACATGTGTTTCGTAGAAACACAAGGTCCAAGTTTTGAGAAGTTATAGGTACAAGAAAAAAGTAAAGAACCATTGTGTTGCAATTATCAGGATTCTTCAAGGTGATCGAAGATAAAGATACTTGTGTTTGGTATTCAGTTGATAGTAATAGTTTTGAGAAACTTGTTTCTTTTTCGGGTTACTCATATCTGGACGCACTCCTAAGTTAAGTAATACTGATCGGCCTCTCTCCATTCAGTTGACATGCAATGGAGACAACTGCAAGATTTGAATCTGGTTCCAATTAAATCAGTGCCTCTGTTTCTATATTGTATATAGAATGGATCATATCTTAAGGTATATGGAGTTGTCCGGCTTATGCTTAAAACACACTGGATAACGCAAGGCACGTTTCTGTAATGGCAGTTTATGGGTTAACCCAGGCTATGACGAGAGTTGACTTTCTACCATCTGGAAAATCAATAGTGATATTGTTCTTGACTCGCCACAGTTTTAGTAAAATGGATTTTTTCAGAAAACAGTAGTGGGAGTATGGTAGAACTGGAAGTGATTCCAGAACCGTAGTCGATTACTGAAAATTTACTAAGACCTAAAGATTCAATCAGATTTGACATTCCATTAGCCACTCCGCAGATATGGTGGGTAATCTCAGGCGCCCGAGAGATACTCCGGTAGCCTCAAGTATGGTGACAGCGAGGTTCTTGTTTACCCGGACTTGACATTATTGCTGTTCCAGACTATGAGACCCGGCAGGAGGATGAGTATAGCGTCGTTCTAAACAAGGTTTAGAAGTGCACGTGTATATGATTCTGCCATAGGGTTGTTGTAGTCATTGGGAGCAGTGGAAGCATAGTGGACAAGTAGCTTATGTCTATTTATAGACTAAAGCAGATATAGCGGAGATAAATCATCTATTTTTTATGTGACAGTCATGGGCTTTGACTTCATCATAATAGGGGATGGATTTGTTAAGAAAGTAGTAGGGTGTGATGTCCTGGTATTTGGATGACATACACAGAGTAAGAAGTGAAATTCCTACACTACGATCGGTTATACTTTGGTTGCCACACAGTAGTTTCTCCACACAGGATATGGATATAATGTCAGACATTCTGGTTACTAGATCTATGGTTTTAGATCTATATTTGGGTAGTGTCACAATCTGGGTACTTAGAAAGTATTCTAAAGGTATTTTAGAATGGACGACTCCTGGCATGGTGGTGTACCTGCAGGTGATGGAGTCACCCTCTGTAAAGGTGTCTTACAGACTAAAGGAGAGAGGGATATGCACGATTGGTAGATCACTTGCTTAGGCAATTGAGTTGATCATGAGATGTCAAGCACCACACCAGATGTTGTTTTTGCACTAGATGCAATAAATTGATATTAATCCAATCCTGGAGAAACGTTCGGAAGCAGTTTTAGAACATAAGTGGATGTTCTACGGATTTGATAACGGCAGCCTCGTTTGGGAGGCGGTTATCATTCCAGGCTTCCAAGGTGGCCTAGATGACAGAGTGATTGTCAGAGTTATAGTTTTTCCCTCTGATGAGGGGCAGTAGTTTATACAGGTGGTCTAAGAAGATACTGAGGGAGGCATGGTGCATGATACTGATTAAGTTCAGTTGTCGATACAATCTAAGAAGTTGGATTTGGAGTTCATTTATGAACTAGGTCCCATCAGATATCCAGACATATTCTAAGACAGGTATTGCTCATTTCGGGGGATGGCTTTCTCCGCGAACTTGAGATTAAGAGAGACATAGAAAGAAACATCAGGACGGATCCACTCACTGAAGCTATTTCTTGAACGCAATAGTTTTACAAACGAGCTTTGTGAAACTGATTAGTAAAGGAATTGGGTGTTCGGTATCACACGGGCTGTGAGTATTCGACATCGCAATAATTAGCCTTAAGTGCAAGTGGGAGATTGTTGGATATAGTGCCCTCAAAGTCAATTATTGGATCGTAGGTACATGATTGCAATGATTGAGGGAGGACCTATACCGGTAGGACAGTCTTACTCGAGATGATAGTATGCTATCTGGTTTATCTTTATCATCGTGTACTGCTTTAGGTGACATTACAGATCACTATTACACGTTGATAGAGCCCCTAGGATTCTTGCTTGACTACCAGCGGTATGATAGCGATCATATACGTGAGAGTTCGGTAGTCTATAAGCACATCCTTAAAAGTGGTCCCTAGTCGTAGGAGTTTCGAGACAGGGCATCGATACTCCAGAGTAGACTAGTGTATACAGTCGAGACCTTGATGAGGGGTGGTAGCCGGTCTCATAAGCCATTAGTGTCAGTTGGTTCACCTAAGATGTATACAGGTGCTCATTGGGTTATGAGTACACCGGACGGACCCGCCGGGAACATGCTAGTTGGTTTTATACCTAGCGTCAGATAGCGGTTCCCTTGTGACATGTGTACAGGTTAGTCTATCGACCTGAGTTCGTCATTTGTCTCGTGTGAGTTCCCAATGTGCTTTGATTACTACCCTACCACGGCTCAAAGGAGTCGTGCAAACAGGTTTTACTTGGGTACAGTCCTGAGTCACATGGAGGCAGTGAGCGGATCGGCAGGGGATTCGTCTCTCTCGATATTGGGGGTGAGATCGTGCTATGTTTAGGAGAGCCGACATGAAGTCCTTGGCCAAGGCAAATAAGATTTACTGGTAGGTATTCCAGTAGTATCTCAGGGTGTTCTGGGCCATACTCCGACACGACTTGTACCGCTTTTGGGGGTCTGACGTTTACCAGCCCCTAGGCCCGACATGCGATACTCATAGACGAACGGACCGGACTGTACGGATATTGTCACTGACAGGCTCAGTAGGGTTTCAGGATGAGTTGGCTCATCGGTCTCCCTTTTGGTCAATACAAGGGTAGCCGTTACGTATAGCTAGTACCACTGACGTGCTTGTGGTTAAACCCACTGCCAGCGTATTGACGAGTCTTTAGAGTCCCACCCGGATAGTTTCCCAAGTTCGGGCGAAATGTTGTAGAGGCCGTATGGTTTTATGGCAGGGTTCGATCATATACGTGCACTAGTGCACGTATCACGATCGCACGGATCATACTAGTGGGCTTTATTTTAAGCCGGATCGTAGTATTAGATTTGTTAGATTACTTTAATCTCATTGCGTTCGCATTCAGTCGGAATGCGGATGCAGGTATGTATATACAAGTGAGGGGTATTCTTGTGATCCATCACGAGTTTACTTTAGAAGTTGTCATATCTTTTTGTTGGACTAAACATTTGAATTAATGTTTAGATGGTGGAAATTGTGAGTGGGAGTGATGATTTAGTGCATTAAATGTGCCATGTGCTTTATTGGTGAGTCTTAGTATTATTTTTTGTGCTAATGTCACATTTGTGATTGATTAATGTGTTGAAATGAGAGGTGGAGAGTGAGTGGACAGCCACTTAGCCTTGGGCTTGCTCTTGAGATTATTCTAGTGCTCTCATTTTTCATTCCAACACAATAGAAAAAGAAAAGACTCTTCTTCTTCTTCTTTCTCTAGCTCACTACTTCCACCATGGCATCATCTTCAACCTCCATCCATTCACTCTCATGTATTGAGAATCAATGGATACTTAAGACAAAGTTATCACACACATTCTCTACATCACATTGGACATGTCGGCTAGCAGACTTCATATCCGAGTTACTTCGGTTTGAAGCGGTAGCCCGTAAAAAGACTTCTTGATGTGGTTCCTTTTTCGATGAGGAGACCGGAGATCGAGCGAGATCAGAGATGCCGTGAGGAGCTAGGGATGGTGGCTAAAGACCGAAGGACACGGATCGATCGGTACAGCCATTCTATCTTCTTGTAGATTGCTAGTATAGTGTTAATGGTACGATCCGGGTAAAGGTTATTGTAGCGCCAAATTTTGAAAAGTTTTTGTTCCGCATTTGACCTCGGATTGACGGCCGGGACGCTGCCGTAACCCAACAATATCAAGAGAAGAAAAATCATTAGTGAGAAATTATATTAGTTAATATATATATATATCAAATATATAAATATATATCAAATTATTAAATCAACACTTGATTCAATAATCCGGTTATATCATATATATGTATATCAAATTATCAAATCGACACTTGATTCAATAATCCGGTTATATCACATATAAATAACTAATATTCAATACTAGATATTAAATCAACACTTGATTCAATAATTCGGTCATATCATATATAACCAGCAAGTATCAAATATATATACATATAACAAATTATCGAATCAACACTTGATTCAATAATCCGGTTATATCACATATAACATAACCGATATCAAATATCGCGAGATTAGAATACGGTATCACATACTCGTATTTAATCAAGCTCCCGCACATATCACCATATGTGCCCTATTTCGTTTCGCTTAAGCTAGGAAACCTTTTGTTCATCACAGAAAACTACATTTTAATACCGCTCATTCATTATCTATTTTGTTATATATCGGTGCTATTAACCAATGTCTGCTCAGCAATTATAGATTACAGGTATTCGTGATAAAATACTGAAAACACATTCAAAATCACGGATAAAACGTTTGGGAGCCGATACTGCAAACAGAACAGGAAACAGACCGATATCCAAAGAGTTCTTTTGAAAATAAACATGTGTACACAATTTTGGTCCAACACAATACAAGTGTACACACAACTCTTTAGCATGGACCATGACATGGTGGGGCTGCCTATGGCATACAAGAAATGATGGATTGTGCAAACTAGTGGGCACATGTGGTGTGATGGGCAATAAATGCATAAAGTTTTGATGTGATGCTTTGCATCAAGTTTCCCTCCAATTATCTGCAAGCAAACCAGGCTTAAACAGCTACATCAAGCAGCATAAAAGTGATTGTGGAGATCACACAAGCACACCACATCAACCCGAGCCCCTAAGCTCGGATTTTGACCGGCCACAACCCCCTAGGATCAGAGCTCGCCGACCCCCCTTGCTCAAAATGTCCCTATCTTTTCCCTGCCCCTTCCTTGCAGTCACGTCACCTCATTCTTATTACTTGTTTAATCTTTTTTGGTGCTAATATAAGCTAGATCAGTGAGAAAGGAAGGGCTCTCTCTCTCTCATTCTCTCATATATTGTTTAGTTTTTTATAGTTTCTTTATTTTTTGGTTTAGGCTTGAGAGTGAGTGGGCTAACACTTGGTTTCTTCTTCTTCTCTCTTGAAGCTTTGGAGAGCTTCATTATGGAGGTTGAACAAGCTACCGATATCTTGTACCTCTTCTTCAAGTGTTAATAATATTTGAGTTTATTTGTTTAATTGCTTCTTTTATTTACTTGGTTTTCTTTTTATGATGTGTAACTAATTTTCTTTGGTTGTGGTTATGGTAAGGAAGTGAGATGAAAGGCTTTGCCTCCTCCTCCTCTTGTTTATGTTTAAAGTGCTTTAACATGATTATAACTTAAGCATTGTTTTATATATTGATGTGATATGGTATTTTGAAACCATGGTTACTTTGTAACCTCTTCATATACTATATTCACTCCCCTTCCCTATTTCACAATGTTTAAGTTAAAATAAAATTGGTGTTAAGTTTTCTAAGTTTGGATACGGTAGTTTGTGACCGAATGCTTGACAAACCCTCGGTTTTCATATACCCTATACTATCACAACCCCTTAGTAAAATTAACACTAAAACTATTTGCTCTCACTCATTAACTTGTGTTTTTGATGTTGTAGTATGCTTGCAAACCCTTGTGTTTAGTGTTGATACCCCAAGCTTGGACATACAAACGGTAAGTGAACAAATGGACTCGTTTCGTGTTTTACGGCGAATATCGGAATTTGATGATTTGTGCTCTGCAACCGCCTTGACAAGTTATGCTTCATGCCGAGATTGACGTAAAGGCGGAAAACTCATGATCAAGGGAGCATCGAAGGAATCGTCGCGATTCGACCTTCCGAGCCAAAGCCACGGCCAAATTCTTCCTTAACTTCTTTGCTTGCTTTTTCCTTGTTTTCGTATTCTTTATTTTTGTGACAAACAACCAATTCGTTATTTGTTGAACCTTAAATCGCAAGACCCAATACACAATTCTCTGCGGATCGACCCGTACTTGCTGGCTTGCTACAACGCGTCGTGCACTTGCAGTTTATAAATATTAAAACGTAAACGATCTCGCATGCGCATTCTGTTTCCTTAAAAGTCATATCTGTTTCAAAACATATGTGTTTGCGTGCGGGGGTGAATTCTAAACACCTCTGTGTGGGACTCTAAACACTCATCAATACGCTAGCAGTAGGTAATGATCACATCAGATACCCACAATCTGTCAACGGAACTAGCTGGACGTAACGGCTACCCAGGTATTGAACAAATAGAAGATCAACAAGCAAGCTTGTCCAAACTCCCGTAAAGCGTATAAGCAACACTTATAGCTAATCGAGCATAGCGCAACATCAATTCCTAATACCGGGAGAGATGAAACCCTTCCTATCGCTCACTGCCTCCATGTGACTCGGGACTGTACCCAAAATTCACCTGTTTACACGAATCCTTTGAGCCGTAGTAGGGAGGAAATCAACGCACAGTTGCAATCACACAAGACACTATGATGATCTCGGGTCTACAGACTAACATATACAAGTGTCACCAGAGAACTGCTATCTGAAGATAGGTATGGTACTATCTAGAAGTTCTCGACGAGTCATGTTCGGTGTACCCATTCTCCAATAAGCACCTGTGCAAAATCTTTGATGTCAAACACCAATGGTTGTGGGATCAACCATCGCCCCATACAGGGTCAAGAAACGTACACACTAGTCTACTCTGGAATATCGATGCCCTATCTCGATACTCCCTCAACTAGGAGCTGTTAAAGGATGTTCTTGTGGACTACACAAGACCCACTAATATGATCTGCATCACAGTCCTGGTAGTCAAGCCTACATCCTAAGGGCTTTATCAACATGTAACAGAGAGAAAGTATAATAATACAAGCATACATGTTAAGATAAAGAGCAACCAGATAGCATACTATCATGTCGAGCAAGAAAGTCCTCTATATATATGTCCAAGCATCCACTATATCATACAATAATGGCCTCCATGGCATATATATTCCTAACAGAAAAGCCTAAAGCGCGTTATTCAACTTCAACGACCGGTCCTAGCGGTTGTGGCTGACAGTCTTTTCCAGGATCTGTTTTATCTGTCGATTCGAGACTTCAACTTGACCACAAGTTTGAGGATGGTAGGGTTTTGACAATCTGTAGTTTATGGAGTATTTCTTCATCAGCGATTCAAATGGCTAATTGCAAAAGTTTGATCCGCTATCGCTGATGATAGTTCGAGGTGTGCCGAACCGAGAAAAAATGTTCTCTTTTAAGAATTTCATGACAACCTTGTTGTCATTGGTTCTACAAGACACTGCCTCCACCCAATTGGACACGTAGTCCATAGCCAACAAGATGTACAAGTTCTCGAAAGAGTTAAGGAATGGCCCCATGAAATCGATAGCCCAGATATCGAAAATCTCTTTAACCAGAATGGAATTTAGGGACATTTGGTTTCGTTTTCCAATCTTTCCCATATGCTAACATCGGCTACAAGTTTTGCAATACTCGAAAGCATCCTTGAAAAGCACCGGCCAGTAGAATTCGTATTGCAAAACTTTCTCAGCCGTCTTTCTGGGTCCAAAATGGACCTTATAAGCTTGGTCATGACAGAATGACAACACACTTCTCGTTTCAGAGATGAAAACGCATCTTCTAATGATCTGGTCTGGACAGTACTTGAACAGATAATACTCATCCCAATAGAAGAATTTGACTTGGGAGAGAAATTTTTACTTGTCCTGTTTCGACCAAAAGGAAGGTGTTTCTCTGGTGACAAGCTAGTTCACGATATCAACGAAATAGGGTTCGACCGATATGGAGAGAATTTGTTCGTTTGGAAATTTTTCATTGATTGGAATGTCATCAATTGGTGCATTAGTCAGGAGAGACAGATGATCGGCAACAACATTGTCAGTTCCCATCTTATCTTTGATGATCAAGTCAAACTCTTGAAGAAGGAGAATCCAACATATCAATCTGGCTTTAGCATCCTTCTTTGCAAAGAGATGCCTAAGTACAAAATGATCAGTATAAATCATGACAAGGGTGCCGATCAAGTATGGACGGAACTTTTCAAGTGCATAAACGACAGCTAAGAATTCTTTTTCCGTGGTGGTATAATTCAGCTGTGCGTCATTCAACGCCTTGCTCACGTAGTGTATCGGGTTCTTTTCAAATCGTTTTCGTAAGACAGCGCCAATTGCGAAATCAGAAGTATCGCACATCATCTCGAATGGCTCATTCCAGTTTGGTGCACTTAAGATCGGAGCAGAAGTGAGCTCCGATTTCAGCAGTTTGAAAGCAGTAAGGCACTCGGAATTGAACTCGAAAGGAATATCCTTGGCCAGCAATGAAGTTAAGGGTCTAGCCAGCTTGCTAAAATCCTTGATGAAACGCCTATAAAAACCGGTGTGGCCTAGGAATGCCCTAATGTCACGGACAGTCCGTGGAGGTGGGAGACTTGAAATAAGGTCGATTTTCGCTTTATCGACCTCAATACCATTTTCAGAAATAATGTGGCCTAAAAAAATGTCGTGTTTAACCATGAAATGACACTTCTCCTAATTGAGTGTGAGGTGCTTTTCTTTGCATCGTATCATCACCAGCTCGAGATGCTTCAAGCACTCAGAAAATGAATCTCCAAAGACGGAGAAATCATCCATAAACACTTTCAGAAATCACTCTACCATATCGGAGAATATTCTCATCATGCACCGCTGAAATATGGCCGGTGCATTGCATAGCCCAAAGGGCATGTGGCGGTAGGAGAATGTAGCAAACGGACATGTAAAAGTCATTTTTTCCTGATCCTCTTAATCAATCGGGATCTGATTGTAGCCGGAGTATCCATCAAGAAAACAATAGTAAGCATAGCCGGCTAGGCATTCAAGCATCTGATCAATGAAGGGCAGCGGAAAATGATCTTTGCAAGTTTCTGCATTGATCTTTCTGTAATCAATATAGACCCTCCAACCTATCTGTGTGCGGATTGGGACTAGCTCGTTTGCATCATTTGTAATCACCGTGATTCCTAATTTCTTTAGTACGACATGAATGGGGCTTACCCATTTGCTATCGGATATAGGATAAATGATCCCATCGTCAAGACACTTCAGCATTTCTTTCTGCACTGCTTCTTTCATTACCGGGTTTAGCCGGCATTGAGGATCCTTGAAGGGTTTGGAATCATCGATCATATGGATTCTGTGTTGACAGATAGCGGGTCTGATTCCTTTGATATCATCCATCGACCAACATATTGCTTTCATATTCTTTCTCAGAAGATTCATGAGTGCTAACTCTTACTCAGGCGCAAGCTCGGTTGCGATTATAACTGGAAGCGTTTCGTTATCGCCCAAGTATGCATACTTGAGGTGGTCGAGAAGAACCTTAAGTTTAGGCGGCTCCTCTAAAGATGGCCGCACTTTGGGGGTCGGTTCAGTACGAAGTGGTTTGAATTGGGGCCCCCAATGTATACAGGAGACCTGCACAGAACTTAGCTTCTTAAGCAAGAGAAGCTTTTTAAAGAATAATTCTTCAAAAGTTTCTTCAAGACACTCATCGTTGAAGTCAAATGTCTTCTCCTCAGACATATCGTGTACAACGTTGACTTCATACATGTCATCGTGTCGATCACTTGCTTGGTTTCCTAGACTGAAAATGTTGAGGTCAATTATCATATTTCCAAAAGATAGTTTCATGGATCCATTACGACAATTGATCAACGCGTTGGACGTGGCTAAGAAAGGCCACCCCAATATGACTGGAATCTGACCGCTGGGATTGGTGACAGGTTCAGTCTCCAAAACGATGAAATTTATAGGGAATATGAATTCCCCAACCTTAATCAGAACATCATCGATATCCCCGCTCGGTATCTTTATATATCGGTCTGCCAATTGCAAAGTCACTTTGGTCGGCTTCAATTCTCCTAAACCCAGTTGTTCGTAAACTGAGTAAGAGAGCAGGTTCACGCTTGCACCTAAATCTAAGAAGGCTCGATTGATTTGCTTTTCCCCGATAATGCAAGAAATAGTAGGACAGCCAGAGTCAATATATTTCACCGGAATGGACTTGGACCAGACATCGCTTAAAGTGGCGGCCAAGAAAACTTTTTTAAGCACATTCGTGCGTCGTTTCTGCGTGCACAAATCCTTAAGGAATTTTTCATACGCCGGGACTTGTTGGAATGTGTCCAACAGCGGAATGTTTACTTCATAATGTTTAAAGACTTCTAATACCTTCTCCATACTTACAGAGGGATTCCTCGATCTTAACCTATTGGGGTAGGGAGCCTTGGGCTCAAACATTTGGTTTGAAGAAGGTGCGGATGGAGTAGGTGTAGAAGACATGATTGTTCATGCTGGTACTACTGGACGAATTTGCAGCATTGAATCTTGTTGTTTCGAAGGAGTTGCAGCTGACGACGAAGAAGGTGAAGGTGAAGAAGACGAAGAAGTAGACGGACTGGAAGTGAAACAGGCGATGAAATATGTGTCGGTGGATCGACAACCGCACGTTTAGATATAGCGTTAGGTTTGACAACCTTGTTATCAATCGTGCGTCCTGATCTTAGGATGGTGACAACATTTGCATTCTCTACGTTTTTCTGTTGAACATCATGAGCGTTATGGTTCTTCTATTCCCTCTGGTTCGTCACCGGTTTGGAAGGAAATGTTCCCTTCTCTTGTTCAATCAATGTAGCAGCGTGTTGACTGATTTGAATCTCTAGCTTGGCTATAGCTTGTGTGTTAGTGCTATGCAACTGACCAGACATTTGCATGAAAGTAGCTAGACTAGATGCAGTCTGTGTGGAGATTTTAATCACAACTTCCAACCCTTTTTCAATGGCCGACACCCTTTTGTCGTCTTGGACGAACCAAGGGGGTGCAAAGCTTTGGTTGGGCTGATTTGGCTGTTGGGGCTGGTTGTTGGAATATCCCAATTTCTGATTTTGAAAATTCGAGTTTTGAAATTTTTGGAATGGCGGGTTTAAATTGTTGTTTTGAAAAGATGCCTGATTCGAAGCAAAATTGAGATGTTTCTTCCAACCAGGATTGTACATTTGTGAGAATGGGTCATTCCTGGGACGCTGGCTCTGATACAGCGCATTAACGTTTTCGTGTTCCTAGGACCTGACGAGAAATGGACATTCATCCGCTGTGGCTAGGATGCTAACAATTAGTACACATCGGTTGAGAAACTTGGTTGACTGGCGACGGTGAATTTTTCCCGTCTAAAGCATTCATTCGCCGCACAAGAGTGGCGATTTTTGCTTCGGCTACTATAGAGATGTCAACTATGTATGTACCGCCCCTAGTAGATGATGATGGATTCTTGCTCACACTCTCCCACCAAATGGTCTTATCAGCCATCTCTTCTAAGAAGTTCCATGCATATTTAGCACCATAGCTCAAAAATTTGCATTGACACATGGATTCTAACATCATGCGTGAGTTGGAACCTAAACCTTCATAGACTATCTGACAAAGTCGCCATTGTTCTAAACCGTGGTAAGGATATTTGATTAGAATATCCTTGAATCTATCCCAGCATTTCTAAAAGATTTTACCCTCTTTTTGTTTGAAATTGTGAATTTCATTTCAAATTCGCACCGTTTTGTGAATAAGGCAAAAAATTTAAGAAATGCTTTCACAAAGTCGTCCTACGTCGCAATCGACCGAGCTGGCAAACTGTTTAACCAACTCTTCGCGTTGTCCTTAAGTACAAAGGGAATGAACTTAAGCATAACAACATCCTCACCTACTCCTTGGATTTTCATCATAGCGCACTCTCTCAAATTCACTGATTAAAAAGTAGGCATCCTCGGACTCAAGTCTATGGAATTTTGGGAGTAGCGGTATGAATAGCGGTTTGATTTCATAGTTATTTGCCGCGATGGTGGGTAATATTATGCACGAGGGTAGGGATGAATGTTGGAGATTCACGATGTCGTGCTTTTGAAAAGGATATGGTCAATATCGGATATGTCGGTTTGTGATGAAGAGTATTGCACGACGTGATTCTCGAGTTATAAAATACCGCAAGTACACGGTGCGTTGACGCAAGCCAACAAGTACGGGTCAATCCACAGGGAGTGGATATCATGACATTCTTTTGAATTAAAAACAATGGTTTTGAGTTTAAAAGATGTCACGTTTTTGTACAAATGAAGCAAAGAAGGGATAAATTGATATTTACAGAAAACTTAAGCTAAGATTTGGTAAATTGAAATACGGCGTTACCCCCAACTCTCAATCTTAATTCAATTTCCATTTCTAGTTTCTAATTGACTTAAAAAGCATGCCGCATCTAAACCGATAACAAGTATCGGTTTAGGATACGATATCAACATAGGTACAAGAGAAACTATAAATTTAAAGTGTTTAGATGAAATGAGAATAAAATGAGCTAAGTGAAGTTAGAAAGTATAGAACATATGCTTGTATGGCTACATGTTCTATCTAGCTAGTTTACTACACTTAGCTAAAATTCATACTCCTTTCAACTTCAATTCTTAATATAACAACAATAATATGTAAAGAAGGAATAGGATATATGTTAAAGGTTGATATGCAACCATTCAAAACAATATATTCTATCCAGCAAAACACAATAACATTGCATATATTAAGAAAAGAAGTGCAAAAAATTAAGAATCAAGAAGAAGGGGTTGGAAAGCAACCCATTCAACAACCTACCTCAACGTAGCCTAAGTGCAAAACTACTCACACATCATATAATAAGAACACAACTGAATAAATATAAAAGAAAAATAAATAGAGAAAAGATACAAGAACCAAAACTTGAATTCAATGAAGCTTTTATTGCAATGGTATCCACGTACAAGCAAAATGAGTTCAACTACCAAAATCTAATTTTGCAGGCTCAACGATAAAAGTTGCAAGACCAGAGGAAGGCAAAGAACTCAATCTAATAACAAGAATTACAAAATCAAAAGAGTTACAAGTAGTAAAAATGTGTACAAAGTATTCCTCTGAGCTTGCTCTCTGTTCTAGTATTTAGGCACAAATCAACAAAAAAAACAATAAAAATAAGATGATGTGACAGCATGGAATGACCATAAGAAAGTTGGAGCTCAGAAGATTATGTGGGGCCGGCGGCGACGGTTTTTATTGGGTTTCTGCCGGTTTTTTGTTGAGTTGTGGAGCCCGTCTTCTTCTGGTGATCTTGTGTGCTCTCCATGATATCTATAGTATTGTTTGATTCTTTAATATAAGCTTGGTTTACAATCTGTAGATTTGGAGGGGAAATGTGACTTTAAATCACATCACAACCTTTTGCTTCACTCACAACACACCCACTTGCCTCATCCACTTACACAAGTCATGATTTGTATGCCCACTTGTGCAAGGCAGCCCCACCTTGATTCATGCATCAAAAGATTTTGTGTTCACACTTGTATCATGTTGGACCATTCTTGAATAAAGATGTGTACACATGAATTGTTTTGCAAAACTCTTTAAATACTGATCGGTTTTCTGTTCCGGTTGCAGTGTCGGCTCACAAATGTCGTATCCGTGCATTTGAGTGTGTTTTCAGTATTTTGACACGAATACCTGTAATCTTTATTTATTAAGCAAACATGGATTAATAGTACCGATATATCAAAAAAATTGATAATGAATGAACGGTATTGAAATGCAGTTTTTCATGATGAACAAATACCCCCAAACATATCTTTTGCTCGTCCCAAGTAAAACAAAATCCTAACCTCACTTTAAGGAAAGCGATTACACTGAGCCTTTGTAACAACCTGTTAACCTTTAGGTGTCCCTAGTAGGAGAAGTGTTGTCTCCTGAGAGTTTTCAGTGGATTACACCCACAAAATCCCGTCAAGCTAGTTTTGCAAAATAACTGTTGATTCTAATTCTAAGATTTAGTATCAAAGCTAGAAATTCTATCATCCTAAGTTAGAAATATCGAACCCTTATTTTTCACATCTCACTTCTTTATTTAACTTAAGATTCTATACGTCTTTAAGTGTTGTGCAAATAGCGTCGTTGCGTTTCAAAAAGTTTGATTAAAGTCGTTATGTCACAAAATAAAGACCGGATACAACTTCAAAAAGATCAAACAAGTTTATAAAGAGTTAAGTTTTCTCAAGTTTCGTTTTCTAGTTAAGTTTCGAGTTCAGTATTTCTATCTTTCTTAACAGAAAAATAGGTCTTATTTTTCACTCCACCTTTTATTTGTTTTCGTATCATACACACCTACGTGAACGTGCAATGGTCTTTCTCATAGGATAAAACCTTCATATCTCCGTTTTTAAAATATTTTTATAAAAGCTTGTCTTTTATCAAGATTATTCTCACACAAAGAATCGTTAGGGATATTAACTCGGAAAGAACACTTGCTTGACTTTGTTTTAAATTGGACTTTCTAGACTTCTTAGCGAGTTTTGGGCCAATGCACCCAAACAAGTTGGTTTTAGGGCATTAGGTGTAGAGACATCCCAGCGGACTTAATTGCCCAAGTTACCTAGGCCCTAAAACAAAAAGACTTATTTTAGCACGAAAATCATAACAATTTAATGCGAATGGAGATAGAGCCAGTTGTTCAATTATTTTTTAGAATAAAAGACGTGTTTGTGTGGATCGGGTGTGTAATCACTCTAATCAAGTTCCATATGGATTATTTTTCAGATTTGGTTCCTATTAAGGTTTCAATAATATCCCTTCATATCCAGTTCACTTTATAAACTATTCTTGATATTACTTATTTCAAAACAAACATGTTTGATCCTCAAGAAATAGTTTATCAATTTAAAAGTTTTAGGACTTATCGGACTTGTTATCTAATTTTCAGAACTCACGACACGTGTAGTGTGAAAAAAGACGTATATTAGCTATGGTTAAACTCAAAAGAGTAACTTTCAGGTTTTCAAAATCTAAAAATAGAATGTAGTTGGTCATATCATATCAAACTAAGCTGTAGGGATTTCGAATCTAAGTTCTCCCACTAGCTAACTTGACGACAAAGTTTTTTATATTTTTGAAAAAAATTCTAATTTTTATGGGTTTTCGAATATGTATGCAAATGCAGAATATATAAATGAATGCAAAGGATAGAAATACTTACCGAGCACACCCCCAAATTTAAACTTAACAGTTCCCTCACTTTCATGCTATACAAAGAAGGTAAAAATTGTTGAGGGGTCAAAATAGCCGGGTGTTTTTTTATCATAAAAAAAAATATACATACACAAAAAGCCCCCCCTAAAAAGAAATAATTACAAAAAGTCTCAAAAGAGGCAAATTTTGTATATAAAAGATGGGGGGATGTGATTTAATCGAGATAACTTTGCTCATGCAAAAACATGAGCTCCCGCGTTTCTGCCGGCATTTCTAAGAATGGCTTTAGACATTGTCCATTGACCTCGAAGGTGTTGCCAGAGTGCGGATCTTCGATGTTGACTGCACCCTGTGGAAAAATGGTGCGCAAAAGAAACGGACCAGTCCATCATGACTTCAATTTCCCTGGAAATAGATGAAGTCTGGAATCGTATAGTAGAATCTTTTACCCCACTGTGAATGTTTTTCAAAGAATCGCCCTGTCATGAAAGACTTTCGTCTTTTCCTTGTAGAGTTTGGCATTCTCATATACATCATTGCGTATCTCATCGAGCTTGTTTAGTTGAAGTTTTCGTATCTCACCGGCTTTCTCTAAGTCGATAATGAGCTGTTTAATTGCCCAGAATGTGCGGTGTTCTAATTCAACAGGTAGATGACACGCTTTTCCGAAGATGAGTCGGTATGGAGACATACCTAAATTTGTTTTGAAAGCGGTGTGAAACGCCCAAAGCGCATCATTTAACTTCAACGACCAATCTTTGCAGTTGTGGCTGACAGTCTTTCCAGAATCTGTTTAATCTGTCTATTGGAGATTACAACATGGCCGCAAGTTTTAAGATGGTAGAGCGTTGACAATTTATGGCTTATGGAGTATTTCTTCATCAGCGATTCAAAAGATCGGTTGCAAAAATGCGTTCCATTATAGCTGATGATGGTGCGAGGTGTGCCGAACATAGAAAAGATGTTCTCTTATCATAATTTTACAATAACCATGTTATCGTTGGTTCGACAAGGGACTGCCTCCACCCATTTGGACACATAGTCCACACCCAACAAAATGTATAAATTCCCGAAAGAGTTTAGGAACGGCCCCATGAAATCGATACCCCAGACATCAAAAATTTCTACAATGAGAATGGAATTTAGAGGCAACTGGTTTCGTTTTCCAATTTTTCTCATGTGTTGACATCGGCTACAAGTTTTGCAATATTCAAAAGCATCCTTGAAAAGTGTCGGCAAGTAGAAGCCGCTTTGCAAAACTTTTCCAGCCGTCTTTCTGGGTCCAAAATGGCCCCCACAAGCTTGGACATGAAAAAAGGATAAAACACTTCTCATTTCAGATATGGAAACGCATCTTCTGATGATCTGATCAGGACAGTACTTGAACAGGTATGGTTCATCCTAATAGAAGAATTTGACTTGGGAAAGAAATTTTGCCTTGTCCTGATTTGATCAAAAAGAAGGTCTTTCTCCAGTGACAAGATAGTTAACAATATCAACAAACCAGGGTTCAACTGATATGGAGAGAAGCTGTTCGTCTGGGAATTGTTCGTTGATTGGAATTTCCTCAATTGGTGCATTTTTGATGATCGGCTTCGCGTAAAGGAATCTTGAATGAAGTCGCTTGATGGATTTCTCACAATTCTTGATCTTAGATCTTGATTTGGAATTGGATCTAAATTGTTTTTGTAATTGTGTACTAAAAATCAACAACTAATCAACAACCTTTTTAATGTAGGCTTAGGTCCCTTTTTTTTAGCCCATAATCAAGCTTTCTCAATAAGCTAGATAGTTATGCAGAGGCTTCTAGAATAAGCTAGGTAGTTATGAAGCGTCCTCTGCAAGCTAAGACGTTACAGGGAAGCTTCTGGAAAAGTCTCGATGTTCGACCCTTTGACTCGGCCGCGGATCCGCGGCGACTCGGGCTGACTCGTCCGCGGTTCCGCGGCCGATTTGTAAGATCTTAGCTTCAATTCTCTTGAGTCTTCTAATGTTCTTCTCATGGTTTATATGTGATATCTGGAATCTTCTTCTCTCTTCTGAATTTCTGCCAGAATTTAACTCTTTAATTTCCTGTATTTTATCGGCGAATTTTTGATTCCGATATCTGATCTGGGCTAATTTTTGCACAAGATCTCAATGAAGAATGTTAGAGATATACAATATTATGCGTGAAATAATGAACATACAATTTCCTTCAAAAATGTTGATTATAATGTATAACACATGGTAATTGGTATTTTCCAGATGAACTTATAATATGTGTTATATTTATAACAAACACTCTTAGATGATTAAAAAAGCGAAGAAATTGTTGTGTTAAAAATTGCAATAATTTCGACTGAACAAATTCCCCCAAACTTGACTTTGATCGTCTCGAGCAAACTTCTTTTATTTAGGAGGAGAAAATAGAAATAAAAAGAAAAACTAACTGGCATACTTTCGTAGGCAACACGATTGCACTGAGCACGTGCAACAAGCCTTTAAACCTCTAGGTGTCCCTAGTAGGAGGAGTGTTGTCTCCTGAGGGTTTTCAGCGGATTACACCCACAAAATCCTATAATAAAAGAATGACTGTGAAAGTTACTTATAAATATAAGAATTATGAAAGAAAGAACTTGAAAATCAGAGTTTTTACCTACACTAACTTTCGGTTGTCATGAACCCTATCTTAATAGTCATGAAAAGATGTTAGAAATCATATCACCCCTCAATAAAACATCGCCTTTATTATGTATCCATACCTTTCCTCCAAACACTGATCATATACCCCTACATGTGTGTAAAAGACATCCTTACATTCGGAGAATTCAATTCAAGCTATCATACTCTTGTCCATCTACCTCAGTACTTTTTAGTCGATGAATATTTTGGATGGAATTGCTCACACATTCTTCATGCGACCGTTAATACTTCTTGAGGTACTAACCGACTGATTACTAAATGTGCTCACTTATTAGGCGTAATTAGCAATTTTCTCGTCTTGCAACACCTAAGGCTTAGCAGTGACTCCTAAACCAGTTGGTCTAACGCACTATGTGATGAAGCACCCTCGCTATATTTTTTATGCTGTCTTGGTGATTACAAAACCAATGTTCATTTTTTTATTTCACCATTTTATACTTTTATCTTTCATTTAAATTTATTTTCTTCGTACTTTAGCTTTTAGACAAGAGCATTTCAAGGTATCCTCTACTATCCCGAATTTCAAGACGCATGTAAGTGCGTATAGTAGGGTATCAATGTTTAAATGTTTGGCTTCAAGAATAGGAACTATTTTTCAGACTTATTTTTATCCTTAGATTAGTGACTTTCTTCATCTTACTAACCTTTGGGACAACGGCTTATAACTACTTATTACTAGTTTTGTTTAAGAAAACTTCTAATTTTCTTGGTTTTTCTTAAATTCTTCCAATCTTTTAAATGTAATTTTTCACTTTCTAATCTTTCATTATAAAAGAATTTTTTTGAAAATTTTGTGCTTATGCAAAATGTAATGCAAGGCAATGCATAAATAAGCACAAACCTCTCCCAAACCTGTTTACAGCAGTGTTCTAACTGTTGTCATCTTTTAAATCTCAAAAACCTGTAGACTTGGGAGGAAAAGTTATTAACGGGGACAAGAATGAATGAACGTGAAAATCTCCCCCAAACTTATTTTTAATCATATGGATATTCAATTAAGTCCTTTATAAACCCACCTCCATTCTTATGATGAGATAATATTATCGAGACATGGAGGTGAGGAGGAGGAAATTTAGTTATGATAAATCAGCTCCTGTAAAAACAGGAGCTCTTCCGTGGGGTCATTGGAAAAATACGGATTTAATTTATGCCCATTCACTTTAAAAATTGAACCATTTTTAGTATTTTCAACTTCAACTGCCCCGTGCCGGTATACATACCGCACCACAAATGGTCCTTTCCAACGAGATCTTAGCTTACCTATAAGAAGATGGTGAAGGGAATCGTAAAGAAGGACTTGTTGTCCCGGGGTAAAAGTTTTTCTAAGAATATTTTTGTCGTGAAATAGCTTAGTCCGGTTCTTTACTATCACCGCATTATCGTAAGTTTTATCGTGGAGTTCGCTTGGCTCATTTAATTGCAGCTTCCGAAAGTTGCAAACTTGATTTAAATCGAACTTGAGTTCTTTAATGGCCCACATTGCTTTATGCTTGATCTCGACAGGAAGGTGGCAAGCCTTTCCAAACACTAGGCAGTAAGGAGACATACCAAGATCAGTCTTATAAGCGGTACGAAATGCTCAAAGAGCATCCGTTAATTTGGTTGACCAATCTTTCTGGGTTTTAGAAACTGTTTTCTCCAAAATTTGTTTGATTTTCCTATTAGAAATCTCAGCTTGCCCGCTCATTTGGGGGTGATAGGGTGTCGAATGTCTATGGTTGATTTAATATTTCCGCATCAAAGTCTCGAAAGACCTATTACAGAAATGCATCCCATTTTCGCTAATTATAGCGTGAGGGTGTCCAAATCGCGAAAAGATATTTTCTTTAAGGAACTTAATAATAACCTTGTTGTCATTTATGCGACATGGTATTGCTTCCACCCATTTTGAGACGTAATCAACCACCAACAAGATATACAAATTCCCAAAAGAGTTGGGAAAAGGACCCATAAAATCAATACCCCAAACGTCAAAAATTTCTACAACCAAGATAGATTGGAGTGGCATCTCATTTTTTCGAGAAATTCGACCCATGTATTGACACCGTAGACAAGTTTTGCAATAATCAAATGCATCTTTGAATAATGTAGGCCAGTAAAAACCACATTGCAAAACTTTCTACGCCGTTTTACGTGGACCAAAGTGACCACCATATGCCTGATCTTGACAGGAAGACAGAACACTCTTGAATTCATCATTGGGGACACATCTGCGAATGATTTGTTTAGGAAAATACTTAAACAAATAAGGTTCATCCCAGTAAAAATGCTTTACTGGGGATAGAAATCGATGATTGTCTTGTTTAGACCATTCGCTGGGAATAAGTCCTGTTGCTAGATAATTTACAATATCCACGAACCAAGGTTCGCAGGATACGTTCAAGAGTTATTCGTCAGGAAAAGAGTCGTTTATTGGAAAGGTCACAGTAGGTGAAGAAGAGATGCGTGAAAGATGGCCGTCTACTACGTTTTCACATCCTTTCTTATCTCGTATGACAAGATCGAACTCTTGTATTAACAGGATCCAACGTATTAACCTGACCTTAGCATCCTTCTTAGATAGAAGATATTTTAGGGCGGAGTGATCGGTATAAACCACAATCAGTGAGCCAATCAAGTAAGGCCTGAATTTTTCTAATGCAAATACAACTGCCAAGAGTTCTTTCTCGGTGGTTGTATAATTAATTTGGGCATCATTCAAGGTCTTACTTGCATAATAAATCGCATGTGGCATCTTATCAATGTGCTGTCCTAAGACTGCACCAACAGCAAAATCTGATGCATCACACATAAGCTCAAACAGGTGGTTCCAATCAGGAGATGATAGAACGGGGGCTGTAGTGAGAGATCTTTTAAGTGATTCAAAAGAAGCCTCACAATCCGAATCGAAGTGAAATGTAGTATCCTTGGTCAAGAGAAGAGTTAAAGGTCTAGCAATTTTGCTAAAATCCTTAATGGATCTCCTATAAAATCCTGTATGACTAAGCAATGATCGTATATTTTTGACGCATTTGGGATGAGGAAGGTTATGGATGACATCTATTTTAACTTTGTCTACCTCAATACCTTTTCGTGAAATGACATGTTCAAGCACGATACTTTCTTGGACCATGAAATAGCATTTTTCCCAATTCAAAGTTAAGTTCTTATCCTTACAGCGGGTAAGAACTGCGTCAATATGACATAGGCAATCCTCAAATGAGTCCCCAAATATAGAGAAATCGTCCATGAAAATCTCTCAAAAATTCTCGACCATGTCTGAGAATATCTCCATCATACACCGCTAAAATGTAGCGGGAGCATTGCATAACCCAAAGGGCATGCGTTTATAAACAAAGGTACCGAAAGGACAAGTAAATATTGTTTTATCTTGATCCTTTTCGGCAATAGGGACCTGGTTATAGCCAGAGTATCCGTCCATGAAACAATAATATTCATGTCCAGCTAATCGTTCCAACATCTGGTCAATGAAAGGTAGAGAAAAGTGATCTTTTCTCGTTGCGGCATTGAGTTTTCTGTAATCAATACATACACGCCACCCAGTTTGGGTGCATGTTTGGATCAACTCATTAGCCTCATTTGTTATGATCGTGATGCCAGACTTTTTAGGGACCATATGAATAGGACTCACCCATTGGTTATCAGAGATTGGGTAAATTATACCACTATCAAGGCACTTGACGATTTCTTTTTTTACCGCATCCTTCATGACGGGATTCAACCGTCTTTGTGGTTCTCGGGTTGGTTTGGATTCATCTATCAAATGTATATGATGTTCTACAATCAAGGGACTAATACCTTTGATGTCTGCCATTGTCCAACCAAATGCTTGCCGATTTGATCTCAAGACCGTCAAAAGAGCGTTCTCTTGCTCTAAAGCTAGAGAAGTGGATATGATCACGGGCAAAGACTCATTCTCACATAAATATGCATATTTAAGATGAGAAGGTAACAATTTGATATCTAATGTCGGCGGAGAAACAATAGAAGGTAGGGTAAGGGAATAATATTCGGATTTTCAAAGACGTTCATAACCTGTGTAGGATATTACCTCGGAAAGTGCTATTGACTTTTGTGATGAGTCAAAAGGTTCAAACTCGGGGGTGGACTCATAAAATGTGTCCTCACTATGATACTGTGCAAGATCAAACAATGATGTACTAATGTCGTCGAGATCGTCAAAGCAAAGTTCATCAACCTTGCAGCTTTCGGGAGCTATCTCGTGGACAGAACAAACATCAAGAATATGAGCAGAAGGTTCAGATGGTTGACTTCCTAACTTGTAAATGTTAAACTCAATTGACATCTTCCCGAAGGATAGGTTCATAGAGCCGTTTTGACAATTTATGACAGCATTAGAAGTGGCTAAGAAGGGTCGACCGAGAATCGCCGGAATTTGGTTCCATGGGTTCTCTACAGGCTGTGTATTTAAAACAATAAAGTTCACAGGGAATATAAATTTCCCAACTTTTATCAACACATTCTCAAGTTCACTCCTAGGTTTGGTGATAGATCGACCTGCCATTTGGAGAGTGCGGTGGGCAGGTTTCAACTTTCCAATACCTAACTGCTCGTAGACAGAGTAAGGAAGCAGGTTAAGACTAGCGCCAAGGTCGAGTAGAGCACGGTTAATATTTTTATCCCTAATAGAAAAAGAGATTGTAGGACAGCTAGGGTCCTTACGTTTCTTTAGTAATTACTGGGTAAAAGCTGCTAACATTACTCGTCATGAACACTTTTTCCGGCACTTGAGTCTTCTTCTTCTTAGTGCATAAGTCCTTAAGTATTTTCGCATAAGCCGGAACTTGTTGTATAGTATCTAGGAGAGGGATATTGATGTTAACCTGTTTAAACATTTCCATAATCTTCTCCATTTGTGCATTAGGTTTGTTGGCCCTCAATCTATTTGGATAAGGAGATTTATCAATAATAGTTGGGTCTAACATTTGTGGAGAAGTTCGTGTGGGTAGAATGGATCCCATAATTAGAGTGGGGATCGTTTATGGTTGTGTCAATGAAGTGGGCGGAAGGTTCGAGTTCGAGCCTAAGAGAAAATGGAGAATAGGCTCGGAAGAAGATGAACTAGGGCTAGAAGTGGAAGCCGGGGTATCATTGATTGATTCATCATTATCAACCTGTTCACTGACTTGCTAATTCAGCACTCTTCCAGATCTCAACGTGGTGATGGAATTCACATTATTATATTGTGAGTGGCCAGGATTCGGTAAGGGTTGAGATGGAAGTTTCCCTTTCTCTCTAGCACTCATTGCGGCATTTAATTGTGCAATTTGTGCTTTTATCGGTTTAATACTCTCACCATGTGAGGTGGAGTCCTTCTTTATGGTATCGATAGAAGACCTTATATCAGTTGACATTTGCATGGTGTGTTTCATGAACAAATCTAAGGTTCGTTCGAGAGCAAAGGAGTTTTCGGTACTGGTCGTTTGGAAAGAATTATTATACGGTGCAGAATTGTTGGCCGGATTTTGAAAATTTTGTGGTTGAAAGGGGTGCTGACTCTGTGTTGGTTGCTATTGCTGTGGAGGAACCCTTTGAAAGTTATTTTGGTTTGGAACCGTATTTTGAGTTTGATGTTGGTTCCAAGCAAAATTAGGGTGATTCCTCCAACCTTGATTATATGTGGAAGAATAAGGATCGTTTCTAGGTCGTTGCTGAAAAGCAGCATTAGTGTGTTCTTGACCTTGAAACGGAGAATTCAAAGGACATTCTTCCGTCAGATGTGATGGATCTGAACAGCATCCGCAAACGGTTTTAGGGAGCGTCATCTGGTTTAGGGAGGCTAATAAAAATTTGTTTTCCATAGCTTCGAGTTTCTTTTGCATTGCTGCCATTTCGGTTTTTACGGCAATGGAAACATCAAGTTGATGGATACCTCTTCTAGATGATGGACTAACGCTTTTGCAAAGTGTTTTCAGCAAAATCTTCCAAGAATTTCCAAGCTTCACCATCGTCTTTAGACATGAAATTGCCTTGACATATGGTTTCAAGCATCTGCTTTGTTGTTGGATTAATGCCCTCATATATAATTCGGCACAGATCCCATCTATGGATTCCATGATGAGGACACTGGACAAGCAGATCTTTAGACGTTTCAAGGCATTTCCAAAATGGTTCATTAGGAAGCTAGGAAAACCGGTTGATTTCACTCCTAACACTGGCGGTCTTATGATTGAGATAAAATTTCTTAAGGAATGCTATAACGGATTCATCCCAATTGGAAATAGAGTGTGCGGGTGTGTTATAAAGCCACTTTTTGGATAAATCGCACAAAGTGAACAGGAGAAGACGTAAACGCACAGCATCCACAGAAAGTTGTGAAGTGCCCATCATAGTACATACGTTTTCGAATTTGGTGATAAAAACGTATGCGTCTTCTGACTCTAAACCGTGAAATTTAGGCAAAATCTTGATATAGTGTGGTTTGATTTCGAAATTATCCCCATTGGCTGGTGGAATGGAAAGACAAGTAGAAAGAGGACCATGTATAGGGTAGCATCTCTCTTGGAGAGATATACGCGATAGATTCTGCGCACCTGCGGGTGGTGACAAAGTGGTATTATTGAAATTCGATGGAGAACTGTCCATCTCGGTAGTTGTTGTGGGTGGCGAGGAAAAAGAAGATGAAGAAATACTGACTTCGGAGTCGATAGAAGAAACGCGGACAAGACGGGAATTAGAATCCCGTGTCCAGCCGAGTATGCACTAAATGGGTTTAGCGCAAGTGGCAGCGTGTATGTAAATTAAAAGAAAGGTTTGGTTTGTTTTGAAAAAGACGGATTTAGACAAATCACAAAAAATGCATAATCAACCCTAGATCTAAGGTAACATAGGTCAAGTCAGTAGACCACTCCTAGACTTCCAGAAGACAAATCGCAGGATAAATACTCTACTACCTCTTTATTCCTCCTGTGGCCAGGTAAGTGCCAGGTAAGTGGGAGGTATCCGCTATGTAAACAGCGGGCCTAATTAAGTAACCACTTGCCTTAGACACACTTGCCTAAATACCACAAAAGAAATGCAGATAAGCAGTAGATTATCCACGACCTTTCTCTGTCCTAATTGAGCATGACGGTCCTTAGAGTCTTGTCTAGATATTTTTTAGTTAATGAAGGGTGATGCGGATGCTAGTTTTGTGATTTTTGGGGCTTAGGAAGGGTAATGAAATTCCCACCTAATCTGAATTTGGTCTTTGCCCCTTCATTTCCGTATTAAAATATGCAAAAACAACCAATATCAAAACACGCAACAAGATTTTTTTTAAGCGGCGAATTTTTGCAAAGAATCGTGCAGAAAAGTTGTTATTGAACTAATCAGAGGAGATAGAAGAAGATAGAAATTATACCATAGAGAGCTGAAACCCCAAGTCGTCCAAGTTGCCGCGGTTCCGCCGCCAATTCAAGCTTTTTTCCGCGGTTCCACGGTCACCTGTACAGTTCTTTGAACGATTTTTGGTATTGATGCTCCCCTTGCTTCTCTGGTCTTGATGAAATGACCTGAATCTTTATCTCCCTGCTACAGTGATTCCAGATTTCCTTGCAAAATTCACACACTAATCGTTAAGTACACGTTGTGTTTTTTGATTTAAATTTTGATGGAATAATAATATTTCAACTCAAATATCAAGAAAGAACAAATTACACACGTATCCCCGGCAACGACGCCATTTGATTTGTTTGGGAAATTGAAGGATAATATGTTTGTAGTTTAGTAACAGCAATCAATAACGTTATCGCGTGTAGTGAGTGTTAGTGAGCACGGGTCGTCCTCTGGGATTCGAGGAATTAGTATTCTTTCTTTAGTTGAGTCGAAAGAAATAGTAAAGAAATTCAAGAAATAGTTCAAGATTTGGTTGAAGTAATCATTTTAAGAAGTTTAAGAAATAGTTTTCAAGAAAATGGTCAAGATTTAGTTATCAAGAAAATTGAAGAAGGCTTGTAGGATTCGAACGGAATTAGTAGCCAATGATGATTATTCAAAATGATTCATCTTATCTATTGGTAGAATTAAAACTAGATTTATGGCTAACAATGAGAATTAGGGATCCGTTGAAGAAACTAGGGTTTCTCCTTCATTGCCCCTTGTCCTTTCATTGATTGCCATTCTTATCTAGCCATTAACAAGAAGGATCATCAATCTAATCCCCAAATTGTGATGAAATTCTCAATAGATTGATCTCACTCACAGTTTGGACATTAATAATTCTTTTTGCTAAAGTTTATAATCTTCATAAGACTTAAGATGGATATAGAATTCTTTCACCATTTGATCTACCAAATTCCTTCGAATCCTTAGCAAGCGGAGATTTTACTCACACATAATGAAAATAGAAGAATCAACAATTAAAGATATCATAAATGTGGAGATTTAAAGAAAGAGAGATTAAAAGTAATGATCACCTTTATTATTCAACTTCAAATTACAACTTCTTCAATCCGAGATTACAAGAATAATTGCTGTCGATCACTCCCTTGAAGAGGTAATTTCTCCGTCGATCCTCGCTTCACTCGATCACCGTAAGTCTTGGATCTATCGAGGATCACGTGCTCGTTGATGACGATCGGCTTCGCGTAAATGAATCTTGAATGAAGTCGCTTGATTAATTTCTCATGATTATTTATCTTGGATCCTGATTTGGAATTGGATCTAAATTGTTTTTGTAATTGTGTACTAAAAATCAACAACTAATCAATAAACTTTTTAATGTAGGCTTATGTCCCTTTTTTATAGCCCCTAATCAAGCTTCCTCAATAAGTTAGGTAGTTATGCAGAGGCTTCTAGAATAAGTTAGGTAGTTATGAAGCGTCCTCAACAAGCTAAGACGTTATAGGGAAGCTTCTGGAAAAGTCTCGATGTTCGACCCTCTGACTCGACCGCGTATCCGCGGCGACTCGGGCTGACTCGGCCGCGGTTCCGCGGCCGATTTGTGAGATCTTAGCTTCAAATCTCTTGAGTCTTCTAATATTCTTCTCAGGGTTTATATGTGATATTTGGAATCTTCTTCTCTTTTCTGAATTTCTGCCAGTATTTAACTCTTTAATTTCTTGTATTTTATCGGTGAATTTCTGATTCCAATATTTGATCTGGGCTAATTTTTGCACAAGATCTTAATGAAGAATGTTAGAGATATACAATATTATGCGTGAAATAATGAACATACAATTTCCTTCAAAAATGTTGATTATAATGTATAACACATGGTAATTGGTATTTTCCAGATGAACTTGTAATATGTGTTATATTTATAACAAACACCCTTAGATGATTAGAAAGGTGAGGAAATTGTTGTGTTAAAAATTGCAATAATTTTGACTGAACAACAACTGAGCAAGATTGTCCTGTACATATATATCCCTAGCATCCTATACGATACAGGCTTCTAGGACATACATATCCAACAATCTCTTACTTGCACTAAGGCCTGTAATTGGCGCACCGAATACCCAACGTCTGTTCTAAGGCCAGTTGTTGGCGTATCGCATACCCAACATCTCAAAAAGTCGCTCGAACTTCGCTTGAGGGATGACCTTGGTAAATGGACCCACCGTGTTGTCTTTCGTATCTACTCTCCGGATCTCGATCTCCCGGAGATCTACGATCTCCCTGATCAGGTGATACCGCCTCAAGATGTGTCTGGATTTCTGATGGGACCGTGGTTCCTTTGCTAAAACTATGGCCCCATTGTCATCGCAATACAAAGGTATTGGATCAACAATGGACGGAACCACCTCAAGTTCAGTAATGAACTTCTTCATCCGGACCGCTTCTTTTGCGGCATCGTTGGCAGCAATGTATTCAGCCTCCATCGTCGAGTTTGCGACGGTCTCCTGTTTGTAGCTCTTCCAATAGATCGCACCTCCATTGAGGGTAAACACATAACCCGAGACAGACTTGTTGTCATCTTTGTCACTTTGGAAACTTGAGTCGGTAAAGGACTCGACCTCGAGGTCTCCATCACCGTAAACCAAGAATATCTCCTTAGTCCTTCTCAGGTACTTAAGAATATTCTTCACAGCTATCTAATGATTCTCACCTGGGTTCGACTGATACCGGCTCACTACGCTAAGCGCGTATGCTACATCTGGTCTGGTACATAGCATTGCATACATTATAGATCCTACCGTCGAAACGTAGAGTATAATGCTCATGCGAGCCTTCACCTCATCAGTCTGGGAGACATTTCTTTGGAGAGGGTGATTCTATCACGCCCCGCTTCCCAATATATGGGGAAGTAGACGTGGCGAGGTCGCGGCATATTTACTCAGAAATAAACACGTTAAGCATAAATAAGCAATATAAATGTAAAGCACAAGAAAATACAATAGACATAAATAAACAGCAACTTTTATTGATAACCATTCTTTACATACAACTGAAAGTAAAGTACAATAATGGAAAGTGATGCCTAAACAATGGCATTTGAACTGAAAGTAAAGTAAGTATAAGTAAGAACTAGAACTCTGGCTCTTCTACAAACTGCTCCAAATCTTCCTGGCTGGGCTCGATCTCTTGAGAGTCAGGTCCTCCTGACAACATTCTAAAGAAAAAAGAGTTAGGAATATCGTCAGCGAACTAGCGCTCGGTAAGTCCCAAAAGAGAGATACAAATAAATCAAGTAAAGAGAATAGAACTAGTAAATTATCTGTTGTTATACTAACGTAGTTATTTGTAGTTTGGTACAGAAGATATCAGTGTATACGAGAGAAGTCCATCTTACCCCGTGGACTATGGTATATGGAGTACAAGACCTCGTCAAAACCACGGGACAATGGAACGGATGTTCATATTAGGTGTATTATAGTGGCCGTCTCGTTCCACTTCTAATACATTCCGTACCAATCTACCCCGTTAAAACCTCGTAATGCATATTGTATTGAATGTAATAATTTGTTGTATAAGACTTGCCGAAACCATGGTATAAGTTGTTCATGTAAACGGATCGGATGTAAATGGATAGTCATGTAGTCAAGTTCAAGATATAGCCATGGTTCGGTCAGGTCAAGTCATATTGCAAGTTTGATATTGTTCTGGTATTCATATTCAAGTTCAAGTGTTCATATTTGATATATTGGATTGGAGTTGGATTCATGTTTGAATTGTATTCAGATTAGACTGAGACTCAGATTGAGTCAGACACTTTAAACAGAATTTGGATCCTGAATTAGGTTTGGGAATTATCGGTAACTGCTGCACATAGACGGCAGGATTTGTGTCTTTTTCCAAGACAATTACCGTTGATAACCCCGTTTTAGTTTTCTACCTTAAATAGGCAAACATTCTCACTCTCCGGCTCTCTGGGGCTCAAGAGAATAGATTCCGCTTAAACATATATTTACTAAGGTCCTTATTGTAATTTAATATAACTTGAGGGGGTTTTATGTAAAATATTTTATAGTATATTTTCAAAGCAAACCTCAAGTATTTATTTATCGTATTTAGAGTTTTCATGGATGTAACTTTTTTAAAGAATGAGGTATTCTAGTGAATATAAACCTAGATTGAATAATACATGGTATTTTAGTGTAAAAATGACTTGCATGGATTCTTGATGGTATTTTCATGAAAATTGTGATTCTATTATTTTTTTGAAAACATGGAATTTAATAATATCTTAAAATATGTGATTTGATAATATTCAGATAATTATAAAAAAAATTAAATTTATTTATTAAGTAGAAATTCTCGTTTTTCTTAAAAATCGTATTAAAAATTCCATCGAGATCGTATGCTCCGTGAGGAGGTCTGCATTTCGCTCTACTAGTCCCGAGAATGTGCGATATTCCGCACCATCTCGACCGGGTTCCCCAAAATGGGTTGTAGAGGCATAATCTTAAGGAATGTAATCACACAATTTAAAGAAATACGGTTTTTAAGGTATTTATTTGAAAAGTCGTATTTTACCACAAGATATTGTTCAAGCGAATCATACTATGTCAAGATGCATGTATGTGAGAGGTAGGTCATTATCTCGTGAGATTTTCTAAAGGTATGCTAAGCTAAAAACTTAAAATATGGCATGTGTAAAGTTTATGGTATTTAAGCGAAACATGTACTATAAAGTTACTTAACATGAAATTTTCAAGATAAAAATTATTCTAAACATTTGTGTCATGATTGAATAACAAGGTATGGTGATTTGAATGAATGATTATAAAAGAAAATTGTAGTTTTTAAAGATTTTAGAAAAGAATGTCGGTATAATTCCACTTACCGACATGATTTGAAAAGAGATAGTTTTAAGGTAAGAAGAGAGGGAAATAGTTGGGACTTACAAGTTAAAAAGATAGAAGAGAGGTTGAGAAAAAGAATGATGGCCTTCGTGGAGTCACAGGGTCGACGGAAGTGCTTCGAATCCTCGCCGGAAAAGGAACTTGGGCTAACTCCACTTGTACTCTTCTTTGATTTGGAAAATTTTGAGGATTTTTGACAATAGATTTCAGAATGAAGAGGGCTAAGGTATGGGGTTGTATTTATAGGGTAAAATTAGGGTTTTGAGAATTTAAGAGAGAATTAAAATGTATTAAAGTTTGGATTAATGGGTGATTTTAATCTCTCTGTTAATTTACAGAGAAATCAAACAGTACCGGGATAGTGGGGGTAGGCCAAACGATTAGTGTGCAGAGTTTGGGGGCATTACCTATGGGGAGGCCCGGTGGCGCCGGTCTGGAGGGCCATCTCGCCGGCCAAGTGTAGGGGGTGGGGCTCTGGATCGATGCCACGTGTACATGTCGGTTCATATAACATTCAGCACATGTTTGATTTTCTGTGACTGTTCACTTTACGTGTATTGCACATGTAAACTTTTAGGCTTCCAAAAATTTAAAAGAAAAATCAGTAAAAATATATGTGGATGATGGGATTCGAACACATGGGCTATGTCACAGTAGTGCAAGACTTTACCAATGAGCTACAAGTGTTTTCTTGCTGTTCTTAAACAATTTAAATTTATAACTTGTGCTTAGGCTTGAAACTCTATTCTGTATATTAACTTGAAAATTTTCGTACAGTAAAATTTGAGTCGTTACATTCTACCCTCCTTACAAAAATTTTGTTCTCGAAATTTACAATTATAAAATGACTAATTTACAAATAAGAAAGGGTATCTTGCACGCATGTCGTCCTCACGTTCCCACGTTGATTCTCCTGGTGAATCTTTTCTCCACATCACTCGGACCAAGTTTACTTCCTTGTTCCTAAATGACTTTACCTTTCTGTCCAGGATTTCAACGAGTTGTTGCTCACAAGATAGGTCTGTCTGTACCCTGAGCTCGGAGTGATCAAGGATGTGGCTGGGTCGCTCACATATCTTCAAAACTGGGATATGTGGAACACGTTGTACACTCCTTCTAATGAGGGTGGTAGTGCCAAACGATATGCCACTTCTTCAACTCGTTCGAGTACGTCGAATGGTCTAATATATCTGGGACTGAGCTTACCCCTCTTGCCAAAACGAATTACTCCATGGTTTGGAGAGATCTTCAAGAAAACATGGTCTCCCGGTTGGAACTCCAGGTGTTGACGCTTTGCATCAGCCCAATGTTTCTGTCGGTCTTGGGTTATGTGCATTCTTTCTCTGATCGTACGAACTACGTCCACAGTTTCTACGATCATCTCTGGTCCAAGGAGTTCCCTATCTCCGATGTCGTCCCAACTTAGTGGTGATCGACACTTTCTTCCATAGAGAGCTGCAAAGGGTGCCATTCCAATACTTGCTTGGTAGCTGTTGTTGTATGAAAACTCCACAAGATATAGGTGATCTTTCTACGATCCTCCGAAGTCCAACATACAAGATCTTAGCATATCTTCAAGAATCTGAATCGTTCGCTCAGACTGTCTGTCTATTTGTGGATGGCAAGATGTGCTGAAGTTCAGACTCATTCCCAGAATAGCTTTCAGACTATGCCAAAATTGCGATCAGAATCTGGTGTCGCGATTGGAATCTGGTGTCACGATCGGAGACAATGCAAACTGGTACTCCATGAAATCTCACGATCTCCTGCATGAGTTCATGGGTATCAGAAATAGTATATCTTGAGGTTAAATCTTACATTAGATTTATGCTTACCTCCATGTATTTTTTTGCTAGTGTCTCGGTAGATTGGCCAACTCGAAATGGGATGAAGTGAGCCGACTTGGTGAGTCAATCTATAATAACCCATACCGCATCGTTACCTTTCGTGCCGCGAGAAAGGGCAGTTATGAAATCCATAGTGATGTGTTGCCATTTCCATTTTGGGATAGATAACGGTTGAAGCAAACCAGCAATTCTGTGATGTTTAGCCTTCACTTGCTGACACACCAAGCACTTGGCTACGCTTCTGGCCACTTCACACTTCATTCCATGCCACCAGTAATGCTACCATAGATCTTTGTACATTTTTATACCACCAGGGTGTACCGAGTACGGCGAGCTGTAAGCTTCTTTCATCAACTCTTCTCGAACAGGACCTTGTGGTACACATAATCTACTGCCATATCTCAAAGATCCATCTTCGTGGATGATGAAATCTGTTCAAAATCTACTTTCAACTTGTTCTTGGATCTTTTGCAACTTGGCATCACTTACTTGAGCTGCTTTGATCTGATTGACAATAGTAGACTGAACTTGTAAGTTCATCAACTCTGTAGTATTACCTGGCATCACCACTTCTATCTCCATCTTGTGCAATTCTTGCTGCAGTTTCCACCGTGCAGTGAGATTCATTGATAACGGCTGGCGACTAAGTGCATCGGGAACTACATTCACCTTCTCTGGATGATATTGCAGTTTGATGTCGAAGTCCGCCATAAGTTCTAGCTATCTTCTCTGCCGTATATTCAACTCCTTCTGAGTAAACACATACTTCAGACTCTTATGGTCTATGTATATATCTACCCGTTCTCTAAGAAGATAGTGGCGCCAAATCTTAAGTGTAAAGATAATGGCCGCCAACTCCAAGTCATGCGTTGGATAGTTGCGCCCATGAATCTTCAACTGTCTTGATGCAAAGGATACAACTTTTCCATGCTGGTGTAGAACACATCTTAATCCTTTACCGGATGCATCGCAATGCACAACAAATCCTCCATATTGGTTCGGTATTACGAGAATAGGTGCTGATGTCAATCTGGACTTGAGTTCTACAAAAGCCTGTTCGCATTCTTCTGACCACACGAATGCTTCATCTTTACCTGTGAGCTTGGTTCGGGGTGTTGCAATCTTCAAAAATCCTTCTATGAATCTTCAGTAGTATCTTACTAAACCCAAGAAACTTCGAATATCCTTCACTGTCTTTGGTGTCGGCCATTCGCTTACTGCTGATACTTTAGCTGGATCCACAGAGATTCCTTCGCCCGAAACAATGTGTCCGAGATATCCGACTTGATCTAGCCAAAATTCGCACTTACTGTACTTGGCATAGAGTTAATGCTGTCGCAATGTCTCCAGGACAATTCGTAAATGCTCAGCGTACTCTTTCCAACTCTTTGAATACACCAGGATGTTGTCGATGAAGATGACAACAAAGCTGTCTAGGTACTCTTGGAAAACCTGGTTCATCAGATTCATAAATATGGATGGTGCATTGGTCACTCCAAATGGCATCATAAGAAACTCATAATGACCATAGCGAGTTAAGAATACCATCTTCGGAATATCAGACTCTTTGACCTTCACCTGATGATAACCCGAACGAAGATCTAACTTTGAGAAAACGCAAGACCCACTTAGATGATCGAATAGATCATCGATGCACGGTAGTGGATACTTGTTCTTTATCGTCACTTCGTTCAGAGCTCGGTAGTCTATGCACATTCTGTATGAATCTTCCTTCTTCTTCACCAGCAAAACTGGAGATCCCCAACTTGAAGTACTGGGACGAATCCATCCTTTCTTCAGAATTTCGTCCAATTGAGTACGGATCTCCTTCAATCCTTTAAGACTTAGCCGGTATGGAGCTTTGATCACCGGTTGTGCACAAGGTATTAAGTCAATACTGAATTCAAAAGCTCGATCGGGAGGCAAACCTGAGATGTCTTCAGGAAATACATCTTCGAACCCTCGAACTACCTCTGGCCTGTCTTCTTCCGCTTGTAGTGTTGCAATCACTGCCTTCTTTGGTTTAGCCTTGTAGGTGCTAGGTTCCAGGGCACGGTCTCCACTCTTGAAATGAAAGATCGGATGATCTGGTATCAACACTATTCTCCTTTGACGATAGTCGATGGTAGCGTAGAAAGTTCCTAGCCAATCCATTCCTAAGACTACATCGAAGTTCGGTATTTCCAGCACCTTGAAGTCAGCATAAAATTCTTTGCTGCAGACAACCACTGGAGATAGATCGTATCCCAAAGTTGCCTTTAGAACGTCGTTCCCTGAACTGACATTCCAGCTGGATATGAACGGTTTTACTGGAATCACATGAGTTCGGACGAAATGTTGCGACATAAAGCAATGTGATGCTCCAGTATCGAAGAGTGCTAAGGCAGGTAGGGAGGCTATTAAGATTGTACCTAAGTTGTGTTGGATAGATTTAGGTATAAAAACAAAGATATATGGATGTATGCAAGTATTGAAAAAGTTTGAAATATGGGAAGTTACCGGTGATGACTTGGCCGGTGGGTTCAGCTTCTTCCACAGTCATTATGAAAGCCCGACGCCTAGGTACTGTTCCCCTCCGAACGGCGGCCGAGACATGGACTGTCTTACCTGAGATTCGGGGCAGATGCTAATTGGTGCTATCCGTCCACCTCTCCGAAGATGCCAAGTTGATTTATGGCACCATGTATCGGAGGTTTAAACGGATGCGGCCGATGTAGCAGACTTCGTCAGATTCCCCCTCATTTAAGGGGTTTTTGATTGTGGGGACGCTCTTCCCTGCAGGCGCAAGCCCCTGCAGTTAATTACTCTACCGCATCGCGGTAACAACTTTCTCCTTCTCCAGCTGGTCACTTCGTGTCGTGGGTGTTTGTTTTGTGTTTGGTTGCCCGTGGATTGTATACGGAGACTAAGTTATGTTGTCGTCCGTAGGACGTGGATTAGTCCAAATCCGTATCTTCTTAGATTTGGGTTTGGGATTTTGGTTTGAGGATACGTTAGCCATATTTGAGGCTAAGATCAACTCAAACGTTTGTTAAGGATACGTTAGTCTAATTTGAGAGTAAGATCAACTTAACGGGATCGTTTAGATCCGACAAAAGAGCATTTGGGCTCTATTGTTCCAGTTTAGGGACATGGTGGTCCGTTGCATGTATGACCGTCGGGACTCGTCACCTCTCTGACGACATTGAAGGATTACAACGACAGGTGTCATAGGAGTTCAGAGATGTACTCTTGAACCAAAGTTGATTGGGGGGATTCATAGTCCAATTTGGGACTAAAGTCTGTTTGAAGGATTAAGGACACGTTAGCCATATTTAAGGCTAAGATCAACTTAAACGGGATCGTTTAGATCCGAAAAAAGAGCCTTTGGGGCTCTATTGTTCCAGTTTAGGGACATGGTGGTCCATTGCCAGTTTAGGGACATGGTGGTCCAATACCAGTTTAAGGACATAGTGGTCCATGTTCCAGTTTAGGGACGTGGTGGTCCAATGGTAGTTTAAGGACGCATAAGTCGATGGGTTTAAGAACCCCACAGTCCATATGGGTGTGTTTAAGGACGCATTAGTCCGTTAGTTTAAGGACGCATAAGTCCGCGGGTTTAAGGACCCCACAGTCCATATCTTGGTTTAAGGACGCATAAGTCCATGAGTTTAAGGACCCCACAGTCCATATCTTGGTTTAAGGACGCATAAGTTCATGAGTTTAAGGACCCCACAGTCCGTGTTGATGTGTGGTTGTCGGGACCCGTCACCTCTAAAGACGTTGAAGGATTACAACGACAAATATCAGAGGAGTTCAGAGATGTACCCTTGAACTAATGAGTTGGTTGAAAGAGCAGATGTGCTCAGTTCAAGACGATTTGAGAACTTATGGCCAGTTTGGGCTAAGTCCAATTATGTTTGAAATATTGGCCCTTTGGGCCATTAAACATTTGTCTGGGTTTAGCCCCTCATCATTCAGCAGTGCCAAACAGAGGTTTGGGGGCTCTGACAACATCTTGTCTTTGGTTTCCTCAATTTTGAGATTCATTTGGAGGAAGGACTTTTGCCTATGGAAAATTAGCCAATTTGGCTAAAAGTAGTGTTAAACACTAGAGAACAACAGTGTTAAACACTGGAGGTAGAACTCTCAAATTAGTGTTAAACACTAAAAGACAATCAGTGTTAAACACTGGAAATATAATCTTCAATTTAGTGTTGAACACTAAAAACAATCAGTGTTAAACACTGGAAATATAATCCCCGAATTAGTGTTAAACACTAAAGACAGAGGGGTCAGGTATGGACACGTGAGAGCGCCCAAAAGGGGTCACGTGTGGGCACGTGATAGGCATCCATCCATTAGATATTAAAGGGATTTGTTAGGGGTCACGTGGGGACACGTGAGGGCGCCCTAAATGTGGAGCCAGATCTCCTTTGTTTTACCCTCAAATCTGCGAATAAGTGTTAAACACTTTTCCTTTTTATTTCGAGCATCATGTGTTGACACGTGATGGGGATTTATGCGCTGACTGTTAAAACGTTTGCTAAGGGGTCACATGGTAAACACGTGAGAGCGCCCAAAGCCTTCATTTCCATTGATCTTTCTTTCTGCGTTTTGGGAGTCACGTGGGAGCACGTGATGGCATCAAAAAGTGGGGCCAAATCCCCTTTATTTTGTTCTGCAAACAAGTGTTAAACACTTTTAATTTTCATAGCCATCACGTGTGGGCACGTGATGTATAATCATGCCCTGATTTATTAGAACATGTATTAGGGGTCACGTGGTAACACGTGAGAGCGCCCAGAATTGTTTCTGCCTTTGCTTTTGTTCTATATATAATGAGGGTCACGTGGGAACACGTGAGGCATTGTCTCAAAGCTTTCATCTTCTCATTTTTGGGGGATCTGTTCAGGGGTCACGTGGGGCACGTAACCTTAGTCTTTTCATGCGCAGAGATCTTTTAAGTCTCCTTATCTTTAAGAATTAAATTCTTATTTAGGGTAAAACCTTAATTTTTGTTTTGGAGGAATTAAATTCCTGTTGTGAAAGAATTAAATTCTTATTTAGGGTAAAACCCTAATTTTATCCCAAAGAAATTAAATTCCTATAATTTTGTGACCATTGAATTCTCAAAACTTAATTCCTCCTCTATGTTTTGGATCTGCATCGCAGGATCTCAACCCAATAAGAATTAAATTCTCAATTCATGGGGAGATGTGCACTTTGCAGATCCTCCACCAGAGAAAGAACTAAGTTCTTTTCTTTATATAAGAGTTAAACTCTTTTGAGAATTAAATTCTCTTTTTAAGCCTCTCTTTTCTTACCTAGGGTTTTTCTTTCGCAGAGAATTAAATTCTCCTCTCTCTGTTTCTTCTCTCCCCCCAGGTAGTTTTTTTTTTCTCTTCTCTTCTTGGCTCCTATTTATAGGAGAAGGAAAAGAATCAATTTGTTTAGCAAATCTCTCATTGAAAGATTTGATTTGATAGTTGAGAGATTTGATTTATATTTATCATTAATCTGGGCCTTCAGATCATTCAGTGAATTTTATTCACCGTGGATTTTAAATCCAAAAGATATTCTATTTGTTATTCTGGTGAGATTTTCAGGGAAATCTTTCCTTGTCCAAGATTTCTCCATAAATTGGTGATTTTTAATCACCCTTGGATCTTTAATCCAACGGTCCCCATAATCCTTTTCCATTTGGAAAGATTTAGAAGCTTTTAGAATTTTAATTCTATTTCGAAAGATTTAAATGATATTTTTTTAGAATTTAATTATGTTGAACAGCAAGGCTTTTACAGCCAGTCACGTGTTGCCACGTGACCCCCAATTGAGTCATTTTCTCAGTGTTTACTTACGCTTCAGTTGTAACCATCACGTGTCAACACGTGACCATTGGTCACGTGTGAGCACGTGACACCTCATTGAGGTATTTCCTTCAGCTGTTTGTTTACGCTTCAGTTTTAACCATCACGTGTCAACACGTGACCATTGGTCACGTGTGAGCACGTGATTCCTGATTTTTAATCAGGGAACAGATTTTAGAATTTAATTCTATTCATTATTTTAGAGGCCTTAAAAGCCCATCACGTGTCTGCACGTGACCCATGGTGACGTGTGAGCACGTGATGCCCCATTGGGGTCTTTTCTGAGTTTATATTATATTTTTTAACTCCTCCAGCGGTTCTTAAAAGTCCATCACGTGTGGACACGTAATTCCCCATAACTTTTGATCCCGGATGAATTACGAGGCCCATAATATATCGAATCGAAGGGTTTTTCGAGCCTCTTTCGATGCCATCAGAGTTTATCTATTTCTCATTCGGGAGTTTATCAAAAAACAGCCCGAAAGATACTGGTTCGCATTTCCTTAAGCATATCGCTGCCATTTGATACCTTGGACTCTTTTGCGCAGAAATTTTTGGCGGGAACAAATGCCTCCCACTACTTTGCCCACGTAAGTATATACATGGGTGAAGTAGTGCAGAGTAATGCATGGCGTATGACCAGTTTCGGATTGGTATATAACTTTCAGAATCTTGATCTGAGAAGATAACGAGCGGACACAAGCGTCGTCATTTATCATTGACTCAAATCTCGACTCTTAAGAGATATAGTTCCAAATCCTCAACTCCATGAGCCGCACCCTTCTATCTCTTTATAACTTACTCTGGCGTGAAGTAGTTTATATGCTCATGAGTAGCTTTTCCATTTCAGTGGCATGTAGCTTTGGCGAGTGTGGCTCACAGATGGTCCATCTTGACCTCTTTACAGGGCGGTGATAGCTTAGGAGACAGGGTTAGGATCTGCCACCTAAGACTTTTCAACTTTATGAGTCGTGAGGGTCTCATAAAGACTTTTCTCCCTACGAGTCGAGAGGATCCCGCTGGTGTATTTTCTCCTTAGGGGTCGTGAGGACTCCTAAGTGTGTTTTCTCTTGAAAGTCGTAAGGATCTCACAAGAGAATTTTCCCTCTTATAAGTCGAGGGGACTCGTAAGTGGTTGTTTCCCTCCTTGTTGAGATTTGAATTTGGAGAGTGTGACCCGTGGATAGTATGCAAGAGACCGTTTTGGGCTGACTTGCAGGGTCACAGTGCTTAGGAAACAGGTTTTTTAATCCCTACTGCCTAAGGCTTTATCTCACAAGTCGAGACGAATCGAGAAATTCTCGCAAAGACATCAATTTCCTCACGAGTCGAAACGAATCGAGCAGATCTCGCAAGAATATCCTAACGTCACAGTTAACCTCTGCTCTTTACGACAGAAGTCCGTTAGGGTCTGTGGTACTTAGGGTTTTGGCCGTCGTACCGTCGCATGAGCTGATATATTCCTCGATAGGCAATCGTGCTGTTCGAGTAGCCCTGCGACTGCCGTGTCTCTGATCCCTTCGGGGGCTGGACAAGACGTCTTCAAGCAATCCTCCTTGGCAGTTTGACCGTCGGAAGAGCAAGCGTTAGGAATTTGCCATGCCGCTTTTTACTTGAGGTTGGGCTCATTTTGGAGAGCCCCGATGAGTCATAACCACTCCGCACTGGTGTGGGATGATCTCCGATAGTCTTTCAGGTTTTATATGACTTGCCGTTAAGACCCTGAAGCTAGGAATTTGGCCTTTGCTTCGTTTGCTGGCATTGCGTCCTCTGTATCGAGATGAATGTCATGGTTGTCTCTAGGTTACTGATGAACCGTCGAGGTTTGGAACTAGGGATTTTGCCGTGGCTCCTTTTGGTGATGTTGCATCTGCTGTATCGAGACGAACGTCGAGGTGGTGACCACTCCATGCGGGATGATCTCCGATGGTCTTTTAAGCTTTATATGACTTGCCGTCAAGATCCTGAAGCTAGGAATTTGGCCTTTGCTTCATTTGCTGGCATCGCGTCCTCTGTTTTGAGACGAATGTC
The DNA here is from genome assembly GCA_030015575.1 of Agapanthus africanus. NCBI lineage: Eukaryota > Viridiplantae > Streptophyta > Magnoliopsida > Asparagales > Amaryllidaceae > Agapanthus > Agapanthus africanus. The sequence goes on along the minus strand of CM057337.1, from coordinate 63,315,466 downwards.
ATGGTTGTCTCTAGGTTGCTAGTGAACCGTCGAGGGTTGGAACTAGGGATTTTGCTGTGGCTCCTTTTAGTGATGTTGCGTCTACTGTATCGAGACGAACGTCGAGGTGGTGACCACTCCACACTGGTTCGAGATGATCTCCGATTGTCTTTCAGGCTTTATATGACTTGCCGTTAAGACGCATGAAGCTAGGAATTTGGCCTTCGCTTCGTTTGCTGGCATCGCGTCCTCTGTATCGAGACGAATGTCATGGTTGTCTCTAGGTTGCTGGTGAACCGTCGAGGTTTGGAACTAGGGATTTTGCCGTGGCTCCTTTTGGTGATGTTGCGTCTGCTGTATCGAGACGAACGTCGAGGTGGTGACCACTCCACACTGGTTCGAGATGATCTCCGATTGTCTTTCAGGCTTTATATGACTTGCCGTTAAGACCCTGAAGCTAGGAATTTGGCCTTTTGCTTCGTTTGCTTTGGCGCGTCCGAATCCTGCTGGGGGAAGAACGCTGGGGTGACATTTCATCTGCAGTATCGAGACGATCGTCGAGGTGGTGACCACTCCGCGCTGGTGCGAGATGATCTCCGATTGTCTTTCAGGCTTTATATGAGTTGCCGTCAAGACCCTGAAGCTAGGAATTTGGCCTTTGCTTCGTTTGTTTTGTAACGTCCGAATCCTGTCGGAAGAAGAACGCTGGGGTGACATCGCGTCTACTGTATCGAGACGAACGTCAAGGTGGTGACCACTCCGCATTGGTGCGAGATGATCTCTGAATGTCTTTCAGGCTTTATATGACTTGCCGTCAAGACCCTGAAGCTAGGAATTTGGCATTTTGCTTCATTTGCTTTGGCGTGTCCGAATTCTGTTGGAGGAAGGATGCCGTAGTGACATTTCATCTGCTGTATCGAGACGATCGTCGAGGTGGTGACCACTCCGCGCTGGTACGAGATGATCTCCGATGGTCTTTCAGGCTTTATATGAGTTGCCGTCAAGACCCTGAAGCTAGGAATTTGGCCTTTGCTTCGTTTTTTTTGTCACGTCCGAATCCTGTCGGAAGAAGAACGCTGGGGTGACATCGTGTCTACTGTATCGAGACGAACGTCAAGGTGGTGACCACTCCGCATTGGTGCGAGATGATCTCCGATTGTCTTTCAGGCTTTATATGACTTGCCGTCAAGACCCTGAAGCTAGGAATTTGGCCTTTGCTTCATCTGCTTTGGTGTGTCCGGATCCTGTTGGAGGAAGGACGCTGTAGTGACATCTCGTCTGCTGTAACGAGACGAATGCTGAGGTGGAGTTGGGATCTTGCCGTCGCTCCGCTTTGTTGACCATGGGGTCTTTCGTTGACGTTGCATCTACATCCTGTTGGACTGCGAAGGAACGCCGTTGTTGGCATTGCGTCTGCTGTAACGAGACGAATGCTGAGGTGGAGCTGGGATTTCGCCGTCACTCCGCTTTGTTTCGACCATGGGATCTTTTGTTGATGTTGCTTCTGCATCCTGTTGGACTGCGAAGGAACGCCGTTGTTGGCATTGCGTCTGCTGTATCGAGACGAATGCTGAGGTGGAGCTGGGATTTTGCCGTCACTTCGATTTGTTTCGACCATGGGGTCTTTCATTGACGTTGCATCTACATCCTGCTGGACTGCGGAGGAACGCTGTCGTTGACATCTCGTCTGCTGTAACGAGACGAATGCTGAGATGGAGCTGGGATTTTGCCATCGCTCCGCTTGATGGTGTAACATCTGTGTCCTGTTGGAATAAGAAGGAACACCGTTGTTGGTCTCCAGGCTGTAGATGTGGCCATTGAGATTTGGAACTAGGGACTTTGCCATGGCTCCGTTTCGTTGCGACTCTGAGGTCGGTTGTTGACGTCATGTCTGTATCTGGTTGGAGTGAGGAGAAACGCCATTGGTGATCTCTAAGTTGTCGATGTTAACGTCGAGACCCTGAAGCTCGGGATCTTCCTTTGCTTCATTTGTTGACATCGTGTCTGCAATATTGCGACAAATGTCGAGATTGTCTCTAGGTTGTCTATGAACCGTCGAGATTTGGCTTCGCTTTCTGATGGAGCCTGTTGGGAAGGTATGGTTCCCTCTTTATCTGTGCCCCTGGATTGTATACAGGGATCGATGTGATTTTACCTGTAGGACAAAAAGTTTCATTCTTTCATCATTTTTTTTATTCTTTCCGCGATGCTCTATCATTTCAGCATTTTATATCGCGAAAATCACGATTGCCCAATCATTTCGGCTATTTTTCGCGGTGCCCAATCATTTCGGCTATTTTTCTTTTTACTCGCTGCTTTTTATTGCGAGTTGCCCAATCATTTCGGCTATTTTGCATGCATACATTTTTACTTGCTGATTTTGTTTGCAAGTTGCCCCATCATTTCGACTATTTCGTATGCATTTTTTTTTGGGCTCGCTGATTTTTTTTTCGCGAGTAGGGGATTTGGGATCTGATCCCAATCTTAGCATCAGCATCGCTGCGACTGGAATATTGCCAGGAGCGAATCATCATTTGCCATGAAAGGACTTGGAATTTGATACCGGTTTAGGCATCAGCATCGCTGCAACTGGGATATTGCCAGGAGCGAATCATCATTTGCCTTGAAAGGGCTTGGAATTTGATACCGGTTTAGGCATCAGCATCGCTGCAACTGGGATATTGCCAGGAGCGAATCATCATTTGCCTTGAAAGGGCTTGGAATTTGATACCGGTTTAGGCATCAGCATTGCTGCAACTGGGATATTGCCAGGAGCGAATCATCATTTGCCTCTGTCGATGTTGAACAAAGGTGGCTTAGTAAACAGGATTAAGGGTCCTGTCGGCTAAGGCTTTTGACTTCATGAGCCGTAAGGGTCTCACAAAAGTATTTCTCCCTACAAGTCGTGGGGATCATGTAGGTGTGTTTTCTCCTTGGGAATCATGAGGATTCCTAAGTGCATGTTCTCTTGTAAGTCGTAAGGATCTTACAAAAGGGTTTTCTCCTTATAAGTCGAGAGGACTTACAAGTGTTGCTTGCTGTACAAGCATATCCCTAGTCATGGATGGGACTTTGTTAGGGAAATATTTATTCGTGCCCGTGGATTGTATACAAGGGTCAATATGAACCGCTTGTAGGGCAATATCGAAAGTTGTGGGGGTTGCTTAAGAACAGGTTAAGGTTTCTGTAACTTAAGACTTTCAAATCTTATGAGCCGTGAGAGTCCCATAAGAGAGTTCTCCTTACGAGTCGTGAGGATCTCGCAAGTGTATTTTCTCCTTAGGAATCGTGAGGATCCCTAAGTGTGTTGCTCCCTTGTGAGTCGTAACGATCTCACGAAGGTGGTTTCTCCTTATAAGGTCGAGAGGACCCTGTAAGTGTCTTTTAACGAGATTGCGCCCTTTCGGGTTTTAACAAACACTCGCCGGTAGCCCTGCTGTTTTACTCACGGAGCCCTTTCGGGTTTTCATCCGTGCCCATTTTGCTTGTGGACATACCGTTTTTTTTTGTTTTTTTTTTATTCCCTTTTTTTTTCTTTTTTTCTTTTTTCATTTTTTTCTTTTCTTTTTTTTTTTTTAAAACGAGGTCGCGCCCTTTCGGGTTTTCACGAACACTTGCCGGTAGCCCTGCTGTTTTTACTCACGGAGCCCTTTCGGGTTTTCATCCGTGCCCATTTTGCTTGTGGACATATCGTTATTTTTTTTTTTTTGCATGTCAGCCTGAAGATGCTGCGGGTTGGGAGTAGTTTAACGACGTTTCGGTCATTTGCAAGTTTTAGGACATTGTGGTCCGCCGTTAGTTTAAGGACGTTTCGGTCCGCCGTCGCCGTATTTGAGACGCATTTCTAGTTTACTGACTTTTCGTTCTATGGGGCTTTCTCTATGAAAGAGCACGATGCCCCCGACATGTCCATCTTTTTCGGAGCATGTGATTGTGGCGGGCTCACCTTCCTGTTGTCAGACAACGCGCATTTGCCCTGTTGGTATTCATCCTCAATCCAGCCTTTGAAGACATAGCAATTTTCGAGTGGGTGACCCATTACTCTGTGGTAGGGATAATAGTTAGGATTGTCAACGTCACCTGGCTGCAACGGACGTTTTGGATCCGGTAGAGTGATGAGCCCGCTGCGCATTGCCAGTTCGAACAGTTTCCTCGTTTTATCTCTGGGAAACGAGTAAAGACGTTTCAACTTCTCATTAAGGTATCGCGGCTTGTTGTTTTGACGACCAAACGGTTTCGGGTCACTCGGCTGTTGTTGAGCATTGGCGACGGAGGTCGCTTTTCCATTCCCCTTATCCCTTTTGTTCGATCCCTTGTTTGCGGGTCCGAGATTCTTTTCGGGTAGCGTGCGATTGCGCAACTGAATGTTCTCGCAATTCTTCTTTTCTTCCACTTTTCCTGAGGTGGATTCTTTGAAGGGAGGGCTGAGAGTCATTTCTTCTTCAGAATTGCTCCCGGAGGTGAGAGCTTGCGATCTTCTGCCGTCAACCATGTAACCGTTGCCGGCAGTTTTCATATGCTCATTTGTCGTGCTCTGTTTCCGACCAGCTTCGCGCTTCAATCGCTGAACATGCTGCCGGTGAGCAACGTATCCCTGCCACCAGTTTTTAAAAGCATTGCATTCTTCAGTAGGGTGTGCAATCTTCTGATGATATAAGCAGAAGTTAAGATGCATGTCCGCTTCATCAAGATATATATCGGTGGGAGAATTTCCTCTGAAAGAGGAGAGCTTCATTCCCATCGATATGGCTTTGGCGAATCATTTCCTCATCTTGAACCTGCTTTTATTTGCGGCGGATGTACTTTGATCCGGTGGGAGTGTTTCAACCCTTTCATCTAGTTGCCGGCGTTTGGCTTTCTCGAATATGGCCATCTCGCGCTCTCGATCAGCTTTGCTTTTAAGACGGGCTTCGTTCAGGAATGCATCAATCATTTCGTCTGATGGTCCTAAAAGTTCTGGCTCAGGATCTGCCCCCAGCTTATCTGTGTAAGGTGCTCCTTCGTCGTTTATCAACGAGTGAGAGATCACATGGCAGCTTGCCACGTAATCTTCAGGTTCATCCGACGAGTCTTTTTCATCATCTCCGTCCTCAAGGACGTGGCTGAGGAATTCTCGGAGTGTGACTGGGGTCTGCGCCTTCTGATTATATTCTTCCAACGCGTCAATCTGTTTTTGCAGGTCCGTGCGCTTGTCACCAGGCTGCACGGGCTTTTCGGTCTTCTTTTTCTTCTTCGAAGACTTTGACGGCTGGGTGTGAGCGCTTTGGCTATCATCACCGATCTTTGGAATTGGGCGCGGTTTCAGCATCCCCTCGATGATTTGAGGTTCGAGTGGATTTTTCCACCTGATTGCCGGGCACGTTTGGAGATTCTTCAGCATTCTTTTAGTTTTGGTCGAAAGAGCCACCTCCCATGGAGCTTACTCAACAAAAGAGCACGTTGCCCCCGGTGTGTTTGTCTTCTTAGGAGTGTGAGGCTGTGGCGGGTTCACCTTCCAGTTTTCGGATAACGCGAACTTGCCTTGTTGGTACTGATCATCGATCCATCCCTTAAAAACGAAGCAATCTTTGATTGGATGGCTTACCGCTTGGTGGTAAGGGCAGTAATTTGGATCGTTGACATCGCCTGGCTGCAAAGGACGTTTCGGACTCGGCAGGTTGATAAGTCCGTTGCGCACTGCCAGCTCGAACAATCTCCTCGTTTTATTCTGAGGAAACGAGTAAGGACATCCTAGTCTCTCCTCGAGGGATGGGCATGGACGCACGTTGTTTTGGTGAACAACCGGCTTTAAGTTGCTCGGCCGTTGCTGAGTATTGGCAACGAAGGTTGCTTTCCCTTTGCCCTTCTCATTCCAAGGCTCTGTCTTTGAAGAGGAAGGTCTATGTCCCATCTGGTCCATTTGGACCAGCTTGTCAATCAAGGCCTGGAAAGTGGTCGGCTTGAAGAACATCATGAATTGAGAAATGGTCGCCTGAGGGTCGAGGGTTCCTACGAACATGCCCACTGCTGGTGCTTCTTCGATGCGCTGTTCGCACTTCGACCACAGATTACGCCACCGTATCGCATACTGGACCCAAGTTTCTCCAGGCTTCACCCTGGCATTGATCAATGCCGTGATTGGGGTGCGTTCGCTGGCGCTTGCGAACCGTTGAGTGAATAGCAACTCCATTTCTGTAAACGTTTTGACGGAGTCGTCGGGAAGTTCCGAGTACCATTCAAAAGCTGTGTCTGCTAAACTACCGACGAACTGGCGAAGTAGAAGTTTATCATCACCTCCTGTGTTGCCGCACAAGGCTCTGAATTGAGCGACATGCTGATGTGGATTTCCCGTCCCTTTATATACGTGAAATTTAGGGATCGTATATCCCGGCGGGTACTTTATTTGGTCATACCAGCCTGGATAAGGTCGCCCAGTTTTAACGACTTGGCCGGCCACTTCATTCGCCTAGTGAGCTCGTATTTATTGAGCAATATAGTCATCCAGAGCGACCTTGGAAATGGTTTCCTCTTTGGCTGTTGAAAGAGCCGGAGGAGGGTTCGATGTCTCTCCTCTATCGTCTTTAATAATGATCGGAGGGTCTTCAGCTGGGGAATCCGGCTGTAACATCATCCCGACCATGTCTTGGAAGAGAAGCGCCATTCGTTTTATGTTGGCAGCTTGTTTTGCTGCTTATCTGTCCTTCTTTTCGAGGACTCTACGTAGGAAGTCAGCGTCAGTTTCTTGTTCGTGACGCTGTTCTGATGATACCTCCGGGCTTTCTTTTGGCTCGGTAAGTGCGGCCATTGTAGTCAGCATCTCTGGAAGCATCTGCTGTTGCTGTTCTTGAGCTCTCGTGATGGATCGGTGAGTGGTCGGTGGCCCGTAGAAGCGCAGCTATCCTCTTTCCCGGATGCCATGTAGACGGTATGCACCACCATGCCCCCAGACTCAGGGCGTTTGTGCTCAACGTCTTTACGATTCGCCATGTTCACAGGGGCTTTTTGCGGCCTCCTTTTCTTTTGAGTGGTTGAAGTTGAGGGGGCCGTTGTAGTGGGCACCCAAGTAGCCGTTGCTTTTTGTGGCTTGACAGGGGGATTTTCTTCCTGCCGAACCTTCATCTTTTTCTGTTGGCGAAGACAGTCTTGATCCATCACGAAGTTTTGGACTTGACGCCAGACCTTGTAAATTTGAGAGGATAACCGTTGAGGAGGTTGCTCCGGCTTCTTCTCTGTAGCATTCTTCATAGGTGAAGGAAGTCTTTTCAGCACCGCAGTAGGAGAGTTTCTGCGCACCGTGTTCAGCAATTCAAAGCTGTTCCCGGTTGGAACAGCAGCATCGATCCCCACCGTTGGAGCTGGCGGAGTTATCTCAAAGGGGGAGTTGCCCCCAGCCTTCCTCACTCGGCGCCAATGGCGGCGTCGAGCATGTCGTGCGGATGAGATCACCTCCATTGTTGGATAAGCTTCTTCATGCCCCCTGCTTTGAGGAGAGACTGTTATTGGTGCTAGCCTATCGAAGACTGACGCCCGTTGAGAAGCAATGTCTAATCTGTCAAAGACAGACCTCTGAGCAGGGGAAGCAGCTTTGAGGACCTCGCCTGGAGCAGCAACCGGAATGGCCAGCCTCGTAAAAACTGACTTCTTGGAAGGAGGAGCCTTTCCAATGATTTCGTCTGCTTGAGCCGGGATAGCTATCCGCTTTGGGATGGCAGCTTCGGGTATCGCAGGTTTGCAGACGTTCTGGCCCAGTCTGTTGAAAACTGAGGTATTGAAGCTGGGCGACCCGTTGAGAGGGGTCGCGGCAGTGGTAAGCCGATCAAAGACCGACTTCTTTGGGGCTTCTTGCAACGTCATTGTGGCATTGAAGCTCAACGGTGAGAGCATGGTCCCGAAGAATAATCCAGTGGTGGCCTGAGTTACCTGCTCCACTGGCATCTTGAAAAGGGAGGCCGCTTGGGGCCCATAAGTCACTCCTCCAGCAAGGACCGAGCGAGAGTTGCAGTTGCAGGCAGTGCAGTTTGAAGCCATTGATCTTCTGTTTTCTGCACCGAGCAAGACACCAAATCTTAGCACCTCAAATCCACAGGCAACCACAGTAAACCGCAATTCGTTCGCGAACACGACACACGAAGTGTGGAGTGGAAAGTGGAAAAGGTCCCACCGGGCGTGCCAGAATCTGTTCCCCTCCGAACGGTGGCCGAGACATGGACTGTCTTGCCTGAGATTCGGGGCAGATGCTAATTGGTGCTATCCGTCCACCTCTCCGAAGATGCCAAGTTAATTTATGGCACCATGTATCGGAGGTTTAAACGGATGCGGCCGATGTAGCAGACTTCGTCAGATTCCCCCTCGTTTGAGGGGTTTTTGATTGTGGGGACGCTCTTCCCTGCAGGCGCAAGCCCCTGCAGTTAATTACGCTACCGTATCGCGGTAACAACTTTCTCCTTCTCCAGCTGGTCACTTCGTGTCGTGGGTGTTTGTTTTGTGTTTGGTTGCCCGTGGATTGTATACGGAGACTAAGTTATGTTGTCGTCCGTAGGACGTGGATTAGTCCAAATCCGTATCTTCTTAGATTTGGGTTTGGGGTTTTGGTTTGAGGATACGTTAGCCATATTTGAGGCTAAGATCAACTCAAACGTTTGTTAAGGATACGTTAGTTTAATTTGAGACTAAGATCAACTTAACGGGATCGTTTAGATCCGACAAAAGAGCATTTGGGCTCTATTATTCCAGTTTAGGGACATGGTGGTCCGTTGCATGTATGGCCGTCGGGACCCGTCACCTCTCTGACAACGTTGAAGGATTACAACGACAGGTGTCAGAGGAGTTCAGAGATGTACCCTTGAACCAAAGTTGATTGGGGGGATTCATAGTCCAATTTGGGACTAAAGTCTTTTTGAAGGTTTAAGGACACGTTAGCCATATTTAAGGCTAAGATCAACTTAAACGGGATCGTTTAGATCCGACAAAAGAGCATTTGGGGCTCTATTGTTCCAGTTTAGGGACATGGTGGTCCATTGCCAGTTTAGGGACATGGTGGTCCAATACCAGTTTAAGGACATAGTGGTCCATGTTCCAGTTTAGGGACGTGGTGGTCCAATGGTAGTTTAAGGACGCATAAGTCCATGGGTTTAAGGACCCCACAGTCCATATGGGTGTGTTTAAGGATGCATTAGTCCGTTAGTTTAAGGACGCATAAGTCCGCGGGTTTAAGGACCCCACAGTCCATATCTTGGTTTAAGGACTCATAAGTCCATGAGTTTAAGGACCCCACAGTCCATATCTTGGTTTAAGGACGCATAAGTCCATGAGTTTAAGGACCCCACAGTCCATGTTGATGTGTGGTTGTCGGGACCCGTCACCTCTCTGAAGACGTTGAAGGATTACAATGACAAATATCAGAGGAGTTCAGAGATGTACCCTTGAACCAATGAGTTGGTTGAAAGAGCAGATGTGCTCAGTTCAAGACGATTTGAGAACTTATGGCCAGTTTGGGCTAAGTCCAATTATGTTTGAAATATTGGCCCTTTGGGCCATTAAACATTTGTCTGGGTTTAGCCCCTCATCATTCAGCAGTGCCAAACAGAGGTTTGGGGGCTCTGACAACATCTTGTCTTTGGTTTCCTCAATTTTGAGATTCATTTGGAGGAAGGACTTTTGCCTCTGGAAAATTAGCTAATTTGGCTAAAAGTAGTGTTAAACACTAGAGAACAACAGTGTTAAACACTGGAGGTAGAACCCTCAAATTAGTGTTAAACACTAAAAGACAATCAGTGTTAAACACTGGAAATGTAATCTTCAATTTAGTGTTGAACACTAAAAACAATCAGTGTTAAACACTGGAAATATAATCCCCGAATTAGTGTTAAACACTAAAGACAGAGGGGTCACGTGTGGACACGTGAGAGCGCCCAAAAGGGGTCACGTGTAGGCACGTGATAGGCATCCATCCATTAGATATTATAGGGATTTGTTAGGGGTCATGTGGGGACACGTGAGGGCGCCCTAAATGTGGAGCCAAATCTCCTTTGTTTTACCCTCAAATCTGCGAATAAGTGTTAAACACTTTTCTTTTTTATTTCGAGCATCACGTGTTGACACGTGATGGGGATTTATGCGCTGACTGTTAAAACGTTTGCTAAGGGGTCACGTGGTAAACACGTGAGAGCGCCCAAAGCCTTCATTTCCAATGATCTTTCTTTCTGCGTTTTGGGAGTCACGTGGGAGCACGTGATGGCATCAAAAAGTGGGGCCAGATCCCCTTTATTTTGTTCTGCAAGCAAGTGTTAAACACTTTTAATTTTCATAGCCATCACGTGTGGGCACGTGATGTATAATCATGCCCTGATTTATTAGAACATTTATTAGGGGTCACGTAGTAACACGTGAGAGCGCCCAGAATTGTTTCTGCCTTTGCTTTTGTTCCATATATAATGAGGGTCACGTGGGAACACGTGAGGCATTGCCTCAAAGTTTTCCTCTTCTCATTTTTGGGGGATCTGTTCAGGGGTCACGTAGGGCACGTGACCTTAGTCTTTTCATGCGCAGTGATCTTTTAAGTCTCCTTATCTTTAAGAATTAAATTCTTATTTAGGGTAAAACCCTAATTTTTTTTTTGGAGGAATTAAATTCCTGTTGTGAAAGAATTAAATTCTTATTTAGGGTAAAACCCTAATTTTATCCCAAAGGAATTAAATTCCTATAATTTTGTGACCATTGAATTCTCAAAACTTAATTCCTCCTCTATATTTTGGATCTGCATGGCAGGATCTCAACCCAATGAGAATTAAATTCTCAATTCATGGGGAGATGTGCACTTTGCAGATCCTCCACCAGAGAAAGAACTAAGTTCTTTTCTTTATATAAGAGTTAAACTCTTTTGAGAATTAAATTCTCTTTTTAAGTCTCTCTTTTCTTACCTAGGGTTTTTCTTTCGCAGAGAATTAAATTCTCCTCTCTCTGTTTCTTCTCTCCCTCCAGGTAGTTTTTTTTCTCTTCTTTTCTTGGCTCCTATTTATAGGAGAAGGAAAAGAATCAATTTGTTTAGCAAATCTCTCATTGAAAGATTTGATTTGATAGTTGAGAGATTTGATTTATATTTATCATTAATCTGGGCCTTTAGATCATTCATTGAATTTTATTCACCATGGATTTTAAATCCAAAAGATATTCTATTTGTTATTCTGGTGAGATTTTCAGGGAAATCTTTCCTTGTCCAAGATTTCTCCATAAATTGGTGATTTTTAATCACCCTTGGATCTTTAATCCAACGGTCCCCATAATCCTTTTCCATTTGGAACGATTTAGAAGCTTTTAGAATTTTAATTCTATTTCGAAAGATTTAAATGATATTTTTTTAGAATTTAATTATGTTGAACAGCAAGGCTTTTACAGCCAGTCACGTGTTGCCACGTGACCCCCAATTGAGTCCTTTTCTCAGTGTTTACTTACGCTTCAGTTGTAACCATCACGTGTCAACACGTAACCATTGGTCACGTGTGAGCACGTGACACCTCATTGAGGTATTTCCTTCAGCTGTTTGTTTACGCTTCAGTTTTAACCATCACGTGTCAACACGTGACCATTGGTCACGTGTGAGCACGTGATTCCTGATTTTTAATCGGGGAACAGATTTTAGAATTTAATTATATTCATTATTTTAGAGGCCTTAAAAGCCCATCACGTGTCTGCACGTGACCCATGGTGACGTGTGAGCACGTGATGCCCCATTGGGGTCTTTTCTGAGTTTATATTATATTTTTTAACTCCTCCAGCGGGTTCTTAAAAGTCCATCACGTGTGGACACATAATTCCCCATAACTTTTGATCCCGGATGAATTACAAGGCCCATAATATATCAAATCGAAGGATTTTCGAGCCTCTTTCGATGCCATCAGAGTTTATCTATTTCTCATTCGGGAGTTTGTCAAAAAACAGCCCGGAAGATACTGGTTCGCATTTCCTTAAGCATATCGCTGCCATTTGATATCTTGGACTCTTTTGCGCAGAAATTTTTGGCGGGAACAGGTACATTCCTTCTTGCTGGGGGAGCATTCCACTTTCCATTCCTCTGTCCTTAAGGTAGGTTCCTTTATACTTGATGAAACTGACAAGGAGGTTGTGCAGGAGGTCCATGAGGAGGTAAAGCAGGTATGGCTAAGCGAGGTGCAGGAGCTTGAATAGTTGGTCGCTGCGAAAAGGTGATATCTGGTCTAGGGGCTAGAGATAGACTGCATCTAAGAGGACATGCTATAATGTCATGAGTAGATGCGCCATAAATTAAGCACAATTCGTTTGCATGTCTGCAATCCTTCTCCAGGTGTCCATTCCTTTTGCAATAGAAGTAGAAGTTTGGACTGGGCCGGTTAAATGTTACTCCCGGTCTCCTGGGTACAAACGGTGGCCTGGAAGAGGCTCCTCCTGCTATCTGAGTAGCAGGGCGCTTCATACCGGCAGATTGAGGTCTGCCCTTCTTCTTCACAACCGCCTCAAATCTTTGGGCAGCCTTCAGAGCAAGATCATGGGTTGGGAAATCCCCTGTAGCTAAAGCAGCTTGGATCTCCGGGTCCAACCCTTGCTGAAATCGTCCTGCTCTGATCTCAACAGTCGGTATGAGATATGCCGCAAACCTGCTAAGCATGGTAAACTCAGTATCATACTCATCCACAGATTTGGTCCACATCGAACCTTGTTGCAGGTGGATGAATTGCTGCTCCATGTCAAAATGGGCAGTCTCGGGAAAGTATTTTGCGTCGAACACGTAGCGAAAAGTCTTCCATTCAATCGGTTGAGCAAGACGGCTTTCTTCCGTCTTTCACCATACTCTGGCGTTATCCGTGAGTTGCAGCTTCGCAACTCTCACCCAAGCAACTTCTGGCATTTGTGCTGCTGCCAGATCGTTTTCGATGGACTAAGCCCATTCTTCTGCCTCCAGAGGGCCCTTTTTCCCAGAAAAGTTCTTAGGACGCAATGCCCGGAATTGCTTCACTCCAGGTGCCTCAGCTTCAGGATGGTGCAATAGGTTAGCAGTTTGCTGCTGCTGTCCCTCCAAGAGGCTCTTGATTGACTCAAGCAATACCATCTACTCGTTGATAGGAGCTGTAACGGTAATAGGGGGTGGTAGAGGAGGTGTCGTGTTTCCATTCACGTTGGTGCTCGTGTTGTTTGGGGAATCCATAATCTTGAAAGAAAAAATAAGGTTAGGATAGATTCAATGAATTACAATGTAAAGAATGTATAGTTGCTAATTCTTATAATTCTTGTAATATATTGCTTAGGTTTCCATACAGAACTGACCCTGCTTGGTAAGACGTCATGCAGAACGGACCTGCATAGGCCGCCAACAAAACGTGTCATGCCCTGCTTCCCAATGTACGGGGAAGTAGACGTAGCGTGGCCGCGATGTATTTACTCAGAAGTAAACACGTTAAGTGTAAATAAATAATATAAATATAAAGCACAAGAAAGGACAATAGACATAAAATAAATAGAAATTTTTTATTGATAACCATTCTTTATATACAACTGAAAGTAAAGTACAATAATGGAAAGTGATGCCTAAACAATGACATTTGAACTGAAAGTAAAGTAAGTACAAGTAAGAACTAGAACTCTGGCTCCTCTGCAAACTGCTCCAAATTTTTCTGGCTAGGCTCGATCTCTTGAGAGTCCGGTCTTCCTGAAAACATTCCAAAGAAAGAAGAGATAGGAATGTCGTCAGCGAACTAGCGTTCGTTAAGTCCTAAAAAAGAGATACGAATAGATCAAGTAAAGAGAATAGAACTAGTAAATTATCTGTTGTTATGCTAATATAGTTATTTGTAGCTTGGTACAGAAGATATCAGTATATACGAGAGGAGTCCATCTTACCCAGTGGACTATGGTATATGGAGTACAAGGCCCCGTCAAAACCCACGGGACAACGGTATGGATGTTCAGGTTAGGTATATTATAGTGACCGTCTTGTTGCACTTCTAATACATTCCGTACCAATCTACCCCATTAAAACTCTGTAATGCATATTGTATTGAGTGTAATGATTTGTTGTATAAGACTTGCCGAAACCATGATATAAGTTGTTCATGTAAATGGATCAGATGTAAATGGATAGTCATGTAGTCAAGTTCAAGATATAACCATGGTTCGGTCAAGTCAAGTCATATTACAAGTTTGATATTGTTCTGGTATTCATGTTCAAGTTCAAGTGTTCATGTTTGATATATTAGATTAGAGTTGGATTCATGATTGAATTGTATTCAGATTAGACTGAGACTCAGATTGATTCAGACACTTTAAACAGAATTTGGATCCTGAATTAGATTTGGGAATTATCGGTAACTGCTGCATATGGAATGCAAGATTTATGTCTTTTTCCAAGACAATTACCGTTGATAACCCCGTTTTAATTTTCTACCATAAATAGACAAGCACTCTCATTCTCCGGTTCCCTGGGGCTCAAGAGAATGGATTCCGCTTAAACCTATATTTACTAAGGTCCTTATTGTAATTTAATATAACTTGAGGGGTTTTATGGAAAATATTTTATAGTATATTTTCAAAACAAAGCTCAAGTATTTATTTATCGTATTTAGAATTTTTATGGATGTAACTTTTTTAAAGAATGAGGTATTCTAGTGAATATAAACCTAGATTGAATAATACATGGTATTTTAGTGTAAAAATGACTTGTATGGATTCTTGATGGTATTTCATGAAAATTGTGATTCTATTATTTTCTAGAAAACATGGAATTTAATAATATCTCAAAATATGTGATTTGATAATATTCATATAATTATAAAAAAATTAAATTTATTTATTAAGTAGAAATTCTCGTTTTTCTTAAAAATCGTATTAAAAATTCCACTGAGATCGTATGCTCCGTGAGGAGGTATGCATCTCGCTCTACTAGTCCCGAGGATGTGCGATAATCTGCACCATCCCGATTGGGTTTCCTAAAATGGGTTTTAGAGGCATAATTGCAAGGAATGTAATCACACAATTTAAAGAAATACGGTTTTTAATAGTTTAAGGTATTTATTTGAAAAGTCGTATTTTACCACAAGATATTGTTCAATCGAATCGTGTTATATCAAGATGCGGGTATGCGAGAGGCAGGTCATTACCTCATGAGATTTTCTAAAGGTATGCTAAGCTAAAAACTTAAAATATAGCATGTGTAAAGTTTATGGTATTTAAACGAAACATGTAGTATAAAGTTACTTAACATGAACTTTTCAAGGGGAAAATTATTCTAAACATTTGTGTCATGATTGAATAACAAGGTATAGTGATTTGAATGAATGATTATTGTTTTCTCAATAAAAGAGCAAAGCTCTGTTTAAAATTAATGAGGCAGCCCCTCACGTGCTCTCCACAAGAGCGCTACCGCCAGAGCCAACCTTATAGGATTAAATCCTATGGTGGTACCACACGTGTTCCTCATACGGACGCCAGTGTGCAAAGCACAAAAGAATCTATGAGAGTTAAAACTCTCAGATAGCGCCGCACGTGCTCTTCATGCGGGCGTCAGTATGCAAAGCATAAAAGAATTTATTAAATTAAGCGAGAGTTAAAACTTTCAGGTGGCGCCCACGTGCACAACACGTGAGCGCCGGTGCTCAGGTAGAATTAAATTCTACCCTCTGTTAAACAGAGCCGTTGGATCAGAGATCCAACGGAGATGATAAATCATCAAGATACAAAATTAAATTTTGTTGAGAGAAAACATTCCCCAAATCTTTCTAAAATAAGAAAGATATCTTCGGTTGGATCATAAAATAAAATTCTATGCTCTCTGTAAAATAGAGAACCCTCTGATTAAAAATCCAATGGTGATTAAAAATCACCATTTCACAGAATAAAACTCTGCACATGAAAAAACATTTCCCCAATCTTGTTAAAAACAAGAAAATATATTCTGTAAAACAGAAACCCTTGGATCAAAAATCCAATGGTGGGTAAAATTCCCCAAATCAATTGGGATCTCTTAATAAGAGATTTCCTCAAATCTAATTAACAATTGCATCTACTATATAAAGGACCAAAGTCTTCACGTCTGATATAGTCCATAAGCTTCTAAAAAAACAGAACGCTTCAAAAGGAACAGAGAATTAAATTCTTAAGGAAGAAGATCTCCCACCTCAAAACTCTTGGTAGATAAAAAAATAGAGATCAAAACATCTCATTTACCTATTGAAAGGTTTACCCTTTTTAAAAGAACTTAGTTCTTTCTCTGGGTCTGAGATCCACAAGACAAGTCTCTCACAAGTTGAGAATTTAATTCTCATCGGGAAGAACTTGTTCTTGAGAATCAAAGATTCAGAAAAGAACCAGGAATTGAATTCTTCAAAACAAAAGCATATAAGATAAACCTAATTCTCGTAAAAAGAACTTGGTTCTTAAAAATGAAGCTTGATCCTAGATCTGCAAAACATAGATCCCAGTGATCATTAATGGGTAAAAATGCTACGAGCGGAGGAGAAAAGAATTCAGCGCCCAGCGCTGCACGTGTTCCTCACGTGGACGCCATAGAAGAGAAGAGTGCTTAGCACTCACTAGGCAGCGTCCAACCCCCAGCGCCACACGTGCTCCTCATGTGGGCGCCACAGAAGGGAAGAGTGTTTAGCACTCACTGGACAGCGCCCGACGCTTCACGTGCTCCTCACTTGGGCGCCATAGAAGGAAAGAGTGCTTAGCACTTACTAGGCATCGCCTAGCACCGCACATGCTCTTCACATGGGCGCCACAGAAGGGAAGAGTACTTAACACTCACTAGGTAGCGCCTAGCACCCAGCACCTCACGTGCTCCCCATGTGTGAGCCTTAAAAGAGAAGAAAAGAGTGCTCAGCACTCCACAAGCAGCCCAAAACGGCTGAGCGTTCAACACTCATTGGGCAACGCCCAGTGCCTCACGCGCTCCCCACGTGTACGCCGTAAAAGAGAAGAAAAGAGTGCCTATCACTCTATAAGCAGCCCAAAACGTCTGAGTTTTCAACACTCATTGGGCAGCGTCCAGTGCCTCACGCGCTCCCTACGTGTCGCCATAAAGAGTGTATAGCACTCCATATAAAGACAAAAGGAGTAAAGTGTTCAACACTTATTGGGCAATCCCCATGACTGAAAGCTCCACATGATCATATGTGGGCGTCAGAACTCATATAAGTGTTCAGCACTTTTTGCATAAAAAAGGGACTGATTAAACAGAGCCCAAACAAGTGCTTAGCACTTTTTCAAAAAAAAAAGAGGGGAGACTAAACAGACTAAAGCCCAAATTGGCTAAATTGCTAAGGTCTTGCAACTGAATCCAAAGGTTCTGTTGCTGGGTCTTAAATAAAGAAGATCCTAAAATATTGTTAAGTGGATCTTAGTCTCAAATTGGACTAACGTATCCTTAACAAAAATTCTTAAGGCCACAATAACCCCTTTTCTCTCAAACATGGGATTTGGTCTAAAGGTACATCTCTCCACACCTCTGATATATGTCGTTATAATTTCTCAACGTCTTCAGAGAGGTGGCGGGTCCCGACAACCAACAACTCCTCTTAATGCACTTCCAAATTGATGTGCATGCCTCAAATCGGATCGTGCCCCAAATTGGGCATATTCCATATCTCCATCGTTCACTTCACCATGCAACAAATACGCATGTGCACAAGTTGAATGCTGGACCGAAATGTCCTCAAACTAATATTCATCCCCAAATACGACGATAATGGACTGAAATGTTCTTAAACTAACATTTCGCCTCAAACACGGCGATAATGGACCGTAACGTCTTTAAACTAAAACAAACTGAGCCCTAAATACTCATATATATTTAAGTCGATCTTAATCTCAAATCAGATTAACGGTCCTTAAATAAACCAAACCTAAATCTAAAATATACAGATTTGGACTGATCCGCGCCCTACGGGTGATGACATAAATTAGTCTCCGTATACAATCCATGGGCAACCTAAACAAACAAAAACACACATGACATGAAGTGAACTTCTGGAGTAGGAGAAAGTGGTTATTGCGATGCGATAACGTAATTAACTGCAGGGGCTTGCGCCTGCAGGGAAGAGCATCCCCAAAATCAAAAACCCCTTGCAAAACGAGGGGGAATCTGACGAAGTCACGCTACAACGGTCGAATACGACCAAACCTCCGATATACGTGCCATAAATCAACTTGGCATTTTCGGAGAGGTGGACAGATAAATCCAAATAGCATATGCCCCCAGAATTCAGGCCAGAGGTCCCGACGTCCTGGTCCATCTTTCGGCGGTGAACAGATTTTGGCACGCTCAGTAGGACCTTTTCCTCATTCCACTTCAAACTTCCTGTGTCGTGTTTCGCTAACAAAATCGCGGTTTGCTATGGTTTCCCTTTGATTTGAGGTACTAAGATTTGGTGTCTTGTTCCTGTGAAGAAGAAGAAGAGAATATCAATGGCTTCCAACTGCATGACTTAGAACAACAATCCTACTCCACCCCAACAGAAGGAGTGACTTATGGGCCCAACACGACCTCAATATTTTCAGTGCCAGTGGGGCAAGTTACACAAGCCACTACTGGGTTGTTCTTTGGGACTATGATCCCACCAACGAGTTTCAGCGCCCCAGCGCCGCAAGACGAATATCCCAAGAAGTCGGTCTTCGATCGACTTGCAACCATAAAGTCCACTCTCAATGGGTCGTCCAAATGCGATGACTTAGTTTTCAACAGGCTGAGCCGAAACTCAGATGCCTCAGTCTTCCACAGGCTGAGCCGAAGCTCAGATGTCTCAGTCTTCAACAGGCTGAGCCAGAACCAAAATGGGACTGCAAAGAAGCCCGTGATTCCCGAAGGGGCTACCCCAAAAAGGATAGCCCTCTCAATTCTTACTGTAAATGAATCCGTCAAAAGTGCTTCACCAATCAGGCGATCAGTCTTCGAAAGATTGGCCGGCCCTCCTCAAATTCTGCCAAGGACGTCAGTCTTCAACAGGTTGACGCCGACAACAGCCCCTCACCAAATCCGGGGGCACGAAGCAACCGCTTCCAAAACCGAGGTGGTCCCATCAGCAAGGCACGCTCGACGTCGCCACTGGCGCCGAGTAAGAAAAGCCGGGGGCAACTCCCCTTCTGTACTTACCCCACCAGCTCCAATGGTAGAAGTCGATGCTGCTGTTACAATCGGGAACAACTTTGAACCGCTTAAGAGGGTGTGAAAGAACTCTCCAACGGCGGTACTAAAGAAATCGCCCCCACTGTAGAAGCCATGGCGCAAGCAAAGCTGGAGCATCCCCATCAACGAATCTCCTCCCAAATTCACAGGGTATAGCAAAAAGTCCAAGACTCTGTGATTGACGAAAACTACTCCTGTCGACCGAAGAAATAGAAAGCTCGGCAAAAGAAAGATCATACCTCCGTCATACAACGAGGGGCTTCTTCTACAGAGGTGCCTGTCATAACGGCTCCTTCAACTTCAACCTCCCACAAAAGGGTGAGGCTGGAGAACATCCCACCGCATGCGGCAAATTCCAAAGGCGCTGGACCCAAACACCCCAAGTCTGGGGGTATAATCGTGCATACGGTCCATATGGCTTTCGGGAAAGATGAAAACCGTGCTTCCGTAAGTCATCGACCACAAACTCGGTCATTGACAAAAGCTTAGGAGCAACAACAAAAGCTCCAAAAAATGCTGACCAAGATGACAGCACTCACCGGACAGAAAGAAAGTTCGGATTCGGCAACTGAACAGTGTCAAGAGCAGGAAACCGATACGGATTTCCTATGAAGGGTGCTTGAAAGAAAAGACAAGAAGGCCGCGGAACAAGCTGCTAACATAAAGCAGATGGCGCTTTTATTCTAGGACATGGTTGGAATGATGATCCAATCAGAACCTCCAGTTGAGGATCCACCGATAATCATCGAGGATGACAGAGGGGAAACTTCAAACCCTCTTCCGGCTTTATCAATAGCTAAGGAGGAAATGATCTCCAAGGCTGCTCTTGATGACTATATAACTCAACAAATACGAGCTCATCAAGCTAATGAAGCGGCTGGCCAAATCATCAAAACTGGGCGACCGTATCCATGTTGGTATGACGAAATCAAGTACCCGCCGGGATATACGATCCCCAAGTTCCTTGTATATAAGGGGACATGCAACCCGCACCAGCACGCTGCGCAGTTCAGAGCTTTGTGCGGAAACACTGGAGGCGACGACAAACTGTTGTTTCTCCAGCTCGTTGGCAATCTGTCGGAGAAGGCTTTTGAATGGTACTCGGAGCTTCCAAATGACTCCGTAAATACATTCATCTAGATGGAACTGCTATTCACACAACGGTTCGCCAGCGCAAGCGAGCTCACCCCGATCACGGCATTAATCAATGCCAAAGTGAAGCCGAGAGAAACCTGGGTCCAATATACGATTCGGTGGCGGAACTTGTAGTCTAAGTGCGAACAACGCATCGAAGAATCTCCTGCAGTAGGCATGTTCATTGGGACCCTCGATCCTCAAACGACCGTGTCCCAGTTCATGATGCTCTTTAAGCCGACGACCTTCCAGGCTCTGATCGACAAACTAGCCTAAATGGACCAGATGGGCCACGGGCCTTCCTCAATAGATAAGAACCCTCGAAATGCTAAGGGTAAAGGGAAAGCGGCCTTCATTTCCAACACGCAACAACAACCGAGTGCCCAAAGCCAGCCGCTCGCCAAAACAACGCGCGACCGTGTCTATCCTTTGGAGAAAGGCTAGGACGCGCTTACTCGTTTTCCTGCAATAAAACGAGGAGACTCTTCGAGTTGGCAGTGCGAACAAACTCATCACACAGCTAGAACCACGGTGTCCACCGCAACCTGGTGATGTCAACAACCCTAACTATTGCTCCTATCACATTATGGTGAGCTACCCAATTGAAGATTGCTACGTCTTCAAGAACCGGGTCGAGGACCAGTACCAACAGGGGAAATTCGCGTTGTCTAAGAACTGAAGGGTGAACCCGCCATAGAAGCACACTCCCAAAAAGGTGGATGCATCAGGGGAATCAGGCTCGTTCGTGGAAACTCTATGGGAAATCATTCTTTCAGCAAAAACGAAAAGAATGCTGAAGGATCTACATGCATGTCTGGCGGTCAGGTGGAAGAGCCCACTTGAACCTGAAATCATCAAAGGAATGATGAAACCGCGTCCATACCGAAAATTGTTGACAAAGGGCAAAATCCCCAAGTCGAGCCTTCAAAATCTTCTAGGAAAAAGAAGAAGACCAAGAAGTTTGTGCAGCTTGCCGAGTATGACGACAAGTGCATAAACACACAAAAGTACGTCGATGCGTTGGAGGAGCACAACTAGAAGGTGTGGACACCGATCACCCTCGAAGAGTTCTTCAAGTATATTCT
Source organism: Agapanthus africanus (assembly GCA_030015575.1). Taxonomy (NCBI): domain Eukaryota; kingdom Viridiplantae; phylum Streptophyta; class Magnoliopsida; order Asparagales; family Amaryllidaceae; genus Agapanthus; species Agapanthus africanus. Next base: position 63,294,139 of record CM057337.1, on the reverse strand, counting down.
TAAGAGCGAAGATAGTGACAATGATTTGGAAAATAACTCATCAGAAGTAAACGGAGACTATGTAGAAGCTGCCTCAGTGTCAGAAAACAACGCAGAGGAACTGGGGGAAGATTTGGCAGAACTGCCAGAAGAAGACCCAATTGATTGGCTGTTAAACGAAGCCTTTCGAAAAAGTAAACTTGACCGAGAACGCGAAACAGACATATATGAATAGGCTAAGCGTCAGTGTCAGGATGAAGAATCTGCGGCAAGGATAAGTCGTAAAGTACTCCAACCAAACCGAAGCACACCTGTGGCAAATAAAAGCAAGATCAAAGCAGAGAAACGGTTCACTAAAGCCCTATCAATGGGAATGAAGCTGCCACCTCTTATAAGAAACACTCCTGAGATCATATGCCTCGACGAAGAGGATTCGTATTCGAACTACTGCCTATATGATTGGAGGGTTATCCATCCTACCGAAGAATGCAGTGCCTTCAAGAAGTGGTGGCAATGATATGTTTCCCATCAACAACACTTCAAGACGATAAAGCGCGAAGCTCGTTGATGACAAAGAAGTGCGACAGACGTGCGTGGAAAAATGACTGGTAACTGTCATATGATTGATACCAGTTCAGAAGGGGATAAACCCCAGGTTCTTACTTTTGGGAACGATTCTGAGGACGATATAACCCTCAACCCTCTCTTCAAAGACTTCACCTTTGGAAAAGAAGAATAGGAGAAGAAATGCAAGAACATTCAGCTGCGTAACCGCACGCTGCCTGAAAAGAACCTCGGACCTACAAACAAAGGTTCGAGTAAAAAAGACAAAGGGAAAGAAAAAATCCCTGGGGAAATCACCCTCAGCGATGGAGTCATCAAAGAGCTCGCAGCTTGGGACCCACCTAAGAAAAATAAGGTGGATTACAACGTCTTGGCGCATTTGAGGAAAATGCCCTCACAACTGAGCATACTGGATGCTTTCCTCCTGTCCAAAGAAACACAAGATTCTCTGATCAAGGCATTACAAGAGCCTGATTAGTTCCAAGTTTTCCTCGCGGAAGAAAGGATGAAGGACGAACTAGCAAAGGTTCACACAGCTGACATCACATTCAGCGATGAAGATCTCTTTCTCGGAACGTGCGAGCATAATCGTCCATTATACGTTACTGTGTACTGCCACGACATCAAGATAGGAAAAATCCTTGTCGACAACGGATCCTCCGTCAATCTTCTCAACGTAAAAGTGCTGTAGGAGATTTGCATGAACGTTCAGCACCTGGCCCGAGACAAAATTACCATCTTCGGGTTCGACTCACAGTCATCATGGACGCTTGGGTCCGTAATACTGACATTATGCTTTGGGCTGCTCGTCACTGACATTAAATTTCATGTCATTGATGCCAAGACTTACTATAATGCTCTGCTCAGCAGGCCTTGGTTACATGAGTACAAAATCATTCCTTCTACATAACATCAGTGTATGAAGTGAAAGGTTCCTAGGCACTCTAGTGAGGTCTCACAAGGCATCGAACATGCCAATTTAAAAAAATGGTGCCGAGAAACCCTAGACTACGGATCTTAGACTAGATGTTTAGGCGAAAAGATAATCTAGTTAACTACTTAACTAAAAGTTAGATTCTACAACCTTTGTAGATCCGGATATCCACTTCCTTAGCTCCACGTAGTGCTCCTCTCGCTGTCCTTTTCCAATCTTAGACTCGTTCATCGGTTTCATCGGGAAAGCGAGCGGAATAGGTCGTCGGCTTCGTGTCAAAGACGATCTACGTCGAGGCATCACAAGTTCAAGCTCCGACTTCACAAAGTTGTGAAACTTGTGAAGAGAACACCCAAAACAACTTGGCAAGAGGTAGAGGGTGAAGAAATAGGAGGAGGGTTCACTTTAGAATTGGATTTATCTCACTTTTTCTCATGTTGCCATTGGTGGCAACTAGTTTTCTCTCTTGAAGAAGAAGGAGAAGAAGAAGAAAGAATATGATAAGTGTTGAGATAAAATAAAATTAAATCAATACTTATCATAAAGAGAACCATAGTTAAGTGTAGAGAGTTAACTAAAGTTAGAAGAATGGTTAGGGTTTAATGTGAAGACAAAATGGTCACAAAGTCAAAGCTTCATGAAGCTTCAACAATGTTCAAGAATGAAAGCAACCATTTTGTATTCTTATCCAATCCTTTTTCCAAAAATGAATAAATAAAAGAATGGATAAATAAAAACCCTAATCACTTTCTTAACCCAAGTTTAATTCTATACACTTAACCAAATGAGCATGCATCATCAAACATGATACAAACATGTGCACAAAAATATATCACATATACAATTTGCACATCAAGTGAGAATATCCATTTAAAGTGAACCAATACTAGTTAATGCAAAGTAATATATCAAATATATAATTATACATTAAATCATTAAATCAACATTTGATTCAATGATCCGGTCATGTCACACATAACCGACTAGAATCCAATGTATCGATTTATCGAATCAATAATTCGATAACTAGGTCATATCGAATACAACCAATCGAAACATTTAACGCGAGAATGAAATGCGGTATCACATACACGCATTATTCTCGGTCCTGCACATATCTCATATGCGCTCCTATTTCGTTTCGCTTGAACCAGAAAACCTCTGTGTAGGACTCTAAAGACTCGTTAATACTCCGGTAGCAGATGATGATCATATCAAGCACCCACAAGCCGCAAGCGGTCTGCTAAACGTAACGGCCACCCGGGTATTGAGCGATCAGAAGATCGACGAGCTAGCCCGCTCACACTCCTGTGAATCCAACCAGTAACACTTACCGTACAGTCCGGTCTGTTCGTCTGATACGTCGCATATCAAGTCTAGGGGTGGTAAACGTCAGACCCCAATACTCGATAAGTCGTGCCGATGTGAGGCTCATAACGGGTCGAGAAACTACTGGTAACACTTACCAGCAAATCTCTGATCAGCCCTGGCCAGGGACTTCCCTGCTACGGCCAATCGAGCACTGCGCAACATCAACCCCCAATACCGGGAGAGACGAAACCCCTCCTATCGCTCATTGCCTCCATGTGACTCGGGACTGTGCCCAAAGACCACCGTTTTGCACGCCCTCATGGACGTGGTAAGGTGGAGATCAAAGCACAGTGGGAATCACACAAGACTCTATGACGATCTCGGGTCTACAGACTAACCTGTACAAGTGTCACCTGAGAACTGCCATCTGACGTGAGGTATAATACCATCTGGGAGTTCTCGGCGAGTCCGTCCAGTGTACTCAGTCTCCACTGAGCACCCGTATACCATCTCTGATGTCAAACACCAATGGATATAGGATCATCCATCGCCCATCACATGGGTCGAGAAGCGTATACGCTAGTCTACACTGGTATATCGATGCCCCGTATCGATACACCCACGACTAGGGACCTTGAAGGATCTACTTATGGACTACCATGTCCCCACTAGTATGATCTGCATCATAGTCCAGGTAGTCAAGTACAAATCCTAAGGGCTTTACCAACATGTAACTATAAGACAGTATAAAGAGACTAGTGTACATGTTAAGATAAAGAGCAACCAGATAGCATACTCTCATGTCGAGCAAGAAATTCATCTCTATATATGTCCAAGCATCCAATATAATATACATCATCTGTACAATACTGGCCTCTAGGGCATACATACAACTAACAATCTCCCACTTGCACTAGGGCCAGCTGCTGTAGTATCGCATACCGAGCATCCCGAAGAGTCTCTCAAACTGTATCTGGGGAATGGCCTTCGTGAGTGGATCCGCAGTGTTGTCCTTCGTGTCAACCCTCCTGACCTCGATCTCCCGGCGATCAACTATCTCCCGTATCAGGTGATACCGCCTCAGAATATGCCTGGATCGCTGATGGGACCTGGGTTCCTTGGCCAAAGCCACTGCTCCATTGTTATCGCAATACAAAGGTATTGGATGCTCGATGGATGGAACCACACCAAGTTCAGTAATGAACTTCTTGATCCAGACAGCCTCTTTAGCAGCATCGTTGGCAGCGATGTATTCAGCCTCCATCGTCGAGTCTGCCACGGTTTCCTGCTTGGAACTCTTCCAGCTAACCGCCCCTCCGTAAAGGGTAAAGACAAAGCCCGACTGCGACTTAGAGTCGTCCTTATCACTCTGGAAGCTCGAATCGGTAAAGGACTCCACTTGGAGCTCTCCGTTACCATACACCAAGAACATATCTCTAGTCCTTCGCAAGTACTTGAGAATGCTCTTCACAGCTGTCAAGTGACTCTCTCCAGGATCAGCTTGATACCTGCTCACTACACTTAGTGGGTATGCTACATCGGGTCTGGTACATAGCATCGCATACATGATAGAGCCTACTGCCGAAGTATAGGGTATCCCTTGCATGCGAGCTCTCTCCAAATCAGTCTTGGGAGACATCTCTTTGGAGAGAGTGACTCCAGAGATCGTGGGCAAGTTCCCACGCTTGGATTCTTCCATACTAAACCTCTTTAGTATGGTGTCAATGTACCTGGATTGGGACAATCCCAAAATCCGTTTAGATCTATCTCTATAGATCCTAATTCCCAATATGCAGGAGGCATCACCAAGATCTTTCATTGAGAATCTTTGTGATAAGAAGAGCTTGACCGCTTGCAGCATAGGAATATCATTTCCTATCAAGAGTATGTCATCCACGTACAATACGAGGAAGACAACCTTACTCTCTGCCACCTTCTTGTAGATACAAGGTTCATCTGGATTTTTGACGAAATCAAACTCTTTGATAACGACATCAAAGCAGATGTTCCAACTCCGCGATGCTTGCTTTAATCCATAAATGGATTTAAGCAGCTTGCACACCTTCCCGCTGCTCCCACTGTCTACGAAGCCCTCTGGCTGAGTCATGTACACGCACTCTTCTAAATCACCATTTAGAAAGGCGGTCTTAACATCCATTTGCCAGATTTCGTAGTCATGAAAGGCAGCAATGGCAAGCATGATCCGGATGGATTTAAGCATAGCCACTGGAGAAAAGGTTTCGTCATAGTCCACACCTGGTCTTTGACGAAAACCTTTTGCTACAAGTCTAGCTTTGAAAGTCTCCACTTTCCCATCTACACCAAGTTTCTTCTTGAAGATCCACTTGCTCCCAATGGGTTTTACCCCTTCAGGAGCAACTTCCAAAGTCCATACTTTGTTGGTGTACATGGATTCCATCTCAGACCGCATAGCATCCAGCCATTTCACTGAGTCCCCACTCGTGATGGCCTGCTCGAAGCTAGTTGGGTCATTATCCTTTATGATGCAATCCTCGCTCCCACCGTCCATGAGAAAACCATAGTATCTCTCAGGTTGGCGAGGAACCCTACTAGATCGGCGGAGTGGCTGGGGTTCATCGGGAACTAAGGAATCCTCTGGTTCAACCAAATCTTCTGTTGTAGTCTGTGTCGCTGGAACCTCTTCCAGTTCTACCTCAATGCCACTTATCTGTTTCATAAGAAAACTTTTTTCTAAGAAAGTGGCATGTCGAGAAACAAACACCTTTTGTTCCTCGGGGTGGTAGAAGATATACCCTTGTGAATTTTTGGGATATCCTACAAACTTACATAAGACAAATCTTGCATCGAGTTTGTCCGGATTTTGTCTTTTGACATAGGCTGGACAACCCCATATCTTAATATAATTAAGATGTGGTCTCTTCCCTTTCCATATCTCATATGGAGTGGTAGGCACTGATTTGGTAGGAACTCTATTCAATAGGTCCATGGCTGTCTCAAGCGCATGTCCCCAGAAGGAAATAGGTAACTCAGCTGTACTCATCATTGAGCGCACCATATCTAATAGGGTGCGGTTCCTCTGTTCTGATATACCGTTGTGCTGTGGTGTATATGGAGGAGTCAGCTGAGAGAGAATCCCATTCTCTTTTAGGAAGTCCAGGAATACATTGCTCAAGTATTCCCCTCCTCGATCAGATCGAAGGATTTTAATACTTTTTCCGGTTTGGTTCTGAACTTCTTGTTTATATTCCCTAAATTTCTCAAAAGCTTCTGATTTGTGTTTCATCAGGAACACATACCCGAAAATAGAGAGATCGTCAGTGAATGTAATGAAGTATGAAGAACCATCCCTGGCATGTGTAGACATGGGACCGCATACATCACTATGTATAAGTCCTAAGAGTTCAGTAACTCTTTCTCCGTGTCCCGTAAACGGAGTTTTGGTCATCTTGCCTTTGAGACATGACTGGCAAGTGTCATAAGATGAAAATTCAAACGGATTTAAATATCCATCTTTATGCAACTTAGCTAGTCGTGTCGCATTGATGTGACCCAGTCTACAATGTCACAAGAAGGATTCGTTCAGTTCAGAACTCTTCCTCTTGTATGTTTTTGTTATGCTCAGAACTGTTGATTGGTTTAGAACATAAATGCCATTGCACAACGTGCCTGATCCAACCAACTTTTGGTTACGGAAAATGTTCATAACATTATCCTGTAATACAAAATTATATCCCTCTTTACTCAATAAAGAAACCGATATAATGTTGCATATCAGGTTCGGCATGTAATAGCATTCGTTCAGAACCAATGTATTACCAGTTGGTAATTCAAGGTGATATTCCCCGACAGTCTTAGCTGCAACAATTGCACCATTTCCAACTCTAATGTCTTTATCACCTTCTCTAAGTTCTCTACCTTTTCTAAGCCCATGTAACTGATTACATATATGGGATCCTAACCCGGTATCTAATACCCAGGACGTAGAGCAAATGGAGAAACAGTTCTCTGTAACGAACACACCCGAAGAAAATGCATCATCATATACTTTCTTCATTCGGGTGGCATGGGAATCCTGGTATTCCCCTATATCCTGTTCATTCTTATAACTCTTATAAGAAAGAATGGAACCAACGTTCCCCAGCACAGTATAACATGCGGGTTTGGTCAATACATCCATATTATTATCTTGATTAAGGCATGAAATGGTCGCTACCTGGAGAGAGAGAGAAGAAAACACTTTAGCGTAAGCTCGTGCAAGATCAGATTGGTTATTATCTTATCTAATCAGGATGGCTCCCACTGCTTTTTATCAAATCTTCCTCCAAACCCTAAAAGGAAAGATTAGCCGGGATTAATTACACACTACAAGTTCGCCAATCTTTCAGCCAGGCCAGTGTCGGTACTTTGAGGGAGGTCCCCCGTGCTTTCGCACGAACCTAATTACTGTAAACCTCGTTTTCCCAGAGGCGTAACCTCGTTAACACCTTTCTAGACACCTACTTGATCGGCTAATTGTAATGTGTAAAACTCTCCCAGGAGTAACTCTTACTCGCAGTGGGTATCGGGATCCAACTATCTCATAGAAGGTATGCAATCTCATTGCAAATTTCAACACTTGAAATTCCCGATAATCTTTTGCCCCTAGCGTGCTATGACCTTGACGCATGCCAAACAACCCATAGTCCGCTAGTCAAGTTCAACCCGTCATTTCCTGATTGAATTAAACCCACCCGCACGACCCTTGACGCATGCCAAACAACGCCGTGCGAATACCCTAATCCAATCTGCATCATATGCATATACAGATAAATACTAGTTAGCTACCGTACACTACGCCTTGACGCATGCCAAACAACCGCAGCACGAATACTAAATAGTACTTATCTGAAATGACGGAGGGCTACGACAGGTTTTTCTGAAAACCTATTGCGTAATGAACTTGATATCGTTGTAGAATCAAATGGAGTTTTGAAATGGAGTGATTTTGAGGCTTTTCTAGTTTTGCTAAAGGGGTCACTCCCGGTGAAGGGATCGTCGGCCCTTTTCTCGTCGAATGAGGTGCGGGATATATCATATATATCACTGTGCAAAGAAAAAACTCAAAAGCAATCAAGAGCAAACCGAGTGTGTAGCATCTGCCAGGTATTGCTAAAGGAGTCACTCCCGGTGAAGGGATCTCGGTCCTTTCCTCATCGAATAAGGTGCAGGGCATATCATATATACCGCTTTGCAAAGCAAAAACTGTAGCTACCTGTTTTATTTTAAAATTTGATTCTACAACATCTTAGGTTTCTTTTCTTTCATTAATCACATTAATGAAGTCCCATCATTTAAATACCTAAACATCACAGATAGATATGACGTACACTTATGCCATCCGCATTCGCCTCGATGTCCCCTCGTGCAGCGTTAGGTTAGGTAACTAACGACAGAGCAGGGCAGGGCAGGGCTAGCGCGGGTGTAAAACATAAGTAACGTCTATATAATATATGATATATACTATATACTATATCCATCACAGAGTCACAACACAGATATCGCAGCAGAATAAACATATGAAATATTGGATATACTAGGACGTCCGTGTTTTCAATATGAGCCAGTATAAAACACGGATTCCACGGTCGTGATGAATAGCCAATCCCACACCCCTAGACCCCTACGAGAGCGGCAAGCAACCCTGCCAATTCTAGGGTTAGGAGACCCGGACTCGACTCCTCGAGTTGGTCTCCCACTGGACCCCAGAACCCGGTTACTTGTGCTCCCCTCCTTGGGTCTATCCTAATGCAGAAAAGTAAATAATATACAAAAGGTGACAACTTCCGCTACCTGGAAGTGCCCCAAATAAAAGAATATTACATACAAGTTTTTACATGAATGAAAATGAAAAACACTCATCTCACATAAAAAACCCCGGCTATTCAAACACGACGATCCAATATAACATATCCAACAACACATAACATCACATGTCATCAACGTAAGTAAGTATGCATACCCCAATTGTCGTTGACGTATAGCAACGAAACCGGCGATATGAACATACTACACTTACGGTCACAGAAAAGAATGTGTAAAACTACAACAATTGGAATCCGCAACTACTTTAGACATCGCATGCCTAATCAAATGAAATACTTAGACATCACATGCCTAACAGATATAAATCCTGCATTTTAGTCTCATTATCGAAAACTCTTTTCAATATCATATGGGACTAAACTGCTAAATTTATAACATTCATTCAGTTATCTCATAACTGTTTGTGAATTCCAATTATTGTATCACATTCCAGATAAACAGAAAATGTTAAACTTTCCGATCGAACAGTCGAATACCCAAGTTTTCCCGATACAGTCCAACACATGAAATAAGTCTAGCAACATTCAGTTCGTGCCTCAGTACCAACGGTCCAGCCGTAGAAGGGTCAAGCCAACGCCTCACATGTGGCACGCCGTACTGCCCCAAACCCGAAGGTTCAAAGGGCAGTTCAAGACGGTCACATAATCGAGTTAAGGTTTGTTGTCTTCTAGAGGGTCCATCACATTACTTGCACTACTTAGAATGTCGTTAAACTATGGAAAAATCCAACACTTGGAAATTTCCCGACAGGGGAAAAATTGGGTATTTATATCCGGTTGAACTTTTTAACATATTCAAAAATTATCCGGAAATACACAAAGACGAAATTTGATACCCCGACCGAAACACCGAATCCCAAAAGCAACCCCAGAAAATTCAACTCTTGAATAATAATTAAAAATTCCCATAAAACTCAGCACCAGAAAAGAAGAATTACTGTGCAAACAGTATTGGGTAATGTGAACAGTTGGCGGCGAAACCGCGGCAGAAGCCATGCTTCTGCCGCGTTTTCGCGGCTGTTTGGAAGCTTCTTGAGCTCGTGTTTCACCATAAGTCTTAGATATTCCTGCTGAATTTTTTAGGCATTTTTAATCTTGAAAAATCCCAGATTTTAGAAAATGTACAGAGAGCATGTTAAGTTTAGGGTTTCGGGTTCGTTCGGGCTTCAAATCGCGTCTAGACTTCGCCTAAGGCTCTAGCTAGGCTCTGATACCAGTGAAAGGTTCCTAGACACTCTAGTGAGGTCTCACAAGGCATCGAACATGCCAATTTAAAAAAATGGTGCCGAGAAACCCTAGACTACGGATCTTAGACTAGATGTTTAGGCGAAAAGATAATCTAGTTAACTACTTAACTAAAAGTTAGATTCTACAACCTTTGTAGATCCGGATATCCACTTCCTTAGCTCCACGTAGAGCTCCTCTCGCTGTCCTTTTCCAATCTTAGACTCGTTCATCGGTTTCATCGGGAAAGCGAGCGGAATAGGTCGTCGGCTTCGTGTCAAAGACGATCTACGTCGAGGCATCACAAGTTCAAGCTCCGACTTCACAAAGTTGTGAAACTTGTGAAGAGAACACCTAAAACAACTTGGCAAGAGGTAGAGGGTGAAGAAATAGGAGGTGGGTTCACTTTAGAATTGGATTTATCTCACTTTTTCTCATGTTGCCATTGATGGCAACTAGTTTTCTCTCTTGAAGAAGAAGGAGAAGAAGAAGAAAGAATATGATAAGTGTTGAGATAAAATAAAATTAAATCAATACTTATCATAAAGAGAACCATAGTTAAGTGTAGAGAGTTAACTAAGGTTAGAAGAATGGTTAGGGTTTAATGTGAAGACAAAATGGTCACAAAGTCAAAGCTTCATGAAGCTTCAACAATGTTCAAGAATGAAAGCAACCATTTTGTATTCTTATCCAATCCTTTTTCCAAAAATGAATAAATAAAAGAATGGATAAATAAAAACCCTAATCACTTTCTTAACCCAAGTTTAATTCTATACACTTAACCAAATGAGCATGCATCATCAAACATGATACAAATATGTGCACAAAAATATATCACATATACAATTTGCACATCAAGTGAGAATATCCATTTAAAGTGAACCAATACTAGTTAATGCAAAGTAATATATCAAATATATAATACACATTAAATCATTAAATCAACATTTGATTCAATGATCCGGTCATGTCGCACATAACCGACTAGAATCCAATGTATCGATTTATCGAATCAATGATTCGATAACTAGGTCATATCGAATACAACCAATCGAAACATTTAACGCGAGAATGAAATGCGGTATCACATACACGCATTATTCTCGGTCCTGCACATATCTCATATGCGCTCCTATTTCGTTTCGCTTGAACCAGGAAACCTCTGTGTAGGACTCTAAAGACTCGTCAATACTCCGGTAGCAGATGATGATCTTATCAAGCACCCACAAGCCGCAAGCGGTCTGCTAAACGTAACGGCCATCCGGGTATTGAGCGATCAGAAGATCGACGAGCTAGCCCGCTCACACTCCTGTGAATCCAACCAGTAACACTTACCGTACAGTCCGGTCTGTTCGTCTGATACGTCGCATATCTAGTCTAGGGGTGGTAAACGTCAGACCCCAATACTCGATAAGTCATGCCGATGTGAGGCTCATAACGGGTCGAGAAACTACTGGTAACACTTACCAGCAAATCTCTGATCAGCCCTGGCCAGGGACTTCCCTGCTACGGCCAATCGAGCACTGCGCAACATCAACCCCCAATACCGGGAGAGACGAAACCCCTCCTATCGCTCATTGCCTCCATGTGACTCGGGACTGTGCCCAAAGACCACCGTTTTGCATGCCCTCATGGACGTGGTAAGGTGGAGATCAAAGTACAGTGGGAATCACATAAGACTCTATGACGATCTCGGGTCTACAGACTAACCTGTACAAGTGTCACCTGAGAACTGCCATCTGACGTGAGGTATAATACCATCTGGGAGTTCTCGGCGAGTCCGTCCAGTGTACTCAGTCTCCACTGAGCACCCGTATCCATCTCTGATGTCAAACACCAATGGATATGGGATCATCCATCGCCCATCACATGGGTCGAGAAGCGTATACGCTAGTCTACACTGGTATATCGATGCCCCGTATCGATACACCCACGACTGGGGACCTTGAAGGATGTACTTATGGACTACCATGTCCCCACTAGTATGATCTGCATCATAGTCCAGGTAGTCAAGTACAAATCCTAAGGGCTTTACCAACATGTAACTATAAGACAGTATAAAGAGACTAGTGTACATGTTAAGATAAAGAGCAACCAGATAGCATACTATCATGTCGAGCAAGAAAGTCATCTCTATATATTTCCAAGCATCCAATATAATATACATCATCTGTACAATACTGGCCTCTAGGGCATACATACAACTTAGATGAAGTATTCCAAAGATGGCTTGGAATACACCGTTACAGGTGAACTAAACCCGTTCTCAGTAAACGAAGTTCGGAAATATGAAGACGCAAAGTACTTCCTACCAAACTTCGAAGATACGGAAATGTGTCATAAGCCGGAGGATAAATAGAAATCCGTTGCCACCATCCCGATCTTTGGGAGCGATACCGAGGAAGATAAAGAAATAGTCTACTCGGGACAACCCCAAGACAACAGGCCCGGACCATCTACTCCTATTTTGTTCATCGGTAGTGACTCTGAGGACGAGGCCAACACAGTGTTCTCCGTCCATCCGTCAGCGCTAACATTTGCCGAAGACGATCAAAGTTTACAAATCACAATGGCTCCGCCTCAGCATTACAAGGAACTTGATGCGCTCGATACATACAGTGTGCATGAACTACAGACTTTCTACGTGCCTCCCAGGCGAAGAGGTGAAAAGGCGATCCTCTTCTACCAATCTACGAAGACCAGAGTAAAGAAAGAAGTCTGGCATGGTGCCGATTTTGCACTAGATAGGCTTCAACCAATCCATCTGCCAAGATATTACACAGAGTGATTGAAAAGGCTATTAAAATGCAAAGGTTTACCCCTTGAACAAACTGTTCGGCAAGCCCACTTCTACAAAAAGATTTGGGATATCTCTAGAACCCAGCGAAAGATGCCTAACGAGAAGATGGAGACAACCGGGCTCCGATATGTTCGGTCTAAGAAATGGGAGCGATTTCCCAACTGCCATGTCATAAACAGCTCCGGTAAAGAAGAGAACGCTCTTCCAAATAGCTATGGCATTGAAACAGAGCAAAATCCCTCTCTAAGAACGTTAAGTCCGTCATTTGAAGAACAAGTTGACCATCTAATAAAAGAAGCCTGACAAAAGAGTTGGGATAACCACATTCACGAAATAGCTATTTATGAAAAAGCCAGGACGCAATGTCTCAATCAGCAATCTGCGGAGAAAGAAGACTACAATGCCCTTCGTCCCCAGCCAGTTGTACGTCCGCGCCACGATGGAAAATCCCGAAATAGAAGGAAAAACAAGGCAAAGGACGCAAACAGCGCGCGAAAACAGCATAATGAATTCAAGAAGTTGTACATTCGAGAAGAAATCGGCTGAAACCCATCTTTTATGAAAAAAATAGGTCGGGAGTACTCTTTCCCTCAAGACAAGACAAAGAAAATACTCAACCTTGTCATGAAACACTAGATGATAATGTTTCCGGAGTCTCGGCGCCCCAAAAAAATAAACAAGGTCCATCACCCGGATGATTGCTCCTATCACCGAACAATAGAACATTCCCTTGAAGACAGCTTCACCTTCAAAGACTGGGTGGAAGATCAGTATCAACAAGGCAGGTTCGCTCTATCCGGCAGTTGGAAGGTAACCCCACCGCAAAAGCATGAGCCAAAGAGGACTTATACCACGAGGATAGGACCAGCTTAACGTAAAGACTTGAAGCGAACTCGTACCTGCCATATGATGACACTCTCAAAAGAGGAAGGGTACGGGACTATGGATGCCCTGTACAGGTGCTTCGCAAATGAAGACGAGGAAGAGGTGATCTCAGAATTTCCACCAGCACCAAAAGAGCTGGAAAATGGGATACACACTATGATAGACAACCTAAGGAAAATCGACTTGGGGGCGGAAGGCGATTCGAGGGCAATGTTCGTCAGTGAGCTACTATCTGAAAAACAGGTAGCCACGTTAAAAGACGTGCTCATGAGTATAAAGACTGCTTAGCATGGAATTATTCCGAAATGCCAGGTCTAGATCCAAAAGTAGCGGTACATGAGCTAGCTATATCGCTGGACATAAAACCAGTCAAATAGGCGCCAAGAATGCGGCTCGAACTCGAGATGAGTATAAACGCTGAAGTCAAGAAACTAATCGACTCTGGCTTCATCCAAGGGGTTCAATATCCCGACTGGATCGCTAACATCGTTCCAATGATGAAGAAAAATAGGACGGTGCGTATCTGCGTAGACTTTCAGGACCTCAACAAAGCTTGCCTGAAGGATGACTTTCCAGTACTTGTTACCGAACTAATGATAGATAACACGTCTACCCATGAGGTATTCTCTTTCATGGATGGATCTTTAGGATATAATCAAATAAAAATGCATCCTGAAGACCAGAAGCATACTTCCTTCCGGACTCCGTTGGGTATATTTTTCTACAAGGTGATGCCTTTCGGTCTGAAGAACGCTGGTGCTACCTATCAGAGGGCCATGACGAAGATCTTCGACGACCTCATCCATGAGATTATCGAATGCTACATTTACAACCTTATTGTGAAGAGCAGATCTCACGAGGAGAATTAGGAGCATCTAAAAATAGTGTTCCAACGTCTTCGGAAGTACAATCTGAAAATGTATCCTTTAAAATGCGCGTTTGGAGTCTCCTGAGGCAAATTCTTAGGATTCATCATACGACACCGGGGTATCGAAATTGATCTCTCAAAGATCAAGGAGATTACGGAAATTCCCACGCCAAGAACCTTCAGACAGTTGCGATCCCTTCAAGGAAAGCTCGTGTATATCCGGCGGTTCATAGCCAACCTTTCAAGAAAATTCCGTCCCTATAGTCATTTAATGAAGAAGGGAACCCCGTTCGTCTGGAATCAAAAGTGCCAAAATGCATTAAACGAAATCAAGCAATACCTGCAAAATCCGCCGTATTAACCGCTCCGGCTAAAGGAAAACCCCTCATCCTGTATACGACAGCCCTCGAGGGTTCTTTAGGCGTGCTATGGGCATAAGAGTGTAAGCCCGCGGGGGCGCCCCGGCCGTCGATCCGACGCCGGAAACGCGGAAAACAAAAACTTTGAGAACTTTGCAAAACGGCACCACCGCGGACTTTTTACCCGGATCGGGCCATTAACCTAACAAGCTAGCAAAAAGAAAAGAGTAGAGATGCTATACCAAGCGATCCGTGTCCTTCGGTCTTCGTCTCCGCTCCGATCTCTTGCGGAATCTCCGTCACCTCCTCGCTCGTCGGAAAGGGGCACCACGTAGCCGGAATCTTTTACGGGCTCCCGCCTCTTGACCGAGGTAACTCGGGCGCGAAGTTGGCTAGCCGACGCGTCCAAGACTTGCTATAGAATAGTGTAGTAGCCATGTCTCTTGGGGTTTATGAGGTTGCCATGATATGGTGGAGGTAAAGAAAGCAACTCAAAAATGTGCTTATGAACTTGGTAGCATGAAAAAGGATATGAAACATTTTTCTCACTCAAAAAGAAATGATCCTCTCTTCTCTCCCCTCTAGTGGCCGGCCCAACATCTCAAGAATGAGATTGGAGAGAGAAAAAGAATGGCACCACAATATGTATATCATAATAGAATGGAAAAAAAAAAGATCTTAAAGAAAATGGTCACAACCATTTCCTTTCACAAACCATCAAATGAAAAGCCAAGAAGAGACCAATATGGAATCTCATGATGAAGCAAGTCTCATCATAATCCACAAGTGCAAGAAAACCCCTCCACTAAGTGTTAATTGCAAACTTGCAATTAACACCCTCCATCAAGAAAGTCCGACCGAGAAGGAATGAAGGAAAACCGGTCGGAACGGAATGCAAACTGGCAACTCCAGAAAACCGATCCCGTAATAAATTACAGGAAAACCCCACTACTGCAAATACATGCCCGCATTTGTATTCCCGCTGAACACAAATGCAAAGAGACAAAACTACACTATCTAAAACTAGAATCCGGCTTAAGCCAAAGCCGGCTCGTAAAATCCGTCCGATCACGATCCGTGCAATACCGCACGTATCTGATCGAACCCTGCCATATCTCCATACGGCCTCTACAGCGTTTCGCCCGAAACTTGAGTAACTGTCTGTGTGGTGGACTCTAAAGACTCGTCAATACTATGGCTGTGGATTTAACCACTAGCACGTCAGAGGTATTAGCCATACGTGACGGGCCACCAGCTATTGACCAAAAGGGACGTCGATGAGCGAACTCATCCTGACACCCTACTGAGCCTGTCAGTGACAATATCCGTACAGTCCGGTCCGTTCGTCTATGAGCATCGCATGGCGGGCCTAGGGGGTTGGTAAAAGTCAGACCCCCAAAAGCGGTACAAGTCGTATCGGAGTGTAGCCCAGAACACCCTGAGATACTACTGGAATACCTACCAGCAAATCTCCTGCCTTGGCCAAGGACTTTTCATGTTCTGGCTCTCCTAGACACAGCACGACCTCACCCCCAATACCGGGAGAGACGAACACCTGCAGATCCGCTCACTGCCTCCATGTGGCTCGGGACTGTACCCAACTAAAACCTGTTTGCACGACTCCTTTGAGCCGTGGTAGGGTAGTAATCAAAGTACAGTGGGAACTCACACGAGACAAATGACGATCCCAGGTCGATGAACTAACCTGTACACATGTCACCTGGGAACTGCTATCTGACGTCTGGTATATGCCCAACTAGCAGGTTCCCGGCGAGTCCTGTTCGGTGTACTCATAACCCAATGAGCACCTGTATACATCTTAGGTGAACCAACTGACACCAGTGGCTTGTGAGACCGGCCACCGCCCCTCGTCGGGGTCTCGACTGTATACACTAGTCTACTCTGGAGAAACGATGCCCTGTCTCGAATCTCCCACGACTAGGGACCTTTTAAGGATGTGCTTGTAGACCCCCAGCTCCCACTTATATGATCGCCCTCATACTGCTGGTGGTCAAGCAAGAATCCAAGGGGCTTTATCAACGTGTAATAGCGACTCGAAAGGTCACCTAAAGCAGTACATGATGATAAAGATAAACCAGATAGCATACTATCATCTCGAGTAAGACTGTCCTACTGGGACAGGTCCTCCCCTCAATCATTGCAATCACGTGCCTGTGATCCAATAATTGACTCTGAGGGCACTATCTCCAACAATCTCCCACTTGCACTCGAGGCTAATTATTACGATGTCGCATACTCACAGCCCGTGTGATACCGAACACCCAACTCCTCTACTAGTCAGTCTCACAAAGCTCGTTTGCGAAACTATTGCGTTCGAGGAATAGCCTCAGTGAGTGGATCCGCTTTGATGTTTCTTTCTATGTCTCTCTATATCTCATGTTCGCAGAGAAAACTATCTCCCGAAATGAGCAATACCTGTCCTAGGATGTCTGGATGTCTGATGGGACCTAGCTCATAAGTGAACTCCAAATCCAAACTTCTTAGACTGTATCGACAACTGAACTTAATCAGTGTCCTGCGCCATGCCTTCCCTCAGTATCCACCTGGACCAACTGTCCAAAATACTGCCCCTCGTCAGAGGGAAAACTATAACTCTGACAGCCACTCTGCCATGCAGGTCACCTTGGAAGCCTGGAATGATAACCGTCTCCTAAAGGAGGCTGCCGTTATCAATTCCTTAGAACATCAACTTATGTTCTAAAACTGCTTCCGACTGTTTCTCCAAGATTGGATTAATATCAACTTATTGCACCTACTGCAAGAACAATATCTGGTGTGGTACTTGACATCTCATGATTGACTCAGTTGCCTAAGCAAGTGATCTGTCAATCATGCGTGTCCCTCTCCCCTTTAGTCTGTAAGACACCTTTAGAGAGGGTGACTCCATTACCTGCAGGTACACTACCGTGCCAGGAGTCGTCCATTCTAAATACTCATAGAATGCGGTCAAAGTACCCAGATTGGGAAACCACCCAAATCTAGATCTAAAACCATAAATCTAGTAACCAGAATGTCTGATATAATATCCAAGTCCTATGTGGAGAAACCACCGTGTGACGACCAAAGTATAACCGATCGTAGTATAGGAATATCACTTCCTACTCTGTGTATGTCATCAAACACCAGGACATCACACCCTACTACCTTCTTAACAGATCCATCCCTTATTCTGATGAAGTCAAACGTCTGACTGTCACATCAGAAATAGATGATCTATCTCCGCTATATCTGCTTAAGTCTATAAATAGACATAAGCCTGATATCCACCAATGTTTCCGCTGCACCCACTGACTACGACAACCCTCTGGCAGAGTCATATATACGTACGCTTCTAAAGCAAGTTTAGAACGACGCTATACTCATCCTTCCGCCGGGTCTCGCAGCCTGGACCAATAGCAATGGCAAGTGTGGGTAAACAAGAACCTCCTTGCCACCGTCCTTGAGCATACCGAAGTACCTCTCGGGTGCCTGAGGTTACCCACCATATCTGCGGAGTGGCCAATGGAATGTCAAACCAGATTGAATCTTTAGGATCTTATGAAATCTTCAGTAATCGTTTGTGGTTCTGGAATCACTTCCAGTTCTACCATACTCCCACTCCTGTTTTTCTGAAAAAATCCATTTTTGATAAAACTGTGGCGAGTCAAGAACAATATCACTATTGATCTTCCAGATGGTAGAAAGTCAACCCTCGTCATAGCCCGGGTCAACCCACAAACAGCCACTACTGAAACGTGCCTTGAGTTGTCCAGAGTCTGGTTTTAAGCATAAGCCGGACAACTCCCCGTATCTTAACAATGTCAAGATATGAACTGTTCTATATCCAAGAACCAGAGGCACTGATTTAATTGAACCAGATTCAAATCATGCAGCTGTCTCGAGTGCATGTCAACTAAATGGAAGAGAGGCCGATCAGCGTTACTCAACTTAAGAGCACTTCCAATTATGAGTAACCTGAAAGAGAAGTTAGTTCTCTTAATCATTACTATCAACTGAATACCATTCACAAGTATCTACATCTTCGATCACTTTGAAGAATCCCGATACTTGCAATACCTGGTTCTCTACTGTATTCTTATACCTATAACTTCTCAAAACTCAGACCCTGTGTTTCTACGAAACACATGTCTAAGAACTAGAGAAGTTAAAAGTAAACAGAATATAGTACGAGGACCAACCCCTCTGTCCTAATGGACACTGGACAATATACAATACTCTGTATAAGTCCCCTGAGTCTGGTGACTCATTCACTGTGTGTCGTAGGTTGAAAACTGTACTTTTGGTTAAGAAGAATTACACTGTTGTTCAATGCTCCTTACCTAACCATCCACTGGTATAGGTAAATGTCATAGACATAATTTCAAAAAGATATGTCTCACTCTATAAAAATAGACGTACAGATATATCAATTTGAAATTGGTGCACAACAACGGATATTCAAAACCAAATATTTGCCGACCGGCAAACAACCCAGGTGACTTCCTCAAATATCACCGATTACAACGAATCCCGATATAATGAGGATGGTCACCTAATTCCCAATAACTTACTCCCACTCATCATCTGTAAAACCATACAGATGTGAGAATCCAACCTGGTAAATACATACCCTGGAGTAAGTGTCTAATCGGGAAATCAGTTTTCTTTTAACAGTACACAGTGGAACTGAAACATTGAAATGTTTCGATGGGGTATCCTGGTATTCTTAGTAATGCCTCCTCCATTATCCAGATTCACAACTATAACCATATAATTCTTTGCCATCTTTCTAAATCCCTTTACATATCTTTAGTCATTACCTTCTGTACACCCCTTTAGGCCAAATGGTTTTCTTCCTTCCCTACCGTTCGGCACCAGCCTATGGTTTGGAAGAAGACTATCCAAAAAGCATAATGGGTGTACTGTCCTAATCCGAGGAGCACTCGCAATGCGAGAGAAGGTGAGGATAAAAGACAACCGAATGTACTTAATTCTTAGGTGATTTAGGATTGACAAAGAAGTACATGGTTTGGTCGTGAATAGCAGTCGCAATTTACTTTGCCCTCTTACTAATCCCTTGCTTTGTCTGAACTTAATACCTTCTATACACCGTTTAGGCTAATCGGCTTTCTTCATTCCCTACCGTTCGGCACCAGCCTAAGGTTTGGAAGAAGACTATCCAATTTGCGTAATAGGTGTACTACTCTTAAACCAAGGAGTACTCGCAACCTGAGAGAAGGTGAAAAGAAGAGACAACTGAATGTACTTTATTCCTTTTTCTCCAGAACCAGAAACCATCCTCGAAGTCCTTCGAGTTCGTATATAACCATACGATGGTTTTGTCCAATGGAAGTGGACGTTCGTAGTAATACGGGGTGTCCCGGAGAAAAGAGTAAAAGTAGGAGTGGCAAAGAGGTCTGCAACTCTGACAATCCAAAAGCCAGTGTTAAGAAGGTTCGGTCAACTTGGTCACTGAGTCATAGTCTAGGGTCGGGTCAATGGTCGCTGCCAGAGAGAGAGAAAAGAAACACTCAGCGTGCACTCTAACCTAGATCAGAATGGTTACCAATTTATCTAATCTGGAAACCTCCCACTGTAACGTCAAATTCTTCTCCAAACCTGAAAGAAGAATTAGCCGGGATCACCCGAGGAGTAAACCAACTCATCAGTGGGAATCGGGATCCAACTCTCATCGCATGATAACGTGACGGAATCCACTCACGTCACCACACTCCAGAAGGTATGCGCATGCCTGGCAAGTTTCAGTTCTTTTGAAACTCCCGATGTGTGTTTTACCCCTAGGACTCAAGTGACCTTGACACAGTCAACAAATCAAAGAGTCCTAGTCAAGTTCAACCCGTCATTATCCTGGATTGCATTAAACCCACCCGTACGAGCCCTTGACACAGTCAACAAGGCCGCACGACTGTCCTAACCAATCCCATTAATATGCTGCAAACAAACACTACTTAGCTACCGCACACTACGCCTTGACACAGTCAACAAACGCAGCACGAATACTAAGTAATACTTGTAAGAAATGACGGAGGGCTACGTCTAGTTTTTGGCGAAAAACTTTTAACGTAATGAACTTGATATCGTTGAAGGAACTGCATAGCCTTTTATAAAAATATAGTGACGAAAACCTTTGCTAAAGAGGTCACTCCCGGTGAAGGGATCTCGGCTCTTTTCCCGTAAAATGAGGTGCAGGATATTCCAGCTGAATACCACGGTGCAAAGCAAAAGTAATCGGCTATAGTGAAGTTAATGCCCTGACGCAAACTTCTGTCCAAGGGGTCACTCCCGGTGAAGGGATCTCGGCCCTTGCCTCGTCGACTGAGGAGCAGGATATTCCAAATGAATACCACGATGCAAAACAAAAAGTGAACGTCCTTGCAATAACAGCTTTTTGAAAAAGTGTTCCAACAACATCAGAATAGGTTTGTTTAACTTGCATTGATCCGAATCAATGCAGTCCCATCATATGATCACACCATAAAGAACGAAAATATACTGACGTACGTATATGCCATCCGCATTCGCCACTGGGTCCCGTCATCACCCGTTAGGTTAGCTAACTAACGACAGAGCGGGGACTGGACTAGCGCGGATGAAAAACATATACAACATCTACTAATATATATACCAATATATAGTATTCGCTCAAGGCGTGATAAAAGCAACACAGAAATGTATAGCAACACAGATCAATACAGATATCTGGGATCCCCGGGTTTCACAGAGCCGCTGCTGAAACCCGACGTTCCCCTGGTCGTGTGGATAGCCTGTGCAATGAAAACCTAGACCCCTACGGGTGCGGCAAGTCACCCGCCAAAACCTGAAGCGAGGCAGCCCCCTTCAGCAACGTGAATGGACCACCCAGCACTTCACGGAATCCGGTAACTTGGGCACCCCTCCTGGGTCAACCCTATACCCCCTACGAGTGCGGCGAATAGCCCACCAATTCTAGAGTGAAGCCCCCTCCGTCTCAATGCCATGAGATGCGGGCTTGTTGCCCACTAGAACCCGGCTACCCGTGCACCCCTCCGCGGGGTAATCCTAGTACAGAAAGTAAAATATACATACAACGGGTACATCGACCGCAACCAGGTCGTGCCCCAAAATAATAATACAAATAGGCAGTGACGGCAGTCCACATGTCGGACGCTCGCCCCGCAATATCAAATGTACATATAAAACAGAACTGTACTACCACTGCAACCAGGCTATCCCCACGACCGATCCGCAACAACACAGTACAATCACAGAACATCAACGTGAAAATCACGTTCGCAAATCCGTCTAACCGGGCTATAGCAGTTAGACGGGATTTACCGATCGAATGACATTCACGGTCGCAGATATAATGTAAAAACTGTGAACTAGCATGTTTAAAATATCCGATCGAACAAATTTATCAAAGTGGGCCCCACACACTACTGTAGCACTTACAGAAAATCTGGGCCCAAAGAAAATATCCCAAATACCCTATTTTCAACACATAAGCTTACTGGGAAAATATGGTGCCACGATTCCTCTTTTCCGCCGCGCAAGCGCGGCTAAACCAGGGGTTTGGCCGCGCTTCCGCGGTCGAAGTAAGGAATCAGTGGATCGTATTTTCCCAGAATTCTTATAATTTGTTGTACATGTCTCTGAAATCACCAGAAAAATTTTAGGAGCTCAAAAAATTTTAACAGAGAACACATGTGCACAAAAAATACGGTTTTTGGGGATTTTGTTCGATCGGGTTCTAAACGCGCTAGAGCAAGCTAGGCAAGGTTAATGGCGTGGCTCTGATACCATTGTAAGCCCGCGGGGGCGCCCCGGCCGTCGATCCGACGCCGGAAACGCGGAAAACAAAAACTTTGCGAACTTTGCAAAACGGCACCACCGCGGACTTTTTACCCGGATCGGGCCATTAACCTAACAAGCTAGCAAAAAGAAAAGAGTAGAGATGCTATACCAAGCGATCCGTGTCCTTCGGTCTTCGTCTCCGCTCCGATCTCTTGCGGAATCTCCGTCACCTCCTCGCTCGTCGGAAAGGGGCACCACGTAGCCGGAATCTTTTACGGGCTCCCGCCTCTTGACCGAGGCAACTCGGGCGCGAAGTTGGCTAGCCGACGCGTCCAAGACTTGCTATAGAATAGTGTAGTAGCCATGTCTCTTGGGGTTTATGAGGTTGCCATGATATGGTGGAGGTAAAGAAAGCAACTCAAAAATGTGCTTATGAACTTGGTAGCATGAAAAAGGATATGAAACATTTTTCTCACTCAAAAAGAAATGATCCTCTCTTCTCTCCTCTCTAGTGGCCGGCCCAACATCTCAAGAATGAGATTGGAGAGAGAAAAAGAATGGCACCACAATATGTATATCATAATAGAATGGAAAAAAAAGATCTTAAAGAAAATGGTCACAACCATTTCCTTTCACAAACCATCAAATGAAAAGCCAAGAAGAGACCAATATGGAATCTCATGATGAAGCAAGTCTCATCATAATCCACAAGTGCAAGAAAACCCCTCCACTAAGTGTTAATTGCAAACTTGCAATTAACACCCTCCATCAAGAAAGTCCGACCGAGAAGGAATGAAGGAAAACCGGTCGGAACGGAATGCAAACTGGCAACTCCAGAAAACCGATCCCGTAATAAATTACAGGAAAACCCCACTACTGCAAATACATGCCCGCATTTGTATTCCCGCTGAACACAAATGCAAAGAGACAAAACTATACTATCTAAAACTAGAATCCGGCTTAAGCCAAAGCCGGCTCGTAAAATCCGTCCGATCACGATCCGTGCAATACCGCACGTATCTGATCGAACCCTGCCATATCTCCATACTGCCTCTACAGCGTTTCGCCCGAAACTTGAGTAACTGTCTGTGTGGTGGACTCTAAAGACTCGTCAATACTATGGCTGTGGATTTAACCACTAGCACGTCAGAGGTATTAGCCATACGTGACGGGCCACCAGCTATTGACCAAAAGGGACGTCGATGAGCGAACTCATCCTGACACCCTACTGAGCCTGTCAGTGACAATATCCGTACAGTCCGGTCCGTTCGTCTATGAGCATCGCATGGCGGGCCTAGGGGGTTGGTAAAAGTCAGACCCCCAAAAGCGGTACAAGTCGTGTCGGAGTGTAGCCCAGAACACCCTGAGATACTACTGGAATACCTACCAGCAAATCTCCTGCCTTGGCCAAGGACTTTTCATGTTCTGGCTCTCCTAGACACAGCACGACCTCACCCCCAATACCGGGAGAGACGAACCCCTGCAGATCCGCTCACTGCCTCCATGTGGCTCGGGACTGTACCCAACTAAAACCTGTTTGCACGACTCCTTTGAGCCGTGGTAGGATAGTAATCAAAGTACAGTGGGAACTCACACGAGACAAATGACGATCCCAGGTCGATGAACTAACCTGTACACATGTCACCTGGGAACTGCTATCTGACGTCTGGTATATGCCCAACTAGCAGGTTCCCGGCGAGTCCTGTCCGGTGTACTCATAACCCAATGAGCACCTGTATACATCTTAGGTGAACCAACTGACACCAGTGGCTTGTGAGACCGGCCACCGCCCCTCGTCGGGGTCTCGACTGTATACACTAGTCTACTCTGGAGAAACGATGCCCTGTCTCGAATCTCCCACGACTAGGGACCTTTTAAGGATGTGCTTGTGGACCCCCAGCTCCCACTTATATGATCGCCCTCATACTGCTGGTGGTCAAGCAAGAATCCAAGGGGCTTTATCAACGTGTAATAGCGACTCGAAAGGTCACCTAAAGCAGTACACGATGATAAAGATAAACCAGATAGCATACTATCATCTCGAGTAAGACTGTCCTACTGGGACAGGTCCTCCCCTCAATCATTGCAATCACGTGCCTGTGATCCAATAATTGACTCTGAGGGCACTATCTCCAACAAAGAGAACGACCAGGGAAAGGAGAGAGCCTTGTACTATTTGAGTCGAGTTCTCCTGGGAATAGAAAAGAACTACTCCCCCATCAAAAAGCATTTCCTGGCACTGATCTTCGCGATAACGAAGTTCAGGCATTACGCCTTGGCACATGAGGTTCATATCATATCAAAAGTGTATGCTCTCAAATATTTGATGTCAAGGGCCAAATTAACAGGAAGGTTAGCCAAATGGGCCCTCCTCCTGATGGAGTTCTCGATAATGTATCGACCTCTCAATGCAATGAAAGGCCAGGCCATCGCCGATTTTCTCACCGAGCATCCGATACCAGCCGACTCTCCCTTAAATTGCGAGTTGCCGGATGAGCATGAGTTCGACACAATCGAAAAAGGGAACAAAGAAAATGATTATCGATGGGAACTCTACTTCGATGGATAATCTTCCATGAAGAGGCGAAAGCAAAACACCCCCATAATAAAAGCCGGGGTGGGCCGTATCTTCGTGACTCCGCAAGGAGGGATATTACATTACGCCCTCTCCTTGATGGAGCCAAGGACTAATAACGAAGCTGAATATGAAGCCTTGATAGAAGGTCTCGAGATCGCTGTCGATATGGGAATCCAAGACCTCTTTATATATGGAGACTCCCAGCTGATCGTTAGCCAAGTAAATGGCGACTATCAGACATGCAAGCCGGAGCTGATAAAGTATAGCGAAAGAGTGCAACAACTACTCACACAAATCCCCTCTTATATTCTGGAGAGTATACCGCGCGCAAAAAACATTAAAGCGGATGTGTTGGCCAAATTAGCTAAGGAATTAGCTGACGAAGACCTCGATGACGTAAAGATCATCTTGCAAAGTCGTAGGATTCTCGCACCAACATATATATCCTTGGAAGACTTAACAGAGCTATCCGAAGGAAGAAAAAACACCGAACAAGTAGCCCTTCAAATAAAGGACGAAGAAAAGGTCATCGACTAGAGAGAAGTCTTCATAGACTACTTCAAATCTCGACGAACGTCCGAAAATGCGTCGTCTCGACATCAGCTCATGAAACGAGCTATGTCCTTTGCTTTCGTCAATGATACTCTATATAAGAGATCGTTCGAACATTTGTGGCTAAGATGCCTTGGGCCAGAAGAAGCGAAGAGAGTCGTTCAAGAAATCACGACGGACTCTGTAGTTCTCACCAAGCTGGGCCAAAAATGAAGTTGAAGATCAAAAGAATGGGTTATTATTGACCCACAATGATTCAGGACTGTCTCGAATATGCAAAGCAGTGTCACTCGTGCCAAATTCATGGGGACTTCATCCACTAGCATCCAAACCCGCTATACCAAACGGTAGCTAGCTGGTCGTTCGAAATGTGGGGAACCGATATAATCGGTCCCGTTGAACCAACATCATCCAAAGGACATTGGTTCATACTGGCAATGACCGATTACTTTTCTAAGTGGGCAGAAGTAGTACCACTAAGAGAGGTGAATACGAAGAATATCCTCCATTTCTTTAGAACCTATGTCATCTATTGGTTCGGCACTCCGTGATGAATTATCTCGAATAATGGGCCGGCCTACAGGAGCCATAAAATCAGTCGCTTCGCATAACAGCATAAAATAGATTGGAGATACTCTTCATTCTATAATCCTTGTGCCAATGGTCTAGCTGAAGCTTTCAACAAGACATTGACGAAGATTATAAAGAAAACGGTGTCCAGAAACAAAAATACTGGCATGAAAGGCCGCATGAAGATCTTTGGGCATACCGCATAACGTTCAAAACAGCTATGAATACAACACCATACATGTTGGTATTCGGCACGGAAGCAGTGCTTCTCCTTGAAATAGAACTCCCTTCTCTACGAGTAGCAGTTCGATATGAGCTGGTAGATGAAGAAAATGCTCATTTTGGCTCGAGGAGCTTGACGCCCTCGACGAAACTCGCCTTATAGCACAGCAAAACCTGGAAGCTTATAAGACAAGAATGACACGGTCATATGAAAGACTGACCAGGCCGAGAACATTCCGCCAAGGCGAACTCGTGCTAGTCGTCAAAAGACCGATGATCCCCAATCACGCAAAACGGCAAAAATTCGAGCCGAACTATGAAGGCTCGTACATCACAGACAAAGTTTACCAAGGTGGAGCCTACCTGCTCATGGATATGCATGGTGAAAGACCCTTCCGGCCAATAAACGGTCGGTTCCTCAAAAAATACTACGCTTGACGAGTCACTACTTAGGTCAATGATAGATGACGACGCTTGTGTCCACTCTCTATCTTCCTGAGTCAAAAACTATGAGAATAGTATGCGAAGAAACCCCGTCGCCTCAAACATGGCGATCGTGCACCGAGAAGTCCTTAAACTAGAAATTATTCGTCTCAAGCATGACGATAATGGACCGAGATGTCCTTAAACTAAAAATTCGACTCAAATATGGCGACATTGGACCGAGATGTCCTCAAACTAAAACTTCGCCTCATAAGGGTGGTAACGGACCGAGATGTCCTTAAACTAAAAATTCACCTCAAACATGGCGACATTAGACCGAAACGTCCTTAAAACTGGCACATCGCCTAAAAAATGGTGATAATGGACCGGAACATCCCTAAACTAGCGCATCACCCCAAATTCGGCGATATGCTCCCTTAAGATCTATATTACAATTGAAGTCCCAATGGCGAAAGTTGCAACACAAGTCCTACCGGCTACACAGTTACTCCAGCGGTGAAGCCCCCCAAATCCCACCAGCAAATAGATGGGTCACCCGCAAAAAAAAGGTACGTCCATAAGCGAAATGGGCATGGATGAAAATCCGAAAGGACGCCATGAGTAAAAACAGTAGGATTGCCGGCGAGTTTGTGAAAACTCGAAAGGGCGCAATCTCGTATAAAAAAATTCATGTGCACTTGAAAGGTCCTCTCGACCTTGCAAGGAGAAAATACCTGTGTAAGATCCTTACGACTCATAAAGGGGCAATACACTTAGGAATCCCTACGATTCCTATTACACTTGCAAGATCCTCATGACTCATAAGGAGAATTCTCCCTATGAGACCCTCACGGCTCGTAGAATTCAAAAGCCTTAAGCTACAGGGATCTAGACCTGTTCTTAAGCCATCGTATCCTCCATATTGCCCTACAAGTAGTCCAATATTGACTCTTGTATACAATCCATGGGCATAAATAAACAATTCCTCACCGAGTTCCACCAATGGCAAGAAATGCCCCATATGGTGAACAACACTTGTAAATCCCCTCAGCTTATAAGGAGAAAACACTCTTATAAGATCCTTACGACTTGCAAGGGACAACACCGGTTAGAAATCCTCATGATTTCTAAGGAGAAAATACACCTATGAGATCCTCATGACTCATAGGAAGAAATACCTTTATGAGACCTTTATGGCTCATAAAGTCAAAAGCCTTAGTCAACAGGATCCTAATCCTGTTTGCTAAGCCATGTTTGTTCAAATCGACAAAGGCAAATGATAATTCGTTCCTGGCAATATCCCAGTGCAGTGATGCTGATGCCTAAACAGGTGTCAAACTCTAAAACTTTTCACGGCAAATGATTATTCGCTCCTGGAAATATTCCAGTCATAGCGATGTCGATGCCAATGTTGGTATCAGATTCCAAACACGTAATGAAAACATCAACGAGTAGTAAAAAAAAATGCATATGAAATAGCCGAAATGATGGGGCAACTCGCAATAAAAATCAGCGAGCAAAAAATATGCATATAAAATCAACCGAAATGTTTGGGCAACTCGCAATAAAAAGCGGCGAGTAAAAATATAAAAAATTGCTGAAATGTTTGAGCAATTCGCAATAAAAAGCAGTGAGTAAAAATATAAAAAAAATAGCCGAAATGTTTAGGCAACTCGCAATAAAAAGCAGCAAGTAAAAATATAAAAAAATAGTCAAAATGATTGGACACCGCGAAAAATAGCCGAAATGATCGGGCAATCGCGACTTTCACGATATGAAAAGCTGAAAAGATAGAGTATCGCGGCAATGAAAATAAAATAAAATTAAAAAAAAATTCTCTGCCCTGCAAGTAGGTCCATATTGACAATTGTATACGATCCATGGATACAAATGAAAGAAAGAGAACTATATTTTCCCACCAGGCTCCGTTAAAGGGAGAGCAAGATCTTAATGGAGAGCCAGATCTTAATGGCAACATATATAGCCTAGAGGTCATCTCGACATTCTTCTCGTTATAACAAACACAATGTCTACAAAGGCTCTAAATAGCTAAATCAAAAAAGTATGACGGCAAAATCCCAGTTCCAGCTCGACATTCTTCTCGTTACAATAGACGCAATGTCAACAAAGGCTCCAAATAGCCAAATCAAAAAGGAGTGACGGCAAAATCCCAGCTCCATCTCGACATTCTTCTCGTTACAATAGACGCAATGTCAACAAAGGCTCCAAATAGCCAAATCAAAAAGGAGTGACGGCAAAATCCTAGCTCCAGCTCGATATTCTTCTCGTTACAGCAGACCCAATGTCAACAAAGGCTCTAAATAGCCAAATCAAAAAGGAACGATGACAAAATCCCAACTCCGGCTCGATGTTCCTTCTCGGTGCAGACGCGACGTCAACAAAAGCTCTAAGAAGCACATTAAAAAAGGAGTGATGATAAAATCCCAGCTCCAGCTCGACATTCTTCTCGTTACAGCAGACGCGATGTCAAAAAGGTTCCAAATAGCCAAATCAAAAAGGAGTGATGGCAAAATCCTAACTCCAGCTCGATGTGCTTCTCATGCCAGCAGGATGTAGACACAAAGCCATCAAAGACTCAAGGGTCAAATAAAAAAGGAGCAATGGAAAAATCCTATCTCTAAGTCTTGATGGTATATACCTTCTCATTCCATCAGGGTGTAGACGTTGTAAGTCAATGTGCAACACCCCACGAGTTGCGGGTGTTGCGCCACGGCAGCGCCCCGGCCGTCTTACTCGAGGCCAAATTGCGGAATCAAAAATTTTCCTTACTCGGAAACCGGCGCTACCGCGGACAATGAAAACCCGGATCGTTAACCATTAACCTATACTAGCTAACAAGAGATGGGAAAAGAAGTATACCAAGAGATCCGAGTCCTCCGGTCTTCTCATCATCACCCCGATCTCCCGCGGAAAGTGTAGTCTCCATATCGTCGCCTCCTCGCCGGAAAGGGCACCACATCGCCTTCGTCTTTTACGGGCTCCCGCCTCAATACCGAGGCAACTCGAGCATGAAGCCGGCAACTCGACATGCTCAAGATATGCTATAGAATGTAGTAGTAGATCATGCTAGTCTCATTTGGGGTTTGTGGTTGCCATGATGGAGGAATGGGGTTAGGAAAAATGGTGCTTTCATTTTTCCAAAACAAGAAGAAGAAGGAGATGAAGAATTCCTCACAAAACAAAGATGAACTCTCTCATTCTTTTTCTTTCTCTCAAGTGTTCTTTTTCCTCTCATGAAAAACTTATCATCTCAAGTGAGAATAATGGTGGAGGAAAAACAATATGAAGCAAGAAGGGAGGTGAGTGTAGGAGAAGTCAAGAGGTGACCACAAACAAACATGAACCATGCTTGTTACTATTAAACCCATACCCTTTCAATCAATCACAATAAAGCAAAAGCATGGATGAAAGATATGAAGCTATCATAATCAATCATTATGCAAGAAAACCCCTCCACAAATGTAATTTGCAAAACTGCAAATTACCCCCTCCATCGGAAAAGTCCGGCCGGGAAAGAACAAAGGAAAACCGGCCGGAACGGAATGCAAACTGGCAACTCCAGAAAACTGGTCCCGTAATAAATTACAGGAAAACCCCGATACTGTGCATACACACCCGCATCTGTATTCCGACCGGATACAAATGCAATGAGACAAAATCTACACTGTACTAAACTAGTACCGGCTTAAACCAAAGCCGGCTAGTAAAAAACCGTTCGATCCTGATCCGTGCAATACCGCACGTATCTGATCGAACCCTGCCATATATCCATACGGCCACTAGTACAAAACTGTCCGATCCTGATCCGTGCAATACCGCACGTATCTGATCGGACCCTGCCATATCTCCATACGGCCTCTACAGCGTTTCGCCCGAAAGCTTGAGTAACTGTAAGTGTGGTGGACTCTAAAGACTCGTCAATACTATGGCTGTGGATTTAACCACTGGCACGTCAGAGGTATAAGCCAATACGTGACGGGCCACCAGCTATTGACCAAAAGGGACGTCGATGAGGAAGCTCACCCCGACACCCAACTGAGCCTGTCAGTGATAATATCCGTACAGTCCGGTCCGTTCGTCTATGAGTATCGCATGGCGGGCCTAGGGGGTTGGTGGAAGTCAGACCCCCAAAAGCGGTACAAGTCGTGTCGGAGTGTAGCCCAGAACGCCCTGAGATACTACTGGAATACCTACCAGTAAATCTCCTGCCTCGGCCGAGGGCTTTGCGTAATGGCTCTCCTAGACACAGCGCGACCTCACCCCCAATACCGGCAGAGACGAACCCCTGAAGATCCGCTCACTGCCTCTATGTGGCTCGGGACTGTACCCAACTAAAACCTGTTTGCACGACTCCTTTGAGCCTTGGTAGGATAGTAATCAAAGCACAGTGGGAACTCACATGAGACAAATGACGATCCTCAGGTCGATGAACTAACCTGTACACATGTCACCAGGGAACTGCTATCTGACGTCTGGTATAAGACCAACTAGCAGGTTCCCGGCGAGTCCTGTCCGGTGTACTCATAACCCAATGAGCACCTGTATACATCTTAGGTGAACCAACTGACACCAGTGGCTTGTGAGACCGGCCACCGCCCCTCGTCGGGGTCTCGACTGTATACACTAGTCTACTAATGGAGTATCGATGCCCTGTCTCGAAACTCCTACGACTAGGGACCATTTAAGGATGTGCTTATAGACTACCAGCTCCCACGTATATGATCGCCATCATACTGCTAGCAGTCAAGCAAGAATCCTAGGGGCTCTATCAACGTGTAATAGCGACATGTCAGGTCACCTAAAGCAGTACACGATGATAAAGATAAACTAGATAGCATACTATCATCTCGAGTAAGACTGTCCTACTGGGATAGGTCCTCCCTCAATCATTGCAATCACGTGCCTGTGATCCAATAATTGACTCTGAGGGCACTATCTCCAACAATCTCCCACTTGCACTCAAGGCTAATTATTGCGATGTCGCATACTCACAGCCCGTGTGATACCGAACACCCAACTCCTCTACTAGTCAGTCTCACAAAGCTCGTTTGTGAAACTATTGCGTTCGAGGAATAGCCTCAGTGAGTGGATCCGCTGTGATGTTTCTTTCTATGTCTCTCTATATCTCAAGTTCGCGGAGAAAGCCATCTCCCGAAATGAGCAATACCTGTCTTAGAATGTCTGGATGTCTGATGGGACTTAGCTCATAAATGAACTCCAAATCCAAACTTCTTAAACTGTATCGTCAACTGAACTTAATCAGTATCCTGCGCCATGCCTCCCTCAGTATTGCCTTGGACCACCTGTCCAAAATACAGTCCCCCATCAGAGGGAGAACTATAACTCTGACAACCTCCTTGTCGTCCATGTCACCTTGGAAGCCTGGAGTGACAACCATCTCCTAAAGGAGGCAGCCGTTATCATATCCCTAGAACATTCACTTATGTTCTAAAACTGCTTCCGACTGTTCCTCCAGGATTGGATCAATATCAACTTATTGCATCTAGTGCAAGAACAACATCTGGTGTGGTACTTGACATCTCATGATTGACTCAATTGCTTAAGCAAGTGATCTGTCAATCATGCGTATCCCTCTCCCCTTTAGTCTGTAAGACACCTTTAGAGAGGGTGACTCCATCAACTGCAGGTGCACTACCGTGTCAGGAGTCATCCATTCTAAATACTCATAGAATGCTGTCAAGGTACCCAGATTGGGAAACCACCCAAATCTAGATCTAAAACCATACATCTAGTAACCAGTATGTCTGATATAATATCCAAGTCCTTTGTGGAGAAACCATTGTGTGACGACCAAAGTATAACCGATCGTAGTATAGGAGTATCACTTCCTACTACCTTCTCAACAGATCCATCCCCTATTCTGATGACGTCAAACCTATGACTGTCACATCAGAAATAGATGATCTATCTCCGCTACATCTGCTTTAGTCTATAAATAGACATAAGCCTGATGTCCACCAATGCTTCCGCTGCTCCCACTGACTACGACAACCCTCTGGCAGAGTCATATAGACGTGCACTTCTAAAGCTAGTTTAGAACGACGCTATACTCATCCTCCTGCCGGGTCTCGCAGCCTGGAACAACAACAATGGCAAGTGTGGGTAAACGAGAACTTCCCTGTCACCGTCCTTGAGGCTACAAGAGTACCTCTCGGGTGCCTGAAGTTACCCACCGTATCTGCGGAGTGGCCAATGGAATGTCAATCCAGATTGAATCTTTAGGTTCCTTATCAAATCTTCAGTAATCGTCTGCGGTTCTGGAATCACTTCCAGTTCTACCATACTCCCACTACTTTTTCTGAAAAAATCCATTTTTAATAAAAACTGTGGCGAGTCTAGAACAATATTGCTATTGTTCATCCAGATGGTAGAAAATCAACCCTCGACATAGCCTGGGTCAACCCACAAACAGCCATTACAGAAACGTGCCTTGAGTTGTCCAGTGTCTGGTTTTAAGCATAAGCCGGACAACTCCCCGTACCTTAACATCGTTAAGATATGAACTGTTCTATATCCAATATAGAACCAGAGACACTGATTTAATTTAACCAGATTCAAATCATGCATCTATCTCCAGTGCATGTCAACTAAATGGAAGGAGGTCGATCAGCGTTACTCAACTTAGGAATGCTTCCAATTATGAGTAACCTGAAAGAGAAGCAATCTGTCTTCATCATTACTATCAACTGAATACCATACACAAGTATCTACATCTTCGAACTCTTTGAAGAATCCCGATACTTGCTACACCTGGTTCTCTACTCTATTCAAATACCTATAACTCCTCAAAACTTAGACCCTGTGTTTCTACGAAACACATGTCCAAGAACTAGAGAAGTTAAAAGTAAACAGAATATAGTATGAGGACCAACCCCTCTGTCCGAATGGACACTGGACAACATACAATACTCTGTATAAGTCCGCTGAGTCTAACAACTCTTTCACTGTGTGTCGTAGGTTGAAAACTGTACTTATAGTTAAGAAGAATTACACCGCTGTTTAATGCTCCTTACCTAACCATCCACTGATATAGGTAAATGTCATCGACATAATATCAAAAGGTATATCTCACTCTATGAAAATAGACGTACAGATATGTCAATTTGAAATTGGTGCACAACAGCGGATATTCATAACCAAATATTTGCCGACCGGCAAACAGCCCAGGTGATCTCCTCAAATATCACCGATTACAACGAATCCCGATATAATGAGGATGATCACCCAATTCCCAATAACTTACTCCCACTCATCATCTGTAAAAACATACAGATGTGAGAATCATACCTGGTAAATACATACCCTGGAGTAAGTATCTAATCGGGAAATCAGTTTTTCTTTTAACATTACACAGTGAAGCTGAAACATTGAAATGTTTCGTTGGGGTATCCTGGTATTCCTAGTAATGCCTCTTCCATTATCCAGATTCACAACTGTAACCGTATAATTCTTTGCCACCTCTCCAAATCCCTTTATATGTCTTTAGTCATTACCTTCTGTACACCCCTTTAAGCCAAATGGTTTTCTTCCTTCCCTACCGTTCGGCACCAGCCTATGGTTTGGAAGAAGACTATCCAAAAAGCATAAAGGGTGTACTGTCCTAATCCTAGGAGCACTCGCAACGCGAGAGAAGGTGAGGATAAAAGACACCTGAATGTACTTTATTCCTATTTCTCCTGAACCAGAATCCATCCCCGAACTGGAACTAGTTCCTTTCGAGTTCGTATATAACCATACGATGGAGTATCCAATAAACTGTGGATCTTCGTAGTGATACGGAGTGTCCTGGAGAAATACAAAGGTGATTTAGGATTGGCGAAGAAAACACTTGGTTCGGTCGTGAATAGCAGTCGCAATTTACTTTGCCCTCCTACTAATCCCTTGCTTTGTCTTAACTTAATACCTTCTGCACACCATCGTTATGCTAATTGGTTTTCTTCATTCCCCACCGTTCGGCACCAGCCTAAGGTTTGGAAGAAGACTATCCAATTTGCGTAATAGGTGTACTATCTCCTAAACCAAGGAGTACTCGCAACCTGAGAGAAGGTGAAAAGAAAAGACAACTGAATAGTCCTATCCGTTTTCTCCAGAACCAGAAACCATCCTCGAAATCCTTCGAGTTCGTATATAACCATACGATGGTTTTGTCCAATGGAAGTGGACGTTCGTAGTAATACGGGGTGTCCTGGAGAAAAGGGTAAAAGTAGGAGTGGCAATGAGATCTGCAACTCTGACAATCCAAAAGCCAGTGTTAAGAAGGTTCGGTCAACTTGGTCACTGAGTCATAGTCCAGGGTCGGGTCAATGGTCGCTGCCAGAGAGAGAGAAAAGAAACACTCAGCGTGCACTCTAACCTAGATCAGAATGGTTATCACTTTGTCTAATCTGGAAACCTCCCACTGTACCTCAAATTCTCCTCCAAACCTGAAAGAAGAATTAGTCGGGATCACCCGAGGAGTAAACCAACTCATCAGTGGAAATCAGGATCCAACTATCATCGCACGATAACTTGACGGAATCCACTCAAGTCATCACACTCCAGAAGGTATGCGCATGCCTGGCAAGTTTCAGTTCTTTTGAAACTCCCGATGTGATTTTTACCCCAAGCGGTTTATGACCTTGACTAGGTCAACAAACCATAAACCGCCAGTCAAGTTCAACCCGTCATTTTTCTGGATTGCATTAAACCCACCCGTACGTGCCCTTGACTAGGTCAACAAGGCCGCACGACTGTCTTAACCAATCCCACTTATGCAACAAACAAGTACCACTTAGCTACCGAACACTACGTCTTGACTAGGTCAACAAACGCAGCACGAATACCAAATAATACCTGTAGGAAATGACGGAGGGCTACGGCTGGTTTTTGGCGAAAAACCTTTAACGTAATGAACTTGATATCGTTGAAGGAACTGCATAGCCTTTTATAAAAATATAGTGACGAAAACCTTTACTAAAGAGGTCACTCCCGGTGAAGGGATCTCGGCTCTTTCCCCGTAGAATGAGGTGCAGGATATTCCAACTGAATACCACGATGCAAAGCAAAAGTAATCGGCTATAATGAAGTTAATGCCCTGACGCAAACTTCTGTCCAAGGGGTCACTCCCGGTGAAGGGATCTCGGCCCTTGCCTCGTCGACTGAGGAGCAGGATATTCCATATGAATACCACGATGCAAAACATAAGTGAACGTCCTTGCAATAACAGCTTTTTGAAAAGTGTTCCAACAACATCAGAATAGGTTTGTTTAACTTGCATTGATCCGAATCAACGCAGTCCCATCAAATGATCACACCACAAAGAACGAAAATATACTGACGTACGTATATGCCATCCGCATTCGCCACTGGGTCCCGTCATCACCCGTTAGGTTAGCTAACTAACGGCAGAGCGGGGACTGGACTAGCGCGGATGTAAAACATATACAACATCTACTAATATATATACCAATATATAGTATTTCGCTCAAGGCGTGAATGAAATGCAACATCACAGAAATGTACAGCATCACAGAACAATACAGATATCTGGAAGCCCCGGGTTTCACAGAGCCGCTGCTGAAACCCGACGTTTCCCTGGTCGTGTGGATAGCCTGTGCAATGAAATCCTAGACCCCTACGGGCGCGGCAAGTCACCCGCCAAATCCTGAAGCGAGGCAGCCCCCTTCAGCACCGTGAATGGACCACCCAGCACTTCTCGGAATCCGGTAACTTGGGCACCCCTCCTGGGTCAACCTGTACCCCCTACGAGTGCGGCGAATAGCCCGCCAATCCTGGACTGAAGCCCCCTCCGTCTCAATGCCCTGAGATGCGGGCCCGTTGCCCTCCAGAACCCGGCTATCCGTGCACCCCACCGCGGGGCAACCCTAGTACAGAAAGTAAAATATACATACACCGGGTACATCGACCGCAACCAGGTCGTGCCCCAAAAGAATAATACAATCAAGCAGTGACGGCAGTCCACATGTCGGACGCTCGCCCCGCAATATCAAATGTACATAATACAAAAAAACAGTACTAGCATTGCATCCAGGCTATCCCCACGACCGATCCACAACATCACAGCATAAACATAGAACATCAACGTGAAAGTCACGTTCGCAAATCCTTCTAACCGGGCTATAGCAGTTAGACCGGATTTACCGATCGAGTGACATTCACGGTCGCAGATATAATGTAAATACTGTGAAAAATGTGTTTAAAAATTTCCGATTGACCAAAAAATTAACAAGTGGGCCCCCAATCAAAACTGTAGCACTCACAGAAAACCTGGGCCCAATTTTAATATTCCAAAAGCCCTAAAATAAGCCCACAAGCCCACTGAAAAAAGATGAAGCAATGACCCCACCATCTTGCGGCGGAAGCGCGGCATTAATGGGGGTTTTGCCGCCCTTCCGCGGTCGAGGTAAGGGTTCACTGTCTCGTTTTTTTTCAGAGTTCTTAGAACTCCCTGTACATCTTTCTGAGACCACCTGAAAAATTTTTAGACTTCAAAAAATTTCAACAGAAACTGATGTGAAGGAAAAATACGGTTTTTGGAATTTTCGGTCGATCGGAAACGCAAACACATCAAACGAAGCTAGGTAAGGTTAATGGCGTGGCTTTGATACCATGTTGCGCCACGGCAGCGCCCCGGCCGTCTTACTCGAGGCCAAATTGCGGAATCAAAAATTTTCCTTACTCGGAAACCGGCGCTACCGCGGACAATGAAAACCCGGATCGTTAACCATTAACCTATACTAGCTAACAAGAGATGGGAAAAGAAGTATACCAAGAGATCCGAGTCCTCCGGTCTTCTCATCATCGCCCCGATCTCCCGCGGAAAGTGTAGTCTCCATATCGTCGCCTCCTCGCCGGAAAGGGCACCACATCGCCTTCGTCTTTTACGGGCTCCCGCCTCAATACCGAGGCAACTCGAGCATGAAGCCGGCAACTCGACATGCTCAAGATATGCTATAGAATGTAGTAGTAGATCATGCTAGTCTCATTTGGGGTTTGTGGTTGCCATGATGGAGGAATGGGGTTAGGAAAAATGGTGCTTTCATTTTTCCAAAACAAGAAGAAGAAGGAGATGAAGAATTCCTCACAAAACAAAGATGAACTCTCTCATTCTTTTTCTTTCTCTCAAGTGTTCTTTTTCCTCTCATGAAAAACTTATCATCTCAAGTGAGAATAATGGTGGAGGAAAAACAATATGAAGCAAGAAGGGAGGTGAGTGTAGGAGAAGTCAAGAGGTGACCACAAACAAACATGAACCATGCTTGTTACTATTAAACCCATACCCTTTCAATCAATCACAATAAAGCAAAAGCATGGATGAAAGATATGAAGCTATCATAATCAATCATTATGCAAGAAAACCCCTCCACAAATGTAATTTGCAAAACTGCAAATTACCCCCTCCATCGGAAAAGTCCGGCCGGGAAAGAACAAAGGAAAACCGGCCGGAACGGAATGCAAACTGGCAACTCCAGAAAACTGGTCCCGTAATAAATTACAGGAAAACCCCGATACTGTGCATACACACCCGCATCTGTATTCCGACAGGATACAAATGCAATGAGACAAAATCTACACTGTACTAAACTAGTACCGGCTTAAACCAAAGCCGGCTAGTAAAAAACCGTTCGATCCTGATCCGTGCAATACCGCACGTATCTGATCGAACCCTGCCATATATCCATACGGCCACTAGTACAAAACTGTCCGATCCTGATCCGTGCAATACCGCACGTATCTGATCGGACCCTGCCATATCTCCATACGGCCTCTACAGCGTTTCGCCCGAAAGCTTGAGTAACTGTAAGTGTGGTGGACTCTAAAGACTCGTCAATACTATGGCTGTGGATTTAACCACTGGCACGTCAGAGGTATAAGCCAATACGTGACGGGCCACCAGCTATTGACCAAAAGGGACGTCGATGAGGAAGCTCACCCCGACACCCAACTGAGCCTGTCAGTGACAATATCCGTACAGTCCGGTCCGTTCGTCTATGAGTATCGCATGGCGGGCCTAGGGGGTTGGTGGAAGTCAGACCCCCAAAAGCGGTACAAGTCGTGTTGGAGTGTAGCCCAGAACGCCCTGAGATACTACTGGAATACCTACCAGTAAATCTCCTGCCTCGGCCGAGGGCTTTGCGTAATGGCTCTCCTAGACACAGCGCGACCTCACCCCCAATACCGGGAGAGACGAACCCCTGAAGATCCGCTCACTGCCTCCATGTGGCTCGGGACTGTACCCAACTAAAACCTGTTTGCACGACTCCTTTGAGCCTTGGTAGGATAGTAATCAAAGCACAGTGGGAACTCACATGAGACAAATGATGATCTTCAGGTCGATGAACTAACCTGTACACATGTCACCAGGGAACTGCTATCTGACGTCTGGTATAAGACCAACTAGCAGGTTCCCGGCGAGTCCTGTCCGGTGTACTCATAACCCAATGAGCACCTGTATACATCTTAGGTGAACCAACTGACACCAGTGGCTTGTGAGACCGGCCACCGCCCCTCGTCGGGGTCTCGACTGTATACACTAGTCTACTAATGGAGTATCGATGCCCTGTCTCGAAACTCCTACGACTAGGGACCATTTAAGGATGTGCTTATAGACTACCAGCTCCCACATATATGATCGCCATCATACTGCTAGCAGTCAAGCAAGAATCCTAGGGGCTCTATCAACGTGTAATAGCGACATGTCAGGTCACCTAAAGCAGTACACGATGATAAAGATAAACTAGATAGCATACTATCATCTCGAGTAAGACTGTCCTACTGGGATAGGTCCTCCCTCAATCATTGCAATCACGTGCCTGTGATCCAATAATTGACTCTGAGGGCACTATCTCCAACAGCGGGGAGGTGGAAATATGAAAAACGATCTTGTTCTTTAAGCATACATCGACTAACCGAAGATCTTTGCTAAACGATAATTAATAACAACCATAGAAGTTCTTAGCTACTATGTAAAGAGATTATACCTAGTGAATCGTGTCTTTCTTCTTTTCGATCTCTACGTCATCCTCGGCCTCCTCTAAGTGATAGATGATCCACCCGAGAACCCTAATCTAAGCTTCACCTCCAAACTTGAGGTAACTAAGTTTCTCTAGTTGCTAATCAAAGGAACTTAGATCATATAGAGTTAGGTTATGGAGTGTTTAGTCTATTCTAATCCTTGTTCTCAACTCATGAGTGGTAGGATTAGAGCTTGAAGAGAGAGTGAGATTGAGGAGAGAGAAGGTGAACTAGAATAAATGAAAATGAAATTGTTTCTCACTTGATATATGAAGCATAATGAATAAATCAATAAATGAATAAATGTGATTATTCATCATACTACATTAATTCAATCGAGTGATTAACTATATGAGTCATTAAGCAATTAATGATGCATTAATGATATGATGAATCACACAAAATGAGTCACAATTGCATTTAATGATAATGCCACCTAAACCCTTAAGTCACCATGCTTCTAGAAGCTTCCCGGAAATTACGAGAACGCCCCTCCCATCCGTGAAAACACGGAAAAACTTTAGACTGTATAAATCCAATATCCTGATACTAGAATCTGGCTTAAACCAAAGCCGTCTAGTAAAAACTGTCCGAATGTCGTACGTGCGTTTAAACACGTATTCGTCCGAACCCTTGTCGTAAAACCGTATGACCTCTATATAGTTTCGCCTGGAGTTGGGAAAACTCTGTGTGGGACTCTAAAGACTCGACTACTATGCTGGCAGTGGGTTTAACCACAGACCGCAAGCGGCACTAGCTGTATGTCAGGTCCCCAGGTAGATGTCGATAAGAAGGCCGATGAGGAAACCCATCCGAACTCCTACTGAGCCTGTCCGTGACAATATCCGCGCAGTCCGGTCTGTTCGTCTAAGAGTATCGCATGTATGGTCTAGGGAGGTGGTAAACGTCAGACCCCTAATAACCGTACAAGTCGTGTCGGCATGGCTCAATTACCATCCGAGAATCTACTGATCAGTCTATCAGTAATTCTCAATCAGCCCTGGCCAGGGATTTATGGTAATGACCAACCGATCACCGTGCGATATCAACTCCCTATACCGGGAGAGACGAATCCCTAACACTCGCTCACTTCCTCCACGTGGCTCGGGACTGTGCCTAACTAAAACCTGTTTGCACGACTCCTTTGAACCGTGGTAGGGTAGAAATCAAAGCACAGTGGGAACTCACACGAGACAAATGACGACCTTAAGTCAACGGACTATCTGCACACATGTCACCTGAGAACTGCTATCTGACGTTAGGTATAAATACCATCCAGTCAGTTCTCGGCGAGTCCTGTCCGGTGTACTCACACCCAGTGAGCATCTGTATACAATCTTAGGTGTACTCCACCAATGGCTGCGGGACCAATCCATCGCCCTTCCTCAGGGTCTAGATATGTATACACCAGTCTACTTCGGAGTATCGATGCCCAGTCTCGATACTCCTGTGACCAGGGACATCTAAGGATGTGCCTATTGACTATCCAGCTCCCATAAGTATGACTGCCATCACAACGCCGGTAGTCAGGAAAACACCCTATGGGCTTTATCAACATGTTTATAAATACAAAGTAAAATATATTACACGTTAAGATAAAGTCAAACCAAATAGCGTACTATCATATTAAGCAAGATTGTCATGTACATACATATCCCTAGCATCCTATACAATGAAGGCCTCTAGGGCATATATATCCAACAGACGTGACGTCGACGAAGCTCCAACGAGCCAAATCAAATTGGTGCAAAGGCATATTCTTAGCTCCGGACTTCAAATACAATACATACAGCATAGAAGTTCTACAGATGTCTACCCTACTTTAGCAAAGAAACAACGCGATATCGTCAAAACAAAAAATGAAGTAACGACATATTCCCAGCTTCAGGGTCTTGAAGGAAACTCATATAAAACCTAAAAGACTATCGGAGATCATCCCACACTAGCGCGGAGTGGTTATGACTCATCGGGGCTCCAAATTGAGTCTAACCTCAAGTAAAAAGCGACATGGCAAATTCCTAACGCTTGCTCTCTCGACGGTAATATGACCTAAGGATATTATTTGAAGACGTCTTGTCCATCCTCTGAAGGGATCAGAGGAACAACAGTTGCGGGGCTACTCGAATAATAGCTTGAAGACTGCTTGTCGAGGAATACATCAGCCAACGCGACTGTACCACGGACTAAAACCCTAGTACCACAAACCTAACGGATCTCTATCATAAATAATGAAGGTTATCTATATACAACGTTAGGATAAGTTTGCCTGTAAACCTAAGGGAGGTAAACTAAACAAACTCCGAAATGAGTATATAAGCTAGAAACTCCGAAATGAGTGAATAAACTACAAACTCCGAAATGAGTACATAAACTACTAACTCCGAAATGAGTACATAAACTAGAAACTCCGAAACGAGTGAATAAACTACAAACTCCGAAATGTGTACATAAACTAGAGACTCCGAAACGAGTGAATAAACTACAGACTCCGAAACTAGTGAATAAACTACGGACTCTGAAACGAGTAAGTAAACTAATTAGCGCCACATTAAGACATCAAAACACATATGAGCACATAAAAAAAATGTGTATTCTTTATTCATGAATCGAAGTGTTTAAGGGATAAAATTAATAAAAAAGGGGGAATACAATTGCAATTGTTAAGAAGGCGGGGCTTTCATCAAATTAGCAACCCGCTCACGCGCTCCCCGCAGCTCCTCCTCGCATGCTACTACTGTGGCCATCCCCGCTTCAATTTGAGCCCGTTGTTGCAAGCATGATGAAAGCTTCTCAGCGATTTCTTGCTTTGCAACCTCGCAATCTCGCATGCCTCGCTTGGTAAAGTCGAGGTTC
Organism: Agapanthus africanus; assembly: GCA_030015575.1. Lineage (NCBI taxonomy): Eukaryota > Viridiplantae > Streptophyta > Magnoliopsida > Asparagales > Amaryllidaceae > Agapanthus > Agapanthus africanus. Next base: position 63,251,324 of record CM057337.1, on the reverse strand, counting down.
TGCCTCAGCGCCATCCCATTAGAAATACATTGTTAGAGGTTTTCGAAAATAACTCGCAGCTACGCGGCATTTGCGTCGATCTGGGCGCGCAATTGGATGGATTCGCCGGAAGCTGTCTCATGCTCCTTTTGCTTCAGGGCCAACTTTTATTCAAAATATTGAATGAAATCGGCACTTTGCTCGATCCACGAGACCCGCTGAGCCTTTAAGGTCAATGCTTCAGGAGTAAGACAAGCCTCTATCCCCTTACAATAATCGACCCAGAAGCCGAAGACGTCTTCGTTGTGGAAATTCACAAGCGTCAGCAGAATAGGGTTGACTTCTTCAGCGAAATCCGCGGCAGAAGTGAGAGCCTCGGCATCAAGATCTTCGACAAATTCATTTAACATCTGTCTGCTAGTCACCGCGCCCCTGGAAGATTGACGCTTAGCAAAAGGCCCGGTGGGCATGGGAATGCAAGACTCAAAAGGAATCGAAGCCGGTGTAGTTGGTGCAAAATAAATCACGCATGAATAAGGGTCAAATTTCAACTTGAAAAATAAAGAAAAAAGTTGATGGACTAGATCTACCATACTAGTTGTTGAAAGTGGCAAGACAGGGAGCACAGGAGGCTCGGCTATTCCTTCACTCCCTCTCTCGAGCCGTGATACCGTGGTCAATACAAGGAAAGCTTAGCAAAAGAAAGCTTACTTATGGAAAGAAGAGACACTAAGCGAAGAATATACTAACCAATGCCGGAAGGGGGAATGGATTCCGATTGGAAGGCAAAATGCGGGTTTAATACCTAGAGTAAGTGATCGAAGAGAAATCCTGCAGGATTACGACAATATATAGTTAATGCTAGAAAATGGTATTTACACTGAAGCGAATAAATGAGAAATCTTCACCTTCCAGAATTCGAGGAGACGCAGAAGAGAGGGAAGGAACCGCGACAGTCAGGGCAATGACCGGCAGAAAGTCAGTACAACCTCAGGGTTTACCATGCCTATACTCAGAATAAAGAAGATATCATTAGAGATGCCCAGCGGATTTAAAACTCAAAGATAATAATTCAAGGAGTACCTGACAGGGCAGAAACCGAGACAGTGCCCGAAGCGTCACCAGTTGCGACGGCTTCCTCGGTTTCCATTGGGAAAGTAGATTCATCATCCACATCTTCATCCCCTGACTCGATAAGGGCCGTCGTAATGCTTGCATCACCCACCGATACCAAAGATCCATAGGGAGAAGAAGCGGCAGTCGGAACGATCCCGGATTCCAGAGGAAGGTTTGCCACTTCAAGCTTTTTAATCGCCGGCACTTCACTTGTCCTGCCATTACCTAAATTTGGTCCTGTTAAAAAAATACGCGTGTTATGATTCAAGAAAAAGGTTGTTACTAAGAACTGTGTGTTGTTCTACCTTGAAGTAAACGTTCACCCTCTTCTTGAGCCGCACGCGCAACCTGTCTATGGGCAGTAGACAAGGAAGAAGAAACATCCACTATAGGAATGCCAGAGGGTTGAGCATTACTCGAACATGCACCCGCAGCCAAGATATCCTGATGTTCCTGTAGGGTTCCTAGGCACGCTAGTGAGGTCTCCCAAGCCATCAACCATGGCAATTTCAAAAATTATGGTGCCTACAAACCCTAAACTACGGATCGATAACTAGATGTCTAGGCGAACAATGAACTAGTTAACACTTAACTAATGAGAAAACGGAAATACAACCTTTGTAGATCCGGTGCTCCACCTCCATAGCTCCGCAACGAAGTCCTCTCCGCTGTCCAAGTCAAATCCGGGCTCTAGGATTGGCTTCGTCGGAGAATGGGCAAGCTAGGTCGTTGATGTCCATGCCGAAGATGATCTACGTCGAGGCATCGCTAAATCAAGCTCCGACTTCACCAAGTCAAGAAACTTGTGAAGTAAACACACTCTACTACTTGGCAAGAGGTAGAGGATGAAGAAATAGGAAGTGGGTTAACTTTAGAATTGGATTTCTCACTCTAATTCATCAATCACCATTGATGAGGTAAGCTTTCTTCTTCAAGTTCAAGGAAGAAGAAGAAGGAAATTGATATGATAAGTTCAAAAGAAAAAGAAAAGAATAATCCAATCTTTATCATAACTTAACCATGGTTATGTGTAGAGATTGAACTAGGGTTAAATCAAATGGTTAGGTTAAGCATGAGATAAGAATGGTGGACAAAGTCAAAGGTTCATGAATCTTCAACTACAAACAAAGAAAGCCACCATTCTTCTCATTACATTTTCCAAAAAGAAAATAAATAAATAAATAAATAGATATGAAAAACAAAACCCTAACCATTTGAATAACCATGGTTTAATCTTTACACAAACTCAAGTTAGCATGCATCATCAAACATGATACATACAAGTGCACAAAAACATATCGCATATGCAATGCGCACGAACCAAGTGAGAAAATCCGTCTAAAGTGAACCGATACTAGTTAATGCAAAGTAATATATCAAATATATAATTATACATTAAATCATTAAATCAACACTTGATTCAATGATCCGGTCATGTCGCACACAACCGACTAGTATAGAATGTATCGGCTTATCGAATCAATCCTTGATTCGATAACTAGGTTATATCGCATACAACCATTCGACACATTCATCGCGAGAATGGAATACGGCATCACATACACGCATTATTCTCGGTCCCGTACATATCTCATATGCGCTCCTATTTCGTTTCGCTTGAGCCAGGAAACCTCTGTGTAGGACTCTAAAGACTCGTCAATACGCCGGCAGCAGGTGATGATCATATCAAACACCCACAAGACGCAAGCGGTCTGCTAAACGTAACGGCCACCCGGGTATTGAGCGATCTGAAGATCGACGAGCAAGCCCGCTCACACTCCAGTGAATCCGACCAGTAACACTACCGTACAGTCCGGTCTGATCGTCTGATATGTCGCATATCTCGCCTAGGGGTGGTAAACGTCAGACCCCAATAGCTCAATAAGTCGTGTCGATATGAGGTCTATAACTATTCGAGAAACTACTGGTAACACTTACCAGTAAATCTCAGTAACCCTGGCCAGGGATTTCCTGTTATAGCCAATCGAACACAGCGCAACATCAACCCCCTATACCGGGAGAGACGAATCCCCTCCTATCGCTCATTGCCTCCATGTGACTCGGGACTGTACCCAAAAACCACCGTTTTGCATGCCCTCTTGGACGTGGTAAGATGGAAATCAAAGCACAGTGGGAACCACACAAGACTCTATGACGATCTCGGGTCAACAGACTACTCTGTACCAGTGTCACCAGAGAACTGCCATCTGACGTGAGGTATAATACCATCTGGGAGTTCTCGGCGAGTCCGTCCAGTGTACCCAGTCTCTACTGAGCACCCATATATCATCTCCGATGTCAAACACCAATGGATATGGGATCATCCATCGCCCATCTGTATGGGTCGAGAAGGTACACGCTAGTCTACTCTGGTATATCGATGCCCCGTCTCGATACACCCACGACTAGGGACTTTGAAGGATGTACTTATGGACTACCATGTCCCCACTAGTATGATCCGCATCATAGTCCAGGTAGTCAAGTACAGATCCTAAGGGCTTTACCAACATGTAACAGAGAGACAATCAGTATACACGTTAAGGTAAAGAGCAACCAGATAGCATACTATCATGTTGAGCAAGAAAGTCCTCCCTATATATGTCCCGGCATCCACTACAATATACATCCTATGTATAGTAATGGCCTCTAGGGCATACATATAACTAACAATCTCCCACTTGCACTAGGGCCATCTGTAGCAGTAGTTGTAGTATCTCATACTCAACCATCCCATAAAAGTCTCTCTCTGGGGACAGGCCTTTGTGAGTGGATCCGCTGTGTTGTCCTCTGAGTCTACTCTCCTAACCTCGATCTCCCTGGAGATCAACCATCTCCATGATCAAGTGATACTGCCTTAGAGTATGTCTGGATCACTGATGGGACCGGCGTTCCTTGGCATAAGCCACAACTCCATTGTCACACAATGGGAGGAACTAAGTTCATCTCATGAACCAATATACACCCAGACAGCCACTTTGGTAGCATCTTAAGTAGCGATGTATCCAGCCTTTATCGTCTAGTATGCCACGGTATCTAGCTTGGAACTCTTCCAACATACCGTCCCTTTACTGAGGGTAAAGACAATGCCTGTGACTGACATTCAGTCGTCTTTATCACCCTGGAACACTTCCAGTGATTCTCCCCAGGGTCGATTGATACCGTCTCACTACAACTAGTGAGAGTCCTAACATCCAATTAGATCTATCTCATAGATCTAAAAACCCAGGATTTATGAGGTATCACTTTGATCCTATATGGAGAATCATTGTGATAAGCGGAGATTGATCGAGCGTAGCATAGGAAACTCTTTCCCTATCAAGAGTATGTCATCCACGTACTCTACGAAGATCATCACCATACTCCCTACTACCTTTTTGTATATACAAGGTTCATCTACCATTTTGATGATGTCAAACTCTTTGATTACTTCATCAAAACAGATGTTCCAACTCCACGATGCCTGCTTTATCCTATAAAGCATCTTGCACACGTTTCCGCTGCTCCCACTGTCTACGAAGCCCTCTGGCTGTGTACTTATAGACGCACTCTTCTAAAACATCATTTAGAAAAGCAGTCATGACACCCAACCACCAGATATCGTAGTTCTGGTATGTAGCCATGACAAGTAGGATCTGGATGGACTTAAGCATAGATACTGGAAAAAGGTTTCATCATAATCCATGCCTGGTCAATGACGAAAACCTTTAACAAGTCTAGCTTTGTAAGTCTCAACTTTTCCATGTACACCAAGTAATCTTCTCAAGATATACTTGCTCCTGATGGGGATTTAACCCTTCAGATATAGCAACGAAAGTCCATACTTTGTTGGTGTATAAGGATTCCATCTCAGATCGCTAAGCATCCAGCCATTCTTACAGAGTCCTACTCTTGATGGCCAGCTCGAAACTAGTTGGGTCATCATCTCATGATGCAATCCTCGCTCCCACTGTCATAGAGAAACAGAAGTATCTCTCAGGTGGGTGAGGAACCCTACTAGATCGGCGGAGAGGCTGAGGTTCGTTGGTAACTATTGAATCCTTTGGTTCTTTCAAATCATCAGCTGCAGTTTGTATAGCTGGAACATTTCCAGTTGTACATAACAGACCTTGCCTCGAGCTTGTTCGGATTATGCTTTTAGACATAGCCCGGACAACCCCAAATCTTAACTAGCTTAAGACATGGGCTCTTCCCTTTCCATATCACATATGAAGCGGTAGGCAACTGATTTGATTCGAACCCTATTCAATAGGTATGCAGCTTCTCAAGTGCATAACCCCTAAAAGGAAATAGGTAACTCAGTAATACTCATCATAGAGCACACCATATCATATAGGGTGCGATTGCTCCGCCCCGATATACCATCGTGCTATGGTGTATTCGGAGGAGTAATGCTGAGAGAGAATCTCATTCTCCTTTAGAAAAGTCCAAGAATTCCGTGCTCAAGTATTCTCCTCCTTGATCTCATCAAAGGACATAACACTTTTACCCGTATTGTGGTTCTCTACTTCTTACTTATATTCTGTGAATATCTCAAAAGGTTCGGACTTGTGTTTCAACAGGAACATATGTCTGAATCTTGAGAGATTATCAGAGAATGTAATGAAGTACAAAGAACCAGTCCTGGCATGTGTAGACAGGGGACCTTGCATACATCATCATGTATCAGTCCCAAGAGTTCACTAACTCTTTCTCTGTTTCCAGTAAACGGAGCTATGGTCATCTTATCTTTGTGACATGACTGGCGAGCTTCACAAGATGTAAATTCAAACTGATTTAAATATGCATCTAAATGTAACTCAGCCAGTAGGGTCGCATTGATATGACCTAGTCTACAATACCTCAAGAAGGATTCGTTCATTTCTGAACTCTTCCTCTTGTGTGTGTTCTGTATACGAAGAACTGTAGTTTGATTTAGAACATCAAGGCTTTTAGATAACGTGCCTGAACCGATCAACTTTTGATATAGGAAATGTTCAAAACATTATCCAACAATACAAATTTTTATCATTTCTTTACTAATAAAGAGATAGATACGATTTTGTATATCAGGTTCGGTATCTAATAACATTCGTTCAGAATCAATGTATTTGTAATACAGGGTGACAGTGACCAACAGACTTGGCTGCAACATTTGCCCCGTTTTCTGCCTCATGAAACTTATCACCCGTTCTCAGTTCTCTACCTATCTGTAGCCCTATGTAACAGATTACATATCTGGGATCCTGATCTGGTATCACATACCCAGGACGTAAAGGATACTGAGAAACAGTTCTGTATAATGAACACACCCGAAGATGATGCATCAGCATGCACTCTCTTCGTTTGGGCAGCACGGGAAATCTGGTATTCCCTAATTTCCTGCTCTGTCTTATAACAATTATAAGTTGGAGCGGGACCAACGTTCCCCAGCTCAGCATAACAAGCGGGTTCGGTCAATAATCCATATTATTATCTTGATTAAGGCGTGATATGGTCGCTACCTGGAGAGAGAGAAGAAAACACTCAGCGTGCGCTCTGTCAAGAATAGATTGGTTATTATTTTATCTAATCAGGATGGCTCCCACTGCATGTTATCAAATCTTCCTTCAAACCCTAAAAGGAAAGACTAGCCGGGATTAATTACACACTACAAGTTCGCCAATCTTTCAGCCAGGCCAGTGTCGGTACTTTGAGGGAGGTCCCCCGTGCTTTCGCACGAACCTAATTAATGTAAACCTCGTTTTCCCAGAGGCGTAACCTCGTTAACACCTTTCTAGACACCTACTTGATCGGCTAATTGTAATGTATAAAACTCTCCCAGGAGTAACTCTTACTCGCAGCGGGTATCGGGATCCAACTATCTCATAGAAGGTATGCAATCTCATTGCAAATTTCAACACTTGAAATTCCCGATAATATTTTGCCCCTAGCAGCTTATGACCTTGGCTAAGGTCAACAAATCATAAGTGCTAGCCAAGTTCAACCCGTCATTTCCCGAGTGAATTAAACCCACCCGCACGACCCTTGGCTAAGGTCAACAAAGTCGCACGACTACCCTAACTCAATCGCATCATATGCTTATACAGATAAGCACTAATCAGCTACCGCACACTACGCCTTGGCTAAGGTCAACAAACGTAGCACGAATACTAACCAGTACTTATCTGAAATGACGGAGGGCTACGACGGGTTTTTCAGAAAACCCTTTGCGTAATGAACTTGATATCGTTGTAGGATCGAATGAATTTTGAAAATGGAATGTTTTTGAGGCTTTTCTAGTTTTGCTAAAGGAGTCACTCCCGGTGAAGGGATCGTCGGTCCTTTCCTCGTCGAATGAGGTGCGGGATATATCATATATATCACTGTGCAAAGCAAAAACTCTTAAAAGCAATCAAAAGACAAACCGAGTTTGTAGCATCTGCCAGTTATTGCTAAAGGAGTCACTCCCGGTGAAGGGATCTCGGTCCTTTCCTTATCGAATAAGGTGCAGGATATATCATATATACCTCTGTGCAAAGCAAGAACTGTAGCTACCTGTTTTATTTTGAAATTCGATTCTACAACATCTTAGGTTTCTTTTATTTCATTAATCACATTAATGAAGTCACATCATATAAGTTACCTAAACATCACAGATAAATACGACATACACTTATGCCATCCGCATTCGCCTCGATGTCCCCTCGTGCACCGTTACGTTAGGTAACTAACGGCAGAGCGGGGCAGGGCTAGCGCGGGTGTAAAACATAAGTAACGCCTATATAATATATCATATATACTATATAATGTATCTATCACAGAACATCACATGATCACATCACAGATATCGCAGCAGAAGAATCATATGAAATATTGGATATACTAGGACGTCCGTGTTTTCAATACGAGCCAGTATAAAACACGGATTCCACGGTCGTGATGAATAGCCAAACCCATACCCCTAGACCCCTACGAGAGCGGCAAGCAACCCTACCAATTCCAGAGTTAGGAGACCCAGACTCGACTCCTCGAGTTGGTCTCCCACTGGACTCCAGAACCCGGTTACTTATGCCCTCCTCCTTGGGTCTATCCTAGTGCGGAAAAGTAAATAATATACATCAACGGTGACAACTTCCGCAACCTGGAAGCGCCCCAATAAAAGAATATTACATACAAGTTTTTACATGAATGAAAATGTAAAACACTCATCTCACATAAAAAACCCCGGCTATTCAAACACGACGATCCAATATAACATATCCAGCAACACATAACATCACATGTCATCAACGTAAGTAAATATGTCCATCCCAATTGTCGTTGACATATAGCAACGAAACCGGCGATATCACATATTACACTTACGGTCACAGAAAAGAAAGTGTAAAACTACAACAGTTGGAATCCGCAATCACCTCAGACATCGCATGCCTGACCAAATGAATTCCTTAGACATCGCATGCCTAACAATTATAAACCCCGCATTTTAGTCTCATTATCGAAAACACTTTTCAATATCAAGTCGGGTAATTCAACAAGATTCCCGAAAAACTGATCGAATGCTCGTCGCAAACTTCAGTAGACGGCCACACCCCTGATACCGTCGACGAAGTGCACCAAGGCGGAACACCGCTGCCGCGAGCACCCGAACGGATGCTTTCGGCGACGGGGTTCTCCTACAGTCACTTGGTCGGGGCTATGGAGTGAGGCTGTCTATTAAGTTTACCCGGCGAGTATCCGCGTACGCTACGTGATTGCGACGGACTTTTGATCACATCAAAATTCCGTGGCAACCGATCAAGTGAGACTAAATTGCTACGTTTATAACATTCATTCAGTTATCATATAACTTATTGTGAATTCCAATTATTGTATCCCATTCCGGATAAATAGAAAACGTTAAACTTTCCGATCGAACATTCTAACACCCAAGTTTTCCCGATACAGATCAACACATGAAACTAGTCTAACAACATTCAGTTCGTACCTCAGTACCAACGGTCCAGCCGTAGAAGGGTCAAGCCAACGCCTCACATGTGGCACGCCGTATTGCCCCAAACCCGAAGGTTCAAAGGGCAGTTCAAGACGGTCACATTATCGAGTTAAGGTTTGTGTCTTCTAGAGGGACCATCGCGTTACTTGCACTACTTAGAACGTCGTTAAACTACGGAAAAATCCAACACTTGGAAATTTCCCGACAGGGGAAAAATTGGGTATTTATATCCGGTCGAACCTTTTAACATATTCTAAAATTTATCCGGAAAGCCAAACAGACAAAATTTGATACCCCGATCGAAACACCGAATCCCCAAAACAACTCCAGAAAATTCAACTCTTGAATAAAATTTAAAAATACCCAGAGAACTCAGCACTGAAAACAATGAATTAGTGTGCAATTTATAAAGGATGATGTCATTAATATGCCGCGGAACCGCCGCCTGAGGCAGGCTAATGCCGCGGTTCCGCGCCATGTTTCACTGTTCATCACCTCAATTTTGCTCCGTAGTTCTTATATTTTCCTGCTGGGTTTTCTGAATATTTTTAATACTGAAAAATCCCTGTTTTTGAAAATTGGACAGAGAGCATGTTCGTTTTGGACTTTCGGGTTCGATCGGACTTCAAATGTCGTCTAGACTTCGCCTAAGGCTCTAGCTAGGCTCTGATACCACTGTAGGGTTCCTAGGCACGCTAGTGAGGTCTCCTAAGCCATCAACCATGGCAATTTCAAAAATTATGGTGCCTACAAACCCTAAACTACGGATCGATAACTAGATGTCTAGGCGAACAATGAACTAGTTAACACTTAACTAATGAGAAAACGGAAATACAACCTTTGTAGATCCGGTGCTCCACCTCCATAGCTCCGCAACGAAGTCCTCTCCGCTGTCCAAGTCAAATCCGGGCTCTAGGATCGGCTTCGTCGGAGAATGGGCAAGCTAGGTCGTCGATGTCCATGCCGAAGATGATCTACGTCGAGGCATCGCTAAATCAAGCTCCGACTTCACCAAGTCAAGAAACTTGTGAAGTAAACACACTCTACTACTTGGCAAGAGGTAGAGGATGAAGAAATAGGAAGTGGGTTAACTTTAGAATTGGATTTCTCACTCTAATTCATCAATCACCATTGATGAGGTAAGCTTTCTTCTTCAAGTTCAAGGAAGAAGAAGAAGGAAATTGATATGATAAGTTCAAAAGAAAAAGAAAAGAATAATCCAATCTTTATCATAGCTTAACCATGGTTATGTGTAGAGATTGAACTAGGGTTAAATCAAATGGTTAGGTTAAGCATGAGATAAGAATGGTGGACAAAGTCAAAGGTTCATGAATCTTCAACTACAAACAAAGAAAGCCACCATTCTTCTCATTACATTTTCCAAAAAGAAAATAAATAAATAAATAAATAAATAGATATGAAAAACAAAACCCTAACCATTTGAATAACCATGGTTTAATCTTTACACAAACTCAAGTTAGCATGCATCATCAAACATGATACATACAAGTGCACAAAAACATATCGCATATGCAATGCGCACGAACCAAGTGAGAAAATCCGTCTAAAGTGAACCGATACTAGTTAATGCAAAGTAATATATCAAATATATAATTATACATTAAATCATTAAATCAACACTTGATTCAATGATCCGGTCATGTTGCACACAACCGACTAGTATAGAATGTATCGGCTTATCGAATCAATCCTTGATTCGATAACTAGGTTATATCGCATACAACCATTCGACACATTCATCGCGAGAATGGAATACGGCATCACATACACGCATTATTCTCAGTCCCGCACATTTCTCATATGCGCTCCTATTTCGTTTCGCTTGAGCCAGGAAACCTCTGTGTAGGACTCTAAAGACTCGTCAATACGTCGACAGCAGGTGATGATCATATCAAACACCCACAAGCCGCAAGCGGTCTGCTAAACGTAACGGCCACCCGGGTATTGAGCGATCTGAAGATCGACGAGCAAGCCCGCTCACACTCCAGTGAATCCGACCAGTAACACTACCGTACAGTCCGGTCTGATCGTCTGATATGTCGCATATCTCGCCTAGGGGTGGTAAACGTCAGACCCCAATAGCTCAATAAGTCGTGTCGATATGAGGTCTATAACTATTCGAGAAACTACTGGTAACACTTACCAGTAAATCTCAGTAACCCTGGCCAGGGATTTCCTGTTATAGCCAATCGAACACAGCGCAACATCAACCCCCTATACCGGGAGAGACGAATCCCCTCCTATCGCTCATTGCCTCCATGTGACTCTGGACTGTACCCAAAAACCACCGTTTTGCACGCCCTCTTGGACGTGGTAAGATGGAAATCAAAGCACAGTGGGAACCACACAAGACTCTATGACGATCTCGGGTCAACAGACTACTCTGTACCAGTGTCACCAGAGAACTGCCATCTGACGTGAGGTATAATACCATCTGGGAGTTCTCGGCGAGTCCGTCCAGTGTACCCAGTCTCTACTGAGCACCCATATATCATCTCCGATGTCAAACACCAATGGATATGGGATCATCCATCGCCCATCTGTATGGGTCGAGAAGGTACACGCTAGTCTACTCTGGTATATCGATGCCCCGTCTCGATACACCCACGACTAGGGACTTTGAAGGATGTACTTATGGACTACCATGTCCCCACTAGTATGATCCGCATCATAGTCCAGGTAGTCAAGTACAGATCCTAAGGGCTTTACCAACATGTAACAGAGAGACAATCAGTATACACGTTAAGGTAAAGAGCAACCAGATAGCATACTATCATGTTGAGCAAGAAAGTCCTCCCTATATATGTCCCGGCATCCACTACAATATACATCATATGTATAGTAATGGCCTCTAGGGCATACATATAACTAACAGTTCCCTCGCAGCTTGCTTTCTACGCTTCCTCTTAGCCTGGGCTGTATGAACCGATCTCCTCAAAACTTTTGATAGGGGGACATCATCGTCCAAATTGAGCTCAGTCTATGGATCCGCTGTGGCATCCATCATCGGCTGCTTCAGCAACGCCTCCTGCGGTGGCCTTGGGAAGGCCTCAGCCGTAGTCGGTGGCTCTGAAGGCTTTTCTGCATCACCACCCAGGGTTGGCATTACACTCGGAACAACCTGGGTTGTGGTGGTTCCTGTAATAGAATAAAGAAAAGGGTCAGATCATAAATAAAAGGAACTAAAAATATAAAGGTGTAGTGAAACGAATCATACCAAGGCCCAAGGAGGCGCGGAGCCTCTCCTCCTCCTCAAACGTCTTGAGGGAAGCCGAGAGAGCCTCTTCAGCAGAAATACCTGTTAAGGAAGAGAGCGTTAGTAAAGCATAATAAATTCAAAAAAAAGAAGGGAGGGGATATATACAGGAGAGTGTAAATGAAGTATACCAGACTCCGCAATAGGAGCTAACGCCGCCTGTTCACGGGCCAGTCGTTTGGAAGCTTCAATGGCAGCCTGAAGATCGGTATCGGTTACAGGCGCATCGAACAGACCGACATTGGTGCCATACTCGCACAAGCCCTCGCTATAAGGAGCATGAGGCTCCTGGCCGAATACGACGTCAGTAGAAAATAAGATTTTTTCTTCTTCTGCGAAATGGCACCAACAGCCGATGATAAGAGCTTTCGCTTAACAGGCTTCTTCGGACAGCGGGTCCCGATTTCCAAACCAATGCCCGATTCCGGAGACATTACGCTTACCGCTGTCGCAGAAACATCTGGTTGAAGCTTAGTAAGAAAAGCGTGCGGGGCTATAACCGTGGCGATCTCTCTCAAGGAAGGGAGGACGACTGCTCGTCGCTTTAGTGGGACCGCTGGATTACTGGCTGGGACAACATCCTTCTGGTCAAGCAGCAGCTACCTATTCTCCTTGATGATAGCACCCGTCGCATGCCGGTACCAAGCAACATAAGCATTCGAAGTCTTTGGAATATAACTCGGCTCGCTGATGAGGAAATGGGACCCGGTATTTAATCATATGAAATGATACACCGCACTGTGAACGCCCTCTTCCGTAGCAACCGGATCAATCAAGAATGCCTCGAGAGGAATGCTTTGTTTGTAACCTGATTGCTGGGTAAAACGATGCGGATTATACCTCATAAACAACACCGAGGCGTTCTGTCTAAATACCAGAAAACCTGGCCTGATAGAATACAGGTGCACAATCTTTCAAGCCCTCAACACAGAAGCCCCGTCCTTGAAAACATCACGCAACAATTGGATCACCTTGGAAGATTCTTTGCTGATGGTCAGGACTTTATCGACAAAGGTCATACTGTCCCCAACCAAGCGTGGGCGAAGGAGCAATCGCCGATTCTCCCGCTGTGTTGGGTCTGGAGCAGAAGCATCGACCGGGTGCATGACCCGGGCAAAATTTTAGCTTTCGTAAAATCGGGGTCGTTTATAAACACCAAAAGCACCCAGCACGTGCATCTCGATGCATGAGGTGAAGTAGTGCAATGGAAGATTTACAGGCTTTACCCCCGGCTGAGTAGTGTCGGCTGCTAAGCTCATGCTATGATATAAATGAGCCAGTCCCGCGACCCTAATGACCATGTGCGTCCCCGCAGCGATGCGATGAGCTGGATAAAACACAGATGGTCTCATATAGCGGGGGTGCGTCGGAAGCATGAACCAACTCAGCCATAAGCCGATAAACTCTATAAAGAACATCTCCTCGTCAATGTCTGGGGCGGCAATCTCTGCGAAGGGGATGACTGGAGTATCCGGAATAAAGAATTTCTTTAAATCCGTTTCCAAAGTCGGTAAATTGTTCGAACCAAATCCGAATGGGTCGTCGAGTTTGGCGAACTTCACGTCTTGTTTAGATAGAGTCTCTGGACGAAGAAAGCGGGCGATGAAATCTGCGAAGCTAACTCCGTGCCCACCAGACTTTAGGAATAAGCTCCCGTACATGTTCAACACCTTAATCAAGCTCAGGAACTGATGTTGAACGACATTCTCTGGAGTAAGACCCATTACCACTGATTTGGTAGCAAAGATATACTCATCGGGGGGAAGTATCTCTTTATAATGTTCCCCTCTGATGGGCAATCCGGATATCTCTGCAAATTCCTCCAATGAGATTGAAACCTCCCGATCTGATAAGAGAAATGTGTAGGTCGGGATGTTCCATTGTTCTAGAAAAGATTTGACCCACCACACACGAGGAGTGTGGTAATGAAAAAGGGACGCATAGATCGCGGGATACAGCCCGGCCTTCAATAGCAGCGATTTCTTAGCCGACAGGATATATCGGGCCCACTGTAGATAGCCAGCCGAATGACGGGGAGTCATTCCTATCATGTAAACTTGCCCCCAAGGACGCGACTCTCTTTGGCATATACGTCGCCCTAAAATGTCCAAGGCCATCGACGGCTGTACTGGTATTGATGCCATGGAAGGCTGAAGACAACCTTCCGAGGTCCAGTTGACCTCTTATACTGCGTAAGTTACCTGAGGCGAGTCCGCATAATGTATCGCCGGGATCGGCTCTGAAGACGCTGCGCAAGTAAAACTGCGCCGACCCCGAATAATTTGACTGTACCATGATCCCCACAGATGAAGAGACTTTTGCTTTAGGTTATAGTCCCGAATAAATACGAAGACTTCCCGATCTGTGGATGCGTCGGTGAAAGCACTCTCCGAGCGAACGAAGGGGAAGGAGGAATCGGAAGCCATAGTACCTGCAAAAAAAAGAGTAGGGGTTAATTATCGACACAATATTCAAGATTTTAACATTCTTTTACACCTAAAATTATACTGCACCATAGTTCAAAGAGAAAATGACAGGGGCCCCCACAAAATCAAGGTAACACCTTATCAATGATGAGGCAGTCACTCATTGAAAGAATCCAAAAGGATTCTCTTTTAATGAGAAAATCTCATTGAACTGTGGAGTTAAACTCCCTTGAGAAATATGTTCTACAAATAGATTTCAAATCTGCGAAAAAGAAGGATCCTAGAAGGAAAATAAAAAAGGGAATAAAATTCCCAGAAGAATTTCTTTCAAAGAAATTTTTTCAAAGCCAAGCTCTGTAGAACAATGGGATAACATCCTAGGAATTCGCTTGGGAATGGAATTAAATTCCAAATAACCTTCAAAAATCAAAGTTAGTAACATGGTAAAACCCTAAAGATCTTTAAGACCTATGGTCTACTCAAGTAAAAGTTTTAGATCTCTAAGAGATCATTACAAAAGAAGAGCAAAGCTCTGTTAATGGGTTAAAAACCCTAGAACATGAAGAGATGCTTTCAAGGGTTTCTTCAGGAGTTAAAACATGGTCATGATTCTTACCAATTTTGACAGAGTTTTAACTCTGAAGGAGTTTCTTTGAACAGAGATCTGAGCTCTGAAAAGAGAATTAAATTCTCAATAAAGGAAGAAGACTAAAGAAGATGAACAACAGTCATCTTAAGGGTCAAATGCCCTATTTATAAAACATATGGAGACGGTTCAACTCCCCAAGAGATCGAACGGTGGAAAAGATTCTACTGCTGCACTCACGTGCGAGCCACATGAGCGCAACGGTGGAGGGCATTTGTTTCCTCAATAAAAGAGCAAATCTCTGTTTAAAATTAATGACGCAGCGCCTCACGTGCTCTCCACAAGGGTGCCAACGTCAGAGCCAACCTTATAGGATTAAATCCTATGGTGGCGCTGCACGTGCTCCACACGCAGGCGCCAGTGTGTAAAGCACAAAAGAATCTATGAGAGTTAAAACTCTCAGATAGCACCGCACGTGCTCCTCACGCGGGCGCCAGTGTGCAGAGAACAAAAGAATCTATTAAATTAAGTGAGAGTTAAAACTCTCAGGTGGCGCCTACGTGCACAACACGTGAGCGCTGGCGCCTAGGTAGAATTAAATTCTACTCTCTGTTAAACAGAGCCGTTGGATCAGAGATCCAACGGAGATGATAAATCATCAAGATACAAAATTAAATTCCGTTGTCAGAAAACATTCCCCAAATCTTTCTAAAATAAGAAAGATACCTTCGGTTGGATTATAGAATAAAATTCTATGCCCTCTGTAAAATAGAGAACCCTCTGATTAAAAATCCAATGGTGATTAAAAATCACCATTTCACAGAATAAAACTCTGCACATTGGAAAACATTTCCCCAATCTTGTTAAAAATAAGAAAATATGTTATATAAAACAGAAACCCTTGGATCAAAAATCCAATGGTGGGTAAAATTCCCCAAATCAATTGGGATCTCTTAATGAGAGATTTCCTCAAAACTAATTAACAAAATTGCATCTACTATATAAAGGACCAAGGACTTCAAGTCTGATATAGAGGAACCCCCCATAAGCTTCTAAAAAAATAGAACGCTTTAAAAGGAACAGAGAATTAAATTCTCAAGGAAGAAGATCTCCCACCTCAAACCTCTAGGTAAATAAAAAAATAGAGATCAAAACATCTCATTTACCTATTGAAGGGTTTTACCCTTTTAAAAGAATTTAGTTCTTTCTCTGGATCTGAGATCAACAAGACAAGTTTCCCACAAGTTGAGAATTTAATTCTTATCGGGAAGAACTTGTTCTTCAGAATCAAAGATTTAGAAAATAACCAGGAATCGAATTCTTCAAAACAAAAGCATATAAGAGAAACCTAATTCTCGTAAAAGAGCTTGGTTCTTAAAAATGAAGCTTGATCCTAGATCTGCAAAACAAAGATCCTAGTGATTATTAATAGGTAAAAATGCTACCAGCAGAGGAGAAAAGAATTCAACGCCCAGCGTCGTACGTGTTCCTCACGTGGGCGCCACAGAGGAGAAGAGTGCTTAGTACTCACTGGACAGCGCCCAGCGCCGCACAAGCTCCTCACATGGGCGCCACAGAAGGGAAGAGTGCTTAGCACTCACTGGACAGCGCCCAGCGCCGCACATGCTCATCACGTGGGCGCCACAGAAGGGAAAAGTGCTTAGCACTCACTAGGTAGCGCCTAATGCCCAGCGCCTCACATGCTCCTCACGTGTGCGCTGTAAAAGAGAAGAAAAGAGTGCTTAGCAATCCACAAGCAGCCCAAAACGGCTGAGTGTTAAACACTCATTGGGCAGCACCCAGCGCCCAGCGCGCTCCCCACGTGTGCGCCGTAAAAAGAGAAGAAAATAGTGCGTAGCACTCCACAAGCATCCCAAAACGGCTGAGTGTTCAACACTCATTGGGCAGCGCCCAGTGCCTCACGCGCTTCCCATGTGGACGCCATAGAGAGTGCCTAGCACTCCATATAAAGACAAAAGGAGTAAAGTGTTCAACACTTTTTGGGCAATCCCCATGACTGAAAGCTCCACATGATCATATATGGGTGTCAGAACTCATATAAGTGCTCAGCACTTTTTGCATAAAAAAGGGACTGATTAAACAGAACCCAAACAAGTGCTTAGCACTTTTTCAAAAAAAAGAGGGGAGACTAAACATACTAAAGCCCAAATTGGCTAAGTTGCTAAAGTCTTGCAACTGAATCCAAATGCTCTGTTGCTGGGTCTTAAATAAATAAGATCCTAAAATGTTGTTAAGTGGATCTTAGTCTTAAATTGGACTAACTTATCGTTAACAAAAATTCTTAAGGCCATAATAACCCCTTTTTCCCTCAAACATGGGATTCGGTCTAAGAGTACATCTCTCCACACCTCTGATATATGTCGTTGTAATTCCTCAACATCTTCAGAGAGGTGGTGGGTCCCGACAACCAACAACTTCTCTTAATGCACTTCTAAATTGACGTGCATGCCTCAAATCGGATCGTTTCCCAAATTGGGCACATTCCATATCTCTATCGTTCACTTCGCCACGCAACAAATACGCATGCGCATAAGTTGAATGTTAGACCGAAATGTTCTTAAACTAATATTTACCCCCAAATACGGCGATAATGGACCGAAACGTCCTTAAACTAATATTTCGCTTCAAACACGGTGATAATGGACCGTAACGTCTTCAAACTAAAACAAATTGAGCCCCAAATGCCCATATATATTTAAGTCGATCTTAATCTCAAATCAGATTAACGGTCCTTAAATAAACCAAAACCAAATCTAAAATATACATATTTGGACTGATCCGCGCCTTACGGGTGACGACATAAATTAGTCTCTGTATACAATTCACGGGCAACCTAAACAAACAAAAATACACACTATACGAAGTGAACTTCCGGAGCAGGAGAAAGTGGTTGTCGCGATGGGATAACGTAATTAACTGTAGGGGCTTGCGCCTGCAGGGAAGAGCATCCCCACAATCAAAAACCCCTCGCAAAACGAGGAGGAATCTGACAAAGTCATGCTACAACGGCAACATCCGTCCAAACCTCCGATATACGGTGCCATAAATCAACTTGGTATCTTCGGAGAGGTGGACAGATAAATCCAAATAGCATCTGCCCCCAGAATTTAGGCCAGACGTCTCGACGTCCTGGTCCTTCTTCCGGCGGTGAATAATTATAAAAGAAAATTATAGTTTTTAAAGATTTTAGAAAAGAATGTTGGTATAACTCCACTTACCGACATGATTTAAAAAAATGATAGTTTTAAGATAAGAAAAGAGGGAAATAGTTGGGACTTATAAGTTCGAAAGATAGAAGAGAGGTTGAGAAAAGAAATGATGGCCTTAGTAGAGTCGCGTAGTCACCGGAAGTGCTTCGAATTCTCGCTGGAAAAGAAACTTGGGCTAACTCCACTTGTACTCTTCTTTGACTTAGAAAATTTTGAGGATTTTTGACAATAGATTTCAGAATGAAGATGGCTAGGGTATGAGGTTGTATTTATAGGGTAAAATTAGGGTTTTGAGAATTGAAGAGAGAATTAAAATGTACTAAAGTTTAGATTTGTAATACCCAGTTTTTCTTATACGTCTAAGTCCATATCTTGTTATTTAAAAATTCCATTTTGGGTTTATTTATGATTTTAAGTGTTTTATTTAAGAAATTATTTATTTATTTTTAACCTTTTCTTTAAACCCCAAACCCTATTTCTCTTCTAATTATACCAATCTCCCTTACTAATTAATAAGCGCAGCCATTCCCTTTCTCATTTTATCTTTGATTTTCTGTTCATGGCCAGTTTCCATTTTCCATTTGATTTTTCCATTAAATCTTCCCTCAGCCCAAACTCATTTTCAATAAATAAATTTTATTCAGCCTCGGCCCATCTCCCTACTCGGCCCATTCAAATTTTTCCTTTTAGCCGGCCTCTTCTTCTCATTATTTCTTAAATTCCTTTCAAAATTGAGCAAGCCCGGCCCCTCAATTTAATTTCGCTTTCTTTTATCTCCTGGCCCGGCCCACTGTTCATTTCCTATAATCCTGTTATATTTTTATTTTCCTTTTAATCTCTAGCCCAGCCCACTAAGCCCAGAAGCCCACGTCTCCCCCGACCACTGTTCATCTTCAAAAATTTCCAACGGCTCTTTCACCTCTCGCGCGCGCGATCCACGATCTTCGCCGTTCCCTCCGCCGCACGCCACGCCCGCGCCCACGTCGCCGCTCCACGCGCCCCGCTCGCGCGAGCGTTACACCATGTTCTTCCCCTCTCCAACCTCGTCGCCCATCACTTCTTCACTCATTCCCTTTCCTCGCGCCCACTGCCCCGAAACCCAGCGCCCTGCCGACCACCATCACCACCCAAGCTCCTTCCGCTCTCCCCATCACCGACTCACCCTAACCTCCTCCTCAAACCCACACCTTCACCCCTCCAACCACCGCAGCACCCTCCCCTGCACAACGAACCCCTGCCCAACGAGCTCAGCCACCGAGCCTCCCCGCCGCCGGCACCCACGACGTCGGCAAGCGCTCCACTACATCTCGTCGTCATATCTCTCCCCTGATCTCCCTCTCTCTCTTTCCTTCTCTCTCACTCGGCAGAGTCTCTCTCTCTCTCTCTCTCTCTCCCGATCACTCTCTCTTTCCCACTCTGTCTCTCTCTCTCTCTCTCTCTCTCAGTCTCTCTCTCATCTGCCTCTCTCTCTCAATCTCACTGGTCTCCCTCCCCTTGTCTACACTCCCTCCCTCTCTCTCCCTCACTCTCTGCCGACTCTCTCTCTCTCATTCTCTCTCTCAGTGTTCTCACTCTCTCTCTCCTTAACACATTCTCTCTCTGTCTACCTTTCTCTCTCTCTCTCTCATTCTCTCTCTCTCTAGCACTCTCTCTCCCCCTCCAAATCTGAAACCATCCAACACAGCGAGCAACTCCATATCAACCGACCACCAAACTGCGAGCCGTCGTGCCGAGACTCGTGTTCGAGCCAAGTCAGGTGCCGAGCCGCGCGTGTGTCGCGCGTTCGTGACGTCACAGCCACCGTACATCGCCCCGGGACGTTCTCAGGCAAGTTCTTACTTGCTTTCATGCTATTCCGTATATTTTACAAATTAGAATCGTAGATATATTCCATGTTTGCTTGATGTTATATATTGTCGCAAAACTGTTCGATGCTTGTTCCCATAGAAAATCATTATCGTATTTGACGGAACTGGACATATTATATTGGCCCTTGTAGAGATGATTAACGTGTGCAAATTTCATTAGAAAATACGACTGTTAACAGTTAAAATGACTACCCCCAAGTTTGATCGTAAAACTGAAATTCTGTTGCATCTGAAAATAGTTAAATTCATCATAAATCATATACATATTAGATTGGTGCGTTCGAGGGCTCAAATCGAAGCTAACTCGATGAACTTTAACCCTATGCTAGTTTCCAGACATTCCTGTACTTAAATCGTGATGATAATTGTATCGGAGTACGACTCTGGACTGCAGACCAGAGCTACTCAAATTGTTGGTTGCTGTACCGTATTGGATACCTCAGGATTTACTTAACTCTTAGGTTGCGGAACTCCACTGATTATTGTAGGTAACTCTGTTAGATAGACAACACTTTTGATTTCATTCTGTTTCGTTACCGTTTGATATTTAAATTGTAATTTAGAAGATCGGGACACATAACAGTCCCAGCAGAATCAGAATTGACATCTTAATATTAAACAGATTATAACTTCTAACGTACAGATGTGATTGAAGATCCTTTTGTTGCGTTGAAAACCTTACTGAAAACCCTAGAATTCATTCAACTGTAGTGTCGCTAAATTATGATCCCAACTGGGGTTAAAATGCGTTGCGAAATGGATTCCTGAATCTGAAACTGGATTTCCAGCCGCGTGCGCTTAAAATGAAACAGTTATAACTAATGATCCTGAAACCCGATTGGCTTGAAACAAAATTCTATGGATAGCTAACTGAACATATTAATTACTACCTGTTTATCATTTCGCCAAATTACATACATATACTTCATGATAAATCGTGCAGGTAATAGACCGTTATTTTTATGACACCTTAATTGTGCTTTTATACTGTTCATGCATCACATCATACCCATATCATGGTAGTGATAACCTAGTGGCATCGTACATCTACCCAGTGTTAGATTTTAGTGGTGATTGTGGCAAGTACGTCAGTGTTCGTGTATTCGTGATTAAGTGAATGTGATACGTACTTGTGCACAATCAGTGTCCCTTTTTATTCTATTGCATTGTCGACGTCTGTGGGATGCGTGTACGTGTGACTATAAGTGGTATGGGACACTTATGGAAACGCTTGCATGGGTGTCACAGATAAGGCATCCGACACTGCCATTTATCTTAGGTATTAGTCGGGACGTGCTTGATGGAGGTCCTGCCTCCAGTTCTCGCGTAGACTTGTCACGGATCGATTAGTATTTAGGGTGATGGTTAGCGTTTGATGTAGACTTCGGGGTGTGGGGTAGTTCAAGTGTGAATTCAACAGAATCTCGGGAGTCCCATGCCGGCTTATATATTTAGGGAGTTATATGGAGATTTACAGGGTATGTGCTATATCACCGTGATACACTCGTTACATGTTGGGCCCGTGGTCCCTTGCCCTTGGGTTCTACCATTGGGTGGAGGACACTCGCGAGTAGTTGACTCTCACACTTGGACTGACGATAGGCTTATTGACCTGTGCAGTGAGACTTAGAGACTGATAGGGTTACTGTCATTTACATTCCTTATATACTGTGTTGACATACATGACATATCGTTATACTGCTTTACTGTTCCGCTGCATTCATCTCTGCTCATTTATATTCATGCTGTTATTGATTTACTGTTATTCATTTCCATTACCACTGTTAGAAATATCACTTGATTTTATATATACATATTATTGCTATTGTGTCGCTCTGACGACCTGAGTATGCATGCTCAGTGTGAGGAGAAGATTTAGCTTGGACCAGATCTAGACGTGCATCACAGACTTCTTGACTTGCCTTCCCGATTTACATTCATTTGTTCCACTCCAGGTCAGACTATATATTGTTTCCTTCATTTACTGCATTTTTTATTACCTGTGCAATATATACTGTTTACCATGAGAAACTAGAAGCCGAAGTGTGACTACGGCAGGACTTTTCCTTGACCGTAGGAGCATGGCTGGCCTTGTTTACCCCTCGTATTCCGTATTTTGGGAAGCGGGGCGTGACATGGTTTAGCTGGTATCAGAGCCAGGTTTCACATCGATTGGGATTGCAGTTTTCCGTGTACGGTTTGGCAATCTAGGACGTCCCTCGGTCTAGATTGTAAACTTGTCATTCTTGATCCATATTCACATCGTGTGTTCAGCTATCCATTCACTATGGTTTCGGATGACTTGACAAGGGTACGTGGTGGCAATTGCACTACCGTACTCTATTCAAGTGACTTAAAGTGATACTGTTGATTCCCCACTTGTAATGATATTCATCATCTCTGATATTCTTGAATCCTTGTTCTATCCATATTATATTTTGATTCATTTAGCTTGTGACTCATATCATTCTCGAAATTGTTGTTTCAGGATCATGCCTTCCAACGACTCTTCATCTTTATCCACTCCCCAGAATCAGAATGTTGAGATCCTTAGTGTACTACAAGGTTTAAAGGAAGCCCAGGAGCGGACAAACGACCTTTTAATTGAAGGGCTGAGAAGACAGGTGAGTCAGACCCCAGCGGAAACCTCCTATCACAAAGGGATTCCTATTGGACGAGGAAGGGAGAAGAAGATGAAGCGTCAACAGAAACATCAGAAGAACCCTGGCTGTGGATATTGTAAGAGGCCAGGACACCTTCAGAGGGATTGTCGCCGTGCGCAAGGGAAATGTTTGATATGCGGGTCCAACAAACACCTCATCAACGGCTGGCCAGAAAGGAAGGAACTGCAAGGAAGAAACTCGTCCACACTCCCCACTTCTGCCAAGTGAGGATTGCCGCGTAGTTCGGACTTCGACGATAAGGCGGATCAAGCGCAGGATTCAGTTCACGCGACGTGAATGCAATGTTATAGTAGTCGAAGAATGATTTTTCATGTTATCTACTTTCAGTAATAATATTGTCGTTTTTATGAACGTTTCCTTCCGTTCGAATCTCTGTATCCGTCGAACTTTTAGTTGTATGAAATAAGGTTTGAATCATAATATATGTATCATTCTCATGCTTTCTCTATGTCAAATTCTATTCATTATCGCAGTATTTTAAATTCTGAGCTTTCAATTCCTTTCACCGCATATCTTTCCATACTTTGTACACTTGGCCATTTTCCTTATTCATTCCATTGTTTAATCATGACTTTTCTTTTCGGGCCATGGCACACCCTGGAGCAGCGCCACAACTAGACGAGGATGCACAGTCTTGCGTTTCTTGAGACCGCACGCTGATGAGTTCTGACGATGAGGTCAATGGTCCACAGGTCAACTTCGAAAACAATGATTCAGAGGACGAAGGAGCAGCCGCCCCAGAGTTTAACATGATAGCGGATTCTGAAGAAGAAGAAGGAGATCCTGGAGAGAACCCTCTAGGGGAAGATCCCGATGAGGACCCGATAGAAGAAAATCCAGTTGAGGAAAACCCCGTGGAAGAAAATCCAGAAGAAGAGAACCACATGGAATCGGACCTCGATGAAGAAACTCCATCCGAGGAAGAAGAACCAGGAGATCAAGACCATGCTGTGGAAGGACTTACAATGGCGATGCCGTGAGGCGATATGGAAATGGACGTCTCTACCTGAGTGCGTGAGCCTACCGCAACTTACTGAATCTCCACAACCGCGATTGACGGAATATCTTTTGATGTGTCTCTCTGGCCAAATAAACTGTGTATAGTTTAGGGCAACTTTTCGCCTTTGGGAATGCCTTGTTTCAAATTTTCTTGAACGGAATAAATCTTCTCAATTCGTAAACCTTTTGATTATTGGTTCGCTTGATACTTGTTTATTGCCCATATCCATTTACTTTTCTGCTGAGATTCCTGATTGTCCATCCCTACCCATTGTATGGTTTTCAACCGTTTTGATTAAAAAGTACCGCCCCTTGATCCTTGGAATGAGCCACCATTCATTCTTCGCCTGTGCCTCGTTTGTAATCCTTCTGGGAGGAGAAAATTTTGGAGAAACTTCCGAGTTCGCTAACTTTTCACATCTTGATTCATATGCTGCACCGACCGCCATCCTACCCATACTCCTCCTCTTGTAATCACGTGTTATTTGCCCTTACATCCTGTGCTGACCCGATTCCAGTCTCCAAGATCTTCAGCCTAAAACCGCCACATTCCAACCTTTGAATGACCCACATTTCCTTGAATCCCTTACCCTAGCCAGCCTATACATTTTGTGTTCTTCCTATTACCCTAATTATATTTAGGGATACTGTTATTCAAAATTTAGTTTTAGTATTTTAAATTTATCAAAGAATATGTGTTATTGACTACTCAGTTTGATATATTTTGAGTACATTACTATTATTCTCATTTTCAGTGGCGCAGCCTTTATGCCGTGCCTATTTTGTTCCATGTTTCCTATTTTCACTATACAAGTTTTCTAAATTATTCTTTTAAACCTAATTTTCGATACGTTCTCCTAAAATGTTTTAACCTACGGGCTAGTTTTCACTAACATTATCGTCGTTACTTTATTTTGAGTTTTGTGCCTACGATTACTATTATAAGTAGTTGAGCCTTACACTTATCTTTCTGTTTGCTATTTGGATATACTTAGATGTGCACGCATTTGGTTTCGACGTTTACCGAGCACACTTCGATTAATATTATTCGTTAATTGTTACCTATATTCTTGTATATTTTGTAGTTGCCCTTATAGTATTCCGGTATTATGCTTTTAGACCTAACTTTTGTATGTGGTTTTTCTATATATGTATGTACCTTCGAAACCTTATCTACTTTTTTTTTAAATAAATCAACATGTATTAGCTTTCGATATGACGACTCTTCGCTTATTATCTATAGCTAGTTGTTTCTTTTAAATTTCGAGGACGAAATTTTTGTAAGGGTGGTATGATGTAATACCCAGTTTTTCTTATACGTCTAAGTCCATATCTTGTTATTTAAAAATTCCATTTTGGGTTTATTTATGATTTTAAGTGTTTTATTTAAGAAATTATTTATTTATTTTTAACCTTTTCTTTAAACCCCAAACCCTATTTCTCTTCTAATTATACCAATCTCCCTTACTAATTAATAAGCGCAGCCATTCCCTTTCTCATTTTATCTTTGATTTTCTGTTCATGGCCAGTTTCCATTTTCCATTTGATTTTTCCATTAAATCTTCCCTCAGCCCAAACTCATTTTCAATAAATAAATTTTATTCAGCCTCGGCCCATCTCCCTACTCGGCCCATTCAAATTTTTCCTTTTAGCCGGCCTCTTCTTCTCATTATTTCTTAAATTCCTTTCAAAATTGAGCAAGCCCGGCCCCTCAATTTAATTTCGCTTTCTTTTATCTCCTGGCCCGGCCCACTGTTCATTTCCTATAATCCTGTTATATTTTTATTTTCCTTTTAATCTCTAGCCCAGCCCACCAAGCCCAGAAGCCCACGTCTCCCCCGACCACTGTTCATCTTCAAAAATTTCCAACGGCTCTTTCACCTCTCGCGCGCGCGATCCACGATCTTCGCCGTTCCCTCCGCCGCACGCCATGCCCGCGCCTACGTCGCCGCTCCACGCGCCCCGCTCGCGCGAGCGTTACACCACGTTCTTCCCCTCTCCAACCTCGTCGCCCATCACTTCTTCACTCATTCCCTTTCCTCGCGCCCACTGCCCCGAAACCCAGCGCCCTGCCGACCACCATCACCACCCAAGCTCCTTCCGCTCTCCCCATCACCGACTCACCCTAACCTCCTCCTCAAACCCACACCTTCACCCCTCCAACCACCGCAGCACCCTCCCCTGCACAACGAACCCCTGCCCAACGAGCTCAGCCACCGAGCCTCCCCGCCGCCGGCACCCACGACGTCGGCAAGCGCTCCACTACATCTCGTCGTCATCTCTCTCCCCTGATCTCCCTCTCTCTCTTTCCTTCTCTCTCACTCGGCAGAGTCTCTCTCTCTCTCTCCCGATCACTCTCTCTTTCCCACTCTGTCTCTCTCTCTCTCTCTCTCTCTCTCAGTCTCTCTCTCATCTGCCTCTCTCTCTCAATCTCACTGGTCTCCCTCCCCTTGTCTACACTCCCTCCCTCTCTCTCCCTCACTCTCTGCCGACTCTCTCTCTCTCATTCTCTCTCTCAGTGTTCTCACTCTCTCTCTCCTTAACACATTCTCTCTCTGTCTACCTTTCTCTCTCTCTCTCTCATTCTCTCTCTCTAGCACTCTCTCTCCCCCTCCAAATCTGAAACCATCCAACACAGCGAGCAACTCCATATCAACCGACCACCAAACTGCGAGCCGTCGTGCCGAGACTCGTGTTCGAGCCAAGTCAGGTGCCGAGCCGCGCGTGTGTCGCGCGTTCGTGACGTCACAGCCACCGTACATCGCCCCGGGACGTTCTCAGGAAAGTTCTTACTTTCTTTCATGCTATTCCGTATATTTTACAAATTAGAATCGTAGATATATTCCATGTTTGCTTGATGTTATATATTGTCGCAAAACTGTTCGATGCTTGTTCCCATAGAAAATCATTATCGTATTTGACGGAACTGGACATATTATATTGGCCCTTGTAGAGATGATTAACGTGTGCAAATTTCATTAGAAAATACGACTGTTAACAGTTAAAATGACTACCCCCAAGTTTGATCGTAAAACTGAAATTCTGTTGCATCTGAAAATAGTTAAATTCATCATAAATCATATACATATTAGATTGGTGCGTTCGAGGGCTCAAATCGAAGCTAACTCGATGAACTTTAACCCTATGCTAGTTTCCAGACATTCCTGTACTTAAATCGTGATGATAATTGTATCGGAGTACGACTCTGGACTGCAGACCAGAGCTACTCAAATTGTTGGTTGCTGTACCGTATTGGATACCTCAGGATTTACTTAACTCTTAGGTTGCGGAACTCCACTGCTTATTGTAGGTAACTCTGTTAGATAGACAACACTTTTGATTTCATTCTGTTTCGTTACCGTTTGATATTTAAATTGTAATTTAGAAGATCGGGACACATAACAGTCCCAGCAGAATCAGAATTGACATCTTAATATTAAACAGATTATAACTTCTAACGTACAGATGTGATTGAAGATCCGTTTGTTGCGTTGAAAACCTTACTGAAAACCCTAGAATTCATTCAACTGTAGTGTCGCTAAATTATGATCCCAACTGGGGTTAAAATGCGTTGCGAAATGGATTCCTGAATCTGAAACTGGATTTCCAGCCGCGTGCGCTTAAAATGAAACAGTTATAACTAATGATCCTGAAACCCGATTGGCTTGAAACAAAATTCTATGGATAGCTAACTGAACATATTAATTACTACCTGTTTATCATTTCGCCAAATTACATACATATACTTCATGATAAATCGTGCAGGTAATAGACCGTTATTTTTATGACACCTTAATTGTGCTTTTATACTGTTCATGCATCACATCATACCCATATCATGGTAGTGATAACCTAGTGGCATCGTACATCTACCCAGTGTTAGATTTTAGTGGTGATTGTGGCAAGTACGTCAGTGTTCGTGTATTCGTGATTAAGTGAATGTGATACGTACTTGTGCACAATCAGTGTCCCTTTTTATTCTATTGCATTGTCGACGTCTGTGGGATGCGTGTACGTGTGACTATAAGTGGTATGGGACACTTATGGAAACGCTTGCATGGGTGTCACAGATAAGGCATCCGACACTGCCATTTATCTTAGGTATTAGTCGGGACGTGCTTGATGGAGGTCCTGCCTCCAGTTCTCGCGTAGACTTGTCACGGATCGATTAGTATTTAGGGTGATGGTTAGCGTTTGATGTAGACTTCGGGGTGTGGGGTAGTTCAAGTGTGAATTCAACAGAATCTCGGGAGTCCCATGCCGGCTTATATATTTAGGGAGTTATATGGAGATTTACAGGGTATGTGCTATATCACCGTGATACACTCGTTACATGTTGGGCCCGTGGTCCCTTGCCCTTGGGTTCTACCATTGGGTGGAGGACACTCGCGAGTAGTTGACTCTCACACTTGGACTGACGATAGGCTTATTGACCTGTGCAGTGAGACTTAGAGACTGATAGGGTTACTGTCATTTACATTCCTTATATACTGTGTTGACATACATGACATATCGTTATACTGCTTTACTGTTCCGCTGCATTCATCTCTGCTCATTTATATTCATGCTGTTATTGATTTACTGTTATTCATTTCCATTACCACTGTTAGAAATATCACTTGATTTTATATATACATATTATTGCTATTGTGTCGCTCTGACGACCTGAGTATGCATGCTCAGTGTGAGGAGAAGATTTAGCTTGGACCAGATCTAGACGTGCATCACAGACTTCTTGACTTGCCTTCCCGATTTACATTCATTTGTTCCACTCCAGGTCAGACTATATATTGTTTCCTTCATTTACTGCATTTTTTATTACCTGTGCAATATATACTGTTTACCATGAGAAACTAGAAGCCGAAGTGTGACTACGGCAGGACTTTTCCTTGACCGTAGGAGCATGGCTGGCCTTGTTTACCCCTCGTATTCCGTATTTTGGGAAGCGGGGCGTGACATGGTTTAGCTGGTATCAGAGCCAGGTTTCACATCGATTGGGATTGCAGTTTTCCGTGTACGGTTTGGCAATCTAGGACGTCCCTCGGTCTAGATTGTAAACTTGTCATTCTTGATCCATATTCACATCGTGTGTTCAGCTATCCATTCACTATGGTTTCGGATGACTTGACAAGGGTACGTGGTGGCAATTGCACTACCGTACTCTATTCAAGTGACTTAAAGTGATACTGTTGATTCCCCACTTGTAATGATATTCATCATCTCTGATATTCTTGAATCCTTGTTCTATCCATATTATATTTTGATTCATTTAGCTTGTGACTCATATCATTCTCGAAATTGTTGTTTCAGGATCATGTCTTCCAACGACTCTTCATCTTTATCCACTCCCCAGAATCAGAATGTTGAGATCCTTAGTGTACTACAAGGTTTAAAGGAAGCCCAGGAGCGGACAAACGACCTTTTAATTGAAGGGCTGAGAAGACAGGTGAGTCAGACCCCAGCGGAAACCTCCTATCACAAAGGGATTCCTATTGGACGAGGAAGGGAGAAGAAGATGAAGCGTCAACAGAAACATCAGAAGAACCCTGGCTGTGGATATTGTAAGAGGCCAGGACACCTTCAGAGGGATTGTCGCCGTGCGCAAGGGAAATGTTTGATATGCGGGTCCAACAAACACCTCATCAACGGCTGGCCAGAAAGGAAGGAACTGCAAGGAAGAAACTCGTCCACACTCCCCACTTCTGCCAAGTGAGGATTGCCGCGTAGTTCGGACTTCGACGATAAGGCGGATCAAGCGCAGGATTCAGTTCACGCGACGTGAATGCAATGTTATAGTAGTCGAAGAATGATTTTTCATGTTATCTACTTTCAGTAATAATATTGTCGTTTTTATGAACGTTTCCTTCCGTTCGAATCTCTGTATCCGTCGAACTTTTAGTTGTATGAAATAAGGTTTGAATCATAATATATGTATCATTCTCATGCTTTCTCTATGTCAAATTCTATTCATTATCGCAGTATTTTAAATTCTGAGCTTTCAATTCCTTTCACCGCATATCTTTCCATACTTTGTACACTTGGCCATTTTCCTTATTCATTCCATTGTTTAATCATGACTTTTCTTTTCGGGCCATGGCACACCCTGGAGCAGCGCCACAACTAGACGAGGATGCACAGTCTTGCGTTTCTTGAGACCGCACGCTGATGAGTTCTGACGATGAGGTCAATGGTCCACAGGTCAACTTCGAAAACAATGATTCAGAGGACGAAGGAGCAGCCGCCCCAGAGTTTAACATGATAGCGGATTCTGAAGAAGAAGAAGGAGATCCTGGAGAGAACCCTCTAGGGGAAGATCCCGATGAGGACCCGATAGAAGAAAATCCAGTTGAGGAAAACCCCGTGGAAGAAAATCCAGAAGAAGAGAACCACATGGAATCGGACCTCGATGAAGAAACTCCATCCGAGGAAGAAGAACCAGGAGATCAAGACCATGCTGTGGAAGGACTTACAATGGCGATGCCGTGAGGCGATATGGAAATGGACGTCTCTACCTGAGTGCGTGAGCCTACCGCAACTTACTGAATCTCCACAACCGCGATTGACGGAATATCTTTTGATGTGTCTCTCTGGCCAAATAAACTGTGTATAGTTTAGGGCAACTTTTCGCCTTTGGGAATGCCTTGTTTCAAATTTTCTTGAACGGAATAAATCTTCTCAATTCGTAAACCTTTTGATTATTGGTTCGCTTGATACTTGTTTATTGCCCATATCCATTTACTTTTCTGCTGAGATTCCTGATTGTCCATCCCTACCCATTGTATGGTTTTCAACCGTTTTGATTAAAAAGTACCGCCCCTTGATCCTTGGAATGAGCCACCATTCATTCTTCGCCTGTGCCTCGTTTGTAATCCTTCTGGGAGGAGAAAATTTTGGAGAAACTTCCGAGTTCGCTAACCTTTCACATCTTGATTCATATGCTGCACCGACCGCCATCCTACCCATACTCCTCCTCTTGTAATCACGTGTTATTTGCCCTTACATCCTGTGCTGACCCGATTCCAGTCTCCAAGATCTTCAGCCTAAAACCGCCACATTCCAACCTTTGAATGACCCACATTTCCTTGAATCCCTTACCCTAGCCAGCCTATACATTTTGTGTTCTTCCTATTACCCTAATTATATTTAGGGACACTGTTATTCAAAATTTAGTTTTAGTATTTTAAATTTATCAAAGAATACGTGTTATTGACTACTCAGTTTGATGTATTTTGAGTACATTACTATTATTCTCATTTTCAGTGGCGCAGCCTTTATGCCGTGCCTATTTTGTTCCATGTTTCCTATTTTCACTATACAAGTTTTCTAAATTATTCTTTTAAACCTAATTTTCAATACGTTCTCCTAAAATGTTTTAACCTACGGGCTAGTTTTCACTAACATTATCGTCGTTACTTTATTTTGAGTTTTGTGCCTACGATTACTATTATAAGTAGTTGAGCCTTACACTTATCTTTCTGTTTGCTATTTGGATATACTTAGATGTGCACGCATTTGGTTTCGACGTTTACCGAGCACACTTCGATTAATATTATTCGTTAATTGTTACCTATATTCTTGTATATTTTGTAGTTGCCCTTATAGTATTCCGGTATTATGCTTTTAGACCTAACTTTTGTATGTGGTTTTTCTATATATGTATGTACCTTCGAAACCTTATCTACTTTTTTTTTAAATAAATCAACATGTATTAGCTTTCGATATGACGACTCTTCGCTTATTATCTATAGCTAGTTGTTTCTTTTAAATTTCGAGAACAAAATTTTTGTAAGGGTGGTATGATGTAATACCCAGTTTTTCTTATACGTCTAAGTCCATATCTTGTTATTTAAAAATTCCATTTTGGGTTTATTTATGATTTTAAGTGTTTTATTTAAGAAATTATTTATTTATTTTTAACCTTTTCTTTAAACCCCAAACCCTATTTCTCTTCTAATTATACCAATCTCCCTTACTAATTAATAAGCGCAGCCATTCCCTTTCTCATTTTATCTTTGATTTTCTGTTCATGGCCAGTTTCCATTTTCCATTTGATTTTTCCATTAAATCTTCCCTCAGCCCAAACTCATTTTCAATAAATAAATTTTATTCAGCCTCGGCCCATCTCCCTACTCGGCCCATTCAAATTTTTCCTTTTAGCCGGCCTCTTCTTCTCATTATTTCTTAAATTCCTTTCAAAATTGAGCAAGCCCGGCCCCTCAATTTAATTTCGCTTTCTTTTATCTCCTGGCCCGGCCCACTGTTCATTTCCTATAATCCTGTTATATT
Source organism: Agapanthus africanus (assembly GCA_030015575.1). Taxonomy (NCBI): domain Eukaryota; kingdom Viridiplantae; phylum Streptophyta; class Magnoliopsida; order Asparagales; family Amaryllidaceae; genus Agapanthus; species Agapanthus africanus. The sequence goes on along the minus strand of CM057337.1, from coordinate 63,218,922 downwards.
TTTATTTTCCTTTTAATCTCTAGCCCAGCCCACCAAGCCCAGAAGCCCACGTCTCCCCCGACCACTGTTCATCTTCAAAAATTTCCAACGGCTCTTTCACCTCTCGCGCGCGCGATCCACGATCTTCGCCGTTCCCTCCGCCGCACGCCACGCCCGCGCCCACGTCGCCGCTCCACGCGCCCCGCTCGCGCGAGCGTTACACCACGTTCTTCCCCTCTCCAACCTCGTCGCCCATCACTTCTTCACTCATTCCCTTTCCTCGCGCCCACTGCCCCGAAACCCAGCGCCCTGCCGACCACCATCACCACCCAAGCTCCTTCCGCTCTCCCCATCACTGACTCACCCTAACCTCCTCCTCAAACCCACACCTTCACCCCTCCAACCACCGCAGCACCCTCCCCTGCACAACGAACCCCTGCCCAACGAGCTCAGCCACCGAGCCTCCCCGCCGCCGGCACCCACGACGTCGGCAAGCGCTCCACTACATCTCGTCGTCATCTCTCTCCCCTGATCTCCCTCTCTCTCTTTCCTTCTCTCTCACTCGGCAGAGTCTCTCTCTCTCTCTCTCTCTCTCCCGATCACTCTCTCTTTCCCACTCTGTCTCTCTCTCTCTCTCTCTCTCTCTCAGTCTCTCTCTCATCTGCCTCTCTCTCTCAATCTCACTGGTCTCCCTCCCCTTGTCTACACTCCCTCCCTCTCTCTCCCTCACTCTCTGCCGACTCTCTCTCTCTCATTCTCTCTCTCAGTGTTCTCACTCTCTCTCTCCTTAACACATTCTCTCTCTGTCTACCTTTCTCTCTCTCTCTCTCATTCTCTCTCTCTCTAGCACTCTCTCTCCCCCTCCAAATCTGAAACCATCCAACACAGCGAGCAACTCCATATCAACCGACCACCAAACTGCGAGCCGTCGTGCCGAGACTCGTGTTCGAGCCAAGTCAGGTGCCGAGCCGCGCGTGTGTCGCGCGTTCGTGACGTCACAGCCACCGTACATCGCCCCGGGACGTTCTCAGGCAAGTTCTTACTTGCTTTCATGCTATTCCGTATATTTTACAAATTAGAATCGTAGATATATTCCATGTTTGCTTGATGTTATATATTGTCGCAAAACTGTTCGATGCTTGTTCCCATAGAAAATCATTATCGTATTTTACGGAACTGGACATATTATATTGGCCCTTGTAGAGATGATTAACGTGTGCAAATTTCATTAGAAAATACGACTGTTAACAGTTAAAATGACTACCCCCAAGTTTGATCGTAAAACTGAAATTCTGTTGCATCTGAAAATAGTTAAATTCATCATAAATCATATACATATTAGATTGGTGCGTTCGAGGGCTCAAATCGAAGCTAACTCGATGAACTTTAACCCTATGCTAGTTTCCAGACATTCCTGTACTTAAATCGTGATGATAATTGTATCGGAGTACGACTCTGGACTGCAGACCAGAGCTACTCAAATTGTTGGTTGCTGTACCGTATTGGATACCTCAGGATTTACTTAACTCTTAGGTTGCGGAACTCCACTGATTATTGTAGGTAACTCTGTTAGATAGACAACACTTTTGATTTCATTCTGTTTCGTTACCGTTTGATATTTAAATTGTAATTTAGAAGATCGGGACACATAACAGTCCCAGCAGAATCAGAATTGACATCTTAATATTAAACAGATTATAACTTCTAACATACAGATGTGATTGAAGATCCGTTTGTTGCGTTGAAAACCTTACTGAAAACCCTAGAATTCATTCAACTGTAGTGTCGCTAAATTATGATCCCAACTGGGGTTAAAATGCGTTGCGAAATGGATTCCTGAATCTGAAACTGGATTTCCAGCCGCGTGCGCTTAAAATGAAACAGTTATAACTAATGATCCTGAAACCCGATTGGCTTGAAACAAAATTCTATGGATAGCTAACTGAACATATTAATTACTACCTGTTTATCATTTCGCCAAATTACATACATATACTTCATGATAAATCGTGCAGGTAATAGACCGTTATTTTTATGACACCTTAATTGTGCTTTTATACTGTTCATGCATCACATCATACCCATATCATGGTAGTGATAACCTAGTGGCATCGTACATCTACCCAGTGTTAGATTTTAGTGGTGATTGTGGCAAGTACGTCAGTGTTCGTGTATTCGTGATTAAGTGAATGTGATACGTACTTGTGCACAATCAGTGTCCCTTTTTATTCTATTGCATTGTCGACGTCTGTGGGATGCGTGTACGTGTGACTATAAGTGGTATGGGACACTTATGGAAACGCTTGCATGGGTGTCACAGATAAGGCATCCGACACTGCCATTTATCTTAGGTATTAGTCGGGACGTGCTTGATGGAGGTCCTGCCTCCAGTTCTCGCGTAGACTTGTCACGGATCGATTAGTATTTAGGGTGATGGTTAGCGTTTGATGTAGACTTCGGGGTGTGGGGTAGTTCAAGTGTGAATTCAACAGAATCTCGGGAGTCCCATGCCGGCTTATATATTTAGGGAGTTATATGGAGATTTACAGGGTATGTGCTATATCACCGTGATACACTCGTTACATGTTGGGCCCGTGGTCCCTTGCCCTTGGGTTCTACCATTGGGTGGAGGACACTCGCGAGTAGTTGACTCTCACACTTGGACTGACGATAGGCTTATTGACCTGTGCAGTGAGACTTAGAGACTGATAGGGTTACTGTCATTTACATTCCTTATATACTGTGTTGACATACATGACATATCGTTATACTGCTTTACTGTTCCGCTGCATTCATCTCTGCTCATTTATATTCATGCTGTTATTGATTTACTGTTATTCATTTCCATTACCACTGTTAGAAATATCACTTGATTTTATATATACATATTATTGCTATTGTGTCGCTCTGACGACCTGAGTATGCATGCTCAGTGTGAGGAGAAGATTTAGCTTGGACCAGATCTAGACGTGCATCACAGACTTCTTGACTTGCCTTCCCGATTTACATTCATTTGTTCCACTCCAGGTCAGACTATATATTGTTTCCTTCATTTACTGCATTTTTTATTACCTGTGCAATATATACTGTTTACCATGAGAAACTAGAAGCCGAAGTGTGACTACGGCAGGACTTTTCCTTGACCGTAGGAGCATGGCTGGCCTTGTTTACCTCTCGTATTCCGTATTTTGGGAAGCGGGGCGTGACAAGATTAATGGATGATTTTAATCTCTCTGTTAATTTATAGAGAAATCAAACAGTACTGGGATTGTGGGGGTAGGCCGAACGATTAGTGTGCAGAGTTTGGAGGCATTACCTACGGGGAGGCCCGGCGGCGCCCGTCTGGAGGGCCATCTCGCCGGCCAAGTGTAGGGGGTGGAGCTCTGGATCGATGCCATGTGTCTATGTCGGTTCATATAACATTCAACACATGTTTGATTTTCTGTGAATTTTCAATTTTCGTGTATTGCACGTGTAAAATTTTGGGCTTCCAAAAATTTAAAAGAAAAATCAATAAAAATATATGTGGCTGATGGGATTCGAACAGAGGGGCTATGTCACAACAGTGCAAGGCTTTACCAATGAGCTATAAGTGTTTTCTTGCTGTTCTTAAACAATTTAAATTTATAACTTCTGCTTAGGTTTGAAACTCTATTCTGTACATTAACTTGAAAATTTTCGTACAGTAAAATTTAAGTCGTTACAGATTCTGTAAAAAGAGGATATATTATCGCGCTTGGAATCTTCTATACTAAATCTCTTTAGTATGGTGTCTATGTACCTGGACTATGATAGTACCAACAATCTCTTGGATCTATTTCTGTAAATCTTAATCCCCAGAATATAGGAGGTATCACCTAGGTCATTCATAGAGAACTTTTGTGATAAGAACAGCTTGATCGATTACAGTATAGGAATGTCATTTCCTATCAAGAGAATGTCATCAACGTACAAGATGAGAAATATTACAGCTCTCCCTACAATCTACTTATAGATGCATGGCACATCCTCATTTTTGATGAAGTAAAATTCCTTAACTGTTTCATCAAAACAGATGTTCCAGCTCCGTGATACCTGTTTTAATCTATAAATGGATTTAAGCAACTTGCACACTTTCCCGCTACTCCCACTGTCTATGAGTCCCTCCGGCTGATTCATATAAAAGCACTCTTTTAAAATTCCATTTAGAAAAGCCTTTTTTACGTCCATCTGCCAGATATCATAGTCATGGAAGGCAACAATGACATGTAGGATCCGAATGGATTTCAGCATAGTCACTTGAGAAAAGGTTTCTTCATAGTCCACTCCTGGTCCTTGATGAAAAACATTTGCAACAAGTCCAGCCTTATAGATTTCCACCTGTCCATCTACACCAATCTTCTTCTTGAAGATCTACTTGCATCCAACGGATTTTACTCTAGGAGGAGCAACTTCCAGAGTCCAAACTTTGTTGGTGTACATGGAATCCATTTCGGATCACATAGCATCCATCCATTTTATAGAGTCCTTACTGGTAATGGCCTGCTCGAAACTTGTAGGATCATTTTTTTCCGAGATGCAATCCTCTCGATTCCTGTCTATGAGAAAACCGTAGTATCTCTCGTGCAGACGAGATATCCTCCTAGATCTGCAGAGTGGCTGAGGTTCATCCGAATTTATTAAATGCTAAGGTTCCACCAAATCTTCAGTTTGAATTTGTGGTTCCAAAATTTCTTCCAGTTCTACCGCCATTTCTTTTGCAAGAAATTCCATTTCTAAGAAAATGACGTGCTGAGTAACAAACACCTTCTGTTCCTCGGTGTGGTAGAACATATATCCATAACCATTCTTTAGATATCCCACAAATTTACATAGAACAGACCGTGCCTCTAGTTTGTCCGAATTATACTTTTTAACGTAAGCCGAACAACCCCATATCTTGAACCGTTTATGATATGGTCTCTTTCCATTCCACAATTTGAATGGTGTTTTAGACGCTGATTTGAATGGAACATGATTCAATAGATATGCCGCTGTCTGAAGCGCATATCCCCAGAATGAAAGATGAAACTCAATATTACTCATTATGGAGCAAACCATATCCAAGATGGTCTGATTCCTCCGTTCCGATACACCATTATGTTGTGGTGTATATGGAAGAGTAAGCTGAGATAGAATACAATTATCTTTTAGAAAATCAAGAAACTCCGTGCTCAAGTATTCCCTTCCTCGATCAGATCGAAAGATCTTGATACTTTTTCCTTTCTGGTTCTCTACTTCGCTCTTATACTCTTTGATTTTTTCAAAATCTTCAGATTTGTGTTTCATTAGAAATATATATCCGAATCTAGAGAGATCATCAATGAATATAATGAAGTACGAGAACCCACACCTTGCATGTATAGACATTAGACCACATACATCACTGTGTATAAGTCCTAAGAGCTCTATAGCTCTCTCTCTCTCTGTGTCCTGTAAATGGAGTTTTGGTCATTTTTCCTTTGAGGCAGGAAGTTCCATAGGATAAAAATTCGAATGAATTCAGAAATCCATCCTTATGCAACTTGACCAGTCTTTTCTTATTGATATGACTAAGTCTACAGTGCCATAAGTAGGTTTCATTCGTATCTGAACTCTTTCTCTTGCGTGTGTTTTGTATATTGAAAACCGTGTTTTGATTAAAAACATAGATATCATTACAAAGTGTACCTTCTACAACCTATACCTGATTAAGGTAAATCTTCATGATATTTTTATCTAGAATAAAGTTATATCTATCTTTATTAAGTAAAAAAACTGATATGATGATGGAAAACATGGAAGGTATATAGTAGAAGTTGTTTAAAATCATAGTGTTGCCACTTGGCAATACTAGGTGATATTCATCGATGGCAGCATCATCAACTTATGCTCCGTTCCCTACTCTGAGGGACATATCATTTGGTCCAACCATTCTACTTTTTCTCAGTCCTTGTAAAATATACAGATATGGCATCCTGATCCGGTATCTAGTACCCAGGAGGTAGGGTTGACCGAAAAACAATTTTCAATAACAAATACACCCGAAGAAGATGCATTGGAATGCTTTTCCTTCACTAGGGTCATATATAATTCCTTATAATCTTCCATCCCTTGCCCATACTCGTAACAGTTGTCACAAGTTAGAACCGAACCGACGTTCTCAGCCCAATGTAATAAGCTGGTTCGGTCAAGTTATACATTTTATTATCTTTAGGGCGTGACATGGTTGCTATCTGGAGAGAGATAAAAGAAACACTCAGCATGCGCTCTTACAAGATTATATTGGTTATTAGTTTATTTAATCAGGATGGCTCCCACTGTTTTCTCGAATTCTTCTCCAAACCTTAAAAGGAGAACTAGTCGGGATCATTAACATCTTACAAGTTTGCTAACCGTTCAGTCAGGTGGGTGTTGGTAATCCGAGGGAGGTTTCCCTGTGCTCTCGTACAGAACTAATTAAAATAAACCTCGTTTCCGCAGAGGTGTAGCCATGTTAAGACCTTTCTAGACACCTAATAGGTTAGCTAATTGTGAAGTGAAAAACATTTCCCAAGAGTAATCCTACTCATCAGTGGGATCAGGATCCAACTATCATCGGGTGATAGCCTAGATATAAGCCACTCTAGTCATTATACTCCAGAAGGTATGCAACACTAGCAAATTTCCTGTATATTTGAAACTCCCGATATGGTTTTACCCCTAATGACCTATGACCTTGACAAGGTCAACAACTCATAAGTCGCTAGTCAAATTCAACTCGTCATTATCTTGATTATCCTAGACCCACCGGCATAATCCCTTGACAAGGTCGACAAAGTTATATGACTATCCTAATTAATCGCATCGTATGCTACAAACAAGCACCACTCAGCTACCATACACTACACCTTGACAAGGTCAACAAACGCAGAGCGAATACTAAGTACTACTCGTAGGAAATGACGGAGGGCTACGGCTGGTTTTTGGCAAAAAACGTTTAATGTAATGAACTTGATATCGTTGAAGGAACCGAGCAGTTTTGAAAGGAGTGGTTTATGCCCCGCTTTTGAAAACTAGTTGAAGAAAACCGAGTAATTTATAGTAACACAAACTTTTGCTTAAGAGAAAAATCCCCGTGAAAGGATCAATGCTCTTTTCTCGTCGTATGCGGTGCAGGATATTCCTAACTGAATAGCTCTATGCAAAGAAAAAGAATAAGGCTATAGTTTTTCGAAAAGTAGTTCCGAAAACATCTTATTAGGTTTATTTTTCCTTACACTAATCAAAATTAACGCGGTCCAATCAATTAATTCCTATCACACCAAAAAAGAACGAAAATAGAATGTACGTATATGCCATCTGCATTCGCCACGGGGCCCCGTCATGCACTGTTAGGTTACTTAACTAATGGCAGAGTGGGGGCAGGGCTGGCATGGATGCAAAATATATGCAACATCTACTAGTGTGTGTGTGTGTGTGTGTGTGTGTGTGTGTGTATATATAACAATTCGTTACAGGCATGATATAAGCAAAATTAGAGAAAATCGATAAGCAAAATGGAATAGTGGATAATCTAGGAGCCCCAGGTTTCATTTGAGCCGCAAATGAAACTTGACGTTCCCCGGTCGTGTGGATAGTCTATACAATGTAAAATCAAGACCCTTACGAGTGTAGCAAGTTACTCGCCAATCCTGGAAGCGAGGCAATCCTAATCAACGAAGTGAATGTGCCATCCAGCACTTCACGAAATCCGGTAACTTGAGCACTCCAGCGTGGGTCATCCTATACCCCCTACGAGTGCGGCGAATAGCCCGCCAATTCTAGAATAAGGTAGCCCGGTCTCAAGACCATGAGATGGAGGCCCATTGCCCTATAGAACCTAGCTACTCGAGCACTCCACCGTGGGGTATTCCTAGTACAGAAAAGAAATAATATATACAATGGTGATATCGACCTCAACCCGGCCGTGCCTATTCATTACGAAAAACTGCATTTCAATACCGCTCATTCATTATCATTTTTGTGATATATCGGTACTATTAATCCGTGTTTGCTCAATAAGTATAGGATACAAGTATTCATGATAAAACACTGGAAACATACTCAAAATGCATGTATACGATATTTATGAGCTGACACTGCAACCGAAATGGAAAACCGATCAGTATTCATGATGATATTGCAACAAAGTAAGTGTGCACAACTTTTATCTAATTTGGTCCAACATGTCACAATAATAAATTGCAAGTGTGAACACAAGAATTTTGGTGCATGAACCATGGTGGGCTGCCATGATGAGGAATGAACTCAAGTTGTGCAAATGGAGCAAGTGGGTCAAGTGTGGTGAGTGATTTGTAAAATGTTGATGTGATGTGTTTTGAAGCTTGAAAATTCCTTCCAAAACTCTAGATTTCACCTAGATGATAATTAGAAGAAATTGCAAATACAGTGAGATGGTAGAATAGACATGAGATCACACAACCAAGACGGGCCCCACCACCTTTTTCTTAGCCGCAATTTTATTGAAAATAGCCGCAGATTGCGGCCCCCACTTCTCCAAATGGTGTCAATTTTCTTCTGAGCACCTATCTTGGTCACATCAACTTATTTTTATAAGCAACTTTTGTTTTTACAATGTCTATAAATAGCAGATCATCTTGAGAGAAAAGAGAGCATGCACATTTCCATACTTTGAAAATACTTGGTGTACCTTGTAGTCTAGTGATAGTTTGAGTTCTTTACCTTTCTCTTATCTTGCAACTTCTTTTGTGAACATCCAATGTTAGATTTAGGTATTTGAACTCATTATCTTGTACTTGAGATTGCAACTTTAATAAAGCTTCATTTTTGTTAATTGGTTCCTTGTATTCTTTGTTTTACTATTCTTGCATTTGCTCATGTGTTGTTTGTTTATTTTTGCTCTCTTTACTATGATGTGTGAGTAGTTCTATTACGTAGGCAATAGTGAGATAGGTTGATGAATGGCTTGCCTTCCAACCCCTCATTCTTGATTCTTTGCACTTAATGAATTCCATCCCTTAATGTTTACAATATATTGTGTTATTGCTTGATAGGATATATTGTTTTGAATGGTTGCAAATCAACCATTAACACATATCATATTCTTTCTTTACATATCATTTTTGTTACATTAAGATTGAACTAGAAAGGATGGTTAAATTTAATTAAGTGAAGTGAACTAGCTGTTGGGTTTACCTAGCACCTCATGAAGGGTTTGGAAGTATCACATGTACCAAAGATTAAAATTTTAAGGTGCTAAGTAAGCATACAAAGAATCAATCCTAGAAAATTAGGGTTTCAAAAACAACACTTCATCACAAGTAGGTAAAGCTAGGATTTTGAGAGTACAACCTTTGCAGCTCCCTACGCTAGACTCCTCGGCTACTTGGGGTTTAGAAAAAGTCCGCTTGAACTCCTCTTGGTCCACGATGATCCACCTGGAGTCCGCTTTGTCCAAGCTTGCAACTTCACTTTATCAAGAGAAAGAAATGAAACTAACACTCTAATCAAGTGGGCAAGACTTGTGTAGAATGATGTTGTGGTGGCTTTTCTCACTTCAAAATCCTAACTTGATGAGTAATTTGCTCACTAGAGAAATCTAGAGAGCAAAAGAAAAAGGAGGAAGAAGATGATGGCCTTTTAGAACAAGAGAAAAGATAATGTCTAATGGAAAAATAGAAAATATATGTATATATATTTTCCACCTCTCATCTTAAACCATGGTTAAATAATAAAGATATTATTGAATTTGAGTTAAAACACAAAAGGAAAGTTAGTCCATGGTTAAATGGTGGGTGAGCATGGTTAGGTCAAAGAAGAGTGTAAAAACAAACCATGAATTATCCTTTCCTTTTTCATTTTGTTTTAAAACAAATGCAATAATAATTCATATATATAAAACCATGGTGTGAGTCTTATATTGCCACCATTTTCTATGTATATATAACCATGAAGGATGATGTATGAATGTATGTGTGCATGCACATCCATATGTGCATGAAACAAGAAAGAATGCATACATGCATGCATACATCCCAAAAACACAAGAAAGGATTTCTAGTGAGAAACTAATGGTTAAATGATAAATCAACACTTGATTTATCAGTCCGGCCATATCACATACGACCCAACCAAAAGCAAGCCGCCCGATTAATATACGGTATCTCATACGCGCATTTTAACCGGGTCCATGCGCATATCGCATACGCGCACCACAATGTTTCTCCTGGACTACCTAACTCCTTTGTGGGACTCTAAGACTCGTCAATACGCCGACAGTGGGTGATGATCATATCAAGTACCCCAAGCCGCAAGCGGTCAACTAAACGTAATGGCCACCCGGGTATTGAACGATCAGAAGAAAACAAGCGAACCTGCTACAACTCCCGTCGAGCCAACCGGCAACACTACCCGTGCAGTCCGGTCTCCTCGTCTGATATGTCGCATATCAAGTCTAGGGGTGGTAAACGTTAGACCCCAATAACCGATAAGTCGGGCCGATGTGAGGCTCATAACGAGTCGAGAAACTACTGGTAACACTTACCAGTAAATCTCTAATCAGCCCTGGCCAAGGACTTCCCTGTTACGGCCAATCGAGCATAGCGCAACATCAACCCCTAATACCGGAAGAGACGAAACCCCTCCTATCACTCATTGCCTCCATGTGACTCGGGACTGTACCCAAAAACCACCGTTTTGCACGCCCTCATGGACGTGGTAAGGTGGAAATCAAAGCACAGTGGGAATCACACAAGACTCTATGACGATCTCGGGTCTAAAGACTAACCTGCACAAATGTCACCAGAGAACTGCCATCTGACGTGAGGTATAATACCATCTGGGAGTTCTCGGCGAGTCCGTCCAGTGTACCCAGTCTCCACTGAGCACCCGTATACCATCTCTGATGTCAAACACCAATGGATATGGGATCATCCATCGCCCATCTCATGGGTCGAGAAGCGTATACGCTAGTCTACACTGGTATATTGATGCCCCATCTCGATACACCCATGACTAGGGACCATGAAGGATGTACTTATGGACTACCATGTCCCCACTAGTATGATCCGCATCATAGTCCAGGTAGTCAAGTACACATCCTAAGGACTTTACCAACATGTAACTTTAAGACAGTATAAAGAGACAAGTATACATGTTAAGATAAAGAGCAACCAGATAGTATACTATCATATCGAGCAAGAAATTCATCTCTATATATGTCCAAGCATCCAATATAAAATACATCATCTGTACAATACTGGCCACTAGGGCATACATACAACTAACAATCTCCCACTTGCACTAGGGCCAGCTGCTGTAGTATCGCATACTGAGCATCCCGAAGAGTCTCTCAAACTGTATCTGGGGAATGGCCTTCGTGAATGGATCCGCTGTGTCAACCCTCTTGACCTCGATCTCCCGGCGATCAACTATCTTCCGGATCAGGTGATACCGCCTCAGAATATGCATGGATCGCTGATGGACCTGGGTTCCTTGGCCAAAGCCACCGCTCCATTGTTATCGCAATACAAAGGTATTGGATGCTCAATGGATGGAACCACTCCAAGTTCAGTAATGAACTTCTTGATCCAGACAGCCTCTTTGGCAGCATCGTTGGCAGCGATGTATTCAGCCTCCATCGTCGAGTCTGCCACGGTTTCCTGCTTGGATATTTTCCAGATAACCGCCCCTACGTAAAAGGTAAAGACAAATCCCGACTGCGACTTAGAGTCGTCCTCATTACTCTGGAAGCTTGAATCGGTAAAGGACTCCACTTGGAGTTCTCCGTTACCATACACCAAGAGCATCTCCTTAGTCCTTCGTAAGTACTTGAGAATGCTCTTCACAGCTGTCCAGTGATTCTCTCCAGGATCAGCTTGATACCTACTCACTACACTTAGTGAGTATGCTACATCGGGTCTGGTACATAGCATCGCGTACATGATAGAGCCTACAGCCGAAGCATAGGGTATCCCTTGCATGCGAGCTCTCTCCAAATCAGTCTTGGGAGACATCTCTTTGGAGAGAGTGACTCCAGAGATCGTGGGTAAGTTCCCACGCTTGGATTCTTCCATACTAAACCTCTTTAGTATGGTGTCAATGTACCTGGATTGGGACAATCCCAATATCCGTTTGGATCTACCTCTATAGATCCTAATTCCCAATATGCAGGAGGCCTCACCAAGATCTTTCATTGAGAATCTTTGTGATAAGAAGAGCTTGACCGATTGCAGCATGGGAATGTCATTTTCTATCAAGAGTATGTCGTCCACATACAATACGAGGAAGACAACCTTACTCTCTGCTACCTTCTTGTAAATACAAGGTTCATCTATGTTTTTGACAAAATCAAACTCTTTGATAACGACGTCAAAGCAGATGTTCCAACTCCGCAATGCTTGCTTTAATCCATAAATGGATTTAAGCAGCTTGCACACCTTCCCGCTGCTCCTACTATCTACGAAGCCCTCTGGCTGAGTCATGTAAACGCACTCTTCTAAATCACCGTTTAGAAAGGCGGTCTTAACATCCATTTGCCAGATTTCGTAGTCATGATATGCAGCGATGGCAAGCATGATCCGGATGGATTTAAGCATAGCCACTGGAGAAAAGGTCTCGTCATAGTTCACACCTAGTCTTTGACGAAAACCCTTTGCAACAAGTCTAGCTTTGAAAGTCTCCACTTTCCCATCTACGCCAAGTTTTTTCTTGAAGATCCACTTGCTCCCAATGGGTTTTACCCCTTCAGGAGCATCTTCCAAAGTCCATACTTTGTTGATGTACATGGATTCCATCTCGGACCGCATTGCATCCAGCCATTTCACTGAGTCCCTACTCGTGATGGCCTGCTCGAAGCTAGTTGGGTCATCATCCTCCATGATGCGGTCCTCGCTCCCACCATCCACGAGAAAACCGTAGTATCTCTCAGGTGGGTGAGGAACCCTACTAGATCTGCGGAGTGGCTGGGGTTGATCGGGAACTACTGAATCCTCTGGTTCCACCAGATCTTCTGTTGCAGCTTTTGTAGCTGGAACCTCTTCCAGTTCTACCTCATGACCACTAATCTCTTTTGCAAGAAATTCCTTTTCTAAAAAGGTGGCATGCCGAGAAACAAACACTCTTTGTTCCTCAGTATGGTAGAAGATATACCCTTGTGAATTCTTGGGATATCCTATAAATTTGCATAGAACAGACCGTGCCTCGAGTTTGTCCGGATTTTGTCGTTTGACATAGGCTGGACAACCCCATATCTTAACATAGTTAAGACATGGTCTCTTACCTTTCCGTATCTCATATGGAGTGGTAGGCACAGATTTGGTGGGGACCATATTCAATAGATGTATGGCTGTTTCTAGCGCATACCCCCAGAAGGAAATAGGTAACTCAGCTGTGCTCATCATAGAGCGCATCATATCTAATAGGGTGCGGTTCCTCCGTTCTGATACACCGTTGTGCTGTGGTGTATATGGAAGAGTCAGCTGTGAGAGAATTCCATTCTCTTTTAGGAAGTCCAGGAATTCAATGCTCAAGTATTCACCTCCTCGATCAGATCGTAGGATTTTAATACTTTTTCCGGTTTGGTTCTCGACTTCTTGTTTATATTCTCTAAATTTCTCAAAAGCTTCAGACTTGTGTCTTATCAAGAACACATGTCCGTATCTTGAGAGATCGTCAGTGAATGTAATGAAGTACGAAGAACCATCCCTGGTATGTGTAGACATGGGACCGCATACATCACTATGTATCAGTCCCAAGAGTTCGGTAACTCTTTCTCCGTGTCCCGTAAACGGAGTTTTGGTCATCTTGCCTTTGAGACATGACTGGTAAGTGTCATAAGATGAAAATTCGAACGGTTTCAAATATCCATCCTTATGCAACTTAGCTAGTCGTGTCGCATTGATGTGACCCAGTCTACAATGCCACAAGAAGGATTCGTTCATTTCTGAACTTTTCCTCTTGTGTGTGTTTGTTATGCTCAGAACTGTTGATTGATTTAGAACATAAATGCCATTGCACAACGTGTCTGATCCCACCAACTTTTGGTTACGGAAAATGTTCATAACATTATCCTGTAATACAAAATTATATCCCTCTTTACTCAACAAAGAAACCGATATAATGTTGCATATCAGGTTCGGCATGTAATAACATTCGTTTAGAATCAATGTATTACCAGTTGGTAATACAAGGTGATATTCCCCGACGGTTTTAGCTGCAACAATTGCACCATTTCCAACTCTTATGTGTTTATCACCTTCTCCAATTTCTCTACCTTTCTTAAGCCCATGTAACTGATTACATATATGGGATCCTGACCCGGTATCCAATACCCAGGACGTAGAGGAAATAGAGAAACAGTTCTCTGTAATGAACACACCCGAAGAAAATGCATCATCAAGTACTTTCTTCATTCGGGTGGCATGGGAATCCTGGTATTCTCCTATGTCCTGTTCAGTCCTATAACTCTTATAAGAAAGAACGGAACCAACGTTCCCCAGCACAGTATAACATGTGGGTTCGGTCAATACATCCATATTATTATCTTGATTAAGGCATGACATGGTCGCTACCTGGAGAGAGAGAGAAGAAAACACTTTAGCGTATGCTCTTGCAAGATCAGATTGGTTAATATCTGTAGGGTTCCTAGGCACTCTAGTGAGGTCTCACAAGCCATCAACCATGGCAAATTAAAATTTTACGGGTGCCTACAAACCCGACTACGGATCGTTTACTAGATATTTAGGCGAAACATGAACTAGTTAACAATTAACTAAGGGAATACGGAAATACAACCTTTGTAGATCCGGTCCTCCACCTCCACGGCTCCGCAACGAGGTCGTCTCCGCTGTCCAAATCAAATCCGGGCTCTAGAGTCGGCTTCGTCGGAGAATGGGCAAGCTAGGTCGTCGATGTCCATGCCGAAGATGATCTACGTCGAGGCATCGCTAGATCAAGCTCACAACTTCACCAAGTGATGAAACTTGTGAAGTAAACACACTCTACTACTTGGCAAGAGGTAGAGGATGAAAAAATAGGAGTTGGGTAAACTTTAGAATTGGATTTCTCACTCTAATTCATCAATCACCATTGATGAGGTAAGCTTTCTTCATTTGAAGCAAGGAAGAAGAAGAAGAAATGTTATATGATAAGTTAATTAAAAAAGAATAAGTAAATCAATACTTATCATATCTTCAACCCTAGTTAAGTGTAGAGAAAAGACCATGGTTAATAGAATGGTTAGGGTTAAGGATAAGAACAAAATGGTCACTAGGTCAAAGTCTTCATGAAGCTTCAATATGAAACAAAATTAGCCACCATTTTCTTTTTATACCTTTTCTAATTATTTCCAAAATGAATAAATAGATAAAGAAATAAGAAAAGGAAATAAAACCCTAATCATATAAATAACCATGGTTTATTCTTAACATACACTTAAACAATCATGTATCATCAAACATGATACAAGCAAATGTACAAATGTATATCACATATACAATGTGCACATTACAAGTGAGAAAATCCATATAAAGTGAACCAATACTAGTTAACGCAAAGTAATATATCAAATATATATAATTATGCATTAAATCATTAAATCAGCACTTGATTCAATGACCCGGTCATGTCGCACACAACCGACTGGTATATAATGTATCGGCTTATCAAATCAACCTTTGATTCGATAACTAGGGTATATCGCATATAACCTAATCGATACATTCATCGCGAGAATGGAATACGGTATCACATACACGCATTATTCTCGGTCCCGCACATATCTCATATGCGCTCCTATTTCGTTTCGCTTGAGCCAGGAAACCTCTGTGTAGGACTCTAAAGACTCGTCAATACGCCGGCAGCAGATGATGATCATATCAAACATCCGCAAGCCGCAAGCGGTCTGCTAAACGTAACGGCCACCCGGGTATTGAGCGATCAGAAGATCGACGAGCAAGCCCGCTCACACTCCTGCGAATCCGACCAGTAACACTACCGTATAGTCCGGTCTGTTCGTCTGATATGTCGCATATCTCGCCTAGGGGTGGTAAACGTCAGACCCCAATAGCTCGATAAGTTATGCCGACTTGAGGTCCATAACATTCGTGAAACTACTGATAACTCTTACCAGTATATCACTGCAACCCTGGCCAGGGATTTCCTGTTATGGCCAGTCGAGCATAGCACAACATCAACCCCCAATACCGGGAGAGATGAATCCCCTCCTATCGCTCATTGCCTCCATGTGAATCGGGACTGTACCCAAAAACCACCTGTTTGCACAACTCAGTAGAGCCGTGGTAGGGTGGAAATCAAAGCACAGTGGGAGACACACAAGACTCTATGACGATCTCGGGTCAACAGACTAAGCTGTACCAGTGTCACCAGAGAACTGCCATCTGACGTGAGGTATAATACCATCTGGGAGTTCTCGGCGAGTCCGTTCTGTGTACCCAGTCTCCACTGAGCACCCGCATACCATCTTCGATGTCAAACACCAATGGATATGGGATCATCCATCGCCCATCGCATGGGTCGAGAAGATATGCGCTAGTCTACTCTGGAATATCGATGCCCCGTCTCGATATTCCCTCGACTAGGAACATTTCAAGGATGCACTCATGGACTACCCAGGCCCCACTAGTATGATCTACATCATAGTCCTGGAAGTCGAGTACATATATATCCTAAGGGCTTTATAACATGTAATCAGAGAGACAGAAAGTATACATGTTAAGATAAAGAGCAACCAGATAGCATACTATCATGTCGAGCAAGAAAGTCCTCCCTATGTATGTCCAAGCATCCACTACAATATACATCCAATGTACAGTAATGGCCTCTAGGGCATACATATAACTAACAATCTCCCACTTGCACTAGGGCCATCTGTAGCAGTGGTTGCAGTATCACATACTCAACCATCCCCTAAATTGTCTCTCTTTGGGAAAAAGGCCTTCGTGAGTGGATCCGCCGTGTTGTCCTCTGAGTCTTCTCCCCTAACCTCGATCACCCTGGAGATCAACTATCTCCATGATCAGGTGATGCTGCCTCAGAATTTGTCTGGGTCACTGATGGGACCAAGGTTCCAGGGCCAAAGCCACATTTCCCTTGTCATACAATGGCAGGAACCTAGTTCATCTTATGAACCAATATTCACCCAAGCTTCCTCTTTGGTAGTATCTTCAATAGCGATGTTACCAGCCTTTATCGTCTAGTTTGCCACGGTATTGAGCTTGGAACTCTTCCAACATACCGTCCCTTTACTGAGGGTAAAGACAATGCCCGTGACTGACATTCAGTCGTCTTTATCACCCTGGAACTCTTCCAGTGATTCTCTTCAGGATCGATTGATACCATCTCACTACATCTAGTGAGAATCCTAGCATCCAATTACATCTATCTCATAGATGAAAACTCAGGATTTTAGGAGGTATCACTTTGATCCTATTTGGAGAATCCTAGTGATAATAGGAGATTGACCGATCGTAGTATAGGAAACTCTTTTCCTATCAAGAGTATGTTGTCTACGTACAATACGAAGATGACCACCTTACTCTCTACCACCCTTTTGTATATACAAGGTTCGTCTACCATTTTGATGAAATCAAACACTTTGACTATCACATCAAAACAGACGTTCCAACTCCGCGATGCCTGCTTCATTATGTAAAGCAACTTGCTCACGTTTCCGCTGCTCCCACTGTTTACGAAGACCTCTGGCTGTGTTCTTATAGACGTTCTTTTCTAAATCAGTATTTAGAAAAGCAGTCATGGCACCCAACCGCCAGATATCGTAGTCATGGTATGTAGCCGTGGTAAGTAGGATCTGGATAGACTTAAGCATAGCTACTGGAAAAAGGTTTCATCATTTTCCACGCCTGGTCGATGACGAAAAACTTTAACAAGTCTAGCTTTGAAAGTCTCAACTTTTCCATGTACACCAAGTAATCTTCTCAAGATATACTTGCTCCTGATGGGGATTTAACCCTTCAGATATAGCAACCAAAGTCCATACTTTGTTGGTGTATATGGATTCCATCTCAGACCGCTAAGCATCCAGCCATTCTTACAGAGTCCCTACTCTCGATGGCCTGCTCGAAACTAGTTGGGTCATCATCTCATGATGCAATCCTTGCTCCCACTGTCATCGAGAAACTGAGGTATCTCTCAGGTGGGTGAGGAACCCTACTAGATCGGCGGAGAGGCTGAGTTTCGTCGGAAACTATTGAATTCTTTGGTTCTACCAAATCATTAGCAGTTTTGTACAGCTGGAACCTTTCCAGTTCTACAGAACTGATCTTGCCTCGATCTTGTCCGGATTTTGCTTTTGACATAGGCCGGACAATCCCAAATCTTAACTTACTTAAGATATAGGTTCTTCCCATACCATATCTTATATGGAGTGGTAGGCAGTGGTTTGATTCAAACCTAATTCAATAGGTATGCAGCTTCTCAAGTGCATAACTCCCAAAAGGAAAAAGGTAACTCAGTAGTACTCATCATAGAGCACACCTTATCATATAGGGTGTGATAGCCCCGCCCTGATACACCGTTGTGCTGTGGTGTAATCAGAGGAGTAGTACGGAGAGAGAATCTCATTCTCCTTTAGAATGGTCCAGGAATGCCATGCACAAGTATTCTCCTCCCTGATCTCATCATAGGACATAATACTTATACCCGGTTATTGGTTCTCTACTTCTAACTTATATTCTGTGAATACCTCAAAAGGTTCGGACTTATGTTTCAGCAGGAACACACGACTGAATCTTGAGAGATTATCAGAGAATATAATGAAGTATAAAGAACCAGTCCTGGCATGTGTAGACAGGAGACCTTACATACATCATCATGTATCGGTCCCAAGAGTTTACTAACTCTTTCTCTGTTTCCAATAAACAGAGCTATGGTCATCTTATCTTTGTGACATGATTGGCGAGTTGCACAAGATGTAAATTCAAAACGATTTAAATATACATCTAAATGTAACTTCAGCCAGTCGGGTCGCATTGATCTGACCTAGTCTACAATACCTCAAGAAGAATCCGTTCATTTCTGAACTCTTCCTCTTGTGTGTGTTCCATATACTAAGAACTGTAGTTTGATTTAGAACATCAATGCTTTTAGATAACGCACCTGAACCGATCAACTTTTGATATAGGAAATGTTCAAAACATTATCCAACTATACAAAATTTTATCATTTCTTTACTAATAAAGAGACTGATATGATTTTGTATATCAGGTTCGGCATCTAATAGCATTTGTTCAGAATCAATGTATTGGTAATACAGGATGACAGTGACCAACAGACTTGGCTGCAACACTTGCCCCGGTTTCTGTCTCATGAAACTTATCACCCGTTCTCAGTTTTTCTACCTTTTTGTAGCCCTATGTAACAGATTACATATCTGGGATCCTGATCCGGTATCATATACCCAGGATGCAGAGGATACTGAGAAACCGTTCTTTGTAATGAACACACCCGAAGGAGATGCATCATATGCACTTTCTTCGTTTGGGCGGCATAGGAATTCTGGTATTCCCCTATTTCCTGCTCTGTCTTATAACAATTATAAATTGGAGCGGGACCAACGTTCCCCAGCTCAGTATAACAAGCGGGTTCGGTCAATAATCCGTATTATTATCTTGATTAAGGCGTGATATGGTCGCTACCTGGAGAGAGAGAGAAGAAAACACTCAGCGTGCGCTCTTGCAAGAATAGATTGGTTTTTATTTTATCTAATCAGGATGGCTCCCACTGCTTTTTATCAAATCTTCCTTCAAACCCTAAAAGGAAAGACTAGCTGGGATTAATTACACACTACAAGTTCGCCAATCTTTCAGCCAGGCCAGTGTCGGTACTTTGAGGGAGGTCCCCCGTGCTTTCGCACGAACCTAATTAATGTAAACCTCGTTTTCCCAGAGGCGTAACCTCGTTAACACCTTTCTAGACACCTACTTGATCGGCTAATTGTAATGTATAAAACTCTCCCAGGAGTAACTCTTACTCGCAGCGGGTATCGGGATCCAACTATCTCATAGAAGGTATGCAATCTCATTGCAAATTTCAACACTTGAAACTCTCGATAATGGTTTTTACCCCTAGCACCTATGACCTTGGCTAAGGTCAACAAATCATAGGTACTAGTCAAGTTCTACCCGTCATTTCGTGATTAATTAGACCCACCCATATGACCCTTGGCTAAGGTCAACAAAGTCACATGACTGTCCTAACTAATCGCATCATATGCGGTGTAGGAAGACATCACTTAGCTACCGCACACTACGCCTCGGCTATGGTCGACAAACGTAGCACGAATACTAAGTACTCTACTTCCTAAAATGACGGAGGGTTGCGGCTGGTTTTTTGTGAAAACCTTTAACGCTTTGAACTTGATCTCGTTGCGGAATCAAATGGTTTTTAAATGGAATGTTTTTGAAGCTTTTCTAGTTTTGCTAAAGGGGTCACTCCCGGTGAAGGGATCGTCGGCCCTTTCCTCGTCGAATGAGGTGCGGGATATATCATATATATCACTGTGCAAAGCGGAAACTATAGAAGCGATCAAAGACAAACCGAGGGTTGTAGCATCTGCCAGTTATTGCTAAAGGAGTCACTCCCGGTGAAGGGATCTCGGTCCTTTCCTCAACGAATAAGGTGCAGGATGTTCTATAATGAACACCGCGATGCAAAGCAAGAACTGTAGCTACCTGTTTTATTTTGAAATTCGATTCCACAACATCAATTAGGTTTATTTTCTTTCATTAATCTCATTAATGAATATCCCATCATTTTAAGTTACCTAAACATCACAGATAGATATGACGTACACTTATGCCATCCACATTCGCCTCGATGTCCCGTCTGCACCGTTAGGTTAGGTAACTAACGCCAGAACGAGGTAGGGCTAGCGCGGGTGTAAAACATAAGTAACGTCTATATAATATATCATATATACTATAATATCTGTCACAGAACATCAGAACATCGCATGATCACAGATAGAACACAGTAGAAGAAACATATGAAATATTGGATATACTAGGACGTCCGTGTTTTCAATACGAGCCAGTATAAAACACGGATTCCACGGTCGTGATGAATAGCCAATCCCACACCCCTAGACCCCTACGAGAGCGGCAAGCAACCCTACCAATTCTAGGGTTAGGAGACCCGGACTCGACTCCTCGAGTTGGTCTCCCACTGGACCCCAGAACCCGGTTACTTGTGCTCCCCTCCTTGGGTCTATCCTAGTGCAGAAAAGTAAATAATATACAAACGGTGACTACTTCCGCGACCTGGAAGTGCCCCAATAAAAGAATATTACATACAAGTTTTTACATGAATGAAAATGGAAAAACACTCATCTCACATAAAAAAACCCTGGCTATTCAAACACGACGATCCAATATAACATATCCAGCAACACATAACATCACATGTCATCAACGTAAGTAAATATGCGCATCCCAATTGTCGTTGACATATAGCAACGAAACCGGCGATATCACACATTACACTTACGGTCACAGAAAAGAAAGTGTAAAACTACAACAGTTGGAATCCGCAACCACCTCAGACATCGCATGCCTGACCAAATGAATTCTTTAGACATCACATGCCTAACAATTATAAACCCCGCATTTTAGTCTCAAAATCGAAAACACTTTTCAATACCAAGTCGGGTAATTCAACAAGATTCCCGACACCCTGATCGAATGCTCGTCGCAAACTTCAGTAGACGGCTGCACCCCCGATACCGTCGACGAAGTGCACCAAGGCGGAACACCGCTACCGCTAGCACCCGGATGGATGCTTTCGGCGACGGGGTTCTCCTACAGTCACTTGGTCGGGGCTATGGAGTGTAGCTGTCTATTAAGTTTACCCGGCGAGTATCCGCGTACGCTACGTGATTGCGACGGACTTTTGATCACATCAAAATTCCGTGGCAACCGATCAAGTGAGACTAAACTGCTATGTTTATAACATTCATTCAGTTATCTCATAACATTTGTGAATTCCAATTATTGTATCCCATTCCAGATAAACAGAAAATGTTAAACTTTCCGATCGAACAATCGAACACCCAAGTTTTCCCGATACAGATCAACACATGAAACAAGTCTAACAACATTCAGTTCGTACCTCAGTACCAACGGTCCAGCCGTAGAAGGGTCAAGCCAACGCCTCACATGTGGCACGCCGTACTGCCCCAAACCCGAAGGTTCAAAAGGCAGTTCAAGACGGTCACATAATCGAGTTAAGGTTTGTGTCTTCTAGAGGGACCATCGCGTTACTTGCACTACTTAGAACGTCGTTAAACTTATGGAAAATCCAACACTTGGAAATTTCCCGACAGGGGAAAAATTGGGTATTTATATCCGGTCGAATTTTTTTAACATATTCTAAAATTTATCCGGAAAGCCACACAGACAAAATTTGATACCCGATCGAAATACCGAATCCCCAAATCAACTCAGATTATTCAACACTTGAATAAAATTTTAAAAATATCCAGAGAACTCAGCACAGTTAAATAGGAGTTACTGTGCAAACAACCCCACAGAAAACGACAAATCGGCCGCCCTTCCGCCGCACGAGCCAAGCTCATGCCGAGGAAGCGCCGCGCAATGAAGGAATTGGGTGCACGAATTTTACAGTATTTCTTAGAATTGCCTGCTGATTTTTCTGAATATTTTTAATGTTGAAAAATCCCAGATTTTAAAAATTGTACAGAGAGCAATATTGGTTCGGGGTTTCGGGTTCGTTCGGACTTCAGATTCCGTCTGGACTTCGCCTAAGGCTCTAGCTAGGCTCTGATACCACTGTAGGGTTCCTAGGCACTCTAGTGAGGTCTCACAAGCCATCAACCATGGCAAATTAAAATTTTACGGGTGCCTACAAACCCGACTACGGATCGTTTACTAGATATTTAGGCGAAACATGAACTAGTTAACAATTAACTAAGGGAATACGGAAATACAACCTTTGTAGATCCGGTCCTCCACCTCCACGGCTCCGCAACGAGGTCGTCTCCGCTGTCCAAATCAAATCCGGGCTCTAGAGTCGGCTTCGTCGGAGAATGGGCAAGCTAGGTCGTCGATGTCCATGCCGAAGATGATCTACGTCGAGGCATCGCTAGATCAAGCTCACAACTTCACCAAGTGATGAAACTTGTGAAGTAAACACACTCTACTACTTGGCAAGAGGTAGAGGATGAAAAAATAGGAGTTGGGTAAACTTTAGAATTGGATTTCTCACTCTAATTCATCAATCACCATTGATGAGGTAAGCTTTCTTCATTTGAAGCAAGGAAGAAGAAGAAGAAATGTTATATGATAAGTTAATTAAAAAAGAATAAGTAAATCAATACTTATCATATCTTCAACCCAAGTTAAGTGTAGAGAAAAGACCATGGTTAATAGAATGGTTAGGGTTAAGGATAAGAACAAAATGGTCACTAGGTCAAAGTCTTCATGAAGCTTCAATATGAAACAAAATTAGCCACCATTTTCTTTTTATACCTTTTCTAATTATTTCCAAAATGAATAAATAGATAAAGAAATAAGAAAAGGAAATAAAACCCTAATCATATAAATAACCATGGTTTATTCTTAACATACACTTAAACAATCATGTATCATCAAACATGATACAAGCAAATGTACAAATGTATATCACATATACAATGTGCACATTACAAGTGAGAAAATCCATATAAAGTGAACCAATACTAGTTAACGCAAAGTAATATATCAAATATATATAATTATGCATTAAATCATTAAATCAGCACTTGATTCAATGACCCGGTCATGTCGCACACAACCGACTGGTATATAATGTATCGGCTTATCAAATCAACCTTTGATTCGATAACTAGGGTATATCGCATATAACCTAATCGATACATTCATCGCGAGAATGGAATACGGTATCACATACACGCATTATTCTCGGTCCCGCACATATCTCATATGCGCTCCTATTTCGTTTCGCTTGAGCCAGGAAACCTCTGTGTAGGACTCTAAAGACTCGTCAATACGCCGGCAGCAGATGATGATCATATCAAACATCCGCAAGCCGCAAGCGGTCTGCTAAACGTAACGGCCACCCGGGTATTGAGCGATCAGAAGATCGACGAGCAAGCCCGCTCACACTCCTGCGAATCCGACCAGTAACACTACCGTATAGTCCGGTCTGTTCGTCTGATATGTCGCATATCTCGCCTAGGGGTGGTAAACGTCAGACCCCAATAGCTCGATAAGTTATGCCGACTTGAGGTCCATAACATTCGTGAAACTACTGATAACTCTTACCAGTATATCACTACAACCCTGGCCAGGGATTTCCTGTTATGGCCAGTCGAGCATAGCACAACATCAACCCCCAATACCGGGAGAGACGAATCCCCTCCTATCGCTCATTGCCTCCATGTGAATCGGGACTGTACCCAAAAACCACCTGTTTGTACAACTCAGTAGAGCCGTGGTAGGGTGGAAATCAAAGCACAGTGGGAGACACACAAGACTCTATGACGATCTCGGGTCAACAGACTAAGCTGTACCAGTGTCATCAGAGAACTGCCATCTGACGTGAGGTATAATACCATCTGGGAGTTCTCGGCGAGTCCGTTCAGTGTACCCAGTCTCCACTGAGCACCCGCATACCATCTTCGATGTCAAACACCAATGGATATGGGATCATCCATCGCCCATCGCATGGGTCGAGAAGATATGCGCTAGTCTACTCTGGAATATCGATGCCCCGTCTCGATATTCCCTCGACTAGGAACATTTCAAGGATGCACTCATGGACTACCCAGGCCCCACTAGTATGATCTACATCATAGTCCTGGAAGTCGAGTACATATATATCCTAAGGGCTTTATCAACATGTAATCAGAGAGACAGAAAGTATACATGTTAAGATAAAGAGCAACCAGATAGCATACTATCATGTCGAGCAAGAAAGTCCTCCCTATGTATGTCCAAGCATCCACTACAATATACATCCAATGTACAGTAATGGCCTCTAGGGCATACATATAACTAACAATATCTTATCTAATCAGGATGGCTCCTACTGTTTTTTATCAAATCTTCCTTCAAACCCTAAAAGGAAAGACTAGCCGGGATTAATTACACCCTATAACTTCGCCGATCTTTCAGCCAGGCCAGTGTCGGTACATTGAGGGAGGTTCCCCGTGCTTTCGCACGGACTTAACTAAAGTAAACCTCGTTTTCCCAGACGCGTAACCCCGTTGACACCTTTCTAGACACCTACTTGATCGGCTAATTGTCCTGTGTAAAACTCTCCCGGGAGTAACAATTACTCGCAGTGGGTATCGGGATCCAACTATCTCATAGAAGGTATGCAATCTCATTGCAAATTTCAACACTTGAAATTCCCGATAATATTTTGCCCCTAACGTGCTATGACCTCGACGAAAGCCAACAAACCATAGCCCGCTAGTCAAGTTCAACCCATACATTTCTTGACTGAATTAAACCCACCCGCACGACCCTTGACGAAATCCAACAAAGCCGTACGACTACCCTAATCCAGTCGCATCATATGCAGCAGATAAGCAGCATATAGCTGCCGCACACTACATCTTGATGAAAGCCAACAAATGTAGCACGAATACTATATACAACTTATCTGAAATGACAGAGGGCTACGACAGGTTTTTCTGAAAACCTATTGCGTAATGAACTTGATATCGTTGTAGAATAATGTGAATTTTGAAATGGAGTGATTTTGAGGCTTTTATTAGTTTTACTAAAGAGGTCACTCCCAGTGAAGGGATCTCGGCTCTTTCCTCATCGAATAAGGTGCGGGATATATCATATATATCACTGTGCAAAGCAAAACTCCAAAAGCAATCAAAAACCAAACCGAGTTTTGTAGCATTTGCCAGTTTTGCTAAAGAGGTCACTCCCGGTGAAGGGATCGCGGCTCTTTCCCCATCGAATAAGGTGCAGGGTATATCATATATACCACTATGCAAAGCAAAACTGTAGCTACCCTTTTTGAAAAAATTTGATTCTACAACATCTTTTAGGTTTCTTTTCTTTCATTAATCACATTAATGAAGTCCCATCATTTAAGTCACCTAAACATCACAGATAAATACGACGTACACTTATGCCATCCGCATTCGCCTCGATGTCCCCTCGTGCACCGTTAGGTTAGGTAACTAACGACAGAGCAGGGCAGGACTAGCGCGGGTGTAAAACATAAGTAACATCTATGTAATATATCATATATACTATATACAGTATCCATCACAACATATCAAATGATCACATCACAGATATCGCATCAGAAACATAGATATAATGTGGGATATATTAGGACGTCCGTATTTAGTATTTAGCCAACAATAGAAAATACGGATTCCACAGTCCCGATGAATAGCCAAGCCCACACCCTGGACCCCTACGAGAGCGGCGAGCGACCCTACCAATTCTGGAGTTTAGGAAACCCGGTCTCGACTCCTCGAGATGGCCTCCCACTGAACCCCAGAACCCGGTCACCTGTGCTCCCCTCCTTGGGTCCATCCTAATGCGGAAAAGTAAATAATATACAACACTGGTGGCATCAACCTCAACCCGGAAGTGCCCCAAATAAAAGAATATTACATTACATTTGAATATACATGAATGAAAATATAAAACTCTCATCTCACATAAAAAAAACCCCGGCTATTCAATCGCGACAATCATGCACATCATATCTCAGCAACACATAATATCATATATCATCAACGTAAGTAATTATGCATACCCCAATTGTCGTTGATGTATAGCAACGAAATCGGCGATATCGACATAATACACTTACGGTCACAGAAAAGAAAGTGTAAAACTACAATATTTAGAATCCACATTCTCTTTAGACATCGTAAATGCGAAATATCACATACTTCGTATTTCATGCCTAACTATATGAATTCCACATATTGTATCACATTCCAGATAAATAGACAGTATTAAAGTTTTCAATCGAATGATCAAATACCCAAAATTCCCTAAAGCTCAACACTTGAGCGGAGTTCAAAAAATCCAGAGTGTGTCACAGTAGTAGCGGTCCAGCCGTAGAAGGGTCAAGCCAACGCCTCACATGTGGCACGCCGTACTGCCCCAAACCCTAAGGTTCAAAAGGCAGTTCAAGACGGTCACATAATCGAGTTAAGGTTTGTTGTCTTCTAAAGGGTCCACCACAAAACTTGCACGTATTTCCGAAAGATTTAAACCCCGTGAAAAGTGAGCAAATGACACTCGTTCGAACAATTCAATACTTTCTAATTATCCGGAAAAAACACGAAATCAAAATTCCGATCGAATCACCGACTCCAAAACAATCTCCAGAACAAACAACACTAAATTCAGATTAAAAATTCCCCAAAAAATATACAAGCAGAAAAAACAATTACAGTACAAAAACGACAAATTGATTCATCCGTACGGCCGCGGAACCGCGACCCAAGCAGGCTATTACCGTGGTTCCATGGTGATAAGTACTGTTCATGTCATCGTTTTTACCTGTGTGCTTAGATTTCCCTGCCGAATTTTTAAAGGATTTTTAATTCTGAAAATTAACAGTTTTGAAAAAATGTCCAGAGAGCGCTAAAAATCCGTATTTTTCGGTTCGATCGGAGTTTTTACTTCGTTAAAGTGTCGCGTAATGTTCTAGGTCGGCTCTGATACCAATGTTGGGTTTACCTAGCACCTCATGAAGGGTTTGGAAGCATCACATGTCCTCTTTGACGATCTCGGGTCTACAGACTAACCTGCACAAGTGTCACCAGAGAACTGCCATCTGACGTGAGGTATAATACCATCTGGGAGTTCTCGGCGAGTCCGTCCAGTGTACCTAGTCTCCACTGAGCACCTGTATACCATCTCTGATGTCAAACACCAATGGATATGGGATCATCCATCGCCCATCTCATGGGTCGAGAAGCGTATACGCTAGTCTACACTGGTATATCGATGCCCCGTCTCGATACACCCACAACTAGGGACCTTGAAGGATGTACTTATGGACTACCATGTCCCCACTAGTATGATCCGTATCATAGTCCAGGTAGTCAAGTACACATCCTAAGGGCTTTACCAACATATAACTTTAAGACAGTATAAAGAGACAAGTATACATGTTAAGATAAAGAGCAACCAGATAGCATACTATCATATCGAGTAAGAAAGGCATCTCTATATATGTCCAAGCATCCAATATAATATACATCATCTGTATAATACTGGCATCTAGGGCATACATACAACTAACACTAGCTAGATAGGACATGTAGCCACAAAAGCATATGTCCTATACTTGCTAACCTCATTTAGTTTGTTTCATCCTCATTTTATCTAAATTCCTTATACTTTGTAGTTTCTATTTGTTCCAACTTGATATCATATCCTAAATGATTCGTTGTAATCGGTTTAGATACGACAAGCTTTTCAATTTCAAGTAGAAACTAGAAATTTCCGTTTGAATCAAGGATGGGAGTTAGAGGGTAATGCCACAAGTCAATTTACCAAAGCTTAGCCTAAGTCTCCTGTAAATATCGCTTTTCCTTATTACATCGTATTATTTTTATAAAAACATGAAAAAAACCAAATTCAACTCATTTGTTTCTAACTCAAAACGAACGTCGTGATATCCATTCCCTATGGATTGACCCATTTGTTTCTAACTCAAAACGAACGTCGTGATATCCATTCCCTATGGATTGACCCGTACTTGCCGGATTGCTATAACGTATCGTGCACTTGCGGTAGTTTTATAATTTGAGAATCAAATCATGCTATCTTTTCAACATAACTGACATATCAGATATTGAACCATAACCTTTATAACACACAACATGCTCTCGAGCGAACAAGTTTTAGGCGCCGTTATCGGGGAATTGGCAACATCTTGGAGTTTATTTTGAGTTACCTCTGTATATGTTTCTAGAAAAATAAACAAAAATTGAAAAACGTCAAAAACAAACACAAAATTCAAACTTTCGCTCTCTATTTTTTGATATTCTATTACTGTGAATATTATTGAAATATTGCGCATATGAAAATGAGACACTAATTGAACAAAGAGAACACAACAAGAAGTTGGAACGAAATTTCCAAAAATTGGCCGCCAATTATTTCCAAATTACCGCAATTTGCGGTCCAAAAGTTCCTGATTGCTCCAAATTTATTTGTCTTCTTTCTTGTTCTGTTGTTGAACCATTTTGATATGAAAAATTTCATAATTATGTGTTTACAACATATTGGCCACAAATATCGTATTTTGCACTAAATATCGTATTTTCCGACAATTTCAGATTTCAACGGGATTACGAACTGTGATCGTGCGGAGTAAGGAACAAATTTAAGGACTAGGCGATAGAGATTTACAGTGCCAAAGATCCAAATAGTTTGACCCGCGCAAACGAACACTCAAGAACTCGCGGATCGACTTAACGAGGGTTTCTTAACCCAAACTTGAGGTACGTATTTTTCTAACACCTTCTCTCAAATCCGATGCTCCAATATCTTGATTTTCTGTAGGATTTATTTGCAATTATGCCGCACAAGAGCCAAAGAGAACTAACCGTATTTCTTGCAGCGCGCCGTTTAAAACTTTAAAAAACGATTGATTGATGATTTGAACAACTTTTTATTGTTTGCGCATTGCATGAACTCAATACGGACTTAAGAGCAATGAACACTAACATGATACTGTAAGGGATTTCATCACCCTTTTCTATGGCCCACAAAACAGAAAGATTGAGCATTTTTCATACCCTAAGTAATTTAAAAGAAACTAGACTTCCAGCCTTTAAGGATTTCGCGCTCAATAGGGAAAAGTTGAGTGTGTTTTGAACACCGCCCATTGTTATATTGTTCAAGAAGTGTCTAGGAAAGTGTGAAAGGCGCAACCGCTGAAAGAGAGAAGGTTATTTTAATCAATAAAATTCACTAAAGCGTTGTAAAACCTCTAAAACCTCTCTTCTTCTCTGCACTTACCCGACTTTTTAA
The DNA here is from genome assembly GCA_030015575.1 of Agapanthus africanus. Classification (NCBI taxonomy): domain Eukaryota; kingdom Viridiplantae; phylum Streptophyta; class Magnoliopsida; order Asparagales; family Amaryllidaceae; genus Agapanthus; species Agapanthus africanus. Next base: position 63,188,908 of record CM057337.1, on the reverse strand, counting down.
TCAGTCTATCTTGGGTCCGTTTTGCGATACAATTTTACTTCACAAATCAAGTTCTTGAGCAGGTCTAGTTGACCTAGGTGAACCGTAGATTGTTTAGGTGTGTGAAGTGTGTCGTGGTTATGTTTTTGATTTACATTGTGTGAATAGTTTGATATTTCTTTGTTTGTGTATATTTGAAAAAGAGAAAAAAAAAACAAAAAAAATTATGATTTTTAAACAACATTTTCTTCCATTTTCTTAGTCTTTTCCTATGACGTTCGGATAGTGCATGTCAGTTTGGACTAGAGATTCAAAATCTCTATTAGTCTAGTTCTAAACCGTATCTTCTGACTCTTCTTTACCGTCTGACTCCTCGGAACCATCCGAGACGTTATCACCTTCTGCTTTATCGAAGCTGTTCAATTCTGTTTTTCATTCTCCTTCACTTCTTTTCCTACATCACCAACGATGATAGAACAGACGATCATGGAGTAGCAAGAAGCCACGTTGCAGGACATATGCTACCCTCACCGTTCATTGTTCATCACGAAAAACCGCATTTCAATACCGCTCATTTATTATTAATTTTTGTGATATATCGGTACTATTAATCCGTGTCTGCTCAATAAATAAAGATTACATGTATTCATATCAAAACACTGAAAACACTCTCAAATGCATGAATATGATATTTGTGAGCCGACACTACAACCGAAAAAGAAAACCGATCAGTATTTAAAGAGTTTTGCAAAACAATTCATGAGTACACATTTTTATTCAAGAATGGTCTAACATGATGCAATATGATACAAGTGTGAACACAAATGATCGGCGATAACATTGTCGGTTCCCTTCTTATCCTTGATGGTCAAGTCAAATTCTTGAAGAAGGAGAATCTAACGTATCAATCTGGATTTGGCATCCTTTTTTGCAAAAAGATGCCTAAGTGTAGAATGATCAGTGTAAATCGTGACATGGGTCCCGATCAAGTATGGACGGAATTTTTCAAGTGCGTATACGACAGCTAAGAATTCTTTTTCAGTGGTTATGTAATTCAGCTGTGTGTCATTCAACGTCCTGCTCGCGTAGTGGATCACGTGCGGCTTCTTTTCAAATCGATGTCCTAGGACAACACCTACCGCAAAGTCAGAAGTATCGCACATCATCTCGAAAGGTTCATTCCAGTCTGGTGCACTTAAGATCGGAGCGAAGTGAGTTCCGATTTCAGAAGTTTGAATGCAGTAAGTAACTCGGAATTGAACTCAAAAGGAATATCCTTATCCAGCAATGAAGTCAAGGATGTAGGCAGTTTGCTAAAATCCTTGATGAAACGCTTGTAAAAACCGGCATGGCCTAAGAATGGCTTGATGTCACGGACAGTCTGTGGAGGTAGGAAGCTTGAAATGACGTTGATTTTTGCTTTATCGACTTCGATGCCATTTTCAAAAATGATATGACCTAACAAAATATCGTGTTTGACCATGAAATGGCACTTCTCCCAATTGAGTGTGAGATGTTTTTCCTTGCATTGTATCATTACAAGTTCAAGATATCTCAAACACTCAGAAAATGAATCTCCAAAGACGGAGAAATCATCCATGATGGCTTCCAAGAATCGTTGCACTATGTTGGAAAATATGCTCATCATGCACCGCTGAAATGTTGCAAATGCACTGCACATCCCAAAGGGTATGCGACGATAGATGAATGTACCAAAAAGACAAGTGAAATTCATCTTATCCTGATCCTCTAGATCGATCGGGATGTGATTGGAGCCGGAATATCCATCAAGGAAACAATAGTAGGCATGGCCAGCTAGGCGTTCAAGCATATGATCAATGAAGGGCATCGGAAAATGATCCTTACGAGTTGCTGCATTGAGATTTCTGTAATCAATACAGACCCTCCAACCCGTCTGTGTGCGAGTTGGGACTAGCTCATTCGCGTCATTAATGATCACCGTGATACCCGATTTTTTTGATACAACATAAATGGGGCTTACCCATTTGCTATCAAATATGGGATAAATGATCCCATTGTCAAGACACTTCAGAATTTCATTCTGCACCGCTTCTTTCATAACCGGGTTAAGCCGGCGTTGAGGGTCCTTAAAGGGTTTAGAGTCATCAGTCATGTGGATTCTGTGCTGACAGATAGCAGGGATGATTCCTTTGATATCAACCATCGACCAACCAATTGCTTCCATGTTCTTTCTCGGAACGTTCATGAGTGCCGACTCTTGCTCAGGCGCAAGGTCAGTTGCGATTATAACTGGAAGCGTTTTGTTATCGCCCAAGTATGCATACTTGAGGTTGTCAGGAAGAACTTTGAGGTCAAGTCTGGGTGGCTCCTCCACTGATGGTCCCACTTCGGGGCTTAGTTCATTACAAAGTGGTTAAAATTGGGTCCCCAATGTGCGTAGGAAGCCTGTTCAGGACTTAGCTTCTCAAGCAAAAGAAGTTCCTCAGAAAACAGTTCTTCAAAAGTTTCTTCAAGACACTCATTTTTGAAGTCAAATGTCTCATCCTCAGACATATCGTGTACAGCGTTGACTTCAAATGTGTCATCGTGTCTTTCACTCGCTTGATTTCCTAGCGTGAAGATATTGAGGTCAATTGTTATATTTCTAAAAGAGAGTTTCATGGATCCATTACGAAAATTGATCAACGCGTTGGACATGGCTAGGAAAGCCGCCCCAGTATGACTGGAATCTGACCGCTGGGATTGGCGACAGGTTCAGTCTCCAATACGATGAAATCTACGGGGAATATGAATTCACCGACCTTAATCAAAACGTCATGATCTCTTCCCTCGGTATCTTCATGGATCGATCTGCCAATTGCAGAGTCGCTTTGGTCGGCTTCAATTCTCCCAAACCCAGTTATTCATAAACTGAGTAAGGGAGCAGGTTCACGCTTGCCCCTAAGTCTAACAAGGCTCGATTGATTTGCTTGTCCCCGATAGTGCAAGAAATAGCAGGACAACCAGGGTCCTTATATTTTACCGGAATTGATTTAGACAAGACATCGCTCAGAGTGGCGGCCAAGAAAACTGTTTTGGGCACATTCGTGCATCGTTTCTGCATGCACAAATCCTTAAGGAATTTTGCATACACCGGGACTTGTTGGATCACGTCCAACAGCGAAATATTGACTTCCCAGCGTTTGAAGACTTCTAACACTTTTTCCATACTTGTAGAGGGCTTCTTTGACTTTAACCTATTGGGATAGGGAGCCTTGAGCTCAAACATTTGGTTCGAAGAAGTTGCAGATGGAAGAGGAGTAGAAGGCATGAGCATTCTAGCTGAAACAGCTGGACGATTTTGCGGCGGTAGATCTAGTTGTTTTGCAAGATATGCAGCTGACGACGAAAAAGAAGGTGAAGAGGAAGATGGTAAAGAAGATGAGGATGTAGACGGACCAGAAGAAGGAACATGTGATGAGACATGTGCAGGTAAATTGTCAACCGCGCGTTTAGATGAGTCGTTAGATTTGAAAACCTTGTTGTCAATCGTGTGTCCTGATCTCAGGACGGTGACGGCATTCGCATTCTCAATGTTGTTCTGTTGAACAACATGAGCATTGTGGTTTCTCTGATCTCTCGGATTTGTCACCGGTTGGGAAGGGAATGTTCCCTTTTCACATTCATTCACTGCAGCAGGTAGTTGACTGATTTGAATTTCTAGTCTGGCTATCACTTATGTGTTAGCGCTGTGCAACTAACCAGACATTTGCATAAAAGTAGCCGGACTAGACGTAGTCTGCGTAGAGCTTTTAATCAAAGCTTCCAACCCCTTTTCAATGGATGATACCTTCTTGTCGTCTTGGACGAACCCAGGGGGTGAAAGGTTGGGTTGGATTGATTCGGCTATTGGGGCTGGTTGTTGGAGTATCCCACTTTCTGGTTTTGAAAATTCGAATTTTGAAGCTGTTGGAAAGGCGGGTTTGAATTGTTGTTTTGAAAAGGTGCCTGATTCAAAGTGAAATTGGGATGATTCTTCCAACCAGGATTTTACGTTTGTGAGTAAGGGTCGTTCCTGGGACGCTGGTTCTGATACAGTGCATTAACGTTTTCGTGTCCCTGGGACCCGACGAGAAACGGGCATTCATCTGCTATGTGGTTAGGATGCTGACAATTAGCACACATAGTTTGAGAAACTTGGTTGACTGGTAACGGTGAATTTTTGCCCTCTAAAGCTTCCATTCGCCGTACAAGAGCGACGATTTTTGCTTCGGCTGCTATAGAGGTGTCAACTATGTGTGCACCGCCTCTAGTCACAGATGATGGTTTCTCACTCACACTCTCCTACTGAATGGTTTTATCAGCCAGATCTTCTAAAAAGTTCCATGCGTCTTTAGCGCCATAACTCAGAAATTTGCCTTGACATATGGATTCTAACATCATGTATGAACTGGAGTCTAAACCCTAGTAGACAATCTAACAAAGCCTCCATTGTTCTAACCCATGGTGGGGACATTTGATTAAGATATCCTGGAATCTTTCCAAGAATTTCCAAAAGATTTCACCCTCTTTTTGTTTGAAATTGTGAATTTCATTTCGGATTCGCACTGTTTTGTGAATAAGGTAAAATTTCTTGAGAAATACTTTCACAAAGCCGTCCCACTTCGTTATCGATCGAGCTGGTAAACTGTTTAACCAACACTTTGCATTGTCTTTAAGCGTAAAAGGAATTAATTTGAGCTTAACGACATCCTCACCCACTCCGTAGATTTTCATCATAGCACATACTCCTTTGAATTCACTGATTAGAAGGTAAGCATCCTCGGACTCGAGTCCGTGGAATTTTGGGAGTAGCGGTATGAATTACGGTTTGATTTCATAGTTATTTGCCGTGATGGTGGGCAATACTATGCACAAAGGTAGGGATGAATGATGAGGGTGACATATGTCCTGCAATGCTGCTTCTTGCTGCTATGTGATTGTTTATTCCGTCATCGTCGGTGATGTGGGGGAAGAAGAGTAGAATCGGACTGCTCCGATAAAGCAGAAGGTAAGAATGTCTCGGATGGCTCCGAGGAATCAGAAGGTACAGAAGAGTCGGAAGATACAGTCTCGAACCGAGCTAATCGAGATTTTGAATCTTTAGTCCAAGCTGACATACACTATCCAAACGTGGTTAGGAAAAGACTAAAGAATGGAAGAAAGTGTTGTTAACAAATCCTAATTTTTGTGGTTTTTTTAATATATATAATCACAAACGAGAAATATCACACAAAAAGGCACAGGAAGAACACAATCATGACACACTTCACTCACCTAAACAATCTAGGGTTTACCTAGGTCAACTAGACCTGCTCAAAACAAACTTGATTTGTTAAGTAAAAGTGTATCGCGAAACGGGCCCAAGATAAACTGATCAAGAAGCCAGGTCAGTGCAGAGAGGAAGGGGGTTGTCCAATGCTTTCGCGAAGTTCCTTAATTAGAATAACCTTCTCTTTTTCGGCATTTGCGCCTTTCACACTTTTCTAGACACTTCTTGAATAATATAACAATGGGCGGTGTTCGAAATACAATCAACTTTTTCCTATTGAGCACGAAGTCCTTAGAGGATGAAAGTCTAATTTCTTTTAATATTACTGGAGGTGTGAAAAATGCTCATTCTTTGTTGTTTGTGGGCCACGGAGAAGGTGATGAAATCATTTATCGTATGTTGTGGGGTTCACTTGCCCTTAAATCCATATTGATGAATACAATGCACAAATCAATGAAAAAGTTGTTTAAAACATCAAACAATCATTTTTTATGTTTAAGTGTTGCGCTACAACAAATACGGGTTAGTTATCTTTGGCACTTGTGAGGCGGAGTTTGCAAAAGAAATCCTGCAGAAAATAGAATAGTGGACGCATCGGATTTGAGAAAGAAGGTGTTAGGAAATACGTACCGATGTATTTTTGGGTTAAGAAACCCCGTTGACTTGATCCATGATTGCTTGAGTGTTCTCTTGCACGGGTCAAACTACCCGGATCTTTGGCACTATAATTTCTTAACGCTTTGTTCTTGGATTTTGCTCCTAGCTCCACACGATATTTAGTACACAATACGATATTTAGTACACAATACGATATTTATGCCCAAACTCCTGCACACACAAAATTATAAAAATCAAACAATAACAGTAGAGTACTAACAGAACACTAGAGACAACCCAAAAAGAAACTTTCCAAACACCCTCAAAGGGGTCGGCGGTAGCGGGAATTTTGAAGAATCCGCCGGCCAAATTAAAACTTTGGGTAATCAAATTTTGTGTGGGTCCTTAATGTTATACCAGTATTCCACTGTTATACTTTGATTTTTCTATTTTACCACAGAGTGTTAGCAGGTTAAATATCCAGAGAACAAAAGGTTAGAAACGTTAATTTTTGCTTTTTTTTTCTAAAAGTATATACAGATATAACTCAAAATGAACTTCGTGATGTTGCCACTCCCTGGCAACGGCGCCAAAAACTTGTTAGAGATTCACGAGGTTATGCTTTTGAAAAGGATCTGGTCAATATCGGATATGTTGGTTTTTTTGATGAAAAGTATTGCACGACGTGATTCTCGAGTTATAACATACCGCAAGTGCACGGTGCGTTGACGCAAGCCGGCAAGTCTGGGTCGATCATAGGGAGTGGATATCACGATATTCTTTTGAGTTAGAAACAATGGTTTTGAGTTTTAAAGATGTCACGATTTTGTACAAATGAAGCAAAGAAGGGATAAAGTGATATTTGCGGAAAATTTAAGCTAAGGTTTGGTAAATTGAAATACGGCGTTACCCCCAACTCTCAATCTTGATTCAATGTCTATTTCTAGTATCTAATTGACTTAAAAAGCATGTCGCATCTAAACTGATAACAAGTATCGGTTTAGGATACGATATTAACATATGTACAAAAGAAACTACAAATTTAAAGTGTTTAGATGAACTGAGGATAAAATGAGCTAAGTGAAGTTAGCAAGTATGGAACATATGCTTGTATGACTACATATTCTATCTAGCTAGTTTGCTACACTTAGCTAAAATTTATACACCTTTCAACTTCAATTCTTAATATAACAACAATAATATGTAAAGAAGGAATAAGATATATGTTAAAGGTTGATATGCAAGCATTCAAAACAGTATCTCCTATCAAACAAAACACAATAGCATTGCATATATTAAGAAAAGAAGTGCAAAAAATTAAGAATCAAGAAGGAGGGGTTGGAAGGAAAGCCATTCAACAACATACTTCACCATAACCTAAATGCAAAACTACTTACACATCTTGTAATAACACAACTGAATAAATATAAAAGAAAAAGAAATAGAGAAAAGATACAAGAACCGAAACTTGAACTCAATGAAGCATTTATTGCGATGGTATCCAAGTACAAGCAAAATAAGTTCAACTACCAAAATCTAATTTTGCAAGCTCAAAGATAGAAGTTGCAAGACCAGAGAAAGGCTAAGAACTCAATCTAATGACAAGAATTACAAAATCAAAAGAGTTACAAGTAATGAAAATATGTATAAAGTATTCCTCTGAGCTTTCTCTCTGTTCTGGTATTTATAGGCACAAAATCAACAAAAACAAACAATAAAAATAAGATGATGTGATACCATTGAATGACCAGAAAAAAGTTGGAGCTCAGAAGATTATGTGGGGACGATGGCGACGGTTTTTTTTGGGGTTTCTGTCGGTTTTTTCTTGAGTTGTAGGGCCCGTCTTCTTGTGGTAATCGTGCTACATGATATCTATAGCATTGTTTGATTCTTTAATATAAGCTTAGTTTGCAATCTATAGATTTGGAGGGAAAATGTAACTTTAAATCACATCACAACTTTTTGCTTCACTTTTTTCTCCTATTGAATAAACTAGTTTGCTCGGGACGATCAAAGATAAGTTTGAGGGTATTTGTTCAGTTGATAAAACTGCATATTTGTATTACGTCTTTCCTACCATTTTCATATTAAAAAGGGACTTTATTATAATATATCATACATATGAGGGTTTATGTGTAAAAATACTATTTTCCATGTGTTGATAAATCATAATTAGTATTTGGTAGAAAAATGTATGCAAATAAATTCATTGACCTAATCCTAGTAGAACTAAGTCTACTAAATATTATTTGAGTTGTTGTGCAAAAGATTTCCAAGTGTGCAGAATTTTTCAAAGACTAGAATCAAGCAAATCAAGTTGTTGAAGAAGACTTGCCTAATTAAGAATCAAAACTTGGAGACCAAGTCTGGCAGCAACCACGAGAAGATTTCCAAATTCTGAAGGTGTCTAGGATTGCCACATGTCACAAGGAGCAAGACCTAAAATTTTCATCAATTGATCTTGACCTTTGGCCGCGGATCCGCGGCCAAACCCCCCTGGGCCGCGGATCCGCGGCAGGATATTGGAGTTAGGGGCAGAGGATTTTTGGGGTGAATCTATGCTATATTTTACCAAGTTTTCAACCAAAAGATTCTGGCTTTGCACTATAAAAAGGCACCGAGAGCCTCTTGAAAAATTTATCAAGCCGACGCGATCACGAAATCCCAGACGGCTCACGCATCCAGGCTGATCATCAACGGTTCATCTACCTCCTTGGAAGAGATCGAGAAGCAACTAGTTTTGTAATCATTTTCTAAGGAATAAAGTGTGGATTGTTCAAGTTGATTAATAAAGGTAGTTATTTTATTTAATTCTTTTGCATTTTACATTATGTTTTCCCTCTCTGTCTTTTCATCTTCTTCTCCCAACATGCACGAGTAATTCTCCGCTTGTTAGGGTTCGTAGGATTAGGGTAGGCTAATGGATGATAAAGATCTCTAAAACCTTTTTAAGTCCTATAAAGTTTATGAACTTTATCAAAAGAATCATTAACATCCTAATCGGGCGCGCTAGCAATTCTTTGCTAGTTCCGACTGCGATTAGAAATTAGATTAATGATTGTTTTGGTAAAGGCTAGATTTGAACGGAGTTCCGTGTCGAGATAAGGGTTAAGAGTGGGATTCCTTTTCCCTCCAGAAACCCTAATCTACACGCATCACCGTCGTTCTAGTTATAAATCTATTAATGGATAAAAAGGGTAACTTTTAATTAATCGTCCATGACTACTAAATCCTAACGAACCCTACAAGCCTTCTTATTATATTATCTAAATCTCTAAAATAATCTAGATCTATATTTTTGCATTCTTGCTTAACGTAGATCTAGAAACTTTTCACAAAATTCTTTATTCCTCCCCTTTTTTTCAACGCATCTAAAGTAAGAGTAAAATGTTCCACGTTTCCCTGAGGACGATCCGTACTCACCTCGGTCTAGCTACACGCGACACCGTTCTGATTGCGGTTAACTACAAACACACTTTTTCGTACCAATCATGCGTCCTTAAACTAAAACGCGGACTGTGGGGTCCTTAAATCCACGGACTTATGTGTCCTTAAACTAAACATGGACCTCTATGTCCCTAAACTGGAATATGGACCACCATGTCCCTAAACTGGAATAAGGACCGCAACGTCCTTAAACTACCTATCGACCGCAATGTCATTAAACTAAACAATAGAGCCAATTGCTCTCTCTTGTCAGATCCAAACGATCCCGTTAAGTTGATCTTAGTCTCAAATCAGACTAACGTATCCTTAACGAATGTTTAAGTTGATCTTAGCCTAAATATGGCTAACGTATCCTTAAACTAAAACACCAAATCCAAATCTAAGTAAATACGGATTTGGACTAATCCACGTCCTACGGGCGACGGCATCACTTAGTCTCCGTATACAATCCACGGGCAATCACAAACAAAACAAACACACACGACACGAAGTGAAATTCTGGAGAAGGAGAAAGTTGTTACCGCAATGCGGTAGCGTAATTAACTGCAGGGGCTTGCGCCTGCAGGGAAAAGTGTCCCCACAATCAAAAACCCCTCAAGCGAGGGGGAATCTGACGAAGTCTGCTACATCGGCCGCATCCGTCTAAACCTCCGATACACGGTGCCATAAATCAACTTGGCATCTTCGGAGAGGTGGACAGATAAAACCATATAGCATCTTCCCCGAATCTCAGGCAAGACGTCCTCACGTCTCGGCCGCCGTTCGGAGGGGAACAGATGTCCTTAACCTCGGGCTGTGGGGTCCTTAAACCCATGGACTATGATGTCCTTAGCCTCGGACTGTGGGGTCCTTAAACCCATGGACTATGATGTTCTTAACCTTTACAGACTATGATGTCTTTAAAATGGACCGAGATGTCCTTAAACTAACATTGGACCGTAATGTCCTTAAACTAACAATGGACCGCAAAGTCCCTAAACTAAACAATAGAGCCCAAATGCTCTTTTGTTGGATCTAAATGATCCTGTTAAATTGATCTTACTCTAAAATTAGACTAATGTATCCTTAACAAATGTTTAAGTTGATCTTAGTCTAAAATTAGACTAATGTATCCTTAACAAACATTTAAATTGATCTTAGTCTCAAATGATACTAACACATCCTTAAACCCAACCCAAAACCCAAATCTAAGAAAATACGGACTTGGACTAATCCACGCCCTACGGGCGACGACAACATAAATTAGTCTCTGTATACAATCCACGGGCAACCAAAAAAGAAAACAAACACACACGACACGAAGTGACCATCTGGAGAAGGAGAAAGTTGTTACCGCTATGCGGTAGCGTAATTAACTGCAGGGGCTTGCGCCTGCAGGGAAGAGCGTCCCCAGAATAAAAAAAACCCTCAAATGAGGGGGAATCTGACGAAGTCTGCTACAACGGCCGCATCCGTCTAAACCTCTGATACACGGTGTCATAAATCAACTTGGCATCTTTGGAGAGGTGGAAGGATAAAACCAAATAGCATCTACCCCCAAAATTCAGGCCAAACGTCCCAACATCCCGGTCTCTGTGTTCGGCGGAGAACAGGTCACAAGGATCTAAACATGTTCTTAAGCCATCATATTTCCCAAGTTGTCCTACAAGTAGTCTGATATCGACTCTTATATACAATCCACAGGAACAAACAAAATATGTTCCAACCGAGTATCATCAATGGCAAGAAATATCTTCATATGGTGAACGACATTTGCAAAGTCCACACGACTTTGTAGGGAGAAAACATCCGCGTGAGATCCTTACGACTCACAAAGGAATAACACACTCAGAAATCCACATGATTTCTGAGGAGAAAATACGCTTACAAGATCCTCTCGACTCGTAAGGAGAAATACCTTTATGAGACCCTTACGGCTCATAAAGTCAAAATGCCTTAGTCGACAAGATCTTAACCCTGTTAGCTAAGCCACCTTTGTTCAAATCGACAAAGGCAAATGATGATTCGCTCATGGAAATATTCTAGTTGTAGCGATGTTGATGCCAAAATTGGTATCATGATCCAAGTCCTCGACTCGCAACAAAATCAGCGAGCAAAAAAGAAAAGAAAAGAAAAATAGCCGAAATGTTTGGGCAACACGTAATAAAAAAGCAAAGAGTAAAAATATAAAAAAAATAGCTGAAATAATTAGGCACCGCGAAAAATAGCCCAAATGATTGGGCAATCACGATATAAAAAGCTAAAATGATAGAGCGTCGCGGAAAAATAAAAAAATGAAAATGAAACTTTTCTACCCTGCAAGTATGTCCATATTGACTCTTGTATACGATCCATGGGCACAAATAAAAGAAATGAAACCATATTTTCCCATCACGCTTCGTCGAAAGGAGCTCCAAGTCTCGACGGTACATATACAACCTAAAGACTATCCCGGCGTTCCTTCTCATTCCAGTAGGATGCAGACACAACGTCATCGTAAAAAAAATGGACCCAAGGGTCAAAGCAAAAATTGAGTAATGGCAAATCCTATCTTCAGCTCGACATTCCTTCTCAATACAGACTTGACGTCATCAAAGACCTAAGGGTCAAATCAAAAATGAGTAATGGAAAAATCCCAACTCTAGCTCGAAGTGCTTCTCATGCCAGCAGGATACAGATGCAATATCAACAAGGACCCAAGGGTCAAATAAAAATGGAGTAATGGAAAAATCATAGCTCCAAGTCTTGACGGTTCATATAAAACCTAGAGACTATCTCGGCGTTCCCCCTCATTTCAGAAGGATGCGGACGCGACTATCAAATGAAATTGGAGCAATGGCATATCCCTAGGTCCAGATCTCTATTGCAATACATACAGTATAGAGATCACACAGATGTTTTCCCGACTTCAGCAAAGAATCGGCGCGACATCGTCAAAGCAAAAAAATGAAGTGACGGCATATTCCTAGATTCAGGTCTTGACGGCAACTCATATAAAGCCTAAAAGACCATTGGAGATCATCCCACCCCAGAAAGGTGCGGTTATGACTCATCGGAGCTCCAAATTGAGTCTAACTTCAAGTAAAATACGTCATGGCAAATTCTTAACGCTTGCTCTTCCGACTGTAATATGACCTAAGGAGATTACTTGAAGACGTCTTGTCCAGCCCAGAAGAGATCAGAGACACGACAGTCGTGGGGCTACTCGAATAGCGGCTTAAAGACTGCATATCAGGAAATACATCAGCCAACATGACGGTACCACAGACTAAAACCCTAGTACCACAAACCTAACGGACCTCTATCAAAATAGGGGTTATCAATATTCACGTTAGGATACCCCTGCGAGATCCTCTCGACTAGTAAGGGGAAATTCTCTTGTGAGATCCTTACGACTCTCAAGAGAAAACACACCTAGGAGTCCTCACGACTTCTAAGGAGAAAACACACCTACGAGATCCTCTCGACTCGTAGGGAGAAACATCTTATGAGACCCCCACGGCTTATAAAGTTGAAAAGTCTTAGACACCAGATTTAACCTGTTTTCTAAGTTATCGTTGCCCTACAAGAATGTCAAGATAGACTCTTGTATACTATCCACGGGTCACATACTCCAAAATCGCATACCGATGAGAAGAAGAAACCACTTAGGAGTCCTCTCAACTCGTAAGGGGAAAATTCTCTTTTGAGATCCTTACGACTCTCAAGAGAAAACACACTTAGAATTCCTCATGACTTCTAAGGAGAAAATACACCTACGTGATCATCTCGACTCGTAGGGAGAAACGACTTTATGAGACCCTCACGGCTCATAAAGTGGAAAAGCCTTAGGCGACAGATCTAAACCTATTTTCTATGCCATCGCTACCCTGCAAGGAGGTCCAAACTGATTCTTGTATACTATTCACGGGTGACATTTATCGATGAAGTGAAGATAGCACTTACGGGTCCTCTCGACCCGTAAAGAGAAAATACCTGCGTGAGATCCTTATGACTCACGAAGATGAAAGACACTTAGGAATCCTTACGAGTCCCAAGAAGAATATGCACCTGTGAGATCCTTAAGACTCACAGGGAGAAAAACCTTCTTGAGACCCTTACGGCTCATGAAGATGAAAAAAGCTTTAGGCTACAAAGATCCTAAACTTGTCTCTTAAGCCATCAATTCTTTGGCCAAGCATAACTTTGAATTACTTCACCCACGTACATACTTACGTGGGCAAAGTAGTGGGGAGTATTTGTTCCCACCAAATTTTTTTGGCTAAGAGCTATTTGTTCCCTTATAAAAAAAAGGGGAGAGAAAAAAGAGAAAAGAATCATCATAGTTTAGCATCACGTGTTAAGCACATGGGCGTTTATATGCAAAGCATATAAGCGCCGAAAACAAATAAGTAAGGGCTAAACTGGCCTCACGTGTTAAACACGTGGGTGCTCATATGCAAAGCATATGAGCGCTGAATAAAATAAACCTAAAGGCCAAACTGGCCTCACGTGTTAAACACGTCAGCGCTCATATGCATAGCATATGAGCGCTGAACACAAATAACCAAAGGCCAAACAGGCCTCACGTGTTAAACACGTGAGCTCTCATATGCAAAGTATATGAGTGTTGAAAATAAATAAGCTAAAACCCACACTAGGGGTCACGTGTCAAACACGTGAGTTCTCTTGCCGCATTCTTTGGCAGGGCTCACATACAAAGCATGTGAGCCCCCCCAATTTAAAATGCTCCCATATGATAGAATTAAATTCTATGTGATATAATTAAATTCTATTTGGGAAATATTTTCCCTGATATTTCTAATATGGAAAGATCTTTCTCTAACAGAGAATCTTGGATTTAAAATCCAGTGATGATAAAAAAAACCACCCTTAAATCATCTGATAGAATTAAATTCTATGTGATAGAATTAAAATTCTATGTTAGGAAAATATCTTCCTAATCTTGTTAAGCTAACAAGATATTCATACGATAGAATAAAATTCTATGTTAGAAAAATATCTTCCTAATCTTGTTAAACTAACATGATATTCATATAATAATATAAAATTCTAATATTTTTAAACTAACAAGGTATTCATATGATAGAATAAAATTCTAATTTTGTTAAACTAACAAGATATTCATATGATAGAATAAAATTCTAATCTTATTAAACTAATAAGATATTCATATGATAGAATAAAATTCTATTTTAGGAAAATATTTCCTAATCTTGTAAAACAAATAAGAAATCTGCTCTGTTAAAGAGAGAACCTTTTGGATTAAAAATCCAACGGTGAATAAAACTCACCGGTTGATCTAAAAGATCAATTGATTGTTATGAAATCAATCATGATCTCAATGAGAGATTTCATTAACAAATTGATTCTTTTTCTTCTCCTATAAATAGAAGCAAAAAGATGAAAAGAAAGGAGGAGGAAAAAAAGAGAGGAAACCCCTCATAAGTTTCTGTAAAAATACAGAAGGCTCTCAAAACAACAGAGAATTTAATTCTCTCAAAGAAGCAGATCTCCCTCCTAAAAATCCTAGGAAAAGAAAAAAGAAAAAATCAAAATATCTCATTTACCTAAAATACCATATTTAAGGGTTTAACCCTTCTCAAAAAACTTAGTTTTTTCTCTGGATCTGAGATCCACAAGACAAGTCTCTCACAGGTTGAGAATTTAATTCTCATCGGGAAGATTTTGTTCTTGAAAATCAAAAATTCAGGGGAGAACATGGATACAAGAACATGAAAAAGATGGAGTTCATAATACTCCGGGATATTAGTTCCTTCAAATCTTAGTTCTTAAAAAACCCAATCCAAGATTTTCAAAATAGTGATCTTGGTGATCGTTAAATCTCCAAAAGTATAGCGCCTCACGTGAAATACACATGAGCGCCAAAGAAAATTAGTACTTAGCACTGTTGTAACGCCTCACGTGAAAAGCATGTGAGCACTCAAGGCTAAGTTACATAGCGCCTCACGTGAAAAACACGTGAGAGCCCAAAAGATCCCTCCCCAACAGCGCCCAGCGCCTCACGTGCTCCTCATGTGGGCGTCCAAAGCAGCGCCTAGCGCCTCATGTGCTCCTCATATGGACGCCATACAAAAGTTCTTAGCACTTTATATACATCCAAAATGGCTAAGTGCTTAGCACTTATTGAGTAGCGCCCATATCTGAGCACCTCACATGATACACATGTGAGCGCCAGAGCTCCAAACAAGTGCTCAACACTTTTGCAATAAAAAGAATACTGAGCAGACCAAGCCCAAATTGATTAAGTCCCTCTGGAGTCAATTGCAGCTGAGCCTAAATGCCCTGTTGTTGGATCTTAACTAAAACTTGATGATCCTTAAATGTTTTTAAATTGATCTTAGTCTCAAATAAGATTAACGTACCCTTAGTTAAAAATAAATTGAGCCCAAACGCTCATATGTTTATGTTGATCTTAATCTCAAATTAGATTAACGGTCCTTAAACCAAACAAAACATTTTTGAACTAAAAGAACATATAATCTAAGTTCAAATCCCAAAACCCAATCTTAACCCAAATTGGCTAAGCTTATATTTATGATATCCAAATCAATCTCCATCCTATACCTCCTAAGGTAATCTTAGTCTCAAATATAACTAACGATTCATAGATGATCCTCCATGATCATGTCCCTCAAATATGCGATTTGGTTCAAGGATACATCCTTCCACATCTCTGATATATGTCGTTGTAATTTCTCAACGTCTCCAGAGAGGTGGCGGATCCCGAAAACCAACAACTCCTTTCTAGTCCCAACTTGATGTAAAATTTCATCAAGACAGGGAATGATACATCCCATATTGATGCATTTCCAAATTGACGTGCATACCTCAAATCGGATCGCATCCCAAATTGGGCGCATTCTATGTCACCATCATTCACTCCGTCACGTAAGAAATACATGTGCGTGCAAGATGAATAATGGACTGAAATATCCTTAAACCAATATTTGTCTTAAATATGATGATAATGGACCGAAATGTCCTTAAACTAACATTCGTCCTGAACAGGATTGCTGGACCGTGATGTCCCTAAACTAAAATAATTGAGCCCATATGCTTATTTGTTTCTAAGTTGATCTTAGTCTCAAATATGACTAACGATTCTTAGATCAAACCCAAATATCCCATGAACTGATGGATCTTATTTATATAAGATCTGCGTCCTAAGTTCACTCCCGTTGGCAAACCAAGATACCAACGTGAACCCCGTCAAGCAAATCCTTGACCCAAACCCAAATCTAATATATACGGATTTGGAATAATCCGCGCCCTATGGGCAACGACATAAATTAGTCTCCGTATACAGTCCACGGGCAACCAAAAAAAACAAAAAAAAACACGATACGAAGTGAACTGCTGGAGCAAGAGAAATTTGTTATCACAACGCGATAACGTAATTAACTGTAGGGGCTTGCGACTGCAGAGAAGAGCGTCCCCAAAATCAAACCCACCCCATAATGGGGGGAATCTGATAAAGTCTGCTACAACGGTCGTATCAATCCAAACCTCCAATATACGGTGCGATAAATCAACTTGGTATCTTCAAGGAGGTGTGTAGATAAGTCCAAATAGCATATGCCCCCAAATTCAGGCAAGACGTCCCAACATCTCGGTCCGGTCTTTCGACGGTGAACAGTGCGGTAGCTCTATAATTCTTTTCTTTCACAAAGATATGCAGATTGGTTAGAACAGTCATACGACTTTGTTGATTATTTGTCAAGGGTCGTGCAGGTGGGTTTAACACAATCAAGATAATGATGGGTTGAACATGACTAGGACCCTTGATTTATTGATTATTCGTCAAGGTCCTTGGGTCCTAGGGGCAAAAACCATATCGGGAGTTTCAAACATACGGGAAACATGCCAAGTTTGCGCATACCTTCTGGAGTGTGGTAATTTTGGTCATCTTCCATCAAAGTTATCACACAATGATAGTTGGGTCCCGATTCCCACTGATGAGTAGGTATTACACCTCGGGAGATTTTTCACTTCATAATTAGCTAACCTATTAGGTATCTAGAAAGTGTTAACGAGTTTACGCCTCTGCAGAAACGGGGTTGTTAATTGGGACCGTGCGAAAGCATGGGAGACCTCTCTCAGAGTACCAACACCGGTATGGCTGAACGGTTAGCGAACTTGGAAAGTGTAAATAATCCCGACTAGTTCTCCTTTTAGGGTTTGAAGGAGAATTTGAGGAAACGGTGGGAGCCATCCTGTAACATCCCTAGACTTTCTGTACATAATTTTTTTTCAAAAATACAGAAAGGAGTACCTAAGCCGGAGCACAATTTATAAATTTGATTTTCTTTTAAACAGCAAGAAACCACTTGTAGCTCATTGGTAAAGCCTTGCACTGCTGTGACGTAGCCCCTGTGATCGAATCCCCCAGCCACATTCTCTTTTTATTAATTTTTCTTTTAAATATTTTATAAGCCCAAGGGTTTACACGTGCACTATACGTAGGATGATGAGTTACAGAATAAAAAAATATGTGCATGAGGGTATGTGAGACGACAGGGACACATGGCACAAATCTGGAGCTCTCTCACCGGGGATCGACCGGCGATGCATGAGTAGGAGACCGGCACCGCCGGGTCCCCCGTAGAGGATGCTCCTCATCTTTTCACCTGAGCACCCCTTGGTCTACCCCACTTCTCTCATGTTTATTTTCTCTGCACATATTCCAGAGAACATTAAATCACCTTTAATCCAATTTTTAATGCATATTTTTAATGCATTCTTTAACCCTCAAAAGCATAATTTTTTCTATAAATACCATACTCAATTTCACCCCTCCTCACTCAGAATTTCATTACAAAAACTCTCAAAACTTCTCAAGTCTCAAGTTGTGCAAGTGGAGTTAGCAAAGGGCGAAGTTCCAACGAAATCCCGAGAAGATTCCGGCGATGAAACGACGCCCCGACACTTTCCCTAGCTTCCCCTTCTCCCCTCAATCCTTGTAGCTTGTAAGTCCCCTCTCCCCCTCTTTTTCTATTCTAAAAACTTCCATTTTTAAAACTCGATGGAAGCAGAGTTAATCCGATTTCCGTTTCGTTTTTCTTTAAAAAAAAATTCTATTTTTCTTAAACCCTAAAATACCATACTCTCATATAATGTTTAACAAATATAAATAAACACATTAGAATAAGTTTCATCTCAAAATAATCTTTTATACAACTTTTATCCCATTTATACGGTAAAATACAATATACTTTACATTTCGACATAATTCACATATATCCTTGTATTACCTTTAGAAAACTCACGAGATTAGGACCTACCTCATCACCACACACATATTGGACATAACACGATTTACTTTTCGACAATATTTGTAGGAATATCACGAGTTACAATAAAATACTCTAAAATATTACAAAATCGTTTTCTTTAAAAAAAAAGTATTATCTAATTCCTTGCAATTACATCTCTACAACCCATTTTAGGGAACCCCGATCGGGATAGTGAGGGTTATCACATGTCCTCGGGCCTAGTAGAGCGAGATGTAGACCTCCACAAGGAGCATTCGATCTCGATGGAATTTTTAATATTTTTTTTAAGAAAATGAGATTTCTAGAAAATAAATAAAATTTATTCTTATTAAATATATAAATATATATATGAGTATTATCAAAAGATCTATTTTAAATATATTATACGAATATTCCAAGTTTCCTAAATCAAAGGAATTACCATAACAGGAAAATACCATTTCAATTCAATGCAAAATTCCAATATTTCATTAAAATACCATATACAATGAAAACTAGGTTCTACTCACTAGAAAATTCACCTTTATAAAATATACATCTATGAAAACCCTAAAGACGATAATTAAATACTTGAGGTGTTTTGAAAATATATCAAAACTATTTTTACATAAAACCCCCTCAAGTTATACTAATTTACAATAAGGATCCTAGTAAACATAGGTTTAAGCGGGACCAATTCTCTTGAGCCTTAGGGAGACGGAGAAAGTGGGTGCTTGCCTATCTAAGGTAGAAAATCTAACAACGGTGTCATCAACACAGTAATTATCTTGGAAAAAGACACAAATCCTACCGTCCATATGCCGCAGTTACCGATAACTCCAAAACAATCAGGACTTCAATTCTTTTTAAAAGTCTGACTCAGTTCGAGTCACGGGCAAATATACAATCAATCTGACTTGAATATGATTCAAGTATAACTCCATTTACAACATGAATCTGTCTATACCAGAATTCAATCTATATCAATCGATATTGACCGAACCGAACCATGGATATACTCTGTTTATATGACTATCCATTTATATCCATTCCATTTACTGATATCATTGTTTCGGCAAGTCTTCCATTTATTACAAGATAATACAATACCATCAGTACAATCAATATAATCAATATATAAGACATTACGAGGTTTATAAATAGGTAGACTGGTACGGAACATGTTAAAGGTGTCATGAGGTGGTCACTTAAGACGTAATTACATCCATGCCGTTGTTCCGTGGTATTTTCGACGGAGCCTTGTACTACGGATTACCAAAGTCCACGGTGTAAGTTGGACTCCTCTCGTATACACTGGCATATTCTGTACCAAGCTACAAAGAACTGCGTTAACATTATAATTAAACATTACTAGTTATACTCTCTTTCTGTCTGTTCTGCTTCTCCCTTTCTTTGGGACTTACCGAGCGATTGTTCGCTGACGACATTCCTATTTCTCTTCTTCTTTGGAATGTTGTCAGGAGGACTCGGCTCTAAGGAGCTCGAGACCAGCCAGGAGCACTTGGAGTAGTTCACAGAATATCCTGAGCATTGACTTTACTTGTATATACTTTTTCATTTCAGTTATGCCATTGTTTAGGCATTGCTTTTTAATCATGTATTTACATTTCCAGTTGTACTTGTAAGGAATTGTTAATAAATAAAGTTGATGTTTAATTTCATCCATTGTTATTTTTCTTGTGTACATTTACTTTATATTGCTTAGATACGCTTAGCGTGTTTACTTCAGAGTAAATACGCAGCGGGCCTCGCCGCGCCCCCTACCCGTACACCGGGAAGCTGGGCATGACAGGTTTTGTTGGCGGCCCATGCAGGTAAGTGCTGCATGGAACCCTACCATGCAGGTCAGTTCTGCTTAGACATGCAGGTCAATTCTGCATGAATTCCTAAGCAATATAACACAAGAATCAGCAACTAAAAACATTCTTTACAGTTCATATTCCTTGAATCTTACAATTTCATATACTTTAAATCTGTCCTAACCCAAAATTTTCTTTCAAGGTTATGGATTCTCCAAACAACACCAGCACCAACTTCAACAACACACCACCACCTCTGCCGCTTACGTCTACCGTCGCTGCTCTGATCAATGAGCAGATGGTACTGCTTGAGGCAATCCGAACCCTTTTGGAAGGACAGCAGCAGCAAACTGCTATATTAATGAACTGTCTAGAAGCAGAAGCACCCGGAGTGAAGCAATTACAGGCATTGCACCCAAAACAATTTTCTGGAAAAGAAAGCCCCCTGGAAGCCGAAGAATGGGCTCAAAGCATTGAGGATGACCTAGCAGCGGCATAAGTGCCAGAGATCGATTGGGTTCGAGTTGCAAAGCTGCAACTCACTGACAATGCCTGAGTATGGTGGAAGGCGGAAGAAAGCCGTCTTGACCAACCTATTGAATGGAGGACTTTTCGCGACATGTTCGACGTGAAATACTTCCCAGAGACTACCTGATTTGACATGGAGCAGTAGTTCATTCACATACAACAGGGTTCTATATGGACCAAATCCGTGGATGAGTATGATGTTAATTTTACCATGCTCGGTAGGAAAGATATATCTCCATGTTCGATTGTCAAATATCACATACTACACAGCTAACACAAGACCTTAATAGGTTCGCGGCACATTTGATACCAACTGCTGAGATCGGATCCAGAAGATTTCAGCAATGGTTAGATTCGGAAATCCAAGCTGCCTTAGCTACAGGGAATTTCCCAAACCATGATTTAGCTTTGAAGGCTGCCCGAAGATACGAGGCAGTAGTGAAGAGGAAGAGCGGACCTTAATCTGCCGGAGTGAAGCACCCTACCACTCAGATTGCAGGAGGAGCCTCTTCAAGGTCAACTGTTGAACCCAGGAGACCGGAAGAAACCAATAACCAGCCAAGTCCAGATTTTTGCTTATATTGCAAGAGGGATGGACACTTGTGAAAGGATTGTAGACGCGCAAAAGGCCCGTGCTTATTTTATGACGCATATAATCATGGAATTGGAACATGCCCTTATAGACGCAACACAGTTTCAACCCATAACACTTATCCGCAGCGGCCAGCTATCTAGGCTCCTGCACCTCTTCTTGCACTCCCAGCTCCACCTCCACGTGGACCTCCCGCACAGCCTAATCGCCAATTCCATCAGGCACTAAGGAACATGCCTCGAGGGCAGAGAAACGTGCCCCAAGGACAGAGGAATGTGCCTCCAGCTAGGAGGAATGTACCACGGCGTCAGGCTTTCCTTTTAGCGGCCGAAGAAGCCGAGACTGTGGACCAAGGTAACCCTGGTATTTCCCTCACATCTTTTTCAATCTTACCAAAACTTTCGCATTCTTTCGTTCTTCAGAATATTTTCATGCACTATCAATAGTTCTATCACCAAACCTTTCTTGAATCTGTTACATTTTTCCTTCTACAAATCTCGAAGATGAAATTTTTATAAGGAGGGTAGAATGTAACATCCCTAGAATTTCTGTACATAATTTTTTTCAAAAATACAGAAATGAGTACCTAAGCCGGAGCACAAGTTATAAATTTGATTTGCTTTTGAACAACAAGAAAGCACTTGTAGCTCATTGGTAAAGTCTTGCACTGCTATGACGTAACCCCTGTGATCGAATCCCCCCAGCCACATTATCTTTTTATTAATTTTTCTTTTAAATCTTTTAGAAGCCCAAGGGTTTACACATGCACTACACGTAGGATGCTGAGTTACAGAATAAACAAACATATGCATGAGGGTATGTGAGACGATAGGGACACATGGAAAAAATCTGGAGCCCTCTCACCTGGGATCAACCGACGACGCATGAGTAGGAGACCGGCACCGCCGCCTCGCCCCCCGCCCCCCTCCCGCAGGGGATGCTCCCCATTTTTTCACTTGAGCACCCCTTGGCCTACCTCACTTCTCTCATGTTGTTTATTTACTCTGCACATTTTCCAGAGAACATTAAATCACCTTTAATCCAATTTTTAATGCATTCTTTAACTCTCTAAACCCTAATTTTTTCTATAAATACCACACTCCATTTCACCCCTCCTCACTCAGAATTTCATTACAAAAACTCTAAAAAATTCTCAAGTCTGAAGTTATGCAAGTGGAGTTAGCAAAGGGCGAAGTTCCGACGAAGTCCCGAGGAGATTCCGGAGACGAAACGATGCCCCGACACTTTCCCTAGCTTCCCCCTTCTCCCCTCAATCCTTGTAGCTTGTAAGTCCCTTCTCCTCTTCTCTTTTTTCTATTCTAAAAACTTTCATTTGTAAAACCCTACGGAAGCAGAGTTAATCAGACTTCCATTTCGTTTTTCTTTAAAAAATTCTATTTTTCTTAAACCCTAAAATACCATACTCTCATATAATGTTTAACAAACATAAATAAACGTATTAGAATAAGTTTCATCTCAAAAGAATCTTTTATGCAACTTTTATCGCATTTATACGGTAAAACACCATATACTTTACATTTCGACATAATTCACATATTTCCTTGTATTACCTTTAGAAAAATCATGAGGTAAGGACCTACCTCATCACCACACACATATTGGACATAGTACAATTTACCTTTTGACAATATTTGTGGAAATATCACGAGTTACAATAAAATACCCTAAACTATTACAAAACCGTTTTCTTTAAAAAAAAGTATTATCTAATTCCTTGCAATTACGCCTCTACAACCTATTTTGGAGAACCCCGATCGGGATGGTGCGGGTTATCGCACATCCTCGGGCCTAGTAGAGCGAGATGCAGACCTCAGCAAGGAGCATTCGATCTCGATAGAATTTTTAATGTTATTTTTAAGAAAATGAGATTTCTAGAAAATAAATAAAATTTATTCTTATTAAATATATAAATATATATATGAGTATTATCAAAAGATCTATTTTAAATATATTATACGAATATTCCAAGTTTTCTAAATCAAAGGAATCACCATTACAGGAAAATACCATTTCAATTCAATACAAAATTCCAATATTTTATTAAAATACCATATACAATGAAAACTAGGTTCTACTCACTAGAAAGTTCACCTTTATAAAATATACATCGATGAAAACCCTAAAGACGATAATTAAGTACTTGAGGTGTTTTGAAAATATATCAAAACTATTTTTACATAAAACCCCCTCAAGTTATACTAATTTACAATAAGAACCCTAGTAAACATAGGTTTAAACGGGACCAATTCTCTTGAGCCTCGGGGAGCCGGAGAAAGTGGGTGCTTGCCTATCTAAGGTAGACAATCTAATAACGATGTCATCAACACGGTAATTGTCTTGGAAAAAGACACAAATCCTGCCGTCCATGTGCCGCAGTTACCGATAACTCCAAAACAATCTGGACTTCAATTCTTTTTAAAAGTCTGACTCAGTTCGAGTCACAGGCAAATATACAATCAATATGACTTGAATATAATTCAAATATAACTCCATTTACAACATGAATCTGTCTATACCAGAATTCAATCTATATCAATCGATATTGACCGAACCGAACCATGGATATACTCCGTTTACATGACTATCCATTTATATCCATTCCATTTATTGATATCATGGTTTCAGTAAGTCTTCCATTTATTACAAGACAATACAATACCATCAGTACAATCAATACAATTAATATATAAGACATTACGGGGTTTATAAAGTGGAAGACTAGTACAGAACATGTTAAAGGTGGCACAAGGTGGTCACTTAAGACGTAATTCCATCCATGTCGTTGTTCCGTGGTATTTTCGACGGAGCCTTGTACTACGGATTACCAAAGTTCACGGTGTAAGTTGGACTCCTCTCGTATACACTGGCATATTCTGTACCAAGCTACAAAGAACTGCGTTAAGATTATAATTAAACATTACTAGTTGTACTCTCTTTCTGTCTGTTCTACTTCTCCCTTTCTTTAGGACTTACTGAGCGATTGTTTGTTGACGACATTCCTATTTCTCTTCTTCTTTGAAATGTTGTCAGGAGGACCCGACTCTGAGGAGCTTGAGACTAGCCAGGAACACTTGGAATAGTTCACAGAAGATCCTGAGCTTTGACTTTACTTGTACATACCTTTTTCATTTCAGTTATGCCATTATTTAGGCATTGCTTTCTATTCATGTATTTACATTTCCAGTTGTACTTGTAAAGAATTGTTAATAAATAAAAGTTGCTATTCAATTTCATCCATTGTCATTTTTCTTGTGTACATTTACTTTATATTGCTTAGATACACTTAGCTTGTTTACTTCGGAGTAAATACATAGCGGGACTCACCGCGCTCACTCCCTGTACACCGGGAAGCGGGGCGTGACACATCCCGATTAGATAAAATAATAACCAATCTAATCTTAATAGAGTGCACGCTAAGTATTTTCTTTTCTCTCTCTTTCTGGTACATTGACCCATGACTTACCTTAAACTAAAACTCATGAACCAAGTTAACCGAACATTCTTACACCCATGGATTTTGGTTTGTCTTGATTCACGACAAAGTCGTACATATCCCTGCCACTCCTACTTTACCCTTTGTATTTCTTCAGAACACTTCATATCACTACGATGATTCATATTGCTCAGAACGGCCATCGTATAGTTACATACGAACTCAAAGAAGTTACTTCAGTTGAGGATGGCCACAGGTTCTTGTCACGCCCCGCTTCCGAGTATACGGAGATGGAGACGTGGCAGGCATGTGATGTATTTACTCAGAAATAAATACTTTAAGCGTAAATAGGCAATATATGAAAAGCACAAGAAATGACAAGAGGTATAAGGCAATCAACAATTTTTATTAACATTCATCATTACAATACATTGCTTTGAAAAGGAAAGTACAATGATAAAAGCAATGCCTAAACAGTGGCATATGAAATTGAAAAGTAAGTACAAGTATACTAGTAGTCTGGTTGTTCCTCAATCTTCTCCAAGTACTCCTATCTGGGTTCGGTCTCCTGAAGGTCCGGTCCTCCTGACGAACATTTCAAGGAAAGAGATAGACATGAATATCGTCAGTGAACTAGCTCGGTAAGTCCCAAAAAAGAGAAAGAAATAGTACAAGTAACGTGGAAAGAAACTGTTAAGTTATATAGGTATTGGTTTATTATTCTAACGTAGTTGTTTGTACCTTGGTACAGAAGATATCAGTGTATACGAGAGGAGTCCAACTATCCCATGGACTATGGTAAAATGTAAGTACAAGGTCCCGTCAAAACCCATGGGACAACAGCATGAGAGTTCATGTAGGTGTCTTTTAGTATCCATCATCGTGCCACTTTTAATACATTCCGTACCAATCTACCCCGTTAACCCCATAATGTATTATATAGATTATAATTATCAGACTTGCCGAGACCATGGATACAAGTTGTTCATGTAATCAGGTCAGGATGTAAACAAGTAGTCATCTAATCAAGTCAAGTTATAGTCATGGTTCGGTCAACTCAAGTCATGTTTGCATGTCGATATTGTTCTGGTATTCAGGTTCAGGTTCAAGTATACATGTCAGAGTTTGGATTCATGTTTGAATTGAATTCTGGTTTGGATTGAATTCAAGTTTGATTTAGACTCAGACTTGAATCAGATACTTAGAACAGATTTGGATCCTGATTTAGATTCGGGCGTTATCGGTAACTGCTGCACATGGACGGCAGGATTTGTGTCTTTTTTTAAGACAATTACCATTGATAACACCGTTAAGTTTTTCTACCTTAAATAGGCAAGCACTCACTTTCTTCGGCTCCCTGAGGCTCAAGAGAATTGATCCCGCTTAAATCCATATTTACTAAAGTCCTTAACAGTGTTTTATATAGCTTAAGGGGGTTTTATGAAAAATATTTTTAATAAAATTTCAAAATAAACCTTGAGAATTTATTTATCCTATTTAGGGTTTCATAGATGTGAATTTTAAAGATTTGAAGTATTTTAGGGATAATTACCTTAACTTTAATAGTTCATGGTATTTTACTGTAAAATTGTCTTGTATTGATATGTTGATGGTATTTGATGAAACTTGTAATTCTTTTGTTTGAAAAAAATATAAGTTATTAAATTTTGAAAATATATGGATTTATAATATTTATATAATTATTAAGTAGAAAATATAGTTTTTCTTTAAAATCGTATTAAAAACCTTTTGAGACCGAATGCTCCGTGAGGATGTCTGCATCTCGATCTACTACCTCAAAGATGTGCGATAATCCACATCATCCAATAGCGGATCCCCTAAAAAGAGTTGTAGAGGCTTATTTACAAAGGATTTTGAAATACAATTTAAAAGAAAACTGTTTTTATAGTACATGGTATTTTAATGTAATATGGTAACAAAAGTATGTTCAAGGATATCGTGCTATGGAAACATGTGTGTATGTGAGGGGTAGGTCATTATCCCGTGAGGTTTTCTAAAGGTATGTTCAAACAAAGTATTGAAAGATAACGTATATAAAGTTTATGGTATTTTCATGTAAAGGTTAGATTAAAGTTATTTAGCATGGTGTTTTGGAGTGAAAGTTGGTTCTAAACATTAGTTATATAATTATAAACATAGGGTAAGAATAGGGATGAGCAATAATTAAGGGAAAGTATGATTTCAAGGTTTTAAAATCAAAAGTCGGTGTTAACTCCACTTACCGACATGTTTTGAAAAAAAAGACCTTTTTCAAGAAAAAGAGAGAGAGAGAGAGAGATAGGGAGGGACTTACTAGTGACCTAGGTTAAAGGAAAGTAGAAGAAGATGGCTTGGTCATCGCGGCGTTGCCAGGTTGCCAGAATAGCCTCGATTCCTCGCCGGAAGTTGGTCGTTGGCTAACTTCACTTCTACTCCACTTATACTTGAGAAAATTTAAGGGTTTTGGCTAGAATTTTCAAAATGAGGAAGGGCTAGGACATGGGGATAGTATTTATAGTGTGGAATTAGGGTTTTGGGATTAAAAAAGTGAATTAAAATGCATTAAAATGGTGATAAATTGTGGCAATAAGGGGTCTCTGTTTGATTGCAGAGTAATCAAACAATACAGGGGTAATGGGGGTAGGGGAAATGACACTTGTGCAATGCCCGGGGACTTTTACCCACGGAAGGCCCATCCCCGCCGGCCCTACACTAAATCTCACCGGCCAAATGTTGGGGGGAAGCCGGTGGATTCTCGCCACGTGTACTCTTTTATGTTTTTATCATTTTGCACATATTGTTTTCTCAGACTTTTCATTTTTCTGTGCAGTGCACGTGTAAACTTTTGGTCTTCCAAAAATTTTAAAAGAAAAATCAGAAAAAATATAATGTGACTGAGGGGATTCGAACACAAGGGATACGTCACAGCAGTGCAAGGGCTTTATCAGTGAGTTACAAGTTGTTTCTTGCTGTTCTTAACAAAAATTAACTTTTAAAGTGTACTCAGGCTTGTAAACTCCTTTCTGTAAATTAAATTAAAAATTTCCGTACAACAATTTCAGAGTCGTTATATTCTACCCTCCTTATAAAAATTTTGTCCTCGAAATTTATAATTGTATGAGGACTAATTTACAAATAAGTGAGGATATCTTGCACGCATGTCATCTTCTCTTTCCCACGTTAATTCTCCTGGTGAATCTTTTCTCCACATCACTCGGACCAACTTTACTTCCTTGTTCCGCAGTGTCTTCATCTTTCTATCCAGGATCTCAACGGGTTGTTGCTCACAAGGTAGGTCCGTCTGTACAGTGAGCTCGGAGTGATCAAGGATATGAATGGGGTCTCTCACATATCTTCGAAGCTGGGATATGTGGAACACGTTGCGCACTCCTTCCAATGAAGGTGGAAGTGCCAAACGGTATGCCACTTCTCCGACTCGTTCGAGTATGTCGAACGGTCCTATATATCTCGGACTGAGCTCACCCCTCTTGCCAAAATAGATTACTCCTCGATTTGGAAAGATCTTTAAGAAAACATGATTCCAGGTTGGAACACCAGATGTCGGCGCTTTGCATATGGCCAGTGCTTCTGTCGGTCTTTGGCTATGCGCATTCTTTCCCTGATCGTGTGAAATACATCCACAGTTGCTACGATCATCTCTGATCCTAGGAGTTCACGATCTCCGATGTCGTCTCAACTTAGTGGTGAACGACACTTCCTTCCATAAAGTGCTGCAAAATGTGCCATTCCAATGCTCGCCTGATAACTGTTGTTGTATGAAAACCCCACAAGGTGTAGGTGATCTTCCCACGATCCTCTGAAGTCTAACATACAAGCTCTTAGCATGTCTTCTTGAATCTGAATTGTTCGCTCAAACTGTCCGTCCGTTTGTGGATGATAAGCCGTGCTGAAGTTCAGACTCGTTCCCAGGCTAGCTTGTAGACTCTGCCAAAACTGTGATCGGAATCTGGTATCACAATCGGAGACGATGCAAACTGGTACTCCATGTAATCTCACAATCTCCTGCATGAATTCATGGGTATCAAAAACAGTACACATTGAGGTTAAATCTTACTTTAGATTCATGCTTACCTCCATATACTTCTTTGCTAATGTCTCGGTAGATTGGCCAAATCGAAAGGGAATAAAGTGAGCCGACTTAGTGAGTCAATCCACAATAACCCATACTGCGTCGTTACCCTTCATTTTGTTAGGAAGAGCAGCCACAAAATTCATGGTAATGTGATGCTATTTCCATTCTGGGATTGGAAAAAGCTGAAGTAGACCAGCAGTTCTGTGATATTCAGCCTTCACTTGCTGACACACTAAACACTTAGATACGCTTCTGGCTACTTCATGCTTCATTCCATGCCACTAATAGTGTTGCCGTAGATCCTTATACATTTTGGTACTACCGGGGTGTACTGAGCAAGGAGTGTTGTGAGCTTCTTTCATCATCTCTTCTCGAACAAGACCTTGTGGTACACACAATCTACTTTCATATCTCAAGGATCCGTCTTCGTGGATGATGAAATATGTTCAAAGTCCACTTTCTACTGTTCTAGGATCTTTTTCAGCTTGACATCACCTGCTTGAGTTGCTTTGATCTGATTGACAATAGTAGACCGAACTTGTAAGTTCGTCAACTCTGAAGTATTACCTGGCATAACTACCTCGATCTCCATCCCGTGCAATTCCTATTGAAGCTTCCACTGAGCGGTGAGATTCATTGATAATGGCTGATGGCTAAGTGCATCAAGATCTACATTCACCTTCCCTGGATGATATTGTAGGTTGACGTCGAAGTCCGCCATGAGTTCTAGCTATCTTCTCTGCCGCATGTTCAATTCCTTCTGAGTAAACACATACTTCAGACTTTTGTGGTCCGTGTATATATTTACTCGTTCTTTAAGAAGAAAATGGCGCTAAATATTAAGTGCAAAGATAACGGCTGCCAACTCCAGATCATGTGTTAGATAGTTGCGCTCATGAACTTTCAGCTGTCTTGATGCAAAAGCCACAACCTTTCATGTTGGTGTAGAACACATCCTAATCCCTTACCGGACGTATCGCAATGCACAACAAATTCTCCAGATTGATCCGGTATTATGAGAATATGAGCAGATGTTAGTCTTGATTTGAGTTCTACAAAAACTTGTTCACATGCTTCTGACCACTTTAAAGCTTCATCCTTACGTGTGAGCTTGGTCAGGGGTGTTGCAATTTTCGAGAAACTGTAACACCCGAGCCCAATACTAATATTTTCAGTTACTGTTTGAGCATAATGTTGTACTCATTTCATTTAACTTGCTTGTTTGTTGCTTACTGTAAAATTTACCCGGCAAAGTCATTTCTACATATAACAAATTTTGGCATCCAAAATAAAATTGAAAATATTCATCTTGGCCTACTTGACCCCCTAGCCTCGTGGCAGCGTCCGTGCATTGTGTTCTCGTCCCGTTCAGTGAAACGGGCGAGTTTGGACGGCTACGCGCGCGTACATGTGTCCGTTTTGGGGGTATTCTTTTTAATCATAAAACACTTAATTTTAAAATTTGGATCCCGCTTAAAATCCTATTATTTCAATTTCAAATTTTTGGACTCGACCCGGACGCGATTTGGAAATATTTTATTTGGCGCCAAAATCCCAAATTTTAATATTATTA